>JAYKKI010000012.1:40890000-42210000 GCA_039881145.1 Druceiella hillmani | reverse complement strand
TCTTTTAACACTTCAAACATTTTTTAATGGATGAATTTTTTAGTTCATAAATCATTATTCGTTATTATCTATAGTCCATTCAATTTCCAAATAGAATGTTTACAAACAATCGAATTTAACAGTTAAAATATAGTTGGCACAAATATAATATTCGATCAGCTGAAGACTATTTATAAAATTCATTGCATTATTTCCAGAGTATTATTAAAGTATATACATAATCAAAATAATATCTTCAGAAAGTTTCCCTATGAAAACTGTTATAAATACAAGTATTACACCATTACTTTATTGATACGAATTCTAAAATTTTACACGATAAAAATAGACAACCCTCCATTTTTTTCAAACATTTTGTGAAAACAATCAAAATCTAGACCATATATGATAATCATTAATTTTATAAGGCGTTAGAGTGAGATAGCTACAATGTGCCAGCTCACGCTGCTATATTTCTAGATTTGATTACCTTATATACAGATATAGTTATGGTATATTTGGCGTATAGATAATTAAATAAACAATGTGACATATCTCATTTTCTCAAATAAGTGTTGGTACTAAAATATTTTCCATTGTAGTATACAATCGTATACGTACTTTAGGATAATGTTTTTATAATAACTGAGCTTTTACTCTTATTTTAGACATATTTATATCTTATTCTTTATTTTAGATTATTCTTAATTTTAGACATATTTATATCAAAAATATTAAAAAACCTTTAATGTTAATATCCATTATAAGTTGGCCGCTCATGTAAGGATATGATGGCCACTTAATTTCCGGGTTATATTTCCTTTTTTGTTACTTTTTTCTTTTTTCTCGTGTAAGTTTTTCTTTTCCGTTTCTTATTTCTTCATTTTCTTGCCACAAGGATTGCAAGAATTGATGAATGGAATACAATTTACATGCGGCCATAATTTACAAAAAATTCATTGCAGCTAATCTTCTGTTTTTTCAGTCTCGTAGTAATTTTCACCGCATTCGCCGCATCATATATATTATCTTCGGGACCGGAATTTTCACCGGCTAATTCTGTCGTTTCTTCTTCCTCAGAACTTAATGAAATAGTATGTAATTTAATTTTTTGCTTTTAAATATTAAGATTTTTCTTCATAATCTTTTATTTTTACTTTCTCTTTCCTTATTTTCACTAATATAATCTAGGGATGCTAGTACCTTTGCTATTTGCTTGGACAGTTTCTGAATGCTAGTAAGCAGTTCTACATCTGGGTACATATCAGTCAGGTACTTTGAAGGCAGTTCTTTTTGTGAGCATCCTCATTAGATCTTTATGTTATAAGCCCGGTTGGTGGTAGTTCTTTTTGAATCTGTTCAGATGTAGGATCCTCAAGTATCATTGAAATCTCTTCAATAACTCTGTCATTTTTAAGATTATCAGATGTGTAAGCATAATCTGGAAAGACTAATCCGGAATCTAAATTTATCGCCATTTATGAATTTGATACTCGATTTGAGTTTATGTTATCGACAGGTACATTATTCAACGAAAAAACAGTAAAAACTTAATAAATTTTAAAAATATTAACACTTCAACATCAAATATCAAATTACTAAAAAAAAATCTCAGATAAATTGAAAGTTTCAAAATCACTTTTAATTTTTTTTTCAATAAAAAAATGTATACAGCGATGTACACGTTCGAGCAGCAATCGCTCATCAATCTTAGCTCACAACATATAGAGCAGACAGTAAAATTGTTCGGTTGGTTGTTTCATCGGACAGGCCATATAATATTGATTTACCCTACGCTAATATCCGGAAACTCAGCCTTGATTGTATTTATATATATTATAGTGCATACGCAGTGATTCCTTATGATACATTTTAATAGTCGTACAAAAAGAAAACGTATTATGAGCTGCATAGTGTACTAAGCGGAAAATAATATGATAATTGAAATATTATTCTGAAAAGAAAACATATATCTACGTTTGTGTTTCGCACAAGTAGTTTAAAAAATAATATATATTTATGTCAATGGCTGCGGAAAAAGTAAAGTTTACCACATAACAAAATCTTCGACAAATAATGAAATATTTATTTCATACTGACATTCCTATATTCATTTTTAATCTACTCGAATAATCTGAAAAACATTTGAATAGATATTAGAAAAAGAAGAAATGTAACACCCATTTTTATTATCATCAGTTTATCAGATAAAAATGCCGATTTGTACTTATGAATTTTGCCAGACAATAAACTTTATTCTCCATTTGGATATGTATATCTGGTAAAACTAACTTATTAGTCTTTGGTTTGAGGACAACCAATGCGGGTTCGTATGATTATCTATCTGTCCGCCTGTTGCACAAACACGGAACCTAACAAATGTATTGCAGTCGCCATATATAAATTTACGCAGGACTAAAAAATCTTAATTAAACCGAGTGCACAACTAGTATAATTATTTGCGGCATTCATTATTTATATGTTCACAAGGGACACACTTCTTGTCCAAAGGTTTTAGATTCAGGAGATCAATCATATTTTTTTGTTTACTGTATGCCCACGTATGACAACTTATTTATACAATGTATATTCAATGCTTGCTTGCATGCAACACTTATAAACGTAATGGCGGGAGATGTCCGTACATCTCATTTTCCAATATTGCTCTCTAAATTTTTAGTGTTTCATAAAAATATTTTGTATTATACTAAGTTTATTATATTCGTTGCGTAAAATGTGTGATATTTTTAAGTGCGAGTGTAATTAAAATGGCGATACAGCTGTTCAACAATACATATCACTGTAAAATACTAAGATTGCCGTTGTATTACTGTAAGATAAACAGAATCAAAATGATCTGGACACAAAAGAAATGATATGTGGCGAAAGCAAACACTACTTTTAAATTAAACGATGTCAACAGATTTCTACTTGAAGCAATGTCATTTAATAAGCCCCGCGGCGGGGCTGAATGAACATTGTTATTGTTGATATACGATGTAATTACTGTTGATATACGATGTAATAGATAGATTTATGATGAATAAATTCTGTTAATATTTTCTGTAATAGATATGATATGTTCTGTAATACTATTTTTCAGTGATATCGGCAAAAGGCCGGTCTCGCCGGCACTAGCATTAGGTACAACCATCTTTGGATATCGGTGTGAAGCCCAGATGCATTGTGATGTAATTGTATATGTATGCAGTGTATTTTGTCTGTGAATATTATTGTATTTCGTGTATTTTTATACATTAGTTCGTTTTAAAAAAAATATTTTAATGATTACTCATAAATTAAGTATTTGTGATTACTTTGTAATAATTTTCTGTATAACTTAATATTTAATTTAACGACTATTTCTATCGAAATTTTTGGTGTATTATTTTATTATATGTCTTTTTTATGTAATACTTTTAAATTGTTTGAAACACTTCATCTTACTTATCTGAATTTCTCATAAATATAAAAATATAATCTATATAGGTAATATAAGTTACGTGTACAGAGTGTAAATATGCACACTAATAAAAAAAATATTTTTTAATCACAAATAGCAAATAAATCCACATTAAATTACTAACGTGGATGTAAGAAAATATTTACAATACCTTGAAATTGAATTGACTATAGTTAATATACAAACCGGTTTAATTAAAATGCATTTATATTCAAAGAATTATTTTATAAAAATGGTTTACCTCTGAGTTCGCATGTGACATCATCTTTTCTCTGAATTAGATAATATCTATTTACTTTTAGTAAATTATAACCAATTGATCTCTCTGCCAATTCACGTTGTGGTTGCCGACCTTGACCCTTTTTACCTAGCATGTTAAATAATATGGAAAAATTGAACATCTCAATTGTAATTTGAAAATTTCTAACAGAAAAATAAACATCATGCCCGTCGTATTTGTATTTACTCCTTTTTTCCCATTTTTTTATAACTTGTGTAAAATAAACCTTGAATGTTAATGGAGAAAAGATTCAGTTAGTGAAAACAATTAAAATATGAAAGCAAATTATAATATTTCTATACAGAAGACAATAATCTATTGAAAGAAAAATGAAAATGATTTACTTACATTTATTAAATTGACAACTTATAAACCCACCATCTCTATACACAAACTTTTCAATTTGTTATATGTAGTCAATACATAATCGTTTATTATACAAGCACCGTCGGAATCTAACACTCTTCGTCAACGTGAAGGCATAGCTAAAGTTTCGTCCTTATAGAAATCTTTGGGCCTTTGACTGAAAAACTGGTGAAGTGAAGAAGATTTTGAAATGACTTTTGTCTTTAAATTTTCTCTCACATAAGTTATTAGACACAGAGCGAAACAGATGGTAATTAGATGGCGATAGATCTGGAGAGTACGGTAGATGAAGTAGCATACTCCATACAAGTGAAAGTAGTTTTTCACGTGTTGCTTTTGCTACATGGGGTCGAGCATTGTCATGTAAAAAATAAATTTTGCTTTGATTTGAAGAAGTTTAGTGATTGACATTGCCCAATTGTTCGCAATAAATTTTAGCTGTAATTGTACTGTTAGATTAAAAGAGTTTCCAATGAATATCTCAATGAATAACTCCATTTATATCCCACCAAGCAGTCAAAAGTATCTTTTGTCCAATATTATATTTTGGTCTACGCACACCTTTTTCTCCAGCTCATAGCCACTGGCGTTTACGCAATAAATTAACATAAGCCAATTAATTTTCATCTCCTGTAACCAGATACTTCCATCTTCTCGTTGGTACGATGGGAACTCAGTAGCTCCAACCGACCTTAATCTGGGTTCTATTTTAATAAGCCTTTTGAAATTTTTTATATCAATTTTAGGAGGTAGCTTGGGATGAGGTTTACCAGACATGTTAATATTCCCTTCTTTAAATCTTTGAAACCAGCGCTTGGCTGTGTCGTAAGAGGGCATACCTTCACCCATCTTTGTGTATATATTGAGTAATCTTTCCCTGGGTTTTTGTCGTAAAAGACATTCATGAAGAAAGAGACCTCTAAGTTCACTTTGAAATACTTCCATTTTTACTTTATTCTTTACTTGCCGATTACTCAATTGCAAACTAAACAGAAGTTCGAATACCGCACTCTTTATATATCCAGCAAGAAATTTTCTAAAAGCTAGTATAACATTCCAGAAATCTGTCCAAAAAAGTGGCTGGTTTATAAGTTTACAACCTAATAATTACAAATGGCTGAGTGCTGTTTCATACATATAAACACAGATTTGTATGCATGTGCACATATGCAACTGTACTTTTAGAATCAGCAGCAGATATTTATTAAAAAATAACAACAATGACGAAACCAAAACTGCATTTCTTTACTTTTAATTGAAGTAATTAAGAAAAGCATACTAAACGTTAACTAAACAAAAAAACAAAAGTAAGTATGCAAAGTGACAGAAAAAATCCATGCCAATAATAAAATAATGTAATAAGTAATTGACTTTCTGTATAACTAAGATGTTATAATGCAGTTATATGAAAAATCCGTTTTGCTGATTTTTTTAAGGATAGTCAACCTGATCATGGAGTGAAAAATAATATCATAAAACTCTATAAACCCCGATAACACTTATCCTAATACATAAAAAATATAAAATATCAATAACAATACCAATAGTGTATAAATACTGTAATTGAGAGTTAATTAGAGAATTGTTAATTTTTTGGAAATTTTTTCAAGAAGAATTTCATAATTCAATTGCTAATTTGGCCAAGCTACGTAACACATTTTACCGATTGTCTTATAATTTGTAATTGTTAGAGAATAATTTTCTTAAGAAATTCATATTTTGTTTCAAATAGAAATTCATATTTTGTTTCTATAGAGCAAGTGAATTTTTTTCCCTCATAACTTGGTCATTTACTTTTCTAGGTTGTTAATGTTAATCTCATTGGTTTTGATTAATTTCACTACCTGCCTTTTCATTAGATATAAAATTTATGTATTTTGCTATGTCAGCCTAAAAAATTAATTGCATCAGTGTATAAAGTGAATGGATGGGAAGAGTTCATTCAAATGAGAAGTTAGTTAAAAGGTTATCTTCAATAATTTTCATGGGCTGCAAAAATGCATTGAAGTGTAAAGCTGACTTTCAAATAATACAAAAATTAGGAGAATTCTTAAGGACGTATTTATAAAATCCCGCTGCTCGAGAACGGACATTTTCTAGTCATGAAATCATTAACACATGCGTAGCAACGCCAGTTACTGAGTGCAACAAATTTATAGTATGTTTGCGTTACCTTGATTGTGGTTAAATGAAAATATGTGTTCAATATTTGTTTGGTAATAGATTCATTTATTCTATATCAGTATTAAAATTATGTTGATAAAACAATAACATATATTGATACTATTACCGAATGAATTACTACTTCAACGATTAAAATTTAATTAAAAGTAATTCTGTAGGAAAAATTAATTTTTACAGATAAAACAGATTTTTCTTTGAGACGTTTTTATACAAACTTTGAATAAATATGTTTTATTCTAGAATGTTAGTTTGAAATTTTTATAAAAATCAAGTTTGAAATTTTTATAAAAAACAGGACTCGTGGTGTTTCATTCATTTCCACATATTCAAAATTCAAATTGAAACTGACAAGCGAATGGATGAAATAGTTCAAATACTTCTTAAAATTTTACTTATTGCAATAATTTACTAAAATGAGTAAGTAAAAAGCATTAACAATCGAATAAATGGAATTAGAACAAAACTAAAGACAGTAAGGCTGAAAGATAATTAATTTGATTATAAATATAATGCTAGAATGACTACATAGAGAAACTTTAAAATTATAACATGTACACGTATATACATAAAATTTATGAAAATCTGTCAAACGCGAGTAGAACTGGCACTACGAGGGTTCCGTACACATTTAAGCAGTTAGCAACACTTAAGGGTACATAGTTTTTCTATTAAACTATTTGCCAATATTAATTTTTCATAACATAAATATAATCAGTCTCATATTTTTGAAATATATTTGTGTTCTCATAAGCAAATGAAACCCATAAGATATTTAACATTTAAAAAAATTAACGCCTTTTTTTATCTCATCTTTACATTTTTTATTTGTATATTAATAAAAGTTTTACTAACTTTTATTTACTTTCAAATAAAAAATTAAAAAACGAGATAAGATAAAATATATGGGCTAATGATTGCTGTGACAATTTAAAGATTCTATGTCTGATGGTTTCTGAATTAATCAGTTGAGAATGAAAAACATAAATATGTTGCTTACTAGAGGTTCATAGGTGGAAAACTACGGTATTTATTTAAAAAATTATGACATCTAGAATCTTCGCTTTAGTTTTCCCATAGCCTTTGCGAAGACTTCCGAAAACCCCTATATTTCATAATGTTGGGTTCAGTAGTCTCAGAATGGGGATTCATTATTTTCAGTATATTTTTTTTAGTATACGGTATCTAAAATTATTTAATATATATAAAAAAATTTACCCTTACACTTAGTCCTTTCAAATAATACGCCACACTACATAAGGAAAAATTCAAATAAGTACATATTCCCCCCCCCCACATCCGTATAGATTCGTAATTTCGATATGAATATTTTCGAACATAAGCTATTGAATTATGTGCCTGTTAGTATATTTTACTGCCATGCCAAATTTCAAATGTTTAACTCAAGTGGTTTCTGAGAAAAAACTGCTGTAATAGACAAATAGATATACATGTGAGTGAATTTATAAGGTTTCCGGTTTTCTTTTCTCAGTGTTTTCAATTACGTATGATAATGTAATTGAACACACAGACACACACACACACACACACACACACACACACACACACACACACACACACACACACACATTTATATATATATATATATATATATATATATATATATATATATATATATATATGTATATATGTACATTATATAGTTTATAACGTAAGCATTATTCATCTGTCAAATATAAAACTTAAAGTAATACCATTATAAAATAAAATATTTCAATCATGCTACTCGTAAAAGACATTGACACCAAAGACAACTGTAAGGAGGTCAATTCTGTTTATTTCATATTTGGGTCACTCCATGTCAAATCTGTTTCAGATTTGATGTCTGAAATTTTCATGATTTTTGGTATGCAAAAATATACCATAGACTTATGAAAAATAATTGGTGATAAAGAATGAGAAATTAAAAAGGAAAGGTCCATTGGTAAAGAAATGGGCTGTGTCCTAAAGATACAAATAATAAATCAATATAATAATATCATCACAGGAAACAAATAATAATATAATATAAATACAAATAATAATATCATCACAGGCACTGTACAGGAAATGAACTTCCTACAAGCAACTCTGATGCTACACAGGATATAAATGACTGGCCCTGTCTGCTTGACCACTCAGCTTCCATCTTGTAAAAGGGGATTTCCCTGAAGAAAAAAAATCAGTTTTTTTCAGTTTCAGTTTTTTTTCCCAAAAAGGGAAATGCCTAAAAAGCTTTAGTTTTTTTCCTAAAAAGGGAAATGTCTTGCTTTCCAAATATGGTAATTCAAGGTAATCATCGCTTTTCATTCATTTTATAATGTCCTATCTACCATATAGCAGAATTAGTAATTTAAAAATAATATGTTATTGGGTTAGGTACATTATTCACAAAACATGTATTTCTGATGCCCTGTATCTCTTGATCCCATTAAGATCCCATGATAAAATTTTACTATATGTATTTAGACATTACAAACTAATTTTGACAATTTTTAAAAATTTTTAAAATGGTTACTTTTTGAGAAATCCAAATTTGAAAATTTAACTGACAATTTTCAAAGAAATTTTAAATTGTAGCACCTATCTTGTGGCATATCATATTAAAGTCCTATTCAAGAGCTTTAAAATGAAACTACTACCAGATCGTTACTGCTTGCCAACGTACAGGCAATTTTAAAGGTGTCAAAACATGTAATTTTTTGACAAAAAGTGAAATTTTTAAAAATTAATAACTTCAAAAATAATCGTTTACACAACTGAACTTTTGTGTTTATTCATAGTCTATGGTATATTGCTGCTTACCAAAAATAATAAAAATCTGAGACATCAAGTCTGAATATCTCCCAAAATTATGCTGATTTGACATGAAAATGACGCATTTGTTTATTGCAATTTTTGCATTAATATTATTTTTTCCGAAAGTACCAAGTTGGACAACATTGCATTTAATGTATGCTGCATAGGGTTATTTATATAATAAAGCATAGAATGGGCTTAGATACAATGACTCAACTTTCGTTCTTAATTCCGTCAACTTGACCTATTACGAGAACTCTTCATTGTGACAATGATTTACAAGGTAGTCAAAAAATACTACCTAGTAAATCATTGTCACTTCAGTTATAAATTCGGCCCATACCTATCCTACCGCTTCTGTCCAAAGTCTTTGAATGTATTGTTCATGGTCAACTCATTACTTCCTTCAATGTTCATAAATCTCTAAATTCACTTCAATCTGGCTTTAAAGCTGGTCACAGCACCTCAATTGCCCTTGTTAAGGGCAATTGAGGTGGGCCTTAGGCCGAGCCTAACTAGGCTGTGGTTGGGCGGGCGGACTCGGTGCCGCCCGTTGGGCCAAGCGAGGGTCTGGGTTTTTGCCGCCTCTTCGCTGGCTGACGACATGAAGGGGTGGATTTTTCCCAGACTGGGTTAAATCGTCAGATCAGAAGGTCAAATACCCATTGGAAATGCTTTGCACGGGCATTTTGTTTTTTGCTGATGATATAAGCTTGACTATGGATAATACACAGGTCACTGTCCTTATTGCTTCTTAATTTCAGCAGTGCGTTCAACTCTATGAGGTGTCTGACTTTAATATTCTTCTAGCTCGCTTGAAATATCTCAACATATCCCAACATTCACTTGAGTGGTTTAGCTCATACCTCCATAGATGCAGGCAATGTGTTAAGTTGTTAGATACATATTCTAGGTGGACTGATCTTACTCTTCTCAGTATTTATTAATATTATTATTAAGAATATCTGTAGCAATTACCATCTCTATGCTGATGACCTACAAATCTATGCGTATTTGGAACTCCATTCCTTATCAAAACTATCGACATCCTTATTCCAGATCTCGTTTCAATCGGGCAATGAGCTCATGAAATGAGCTCATGGTTAACCCAAACAAGTCTCAAGCTATCTTCATTGGTAGTCAAAGACTAATTTCTAAAGTAAACCTACCTAGTTTACCGTAATTAGTGCTAAATAGTATAATAATATCATATATGTCAACCGTTAAAAACCTGGATCTACTTATCGATCAAAATCTTATTTGACAACAGGATACATTCTTCAAAACGTCTTCAAAATTTTCTATCGACTAAAATAAAAATCTACCTTTGTCAAACACTCGTATTACCACTAATTGATTATGGAGATGTATGCTATCCTGATCTTAATGAAGAATATTTATAAAAGTTGGAACGTATTCAAAATTTATGCATCCAGTACATCTTTGGCCTCAGAAAATATGATCATTTTTCTGAATATAGGTCACTTCTCAAATGGCTGAAGATCTGTGATCGACGCCAACTTCATATATTTACACTTCCTTTTTAATATATTAATAATCCTCAGAGCCCAAACTATCTTACTGGTAAAATTAAAGATTTATCTACTGAGGGCCTTGGCCTGTGATCTGAAAGTTCACTCACCCTACTTATTCCTAAACATACCTCTGCTTCTTACGAAAAATCCCTCACTGTACAATCAGCAAAAATTTCGAATTACCTGGATCCCGACACCAGGAAAATCACATCCCTAAATATTTTCAAAGATCGAGTGAAAAAGTCCTACCTCTACTGAAACCTTTTCCTTTGTGCTCTTGTTTTTTTCTTTCTTTCCCATCCCAAATCATGTCAATAGTTTGCATTACTAATGCTTTTGTAATTTTCGTTTTTTTTTCTCTAATGTACAATAAATAAATTTTATTGTATATTCTCGTATAATCTACCAACTAAATTTCAATACCAATTGTTATGGTTGACTGGAAGTGATTGCCCATGAAGCAATAAGTCCGCCATATGTATTATGCCTAAAAGCTGATAAATAAATAATAAATTAATAAAAATATCCACTGACCTTATAATGTGGCTGGGATAGTAAATGTCGCAGCTCGAGGAGTGTAGCAGATGGTGGTGCACGCGACCGAGCCTCAAGCACGTGGCGAACACGTGCGCGTGCATCGGCCGCGGGTGCGCGTCCGGTCGCACTCACCACAGTGCATGCAATACGATCATAAAGCTGTGGACATGTGATCAACGAATAACATACAACATATTTAATATGATACGAATGCTTAAAGGAAAAGGTAATAAAAAAACAGTGCATACAGCAGAAAGGCACACTTCACATTCACAGTGTATGCCTTTTAGGACTCCCTATCTGGTCTGATATCTGGTACTTGGTAACAATGTTAAGACTTTAATGGATATTTTATAGTTTCAGTGCAGTTTGGAAGAATGGTGTTTATTTATGGATTCTTTGAAAGTTAGTCTGAAAGGTGTGCTTTTACATAATGAAAACAAATTCTTTTCCATTCCAGTAGCTCATACTGCCAAAATGAAAGAATCCTGTATCAACACAAGACTGTTGCTAGAAGAAATTTAGTATGGTATACATGGTTCGAAAATTTGTGGTGATTTGAAAGTTAGGACAATTTTATCCTTTGTTAGGACAACACCTGGGATACAAAAAATAATTCAGTTCTCTTTGGGATAGTGGACACAGAAATAATCACTTACTCCGGGATAGAGGAGCGTCCAGAACATACTTTACAAATATAATAAAATCTGAGAATGTGCTATAACCCCCTTTACATATAAAATTTGGGCACAAAGAAAACTTCATAACAGTAATATATCAAGATGAATCAGAATTTTTATATTTAGGAAGTAACTTCTCCAGAATTAATGATGCCAAAATCAAAAAAGGCATATTTCTAGGTCTTCAGAAATGCAACTGATGAGAGACAGAACTTTCATGAAAAATTAAATCCACTTGAGAAGTTGTCTCGGTAATGTTTAAAAAATCACCTAAAAAATCATAAATGAATTTTCGCACAACAGAATAAAGTTCAATTATGTTCACCGGTTTTTATAATTTAAAATTATAATTTTTTTAACAAATATCTTCAAAAAACAATTCATACTACATTGTGCAATGCCAACTCAACAAAACAAAACAATTTATACTACTTACGCAATGCCAACTCAACAAAACAAAACAATTTATACTACATTGCGCAATGCCAACTCAACAAAACAAAACAATTTATACTACATTGCGCAATGCCAACTCAACAAAACAAAACACTTTATACTACATTGCGGAATGCAAGTTTTTGGTATGATTAATCTTCCAGGTGCAGTTCTATATAGTTATTAAAAATCACTTTACACATTCAATAGCCACAAGCCTCACATGTCTTCAACAGAATGCACATATGTACGGAAGTGAACATGCATAAAAATGACTAGACTTCAACGTACAGTAATTTGAGTTATTAACATTTATATTCGACGTAATAGCTAACCTATTACTTCAAATAAGTGGATGAATAGTACATTTTTGATTAAAGATTATAATATATCTGTAGTTTAATTTTTATGTACTTTTAGCAAAATTTACATATGCGAATTAGCATATTTATTTACATTATGTTAATATTAGGTGACAAACCCTTTAACATGTGCCTATACTAATTATTATGTTGACGAAAATCAAGGAAATATACTGTTTTTACGATATTTTAAATATTATATTAAGAAGTTAATATTTAGGTTTAGTATCAGAAAAGTATTACTTGGATATTATGAAACATTAAACTTGCATTAATTGAGTTAAGTTGTTATTAAACATACATACTTATTTTATACACTAATTTGGGCATTAAAATTAAACACACCTCTAGAAGTGATCTAAGTTGAAGATCATCTAACATGCAGTGGAATAGGTCTGGATCAGAATAATTTGGACCATCTTGAAGACTGGCCACATCATCAAGAGACTCCACAATTAAGTTGACAGCTGTAATTTAACCATAAGCGTTTCATTAATACATAATTAATAATTTATTTTATATATTGTGAAATTACATTGCATGAAATAATTGTTAATTATTTACATTATTATAGGTAATACAAATTACAAAATAGAGAATTTTTATATCTGTATATAATAATCTGTTAGCTTTGAGCAAATCTCAAGTATACCTATACCCTAGAGATTCTCATGGACAGTGTAAATCCATAGATTCATAATTATTGGACCATAAATCTTAATGCAATAAATGGCTTAGTAGCAATAAAATAGAGGATACTTTTTACATTGAGTGTAAATTCTAAAAGCAATGAAGTACATTGATAAATTGACAGTAAAAGCGTTAAATATGACCATTCCAGGATTAGATGGTCTTTAAAATATTATATCAAAAAATGTGGGAATAAAGTTGCCAGAATAAATTATTTAACTTTCCGGATAGTATTACACATCACATTATTTAAAACTGTCTCTAAACATATGAATTTGGCATAAGATAGATATTGTATTTCTTCATATCACCTCAGAAATATACACATAATATTTTGGAGCTTCTTGATGACAATACCAATTATAAAAATAAATTACCGGAATAAAATGCAGGTGTCAATGTAAAGGCATATTAAAGGAAGTAATAATCTTAAAACGTTTCAAATAGTTATATAGTAAAGTTCTGGCCAGAAATATTACGAACACAGTTTCGGTGGCTGTAATTGAGTATTATTGATTAATACAGAAGTTCATATCATTGGAGAATACTACTCATATTCTTAACAATCCTTTCTATTCCTTTTATCCACATAACAAGCAAAAAAAGCGATGTGTAAAATGTAAAGATGTCTCTCTATGACAACAGGTTCATGCAGCACAAATTGCAGGGAATACCAGATCTGATTCGAACGACTTTCATTTTTCCAAATTTAACATGTAATACCAATTTTTTGATATAGATCTACTTTTTATAACCTTAGGAATCAGTTAAAATTAGCCTGATAAAGAAAAGAACTAATTTTGGTGAGATATGTAGTTAGTAAAAACTCGTTTGAAAATACTCTATATTCAAATTCTTTGATATTTAAGAGATTAGTAATAAAAATACATATTCATCGAAAAAGGGCAGGAAACTAAAGACTCAGTGTACTTCTGGATGGTGTTTGAATGTGAAATGACAACAACTTCCCTGGTTTGAACCAGAAGTGGGCTCAGAAAGTGTGAGTATATGTGCCAGAAAACTAAAATTGTGTGAAGACACAGATGTGAAAAAAATAGTTTTTTTACCATATTATCAACTTTATGGCTTCATTGTCCGCTATTTCTCAGTTCGTTTTGATGTGTTGTTTGGTGTTTTAGCCAAACGTAGCTCGAAGGTGATGTTCAGTGTATTAGCCAAACGTGGCTTGGGACTTGAAATACACAAAATGTAAAATAATAAAGGATATGAAATATATTGCCAAATAATTCTTGCAATGCCAAGCACATTCGGAGTTAATCAAAATGGTATAATGAAATTACGTGCTTTCATGGACCTGTCTCAGTCACTTTTTCATTCCTTACATGATATCCAATTATTGAAATGCCACGAAATCAATGTGCAGCAAGTATAAAAAGACAGCCGAAAATGAAAAGAGTACAAAACGATAAAATTAACTAGAACTACCATAAGATTTTTATGAACAACCAATTAAATTGTGACAATTGATGTGCTGGGATAAAGTCACAATCGTCTAAGGATATATAGAAGGACTTTCAACCTGGTCAGGAAGATTCGATCCCAAAGTTTTGACAAGACAGGCGTAGGGCTAATAGGTCGATACGATAAAGCTCCATGTGCAAGTTTGCCAGACATTATTATTATTTAGGAGATCTTCCATACAGATGGGCAGGCACACATCTCGTTCTGAATACTGCGTTGAATAGGCAAGCTATAAAACTTGGGGTCTTACTTGGTAACACCTTTAGACCTTTGGGAGTGATCAAATCAAATCCAGGGGCTTTCTTTGGGTCTAGTGAGTTAGTTATTTCTTTGGCAATTCCTTTTGGCGACGTTTGTCTGAGAGGCCAGCACATTTGGAGATCATAGTCTAGGATGGTGTCGATATCATGGTTGCCTGAATATCCTTTATTTGGTTTGAAGACCCGTGTCAGATAAGATGCAAAGATCTCAGTCTTTTCACTGTCCGTTCTAGCTAAGATGGATTGTGGTCTAATGGTAAGACTATGCTCTTGGGACTTGTTTACGTTTTTCGAGGTTTTCCACAAAGAGTGGTCACCCTCACCTAAAGCAGACAACGTAGAAATAGTTTGTTGCATCTTATTATTTGCACTATCCCGGAGCAAAGCTCTCAATTCTTTTGTGGCATGATTGAACTTACTTTTGTCTGAGGGGTGTGAAGATAAGTGACATACCCGTCTTAAGTGATGCTTTTCTTCGACTTTAAGTCTTATATTTGAGGTTGGAAATACAGGTTTTGAGACTTATTTAGTTCTAGTGAGTTGGTCCAGTAGGCCATTTGGATTAAATTGGTGAAACGTTTGCATGCTTCCTCCACATCATCCTGAGTTTTTAAGGGATGTTATAGGTTTAGTTGACTATCTACATAAGTCCTAAATCCATCCCAGTCAGTTCTATGGGTGTAAAGACTCTCTGGGTTCTCTCGGGTGATAACTCTGCTGCTGACATTAGGAGTGTGATCTGACGATCCATCAAGACTGCTCTCCACACTATCGACTACTCACTCCCCTAGCAATAAAGCAATCCAGGAGGTCAGACAGTTTATTCACATCAGAAGACCAGTAGGTGGGTTTATCATTGGACCAAGATTGGAAATGGTTGATTTCCACAGAACCTTTCAGTGCTCGACCTCTGGTAGCCGAGCTTCGTTAGCCCCAGAACTGTATCGGAGACCAAGTGTTTAGAAGTATTGTGAGAACATATCCTAAGTTATTTTGTTTTGGGGGACAATATACTGAAGAGAATGTAACTGGACCATCACAATCTTCTAACCTGACAGAGGTGGCTTGCAAATATGCTTTTAGAGGTGAATGTTTCAAATTGCATTTAATGACAAGTGCTGTTACGTCAGATTGATATTGCGTATACCACACTATTTGCTAGGACTTCGAGAAAATGTGATACACGTCTGCAGCTTTTCTAAATATCGACAAGCCTTCGACCGCATCTGGCATAAAAGCCTACTCTGTAAACTCAAGGAAAAGCTTCCACATTCATTATTCCCAATTATAGCATCCTATCTAACTCAGAGAAAGTTTCATTTAAAGCAAGGGGATACAAGATCTAGTCTGCACAAGATCGAACTGGAGTTCCACAAGGTTCAGTTCTGGGACCAATCTTATATAATATCTTCACTTCCTATCTCCCTACCTCAGCAGATGTAGCCATCGCAACTTACCTGGCAAAAGCCAAACATCAAACATCAAAACCAAACATCAACAAAAAGCTCCAAGTATTGTCAATACACAAAAATCGACCCACATCACGTTTACATAGAGAAGAGGCAATTGTCCCGAAGTGAAACTAGGAACCGACACTTTACCACACAATGATTATGTTAAATATCTGGGCTTCCACCAACAGTTGCACCGTGGTGGATGGCCGGATATAGGTACATAAAATTAAAAATAAACATTTCCATTGATGTTTGTGATATGAAATTTTAAATGCAATTTTCTCGAAAAGACATTTTTGAATTTGGCTTATAGTAAATAATCTACTAACAAATATAGTTCAAATTGCAAGAAATTTCGATAGAATCTCATAATTAAATTCTCCAGCGAAGTATATACCGGTTTTTTGACTAGTTGACAACTTTTTTTATAAACAATTTTGCACCCTGTTTTATTGGCTATTTCCATAAAATAATCATTATTTTTCTAATTCCATATGCACTTCTCTTTAAAAACATTTAATAACTTTTTTTCAGGCATGCGGAAATTACGATGTCTGAGTACTGGCACTACCATGTTAAAAAAAAATGATTTTATATACACTGTGTCTGGGAATAAATGTCAGATAAAGGACATTATTCCTTAACTGAAAAACAGTTGATTGTCGTTTAAATAAAATTTAAGATGACTTTTTTTTCCGAAAATTTAAAATAATATTCACAATTATTTGTCATCTTTTTTGAAGACATACTTGCACACATTGTTCAGCACCGCTCAGGGGAATAACCCGCGAACAGCTGCAAAGACATCACCCCTGTGGGGAACACCACCCTCTGGGCAAGAATTGGTTATGGTAAAAGGAGTTATGTGTATACTTTTTTGCACTCAATTAGAAAAAAATGGGGGGGAAAATGGTGCCAGGCCTCGGTGGTGCATAGTTATGCTAGTAGGTATGTACCTAGAAAAAGCTGAGTTAGAGCCGGTAGCGTACGCCTAAGTGTGCAAGATTAGGCTATCAGACGCGCATCATAAAGTCCTATCTTACACGTCCTCGCCACTGTCAAACTGCCGCCGCAGTCTGGTAGTGGACTCACTATATGAGTCGTCCCATTCCCCGGGTAATGTCCTGGTCAACAACGAGTCTTGAACAACACATCTACCTCGTGACCTTGATAGCAAACTAAGAAGGGCGAAGGCGAGTCATCGGCGCCTTAAAACTGATAAATCTAGCTAAGGGAGACAACCCTGACAAAAAAACCAGAAAGGGTTGCCGCAGCACCGTAAACCTGTGGTCATGTTTTGCAGGAACGGGAGTCTGAGCTTCGCCACTTGGACTACGAGGAAGGTAACCTCTTCAAAAAATCCCCTAATCCTACGGTGCGGGGCGCGCCAAGGGGATGAATAGCTGGCAGGACAGTCCAGCTCCTAGCGACCAACCTTGGCGGATCAGGCGAACCGTCATTGTAATAGCTTTCTCTCTGGGAATGGGCGTCACCTCAGGAGTGACCTTTTAAATCGACCCTACTCGTGGGAACATTATGAATGATCCAAATAACAAAAACCAACCAACGATAAGTGACAACTCCATCAACTCAACTCCTAAAACTCTCAGCCAGCAAATATTTCACAAAGGAATGTTTGTTGACAGACCTCGCTCAAATTCTTTAAGCGAAATACACACTACATCTGAACCATCTGGAATTGGACTACAACAAATAATACGAACAGATGGCATGAAGTAACTGGCAAAAAACGACCCCGAAGCCCTGATAATAACATAAACTTCAAGCAATCCAAATTAAACACATACTGGCTCTCATTACCTGAACCGATCCCTGTAACCAACAGCTTTGCTCAACTCGATGATGACTCAACTCAGGAGCTCTGTGAGAAACCCGTAAAACCGCCTCCTATCTATGTTGATAAAGTTGAGAACATTCAACCACTCATTAACCTTCTCAACGAACATGCCCAAAATAACTACGAGCTTAAAGTTTTGAAAAACGAACAGGTTCGAATACAACCAAAGACACCAGACGTGTATTAAAGACATAGTTAAACGGTTAGAAATTATGAAAACCGAATTCTATACTTACAAGCCCAAACAAGAACGGACTTTTAAAGTTGTCCTTAAAAACATTCACCCATCAACCGACATAGATGAATTAAAGTTATCTTTAGCTGAATTGGACCACAAATGCACAAATATTTGGAATCTTAAACAAGGAAAAACCAAGAAGCCTCTCCCAATGTTTTTCGTAGAGTTAGAGCCCAAAGACAATAATAAAAATATTTATGACATCAAAAGTCTCCTAAATTGTCGAATAGTATTTGAACCTCCCCGACCTAAAAGAGAGATACCCCAATGTGCCAAATGCCAACAATATGGACACACTAAGGCATATTGTCGTAGAAATCCTAAGTGCATTAAATGTGCTGGAGATCATTTATCAAACGAATGCCCTCGAAAAACTAGGTCAGAGCAAGTAAAGTGTGTTCTTTGCGATGGAAACCATCCTGCAAAATATAAAGGATGTCAAGTGTACCAAGAATTACAAAAACTCAAGCTACCGTCAAAATCATTCCCAATAAAGATCAGAATATCGCCAAGAAAAATTCAGCTGCCACCTACCAAACAACTTATTCAAATTAATGACTACCAAAACCAGGGACGGGAATTTTTTACAGGGACGCGCTGTTAAAAAATAAGGACAAAGGAGAAATCCCTAATGACAAATCTAGCTCTACTGACTTACAAGAATTATTAATGATGATGAAACAAATGATGCAACAATTGACGACAATGACTAATCAAATCTTAACACTAATGACTAAACTGACGAATTCGTTTTATTTATTCAGTTGAATGTATTTATAGAACTTAATTCAACAATATAACTATGATTGTTTTTGTATTAAGAAGTTGGAGAACTCTTGGATTGGCCAATAAAATTTTTATTTTTATTTGATGACCTAATGCTCAATCTTCAAAACACAAACGCTTCTACCATTTCAATGACCATTGCCATGGATTTCTTCTAAAGATTGATTTACATAAACAGGTTTTTCGATTTAATCAAGATATACTTTTATGAACTTCGAATATATCAGAACGTGAAAGCAAGGCAATGGAAAAAATGTAAAAGCAATAACAAGCATAGAAACTTCAAATAAAAAAAAAGAACATCTTACTAAGGTCATATTCATTTCATCCTATGGCAGATTTGCATTTCTTAGAAGAGACAAATAGCAAATAATAGAGATCATCAATCAGACTACGAAACCATAAGTATGGTGTGCATGCAACTAGCTATTTCTAATTGCATAAATTTATACATATTGTTATAAAGTCTACTAATATACGTAGTGTATTGGGTTAATCACAAGGCATACGGCCTTTGACGTTGTGGCGCATCGCAGGACCGCTCGTCTAGACGGGTTGGACTGGTATTCTGGTTGGTTGTAAGAGATTGCTCTCGTAGCAATAAGTCCACTACATGTATCAATTAAGTATGTAAATAAAGAATATTGATTTTGTATATTCCAAATATAATTCATCAATTTTAGTAGAATTTCTTGCTGTGCATTTAAATGTAAAATTCGTTGGCCAGTAAAATCAGGCAAAACTTTCTCGTTACACATTCTAAAGTAAATAAGATAAAGTTTCATTAAATAACACAATATATGTAAAAATAAATTGCTTGTTGATTTACTTGAAAATATTTAACTTTTTAAAACTGTGGTGATGTATCTTCATTATGTACAGAAATATATTACATACAGACGTTTTAATTGTGAGTGACTGCCTATTAACAAGTTACTTTTATTTTATAATAACTTCACATTTTATTTGTTTACTTTCTATTTTATAATGATTTTGCATTATATTCCTTATTTATTTTTTAGTAACTTTTCTGTCTAGGTTTTTCTGTCCCAAAAGAACCAGAATTACAATCAAAATATGTAAAAGCAGAACATCATGGCAACTGAAAACCTTCGATAATACCATGAATCTTTTCAAAACATTTTGAAGAGGGGTGTTTCAAAATTACATTAAAAAAAAAGATTGCAAAACAATGCAGTACCAACTATATTTTCTAATTATCCCAATTATCAACAAATAAGAATCATATTGTCTTACAATATGTTAAGCATACTATCATTTTTGGTAACTAGGAACTACTATACAAAACATGCCTTTTAGACCTACCACATCAATCATTGAAAGACACTTTACTTTCGATACTTGAGTCTTCCGATCTATTAAAATTTCAGCTAGTAAATAATGTTGGTCATTATTCTATTCCTTTCTGCTATCTTTGTGAATATATTCGTTATACTTTTATGAGGGTCATTATTTTCTTACTTTCTTTCTTGTTACTACATTGTAATGTAGTAACAAGAAAGAAAGTAAGAAAATAATGACCGTAGTGTATTTACAGACTATTGTCTTCCTAATAACTTTTATTGAGGGGCTCATGTAGCAATAAAAAGTACCAAATGAATGGGTACATTAACCCCCAAATAATTATTTTATTATTTCTTTCAATATGATATTACATTATAGCTGCTTAACCCATTTTTGTGTGATATTATGATATTCTATGTACAATTTACAGCAAATATAAAGCACAAAAATTTATTTAATCAACATTGTCCACCATACTGTTTGAAATGTCCTTCAATTGGTCTTTATAAGATACTCCCAGAATGATAAAACTATGCAGAGAAATAAAGAGTTAATCACAGTCAATTGAAGGTGTCTTTTTTAAAATAAAAACGCTCAGGCAACATTGCCATCGTTTGAAACATATAATTAGCGATTCAAGAAAGTCAAAAAAACTGAAGATGAATGGCCCCAATTTCTTAGTAATATTGAGAGGGAAACAAAGACATCTTGAAACTATAGGTCAAGAAGCAATAGTGTTACAGTTTATCCAGAGAATAAAGTGCAAAAATAAAAAGTTTACCGTGGCTTTCCATTTTTTTCTTTCACTTATAAGAGATAAATATAGTGTAAATATATAGGCTGTAATCCACGATTTACTTCCTAATCTTTTAAAACTCTCAAGTTAAGAGGGCAGGTTTCATCTTTTAAAACTTGTGGCACCCTAGACATGGACAAAATTGTGATTAAAAAACTTGTTTTGGGGGATGGTAAAAATTATCACGGGTATGTTAATGTTGGGAATAATTTATCTTACGAAAGTGCATTCGTAGCTAGGGAAGTATTAATATTTATGATATCACATCTAAAAGATACCTGGAAAATATCACTAGGATATTTTGTCATAAATGACATGAGAGGGTTGCGAAAAAGTACCTTAACCGAACAATGCCTAATTTTATTAAACAAGTGCGGTGTCGTGGTTGTCTCTTTAAAATTTATACTGTACCATCAGTTGCAGACTTGGTGAATCAATTAGGCTGTAATTTGGACTGACCAATTTAAAAGTAAAATTCGGTACAAGTAATACCAATCACTATGTTTTATGACCTATGTCACAACATAAAATTAATAAATTGGTTGCATGAAGAAATCAGATCATAGATAGCGATGGAGAGGGTGTATGCGGGAAATAAGTCAAGTTTATTTTAATAAACAAAAAATGAGGGTGAAGCTAGTTACATAGCAATTATTTAAAAAATCTGTTGTGGATGTCTTTGACCTTTCCCAACTTGCTACCTCAAACTTGGTATAAATTCAAAATATTTGAGAAATAGGTTTCTAGTCATCAATGACGAAGTATTTGATGGATACAATTACACATATTTATGTGAAGGTTGTTTTGACATGTTAGGATTAATCACAATTTTAATGAAAGATGAAAGAGACCTCATCTATACCTTAAAAGATGTAATGTTAATTTTTCGAATAAAATATTAACGAGAAATTTAAAAATAATAAGTTCAAAAACATTAACTAACTAAGAGATGTTTTCAATACAATTAATGCTCTTTTAGAACATTGTTTACATTCATCTGATTTTGTAACTTTATTAGAACATACTTCAGAGTAATCAAAAGTAATTTCCTAGTTAAAGCTATAAGTGAAATATTTTTAAGTATTTGTATATATACATTACTAAATATTTTGCTGTACCTTATATATGAAAAACTCGCAACCATTTGATGAAAAAATAATTTTATTTCAAGGTTAGTAAAAGTATATGTTGATTGAAGAGCTATATTCAGTTTACCTAATTTTTTTATAAATGAAAACAATTACAGAGAATTTATCGTAAAAGAATTATTAGACAAAACTAGATTTTATGGAAATTTTAAGATGGTAAATAATTGTTTTTATTTCAATGCTGAGAATGCTCACATTGTGGGATTAGTACATTTTGTCTTGAATAAAAGAGAATTTCATAACATCAAATCTAAATATTATATGATTAGTTAAAAAAAGAAATATTATTGGTATTAATTTTATAAAAACATTATTTTGGGAATAATCACATTTATTTATATTAACAATGTGTTATATAGATGTATGTATTAATGTCAGTTTAAAAATGCATTTCGAGCTGGAAATAAAAAAAACTAAAGTTCAATTTAAAAAATACGAAAAAACCATGTTTACATAACAAGTAAAATTGGGACACACCAGCACGACAGCCTTTCGAGGTAATTAGTGGACAACAAATATGCAGATGTTGTCTTCATGAACACAAGTTCCTTTGAACCTATAGTGTTGGGTTACGAGTCTCATCACTGTTATTTTCAAACTTAATTATTCATACTCGAATCCAGATAAATCACTTACAATGATTTAAATAATTTAGAAATGTTTCTACATCCCAACATGAATGAGCCCAGAGCCCTTACATTAGCTTCTATTGCCTTATTAACTGCACTATAGATGACTTAGATAAGATAGAGATAATGAATTGAAATAGTATCGAGAAACAATAATAAATGAAGACATCCCCAATACAGTCATACGTTTACTATGGACACATATAGAAACTTTTGTGCCAGCTGTTTGAAAGAGTGCATTAATGGTATCTTGTTTCTCCCTTTCCTAATTATTTAAGTGAACATAAGCGAGAAAAGAGTCATTGTATACATTACATTCATTTTATGCAGTATCCAGTTATTGAGATTAGTAAAAACCAATGAACTGTTGATAATACCAATATAGTTGGACATAGTAGTTTATTTAATCTAAATATTATATATCTGGAGACAAATTCATTAAGAGTAAAATTGACAGTAAAACTTTCCAACATTATATATATATATATACACACAAACACACACACACACATACACACACACATACGCATATATAAACTCGTGGCAAACTAATATAAATATTAAATATTTATATTACCAGCTGCTCCTGCCTCTTCTAGCGCAGCCTGATGCTCTGGAGTACCAAGTACATCTTCATCATCATCAGAGGCAGCAGCCGCTGCCAATACCCCTGCACGTAATCGTCTACGGGAATTGAATGTCTTCAGCTCTTCTACAGAGCGTGCCAAATGGATTCGACTCTGTTTCTCACGGTCCTATATAATATCATTGATAAATATGGAAGTGTTTGTAATGAGAATAATGTATTAACAGATTAAAAAAAATCAAAATTTCAAGTAATATGGCATTGTAAACCTTATGCACAAAACGAAAATAAAAAAGGTAGGTTTTAGCACCAAAGTGAAAGAAATAAGAATATGAATACAATGGAAACTACGCTTACAAGAAATATATACAAAAATTTACACTAGCAATTATTTTATACTTTTAATTAAAAATTGAGAACATGGAAACATTGAACAATTTTTTTCACCAAGTATCTGAAAAATATTCTCATTTAATAATAGGTTCATGTTAATTTATAAAGAACAAAGTTATCTCAATCAATTTTCCATCTAAATCAATTGTCATCTAAATCAATTTTCCAAATTTTATGCATACAATAACTGCTTTGTGTTTCAAATGACTACCAACTAAGATTATACTCCAAATATTTTTTTATTTATTATAACATAGTAAGAACCATGTTCAATGCAAAAGATATCAGTAATATAATAAAGGCAGACTTAAAAAATTTTTAGGCTCAAAGTTAGTTTAAAAGAAAAAGCTTCTGTCCATTCCCACCGGAGTTCATCTTTAAATTCCCATCTATCTGTATATTTCATATATAAGTTATCTTTTTTATAATAGTTTAATTAGTAATTTCCTAGATATCTTGATAACCTGATAGCCTTATGACAATTAGTCCCAACCATTAATCAAATCAAAAACAGCCGAACATATTGATACCTTGATTCCCACAGGTGTAAAGGTTAAAAGATGATTTTTGAGTAGTTGAGAGTGCAAGAAACTAAAATAATTGTTGTTTTTTGGCATAGCTATATAAATTGCATGTAGGACAAAAGTGTTTAAAATTTTTAGTTGCATAATATGGTCTAATAATATTATATTTAAATCTAATATTCAAAGAAATAGAGTTTCTCTATATGCCTCAAAAAAATTAAGAATTTCCTTAGTATTCACGATTATAAAAGATTTTTGTAAAATAATAAATACATGATTCATAGTCTCTTTGTTTTTATTTTTGATAGATATATTGCAACTTAGCTAAGTCACTGTTACTCAGAAGCTGCTGTTAAGTATTAAGTAATAAGTCCTGCTTAAAAGAATTTTTGAGAGACAGCACCATTCTGAGAAGAATGTAACGTATTTTCCTATTATATCATAGGGAATGTTACCCTATAACGATGATTCAACGAATTTATAGAGTTACAAATTAAATGAGCTTAATAGGAGAGAATTTATGTCAAGTTTAATATTACATTGTCGTCTATTGAAGAGACTGTCTTTTCTGGTTTTCGATCATCAGAATCATATTTGATTATAACACAATACAATAATGGAAAATACTAGTCAATATGAGTCTAATGAGCTATAACTCATTCTAGATTAACTTCGAAAACATATCTATATTTCACAGCAAAATATGAGAGATAGAGTATTACATTTCCGTCTATATAGAAGGATCTGATTTTTCTGGTTTTTGACAATCAGGATCACTTTTGGTCACAATAAGATCTATATGGACAGAACACTAAAAACTAATCACATAAGTAAAGGACATTGCAAAAACATTAGAAATTGGATATTAAATTAACATATAGTTTTCTCAATTTCTTACCATCACAGTTACGTTTGTTCAAAATAATTAACAAAAATACTAATAAATACACATCTAACAAAAGTTATAACTCTCATTAACGGAAAACATTAACAATAGATATAATTTGCATGGTAAATTGTGATGATTTGAATATTGCAATGCCACCTATGGAAGTGGCTGGTTTGCTCCGAATTCAAATCACCTTTTGTCACAATAGATCCAAATCATTATTGACCCTAACAATATACACACTCATAAAAAAAATAATAAGTACACGTCTGATGAGTTATAAGGAGTGGTTGAATTTTCAGGTGTCATTTCAGGGCCAGACTGCAGAGTCAACCTTGCTTGGTTTATTATGGAATCAATTCTAATTCAAATTCAAGAAAAAACTCTTGTTAGTTTTTGTAATTCAATTTCTAAAAAAACTTCTTCAGGACTTACTTATTTACAAGTAAAATGTTCACTACACATATGAACGAATTTTACGCTTAAATTTAGTTATGACATTTGCAAGGAGTCCACTGATTAGACATGTATTGTGTTGTATTTTCTTTTAATGTAAATGTTGTGGGGATCAAAGGTGATTCTGATGGTTAAAAAACAGCCGAAGCAGTCATACCCATAAGCGGCAATGTACTATTCAACTTCTCATCTCTTTTCTCCTGTTAGTTGTATGTTAAAACAAATTACATTTTTTGACATATCATCATAAGTCGTATGAGTCAACCAACTTTCTGTACAAAAACTACCCAGAATCGTTAATTGGTAAAATTTTTATTGGTTGGTAAAATTTTTTGTTAAGTTGGTGGAACCTTTCTTAATTCCAAATCACAAACCAAACTTGAGCACGATCTGTCAACTAATGTGTTTACAGCAGTGGTTGTAATAGGTCAATCTCAAAGTTGCTTTGCGAATTTTATTATGGATAAATTAGTTGAACAAAGAATTTGCCTTAAACTTTTTGTTTCAAATGAAATTCGTTGTGCCAAATCCTTAAGTGTTAAAAAAGGTGATGCTATGCTATGCTGACTTGAATATGTTGAAAACGCAGATTAGACAAATCTTCGACAATTTCACGTTCAAAGAGAACTGTGAAATTGTCGAAGATTTGTCTTGTCCCAGACGACCTTCAGCATGTACCACTGATGATAACATCGAAAAAATCAAACAATTAGTGCTTTAAAATCTTTATTTCAGTATTAGAGAGCTGAACATTGATAAAATGACCGTTCATGTAATTTTAACCAATGTTTTGCGCATGAGACATGTCGCTAAAAGACTGATTGCGAAAGAGTTAATATTTGATCTAAATGATTTGTCATGTGCGACAGGTTACATAATTAAATTGTTTTTGAGTTAATATGTTATTCTTGCCTTCATAATATTTTAATATATGTATATCTTTCAATTGAACTTTTAAATAATTTCTTCTTTTTCTACTTCATTTAGCCATTTATGCATGGCTGCTTTTCAGCAAATACGGAGAGGAGTGGCGTTTTTAAGTTTGTGGAATGGGGGTAAGAAGTGAGAATAAGTATGGGGGTAAGAAGTGAGAATAAAAATACAAATTTGTTTTTTTTTTCAGTATATTCACCTGCTACCCTAATACATTTTCCCGATCTTTCAATGAGCTTATGTATTACGAAGTTATTTTTTTTAACTTTGGGAATAGATAGAGGACAATAGAGATGCTGGGCGCCAGGTCAGGAGTGTAGGGTGAATGATGTAATATATAGAAGCCCACCTTATGCAGGACAACCAACGCAATACGACTCTTGTGATCAGGCGCATTGTCGTGCAGAAGTCGGATACTTTGGTTAATTTTCCTCTTCTTTTTTCTTTGATGGATTTTTTCAACTGCTCTAGGATTGAACAGTATTCTGCGGTTATGGGGGTGCCTTTGTCTTTATTATCTATTAACAGGATCCCTTTTAAGACCCAAGACTGTCGCCATGATTTTTCTAGCCGACTGTGACATCTTAAACTTCTTAGGTGGTGGTGTGCCTTTTTTGTGCCACTGCATAGTCCCTCTTTGAACTCGAGTTCACAGTGATGAACTCAAGTTTCATCCCTAATAACAATTCGACTCAATAGTTCATATTTGTCTTTGCTACAGAGGTCCAAAAACGGGCGAGAACACCCCACGTGGCATTGTTTTTGAGGCGGAGTAAGCTTCTTGGCACCCACCTTGAGCTGGCCTTACAAATCCCAAGATGCCATTTCTTCCAGCAAGGTTTGAACCAACTTTCTTTGCTTGGTAAGGAACTTTATAACAACATGATACTCGATTTTCTCCATATTTCTCACTTTTTTCAAAAACTAATGGTCCAATTAAGATAAAACTTGCTATTTGTACTAACAATGAGTCATCAAGCTCATTAACATACCCTCATTGATGACCTAATTACTAATTCTACGAACTTAAAAAGGTACCTTCGTATGTTATTGTAAGGCAAATTAATTAAAACAAGTATTATTATTAATTTTCTCCTTCAAGCATCTTGATATGCATTTTAAACTATGAGAAATATTCAAGTGATAATTATTCATATTAATATCTGTTTCCTCAAGCCATTCTTACTCCTGGCATTGATAATTAATATTTTGACAATTTAAATTTTTTTAGAAAACACATTGTCATTTCCTGACATTTTCTTTTGTGCATGATTAGGATGTGTTTAAGGGGTTCATGGTTTAGAGGACTATAAAATAGGTAATTTTTAGGAATCGTGTTTTAGATTAAAAATTGCACCCAGGGTTTCGTAATTTTTACGTTTATTTTTTAAAGTGAAACTTTTATTGTATCGCCTCAGAATATTTCGTTTACCTATCGCATGTCGCATTACAGTCGGCCGCGGAGTGAGGGTAAAGTGAAAGGCGCTTGGCAGAGCAGCTGAAACCAATATGGCGGTACCTATAGCTCTCATCAGCTGTGCAGCGTTTACATTCTCACTTATTTTCGTGCAAGTGCATCGTGTTATTTGTATGATTTGATCTGTGTTTTCATGTAAATGTTCATAGTCACTTGATCGCGATGGACGCAAATATAGCTAATAAATCAAATAACCCGATAAACGAGGAAAAGACCGAGAATAGTGCGAAAATATCAAACGATGAATTAGTTTTACGCCGTAAAAGGTTAAATGCCGAGAGAGTTCGTGCTTTTAGGAAAAGAAAAAAAGATCATGGTAAGTCAATATAATTTTTATAGTGAATTTATCAGAATTATTAGAACTGTCTGCTGGTGCATATTTGTTTAAATATTCATTTTAATTTCGAGTGTTTAAATTTTAAATTTATTTAAGATTTTTTTATATATATTCGATTCATTCAATATATTTAATTTTATTTAGGCCTCCCGTCATCTTCGCAAGCCGAACTAAACTCTGAGCCACCGGACAAAATTGGTAGACCGATATCAGATGTCACACCGAGTAGTAGTAGAGGCCCAGCGTTGAGTCCTGGATTTATTCAATCTGTCGCTCAAAGTGGTGAGTCCGTGTCAGAAAATAATGTGACAAAAAATGTTGCAGAAAAAATTCTAAATCAAAAGCGACTAAATGCGGAAAGATGCCGTAAGTATCGTCAAAAATGCAAGCGGTTAAAATTGGGCACCAGTTCTAATCAAAACGTTAGTAACTGTGATACGAGTACGAGTCGAGATTCAAACACAAGTCGAGAATTTCAAACACAGGCTCCTGAAAATATTACTGGCAACGCAAACTCCAGCACTCCTGAGGCCGTAATCTGAGAATGCATGTCAATGTTTACTGATTTTAGTTACCACAAAATATTATTTACATTTATAAACTGTGAGACTCAAAGCGAAGATGAAGTTAGTGATCAAATAATCGAAATTTAAAATAATTCAATGATTTATATAAATATTGATCTACGTTTTTAATATTTTAATATGTATATATATATCATACCGAACATTGTATTTATTTATGTATTTATGTATTATTTACTTTAGTACGCAGAGTAAAATAAACATTCATAGTTATATATCTTGTCTACTATTATCATTTCCTTTTTCACGTCTTAAGTTAATATTACTTTTAAAATCCTAAATCAAGTAGCTTTCGAAAAATTCTCAATTAAATGCCTACAATCTGAAAAAAAGTTTCACTTTCATCGTGGTTTCCTAAAACCACACAACTTGTTTTTAATGTTTGAAGAGTTCAAAATAACATGACATAGATATATATTTTTCGACAAATGAAGTAGAGGCCACACGCAGAAAATTGTCCTTTGGTTATGGAGTCTGCAATTCTTGTATGAAGCACTAATTCCAATTTTTTTAATTTTAATAATATTTACTCCTTGCAATATAGCCACAGCAGGCCAAGGCCGTCCCAACGAGCTGTTTTCATCGGAACCTATCAGATGCTTGATGTTTCCAGTTGGTAACCTTTAATTTTTTAAGTCGTTCCCAACATCAATACGACATCTGAGAGCAGGTCTTCCCTGTTTCTTAGTACCCCCCGGCTTGTTGAGAATTAGCAGCTTGGTCAGGTTATTATCCTCTGATCTAAATGATAATGAAAGATTTTGCGTAGTATTTGTTTTTCAAAAATTAATAGTCTGTTTTAGATATGCTTGCTCTATGTCCAGCTTTCGCTACCATAGAGGGCTACTGATTTAACTAGTGTTTTATATATATATTAATAATGAGTCGAGATCTTAGTTGGTTTCTTAAGCCAAAATAGCATCTATTTGCAGCATCAGGCAGTAATCAATTTCAACACTTATTTAACTTCTTTTTGTGACAGTTGTTCCAAGATATTTAAATTCAATAACTTTTTAAAAAATGAGGTCATTCTCCGCCAGTTGTGTCTTGTCAGTCTCTTGTCGCAATCATAAATTTTGTTTTCTTCTCATTGATGATTAGGCCCATTTTTTCACTGAAGGACCGCAAAAGCTTCGGTAATAGCATATCTCGATTAGCTAATAATATCAAGATCATCTGCATAAGCCTGTACTTGGAAGGATTCTTAGTATATAGTGCAATTAGTTCTTAACCATTGCATCTTTGATGACTTTCTCCAGTGCAATGTTACAAAGCCGGCATGAGAGTGCATGACCTTATCTAAGACCTCTATCAGTGAAAAAAGACTCTGATAACTGATTTGGTATCTTGATGTTATATTGAACTCTGAAGAGAGTTGCTTTAACAAGATTAATAAGTTTTGTAGGAATTTTAAACTCATATAGCTTTTTCTTCTTTATGCAGTTATAAGCAGCTTTGAAATCAATGAAAAGATGGTGGACATCTATATTATATTCTTTGGTTTTGTCTAGGACCTGTCTTAAGGCATGTATTTGGTCTATAGTAGACTTTCCTCTTTGGAATACACATTGGTATTCTATTAATTAGAATGTTTAGGAAAATTTTAAATGTAACAATATTTACTAATTGAACTAAAAAATAAAAAAATCGTTGAAAAATTTTAAAAAATTAAGTGAAGAAAAAAACTGAAATTCAATTCTAGACCCGATTATTTCTGACAGCAAAAACAATATGAAAATATTTTTTATGGTTCATTGACAGTGTGTACTAATTATTTAAAGAAAAAATCGAGAACTAACATAAATCAGTCAATAATTTTTTTTGTCACCCCAATTGGAGAATAATAGTTTAAGAAAATCAAATTTAAAGTTTTCCATAAAGAAAAGTCATACTTACTGTACTATTTACCATTTGTTTACATATTACCTACTGAACAGTCTCCGTCACCATTATAACTTACATATTTTATGCTAAATAGTTCTATAGACCATGAAAATATTTCTTTTACTGCTTCAACTTCCACCTTGCCTGCAAATCCCCCATAAATTGCTGAGCATTCTTCTTCATGATATTCACTAACCATTTTACATATTCATAATTTTTTATTCCAAAAAATACATATATTTTCTACTAGAATAATCGATGAGTGGTACACAATATAGGCAGGAGGATCAGCTGCTATCCAACACATGGAATTAAATGCAAATTTCATAGCTTAGGTGCTTCTTGATAATCCTTGACCAATATCCATAAGAGCAAAAGAACATGAATATCATCTCGTGCAATGCTTAAAAGTCTCATTTTAAAAACCATTCATTGATTAATCTCATGGTCCAGAATTACTGTCTTTCTGCCCGCACAAATACATAACTACTAATTTCTAGCTGAAGCCAAAATGACCATTCATAAAAATTCCACTAGTGATAAAAAAAACTGTATGGAATTTTGTAATAACAATACATTTCATATATATATATATATATATATGTATATGTATATATATATATATATTTATATATGTATAAACAGATGAGAGTTATGTTGTTTTTCTTTATGTATATTTTATTATATTTCTTTATATATATATATATATATATATATATATATATATATATATATATATATATATATATATATATATATATATATATATATATATATATATATATATACATATATATATATACATATATATATATATATATATATATACATATATATATATATATATACATATATATATATTCCCAGTACTACTGGAACCTGGGTGAAATAGTATTCATTACTCGAATTGTATACTTCCATTTCTACAAACATATACATAATCTTCCAAATATACATAAAGAAAAAAAAACATTACTCTCATCTCACAAGTGAAAGTATTCAAAATATAATTACTACCTTTATTCTTTCCATGCCATATTTTTGCGAATGTTAAATTATCTTCTTTGGTTGGAAACATATTTTCAATTATTTTATCCCAAAATACATAATATATTGAATCAAGAAAAAATGATTTCCACTGTAAATATGTAATATTATAATTATAATTACTTTGGAAACAAATACTACCATGTACTCAAATACATGTACGCATACTCAAATTCAAGACTATGCAAAAGGAATGATTTGTTAGGTATTTTAAAAAACAAAGTAAATAATCACAATCTGTAATAAATATAGATTATTTTGATATTTTATGATATATATGTTGCAAAAACTTACTATGTTAATTGTTCCATTTCCTACACAGATCTCACAAAACAAACCACACAGTTCAGGTACAATTGGCTGATTTCAATTATTTATTTTACCGCTTCACCCAAACAATGATAGTGCCAAGCTGCTAAATATGGTACAATATTTATTTTAGTATAACAGAGATTACAAATCGTACTTCATTCATATTTATTGTTTAAAGTCATTTAAATTTCGGCTTGCATGACCATTAATTTCTTGCCCAATATTGAACGCTAGGGTCACTGTGTTAATTTGCATATTGGTCGATTGGGTCCTAGACATGTTAAAAGAACTTTTTGATAAAATCTTCTATAGAAACACAGTACAGAACCATCAAAGTAGCAAGCACACCTCATAATGGAATGCGTGTCCAACATTTTCTTTGCAATAAGAAACATAACAAAACAATGCAAACATCACTTGTGATATGTCATATATTTACTTGCCCTGAATACTGCATATATTTGCAATTGTTTTATCAATTATGAAGAATAAGTTAATTAGTTAGTTGTTAAGTGATCTCTGAACCTACATAAGCAGAATTTTCAGAATTTGCAAATTCTTAACTGTTGGAAAAAAGTTTAAAATTCTTTTTTATTTTTTTATTTCCTAATTAGAAAATACTATTAATTGAACAATACATATAAAATTAAATTATCAATGTTTTTTTCCTCCAGTTACGAGGCACTGTAAAGTTAAACTGGAAGTAAGGCAATATATAAAGTAGTAAGGCAATAAATTCTTACGATTACTTGATCTTAGTTAATAATGTGCTCTTTTTCGATTTATATATGTAGAGATATTTTTTTGTATCTTTTATCACCGTCAGATATTTTTAGCGATATTTCCCTATAACTTCATTTAGTATTAAGAGTCTGTGGCATTAGGCAGGTTGTTGCATCTAATTTGAGTTATAGTATTACAATTTTTATTGCAAAATGAACTACAGTCACAATATTGTGCTTAAACAAATAGAGAAGCATAAGAAATTGTTTGTTACAATTTTTTTGCTTTGGTTTATATAAGAAGAAAATCAAATATTTCCTTAAAAACTGGAGGTGTAGTGTAAAAATAGCCTTTTTCTGTTTTTATACTTAGAAGAATTATAGTTACTATTTATAAAATCTATTTTTATATTAATAAATTCATAACTGATTATGAATTAATTATATTTTCAAGTATGCAATGTAGTTTAGAGTAATTGATTTCTTCACCGTAAAAATTAAATTCAACATATTTAAAATTTTCTATATTTTAAACAAAATAAAACATTTAAATTTAGATTTTAAAACAATCTTTTACAAAACTTCTTTGGTGATATCTTATATTGCTGCATTTTGAATCAGGTCACAGTTATCAAGTGAGCTGTCGCCTTAAGTCTTTCATTTACTATTGCAATGCAACTGCAACGTAACCTTCTTGCGATAGAGAGTCACATTTTACATACTTCATTCATTGACAAAACTTACTTCTCACTGACGCTCTCAGTACTATTTTTCGTCACTCACTTTTACGATGGTTGTAAGGTTTGGAAATATGTTGCCAGATTGATAGAGGAATAGGTTTAAAAGACAGAAATGTTTGGTTCATCTTTCATTTGCCATAATTCGGATTTTGTGATAGTGCAAGAATTGTGATAGTGATAGTTCATTCTTTTATTTGCCAAATTCGGCTTTTGTGATAGAGCATGAACATAAAAATTATAAAGAAAAGTTTGAAGGACTTTATGGGATATATAGACAACTTTTCAAGAAGCTGGCTAAAATATTTTTCTATTATAAAACATGACACAAACTGGAGGGAAAGTATCTCAGTTGGATAAAAGTAATTTATAACTTTGAGGTAAGAAGCATTTCATAGTATTACATTATACATAAACATTTCAATATAATGATTCAAAAGTTGCTAGGAAAAGAGAAAATATGGCACTACATCATAAAAAAGTTTCTATGTAGCATACGTAAAAAAAAATTATTGCAAACAATAAGTTAGGCCTTTTTCACCAAATGTTCGAATAGAAACAAAAAACACTAATATTTAACTAATCATTTAAGCTATATACATCATTTTACCGCCAATAATTTGGAGGATGCAGATAATGTTGGGAAACAGGTGGTCGTGGGGATGCAGTAGTAATACCTGTATAAACATAAGATTACTTGTGGTATAATCAATAGATGGAAGTGATCATGATTGAGTAAGTTCCATGTGCTCCAATTAATTATTTCAAATACCATCAATCAATGGTAAACTTTTTTGAACATACAAAACTGGTAATTGGTCATGTTTCCATATTTAGCAATAGACTAAGTACAAAATATTTTCTTATGCTGACTTCAGCAACAACACTTAAAAATTTCAATGTAGCATTGTCGTCGGTTTCTGACAATCATGCTTGGTGTTTATCTTTTTATCTGTTTTTCTTGTCCTCCATTTTGAAAACGGAAGTGTAGATGAGAACTATGTTATGGTTGGTGCTGACTGTAATGGAAGTGTTGATGTAGGCTGTAGTGGAATTGATGAAGTTGTAGTTCTACACTAGCAAGTTCGGTAAGTAGCTGTGTTTCCTCTTCATCATCACCTTCTTTTTCTTCATCATAGTCATGTGACGGCACAATATCTTCCTATTCAACTACAGAAGAGTTTCTTTTGATTGCTACCACTGTCTTGGAATTATTTTTTAATAGGACTTGGTATCAAACACTCCACTGCTCGCAAGAAGCAACTGCAAAAAGAAATAAACGAATAGAATGAAATGAAATTAATAGGGAAATAAGAAATCAATAAAAAACAATATCTGATAAAAAACAAATAAAAAAAATAAAATTTACATCAAATTAGATCAGTTACGATTGTTTCAGTCCTTTCGTTTTGTTTTTATTGTCTGGGAAGTGAGTGATTTCACCTCATTAACATATCATTTCACTTGTAGAAATTGTATTATCAGACGAATAGTAAAATTGTAAAGCTACTTGGACAAAAAATTTACTTCGACAAAAGAAGCATATATGACAACATGCGAAAGAATTATAGATGACATATGCGAAAAAGCATCTTTATATATGATTTTATCCTCAAAGCATCAACACATACTATCAATATCATTCATTTTCAAATACTCTATGAATGATTCAGGGTCATTAATGTGATGAAAATATTTTTGGCTTGATGAGCCAAAAATTTCAAACTTTGCTGAATGCTATAGCTTTTAAAAGAATGTTGTTAGTGGTTAACACAGTGGAAGCTTTAAGCATGCTACACAACATCATCAGGAAGAGAGAAAGGTGTACTTATATTCAATAAGTTACTACAACCAAGTTAATATTGGACGACATCAGCGATGACATATCAAATGTTCAACTGTTCCGAAAACCTTTTATCAAAATGTTGCCTAAGACCAAGTGTTGCTTTACCTCAAAAATGAAATAATTGTGTTAATAAGTAAAATAAATAAAATAAAATTATTTGTCCCTTACAAATAATTTTAATTTACATTGTAGATCTGCTTTTTTTCCAAAAAAAGATTTGCTTTCTTTCTAATAAGATGCCCAAAAAAACACTACAGCTAATCATAGAAAAAGTGCAGTTCATCTTCCACCATTTTATGGTAATAAAAAACACACTTACCATTTTTGCATGAACTCCTTTTCCTAACGTCTCCCATGCCTTTTCCACCATATTTCTCTTTGAATAGTCTGACAAACAATATTTATACAAACATATCTGATCTCCTGGTCACATTCTGCTATCACAATGCAATAATGCAATGAACCACAAGATTGTTGGGATGCATCTGTCAGAAGAGTTTCTTTGGAATCAATCGTTTACTAGTCGACAATATGTCATGCTGGAATTGCATCATTGGATGAGGTATTATGGTCTACAAAGGGTCTCAAATCAAACCCTTCAGCCAATATTTTCCAACGCTCACGAAAAAGTCTTGGTCTTTTTGCAGTTATGTTGTACTAGTGGATGAAGGGCCTTACCATACTCTCGACACTCACATTTTCAGCATCTCAGTGTGACACTGATACAATCTCAATTACGTTTTTGCATTTGGATATAGGAATTAAATTTTCACTTTAAAAATTGAAACACTATTAATTATAATAACTTACCCAATAGTTTTCAGAACAGCAGTTGTAAATTTACATACTTCCTTTAATTTTATTTGTCACTCAGTAAGGGTGTATACAAAATCCGACAGAAAGTAAACAGTGTGACTTTTATTTCAAAGAGGGGATATAAAACAGTTTTTATATTTTAAGTGAGGCATTTTATAGTAATTGTTCTATAATTAAAGCCAAAATAGGGGTCTTTGTTTTTTCCATTTTTGCAAGTCTTTGATTTTGTCCATTAAATATATGTGTTATATTAAATCAATTACTTGTATGTTCAATTACTTGTATGTTTAGTAGAGCGTTTGCAAGAAATATCCGAATTCAATTATTCATAATTATTCCAATGCCATAAATTTTGTGTGTCAATTGGGCAGTAATTATAGACTTACATCTAGGCAAAATTTAGTACAAAGCTATTTTAGATGATCACATAATTGAGATACATTATTTGCCTTCTCTCATTTTAGATTTTTCTCCTTAAACTTCAAAATGATATTTATAATAATAAAATATAAAAGAAAAATATTTATTGGTATTTTTTTTATTTATTTTTTTTATAAAAACATGTAAAAAATATAAGTTCTTTGAAACAATCTCGAAAAGAAAATTTAGATTGGCTTACTTAGTTTAGGAGAAAAAAGGGTTTGAATGATTATCTTCCTACTCATACTTTTCTTTTAAGTAATTATAGGACGAACCAAAAACTGTATGTATCATCTTCTCATAATAGGTCTCTTATGGGCCAATATAACTATGCTTTGGACATTAGACTCTTACACCATTTCAAATATTTTCTCTTTGTTCTCTTGTATAAAAGTAATTACCTATTAACTAACCTGTGATATATACATGAATAAATAATAATTAAGAAAATATTATATTAATTTTATATAAAGCTTACAAACCTATCCTAACTGAAGTTGATAAAGAGCATGGAATCAACTAGATATACGTTAGAAACATTTTAAATGAAAAAAAACAAAAAATAATCTGAGCAAAAATGAGAAACATAAGAATTGTTAATGCATAATTTATATGTGAAGGCAAATACAGATAAAAAAAATAAGCCCTCTCACTCTAGCATTACAGTCAGTAACAGAAAACCCTACAATTTCAAACACATGGATCAACAAAGTAAAGTGTGGTTAATTTAAATAAATTCGAAACTGACATCCCTCTTTAACGAGAATATCTTAAATCTACTGCGTGTACCTAAAACAAAAGTCGATGAAATACAAATATTTTGAACTATAAAAATCATTGTGATCTGTTTTGTATCTTCTCCAGAACATAGACTTATATTATTTCGTAAAGACGGGCCCATAGCAATCGAAAATGTCCCACTAAAAACAGTGCTATATGGTGAAATTAGCAGCGTGTCATTTCAGTTGACATTTCGATTCTCACGAGTACGTTTATCCTGATAACAATAAAAAAATGCCTGATTATATAGTAAAAATATGTTGAAAAGACAGTTCGAGAATTTTAAAAAAGGTTGATGTATGCTACTTTAAAAAGAGTTGTATATTCAGGAACTATATGAAATTCAACATCGTGACCTTGTAAGGATGTGTTTTCACACATACTGTTTTATAAATATTAATTTTTCTTTGCTTTGATTTTTGAAAATCTCTTGATGAGTGTGGTGCCGGAAAAATAAGAAACTTTAGAAGCAAAAAAAATTAGTATTTGTCCATGTACCTGTCACATCAATAACACAAAAACTTCTTAAACAATAGACTTAAAACTGGAAATGTAAGTATAAAATGTTCACAGGTTTGACAAAGCCTATACATGAAAGACACACATGCTTACACATACATTGTGTTTTTAATTACTGACAACAATGTTTATTATGTTGTAGTCATTAATATAATTTTCCAGAAAAATTGCATGCGTGTGTGTGTGTGTGTGCGCACACGCTTGAAGAGCGTTAATATAACTAATTTTGGAAACCAATGCTTTTCGTTAGAAAACAGAATCGACAAATTTTCTAAATAGTAATCAAAAATCTAATAGTATAATTATTATTTGGAAGGTTACCAAATATTAATTATATACACATAATAAAATTGTAACAGAGTGAATTCTGTGCACAGCAAATATTTTAAAAAGAGTAACTGATTCAGCGTATAGAATGATAATGGAAGCTAGACATTTTTACAATTTTTGTCAGTCTGTCTGTTAATTTATGCGTCAATTATGCAAAATCCACTGGACGGATTTTGATGAAATTTGATATAGTAATAGTTAATATCCAAGAGAAAAAGAAAATTATTCTAATAACTTTCCTCATTGTGAATTTCACGCGAACAAAGTAGTAGGCACAGCTAGTTTGAAATATTTGCAAACAACTCCACATAGACCATGTCTCTCTCTAAAACAAATTTAAATTTATTGTGTCAAATATATCTTTAATTTTTAAAGCAGGGAAGAACAATTAGAAGGGGATTTTTCTGTAAAGGTTAATAAACAGGAAAGTATAACATAATTCGGCATAACCTTTGAATTTATTGTAACAGAGGTGTTGAAAATTCGTATTTTCTATACATATATCTTACACATTTCCAATTTTGCACTAAAGTAATAAATAAATATTTTAAACTAAAATAATATAAAATACGAGAACAGGGTAAATGATTATCAAAAACGTGCCATAGATATGTACCTGTATGTAGACGGAAAGTATTATAGCAATATAATTTCTTTAAGACAAATTTTATTTTTTTAAATCTTAATCTTTTCATAGCCGATGAAGTATAAATCGGTTTTTGTATAATCGTCTTACCAAGGTCGACAACTATAAGTATGCAACTGTCCGATACAGGGAACAAATTAAAACTGATTGGCACAGCATGAAGTTGAGATAATTTAGCCACTTTAATTTTGAACCATTCTAGACATATCTATATAGTATAGTGCCATTGTATCTACCTGTTGTAATTGCCTTTTGTCATAAAAAATAATTTTTTTCTTTACTTTACATAAATTCCAAGCTATTTAAGCATTGTTACATCAATATACATGGGTACAAATTAAAAACCATTTCTTTTTTAATTTAGTTTTAAAAAAAAATAAAATAAGATAATGCTATGACAACATTACGTCTACAGTCCCATACAGTCAGTCATGTGACCAACGAAGTAGTTTCGTTTAATTTCAATAGATGGCGCATATGAATTGGTGTTGTCATTTTCGATTTGCTTTTTGTTCCTTTGGTCGTATCTTGATATTTAGATCAATGCTCCAGAATGAAGCTGTAAATAACCTCATATGGAGATCAAATGTCAATGTCTGGTCAATGATCAATATTTATGTCTGGTCAATGATCGAATGAACTTACGCCAATTGAGAAGTTAAAACATTTTAATATGGATAATATCAAGAAAAATATAAACATATTGCATAAATCTCAGAAAATAATAAGCATTTCTGAAATTTTTTTAATGTGGTTCCGGCATACATAATGTTTGTGATAATTAAAGTTTTTGTACTGCTACAATGTAATAAAACAATATAAGCAATTTCTAAATTTGTTTAATTTAGAAATTGCTTATTCAGTATTCATTTCATTGTTTATTATCACCTTTTTAGTCACAGAACAATTCTTAATTAGTTCACAGAATTTGTTAGTAGTTGTAATGACTATTTAGAATTACATAACATATTCCAATTAATTTCATTTTATTTCTAACATCAATTTAGAAATTCAGCTATATGAATATTCATCAAAATTCAAATTGATATGTAAGACAATTTTCCGATCGAAGAATTAACTTAAAGAGTGCAATATCTACTTTAAGACATATAGAGACAGAATTTGCTTTTATAATGTACTATATGCTAGACAAACCTTAATGCAATATTATTTTCAATCATTGAACATAGCACCAAGCTGGCTTGCAACAACGAAAATTCATGACTGTATTATGCTAACCAAAGGGATAATACATATGAAGTTTGAAAAGTAGTTTATGATAGATTACAACATTAACATGTTTTGATTAGGCACACATGTTTTTGTTAGAATTAACTAAAGACTCTAGCTATAAAAGGAATTATTAGTACTGGGTCGAATATACAAGATAAAAAAATTTAGTACTATACACTATGAGTGACAAAAACTAGCACTAATATTCAAGTAGGAGTTCGGGGTATCAGATTTCCATTGGACGGCGTTCATGGTATCATATTTCCATTGGATGGTAGAGGATTAAGAGTATAGTAATGGTTTGAGAAATTTTGTTTGCCAATTTAATGTGATACATGGACAATCTGAAAATAAGATGGATAGAGATGAGCTAAATCTGTAGCATAGTGGATACTTCTCAAACTAGGAGCCTAACTGAAACAGAGATGTGATGGAGTGCTGGCGATATGTCAATGGTTTCAAAAGATCCATTATGACAATTTAAGTTCTCATATGTAGCACATGGATAATCTAAGACCGAAATGAAAGATTATGAGTAAAAAGCTGCAGCAAATAATAGGGAATAAGATAATAAGAAGCAATATAGATAGATATATAATAATACCAAATACATGGTATTATTATATACCTAATAATAGGTATATAATAATACCATCTTTTACTATGAAAATATAAAAAATTTCAATGTCGTATTTTTACGTGTGATGTGATATATTACATTTAAAAATATGACATTTGATTCTTTTCAACAATTCTAAGCTATTCGCATAATGAATGAAAAAAGATGATATAAGACACGATAGCTGAAATACAAGCAAAAACCAAAAAATATAAAAAAAAAATCTAATAGTAATACAGTACCAGTATCACATAATGTGCCCCGTTCTTGCTTTTCAAAGTGAGGATTTGGAAACTAGGTCAATTTTAATTAGTAAAAATTGTTCAAATTATCCAGATAATTTTATTATCAAGGTATAATTATTTTAAGATTTCATTGCTTCTCTTCTAACACCAGATTCACACAGATTAACAAAAATACCAATGTACACTTCATCCAATCTTCAGTGATTGTTACAAAACAAATTGGAAAGTCTATTATCTAAAAACATGGGGAAACTCTAATATTATTTTATATTATATTAATATGTATCTATTTATCTGTTAATAAAAGTTATTAGTTATCTTTACAATTGAGTCTTCAGTATATTTTAGTAAAACACTCATAGCAATCCTCATTAGTGCAATAGAGTCCACTCATTAGTACACAGAGACAAGGTCAATAATATAACCAATTGTAAGCTTATAAAGAGAAAATAATAGAAATTACCAAAATTGTCCTATATTTTAGTTTGGTATTCAGCAATATGCCTCTCATTTTGCATTTCAAAAATAACATATTGGTGTTTCACCTCATTGATATCCATTTTGTTTATTGGTTTTTCAATAATACAGTACCGGGTGACCGAGCGTTGCTTGGTATATTTTGAGTTTCCCATAGGAATGTGAAATTGCTTGTTTCATGGTATTAAATTTAATATTAGATTTTCTTCCCCTTCCCGTCCCTTTTTCCTTCCCTATCCCCTTTACCCTTGCCTTTTCCTTCACCTTCGCCTTTGCGTTTACTTTCGCCCTCACGGTCACATTTGCATTCACCTTCGTGTTCGCCTTTACCTTTTCGTCAACTTCTCTACCTCTGGCCCTACCCGTCACCCTCCACCTCCCTTTCTGCCCCATCCCTTCCTCTTCCCCCTCCACACTTTCCTTCCCTTCCCCTTGCCCTCTGCCCTCCCCTTCTACTTCCCCTTTTATTTAATTTGTGTTCCTAAGGCCTTCCAATGTTTATCTTCAATTAATGTACTCACAACACAACAATGGCGAGTTCTTGCAATGTGTTTCTTTAATTAATAAATGTTTATAATATGAAATCAATCAGAAGCCAGCAAATATGTGAGGTCCACACAAAACAATGTGCAGCATAATAATTAGACATATCGAAAAGGCATTCTTTCGATTTTTTACTTGAAAGGGTATGGCAACCTTCCTTTTGTATTTCCTACTGGTTATCTCCTGTATATATACCAGGTTTTAATTATTTGCAGCTCAGGAGTAATATTTCATTCATAAAATATATTTTTCGATTTGGGAAACGTTTTGTCCCTGGATAAATCAATGGGTTTTTGCTTTTACGTCATTAAGAAAGTATGATGTAAATTTCATTCTTGCGGTCACATCCTATATTTTTTTAATAATTATTCACATTCCATATTTTTAATAATTATTTTCATTTATATATTTGGTAATCGGAAATACATGATAAAAACAGCAATTTTATTTTAATATGTGTTGGAATTAGGCTTAGAGCCTGTTTATACAATTTCGATCCACATAAACAGGGGAACTATAAATCAAGAAAATTTATGCTTTACATTTGAACCTAAGACAGCAATTTATTTTGGTGATAATTTATTCCATGTTAACTAGAAAGTTTGATCTCACTTTAAAAGATAAATTTTAGTCTAAGTTCAAAGCTATTTGAATTTCAAAACTGTTTTCTATTTATGTCATTATAAACTGATACTTTAAATTTAACAGATTAAATTTAACAGAAATATGTAACCAAAACTGATGAAAAAAAAATAATTTGAATATGTATTGGAAATGAGTCCAGAGTATATCTACTGAACTGTCCAGGTGAATTTTAAATCACATAAAGTGGAGTGCACAGTATAATAATATGTTAGCAACGCGGTTACATTTTCACTTCTGTGTGCTGCGTACAGTATTTGATATAACACAATTTAGATTTGGTTACTAAGCTGGTTTTTATTTTATCATTATTATATTTATTATAATTATAACAATAATAATTGTCATTTATTTGTTTCTTGACTATAGCTGAACCTTAAAGATCAAGTACTGACTTACAATGTGTAATCCAAATTACCGAGAACACTTTGCTATATAGTATTTTTGTAGGGCTATTTAAAGGGATGAATGAAATAGTATCATCCTTCTATTAAATATTTCTACACAAATAAAATTTATGGCAACTGTAGTCGATACCAAAAACTGAATGAGAAACAGAAAGAAATGAACAAACGCACTGTTTATGACCTCTAGATGTGTAATAGAATAGGAATAGGTTTACATAATGTTCGCCAACACTTGAAATAGTATAATACCGTTATTATCAAATAAAGATAAGCTTTACTTACAATGAAATAAGAAATATTTAAAAATCAAATTACTATTTTTTCCACTAAAGCAGAGACACAACTCTTTCTTTGGTCAAGCATTAAGTCTGTTGATAATATTAATCTCATCAATTTCGATGTGAGAAATAAACCTATACCCTATCAAAATAATATTTTTTTGCACCGAAGTTAGTCGAAGCAACATAGATTCCATTTTTTTTACATCATGAAGTTAGAGTGCTAAAATATTTAATAAACACTGATCTGCATTATCAAAAATTCATCAAGTAATGCTTTTGCTTAATTATGCAAAAAGTCAACAAACAACTCGGTTTCATTACACTATCAAACAGTCGTAATCCCATAGGTTATAATCCGAAATTGACATTAATAAACATTTTTCAATCTCAGTTCTACATCAGTATAGCATAATAAAGTCTTTTGCTTGAAAATAAAACGGAAACAGCATATTTAAAGATAAGGGGAAAACATTAAAATTTATTGAAGCAAGTCAGTTTGAAGATTGTACAACTAATATACAATTACGCAAAGGAAACTCTATAGTAACAATAATGGGCAAGACACTGTTAACATTGTAATATCACAATTTTTTAATTAAATAGATATAATAGCAAAATATCTTAACCGATCTAAACAAACATAACATCACAATGGATAAAATTTATTTTTTTTTAAATGCGAAATTGATTAAAAGCAAATTCATAAAATTATAACTGAAATTTCTGCCGGCCGAACTGAATTGTTAGTGAAATATTTGTGACATTTTAGATCTTTTCAATATCATGTATTAAAAATAGCAAAAATTTGTTAATTATACACATATACTACGTATGTAACATATAAAAAAAATTACATCTTAAAAAATTTGCTAGTCTAAACTAACTTAATTGCATTTACCATAACTAAAATTAAAACAACTAGAAATACAATAAACTTTTGGTATTCTAAGATAAAGCAAATGTTAGGGCAATTGATGCCCAGCTGTTATTAAGTAATACAATTGGGATATGCATATTTAATACATTGTCTTTCCTCTACATGAAAACATATCTGATACCATACTTCCAATAGGGATTATTTAAAATTTGCTTCTTAATGGTATATTATGAAACTCAAAAAAATACTTATGCTAGACACTTCCAGAAATGAGGGAAAATACACCAAATAATTAACTAAAGCAGTGGTAAGAAATATCTGCTGCGGAAATGAGGAAGTTTATAGCTTACTAACATTATTAGTTTTCCAACTATTTAAATTTAATGAAAGAAATATTTATAGACCCATATTTCAATGTCATACAACAAATATACATACTATTACAATATTGTACAACACATTTACCATCACTTTGAAGTGCTAGCATTTTATTGTCATCAATTTCTTGCTCACTAATTAAAGCCTATACAAAATTCAGTCAATGATGAAGAAATGAAAAATATATTCAGCGATATAAACCAAATAAAAGAGATAAATTGGTATTAAGATATACAAAATTTATTCTTGGAAATATCAAGCTATGTAAGGTTTAAACAAGCCGGATTTAAGATATGTACATTATGTACAGAAAGGGGTTATACATGGAATTACAAAGTTTTCTTTGAGGAGCATCAGGCTATAGAAGGTTTAAACAAACTGGGTTTAAGTTATATAAGTTATGTACAAAAAGAGGTTATATATGAAATAACAAAATTTACTCTAAGAAGCATCAGATTATAGTGGTTTAAACAAGCCGGATTTAAGATATTTAAATTATGTACAGAAAGGGGTTATACATGGAATTACAAAGTTTTCTCTGAGGAGCATCAGGCTATAGAAGATTTAAACACGCCACAAGTTCAGTTGTGATTGAGTTGGCGTCTATAATCTCGTAAACAAAAAAGTACATCCTAATAGTAATATTAAACTCTTGAAAGGTCATGAAAAAATAATAAAAAAAATTACTAAATGTTACAGTAGCCGGGCCACCATTATAAATAATTTATGAAAATTGTGCAAAGCCGAGGGAAAAATTATAAGAAGAGTTGCATAAATTGTTGCAGACAAATTTCATTCGAAATTTCTCCTCCCTAATCCTTCACCTTTGTTTTAAAAAAAAGCAATAAAATTAGACACAAATTGCCTAAAATGTGGAGAAACCTATTGCCTTTGATGCCTTAATCATTGTCATTATTCATCAGTCCATTCATAAAGTTGTATGTAATAATATTCTTTAATTTATTTTCTAAAGCAAGACTTTGGTGGTGGATTTCCTACGTCTTAAATTATATATTCCATAAAATTTTGTTAGTATAGTTCAAACGTCCACAGATTTATAATCAATTTACTTAAACAAGGCGATGGTATCACATGTGGGTTACTGACGCGTACCATGGACATCTTTCATGAATCACATGTGGTATGCGGACCGTCAAAGTCTTATAAACCAGCACTTACTAGCAGAGCTAGTTAAAATAAAATTATACAAAAAATTAATAAAAATACATAAGCTCTAATAATAAAATACTTACTCTTATCCACCTATGGCTTAAAACCTCCTGAATTGTTATTCTCTGTGTATGGTCAACTGTTAACATGCGTTGCACCAGATCTTTTGCAGATTCACTTATTTCATCCCATGGCGTAGTGTCGAACTGAAAAGTGTAATTTGGAGCACATTCCATATTAGTGCATTATCAAGTTAATAGCAGCCAAACAGATTATAATCCAGTATAAATGTCTTCAATGTTTAAAATGGAATTTCCTTTCTGTCATTAACTCTTGTGTTAAGTGTTACCCAGAATTTTCCACACTAATTACTAGACAAAGAACCCATATACCCAACAAAAGTGTACAACACCCTTACATTCTAGTGTCTCATATTGTATCATACAAAAATATTCAGACTATGATCTAGTGTAGTGCAGACATGTCTTATATACAATTTATTAGTTGTTTATACCAATGTAGTCTTTATTAGTTTTAAAAAAAATGTTTGAGAGTTTGAGAGGTAATTACACACCTTCTAATCTAATATTTTCATATATTGTGATATAAATTGAATCTAATATTTTCATAAATTGTGTTATAAATTGAAAATTATTGTATTAATTTTTTTAAAGATTGAGCGCTTCTAAATGGGAAAACAACAATAAACTTAATCACAGAATTTAAATGATTAAAGTAAATGACTCCATAAATGTAATAATAATATGGATAATATTTATCCTTTAAGTATTTTCTTAAACCTTCTTCTTCTACCAAATTTTATTTTATTAATTCAATAAACTTGACTTTTTTAATAATATCAAACATAAAACAAAATTTTGAGCAATTTGATGAAGAAATGTATGCCATGCTAGTTTTCATTACATTACACTAAAATTGTTAAGGGATACTCAAACTATTCAAAAAAGCCTTGCATAAAAAATAATGTTTTTATTAATTTTTCAAGAATTATCTTCTGATTGTCTTACTGATTAACAAGAAATCATAGAAATTTAGGCCTGTACCAAAAAGAATCATTTGTAACAATTTAATAGTGAAATTATTTTTAAGGCAAAGTTCACCAAAAATTGACACCAGGTCTGCCCCGATTAGTAATGTTTTATACAAAAAATAACGATATATTACATGAAAAAATATGTTAACATAACTACTTCAAAATATTTAATCATCTACCTATTATACATACTATCCAGATAAATGTATAGTGATACTATACAAAAACTAAGACGAAACAGAACGATAAAAAATTATAATATAATATCATATGAAACTATCTTCCTCCTATATGACATGGATCCTTTAAAATAAAATAAAAGGAAGTGAAATAGAGATGAAATGACTGAATTCATTTTGAATACGCTACACACGAGACACCTAAATTATTTCTAGCATCATCAGTCATGCACAAAACAACTTAATGAAAATATTTTTAAAATCTGAAGAGTACCGTAACTTAAGTAACAAGAATAACTTATGACTTTTTTTTAAATAATATCTTAAAGTAATATTAATTTCTTTTTATTTACTCTTGAATAGTCTTCATAATTAGTTACAAAAATTTATGCTATGTAAAGTTTATATCACATGATATTCATAATAATCATTATTTTATATAGAATTTACAACAAATGCAGGGAAATTCGGGTAAAGTGAAGGTTTAGATAGGTTTAGATGTTCATTACAACCCAACCTAAATACCATAGAATAATCATTGTATGGTCACAATAGTTCACACAACAGTTCTTCACCCAGAAGTAGTCATGTATAGCAGGTTCAGATTCGAAAGCAACAGCCAAAGTAAATGTGTTCAGAAGGGAAAACAAGCTCCAAAAACAAGTTAGTATGTAAAGAGAAAATAAAAACACAGTAACACAGGAAGCACACAACAGTTCTCTAAGCAACGGAAAGTAATGTCATTTTTAATTTTGAAATTTAAAAAGATATTTATGTCACCAGTAAACAAGAAGAAAATCGTGGGTCGATTTATTTATAAATAATGAACATATTATATTGAATTTCCTAATGCTTTATTTATGAAGAACAATTTATCTATTTCAATAACATAAATTATTTCGGTTACAAAAAAATTCATTGAAAAAAAATTTTAAAAATTTAAAAAAAAAATTAAAAACTTTAAAAAAAATTTGGCATTGTCTTTTCATTAAGACAAATTAACACAGTCTTAAATTCATTTTTTCAAATCTTTATATCATAAAGAAAACTTATTGACTGAATAATTTCGTCACCGGTTAATCTCCTAAAGTTATCTGTGATAATTTTGTTATTTTTTTTCCCTCCATCTATGTTACATACGCCATAGTTTATATACACGTACAAATAGTACATAAATAAATTTACTTAAATGAACATTCTTTGAACACTTTGTTTCATTCTTTTACTTTCAGATAATTTGTCATTTACTTTCAAAATTACATTGAAGCTCTTTACTCAACTTCTTAATTGAGAATCTATTGAATAAACTATTTAGATTTAACATTCTTTTAAATCAAAATAATAAAAAATTCCATCTATCCATTATTCAATTTTGTACATTACATTTATTTCTCACATACATATTTTAATGAATCATTACATAAGAGCTTACTACCATCTATTTAAGAATATATATTTCAGTCAGCAGATTTGCAATCTGTTTATAGGTTATAGACAGACTGTAAGATCTGCCATTTTATAATATAGCTAGGTAGCAATAGGCGCTAATGCTATTTTACGTTAATTTTAATCCTGCTAACGTATTTTCGTTTAGCATGCTATTGCTAAATACTAAATTAAGACTATTTTTTGACAGTTGCTATTTGTGAAGTGTAGTTTTATTACGTGTATTAGCGTTAGTATGTTTTGTTAAATATTTTTACATGTTGTATTAAAAATTGATAAAGACATTGAAAGACACTTGGTTGTTATTTGTTGTAATTAAATGTGCAAGTAATGTGTCTAAAATTGCAATAGCGGATGCAAATGAAATATGGGTCAAAATACATGATAAATATTGCATTTAACAGTTAAAACTGCATAAACAAATCGTGTGAAAACCAAGGCAGTTTTATTTTTAATTTTTCTTTCTTTAAAATCACTAATGTAAAAAGGGTCAAAAACCTAAGGGTGGCGCCAAACTCAAGCAGCTGCCTAGCTATCATGCTTTTACGTTAAGGGTGAAAAGAATATACCTATGTTTTAATAATATCTAAATGACTGAAAATATCTAATGAGGTTCTGATATTCGAAATTCTACAAATTCGAAAGTTCGGATGCTTGCATGTTGTTGGTAGAAACACATGTCAGGTGACATGGGTTAATATAAATGAGAGCCTCGAAGTTTTTTTAATTATTTGAACTTGCATCTTTGTGAATATTTTAAAAACATTTAAACGGTTTTAAAATATTATCAAATAACATCCTGGCATAAGTATATGGATGTAAAAATCTGAAATAAAAATGTATTATTATTATTATTATTATTATAAGACTGAATGGACAACTGATTGCTTATTCGAATTCTTTTGGAATGGTTTTTCCTGGCGCAGAGTTCATTGGATATACATTACAATTACACACTAACATTAGTCACTTTACTTACATGTTTATATATTTTTTAATTATTTCGTCACCTCTCCAAGTGTCTATTAAGTATTCACACGTTGACACTATTTGTTATTTAAAAATATGAGTTGCTCTGCTCTTTTCGATGATAAACAGGTTCTTCGGTCAGAAATTATAAATCCGGCTTTTGAGAAGATTCTTTCACAGGGCACTGATGTTATAACAATGTGGCACTTTGTTAGAAATATTTCAGATAGTTTCAGGTAAATAACTTATGTTGTTTCCACCATTCCATTGGACATTTACTTTTCTCGAGTAATGTATCATTGAGATACATCTCAACTTCTTGTTTCGTTTTTATAGAAATACATACAGAGGAAATTGTAGGTGCTAACCCCGCCTCCTGAATTTTTTTATCAAAAGGGTTCCATACAGAGAATCAATGGACATTAGCGGTTGATTCAACCTGCTCACCAACATTTATACTGTCGCTAGTTTCTCCGATTTTACTTTTTATAAAATCTTCGACAATATTTTCAACATATTTTTGCATTATGTTACTTGTGAACTTGAAAAACTATGTTTTTTTAAATCTCGGATCAAGGAAGGTGCATGTCGCCAATGTTTTGTTATACTCAATATGGTCAAAACGAGTTGTGATTTCACGTTCAAATCGTACATACCTTGTGTTATTGTTATAAGGAGTGGATGAGTTCATTTCTCTAAGTATATGTTTAATGTTGTGAATTGCTAGTGTTTTAATAGTTATAAATAGGCAATTATTTGCAACTTTAATTATTGTGTTTACATTTTACATTTTTTTTAAAATTTCTTTAGCATAAATTGTTTTTAAGGTTTCCTTGATCAATCGTGAAAGTAGGCATAGTTCTCACAGGTTTTAATTATATTTTTTGTCACTTTTCTAAACTCGTGAATAAGTCATCAACGGTATTCGTCTTACTTATGAAACTTTTACAAAGGTGTCTCCGATAAGCATGCCATATGGAAACTGTGTAAAAAAACATTTCTTTACAAATTGTCTATAATGAATTTAAAAGCACATTTAAGGTATAAGCACCTACCTGCATATACAACGCTTTTAACCCTACTACAAAAGGGCGAACAAAGTGATCGAGCAGGCTTAAATATCCATTAATATTCAGGACTCTGAAGCTAGAATCATCACGGTTACAATGTTATTATTTAGTAATCCCTCAGGAGAAGGATATAAAGTGTAGCTATTAGTATCAGCGCTTCGAGGCCCGCTACAGACTTACAAGCTCCTCTTCAAAAACGGCAAAAAATCATTGTCATATTTTCTGCGAAAATGAAGTCCAGAAGAAAAGAGAAAAATCGATGACAAATATTAAACCTATTTATTTTTGATTATCAACCATTTAGCATAGTAGAAGATGCAGGTTTTGTGCAGTTTGTACAGTTTTAGTTTTTAGTTTAAATCCCAGTTACAAATTACCCAACAGAAAATTGATATCATCCAGTATGATTCCCACTTTATACAATTAATGTCTCAGTGATTAAGACAAATTAATGAAAGAACATGCACAAAGTGTTTGCTTGACAACAGACTGTTGGACATCAAAATATGGAAGCATACATAGCAGTAACGGCGCATTTACTCACAACACATTTTAAGTATGTTTCTAGTCTTTTAAAATGCACACATTTCAGCAGGTTGCATACCAGTACAGCGTTAGCAGCAGAACTTAGAAAAATAGTGGAAGATTGAGATTTAACAAATAAGGTAACTTTTGTCATATCCGACAATGCCCCAAATAAAAAACTTGCCCTGAATTTAAATAGTATAGTATCAATTTATTGGTCAAAATTCATTGAAATTGGTCGACAATGTTATATTGTGAAAAGGTGTCTAAAACTATTGGTCATTTTAAAAAAAGTTACGTAGCCACAGAAAAACTTTTAAAATATCAATAGCAGGCACAAGGCTTATCGTAGCCAAAACGCCTTATAACAGCAGTACCAACTGGGTGGAATTAAACTTTTTATATGTTGAAACGTTTAATGTCAAATAAATAAAAACACTGTAATACAACAAAACCTAGGTCGTGATAAAGAACTTACAGAAAGTAGAAATAATACTACATCACATAGTTTCATTTAATTGTAAATAAAACTACATTAAAAATTTCTTCGTAAGGTACTATTTTATAAAAACAGATAATCAATAGTCAAATTCAATGTCAGTAAATATTTTTGAATAGCACTACTACTAAACAACTGGATCCATTTTTTGTTAAAAATTTAAAACATTAATATTATATAATTTGAAACATACCTGAGAATTGTGTCAAAAAACAGATACCCGTAAACTATCTAATTACAATATTGTCACTCGAATATTGTTTTTACCAAATAATACCACATTAATGATGTTTGATTTATCGTAACTTAAATAGTAGCATTTTTTTTTATTATTTTCTTTAGATATTTGAAATTGGTAGCTAAGTATATATCAGAACTAAAATAAATTGCACAAGGAAAACAAGAAAGCCTTGGTTGCAACCACAATACAAAAATTGTTGTTAAAAACATTTTCAAATGATGCATTTATAATTCACTGAACAATTTTGCACTATATGTAAAACCGATAGAGAAAGCCTCAAATTCTTAAACTACTTTTCTATAAAACGACAATAAATTGTCACTTTTAATACTTTAAACTGAATACATTTACTTTTAGACACAATAATAACTATTAACTATATAACGAGGGTGCGTGCAAGTCGTGTTGAAGAAAGCGAGGCACATTGCATTCTCTTTTACAAACACTTCTTTTATTTCATTTTGTATTGAAATGTACTCGGGGCTCTGCCCCATCGTGGCATACAAATCGCCGATTTAGCTGTTCACAAATGATACTATTTCTTAAATATTTTGTATAGAGGGCCAGGCAAACTTTTATGTAGCCCACTACAGTATAGATAACGACATACATATGTACGTAAGTATCTACATGTACTGTACGCTGTTTGTTGCGTAATTAATTATAACATTTACAATGTTTGCATACGTTTTGAATATGCATTTTTGGTCAGTTTAATTTAATCAGATAGACTTTAAAGTTAGAATTAACAAAATAAAATTTGTTCTTACATTTATGTATGGCTGAATAAAAAATAAAAGTTGTTTCTTTTTTATATTTAGATGGGAGGGCAATGCCCCAGAACCTTCAGAAAAGACCGCCACTGCAGGCAAAAATTATATTATAAATGGCAGTTTTATATATGAGTAGAGTCCTTTGTAAATTAGTTACCTGTTGTATGATAATTTAAAGAAACATTCGAATTTAACACACAATTTAATTTTTTGATAAACATGGAGCATCTAAATCTAAGACTGTTCTTAGTTCTTATTTCGATGACATTATCACAAAGGATCAATTCCATAGAAAACACATATTGGTTGATTATTTTCTGTTTAATATCCTGTTTGATTTATTTCTATTAAAAAAAACTTAAAATATTAAGTTTCTGTAGAAGAAACATTTACTTTATAATGTCTACTAATCAATTAATTTCTACTAAAAACATGGCATGAAAAATGGGGTAGATAATGTCGAAATCAAGTCGTCAGTAAAAAGAAATGAACACTGGTAAGAAAGAATGAGTCTATTATTTATTTTTTACAATGCTAGCCAATTTGCGTAGTTTCGAAGAAAAATTTTCATATTACTGTGGGTAAGATAATTCTAAACTTGTCGTTCGGAAACTGTTCCAGTCGATATCTCCATAAAATAAAAATAGAAGCGGTCGGTTTTGGTCGCAGAGCCAGTCTATATTGTTTGGACATACTCTATGTAATAAAGCATTGAGTAAAATAAATACATCTTGATGTCCTTGAGTCCATCTAGGTTTATATAGATTGATACTAGAGTGAATTCGAATACAGGTTCTAGTATTTCACTGCCAAAATTCATTACTTGTGCACTTGAGCCTAATAGTCAGTGTCCATTCACGCAACTTGTCCACACTGCCACACCCTCCACTTCATTTTCTTGTTATTATACTGGCCTTTAATTATTGTTAAAATTAGTTTTATTTTATAATACTTGTTAAATTATGCCAACACCTCACGTCCTATTCATGTTTTCCGAGCTACACTAATATATTTTTTTGGGAAACCAGTAATTTACTATTCTGATTATGTGACAACCTAATTGTGGTACATAAGGTTATACTCTCAAGTTAATATGACATAACATTCTCCCATATATTCTTGTAAACCGTGCACTAAATTTTTAAATATGTGCTATAGTTATAAAGTTATAAAGATTAGTTTGATATACACAAATTGTAACATTGATTTAAGCATAGCTTTCTCTATGCAGGTTCACTGCAGTGTAAGAATGCACTAAATAATGAAAAATTAATAAATATGATCAGGAGGACACATTGCTATCTCTGTGTAGTCGTATTCAGAGGTCAGCTTATATACTCGTAATTTAATTCATTTAACCCTTTGAGGAAAAAATGAAATATGTAAAAATATTTCTTTTAAATAAAATCACAAGTCAATCAATGCTGGCTTTACTTACTCTTAGCCTCCCACGACAAATAGCTTCGAAAAGTCTATCTTTAGTTCCAGTAAATGGTAATGAGCCCACGAGAAGAACATGCAGAAGCACCCCTGCAGCCCACACATCCACAGGTTTTCCATATAATTGACTGGATACCACTTCAGGTGCCATATAGTGTGGTGTTCCAATACGACCTGCATGAAAAGTTATATTGCCTACAATAAGAAACTTGCAAAAGTTTTACCATATACACAGTTAAAATATTACAAAGAACAGAAGTCAATGTTATGCATGAAGTTTAATTTATATATATAATAGAGTTTTTTCTTTCAAAATAATGCCTTATATTAAAGCTCTCATTGATAATTTTAAATATAGAAATGAGGGTAAATGTTTTAAAATGTTTTGAGATTTTTACCCATTCCAAAATTTATATTTTATCAACTCCCATTTATTTTATTAGAGTTGACAAACATTATGTTAACCCCTTGTGCAGTAGAGCATGGTTAAAGTACGACCAGTGATATTTTATTAAAAACTTAAAAATATTTGTATGATGTTTACTACGGCCAGTGAAGTGAATAATTAGTGACTATTAAACTATTGAATGTATAAAATTTATAATATTTAAGTGTTAATAAGTTATTAATTTGTATGCTTTTTGACAATCCATTAGTTAGGTCCAGACCAGACGAGCCGCCTCATGTGGCAGTCTCGCAAGTGATAACACTCACTTAGTGTGGAAGTGCCTTGCCCTAGGCAAGTGCACATGCCGAGCCAAGTAGTGTCAGTTTTTATTCGTGTTCAAAAGCTGTGTACACTCTGGACGGCTGTGTGTAGTGTACGTTTCTTGGCCATGCGAGATAGACAAAAATCTAATTCCTATATGGTGGTTATTCCTATATGGTGGATACTAGTGCCTAAGGAACTCAAATGATATTAATTACGCTAATAAGGGGATTAGAGAAGTATAAGTTGTGAAATTAATGATGTCACCTTCGGGGTTAAAAAAAGAGGTGCAGTCATTAATGGGGTCCTAGGAGAAAAATCGTGAGAAAAACAAAGTAATACAACTAAATCAAGCAAGTAAAACAGGGTCTTTAGATTTTCATTGTTATTATAAATTTTAAACATGTTTCATTGGGTTTCTTACTGTGTTTATTTTTATTGTCTGCGGTAAATCTCCTTTCCAAAAACATGTTTGAAATCAAAACATATAATATTGTCTTGAACAGAGTGTAACTGAAGTATCAATTGAAAACTATCTTCGAACTGAAACTTGAACATGTAACTAAAAATATATAACTTCAAAACATATATAAACGGGGAAAAATTTGCACTGGGCTTCATAAAAAAATTATGTAATATAATTAAATTTAACGCAATATTATAGGTAAATTATTTTTATTTTTCCACTAATCAAGACATTTACAAGTCTAGTTGATATTGTGATGATTTTGCTTTTATGGCTGATAATAATGACTCAAGACGAATGCGAGATTCTTTACAAAATGTGAGTTTTATTTCATTAGTAATAATTCTGCTAGGCTATTATTCCATTGTTGATGAAATGTTTTGCTAAGTGAAACCTATTTCTTTGATGTATATATATATATATATATATATATATATATATATATATATATATATATATGTATATGTATTTGTGTATGTGTATGTGTATGTGTATGTATATGTATATGTATATGTATATGTATATGTATATAAAAATCAAGTTTTTGTGTATTTTTTCATGTTTCACAACAACGTAATAAGAGGAACTACAAAATAAATGCACTTCAGTTAATGTCAATTTCTCACTATTTGTATGAAAATCAAACCCTAACAGGATAAAATGGGGGTTGTTCAAAGTTCGTAATGGGCTAAAATTGTTAATGGTTCTATTGATTTGAAGAGAACCTTCTATATATAATGTAGGTATAATATATACAGTAAATATGGAATACTCAAAGTTAAAAAAAATAATTTAAATGGATGGAATAAGAGTTCAAAGTTTATATGGGAAAAAATATTAGCCCAAAACTTCATAAAAGTACCATAAAAATAAATAATCTTTACAGTTTACAGTTTTTTAAAATCAACTGCTAAGGTAATGAAGTGTGAATCTAAATTTTGTAATGGAATAAAGGTTTTATTAACTTGAATAAAACAAAGGCAGCAACTAAGAAAACAATTTTAAAAATTCAGCTCCGAAAGGTGTGTAATATAATGTAAGTAACCACGCTTATAATCATATCCTTACAAGAATACTGTTGTAACTCAGTGATACTGATAAAATATGTTTGTAAATATGTAAATTAGGGGTCTGACGATGTTAGTTTCGTTATAGAAAAAGATAAAGTAAATATATATGAAAAGGGATAGTATGCAAGTAGCTCAGAGGTGGAATGTCAAATTCACGTTTCTGATCTATGAGCGTGTCCCAATTGAGCTTCACTTCGTGGTTCATCTAGAAAATGATCAAAAGGGATATTTTAATCAAGACAACCTCATCACAAAGTTGTCATTGTATCGAAAACTACACTTCTCTCCTTCATTAAACTATGTAAAATCGATGACTTTGCAAGAACCCTGCTATATCCTGAGGTACCAGTATACTACGTTTGGAAAAACTGAAGATTTGATAGGAGAACAAGAGGAGTTGAAAGAAAATGCTCTGGGCAGAGTATACAGGGACAAACAATATAAATTGCTAGCATCTCCGTATACTTTATTGAATTTGGATTCAACATCATAGCATTAAGCATAGTATGTGTCGTGGTATACTTTCCAATTAACTTGGAAGACTTTAGGGCAACTTAAAAGTAATCAATACCGCCATGCTTTAGAAAATACTTTGCATCAATTTGAAATCCCTTTTGAATTTAAGAGACTACATTTACAGAGGCTAGATTATTTCTCTCATGGTCACTTTTACATAGCAGGCTCGTGTGTGAGCTTACACCATAGTCTGGTTATTTTGGTTCCATCCCCTAAAATGGTAATGAACATTGTTCACAACCAAACATTTTTAAAAAAATCTAACTTACGTATGAAATTCACAAAACCCAAAAAGCAATATTTACCTGCAAGTTCTTACCATTTTTTCACCGTTATCATTACTAATGCATTAGACGAAGTTGATACTATACTTACAAACATACACCTGCTTACCATTTTGTCATCACATAACCGCAGATGAGAGGAGTTCACCGCACAAGGGTTGCCCCACTTGAGGGTCGCCTACATCCAATTTGTATACCCACCGCAGGTGACCTTTAATTGTTTTAGTGATAGTACTATTCACGTCACATCAATATTTCACGATATAGGTAATTTGACTAAGTTGTCTTTACTATAGGGATATACACCCCCTTTTTTTTATTTTCAATATATTTTTAAATATCAATCCTTTCTAACTTATCGAATATAATAAATGCGAAAGTGATTAGTTGGTTTATTATTTTTTTGTTTGTTTGACTTTTATGACTCAACTATTCAATCTTTACGAAATTTGGGATTCTTCTAGATGTCGCTTGGGGAGATAAACATAGAATACCTTTATTTCTTAAATCTCGAGAAAAAGAAATTCCATCCGGAAAACAGTTTATTATATTTTTTCAATATTGTTTTGAGAAATCAAAATAAAAAAAAATTTCCAAGAAAAATGCATATTCACTAATGGGTTATATTAGCAACCAGCCTATATCAACATCCTAACCACTATGTCTGACTTAATGTAAAGGTAGTAAAATCTCAATTGGATCGGTCAAAAATCAAAAAACACAAATAAAATGAAATAATTCTACTTTTGTTTTTCCTACTTGATTCAACATACCAGGTGGAGCTCTATGTGATCGTGCAGTGGGAAGTTGTGCAGCTACGCCAAAGCCTCCTAACTTGACTGGAGCGCAGTTGTCTCTGCCAGCAAGAAGCACACAATGTGGTCGTACATCTCGATGCACTATATCATTTTCATGACAATATCGTAAGGCCTCTAGTATTTGACGCATATAATGACTGTAAATTAAAATTATTATTAAATTTTGAAAAAAGGTAATTAGGTATATATATTAGGGTATTAATTATATATATATATATATATATATATATATATATATATATATATATATATATATTTAGGTTATTTCTTTAAGTTCAAAATTTATTAATATTGCTTATTTAACTGACAATAAAAATAATCAAACTCTAAAATACAAAGTTGGAAATATTTTAAATATACAATAGAATAATTTCAAAACAACTTAATCGAAATAAAGGGTTTATGTATCTACTATATCGTCTATCTATGAAGATCATTATAATATTAAAAATATTTTGACAGTGGTAAGTAGCAATAATGCTAAATTCAATTCTACATTCTGATTACAAAAATATCATATTTTGATTATGATAATTACCAAAACAAAGAATACAGGAAATAAATGGGCCAAAACAACTTTGTTTTTGCCGGTTGGCAAGCTTAAATATTAATTGCGTATTTCTGTTCAATCATCTTTAACAAAAATATTTTCGGTGTTCATTTTTACTATTGTCTCACATATTTTTAGACAATTATAATTTAAATCAATGTTTTTGTTCCATTTTATAACAAAAATTATTTTAATAAATAATAAAAACTGCCACTGTTGAAATAGGACCAAAGCAAGATAACGCAGTGGTCTATGACTTTTGAAATTATTGATGCAGTGAACTAATCAAATACTAGTGTCCAGACTTTTTTCAGATTTTTACTATATTTGAAATATTAGAGGGGTGGGAGTATGACACAATGGATGTCACTTTGAAATTTAATAGTTCGCAAGAGATATAAATTGCTACACAATAGAACCAATGATAATCCAATGATAATCCACTCGATGATTAAGGTTAAAGAAAACTTTCATGAATATTAGTACATAACATTTTTTTAGTATATATTGAAATTTCTACATAAAACATTCACCTACAAAATCTCATACAAATAACAATGCAATTAAGGGTTATAAAATCAAGTATATAGGAAGCAAATGAGCAAATTTGTTCCACATATAACTTGTCTTTAAAAAACATTGTAAACAATTATATATCTTTTAAAAAATATAATACTTCATTTGTAAATCTGTAAATAGAGCAATGCTACATTTTCGAAATAAATATTGTATTGTGTGTAATAATCACTTTTTTATATTCTAATGATATAACTTGAGACAGAGTTATCCAAACTGACAAGGGGTTCAGAAATATCTATCCTATTTTTTAAACGATCAGATAATTTTTTATTTGGTAATATGCCAATCTTAACTAACACAATATGCCATTCAGTTATTTTTGATTCTTCTATGGGTCTCTTTGTCACAAAATTAAATGATCTAAATACATATAATTTTTAACATATTCCAATCTGTTGAATTTATGGTTCTATGAGTTGTTAGTCTATTGGCTATTAATTTTGTCTTTTATCTATTTATTTCAAACTACACTTTTGCTTTTCTGGCTAAGTGATTCAACCACATATTGCAGTTCGTTTGACTCTTCTGAAAGTAGCACTTTGTCATCAGGGTAAGGTACTTTGGGGTAATACTGTAAATGGGGTTATCCCGAAAATTATACTACATTATTTTTTGTGTTGATCAAGTTGCCACAAATGACTGTGCAGTGTGACATTTTCTCAAAAGAGTAGTTTTCTTACATTTTTGGAATAACACTGACATCTATTACTCGAAATATTGGCTAGTTTAACAATTTATTTTCTGTTTAAATGTTAGATTGTCATATTTATTACATCGTTGCATAAGTTAAAACGCATTAATCATTTTTTTTCGGAATTAACCATCAGGGGGAATTTGGAATAATTATGGAAACTGAATTGCCCCATAGTGGTATCTACAGAAATTGCCAGCGGTTCTCAATTCTTTTGTAAAGTTTTTTTTAATTTCAGTAAGTCAATCCATTAATTTTAAAGAAATTTGTTTTCAGATACCTGCCACTCCCTATAAAAATAAATTTTAATCTAAAAAAGGACTTCGTGCCGGGTGTAAATTAATTGATCAACACGAAAGTTAAAATGACTCATTGTAAGCTGTTGTGCGCAGCTTTGCTCATAGGGAGATAAGAATTTAGAAACACATAAATGCCAATATAATGTATATTTTAGATTTTAACTTTGAATTAAAGATTTTAAACATTGCAAAATACATTGGAATCTGTTAGGAGTTTTTATTAGAAGCTTGCCCATTTTAACAAATAGATAATAATCTAAAAAATTAAATATTTTGAGCTCAAGAAACTTACGTGCCGCCAATAGGCAATAAGTATATTTTAAAAAATATCAGAATTAAAAATAAACCTGGAAGAACTAATATTATAAAAAATTCACCAACATAAAAAAGGCAGTAATTCCACACAAAATAAATGAGTAGTTTTTAGTTATAATTAGTAATTACCGTGTCAAAGGGTAGAAAATTACTACAAAACAATGAAAAGGTTACTTAAAAAACAACAAGTCATAAGAAAAGTAAGTAAAGAAGGAAGTTCAATGAGGAAGCTGCCTGCAATTCATAAAGATTCAACACTAGGGCCATCAGGCATGAATAAGGTCAAGAAAAAACAAAAATAAGTTAAAATGACCATGACAAGGCTCAGATGAATCTCTAAATTGTAATTCAGACATAATGAGTGTATATAGCCACAATGATATAGTTGATTATTATGATTTTTTTTTTCTCTTTCAATGATTTTGATACAGACATATAGTCCATTCAATTTCAAGATGGAATGTTTATAAACAATCACTTTTGACAGTTCAGGTATTGCAAACCTTTTTCTTACATTCACGTTAGTAATTTAATGTGAATTTATTTGTTACACAGTGTAAATGTGCACACTAATAAAATTTTTTTTTTTTATTAGTGTGCACATTTACACTGTGTACATACGTAAGTTATATTATATAGATTATATTTTATATTTATGAGAAATTCAGATAAGTTAGGTGAAGTGTTCGAACAATTTAAAAGTATTACATAAAAAAGACATATAATAAAATAATACCAAAAATTTCGATAGAAATAGTCGTTAAATTAAATGTTAAGTTATACAGAAAATTATTACAAAGTAATCGCATTAATACTTAAATTTTGAGTAATCATTAAAATAGTTTTTAAAACGAACTAATGTATAAAAATTCACGAAATACAATAACATTTCACAGACAAAATACACTGCATACATATACAATTACATCAAAATGCATCTGGGCTTCACACCAATATCCAAAGATGGTTGTGCCTAATGCTAGTGCCGGCGAGACCAGCCTTTTGCCGATATCACTGAGAAATAGTATTACAGAACATATTATATTTATTACACAACATATTAGCAGAATTTATTCATCATAAATCTATCTATTACATCGTATATCAACAGTAATTACATTGTATATCAACAATAGCAATGTTCATTCAGCCACGCCGCGGGGCTTATTAAATGACATTGCTCCAAGTAGAAATCTTTTGACATCGTTTAATTTAAAAGTAGTGTTTTCTTTCGCCATATATCATTTCTTTTGTGTCCAGATCATTTTGATTCTGTTTATCTTACAGTGATATGACGGCAATCTTAGTATTTTACAGTGATATGTATTATTGAACAGCTATACGGTCCTTAGAAGAATATTCGTCATTTTAATTACACCCGTACTTAAAAATATCACACATTTAACACAACGAATTTAACATTATAAAACACTTAGGGGTGTAAGGGCAGAACGGATATAACATCTTATCCGGCCCTACTGTCAACCTCACCTGCACGCGTCAATAGATGGCGGCGTGGCTTCACCACCCCGCGGTGCTCCCTGCTAGATAACGGACGAGGCAATGGTGACCGAGTCGGTGGCGGTATAACCACTCCTTAGGTCACCACAAACCTCGAGGATTAATACCCTCAAAAAGAGTGGCTACAGAGCATTGAGACAATGCCAAATTAATTAACTATGGAAGCGGGACTCAAAACGAAATTACCCCAGGAGGGTACCGGTATCAGCGAAAGCAAGAAAAAGCAAGCACAGAAAATCGTCGGCAATACTATCAGCAAAAATTTCATAAGAGCATGTTTATTGCAAGAGAACGAAGCACTTCTACTAGCGATTTATGTCAATTAAGCAAACAAGATACAACTGAAGTCTTAAAGAGACCAAATAGTGATCAAAAAGTATTCAAAATGAACCCAAAAGTGCCTTGGCAGGGAATACCTACCCAAAATCAAAAACAACTTAGGTCACCAGACCAAGTACAAACACAAACAAAGATCCATACAAGTAATGAATCAAGGTAAAAACTAGTAACTAAGCCGAAAAGTATCGACAGACATTCTGATATACAGACTGAAAATCCAAACGCAATTGATACTTCAAACAGATTCTCAATACTAACTGTAGACCCTGAAGTGGAGGATACCTAAACTACAATAAATTCTAAAAAAGCATCAAAACCTCCACCCATAATTCTCTATGGCATAGATGATCTTACACAGCTAACAAATCTACTGCTAGAAGTGGTAAACAAAGATGAATATACCCTCAAAGCGGTCAATAGAAATCGACTAGTTATATCCACAAAATCAGTAGAAAAATACAAAATTTTAATTGATCATATTAGAAGTAACGGTTTGATTGGCTATACATTTACCAATAAAGATGAGAAGTGTCCACAGTATGTTATTAAAAATCTTCACCACAGTACACCAGTACAGGCTATCGTCTATGTCATAGAGGAAAGTGGAAACAAAGTAAAAGGTGAAATTGTTACAGCACGTAAAAAAAGGGAACTAAGGAGCCACTAAACACATTCTTTGTAAATGTTATTCCGCATGAACACAACAAATATATTAAAGAAATGAAGTATATATACTACCAAAGAGTCTTAATACAAGACCAAAAAAAAAATGTCTATCCCTCAATGCACTAGATGTCAACAGTGTGGTCATACAAAGAACAACTGTATGAGACCATTAAGGTATGTAAAGTGTGCTGGTTCTCACAAAACGACGTCCTGCACTCAAAACAAAAATACTCCAGCAGTATGTTCACTCTGTTCAGGAAGCCACCCTACTAACTATAAGGGATGTGTAGTATATAAAGAAATATTAGCACGAAAATTGCAAAAAAATATACCTAAGATATCCCTAAGAATGAAAGATACATACAAACCAACAGAGGGTCTATTGCCTAAATGAATCCCTGATAGAATAGAAAGACAATCACCAATCACGAAGACCCACATGTTACCAAAGACATATAGTGAGGCTATACAAAATCAACCTAGCAAATCCACAAGGGCTGATAATAAAAACGTTGACAATCAAAAGTCACAGCGCACCCATAACAGCACAACTAGTGCGGTTGAAAACAGAACTTACTACACCCAGAGGCACGATACAGCTAATAATTTGGAATTGCTCATTAAAACACAAGCAGAAAAAATAGATCAACTCTTACAGCACATGGGAACTTTGATGAACCTGCTCACAGTCCTCATCAATAAAATTCCATAGTTTACGAATTGCAACATGGAATATCAATGGGCTACTCCCAAATAAAGATAATTTAGAGTTAATGCTCAAAGTGAACAAAATTGACATTATTTTATTGTCAGAAACACACCTAAATGATCAAAAAAGCGTCAGACTCAAAAATTATAACATTTACGTTACAAATCATCCTGATGGCACATCTCATGGAGGAACAGCAGTGACTATAAAAAGCAATATAAAACATTATATGCACAGCAACTATAAAGAAAATTACTTGCAAGCCACAACTGTTACAATATAAGGTGTGAATGGAAATTTTAATGTAAGTGCCATATACTGCCCCCCAAGACACAAAATCGCTCAAGAAATGTTCCAAAAATTCTTTAGCTCCTTAAATTCGAGGTACATCATTGGAGGAGACTGGAACAGCAAACATACATTTCGGGGATCCAGGCTGACTACCACTCGGGGCCGTGAATTAATGAAATGTGTGACCAATCTAAGACTACAAACACTTTCCAATGGAGAACCTACATACTGGCCTACAGATCACAAGAAAACTCCAGATCTAATAGATTTTTTCATTCATAAAGATTTACCCCATAAATATGATAGTGTCGAATCATGCCTGGACACCACATCTGACCATACTCCAGTAATTTGTACCCTCAGCGTGTCTGTCATTAACAAAGTCCAACAAATAAATTTGTATAATAACAACACTGTCTGGCTGGCATTCTCAGAATTTTTGGAATCCAAAATAAACATGAGTAATATAAACAAGTACGACTTAAGTCCGAGGAGGATACAGATGAGGCTACATTTCTCATCACGAACTTAATACAGGAATATGCCTGGCGTGCTACTCCATCCAGCCAGAATGTTCCTACAAAATGTAACAAACCTTTACAACTACGTAAAAAGCTAGAGGAAAAAATAAAACTAAGACGTCAATGGCAACTGAGTAAACTAAAGGATGATAGAATTTTATGGAACAAGGCAGCAAGAGAACTAAGAGAAATGTTGGTCGAACATAAAAATAAATTACTTCAACAAAGACTGTCAAAATTATCAGCAACCAAACATGAGAACTACACTCTATGGAAAATCACTAAGGAATTCAAAAGACCACAACCACAAGTTCCTCCATTAAGAAAATCCTCTGGTATCTGGGTTAAAACGCCTAGCGGAAAAGCTGAAATGTTTGCTGAGTATCTTAAAGATGTGTTCAGCCCAAATGAGGCTAGTAATGATGAATTTGAGAGTTAGATTGAAAGAGTAATAAGCAGTGATCAACAGTTGTCTCCACCATAAAAGCTAACTACTCCAAAAGAATTAGCTAAAATAATAAGGAAACTACCAAACAAGAAAGCTCATGGGTTTGATCTCATTACAGCAGAGATTTTGAAACATCTACCACAAAAGGGAATAGTTTTCCTCACTATGCTCTTCAATGCAATCAAGAGACTCTCATACTATCTAAAACTATGGAAGATATCTGTCGTACGTATGTTAGCAAAACCTGGCAAGCCACTAACAACCTAACTCATACAGACCAATTCATCTGTTACCTATCATCTCCAAAGTTTTTGAGAAAATACTACTGACTAGACTAAAGTCAGTTCTTAGCACTGAACATGTAATCCCCGACCATCAGTTCGGATTTAGGTCGCAGCATTCAACCATAGAACAGGTGCACTGGGTAGTGAATACTATAAGACAATCTTTAGAGAGAGGAGAATATTGCTCTGCCGTCTTCCTAGATATCCAGCAGGCGTTTGGCAAAGTTTGGCATAAAGGGGTCCTGTACAAACTGAAGATTCTTCTCCCTAACTCGTTGTACATGTTGAACACTATCCTATCCCTAACTGTGTTGAAGTCATATTTACAGAACCGCAAGTTTATGGTAAAATTTGATGAAGAATTTTCTAAAATATATAATATCCAAGCATCTGTACCACAAGGATCTGTACTCGGTCCAATTCTTTACTCAATATATACATCTGATTTACCAATGACCCAGGAATTAATGACTGCAACATATGCAGATGACACAGCTTGCCTCTCCTGTGATAAAGATCCCAACAAAGCATCAGCTAAATTACAAATACAGCTTGATAGTGTCAATCAATGGTTAAAGAGGGGTTTAAATGCAATGCCATTAAATCAACTCAAATGACATTTACTTTGTATAAAGGACATTGCAAGCCGGTTACTATGGATAATCAAGAGTTACCATGCAGAGCCCGCGCTAAATATCTAGGCTTCCATTTAGATAGGAGACTAACATGGGCAAACCACATAAAAGTAAAGAGACAAGAAGTAAATATACAATCAAAAACTGTACTGGCCCATAGGTCGACAATCTATGCACTCACTAACTAATAAACTGCTTATTTACAAATGCATTATAAAACCTATCTGGACTTATGGCCTGGAATTGTGGGGCTCGGCTAGCAACTCAGACCTACAGATTTTACAACGGTTTCAAAATAATATCTTAAGAATGCTGTCTAGTGCACCATGGTATGCTCGTAATACTGAGATACATGAATATCTAGGTATACCAACCATCAAGGAGGAAATAAATAACCGTTGCATAAAATACAAAGAAAGACTTCAGTGCCACGCAAATAATCTGACCCAAGATTTGTTAAAGACAGATAAACAAATTGCACGTCTTAAAAGATGGCAGATATTAAATCTTGACAAAAGGCACTAAAGTGTAATGTGTAAATTTAAAAATGGCTTTGAATTTCGATGGAGAATCAGCCATCCAAACATCAAGTATTGGAAAACATCTGATTATGGTTATTCAGCCGATTGCAGATAGTCAAAATAAATTTGAAAAAAAAATAAAACACATAATGATATAATAAACTTAATATAATACAAAATATTTAACACAAAATATTTTTATGAAACACCAAAAATTTAAAGAGCAACTCCCGCCATTACGTTGGTAAGTGTTGCAAGCAAGCATTGAATATACGTTGTATAAATAAGTTGTCATACGTGGGCATACAGTAAAAAAAAATATAATTGATCTCCTGAAGAAGTGTCCCTTGTGAACGTATAAATAATGAATGTCGCAAATAATTATACAAGCTGTGCTCTTGGATCAATTAAGATTTTTTAGTCCTACGTAAATTTATATATGGCCACTTTAATACAGTTGTTAGGTTTCATGTTTGTGCAAAAGGGGGACAGATAGATAATCATACGAACCCGCATTGGTTGTCCTCAAACCAAAGACTAATAAGTTAGTTTTACCAGATATACATATCGAAATGGAGAATAAAGTTGAGAAAAAATAAAGTGGAGAAAAAATCTGGCAAAATTCACAAGCACAAATCGGCATTTTTATCTGATAAACTGGTGATTTTTTGAAAGTCAAACGAAAGTACGGTGTCAATATATTATTAACTAAGTCTCAAGATGTATTGACCATAAAAATAGGTTTTACATTTCTTCTCTTTCTAATATCTATTCAAATATTTTTCAGATTACTCGAGTAGTATAAAAATGAATATAGGTATGAAATAAATATTTAATTATTTGTCGAAGATTTTGAGATGAGGTAAATATTACATTTTCCGCAGCCATTGACATAAATATATTATTTTTTAAACTACTTGTACGAAACACAAACGTAGATATATGTTTTCTTTTCAGAATAATATTTCAATCATTATATTATTTTCCGCTTAGTACACTATACTGCTCATAATGCATTTTCTTTTTGTACGACCATTAAAATGCGTCATAAGGAATCACTGCGAATGCACTATAATATATATAAATACAATCCAGGCTAAGTTTCCAGGTATTAGCGTAGGGTAATTCAATATTATATGGCCTGTTCGATGAAATGACCAACCGAAAAATTTTACTGTCTGCTCTATACGTCGTGAGCTAAGATTGGTAAGCGATTACTGCTCGAACGTGTACGTCGCTGTATACATTTTTGTAATGAAAAACAAATTAATAAGTGTTGAAGTGTTTGAAGTTTAAAACTTCAAAGTCTCAATTTACCTGAGATTTTTTTTAGTACGTTGATATTTGATGTTGCAATGTTAATATTTTTTAAATTTATTAAGTTTTTACTGTTTTTTCGTTGAATATAATAACCTGTCAATAACATAACCTAAAATCGAATAACAAATTCATAAATGTCGCTAAATTTAGATTCAGGATTAATCTTTCCAGATTATGCTTACATATCTGATAATCTTAAAAATGACAGTTATTGAAGAGATTTCAATGATACTTGAGGATCCTACGTCTAAACAGGTTCAAAAAGAACTAACCACCAACTGGGCATTTAACATAAAGATCTAATGAGGATGCTCACAAAAAGACCCGCCTTCAAAGTACCTGACTGATATGTACCCAGTTGTAGAACTGTTTACTAGCATTCGGAAACTGTCCAAGCAAATAGCAAAGGTACTCGCATCCCTAGATTATTAGTGAAAAAAAGGAAAGAGAAAGTAAAAATAATAAGATTATGAAGAAAAATCTTAATATTAAAAAGCAAAAAATGAAATTACATTCAAGTTCTGAGGAAGAAGAAACGATAGAATTAGCCGGCGAAAATTCCGGTTCCTAAGATAAGATATATGATGCGTGGAATGTGGTGAAAATTACTACGAGAATGAAAAAATAGAAGATTGAATTGAATTGTTTGTAAATTATGGCCGCATGTAAATTGTATTCCATTCGACAATTCTTGCAATCCTTGTGGCAAGAAAATGAAGAAACAAGAAACAGAAAAGAAAATTTACACGAGAAAAAAGAAAAACGTAACGAAAAATGCAAAGGAAGATGAAAAATAACCCGGAAATTAAGTGGCCATCTTATCCTTATATGAGCGACCAACTTATAACGGATATTAACATTAAAGCTTTTTTAATGTTTTTTGATATAAATATGTCTAATATTAAGAATAATCATTGAAAATACACATCGAAATAAGAGTAAAAGCTCAGTTATTATAAAAACATTATCGTAAAGTGCTTATACAACTTGTAGACTACAATGGAAAATATTTTAGTTCCAATACTTACTTGAAGAGAAAATGAGATATGTCACAATGTTTGTGTAATTATCTATACACCAAATATACCATAACTATATCTGCATATAAGGTAATCAGTAGAAATTATTATTCCAGGACTAAAAAATTATTCTAACTATCTCTAATTTTGCAATTTTTTATTAGTTTATTATTATTAACAATGAGTTGCAAATTCGTGCGATGCAATTTTACTTTATCATTAAAAGAAAATAATTGTCGTACTTGTTAAAAAGTAATTTTGCAGGAGGTAATGTTGAAAGAGAAAGGATATGTACTCGGGCAGAAAATGTACGTCTAATATAATACTTCCGAGTTAATTTAAAATGTTTGCGTGTTACATTTCACCCCTAATATAATTAAGCCTATTAGTTCCAGGTCTAGTCAGCGCATAGCAAATCCAATGATAATCTTGTGTGTTAATTTACAAATATATATATATATATATATATATATATACAAATATATATACATATGTGCATATGTGTGTGTGCGTGTGCGTGGGTGTGCTGTTTCCAGATTTGATATTTTGGCCGTAAATCCGACTCTGTAAAGTGTTTATTGTAATTCGATATCGCTGAAATTCGTAACATTTAAAGCCAACTAATTTAAAAATTGTTAATTGAGCTATTGATTGCACACCTAGAGTTTAAATGTTGAAACATAGATTTGATATACATGTGGTATGTAGCTATAAAATATTATAGATTTATCACTTTATATTGGGTAAAATTAAAAAAATTACTGAAATAATCTTTTAATAAAATATTACATATTAAAACGCTTGTTATCCGACTGGTTCACGAAACATTGTAATGGAGACATTATATAGGCTTTTTCATTTTTAATAATTTTTTAAAATATTTTTATTATAAACCTTTACAGGTTTTATTTTTTTCTTATTTACAAACAAATTTTTCAATTTTCTTTCATACGTTGTTTTATGATTTTAACATTACATCGTATTGTATAACATTAATTTAAATTAGATGTCCCTAAGACTTCGTTTGCGTTTAATTAGGAATTTTTTTTTCTTTTATATGTTGCTCATGGGTATATAATATGAGCACAAAAATTCTAAAAAAGTTTCTGGCTTCTATTATCATTCTATACGTTAAATTAATCACTCCTTTAAAATATTTTCAAGGTATAAAATTCACTCTGTTATAATTTTATTACTTGTATCAATAACTTTTATGCTGCTATATGTCTACAATATACAGCAGGAATCCATCAATAAGTACACGAAAAAATTGGTAAATTTTAGGTTTTTCATGTTTAATGCCTAAATATTATCATTTGCAAAGAAAAAAAATATTTTAAATTTTTTTATCATAATTTGCACAAAATTTTTTTAGAGATTTTATTTTTATCTTAGTCTATGCTTGCCATACTAATTTATAAAAAGATTATACATAAGAAATAGTTACACAAAATATGTGCAACATTTTTTCATTTTGGAATTCCCCAAATTCAGTCAAAAACCAACCTAAACCATAACCAAGGTTAAATCGTATTCTGTATCAAGAGATTTACAAAGATATTATAACAGAGAAGTCATGCTCGGATTTATTTTAATAATTAGTCTAAAAAGCGTGTCAATCGATCCCATTATGCCGAGCGTGTGTAACGCACACTACTAAGAGTCACACAGCACCGCCGGCGCCGGTGCGCGCGTGTGTGTAGTAGTGGAAAACGAAATACTTCATTGCATACATCTGACCTTTAAATGGTAAAATAATACAGGAATATGTTAAATTTATACGTGGAATTAAAATCCTCTTATTGCATGCGGTTTCAGTTAAAACTTCACAATCAATAGCATTATGCATATACTTGATACGCATTCTTGTTGAGCTGACTAATGCTTCCTTTATATTTAAGTTTCTGATTAGTAAAAGATGGAATTAACTTTCAGTATCAACTTATGTGGTGGCAAACCAATAATGGTCAAAGAATTGAAAAACTACTGATTGATTTCATCGTCATTTCACAAATTATTTTATTACAACTATGATATGTTTGCTCTTTACCTGGTATTCGACAAGTATATCAGTATTAATAAAAAGTACAATCGTCACTTGCTCAAATAAAAGTGCTCAAATAACTGACTTCAGTATGTTATCTGAGAGTATGTTTTTGAAAACATTTCCATACACTTCATAATATTATTTTCATCTCCTATTAAATGCTGAGGTATCGCAATAGGCTTCATCATTATCAATTTTTTTCAAGAATTTGGCAAGTTCTATTTCACTTGGTAAGGCTCTCATATTTTGAGTAAACGTAACTTTATGAAAATGATCAAAGTTATGACAACACGTGACACAATTTTCAATTCAAGACGCATGTGATTCGTGTAACATAACTAGTGAGATTTGCTGAAAAAACCACACAGAAGTATCCCTATCCCTCCAAATGGTTTATGTTTATCACTTTCATCGCATAGATCCCCTGCAATAATCTACAATTTTCTATACTTACAGTGGGCACACAGAATTTCATAAATGGTTATCAATAATGATGAATTTTTGCAACGTCCATAGCTACTATTTGCGGTAAAATTAATTACAGAATTTTTAAAAACGGGTATAGGCAATTTAAGCGCATTGTGTAAAGTTTTACCTCCAAGTAATAGAGTTGAAGCTTGATTTGCTGATTTGACTTGATTGCTGTTTGTGTGAATGTTTTTCTACAACCTACATGAGCGGTTAAACAAAAAACATTAGATCCAGTATTGTGATGCAAAACTTCATGAATGACATGATCAATTAGATTATGCTGTTCAATATTTGCAGTTTCATAATGCTCACAAAACAGAAACTTTTGGTCTATTGGATCAAGAGTATTTGCTTTGTCTATTCTCTGCAAATACGTGGGAATTGGTAAACCAAGTTCTTGACATGACAAATTATGAACATTCAAAATACCTTCAATTTCTAATGGCTGTATATGGGTACTTCTTCTTTGCAATCTGTCAAAAAATCTTTACTGATATGTACTTTAAATTCATTCCATAACGCCAATGTATTATAGTTGGCACATTTAAGGTGCAAATGTGACCAAATAAATTTCATATTTGTTTAGGTAATGTAATTCTTTTCCTTCATTTAAACATTCATGCCATTTATTATTATTTGAAGCAATGCCGTAAGCATGGCATGTTTCCACAAAATAAATTTTTATAAATAATTCCATTGTATGTTCTAACATCCTAGACCATGATGTCATAACATACAATGAAATGTAACCTTGTGCCCTCTGTTCTCACATATATATCAACTATCCACCGCAGAAATAATTTTTTTGAATGGTACAATGTGCTAAAATCTATAATTGCAAGTCGATAGGCTGCATATTGAATCACTGTTAATTTATTTCAATTAGATGTAGTTGGTAAATTATGAGAAATATTGATATGCCACTTATTACCACCATTTGGAAAAAGTAATGTTTACGCTGAAAGGTCTAATGATGAATCCAAAACAGAGATATTTTTAATGGTACCATTAACTTCTGAAAACGAAACCACATTTCATTCAAAAGGTGGTTCGTTCTCAACTATATATTACTGTTACATCAGTTTGAACTGAGTCATTATAACAGTGTAGATCTAAATCACGATTTACTTTAAAGAGCATACAAATTTCTTTATTTTGATTTTCAACTCTCCAACAATAATCTTTCATTGCAATGAATGACTAAACAAAAGGATTAGTGTGTTCCAATTCAAAAGAAATTTTGCACATTATATTGTTATTGTATGTTTGATTAGAGTATTCACATAATCTACATTGTCAACATCATAAAAATATAATTGTGCATAACAGTCATTGGAGCAGATCTGTGATAAAAAACATCACGTGTTTTAAAATGATATACTCCACACATAACTGTATTTGAAATTTTAGCTTCTGAGCTAACCATAGCAAATGATGTATTATATTCTGAATGTTTTTAAAATAATTTTTTAACTTTCTTTTTATTGAAAGTTCATTTAAAGTAAGTCCATCATACAATGATTTAAAGTATTCATTTTGACTTAAGGTCAGTAATATAGCATTCAATTCATATTGTAGTAGGAGTAAATCTTATGACAATATGAATTGAATGCAATCCTTTCACCTGAAGCGACTTTAGTTTTGAAAAGTTTTGCATTGCGAAATCTGTATTGTAAATCCATTAATCCACCATGAAAAATATTAATATTTCTTGTAATGACATTCACTGTGCATTTGGATGCATCCCTCAAAATAATTTCATTATCTTTTTACATTTGGCCTACTTTCATGCGAATATATATCCCTTCTTCTTTGTCTACTTCGACCCGTTAATGTTCTATGTCGAGGCACAAAGGAAGTAGGTGAGAATATCTGAATATAAAAAAAAACATATATAATGGATTATACTTACCCACTCACTTTGTTGGACATATGTAAGTAAGCGTGAGTAAGCCAATTCAATTGCTGCTACAAAATTTTCCTTTTACGACAGGTCATATATAAAATATAGATAGCTATTACACAAAATATAAAAAAAACACTTTTTTGCCTTGATATACAACTACACTCCACTATTGAAAAAGGAACATCTGAAATCACACAAAATTCACAGGTCGAAACTCATTCATTCAATCGGATATTTCAAAAATTTTTTGGTGGCAATCTCTACTCTGTGCAACTGTTTGACTGTTATATTTGACATTGGTAGTATGAATGTAAACAATGAATCTTTTATCACTGAACGTAAACAATGAATGTTGTAATGTATTTGATTTATTGTATTTGTAACTCACATATTATATATAAATTTTAGCTTTCTGCACTCCTTCTCTATACAAACTATGCCAAATCTCATTTACCTCCATGCACGCAGTATGCTTAAAAAGGGTACAAAGCTTTCTCTTCAAACTATACACAATATATATATATATATATATATATATATATATATATATATATATATATACATATATATATGTTATGGATATGCACATCACTTATATGTATATATATATATATATATATATATATATATATATATATATATATGTGTTTGTGTAGGAAGAAATAATGGTCAGTAAATAGGTAATGATATTTTAAATACTCTATGTTATATGTACCTCTTGATCCATAGGAATAGCACTTTCGGTACTAGTAGTTTTTTAAAATATATTTCCTAATAATTAAAAATTAAAAAACCAATCTGGTGAAGCAAGTTAGCTTTAAATAAAATTGCATTGGACTAAACAAATTATCCAGTAACGTCAATGTATTCTCACAGTTCATTTATAACTTGTTTCATTATTTTTTGGATAAATATTAACACTTTTAACTGTCTATCATCATTTATGTATATTTAACACAAGTGTCTTTAACTTTATATTATGATTAACGTTGATTGTTCACATTTCTTACAATTTTTTTATTAAAACAGTTAAGAAATGTTAATGCATAATTTATGTATATAGAAAAGAAATTGAGCATTAAGTGCAAATGTTACAGTCAAATCACTAAAATTAAAATAAATTTGTTGTACTGACAAAACTATACGATATAAAAGAAAAAATGGGACTATATATATTATCAATCTATGCTTCGTAAATAAAAAGTAGTAAGTATTACAAACGTTATAGATGCGCACTCACTTATTTTTACTAATTATCAAAGTTCATTTCAATGAGACGGTAGTTCTAAAAACTTACATTGTAATGTTTAGAAACAAAGAAATTGTAAGCAGTTGTTTGTGACATTCTAACCGAGAATGTTGGACTGGATAAAATGTGATCCATGATTTATTATGTGTTTGTTATAGCTAATGATGCATGAGATTCACGTAGAGACATCAGGGGAGCCTACACTGCATACTCCATTGTGGACAAAGCGTCTTCTCATCGACAGAACGTCCACAGAGGGTGAGTACTGCTCTGGCTGTTCTTTAAGGTCGATCACATAAAAAAATGTTGAAAGAATGAAAAAATTGTATTAATCAATTGTGCATTACTTTGTTTAAGAAACAGATAATTCATATCGGTGCATTCAATCTATATAGAAAGATTATTTGAATATGAGAAAAGTCTCTACGAGATGTGCGCGAGAATGTTATCGAAAAAGCAAAAAAGAAGATATTTCAAGTACAACCTTGGAATATCAGGATATTCATAACATTGCTGGTCCCAAGCCCAGATCAGAAAAGAGGAGATTAGCTGTAGATAATATTGCGAAATATCCACTGGCACAAGATTAGCTGTAAAATATCATCAATGCTGAGCATTGCGCGGCAATACATTACCTGATAACCACAGACTTTTACTCTGTGCAGGTGTCAAGTAAACTTGAGGAACTGAAGTAAGGACCAGTTCTCTCTGATGACAAAACCGAATACCCTGTGGCTGCAACACAATCAAAACACAAAAACAGCAGGCAACTGCTGACATTTGTGAGGCAGAGTTAAAAATATAGATCCACTACATATTCTCTTATCCCAAGTTGCAAAAGATCAGTATGTTACAAAGGTGCTTAGAGACGACCAAGTTAACATAGAAAGTAAATCCCCAGAAACATACAATATCATCATTAAAGAACTAAAGGTCAAAAATATTGAATTCCATACTTACAAACTAAAGTATCAAGAAATTGTATCACTCAACATATATCAAAGTTTTCAAAGAAGAGTTCGAAGGTCATGGTCACACAGTTACCAACATTTGGAACGCCAAGCAAAAGTACACAAAATCACCTTTACACTATTCCTCGTCGAATTGAAACCTAAAACAAACAACAAACACATTTAACATATAAACCCTACTACATTGCCACATAGACATAGAACCACCGTGCACCAAGCGTGAGCTACCACGGTGTGCAAAAAGGTCAGAGGTACGGTCACACGAAACAGTTTTGCTATAGGAAACCATGATATGTCAAATGCGCAGGAGACCATGAGACGCACAACTGTAATCACAAATCGTTTAGATGCCATGAAATGGATTCTATGTTAAGGTAACCACCCGGCTAACTACAAGGAATGTATGGTCTACAAAGAAAATAAATATCCACCTCTACAACAAAATACAAACAAGATAGTGAACCCCAACGAGAGCAAAAGATAACAACTATGAAATAACAGATCTTTGCTAATAACCCACCTGAAGATGTTGTAATACAACGAAACCTAGGTTGTGGTACAGAAATGAAAGAAAGTAGAAATGATACTAGATCACATAGTTTCATTTAATTGTGCAAAAAAATTTATATATAAGAGCAGCGCGATCACACAAACCACCTGAAATTAATAAAGTCGATCAAGTAAAATCAGGCCAACGTAACCTAGTGTTCCAAAAGGAAATAACAGACCTTCTACATGCAGTCATACAACAAATCAATACAGTAATAACACTCCCTGTCGAACTCATAACAAAAATTATGTAGTCTCCACCTTGAGAATTGAGGTATGGAACGCTCATGAGCTGTCCAATCATACTCAAGAATTAATCGTGTTCCTAAACATTAAAAGTATTGATATAACGCTTATATCCGAGACCCATTTTACCACTAAAAACAATATTGCAATTCCAAACTAAACAGTATAGCACACTATGCAACCAAGTAGCAATACTAAAGGTGAAGCAGAGGTAATTATAAGATTCTAACATTAAACACAGTTAAATAAACAATTTCAAAAAGGACTATATTCAAGCTGCTAGTGTTGTTATCCAGGATGTCTCTGGAGTCATTACCATCTCAACCTTCTACAGTCTACCACAACACAAAATTAAATGTGAAGATTACATGCAATTCTTTGAAACACTAGGCAATAAATTCATAGTTGTTGGTGAATACAATGAAAAAAATACCAATTGGGGGTCTAGAAAACTCTACCCAAAGGAAAAGAACTCCTTAAATGTTTCTTAAAACTGGGCTTAAAAACTGTATCAACTGATGAACTGACCAACTGGCCATCGTGCTACGAATTATCATTTAACCATTCACGTGTCCTGTTCACGCTCTTTAGAAAAGTTATCATGAAAAGCCGAATGTGTACACTATATAGTAGAAATAGCTTCCGAAGAAAATTAAAGCAAGCTTAACACCAGTGTAGACCTTAAGAACGAAATCGATATCACGGAAGTTGTCGAAACCTTTATCACCACCATTCAGCAAGCTGCATGGAACAACACCCCCCATCAAACATTAAAAACCAAGTCTTAAACTTCTTTCATAAAATCCTTAAGACTAATTACGTTTCATAAAATCCTTAAAGCCGAGAAAAGAAAAATGCACAGAGAATTGCAAAACATGAGGTACCCACCTCACAAACAAAACTGAACTACATATCGAAAATACTGAAAAGAGAACTAGACAAACATAGAAACAATGACATCCAAGATTTCCTGAGCAAACGGCCCGTCTGAAAACCATCGACTACTTTTGAAAAGCCACAGAATTCAGAAAACCTTCCACACACCGGCCCCCGATCCATAAAGATTATCATCAACAAAAGAGGACCTAAATTACTACCTTCGCTGACGACTCTAGATAGGGTAATATATGGTGCTGATTTGAAATTTTCAAATTGCTTTCAAGTCCGAAAGTAACTGGTGAAAAATTTTACTAGAGTTAAAGTCATACCAACCTCCAATAATTTTGCTAGGAGAATATCATTATCGACTTAGTCAAATGCTTTTTAAAATAAAAATAAGCTACATTTACCTACCATCCACTATCTAACTTCCTAGCAACACAATCCACGAAAATAGTAAGATTAGAGATGGTAGAGCTTAGGACGAAAACCGTGCTGATAGTCCTTTAGGTGGCACTGAACTTGAGCATATATGCAGCGATAAAAAATGGTTTCAAATACTTTAGCAAATATAGATAGCATTATTACAGGTCTATAATTTTTAATATCAGACTTAGAACCGAATTTGAGCACAGGTGTGGAGCACCTGGGAAATCTTCCAAACACGTTTACATCGTTTACAAATCAGTTTTACATTGATTTATTATGTGTGCTGAAAAGCAGATACTGTTTGACAATAGCAAGTGTTCGGCACAATGGTTGGATAAAAATGTAGCGTAAAAACAGACTTCAAACCTAAATATTCACCAAAAAAAAGGTAATGGTGTCCGTTTGATGGACATCTAATCAATCGATTACAGCAGATGTCTACTGCAATCAATTAGATGAAATGATGAGGGAGCTTGCAATTAAACAGCCGAGATTGTGTGTCGCAATGTCGCAATAAACAACATTACCCAAGCTATAAGAACTGGACTTGAAAACTTTGTTACCCATCATCTTCTTCGAACCTTGCGCAAATTAACTATCATCTTTTTCATGCCTTGCATCACTTCTTGCAAGGAAAAATGTTTGATTCCAACAGGCTGTATAAAACGCCTTTTGCAATTTTATCACCTTCTTCACAGCCAAAATTAATACATTACTATTAAGATGGCAAAATTATGTCGAAAATTTAGGCACATACTTTTATTAATTGCAGTTCAAATTCAGATGTTTCATATTTAATGACGTTTTAATAAAACCTCATTGCATGTTTTGAAATATTATGTTTTGGTTAAAACTGTCAAATTAATATAGTTAATATGCAGGTTTAAAAAAATCTCAGTAAAAACAAAAATATTGGGAATGCATACAAGCAACAAAGTATCATTGTAAAGGAACTATAGAGCAATCTAAGAAAACCTATTTTTCGGCATCCACAAACTAAACCACATCCGGTCTTGCCGGCGCCAAAGATCATTTAAAATAAATTTTCAGATTTCAGTGACTGTAGGAGATCTTAATGAACCATGTTCAGACTTTCATCCCCATTCTTCTGGCATCTTATCATATCCTAATTATAACTGTTTTTACAAGTACACTCTTTTTATTTGCTCTGATGCAGTATTAAGTGTGGTTACTAACGAAGTGAGGTTAATACAGTCCTTTTAATAGCACTGTTAATAAACTATTAATATAGGGGAAACAATATAGTTATTGGCCCCTATACAGTTATTGGCCATTTTAACCTTGACATCAAAAAACTAGCAAAAACCCAAAAATAGTAGATTTAAAACTGCATGAATATGGCAACACTTACATCCTCTGTCAAATAGTTTAACAAAATTTCGCTAGGTAAAGTGGTTCGTTTCGGTTGTATAATTTTTTGCTGGAGGTGCAAACGTAAGTATTTTTTTGTAAAAAATTGTTAAGACTGCTATTTTTTTTGATACCTTATTTTGAAAAATTTATATATTAGTGCTGTTATTCAAATTCTATAAAATAATGCCTTGTTATGCGTTATAAGTTAAGAGGAAGGCGAACAGTCCTATTTAGAGTTAGAAAAAAATAGGATGAACTTTATAAACAAATACTTCACAACGAAAATAAACTGTAAGGACTTACAAGCCATAAGAAGAATTGGTAAAAGAACAGACAAACCCCGTCCTGTCACCATAACATTTACGATACTTGGAATAAAAATCAATATTCTCAAACAAAAACGAGCTCTCAACGACACTGCATACTACATAAAAGAAGATTATCCGCTAAAAGTATTAGAGAAAAGAAAGGAATTGCAGACACAAGTAAGAATCGAGAAAGAAAAAGGAAATAGAGCTATAATAAAATACGATAAATTAATCATATTAAAAAACACCCCAGAAATCACAACAGGAAACAAGAAAAGAACCCTTTCAACATCTCCTGAAAATAACTTAAAATCCCAAACACCCCAGGGATCACGAACACACAAAAAGAACCAGACTCTCAGTGCATCCACCACTCAACGTTCATCAAGTTTCTCAGAGGGAGTTGAGAAACCCGGAATGCTGAATTTTTTGATAAGTAAAAACCCTACCAAAGCACAAGATGTAAGCGATGAAAATAAATAGCATTCAATAAAAAAAAAAAATAAAAAGAAACATAAAACACACGAAACTCAAAACAATAAACATCTCCCAATATGGCTGGTCACCGAGGGAGAGATCGACCAAAACCCTCCAAAGAAAAACAAAGAAAGGAAAAAGAAAAACATTTTCAATATTTGTCGTGTCTCACCTACGGCTGCCAAACCTGGAAGTTTGACCTTAATACTAGTAGCAAAATCCAGACCACTCAGAGAAGAATGGAGAGAAGGTACTTAGGTATCAAATTAAAAGATAAAATAAGAAATAAAACCATCCGCAAAAAAACGGGTATAACAGATGTACTCACCTACTCTCTTCAAAGAAAATGGAGATGGGCGTGTCACGTGGCGATGTACGCTGATAATAGGTGGACACAAAAAATCATCCAATGGACGGAACCACAAAGTACCAGAGCGAGAGGCTGACCCAATGTCAGATGGGCTGACGAGATCGTGGCTACAGCAGGTTGCGAGTGGCTCCAAACAGCCAAAGATAGAGACGAATGGCAAGCTTTGGAGGAGGCTTTTTTACCCTAAGGGGGTCCATATAAATTTAATAAATAATATAAAAATTTTATATAATAATTGTCAATGTAAATTATCATGAGCATTAATTAATTTTACTATTCTATTTTAATTTTTTATACAATGTATACAAATGTCATCATTTTTAATTAATGTTGTTATTTATTATCTATTTTTTTATTGCATGTTGCATATATGTAACTTTTTGTATGGAATTTAATAAAGCTTTATTATTATTATTATTATGCGTTATAAACAAATTTAGAATGCAATATAGGTTACTTTCTTTATAACCTCAAAATTTTGTAGTGGCCTATAGCTGTCACAATTATTTTAATAACTTATAGTTATTGGCCCCCTATGCCAATTACCATATTTAATGAAAAAATAATAATTGGCGTTGTTATTAAATAAAACGTCTTCTGTTATGATATTAAGTGTCCTATTCAATTACTAGAATTTTTAAATCGTTATTAATAATAATTATCCTAGGCCAATTACTGTATAATTCGTAAAGCTAACTTATAGAAAAAATAGTATAAATTAGCTTAAACTTATTCATATTTTTTTTATATCAGGTTAGAAAAGAAAAAATAATGCCGAAGGTACCCCAATACACAAAAGAGGCCCTTGACGAGGCTTTAGAAAAAATTAATACAAAAACAATGTCTTTGAGAGCAGTTGCAAGAAAATATAATATACCAAAAGGAACTTTACAGTTTAATCTCAAACATCCTAATTCAAAACCTCAATTTGGGCCGGCTTTCCTAAGAAGTCAGATGATATTCTCGACACAGTTCAAAAATTTTTAACTGATAATCCACGCGTTACTCCTTTTGTCAATAATAGGCCTGGTCAGGGATGGCTAAGAGCTTTTTTAAAACGTCATCCTACTTTAGCTGAAAGAACCAGCGAGGGAGTAACTAAAGCTAGTGCCTGCGTGTCTGAAGCTGACATTAAGAAATGGTTTCTTGAAATCAAAAACTACTTGACAAGTGAAAACCTGTTAGAGGCAATTCAGGATCCAAAACGAGTTTTCAATGCTGACGAGACAGGATTTCAGCTCTGTCCTTCTACTGGGCGCGTGCTTGCTGCTAAAGGAGACAAAAATGTTTATGCTGTGGAACAAGGAAACTGTTACAGTCCTATTTAAATTTTCTGCTGACAGCAAGTATTGTCCTCCTTTAATGGTATTTCCCTATAAACGATTACCTGAAAAAATTGCGACCTCAGTGCCACCTAAATGGGGTATCGGACGCAGTGACAAGGGATGGATGACGGCAGATGTTTTTAACCAGTTTATCACTGAAATATTTGCTCCATACTTTGCTGAAAACAACATCAAAAAACCAGTTATTCTATTTATAGATGGTCACAAAAGTCATATCACTTTACAGCTTAGTTTGACTTGTAAAGAACTAGGAATTGAACTAGTTGCTCTTTACCCCAACACAACCCACATCACTCAGCCAGCAGATGTTTCCGTCTTTGGGCCTATTAAGAAAATGTACAGAAACGCAGTTAGAAAATTTCAATCTGAAAACATTGGAGAGGTGGTGACGAAGTTAAACATTGCTATTATTCTAAAAACTATAGATGATTTAAAACCTGAACCTATAATTAATGGTTTCCGAGGATGTGGCTTGTGTCCCTTTGATGAGAATGCAATAGATTACACCAAATGTTTAGGTACACTAAAAAATGTCGAAGAGTACAATGATGACAACAAGGTCATGTCCCTAAAAGAATTTGAAAACGTTATAGGAGCCGAATGGATAGGCAAGATGAAAATATTAAAATCTTAAGGTGATATTATGAATGATTCATCTCTAATGTTATTTAAACTTTGGTCCTTTTTTCAAAATGATCTCCCACAGAAAGCTTCAACCAATATTGAAATACATTCTGCTAACAACACAACAACTAAAGTAAATTTTACCAATGAGAATAATGTGACAACAGTAAAAATTACTCTGTCACCTACAAAATATCCTACAGAATTGTGCCAGCCTTCTACTTCTACTACTGTAACAACTTTGACAGAAACTACTCATCTCACAAGTTCATTGATAATTACCTACAGAATATTCCTGAAAATAAGAGAAAATTTATTCGAAAGACAGAAAAAACCCCCTTTGTCATTACATCCGAGAATTTTAGAGCAGCTATTGAAAAAAAAGAACTAGAAAAGCAAGAAAAAGAGAATCAAAAAATGGAAAGAAAGAGAAAAAGAGAAGAGAAGGCAGCTACAAAGAAAGGAAATACTAAAGGTAAAGGTGTAGGAAAGAAGTCAAAAAAAGGAAACAAAAATGATAAAAATGTTAACATCGAGACTGAAAACGAAAATCCTGAAGAGAAAAATGAAAACAAGTTAAAAACTGAAACTAAAGAAGACAGTGGTAAACCAAACATATTATCAAATATAGAAGTAGTGATTTGTGATACGTACCAGCGTTTAGCTGCTAAAAATAAGTCCCTATTATGTAATTCTTGTAATAAGTATTATCATCGTCATTGCATTCCTATGAAGCACCTAGAGCATATTCCAGATGAAGATGAGCTTTCGGACTTTATGTGCCATAAATGTTTTTTGATGAATGATGATTCCGATGATGATACTGAATCTTTTAACGATGAAAGCCATCAAGAGGACATGTTTTAGTTATTAAAAAAAATACTTAATTTTTTAATTTTATTATGTTTTGATGTGGCCAATAACTGTATGATCTAATGGCCAATAGCTGCAAATTTTATGGCCAATTACTGTAACTTTAAGTTTTATATTTTTATGTTAATTTTATTCCTAAAATATAATAATTATTATTAATTGAAATTTGAAATTTATTATTAATTGAAATTTTAAATTTATTATTAATTGAAATTTTAAATTTTAAAGTCGCTTAACTGGCCAATAATTATGTTGTTTCCCCTACTTAGAAATTTTTGAAGCACCATACAATGCCAAAATACAGATTTGAAAGAATTAAAATATTCTGTTAATAATTTCTTTCCTTAGATGCTCTTTTAAAGTTCTCTTTTCATTTCAATTGTGTGTGACTGAAATATAAGCCTCAAAGTCACTATAATAAGTCTCTAATTGCATTGAATTGACATAAAATAATGAAATGGGATAAATCCATCATAACTCCGCAGATAAATGGTTATCAACCTTTTAAACAGGTGTTTATTAGACTTTTTGGCTACAGTGATATAATCTAGTTTGCAAGTCTTGCCAGGCAGCGCACTTTTTGTTTCTGGCTTGTCATTTATTCCTTAATTACAATTATTTAGCCCAAACAAACCACAAAACATTTACTGGATCTTGATAGTGTCACGAATTTACTTTTAACTTATACCAAAATTAATATAAGAATATTAAACACAAGGCCACAATAAAAAAATGGAATCAAACATCCATTAGACCCATTAATACAAATGTCACTCGGGTGTGTGTATGAAGTTTACAATTTTGATTATGTCACCATTGAATCACCTTTAGTCGATGGCTGCACTGAGAACACTGAGAGTTACATGATAAACTTAATATGACGACCACAAGTGACCTTTGTATATCAATCGGTTCATGTTTTTATTTTTAAACACTAGAGAGCCTTGAGCAATAAACTAATGCAATCAGCTACATTGATTTTTATACAGTTGTTTCCCATTAATTAAGTTTAAATGTGACATTATACATTTTTACTGTCTGGTATCTACTCAGATTTAAATGAATAACAAAAATAAGTAAATTCTAACACAATTAAAATCTTTACACAATCAATATCTTGGACTTAGATATGTCAATAATAGGAGCTTTTATTATTACCATAAACATTTTAATAATTTTCGTAAATATTATGAAAATGATTAAAACTTTGGTTAAAATTGAATCAAGTTTAAAGCGTATTACAATAGTATCTTTAATCAACGCATAGTTAAAAAGTAAATTGCATCACTTTCATTAAAGAATACATACATTTTTATCAAAGCCGAAATTTCAGGAACCTCATCATGATCCACCTTTTTTGTCAATTTAAAAGTTAAACTTGGTTTTTAATGGTTTTGTAAAACTTAATAAGAGTAAATGGACTCTTAATTTTTTGCTAGAATATTTTCAATAATTCCTACCATAGTAAGTCCATTTGTTTTTTGGGCAATATGTCATTAGTACATGGTCATTTGTACCATATATATTTACAGGTGATTGGTGGTTTGATTGATATTTTTTGCTATTATTCAGACTTATTTTTTCCTCTTCAATGTTTGGTTTCTCAAAAAGTGTAAGTTTATCTGAATCTGTTTACAACAATCACTGTGATTGCTTATAGGATCTGAAAGAATAGTTGTAGAAGTGGAAGGGGGTGAAAAATAATATTTTTCCTTGTAATTTCAGTGCATTAGAATAAATATTACATGACAAGTTTCTTTCCCAGAGATTTTTTGCCACCACTTTTACCCTTACTGTTAAACAATTGGGATATTGAAAAAAACATTTGCTATTGTTTAACCCGTCTCTAGCCCGTATCATCCAGAAAGCCCGATATTGGTTAAAGTGCAAATTTACACAGATGGCCCAAACACACAATATATAATATATAAATTTGAATAGATTTAAGCAATAAATATGAATTAAATAAAACTTGCAAATCTGTTATACGACACTAAAATAAATATTGTACTCTGAATATATTTGTTTTGTGAGATCTCTTTCGAAATTGGAATAATTAGTGTAACTAAGTTTTTGCATTTATTTCAGATTGTGATTATTTACTTTGTTTTTAAAATATCTGACAATTCATTCGATATTCATACCCCGAATTCGAGTATGCGTACACATATTTGAGTACATGGTAGCATTAATTTCCAAAGTAATTATAATTATGATTTTAAATATTCGCAGTAATATGTATTTCGTGATAAAATAATGAAAAATATGTTTCCAACCAAAGAAGATATTTCATGCCTGCTGCATGAATATTTCATGCTCACTGTGATAAAATGCGCTGTAGAAAGAACTAAGTTTATAATTATTTTAAGAACTAAGTTTATAATACTTGTCAGATGAATATAATTTTTTTATGTATATTTCAGAGATTATGTATATTTAAATGGAAGCAGGGTTGGACTGGACCAGAAAGGTCCGGGTGGCTCTCCACAAGCCTGAGACAAGGGTAGATGGTATACTGTTGGATAATAATGAATTATAGCCATTATCAATGATATATATTATTACATAAATATAGTTCCCATTACTTATAATATAACAAATCTGAAGCTATCCAATTAACATTTTTTTTAAAAGAAGAGAAGTTTCGTGTAACGTGTACAAAACGTTACACGAAACTTCTTTCGTGTAACGTGTACATATTGATGTACACGTTACATTTTAACAAGAATTTACATGTACATGGTATGCAACTTTGGCAGGCGTCCCAAATGCTTCGGGAAAAACAAATGGCGTCCTTTGCAGTTTTGATTTAAGACATCTTCGTTATGTTCAGATTCTCAGAGTGAGGAAGAAGACGATGAACATTCATTCATGTCTCACTGCCCAGATGGAACGTGTTCATCCCGAAGACTTTTAGACAGTTTATTAAAACTTTTTGAAAAATATTCTCATTCTTTTGACAGCAATTCTCGATCGACATTTGCAACTGATGCGAGAGATTTTAATGAGTCATTAGGAATCCCGTTTTTGTTAGTTTCAGTGAAATTGTTCGTATCCTAATGAGCGGCATCTATCATTAAATTTCTGTTGCGATTGAATTTTGTATCTATTTTAACTAAAGCTGTGTAAATAATGACTTTGCAGACGGAAATAAAACAGAATTTCTTTGGATCCGCAGACAGTAGTGCCACTTAGTCTTAGCATAACTCATCGTGTTTTTCATATTCTTCATAAGAGCAACGTGGTCTGCATGTCCATATCTTGCAGCTCTGAATACATTATCAAAATTATCTAATTGTTTTAAAATATAATTTGTTTCATATTAATCCTAGTTTACAAAAAAAATGTAAATCGATATTTTCAATATTTGTTACTGAAGTACAGTATATGGGACATAATATAACAAAAATTCCAATTCCTGAATAGTTTACTCTTATATAGACGAACTTAGGTCTAAAACAGATAATTTTAACAGATTCCAATCGCTTTAATTTTAAAATTAAAAAGGAATGAAAAGTGTAACGATGAATAAAACTCCTTGCTAGCAAACTAAAAATTGGACTTATTAAAGTAGAAAAAAGCAACTGTATTAAAAATCTAATTTATTAACCTGGTTGCATTTCGCTCAGATTTTGAGGATCTTCAAGCTCTTGAGATGTAAACATGAATGAAAGCCTGGACCTGCTTTGGATTTAAAGCCGCTGTTTTTAATGAGATCTTTCTTTTATTTTTCCGTTTTTCCAAATTATGGTTTTCCGATTTATGTTTATATGCGGCTAAATGTGATTCAATATATCTTAATTTAAGTAATTATTACATACAAAGGATTATATAAGTAATTACTCAAATTTATAACTTTTTTTTTGGAAGTTAATTAAAATAAAATATAACTTACACACAACACCACTACTTGGAACAAAATCAATCAATCCCAAAAACACGTAATATTATAAACTTGCACTGACTAGCGTATTGGCAGAAATAAACAATGGAATACGATGCCGGAAGCGCACGAGCACATACCTTTCAAATCAGGGAATTTCCTGATGTGCGATGCTAAGACTCTATAAAGTTGCGTTCCATTTGTCCAGTAATATGAAAGTAAATAAATATGTTACATTCCATATATGTTAATTTATAGATGTTGTTGACAATTATAGATGTTGTTGACAATGAAAATTGAAAATTTCCAAAAATTGGGAAGTTATTGATTTCAGCCCGATTTTTGAAAATCGAACTTTTATCAGATCTCTACGTTTTGAGGACCTATGAAACAATTCTGATTATTATTATGATAATGTCCCTGTGTGTGTGTGTGTGTGTGTGTGTGTGTGTGTGTGTGTGTGCGTGCGTGTGTGTGTGTGTGTGTGATAACATACCCTTAAATAAACCTTTAAATAAATCCTTAAATAACTTTTAAACAAATTGTTTCGGGGTTTGAAAGGTATTCACTAAACTTAGATTTCTTGAAAATTTGAACCAAATTGATCAAGTAAGTTTTGAGAAAATCCAAAAATGAAATATTTAAAAGAAAATAATATTTTTTTAATATATTTTAAAAGGCTCAACTAATTGACTGCAAAATCTAATCAGCTCTTTTCCTTAACAAAACATGTCAAATGCAGCGTATTAGATCAAAATTGGTTGAATCCTTCAAAAGTTATCACCGTTCAAACTATGAAATTTCCTAACGAAACAATTTTTATAAGGACCATGTCGTATGTCCTCAAAATCGGTTAATTTATTTTGAAGATATTATAAAAAGTTTTCAAAAAAGTGCCTTTTCAAAATAACTTTCAAATATCTTGATGGAGCAATATTTTTGAATGGACATTATTTCTTGTACAAAAAACAGCATCGAAGACCCCATTTCAGTTAATCGCTTGGCTTGATATTGTTTTTCAAAAACAAAAAAAAAGTGCCATTGTTATTTTTCGAGCTCAAGGTGTTCAAAAATTATCTAAAAAGTCACCTTGAGCTCGAAAATCTCAATAATTACGAACAGAGAGCTCAAAGAGCTCAAAAATAGTGAGAAATTTCAAATATGGCCTAAGAGTCAACCATTTTTCCATTTCATTTCTCTCTAAATATGTATGAACCATTTTAAATGTAAGTCGTCAGCCAGGGGGTACGTAGGGTCGGGATCCGTGCAGGCTAGGGCCCAACTGACAAAAGCCACCTCGACTATATGGCCAATCCGACACTGAATGAAAGTATACAATTGGAGTAATAAATACTATTTCACCCGGGTTCCAGTAGTACTATGGTAATATATGGCAAAATACAATTTTTTTAAGCTTTTTCTTGAATTATATAATTTTATTTTCACGAAAATTACACCACTTTTTTTCAAAATTGTAAACCAAATTCAACAAAGTTATAAAATTAAAAAATAATTAATTTCATTGTTATGATTTTTCCTTGTGCTTGGCCAATGACATTCAACACTTCATATTTTTTTCACAATGTTTGAGAATTTTTTTGAGTATTTGTACATAATTTGGATTCATTTAACTTTTAACATTTCTTTTGAAAATTTATTTGAGATTATTTTAAATGAAAAATGATATTATTTTAACCGTTTTAGTGCCATGGTTTTTTACTCATATATACTTAAAAATGCCAAAGAAATTATTTGTTTTTGATGTCATTTACCCTTGTCTCGAAAAAAAACTGCATCTCTTCCAAAAATTATCCAATTTTAATAATTTTTTCGGTGTTTTCTTAATAAAAACTTGTACAAGGATAATAAAATACGAAGAAAATTATGCAAATATATATTGTGAACAAAAATTACAACAAAAACTGAAATCAAGGTCACATCGTATTTTCGCAGTCCGGTACATCCTCCGTACCAACAAAATAATTGTTATCGTCACTATTATCACTACCACTCAAAATTGGCATTACGCCAAATTGTGAGCACACCACAATGTCACTCCCACTATCACTTTCTTCACAACTTGAAAAATGATTATTTTCACTCGAATTATTTTCGTATTCCGACATTATGGGTTAAAAATTTTCTTTTCCTGGATCCTTTTTATATTGTAATTACTAATAATATTATAATTTGAACTTTATGTAACACGTAGGAAAATAAAAAATTAGCAATGCGTGCGAGCGACACCCCACATACCGCGCGCTAAACAGCAACTGACTTCGCGAGCGCCATCACGCTCGTGGCAAATTTAGTTAGAACACGCACGAGCATGATGGCGCTCGTCGGCACTCAAACGAAGTCAACCCATCCCAGAATGTGGATGGGTTGATATTCTTACATTTGTTCCTTAATTTCCCAGTTTAGAAAGTTTTATTTTCAGTACAGGACTCTGTCAGTTTCTTAATAACAATATTAAATAAAATTTTAATATTTTCGATACTTTATTTTGTAAACAAATGGGAAAGTCACGAGGTTCTTTCATGGAAAATGGTCATATGGAAAACTTTCACCAAGTTGTTTGTTTCTAAATGGTTTCCAGAAAATGTTTCGTATTAACGGTATAGGACTATTCAAAATATAATTTTAAGAATTTTTCCAAAAAAAGCACCTAAAATACGCGATTTGATTCTTAATCAGAATAATTTGACTGCTGATATTGGAAATGTTGCTACTTAATATTTATAGGATCTTCTATCAAATATAAAGTGTGTGAAGTAAATGTTGTGATGGAGAAAACTGAGGTAAAATAATGGTTCACAAAATGTAATTAACACTTTTATAAATTGGATAAATTTCATTAAAGGCTAATATGTGACTAAAGAGGAAAAAAAGCGCATATTAAAAACCTCGTAAAAGAAAACTTTGAGATGTAATTGGATTGAATCCAGAATTTGTTAAATGTATCATCTTCAATCTTCAAAAATGTTCCATATTGATTTTGAAATTAATCTAAACTGATAAACTGAAACTCTAAACAGCTAATAAACATCTACGCATGCTTGAGCTTTACCTTCCCCCTCCCTGATCCTTTAACATATGAACAATTATATTTCCATTGGTTTTCAAGAATTCATGCTGTGCTTCATAATTTTAGTAATGTTTAGGTAATTTTCTAAAAAAAAAAGTAAAATAAAACTATAAAACATATATAATACTCCATAAAATGTCATTTACATTAAAGAAAAAATCATTAGTGGCAATTTTTTAAGAAAAAATTTATATTAACAATCAACAAAAAAATTTTGCAAATCCATTCGGTATAATTGGATTCCGAGGTATAAATCTAATTGCATTCGATTAAGGCACTGACAACACCAGATTGAGCTTATTTAAAAAATTTTTTTGCAAAATGTACTAAATTTAGAGCCATGAAAAAAATATATATTATTCTTGACAATATTTCTAAACTTCAGGTTGTTTCCAAAATACGACTGAAATACCTTTTTTATCTTAAAAAAATCCAATAACATCTCTCAACATAAATTTTACACCAAATTAACTCTGTTATTTATAACACTTTATAAATAGAATTAAAAACGCTAACTGTACATGTCTTTTTCAAAATCTTGGCTGATTTTTATTTCCAAGTAAATAGAATTTGAGTAAAAAAAATAAAACACATTTTTTTCTCTCGAACACAAATATGGGCTTTGCCAATGTCTAATAAAAGTGATATAATTAAATTAATTTTAATCTTAGGTTTGGATCTGTGTTTTAATATCGTAGGAAAAAGTTTAGCACTGATGATATATTTATATTTTTTTTTTAATATGCATTATAAAGATGTCCCATAAGGAGTACACCAATTAAATGTTGGTGATAGAGGGGGTTATTACACCTACAAAACAATAAATTTCATTAATAATAATAATAATAATAGCCTTTTTATTTCTGAACATTTATAACCAGTAAATACTATAGAATGTCACGCAGTTCTGCGTGCCTCCTGGCATAGACCTTCACCAACTGTCTCCATTGGGGTCTATCATCTGCAACCCTTGTCCAGTAGGGCCCCACAGTAAGGTGAATGTCGTCTTCCCATCTTCTGGTTGGACGACCTGGTCTTCTGCTACCGCTTCTTGGGTACCAGAGACTAACCTGCTTGCTTCATTTATTTGTTTTGCAGCGTAACATATGTCCTATCCAGTTCCATTTTTGACGGTCAATATGAGCGGGTATGTCAGTTATTTTAGTTTTGTTTCTGATATCTATATTTTTAATCTTATCTTTTTGTTTTACTCCCAGTATACCCATCATATTCCATTGCCCTTTGGTACCTGGCAAGTTTTTCTCTATGCAATTCAGTGAGGGACCAGGTCTCACATCCATATGTTAAACTTGGAAGGATATGTGTGTTGAACGTTTTCTTTTTAATGTACCTAACTCTTAACCTAACCTAACTCTTTATTCTTCATAATTTCTTCTAAATAGATGTATTCATCAACATATTCAAACTTATTCCCTTCCATTTCAATATCAGTTTTACTGGAGTTTGTCATCATTTTTTATTACTTATATTCATTTCAAGGCCTACCTCGTAACTTTTTTCGGCTAAGGTTTGTATCATCTTGTAATTTCTTTGGATCTTCTTCCAGTAATATTAAATCGTCTGCGAACCTCAAGTGGTTTAAGCGATTACCATTGATGTTTAGGCCGTACTTTTCCCAGTTTAGTTTTCTGAAAATATTTTCTAAAACAGCAGTAAATAGTTTCGGTGAGAGTGGATTTCCTTGTCTCATACCTCTGTTTATGGGGAATGGGTCTCATTTTAATTCCAATTTTATTTGACTTTTGCTCTTTTTGTAGATTTCTTTCATCATGTTAATATATATGTCATCTACTCCTTGTTGCCTTAGGCTTGACCAAATGAAGTTGTGATTTAAACAGTTGAAAGCTTTAGAATAATCGATGAAAGCTATACCTGTTTATGATATTCAATATATTTTTCTAAAATTTGTTTAATAGTGTAAATATGATCAATCGTACTATAATTCTTTCTAAATCCAGCCTGTCTATCTCTTCTCAAGCTTTCTCATATCTGCTTACTAAGAGGATATTTTGTTTTGATTTTCTTTATTTTTCACTTCAATTCGTGTTCGTAATAATTAACAATATTGTTAGTTTTTGCTAAAAAATTTTTCGTGCCGGGGGCTTGAATAATAATATAATTCTAATTTTATGAGTGGCAAAGTGTTTGTCCTTCTTTCGTGTCGCAAATGGGTCAAAAGATTGATGTGATTTTCTACACAGAGATAGTTGGCGGGCCAAGAAATAACATAGGCCACTTTCTAACCCATTACATATCATCCCAACTGATATTACAATTTCAACAAATATTAAAAATTCAAGTGTTATTGCTGATCCTTCCTTCACGTTGTAATCAAATAACAGATCAAAGTAATTTTCTGCACAATAATAGTTGGCGGGTCATCAAATGACATAGGCTACTTTTCAACGCAAGAAATTTTAATCTAACTGATATAAAAATCCTAACAATTAAAAGTTCAAAAGTGTATTTGTTTGTGCTTCTTTTACGTGGCAACATAGTAACAAATCGGAATAATTTTTTGCACAAAGATGATTGGTGGATCGGTAGAAAAAGCCTACAAGGCTTTTTTTAACCGGGTAAGTATCATCCTAACTAATATAACCTTAATTAATATTATAAATGTCAGAGTGTATTGGTTTGTTCTTTTTTCGCATCAGAACAAAATAGCAGATTGCCGTGACATATTGCACAGATATAGCTGGCTGACCGAAAAATGGCATAGGCTATGCTCTATTTCAAAAAATTTTATTCTTATTGGAACCAAAAAATACATAATGCGAATAGCGAAGCAACGTCACAACAGAATTACGGATGGACAAGAGTTTTTAAAACGCAATATAAATTAACAACAGTACAATCCATTTAATACTTAATTTACAGGAAATATGTTTGTTTTCGTTGTCATTTGTATTATATAGTCACAAAAATAAAGGCACAGCATTTAATTTCATTTAGTCATTCTACATGGTGCTGCATGTTTTAATTTCTCCCTGCAAGTTTTTAACTATTAATGATATCAGTGAAGCCCAGGGTAAAAGCTAACATTTATTGATAAACAAGTTCTTCTTTTAGAGGCTTTGTGTACCAAATTTGAATAAATTATATATTATATCGTTCAATTCAATAATTATATATTATATCGTATTAATTCCGCTATGTTTATTTTAGCACTTTTTCAGGAGAGACAAAAAACCGATTTATGAAATAAATGGCCAAAATTATTAATTAAGGGGGGAGATACCTGTAAAAGCTTAAATTTTGCTTGATTTTCGTGATTTTTTTTAAATGAAAGAGTCATTATATATTTTTGAAAATTAACATCTGATTTATTCAAACATTAAAATAATATCAATTTTTTTTTAATTTTATTTATTCAAAATGGCTGATGTACACTAAATTCTTCCAGAAAGGTCGCAGCGAGACTTCTCAATCGGCGAGCATTGTAGCATCGGTTCTAGTGATCTGAAAACAAAAACCAAAATTCTGTGTGTTTATTAATGTCATAATTTCTTTCATTCTAATACTTGAAAAATATAACATGAATTTTGGGACGAATTTTCTTATTGTTTTTGCTTCGATAAAATTATTTTTCCAAAAAATTTTAAATATCATTTTCGAGAAAAATGCGTTTAAAGTTTGAATACATGAAAATTCAATGATTATACTTACCGATTAATCAGCAATTCCAAAGCCATATAATTGTCCTTCTGTAGCCTTATAGAACTCATTTTGTTCAATTAGTTGCTGTTGACGTGCTTGACGAGCTTCTTTAGTGGCTAATGAGGTGCGCGGATTTTCTCGAGTCACTCTCTGTTCATTCATTTTTTCGGCGTATGATTTACATTGTCGGGCAACTATTATGTCTGAAAAGTTCATTATTTTTAAAATCGATGAATATCCTTCATTGAATAATCCAGCAGCAATGTATGAGACTATTTCAGTGATTTTTGACCCCAAATGTAGGTGTTTTGGAGGGAGATGCCAAACGGTAGAGTTGAAACTCTCATTTGCATTTTGCGTGTGACCACCCAAACATATTTCAAGCAATTAATCTCGCGATAAATCTTTAAATATTGGCTCTACATGCTTTTGGATATCTGGATGTAGTGTTTAAAATGTTCTCCAGAAGCTTCAGCTTTTTGGCATTTGCACCAGCTGTTGGGATCAGGCGGACAGTACTCATGTTTCGGCTTGTCATCCGTGGAGCACATATGATAGTAGGTGGCCATTACAGCCTTTTTTATATCCTCGAGGTAGTTAACATTCCTACAAATAGCTAATCCGTAGTATACTGATAATTTGTTGATGAGAGCTTGAGTTAGTTTGCCTTTTCCTCCGAGTCTTTGATCTTTTGTAACTTTTCGGAGGCGAGTACCCATTCTCTTCTGCACATGGCCAATATACTCATTTTTTACTACCGAAAAATTGTCACCATACGAATTGACATCTAAAATTCTTTTGAATGTTTTTGAATCTCCTATGTAATTACCGTATTTCACACCAAACAATCCTTCTGATCTTAAAAACATTTCTTTAATTGATTCAATTTCCATTGCACGCGCAGAGCCCTGGTGATTCTCTGACTGGCGTTCTTCATACCATGCACCATATTCTTCAGTACCTTGTCTATTTTTCCAAGTTATACCCTGAACAATAGCTAGATTTTACTACTAGATCGATAACTTTACCACAGTAGTATCCAATGAGCGTTGTAACACCATATAAAGATTTGAAACCACGTTTTTTCCACGAACCATCGCCTGATACTTTTAAATTTGAATTTGGCCTGCCATGTAGAAAATGAAAACATTTTCTATTTTTTCTTCCTCCACAGCTAGATTGAAATACGGATTGCGTGGCGGTATATAAATGCATAACTATTTTATTATATGCAGTTTCACTGAAGCCGTCGCACATGTCCATAAAATTACAAAATATATTAATCTCCTCTCTAGCGACTCCTAAAAGACGCATAACAAGTACAATCCTACAATTAATTTCAAATCCATTATTGATAAATGGCCCTGAGTTAATATCTCTACGACCGCAATGACATAATAAAACTATCTTGAAACCCAATCCTCGATTGCCAGCTTCTTCAAATTTCACTGCCTTTTTACACTCGCGACACACAACAAGTTCTGATGATGCAGTGAACATTGTAAAAAACTGGATAAATTTATAAGAATGCATATTATTGTAATGACATTCATTAGTAACATTAGATAATTTTCTCACACTTGCACTCGATTGTTCGGCTTCAACATTTTTATGAAATTTCCATTTACGTGGGCGTCCTGACCGAGCTGGTGTATCTTTAGCTCCTTTAGGATATGCACTCATTTTTATATTTATTTGATTTCGAAGTCGTTGCGTACAGAATGAGTTCCAAAACTAAACTGAACAAAACTAACAGCAAAACCGGATCTGGCCTGTACGAATATACTCTGTTGCAACTGTGAAATTGTCCTTTACTTGGAATTTGTCAATAAAAGTATTTCAAAACATCTGTTAGAAACATCAAGCTAAAGAAATTTAACAGACAGGTAAAAGAGTCGGCCGCTTAATTATACCTCCATTCTTTGTGTTTATTATACAACCCTATTCTTTGCGCTCGCGCCCAGCGTTTGTCGTAAATAATAGGGCCGTATAATAAACGCAAAGAATAGAGGTATAATCGTTGTCAATGTCGTCACGGCTTACACTCTATAATATAAGAAATACTTAAAATTATGTTCTAAAAATTTGGTGACATATTCTTAAAGGATTATACTAATATATGAAAAAAAAATTTTTTTTTCATAATTTTACAGGTATTTCCCCCCTTAAATATATGTCAAAATAGTGTTAAAAAAAATTAAGAAATATGTTTGTTGAGAATAAATAAAGATTCATTCATTGCAAATTAAGATATTTTTTTTCTACTTTTTGTGCACATATGGGTGTTGATTTTGCTCTTACTAAACACATATGTGTAAATCATGCACGTAGGGACTTTAATACATATTTATGTAAGAATTATCAGAGAGAGTTATGTGTTTTTATAAATAAAACAATAACAATAATCTGAGATCAATCACTTATATTTAAAAACAATTATCAAAAGGAACATTCTAGGACCATACAAAAAATGCTGTCCTCAATAAAACTTTAAAAATCACTTAACTATACATAGCTAGACAGGTGTTAACAAAATATACTTCTTAAAGGGCAAAAGACAGTTCTTTAATATGATAGGTAATAAAGAATAAAAAAACAACGCAAAGAACAGAGGTATAATCGTTGTCAATGTCGTCATATTTGAAAACAAACATAAACACCATTCTGAGTGAAACAAACGTAATAAACATAAAACTTCCATTTCCTAATTTATCGCGTTGTTTGGATACCTAGATTAATATTGTAAATTCTAATATAGAAACAGTCTTTGATTCCTTAATATAATCAGACTTTAAAATTATATCAGGAGTCAGTCATGATGATGGAGATTATCATCATCATGACTGACTACTTGATGTCACTTGATGCGACTTGCTGTTCCACTGTTCGTAGTTCACCAGTTATTTTGTCAAGAAAACACATTACTGGTGCATTATCAATTCCAGTGCTAATAGTAGAAGGTGCAAAGAATCCCGTTTGTTCATCTAGCACTAAATTACAATTTCAAGGGTGACAGATGAAGGTGCAGGACTAGGTGATGGAGATCTCAAATAATTAGCATAGTTAGACAGACTTCAAATCATCTCACTCTGTGATTTGGTCAGGTGTTTACAGCTTGTGAAACTTCAGACGAACTAACTGCTATAAATGACTGTGGACCTTCTATCACATCAAAAGGAAAAATTGGATCAAAGGTTTCATTGCAAACTTCTTCAAAACAGGTATTTATCAGTGGAATTTAACAAAACCAGGTCATGTTGATCTTGACTTGTGTGTTGGTAGGAATCACATTTGATGTTCGGCATAAGAGTGTCATTATTATTTGGCGGATGATTTGTGTTCTGGCACTGATTTGGGTCATTGTTTCTAAGATCAATCAACAACTTAGATCGCCAGTGTTTGTCCTTTTTAAACATGTCTTCAATTTAGTTTACTTGACCAATCTGTTATCAAAGAGTCAATAGAAATAAGTATCCATAGAAATAAGTAGGTACAGGAATACAAAGTCAAAATCAAAATCATCTTTATTCAAATAAAGTTTCTTTTAATCTTCTTATTTTTTCCCTACAACCAATTATTAAAATTAATGAATCTGGTGAAAATTATCAGGTTTATATAAGTAAGTACTTTATTGAAACACGATATAGACTTAGGAAAAAAAACAAAGAAACCTAAATGTGCCATAAATTTTCTTTTGGTAACTATACTACTTTCGGTTGAAAATAGTATAGTCAAAATATTATCAAATGGTTATTTAATCATATTTTGACAGTTAACTTGTACAAAGGAACATATTGCTTATGCTAAAGGAATAAAGCTCAAGAAAACAGCATTAGAATATTTGGAGGGGGAAGTTGTATTAGAAAATTAGACTTTATTCCTTTCGTATTACCAATATTTTCTTTCCACAAGTTAGCTGTCAAAATGTTATTAAATGTGTGGATGGAGTATAGACTTATTAGACTAAATAGAACAGAAGTAGGAAAGTAGGTAGATACCTAAGCACACAAACAAATATTTTGTTAATAGCAGGTAAATTAGCAAGTAGCCATCAAAATAATGTAAGTTAGTAACGTACCGACGTAGGTATATTTAATTTATTTGCATCTATACCTACTGTGTAGCAAAGTAGTTTGTTACTTACTAGTTTGGTAGTTGCGAAGGAAACATTGCAATAAAACTTTTTGATACTAACAAATAATAATCAATATGTACATAATAGACAATATTATCACTTTAAAATAATTAGTTGTACTTATCAAAATCAAAAAAAACTAGAGAAATGAAGTTCACAGGCACACTGAGTAATTATCGAAACTGTCACCCAATACTAAACTTACACATGGGCAGCAGCGGTTATCAATTTATGTGAATTTCTATGACAACAAAAACTCGTATGTGTTTGATGCACATATGTAATTATTTTTTAGGCTAAAATCACAAAAGTATTTTGTCAAAACCTGATCTAAGCTAAATTTATATATAATAATGGAATTGGCAATATCACCAACAATGTGTGTGCGTGTGTGTGTGTGTGTGTGTGCGTGCAAGCGTGCGTGCGTGCGTGCATGCTAAGTAATCATATACGTATACTATACTTATATAAAATATAAATATTATATACTATACATATATAGATATATATATATATATATATATATATATATATATATATATATATATTTATGTGTGTGTGTGTGTGTGTGTGCGCATGTATGTATGCGCATCCGCGTGCACGTGTGCGTGCGTGTGTGTGTTCCTTACTTAAACCGTTAAATATAAAACTTGAAGTAATAGACAGCACGAAATTAAGTATTCCAATTATATAACAATGTAAAAACAATAATCTGCCTGAATTATAAATGCAGATTTCTTCAATTTTTTTCATAATCATATTACGTATTCCTAGAGTTTATAATAAACTTCACAAAAATAGTTGTTTTTCATCAGAGATGTAAATACGCATTTGTTACGTTCAAAAACCATATAACTCTTTAAAATGTTAAAGAGCATAAACTGCATCAATAACTAGCTAGCCGCAGTGATGTGGCTAGCGCATTAATTTAGTCTGTGAATATGCCGGGGTTTTGACTTTCCGTTAGTTTATTGGAAAGCGTAACGGGCGGAGCTTAAAAAGAGAGGCTTTTTGAAAATAGATAAATATTGTTATTTCCTTTACAATAAAAAAAACTATTCTTATCAGTAAGAACAGTAATATTGAAAAATCATGCTTGCATGTACTTACAATGTATGTAAGTACTATTCATTTGAGTAGATATTGATACTTTGAAGCTATTGAAAGTTCCCTACATTAGACTTGGTTTATTCGACTTTTAATAGAGTCAAAATTATTCTGAAATAAATGTTTTTATTTAAAAGTCGATCTCTTATTTGAAATTTTGTTAGCTGAAGTATATACGTGATCCATCATGCAGTCACTTATGAGCTGGAAGTGATATGTGAACTTAATAATAATATCACTTATTTGTGGATATAAAATACAACAGCTAATGACAAATTAAAAATTAAATTACACGCCTTAACTTAAAATTTTTCAATATTTGCTTGACTTGGCTAAAGCTTGACTTGTGCAGTTATCCTATAAGTATCACTGATATCATCTGGCCGGTTTACGGCTAGCACCTGTTGATGTACACAAATATACTCATACATATCCACACACATATACATATATACCCACACATACATATACATATAGGCATATATATACTCACATACACAATAGATAATAATATTAATAATTATTTTTAATACAGGTATTATATACAGATATATAACAACATACACATTATTACCCATAGAGGAAACATAGCACTAAGAAAAGAAGTAAAACCAAAATTCGAAAGGCAAGAGAAAAAAGAAGATACTAATAATAAATATAATTTAAATCAAATAATTTCGAAGTGCCGATATTTTTCGTTTACTCCGTTTGCATTTGGTGGGTCAAAAGACCCCTTACAGATTGACCTTTTAAAAGTATTCCAAATTTTACTTGCAGCAAACTTGAAACTACGTCAACAAAAAAAATGTTTCTATTTGTCTAGGAAAAATAAATATTTTACAGGCAATGAATCACAAGGAAAGTAACAATGGAGCCCCAAAAATAGAAGCAATATTTATGACAATACCGAGCAGATTATAATAAATAACTGTGAAGGATGTTAATTAAGCAAAAAATATATCTACTTGTGTCTCCTTGATGATATTAAATAAGTGTTCTAGGCAAATATAATGCAGCGTTTCCCCACTTTCCTTCTTAACAGTTGCAATTAGCTTTCTTTTCCTCCTGTACTTAAAATATCATAAATGGGTAGCACTAAAAGTGCTTAGAATTAACCATTTGTTATAGTGGTAAAAAAATTATTATAAGATTTGAAAACCTAACTCTCTTTCAAAAATTAAATGATAAACTCAAGTAAAATATCTCAATGGACTACCATTGAGGTACTTCGCTTGAATTCGTCATTGATTTTTACCAATTAGTGGCAATTTGGAAGTTGGGTGTTTGTGTGTCGAGACGAATTTGACATGAGAAAATTTAATTCGATAATTTTTTATGATTTTCATTGGGGTCTCAATCAACAAGAAAATTGAGATCTACTTCGATAGGCATTTTATGAATCACCATCCCATTCTTTTGTTTACAACTGGTATAACGAGTTCAAACATGGTTGTACCGCCAATTTCATTGATAATCTACTTAAGGTATGTTCCTCAACATACCTTAAGTAGATTATCATATATATATATATAGATATAGATTAACATGGCAACAAATGTAGATATTGTCAATGCCATACCACTCATGGTAGACTACCAAGCGAGCAAGTAACCTATCAGCTGATAAAGGCAAGTTTAGTCATTGGTATGAATCTAGTACAGCAAATTCCACATCAATATTTAGGCGTCAGATGATTTCACCAAAGCCTAAAAATACTTGTTGCATTGATAGTATGATGAAATATTTAAAAAATTGAACAGAGGTCATTCAAATGCAGTATTCGACATAGTCATGGGTGACAAACGCTAGATATACTGTTATGAACCTAAAATAAAGGGGAAGCCTGCGCAGTAAATGTTTCATTCTGAAGAGTTGCATAGAAAAGAATAACATATCTCCCCTTCCCCAATATTAAGGTTCAATTATAATGAATTATGTTATTTTTTAAACTAGTTATGATATCATTTTTAAAATTGATTCATAAAAATTAATTATTTTACTTGAAAAAAAGTATTTTTCTTATTTTGATAAATTTTAGGCAGACGAATTCAATGTTTTTACATATTTCAAGAATCTATAAATTATCTTGATATTATAGTGTGAAAGATCCCATTCTACATTTCACATTATTTTAATTTTAAGATACTCATATTAGAATATTTTTAATCCTGAATAGTCTTATGGTCCCTTAAAAAATTTAAATAAATTGAAATAATTATCTGCGGATTATATTTACTTATCTCAACATCCGTGTAGTAACTTTCCACCACTGGATTAAGGATAAAGTGTTTAAGGTAAAGTAACAAACGAAGGCATGTAGGAGAGGTCAACTATTTAATAAAATGTACTGTTTTCCGGGCAGTAAGTTAAATATTTTATCAAATAAACTGACGAATCCTAATTTAATTAGTCTATTAAAGAGTAAAGTGCAATTAAGTCATGTTAGACATTTCAAATGTAACACCCTTTTGAAACAAAAAACATTTTCTCTTTAATATTATCTGTCAACGGCACCTTATAAAAGAAAGCATGACTGGAATTTCAACCTTCACCTGCCCTAGAATCCCTGAAAGCTTAAATCCACATGACAATATTTTAGCAACTATTTAAAACTAAAATAATTTTGATCAATAGGAACCATAACTTGTTTTGAGAAGCTTTGATTTTCTAACCTTAGAAACTAAAAACCTTTAAAGAAACCCTTTTAAATTCCGTGTTTTATTTAAATTTTACTCCTTCAACTTCTATTATTTATTGCATTTTTCAAAATTATAACCATGTGTACTCATTATTATTTTCTTGTATTAAATCCAAATAATAACTATTCTTCTACCCTAAACATTACAACTTCATAGAATTTAATTTTCTTAATAATAATTAAAAATATCCGCTCATCTATTATGTTGCTTTAGTTCTATATTACAGTGAGCAGTTGATAAATGTGCAGACCATAGAACAACTCCGTAAAGATTTTGATTGGAGATGGAATTTTGCACTGCAAAGTTACTACACTTCATGTGAATTAATTTTTTCTATGTTATTTTATACTGAAAAAATATAAGTTTTTTGCATTATTTACATGACATGTAAAATATTGTTTTTTTTTTATTTCCTTCCTACAGTTTTTATGTTCTGATTAAATAATTTCAATCTAGCAACGCCAAATAAAATAGGAAACTTATGAATTCACGAAAAAGACATTTATTTATTAAAATGATAAATGAATGTTTGTATATAGGTCTATCATTCATTCACAATGTTTAAAAACAATGAGAAATGGTATCTATGTTATTAACCATAATTTAGGGAAAGATTTAAGAATCATTATAATATCTCAATGTATCTTAATATCCCCAAAAAGAGATTTGTATAAAACTTATTTCTTAATATCGTTCGAGAATATCGAGAGCTTACTAGAAATTAAAATTATCGTAATAAATCTTATTATGGTTTAGACTTTAGACATTCCAATTATCATAATATTGTTCTTTTTTAGTTTAGACATTTGACAATTATATTAAATTATGTTATTAAACTGTTATTTTATTTATTTTTACCTTTGTCTCTATATGCACCATAATGCATTTTATGGTTTCATTTTCATTCAAAAAATTAAATACGATGTTGTTTGTACATTATGGCAACGTAGGTATGTTCAAAATGAATAGAGAGTGCAAACATTTTCTTAAATAAAATAACGAAAGTTTTAATTTTATTACCCTGAAATTGACAAAATTCTATAAGCAGACTCTCGTGTTTCCATTAGTCAGTTTGTTGTATCACATTGTAGATTCGTAAAATTTAAGTTTCCTTAAGAAAATTAATATAATAAGCCATCTGTGTGAGTCATCAAGTGAGTGATGAATAAATGTGTAAATGATACTAAAATTTTAGAATATTTTTAAATTTTATTGTGAGAGAGATTAGCATATGTGATTCAAGCATGCGGAAACGGGCAAGCGTTTTATGAGAATATGTCTTCATACAGTTCTCTAAACAAAGCACTTCTGTTTTGTTTATTGTTCTGTAGTAAATAAAGTCCAAAATCCATCAATACATATAGCAACATACAACTTTAGATATCGCCTTCAACTACTAGGATTGAAGTAATTTATTTTTTTATCTTGTGCACAATGTATTCTGTCAATTACTTTTACTGCTCTTGACAAAGGATAAAAGGACAAGTTTGACTTTGGCTAGTTGTTCACATCAATTAATTACTCTGGATACAAGAGTATCAAGTATTACATCTGGAAGCAACGACAATCTTCCCTTTGTTTATCTAGCCGTTATTACGTTTCAAAACTGTGCAAGTTCCTATGAACATGTGTTTTTTCAGTCAAATAAAGGACTCATTTATAAGCGTGTTAGGTCCTTTCATAGTTACATTCCAACCACACTATCTGGAAGACAGAAAAACCTAAAAATTCAACTTCAAAATGGTGAAAAGCCTCCAGATTGCCTTTCTTCTACGGACAGCCCAATTTTCCAATAATAACACTTAACGACATTATATTACTTACTATCACCGTCAACACAATATTTAAATTTTTGTTATGATTGCTAACTTTTTTAATTTAATTACAGTTGTCAGCTGAGTATTTATGGTGGTTTAAAAGATACCACAAAATATACCAATCTTTTATTTAATGTGAAAAAGCCATAAACATGAAAAGCAAAATATACACGAACATTTTCCAAATTTTTTAGTAATTTTTAAAGGGATGTAATTCCGTGAAAATGTTCATACAAAAATAAAAAGAAGCGCTTTAAAATTGAAACTTTTAGTTTTTGAATCCATTAATGAAATTTTAATGGCCATTTGATTCTACAAATTATATAAATTTTTTAAAAAACATTTTCTAATGACTTAAATGGCTGTACAGAACTTTTGCTTTTTTATTTATTGTAATAGAACCATTTTTGATGCAGTTATGACGATTAAAGAAAAAACGGCATTTTTAACTTTGAATGCCAATAACTTTTATATGATCGTACAAAAATACTAAGGAGTAAATAATGATCGTACAGGAGATAATAATCGTACAAAAATACTAAGGAGGGTTTTGGAAAGGAGGAAATCTCCTCTTTAAAAACCATTTACTAAGTATCTGATAATCATTTTTTCAAAGAGCAAAATTTATTTAAAAATACACCACTATGTCTACATTTTTTTTTAGTTAAAAGTACCCTCAAAATATGAGCAAAAGGCTGGATCACCCACATTTTTTCTCCCATATTTTATTTGATCAAAAATCTTTATTATTTCAAACTATTAGTTTATTCAAAAAATGGAAAATGAAATTAAAAATGCTTTAAAGTTTTGTACTATACACTATAGTCCATTCAAATTGAAGATGGAATGTTTGTAAACAATCGAATTTGACAGTTAAAATATGGTTGGCACAAATATAATATTCGATCAGCTGACAACTATTTATAAAATTCATTGCATTATTCCCGGAGTATTATTAAAGTATATACATAATCAAAATATTAACTTCAGAACGTTTCACTATGAAAAATGTTATAAATACAAGTATTATACCATTATTTTACCGATACGAATTCTAAAATTTTACACGGAAAAATTGGCAACCCTCCATTTTTTTTGCGCAATAGTCAGGCGTTTCAAACATTTTGTGAAAATAATCAAAATCTCGACGCTAAAAAAATCTAGACCATATATGCTATTCATTAATTTTATAAGGCGTTAGAGTGAGATAGCTACAATGTGTCAGCTTACGCTGCTATATTTCTAGATTTGATTACCTTATATGCAGATATAGTTATGATATATTTGGCGTATAGATGATTAAACAAACATTGTGACAAGTTATTTTCTTTTCAAATAAATGTTGGTACTAAAATATTTTTCAATGTAGTCTACAAATTATATATGCAATTTAGGATAATGTTTTTTCAAAAGCTTTAATGTTCAAATCCGTTAGAAATTTGCCGCTCATTTAAGGATAAGATGGCCATATAATTTCTGACTTATTTTTCCTCTCCCTTTGTTTTTTCCGTTACTTTTTGCTTTTTTCTCGTGCAAGTTTTTCTTTTCCGTTTCTTGTTTCTTCATTTTCTTGCCACAAGAATTACAATAATTGTTGAATAGAGTGCAATTTACATGCCGCCATAATTTACAAACAATTCATAGCAGCTAATCTTTTATTTTTTCAGTTTCGTAGTAATTTTCATCGCATTCCACGCATCATATATATTATTTTCGGGACCGCAAATTTCACCGGCTAAAACGTTTATTCTTCCTCAGAACTTGAATGTAATTTCATTTTTTGCTTTTTGATATTAAGATTTTTCTTCATAATATTTTTATTTTCACTTTCTCTTTTTTTCTCTAATGTAATCTTGGGATGCGAGTACCTTTGCTACTTGCTTGCACATGTTTCCGAATGCTATTAAGCAGTTCTACAATTGGGTACATATCAGTCAGATACTCTGAAGGCGGGTCTTTTTGTGAGCATCCTCATTAGATCCTTATGTTAAAGGCCCGGTTGGTGGTAGTTCTATTTGAACTCGTTCAGACGTAGGATCCTTAAGTATTATTGAAATCTCTTCAATATCTCTGTCATTTTTAAGATTATCAGATGTGTAAGCATAATCTGGAAAGATTAATCCGGAATCTAAATTTAGCACCATTTATGATTTTTGTATTCAATTTGAAGTTATGTTATGGACAGGTTATTATATTCAACGAAAAAATAGTAAAAACATAATAAATTTTAAAAATATTAACATTGCTACATCAAATATCAACGTACTAAAAAAAATCTCAGGTAAATAGAAACTTCGAAGTTTAAAATCACTTTTTAACTTTTTTTTTTCAATAAAAAAATGTATACAGCGACGTACACGTTCGAGAAGCAATCGCTCACCAATCTTAGCTCACGACATATAGAGCAGCAGTAAAATTTGTTGGTTGGTCGTTTCATCGCACAGACCTTATAATATTGAATTACCCTACGCTAATACCCGGAAAGTTAGCCTTGATTGTATTTATATTTATTATAGTGCATTCGCAGTGATTCCTTATGACGCATTTTAATAGTCGTACAAAGAGATTATGAGCGGCATAGTGTACTAAGCGGAAAATAATATAATAATTGAAATATTATTCTGAAAAGAAAACATGTATCTACGTTTGTGTTTCGTACAAGTAGTTTAAAAAATAATATATTTATGTTAATGGCTGCGGAAAATGTAATATTTACCTCATCTCAAATCTTCGACAAATAATTAAATATTTATTTCATACTGACATACCTATATTCATTTTTATACTACTCGAATAATTTGAAAAATATTTGAATATATATTAGAAAGAGAAGAAATGTAATACCCATTTTTATGGTCAATAAACCTTGAGACTAAATTAATAATATTATTTTGACACCGTACTTTTGTTCGACTTTCAAAAAATCATCAGTTTATCAGATAAAAATGCCGATTGGTGCTTATGAATTTTGCCGGACAATAAACTGTATATGTACATCTGGGAAAACTAAATTATTACTCTTTGGGTTGAGGACAACCAATGCGGGTTCGTATAATTATCTATCTGTCCGTCTGTTGCACAAACACGAAACCTAACAATTGTATTGTAGTAACCATATATAAATTTACGTAGGACCAACAAATCTTAATTAAACCGAGCGCATAGCTAGTATAATTATTTGCGACATTTATTATTTATATGTTCACAAATGACACACTTCTTGTCCAAAGGCATATAGATTCAGGAGATCAATTATATTTTTTTGTTTACTGTATGCCCACGTATGGCAACTTATTTATACAACGTATATTCAATGCTTGCTTGCAACACTTATCAACGTAATGGCGGGAGAAGTCCGTACTCTCGTTTTCCAATATTGCTCTCTAAATTTTTGGTGTTTCAAAAACATATTTTGTATTATATTAAGTTTAATATATTATTATGTGTTTAATAATGTTAAATTCGTTGTGTTAAATGTGGGATATTTTTAAGTACGAGTGTAATTAAAATGGTGAATGTTCTTCTAAGGACCGTACCTGTACAGCTGTCATATCACTGTAAGATAAATAGAATCAAAATGATCTGGACACAAAATAAATTATATATGGCGAAAAAACACTACTTTTAAACTAAATGATGTCAAAAGATTTCTACTTGGAGCAATGTCATTTAATTAAGCCCCGCGGCTTGGCTGAACGAACATTGTTATCGTTGATATACGATGTAATTACTGTTGATATACGATGTAATAGATAGATTTAGGATGAATAAATTCTGCTAATATGTTGTATAATAGATATGATATGTTCTGTAATACTATTTCTCAGTGATATCGGCAAAAGGCCGGTCTCGTCGGCACTAGCATTAGGCACAACCATCTTTGGATATCGGTGTGAAGCCCAGATGCATTGTGATGTAATTGTATACGTATGCAGTGTATTTTGTCTGTGAAATGTTAATGTATTTCGTGTATTTTTATACATTAGTTCGTTTTAAAAAAATATTTTAATGATTACTCAAAAATTAAGTATATGCGGTTACTTTGTAAAATGTTCTGTATAATTTAACATTTAATTAAACAACTATTTCTATCGAAATTTTTGGTATTATTTTATTATATGTCTTTTTTATGTAATACTTTTAACAATTAAATGAAACTACGTGATGTAGTATTATTTCTACTTTCTTTAATTTCTTTACCACGATCTAGGTTTCGTTGTATTACAAGATCTTCACGTGGGTTATTAGCAAAGATTGTTGACTGTTGTAATACAACGAAACCTAGGTCGTGGTAAAGAAATTAAAGAAAGTAGAAATAATACTATATCACGTAGTTTCATTTAATTGTGAATAATGAATTTCTACAAAATTAACGCCAAATATATTCAATAATACTTTTAAATTGTTCGAAACACATCACCTTACTTATCTGAATTTCTCATAAATATAAAATATAATCTATATAATATAAGCTACGTGCACAGCACATCACATGTAAGCTACGTGCACAGCAATATATGTACACAGTGTAAATATGCACACTAATTAAAAAAAATATTTTTCAATCACAAATAGCAAATAAATCCACAGTAAATTACTAACGTGAATGTAAGAAAAAGGTTTGCAATACCTGAACTGTCAAAAGTTATTGTTTACAAACATTCCATCTTCAATTTGAATGGACTGTAGAAGAAATTACTTATTAATTTTCTATTTGAAAATTAATAAGTAATTTTCTCTCCTAGTGTATAATAATAAAAATTTATGAGGTTAATTATAAATATGTAAGTTAAATATATATATATATTACATAAAACTTACCAAGCAACAGCCTCGCTGTAAACGAACCCAGCAGTCGCTCGTCTTACCACTTCAAAGCACAGATCTGAACCATCCATACTGTGAACGGTAAAATTTTTTAATGAAAATTTAATTAAAACATTAAAAGAATTTTTTCCTTGAATATTCACATAGACCAAAAATATTTCAAAGTAAACTTGTAATATTCTATAATACAGCAACAAAGATAATTATTTTTGTGCTGGTTTAGAATATTTAAACAAGAATGACTGATGAATCCTGTAAAAAATGCTTGTCCAGGATATGAATTTTTTTTTCAGATATTCATTACTTATTGATTCATATGACTAGATAATTTTAAATATATCTCTGTTATTATAAAATCATACTCTGTTCATTCTACAATTTCAATGTTTTTTTTGGATTCATATTACATATAAGTATATGCTTAAAATATTTTAATAAATATTTCTCTTAAGTAATATTTTCAAAGATCAACTTTTAAGAAAGTCAATTTTTTTAGTCTCTCTGGTGAAACATGAGCACGGTTTTATCTAATCTTTGGTAATATTTCTTCCCAATATAGAATGAGATAAGTATTAAATAAAAATGTTATCGTCGTCTTTATTACTTTCCATGAGAGGTAATGTCAAATAAAGGCAATAATTCATTCACAACAATGTAATTCAATCATTGTGTTTAAAGAAATTATCTTCATTTACAAGAAATTCTGTCAGACATTCTATCACAAAGAGTAACAAATATGTACTCACTATTCAAACACCATGTACAGCATGCCTTCAGAGCTGTAAGTTTCCAGTAACTCTACTATATGAGGATGTTTTAGCATGTGACATATTGTGGCTTCTCGCTTTAAATCTGAAATTTTAAATTAAAAATTTGCTATCAATAATTTGTTATCACAAAGATATGACACAAACGGGAAAGGCCAAGTTAGGGATCTATGCTGTAAGTTGATGATTTTATATCTGCTCATATAAAATTATCAACTTATCTATTTTAGCAGAAAACATATTTATTTATTTATTTATCATCTTTCATGCATAGCACATATGGAGGACTTATTACTACATAACCAATCTCTTCCAGTCAACCATACAATTGGCATTGAAATTTAGTTGGTAGACCGTGAAAGATTTTACAATAAAAATTTTATATTAGACAAAAAAATCAAAAAAATACAAAGGTATAATTAATACAAAATATTAACATGATTTGGGATGGGAAAGACAGGAAAGGGCAAGGACACAAAGGAAAAGGATAGTAGAGGCAGGACTTTTTCATTCCACCTTTGAAAATATTTAGGGATGTGATTTTCCTGGTGTCAGGATCCAGGTGATTCTATAATTAGAGGAAATATTATTTCTATAAGAGAATATTAATCAGTATAGAAAAATGAAGTCTAGATTGGATACACATTTAAAGTATTGTGAGTTTCCTTTAACCCCTATATAAACACTACATTTAAGAGGTTTAATTTAAGTGAAATTGAGTGTCTTAAATCATCTGTTTTACCAATAAAGATAAAAATCTAAGGAGCAGATATAAACCCATACTTGTGTGTAAAGAATTTTTGACACGATTGTAAGCAAACATTTTGTTAAGTTGTCACATTTAGTGACATTTTAACATCAGCTAAGTTGAGACAAGGCCCTTCTCTTTAATGAAATATATTTATTTTTGTTGGAAAATTGTTACATGTTCCGTCAAAAGGTGGATAAACTTAAAAATAGTGTCATTTATAATAATTAAGTTTATTTTTATTTAATTTTTGTAATATATATTATTAGTAAATAATTGAATGCTACGTGATAATACTAATCAAATTTGAAATATGTAATACTTTTGGTAAATTTATATGTAATAAGTATTCAATACTTTTATTATATATATATATATATATATATATGTATGTATGGATATATATATATATATATATATATATATATATATATATATATATTATATTTCGTCTATTTTGTTACGATTTGAAATTTGAATATATGCAAACAAATGAAGCGCAGCGAATCTTGATTTTTAATAAAAATTTGGTACCAAGATAACATCTCAGCATGACACTAATTTATCCAAAGTTGGTGCACAAAATGTCTAAAAGAAGAACCCATTTTATTTATATTAACTTATACCTGCGACTTCACTCGGATGACTATAGTTAAAAATTTATAGGGTGAAATGAAAACATTCAGTGCCATCTAGAATGATTAAAATAAATTAAAACTAACCCTGTAATTCAAATGACTAAATGGAGTGACTCTGTTGCTATCTTATATTAGATATGTTATGTAGCGTTTAAGAAAATCACATCAATCCATGACTCATTTGCAACATTGCTTCATTATTACTATTGTGTTCTGTAGAAAGAAGGTCTAAAATAGTTTACTACAACCAATAAGTAAAATGCAATAACAGTCAAATAAATAGAATAAAATTGAAAATAATAAGAAGACTGAGAGATGATTAATTTGATTATTAATATAATGCTAGAATGACTGTGGTAGAGAAACTTGAAAATTATATCATTTACGCACGTTTACATAAAATACGTAAAAGTAACTAGTAGGTAGTTAAGAATATGTTAGTTATAATTTTGCAATATCCATCAATTTTAAAATATCCAATTTGACACGTCATTTATGGTAAATAGGAATAATTAACAATTAATCTATTTATTGCATCTATATATGTATGTGTGTGTGTATATATATATATATATATATATATATATATATATACACATACACATACACATACACATACACATATACATATACATATATATACATATATATATTGTCATCGTGAAATCACGCTATCAGTATTGCAACCTACATGGAGATTTTTTCATTTTTACATGTGTTGCATCCACTGACTTATTGTGTCCAATACATGCACGCAAAATGACCAACATTCAAATTTGGTCAGAAGGCTTCTAATAGTCGGCACAATACAAATGAAAATAAATAAAAATGGGCATAAACCTTATTTTGTCACAGGAGTGTTTTTCAGCATATTTTTTAATTCTGTCAATTACCACACAAAAATTGCAGGTTGCTGTTTTATGGTGTATATCATAGGCGTATATTCTCCTTTGTTTACCTTACCATAGTATCGATCTTGTCGCATTGTATGTATATTTATTAGGTTTTTTTTTAAGTTCAAACAACGATCATCTTGCATCCATTATTCAAATTAATTTATGGGTATCCACAGGGAGTAAGATGCACGCAGAGCGACGGGAGGCAAACAAACGCCACAATATTTTCTCAAGCTGATTTATTTCTAACAATCCAAACGCCAGATTAAATGGAAGTGAATGCAATTATGGAGTGAATTTATAAACTTAAAAGTGATTTACTACAGAAAAAGTATGAAAAGAAGTGCAAGCATTATTCAGTTGGTGATAGGTACTCACCTATCACCAACTGAATAATTTAAAATGAAATAAAAAGTAACAGGTTAAATTTCATAACCTACAATAGGTAGGTTCCTGCTCTGATACAAACAATTATTAGCAATCAACATAGAGCGACGAATTTACATACAAAATAATTTCAGTTTTTATGGGCTTTAAGCTAAGTGATAGTAAATCAGTTGGTTACTGTCTTTGTTTTTTATAACTTAATATAGTTGTTATAATGAACGTTTATGTCAGGGAGTGGTCAAGCAGGTCCTCGATTTGGTGACAGCATCTGTTAAGGAAGATGGTGGCAAATTTTAAATGTCTACAGCGACATCTAGCGACAGCTATGTGTACAAGAGACGCTACGAACACTCTAGAAAACACAGACAGAAACTGCTCAACACCGAGTGTGTTTGAAACGACTGACAGTACTTTAAGGCGCAAAAACACATTACACATATTTAATATTATAAGTTTAGCATATTAATTAAGTAAAAAGGGTGTTGCAGCTATTGTTTTGTTATATGTTCAGATCCTTGTTATTTTGTTTTATTATATATTAAGATCTTCGTTTTATTTTGTAATGGCGTGTATTGTACTGGGTTGTAATTCCTACATAGGACAAAGGACAAAATTGTCATTTTTTCCCCTGCCTCGTAACGAAAGCCAGTAAGTGTTATCCATTATTGCTTATTATATAACATTTCAAAAATTAATATAAATTTTATACACTAATAGCGCAAAGCAATTGGTGACTTGCGACGTTACAGTTGTTTATTGTTAAAATTTAATTCGAAGAGTTGCAAAGTTCTGGTTAAAACTAATTTTTACTGTTTTGTTTAAAAGAAAACTTGCACTGAAAGATGTTTTAGTCAGTTATAGGCGCCGATTACGAAATAATTAAAAAAAATGGATTTTAAAAATATTTCCGCACAAATTACAGTTCGTGACGAAGTTTTTTCTTGTCAGAAAACTCCGTGAAATTACTTCAGACAGTTGTTGGGTGTATTCGCTGGTAGTAAATTGGTTTTCCAAATTGAATTTTTTCCAAATTCAAATTGAATAATCAAACGTTGTTTGTTGTAAGTTTTCTTCCAATTGAAAAAAAGAAAAAGGCGGATTGATTGAAATTGTTATACCTAACTTAATGTTTTGTTTTTTTGCAGGGCAAAAGCTTGGCTGAAATTGTGTGGCAGGGAGAATTGGACAGTTAATTGGAATGACCTCCTCAGACGTAAACATAGCATCTGCGGAAGACACTTTATTGATGAAAACTTTCCAGCCTAGGAAATTATTATATAGTAATGCTACACCCAGCCAGTATTTAGCGGCTTCTGTAGGAGAATATCTAAGGTTATTTATGTGATAATACCATAATACAAACTCATTTTTTGCTTGCACAACTGAATATGTCATATAAACATCAATTACAAATGTATAATTTTGAAATAACACATGTCATGAATACGACTTTTGTTATAATTAAAGGAAGACATACATCGCTATAATCATGTCTGCTTTGTGTATGTTTTTGCTTGTTTTCAGATCTTGATGAGTTGCCCACTTTCATTTATGCAATTACCACCTAGTTGATTCGAGAGTGCTACCTGGGGACGCCTGATGCTATTAACAATTGTATTATCGATTTTATTTAAATTTTCTTGAATTGTATTTTCATGGTAATGATTTTTAAAATATATTAAATTGTAAAGTAATATTATTTTCATATTTGTCTTGTGAAATATTTTTATAATTTTAATAAATTTATGAATTAAAATTATTTTCTTTGATAACGCCATCTGTGAGCAACAGAGAGTAAGAGATTACGCCATCTATGGGCATTAATAATAATTACACAAATCTTTGGTCAGGAAGGGTGAGGCGAGGAGAAAGGGGAGCTTTGACAGCGTTTCGGTAAGTATGAAAAGTGCAACTCTTTTTTTATATGGGCTAGTATGGATAGTGTCCATTCTGTACCGTATCTATTCTGTGGTTGATGTGTTTTTAACAAGAAATATCTTAAAACATGTTATAATATCTTAAAACATCTTAAACATGGCAATAACATTCGACTTATTTTATATTGCGAAAACAATGTTTTGGTGGCCTCCTAGTACGAAAAATCGTTTTACTGTACATCATTTTGTTTTATCAATGAATGACTTAAAAATGCTAGTTTACTATTCTTTCTTCTAGTACTATGTTTATGAATATGTCATGTACGGCCATTTTCTGGAGAACGAATGTCATGATAATTAGGAAATAGTACTCATTTATAAATAGGTACATATAATAACGATAAAATGGGATTTCAACTGAAGTAATTGTTAAAAAAACTTGTTTTAGGAAAAAATGGAAGTAAAGATAATAGAGAGAACACTACAAATTCAAGTCCAGCTGCATTTCAAGATAATGAGGTAAATACCTATTATGTTAATTATCAGCGTACTCATATGTCACGTAACATTATTGGTTGCAAAATTTTCAATTTGTGGTTTACTTCAAGTCCTAACTAGATCAAACACCGTTTGAACAGAAGATGAGAACTGATGCTGTAATAAGCCTTTGAAATAAGCACATTTTAATATGCATTTTAAATTTTCGCTATGGAAAGGTTTATTATATCTTCAAGTTAATGATGACTAAAATTTATACTGGTTACAAACACGAGTCAAAAAGGTATTTAAAATTTACATGGAGAAATGACTTTTCTGGAGATATAACTCTAAAAATAACCTAGTGGAATTGCATAATCCCTCAAATTACAACTGATGACTAGATTGTATATAGATTATATGCACAAATGGTCAATAAGTAAATAATACAGGATTTTTCAGACCAGGTTGAATTGGCCCAAACTTTAAACCAATAATCAGATGACTTAAATAAAATGATTAAATCTTTATAATAATTAAGTTTAGAAATATCTATTTAATTGATGAACATTGTAATTTGTCATCAATTCGTCATCTATCATTATGCCATGTCTGAACCGCTTTGATTTGTTAAAGGCACGAGGGTGATATCGCCTAACAATGACACAGCGATTCATCAGAGACTAGCGAGTAGTTATAGCTCTTATTGGCACATACTGCAATAGCTGAAATGCTGTTTTTATTGTTTTCTTGAAATTGGTCCTAAATGACATGCTACATATAATATAATGGCATACTGTATATAAATTCATTATTAACTTAACGGTTTAATCCACTCTTGTGGAATTTCAGGGTTGGACTGAGTTTTAGTACATTTTCAAGAAGTTTAAAATGTGACAGTTGGACCGATGTATATTTACTCTGGATGTAAAATACAATCACAAAATTTGCCAATTCTGGTCACACTTATATCAGGTGTCGTGATGTTGATCTCACCCTAATCATCTAATAAGTAGGTATAATCGATTAATATCCGGTAATCCAATGTGGCATTCGAAATTGAATGCAAGAAAGAGCAACAGATCCATGATCGTATAACAACTCTATCGAGGAAGTGCCTGGAGTTCACCAATCAACAATCCACTGATTATTCAATGAGGAAAAGGGCACTTCGGGCGATTGTTATAGACTTTGTGTTCACACAGCCATTTAGTACTAACCCTGGCGATACATACGCAAGTAAATCGCGTAATAATTAAATATAATGAAATATTAATATCCAGATAAATTGTCAATAAACAGACGGTGACGTAGCACGCACCTTGCTTAACCTTTTGCTGATTCTGTTTACAAAGTACCTGTTTTAAATTTTATCAGGGTGTCTGCAGCCGATCATAAAAAAAATCAAACAAAAATTAATGGAAATATAAACACAAATAGATTTATCTCAAATAAAGAAAAGTGTCAATCATATCAGATCTGCTGTTGTGAAAAATACGCAATTTTAAACCAGTTCAACTTTTTTTAAAATAGACAGAATACTTTTTTAAAGTAATAACTTCCTAGCGTTTTTAAATTAATTTAAAATAAAATGAAGTGTGCTACATTTTAAAATGCAATTTACATTATAGTTACCTGCTGTACTCAAACCAGGACTAGCTGTGAATCTTGCAACATCGACAATCTTAACTGCAAATTGCTGTTGAGTCTGGCGATGAACACATCTCCGTACAAGGCTAAAAGGTCCTCTGCAAGAAATTAAAAATGCACCATTTAGTCAAAAAATAATATATAATAGATTAGAGGAGCTTTCTGAATTAGGTTTATACATATTACATTAAAAACTTTTTTTTGCATTAATATTGAAATCAGTATTAAAAATGGGTGTTATGTAAAGAATAACTGAACATTGTATAATGACATCAAAGAATAAAAATCAAAAAGTATAACATAATTTTTTGCTCTTTCGACGGCATTAAGAATGCTGTTATGGACTTCCTTAAGTCATGTTTTATATTTAGTTAATTTTATATTTAATTTGGATTAAGGTGCGCTTTTTTGTTTTATTAATTATTATTTTTGTTATTATGTGTACTGTAAACTATGTACTTTTAATGCATGCACTTATCCAGTGCTTCGGTGTAACTGCAAGTTGGACATTGAGTATTTTTTTGATAAATGATTTAAGAAAGTTTTATTTTATGTCATATAACAAAAATAAATATAAGAAAATAGGTAGGCAATCATGAATTGTCCCGTTGATTTCCTTCTTTTTTTCCACCTTCTTCGTTTAATTCCTGCCATCCATTAGAATCTATTCACTTTGAAGCTAAATAATATAAAGCATGAGCAAAAATGTTATAAGTTGAGATAAACAAATTACATTGCCACAATCATCAAATGAATTGCAATGACAATATTTTTCCTTATTAGCATAAAAAATATTGGTTATAGTAGTGATTGAAATAGAAAATTCGATGCTTGTTCTTAATTCTTTTAACAATGGACCAAAATGTAGGCTGTTTTTTCAAACTTCATGACAGTCGATAAATGATAAATCTATTGACAAATGGGAAAAATTATTGTATAAGATAATTTATGAGCTAATATAGATAATTTATGTTACGATAAGCAACTTGATCTGAAGAGTCAAGAAGCTACAGCTTAGTGAGGAGGGAACTGAAGAGAAAGACTAACGAAGAGGCTGCAAAGAACATGAGGAGTCAGACAAGATAAGCCCCGCTAGGATCCTAAGTGCTTGAAACAAAATGCGAGTCAATTTGGTGGCGTTTTATTTGGATATATGGTCAAAGAGGAATGACCTATAATGCAAAAGACTGCGAATGAAATAACGGTACATAAGTTTTAGGATGGCAGGGTAAGAATCCCACTATACTCCAGACACAGAACGAAGAATGTTCGTGTTGGTGTGGCATCAGGTCTTTATATACTCAATGTAAATGTCCCAGGACAGTTTGGAGTCCAGGAACTTACCAAGAAATTTAGCTCTGGAGAGGATAGGGATGGTTGAGGAGACAAAGGAGATGAAAAAAGTTGGATTATTCTTTCCTAGTAAATATCATCACAGCAGTCTTGGACGGAGAAAGATCCATACAGTGAGAAGTTACCCATTCGCTCAAGTTAATGACGCCGAATTTAAAGTATTCTCTAAAACCGCAATTGACACATCAGAGTTATACAAAAGCAAATCATCATTATACTATAGTATAAGACAGAATGGATTCATAGAAGAAAGAAGCGGATGGGGCTTAGGAAAGGCCACCCCAGATAAATTATGTAAAGGGATGATTAATCTGTCTGAAAGGATCAGGAGCTGAAAGGATGATTAATCTGTCTAAAATTTTAGAAACAAATATGAAATCTTTTGAAATCCTCAGCTCTTGCAATAATTGCCTAAGGATAGATATAATACATTATCATAAGCAGTGAAAAGGTCAACAAAGACAGCTATGAGGAATTCTTGTCAAGAGAAAGAGAGACGTATAACGATCGTCAGGATGCTGAGGTTGTTGAACGCGCATTTAGATTTCATGAAGCTAAATTGATGACCCGAGTCTGCTAACCTTTTGAACCTATTCTTAATTAGTGCCAAGGGGTTTTTGCTAAAGCAGAGAACAGGGCTACAGGCCTGTAGGATGATCCTACATTAGCATCTTTAAGTAGTTTAGGAAGGGTGATAACAATTTGGGGTATATCCTAAAGTATATATGGTATTAACAAGTGAAAAAACCTACTGATGAAAAGCTGGTGGAGAATTTTTCACCATAGTGTATGATATAAGCGTCGTAATCAGGGACAGAATTTTGAGGGTGTTGTATGGAGAATTCCAATTCATTAATAAGAATTCCTTTACTATATAGTGAATGGAATTTGTAGGATTATATCTAATAGGAAGCTCATCTCGGTTAGGGATAGAAGGGGGAGCAAAATTACATAAAAACGGAACCGCCCAATTCCCATAAATTGGGTTAGATAGGCCAAGCTGCAAAATAGACAGAAAGAGTTTGATACTTGTCCAAACGAGAGAAGGAGAATTAGAAATAGAGAGAGGCAAAATTTTTTTAAAACCTCCCTCTTTTGTAAGTAACATGCTTTTTGTTTGTACTTGAGACTTATGGAATAAGAGAAGTTATCTACAAACATATTAGATTTTTTATATCATTTTCAGCCTCTTTATGGATTTTAAGGGCTGCCGAGCATCCTTCATATCATCAATGAGGAGGTTAATACATTTTATAAAGTAATTGTACCAAGACACAATGTTATTCAGGTCTACTGGCGGAAGAAAATTTACCTGTAGCTTACAGTATGAGCAAAAACCTTCCTAAACTGCCTCCCGTAGATTGTGTTTTTGAAGATGGTGGCTTTTATTAGATTTCAATTTAAATGGTGGAAAGCGATGATTATAAGGTAGTCGTCTCTTCCAAAAGATTTATATAGACTGTTCTAAGTGAGTAGTGATGCTAGAGATGAAGAACAGAAGGAAATATCTACTACGATATTGTGATGGAACAGGAGCGCTTATTGAGGAATTATCGTTCAGCAAGCACAGGCTAAAATCATCCGGGAGCTCTAATAGGGTGTCACCTAGGGACTGCTCTCAAAGGAAGCCCCCTTTCACAGTAACAACGTTGATTTGAGAACCATAAATTCAAGGAGCACCTCAGAGAAAGGAAGCGACGTGTCATGCAGTAGGGTAGACTCACCCTCACAATCCGCTTTGCCCTGGATCCTAAAGTGGTATCTGGATGGAGCATACCTCACAAGGTAGAAAAGATCTCCTTTATTAGAAAGAGTGCCGCAACTATTCTACTGCAGAAACCCCGTCACCATTAACAAAGCCATTGAAATTTATTAAATTGAGAAGATGTAAGCAATGATGAGGCAACGTTGAACGGTATAGACATTTTTCGCCTGAGAGATTCAGAAGTCTGGCCATCAGTTCCAGAGTTGGGCGGTCATAACCCTTAATAGAAGATGCTGAAAGGTGGGGTCGAGGTTTGGAGAGTAATGTTTTTTTGTATGATGAACTTGTTAGACAAGGAGGTAATGAAAAGGAAAGTTCAGCAAGATGATAGGGAGGATGAGCAGCAACTGAAGTATATGATCTTTTGATAGAAAGAACCATTTTGGCGGCTCCGGTATAAAAATTGTCTCTTAAAGATACTTCGACTTTAATTTTCTTTTGTTTTGCATATTCATTTTTGCACCCCGAAGTGGTCTTTTCAATATCGAAAACAATGTTCAGAAGAACGGGATTTCTCAGCTACATTGTCAAACCTACAGTATTTAAAGCACTGAACTGTAGGAATGTGGACACATGTAGCGATAAACAAGCCATAACAAAAGGGCCGGCCGTCGTCAAAGTGAAGGAAAATATTGTCACCATCATATGATAGCTATCCAACATTTGATAAAATTAAGGCAGCGAACTATAGAGACTTTGCCACAATTGTCAGGACTTCAATAGATAAGATCACCTATCATCTGACCAGTCGATTGGAACGTTGCGAACAATGCCCATTCGAGAAACATTAAATGATGATAGTATGAAAAGTTTGTACTGGGCTGTAAAAACGGAATGATTAACAAATCAATGGCAGAAGAGAACTCCACCAAAATCCTATTTTGTCCAATTTGCGCCATCTCGAGTTATGTCATCTATATGGAATACTTTCAGGATGGGAATTAGACTGAGATTTTTTCATTTAAACGTGTGCTATAAAAGGTCCAACGTTATCTGCAACATAAAAGTAATCTTCAAGATAATTAGGAGAGAGAGGGGTTGGGTTGGAGAGGGAATGGAATGAGGAAAAACAAATTATTTATTTATTTTTCTGCTTTAATGTATCATATGTTGTAGATTTTAATTGATACATATAGCAGATTTATTGTTACAAGAATAATCTCCTACAGACAGTCAGAACACCAGTCTAGTCCTGCTTGGTGAGCAACCAGGAAACAAACCCGGTCCGCACAGTGTGCCACGCCTAAAAAGGTAGTGTAGACCTTGTGATCAACCCAACACACTTTTGGAATTAGTATGAATAGTAGGGCAAGGAGTTTCTGGTCATGGTATCCTTTGCTTCTGGGCAGGAGGAATCTACTTGGGATTTGGAGGTTTTTTATTAATTTTTTGACTTGTGTTTGATTTTCAGTTTAAGCCAATTTTGTAAACCATAAACGTAACAAAACTGACTGAGAATGATGGTTGAACAAACGGATCATTACGACAAGACAGAGCCGTACCGTGGGTTAGCAGAGGGGGGCTAGGGAATGTTAGGATCCATTTGAACTAAAGGAAACACAACCTACAGGTTGATGCAAGTCAAGAATTGAATACTCAGAAAATAAAATCAAATTTGTCAGGAACTGAAATGCTAATACACTTCATTTGACAGATCACTCAAATTCTTATTTGTCGTTTTCCACAAAGGCAATTGATACACACAGGAAATCTTAATTTATTAACAACTTAAAACTTTCTTGTTATATAAACAATTTGCTCGCAACAAAATAAATGATTTTCAGCACTGACCCTTTTCTAAATATTGTTCTACAGTAATACTATATACATTTTTTTTTTATTTACTTTTTTCCAAAATGAAGCGTTTACTTATTCTTTGTTGTAATATAAAATATCAAACTGTAATTCAAGTCTACTTGCAGCGAAATGGACCGAAATCTCAATGCAACACTTTTCTCATATATTTGAATACCTCTACGCAAATTACATAGGATTCGATCACTTCCAAATGAAAAACAATTCTTTGAAATTGAAAATGTTTATCAATGCTTTTTATGCATCCCACACACAGGTCCTACCGAAGGAAAAATAATTATCATCAAGAGTATTATCTTCCTACTTTTTTTCCAATTTAGGTACAATACTCTTTTATTTAGTTCTTCTCCTCAGATAATAACTTTTTATCTCATAATTGCCAGAATTACATGGCTTTGAAATAGTAATATAATACATTTATCTCTTTAAGGCTTCTATACAGATTTCTTCCATATACTCCTATAACTTTTATATTACATTTAATATAGCGCAAAATATATAAACTAACTCAAAAATGTTTAAAAATTTACACAATACTTTTATTCATATCAAATTCTGATGTTAATCTCATGCAGCCTTTTCATATATATTCTCAATATATAGATGCAGTAAAATTTCTTTAACTCAAATCACAAAACATCAAAGTTAAATTGAAAAATATAATAACTCTTAAATTTTGTTTATTTTATTACAGCAAAAATTTACCATTGAACATTTTATAAATTATTTCTTAATTAGAAAAAAAAATTGTTTATACATTCATCATACTTATTTCTTATAACCTCATTCTACTCCTAATTTATGCAATTTTCTCACACAAATTTCTTAAATATGCAAAGAGGTATGTTAAAGTGTCTAGACATGAAACAATAGAGAAGATAAAATTGTTATTATGTTCAGGGATGGGGGATGGAGTTACTTGCATCCGTAGGATTTACCATCTATTCTTAGACCCACCCTACACGTGTCCCCTGGGTGGTGCCAAACAAATAACAACGCCGAGTCTCAGGCGGCGGTTAATTAACCTGACTAAGCTAACGCTTCAACTAAGTCGTTAAAATGTCCAGCCCTCAAAATTCTGAAATCCAACCACCCAAATGGCAAAGAGTGCCAACTACAAAATAAACGCAAAAATTTTGCAGAATCCCCGAGAAGAGAAAACCCGATAAGGTAGAAACTGGCAACAAGTTTAGCACACTTCCCTTAGACCAGAGGGAAAGATCAGAACCCAATGAACAAAAGACAAACAAACCTCCACCTATCATATTATGACAGGACGTTTTTAAGTTCGCGGAATGGAAAGGTAGGCCATTAGTAAAGGTGATTAACGGTATAATAGCTGGTTAAGTAACTCATTATTAGTATAAATACCAAGTTTTATCACAATCGGATCATTAGTCTTTGAACTATCGTCGAACAAACAACTCAATCTGGAAGAAAGTCTGAACTATGGAAAAATCGAGTACCGCACAGTTATAAAGTTCCTTAGCAAGCAAGGAAAGTCGGTTCAAATCATACTGAAAGAGATGGCATCCGTTTACGGGGACTCTTGCCCGGGTAAAACCATGGTTCACAAGTGGCATAGTCTCTTTAAATAGGGTAGAGACTCACTTGAAGACGACCCACGCCCCGGTCATCCGATCAAATTACTACTCCGGAAATTATTGAAAAAGAAGAAAAATTAGTATTAGAAGATGCCAGACTAAAGAATTAACAGCTTGCAGAGATGATTGGAGTATCGGATACAACAATTTTTTAAATTCTCCATGATCATCTTGGCAAGACAAAGGTCAGCGCAAGATGGGTGCTAGAATGCTCACACCGCCTCAAAAACAACGCCGCGTGGATTGTTCTCCCGCGTTTTTGGACCTCTGTAGTGAAGACAAGGATGGACTATTGAGTCGAATTGTTACTGGAGACGAAAGTTGGGTTCATTATTATGAACCTGAGTCCAAACAAGACTCAATGCAGTGGCACAAAAAAGGCACACCACCACCCAAGAAGTTCAAGGTCACAACCGTCACAAGGTCACAATGTCACAATCGGCTAGAAAAATCATCGCGATAGTCTTTTAGGATTCAGAAGGGATCCTGTTGACGGATTATAAAGATAAAGTTGTTTCCATAATTGGAGAATACTATGCGTCAATTCTAAAGAGGTTGAAAGAAGTAATCAAGGAAGGTTCGTGTGAACGGGAGCGTTATCCTGCTTTTGTACAAAAACACGCACGTTTACACGAACCGCGTTGCGCTCGCCGCCCTGCACAAGGTGGGTTTCAATATTTTGGAACATCTACCCTACAGTCCTGACCTGGCTCCCAGTGATTATTATTTGCTCCCAAACCTTTAAAAAAGAACTTCGTGGAAAGAAGTTTTCAAGCGATGAAGAAGTGAAGGACACAGTTTCAGCTTGTTTTTCGGGTACAGACGAAACATTTTTTATGAAGTTATACAATTGAAAGACAACTAATTGAAAGCATCATACAGCTAATTGAAAGATCTGAAAAATGTATTAGGGTAGCAGGTATATATTGAAAAAGAAAAATAATTTTGTATTTTTATTCTCACTCCTTATCCTCCATTCCGCGAAGTTAAAAACGCCCCCTCGTATATGCCATTAATGATGTCAACAGGCTGACAGAGTTGTTGGAAACTGCTACTAAAGGAAATCAGTACACATACAATATAGTCAATAAGAATCTACTGAAAATACCTTGTGTTGAGACCAAGACTTATAAGACCATTCTATTCATTCATCCTAGAGAAAGGCCTGATAGGACACACTTTTAATAGAAAGGAGGAAAGATGTTATCGAGTAGTAACAAGAAACCTACATCACTCCACAATCATGCAGGAAATAAGAGCTGACATTGAACAAACCGGTAACATAGTATCAGGGGAGATAATTAATGTGAAATATGACCCTGATAAAAAACCAACATCCACCTTTTTTGTCAACTTGCTACTTGGACCTCAAAATAAGGCTGTTAAGGATATTTACCATCAAGCTGTAATTATAGAAGATCCCAAGCGACATAAAGCCGTGGTCCAATGTCGATGCCAGCAGTATGGCCATTCAAAAAACTACTGCATGCGCCCATATAGATGTGTGAAATGTGGGCAATCTCACAAGACATCTGATTGTCCAAAAAAGGACCGCTGTGCACTCTGCAAAGGACCACATCCAGCAAACTATAGAGGATGTGAAGTGTATAAAGAGATACTGGCCAGAAGAAACAAAAGCAAAGCCTCCAGAGGAATGAAACCATCCAAAAGGGTAGCAGGTGATACAAATGAAAAGGTGTACAGAAAGGAACTTGGTATGAAAAACACCATCAAGCAATCAAAAACATATGCCAGCACTAGTAAAGAAAATGAAAAACAACTGGATTCAGTTGATAAGCAAAGAAAACTACATGAAACCATCAGTTTAGAAGAACTACTAATAAAACATGCCAACAAGTTCGACATAATCCTTTAACAAATGAGTTACCTGATGAGACTCATAACCAAGCTAGTCGACCGACTTACAAAATAAATGCCTACAGAATAGCCACTTGGAATATTAACGGACTAGCCCCCAACAAACAAGAGGTTGAGCTCTTTATGATAGAACAGAAAATTGATATTCTTCTGGTCTCTGAGACACATTGTACCTGCAACTCAAGCATCAAATTCAAGGAACATTTATGTTACAATACTAATCACCCAGATGGCACTGGACATGGTGGAACGGCAGTCATAATTAATAAGATAATCAAACATCACATAATGCTGGGTTATAAAACTGAGTATTTACAAGCTACAACGATTGCTGTGAACGATAGCACAGGCTATATTAATATCTCAGCGATATACTGCCCCCCAAAACATAAAATAAAAGAACATATGTTCACCCGATACTTCAATCAGCTTGGAAATTGTTTTGTTGCCAGCGACGATTGGAACACTTAGCATATGTGCTGAGGCTCCAGACTTACTACAACACGAGGCAGGCAGCTGAAAATGACTGTAGACAAAAACAACTAACTGGTGTCATCCACCTGTCATCCACCTCAACTTTTTTGTACTGAAGGGATTGCCAAGACACTACATCAAACCTGAATCTTGCTACGACAGCTCTTCTGCCCATACTCCTGTCATTTTATCAATAAGTTCTAGAATAATAGAGTCTGACAGTACTGAAACTCTCACCAACAAAGACACTGACTGGGAATTACTCAGAGAGTACATTAATAGCCGTATACAGCTTAACATCCCGAAAAACTCAGTACTACATAGAAGAGGCTACTAAGTATATTACAACACTTGTTCAGGAAGCTTGTTGGATCCATACTCCGGTTGCAAAAAACAAAAGAAAAGCATATTAATTAGCCGCTGAATATCAAAAACACCCTACTCAACAAACGAAAACTCCGTCGAATTTGGCATCAGAGTAGGCTCTCTGCGGACAAAACTGCATTTAACACAGCGTCCAGAGGCCTCAAAGACATTTTACACAATTGGAACAATAAAACCTTGGAAGATCAACTAGAATCTTTGACAGCCTCAGCTTCGACTATTCACTGTGGAAATTTACTAAAAATTACAATAAACCCCATAATGCCAAGCCCCCACTCAAAATAGCTGATGGATGGCAAACGCCACGGGAGAAGATGGATGCTTTTGCTCAGTACTTAGAAAAAGTCTTTTCACCAAATCCAGGCCTACAAAATGAGACATTGATTAATAATGTGCAACAACAAGATTTCCAAAGACTAGAGAGTAATTTCTGATCTACATGACAAAAAAACTCCCGTATATGACCTAATTACCAAAGAAATACTAAAGCAGCTACCTAGAAAAGCTATAGTGTTTCTGACTTCACTATTTAACGCCATACTGAGCACCCAGTACTTCCCAACATTATAGAAAGTGTCCCATGTGGTTATGGTATACAAGATGGGTAAACCACCCAATGAAGTATCCTCATAAAGATCATCTTTGAAAAACTTCTGATGTGCAGAATGCTACCAATCCTGGATAGTGCAAAAATCATCCCGAACCATCAATTCGGTTTTAGAGACGACCACTCTACCGCTGAACAAGTCCACAGAGTGAGTAAAATAAGAAAATGCTTAGAAGAAAAACTGTACTGCTCCTCGGCATTCCTGGACATTCAACAGGCGTTCGATAGGGTCTGGCACAAGGGGTTACTATATAAGATAAAAATCAACTTACCTCATCAGTACTACTCTCTAATTGAATCCTATCTATCGGGAAGATCTTCCAAGTAAAGGACGTGGATGTCACGTTGGGTTTTTCGAAACAACTGCCGGAGTCCCGCAGGGATCAGTCCTGGGGCCTGTTTTGTATACAATATTTACTGCATACTTACCTCAGCTTGAAAGTATTACTACAGCAACATTTGCTGATGACACAGCGATACTAGCAGGCCATGCTGACCCTGCCATGGCATCACACATGCTACAAGAGGGCCTTGATGAAATAACCACATGGCTATGGAGATGGCGGATACAGGCGAGTGCAAGCAAATCTGTTCATGTTACGTTCACACTACGTAAAGGTAACTGTCCTGAAGTCCATCTTGAGAATACCACACTACCTCACCAAGATAATGTAAGCTGGGGCTATATCTTGATCGCCGTCTGACGTGGAAACAACATATTAAGACAAAGAGAAATGAACTTAATATCCGTTATAAGAACATACACTGGATCATAGGAAGAAACAGCAAACTGAGTATTGACAACAAACTTTTAATACATAAAGCTATCCTAAAGCCAGTGTGGCTTTATGGAATTCAACTCTGGGGTAGCACTTGTAAATCAAACATAAGCATAATACAGAGGATGCAGAATGCTATCTTGCGCTCAATTAATAGTGTTCCTTGGTTTGTCACAAACGCTGATATACATAAAGAACTGAAAATGGATACCGTCATGGAGGAAATCCAAAAATTGACCAAAAAATACCATGAGAGACTGGAAAACCATCCTAACAAACTGGCTACAGAACTAAAAACTAGAAATTATACAAAGAGGTTAAAAAGGAAAGAAATCTTATAGCCCTGTGGGGATCAGTAAAGACTACAGAGTAGATAGCTCACTGCAGTCACGCTCGACCTATCAATGGATTCACTCAAAACATCCGCTTATAGTACTACTGATTGCTGATTGTTAAAAAAAAAGGAAAAGAAAAAAAAATGTTCAGGGAACTGTATAAAAACATGTCGCCAATTAAAAGAAATGAATTTTAAATGCACCAATTTTTTTTTAATTCAATTTTTACGAAATTTTACATACGTACTAAAATATTTATTAATTTATTATCCACATGCGATACAACAAACTGATTAATGGAAACACAAGAGCCTGCTAATAGGGTTTCGTCGGTTTCAGAGCAAAACTTAAAGACTTTAGCTATTTTTTAAGAAAATGTTTGTGCTTTCTATTAGTTTTGAACATGCCTACATTGCTATAATGTACAAATAACTTTGCATTTAATTTTTTGAAAGGAAATTAAACAATAAAATGCACGATGGTCCTGGTAAACATTGACCATAAAGTTTAATGAAATAACTCCTAATAATCTACCATGCTATATAATATATCTAATAATTCCCATATAATCTAATGGGTGAATATGGCGACAAAGATAAAAGTAAATTAAATAGCAGTTTAATAACATAATTTAATACAGTTGCCAAATGTCTAAACAAAACAAAAACAATATGATAATTTGAATATATAGTCTAAACCAAAAAAAAAAATTATTACGATAACTTTATTTTATAATAACTGTCAACGATCTGTTCCAAACAACAATAGAAAATAAGTTTTACAAATATCTCTTTTTTGGGGATACTAGGATAAATTGAGATATAATTATTCTTGGATCTTTCCATAAATTATGATTATTAATATATATAAAATTTCTCATTGTTTTTAAATATAACGTATGAATGATAGACATATATACAAACATTAATTTATAGTTTTAATAAATAAACACCTTTTATCTGCTGGATTTATATTATTTAACCAGAACATAAAAATTATATGAAGGATATTAAAAAAACACATTTTACTATTCGTGTAAATAATGCAAGAAACTTATATTTTATCAGTATAAAATAACATAGAAACTGTTCACGGAACTGTATGTGAACACATGTCACAAACTTCGAACTTTGATCTCATGAAGTGCTAATACATTGAGTACACAATTCCACCACCAATGAAAATCTTTACGAAGGTGTTCTGTAGTGGGCACATTCATCAACTGATTATATTATTTTGTTAGACGATATTGAGCTACAGCAACATAATGAATTAGTGGATATTTTTAATTTTTATTAAGAAAATTAAATTCTATTAAGTTGTAATTTATACGGGCACAACAATATTTATTATATGCATTGAACACAAGAAAATAATGATGTGTACACATGGTTATGATTTTGAAAATTAAAATAATAGAATGGTGGAGTAAAGTTTAAATAAAAACGAGATTTAATTAAATATAAAAGGGTTTCAAGCGGAAGTCGGTTTTCAAAAAACAAGTTATGATTCCTACTGGTTTGATTCGTTAAATTCCAGACATACAGATACTTAACTTTATGAGGTGCCATTGAAGATAATAATTAAGACAAAATATTTAACATTTCTTAAATATCTTAATTCCACTTTACTCTTTAATAAACCAAAGGAAATTAGGATTCGTCAGTTTATATATTTTCTGAATTATGTGATACAATACTTCAGAAAATATTTAACTTGTTACCCAGAAAACAGTACATATTTATTAAATAATTGATGGTTTGTCAATTTGCTATTAAGGTATTTTATTAAATAATAATGCTACATCAACATTAATGTACTTCTCAATTACAGATTTCATTAAATCAGTTTGCGTGAAAGAAAATCTTCATACTGATAGAAAGCAATAAAATCAAGTATATACGTAGGTATGACATGATTTAAAGCCTTGATTATATTTTTTTCTTTTTTCATTAATCGCATATTATTTAATGTTATTCAAGCAATGCGTACTTTAGACTTTTATCAATACTAATTTTATTTATTTTTCTTTCTAATCTATCTTATGAAATTAACGAAAAACATATGAGTTGTTTATCATTATTATCCTGCAAAATTGTTATGTAAATTAAACTGCTTTAAAGTATGAAACGTTTATCTCATTAAGATGACAGTTTCCAATACTTATGCGATAATGACATCAAGTGTTTTGCACTACTGATGAGTACAGGTGCAACAACATCGCCATTAACGTTTTTATTTAAAATCTGCTAAAAGGTATTCATATTAATTTATTGATTATAAAAAAGTCTGCAAATGACCATGTTCTTTTGCTAGCTTTTATTTTTCATGGAATTATGGCACAAAAGTACATTTTTAGGCACTAATGTACAAAGAGCAACGGTGGTCGACTACTTATCTCATTCGATCTACAACTAAAGTATATGTTACCGTGTAGGGAAATATATATGATACATAAATATATGAAAAATATAGAACATAATAGTGGAGCGCGTGCCATACCCACTTACTACTCTAATTATATTATATACGCTGTTGTCTAGAACTCTAAACTCTAAATGCCTGTGTAATTCAAATGTGTAAACATGTCTTATGACATAATTGTGATATGAAAGTCTCAATTATATTTCTTTAGGACATACTATATCATGAAATAAATTAAATTTCTAATCAGTAAGTCTCTCCCAACTAGAAAAGTTTAGTGTTTTCACTGTTATTTTAATAGGTTTTCCATAATTGATATTTTTATAAAACCCTTAATACCTGAAATCAAAATGTTTAGATCTATATCGAGCTTTTATGGAGTAAGATTACGCACCAACTCAAACCGTTAATGCTTCTGTCTATTTGCTATGCTTGCTCGATTTTAATTTTTTTCAATTAGATCAGTTACACTCAATTTTAAATTGATCGCTTTTTAATATGCAACATTTATTATGCAACAATCAAAATTATTGCTGAAGTGATGTTAGCTGTAAATCTAAAACAATTTCGTTCACGAGTTCAAGAGTTTCACGAGTTCTTCCACACAGGATTCTCCACCTGTCCTGATTTTACCGGAACAATAACGAAAATAATTGTCCAGCATCTCAGTGGCATACCAATTTTGTCCCTATTTGTTCCTGAATGTTCCGATCAGGTAGAAGTAAGCACTGAATGGGATCACAGTACTTTCTCATGGACAAAACTCTGTTCTGTTTCCATCTTTAATTTTTGGTCATTTATCTCCCACCACAACTTGCATACCTTCCGCACTCTATCCAATGGCATGCATGCAAGCATATGCACGTGACGCTAAAAAATGGTACATCGCCTTTCCTGTTTTTCAAAACATTTTTCATATTTACATAAATTATTACCGTAAATTCATTAATGTAATAAGTATTATACAAATAGCATAACAAGATGTGCTTCATTGCATTAATAATGAAATACTACAAGGATTACATTACATTTAATAATAGAAGCATTTCGATGATTTTTTATAGCAAATATTGTTTTGAATATTATTGCTTGTATTTCTCTTCTACCTGTGTCTACCATTTAAATGTCTGTATTAAACAATACAAAAATCATACAAACAAATATTGGATTTCAAGCACAGGCATAGCAAGAAAATTAATGGACCACATAATAAATTAATCTGTACTTGTAATTTTTTGTTTTTCTTTCATTGCATAATGATAATAATACATGTATAAAAAAAATCATGTTATTTCTTTTCAGAAAACAGTGACTGTTAATGATGATCAGGTTGATGGTGAATAATCACAAACTACACCAAAAAAGAAAGCAAAACATTAAGAGAAAATCCCTTATAAATGATTATAGTGTCATTTGTGGTCAACCAAGCGTAACTCAGTTTATCATACTCGAAGCAGTATCAGTAATTTCAATTTTTCTACTTCTTCCTTTTCTTTATTATGCTCGAAGCAGAATCAGTAATTACAATTTTTCTACTTCTTCGTTTTCTTTATTATGCTCGAAGCAGAATCAGTAATTACAATTTTTCTACTTCTTCCATTTCTTTATTATGCTCGAAACAGAATCAGTAATTAAAATTTTTCTACTCCTTCCTTTTCTTTATTAAGCTCGAAGCAGAATCAGTAATTACAATTTTTCTACTTCTTCCTTTTCTTTATTATGCTCGAAGCAGAATCAGTAATTACAATTTTTCTACTTCTTCCTTTTCTTTATTATGCTCGAAGCAGAATCAGTAATTACAATTTTTCTACTTCTTCCTTTTCTTTATTATGCTCGATCGAAGTGGAATCAGTAATTACAATTTTTCGCCTCTAGTCGACATTAAACGTCAAACTAATGAGCGTAAGCATAAAAAGAAGCTGGTATCAAGTAACAAATTAAAATTAATCACAAAATATTTTCCCATATGTAATTCACAAGAAATTAATTTAATAACACTTATTGACTCAGAAACACTGCATTAAACATAACACGTCATATTCTTAAATAAAACCCGATTCAGCCGTAACCAAATATATAATATATGTGGTATAACTAAATCTGATAGTTACAAAAATTCTTCGCTGGAAGGTATATATAAATGTATGTGCTATGAATATGTCTAATGAAGAAAACAAAAAAGTGTATCTTATTTCTATACAATTTTCTCCGTGAAGAAGCCTGTTGGTGTAAATATTTAATTTTTTTTTCATATATTTTTGAGTGTTCTTTCCAAATGGCTAATTCTAGAAGTAATGTTATTTGTTCACAAAGTCTTTAGCATAAAGTACAGTTAACATAAACTTTAGCTTCTTTTATCCTAGCATAAACATAGCTAATGCAACAGAAATTTTGACAAAAATAGGTTTGAGGGATGAAAATCAAAATATAATTAAAGCCAGTTGAATATCACGTGTTATGGCTGAATCGTTTAAATATGCATTCTAATATTTACAGAAAAAAAATTGTGTGGATAATCAGTTTTTGAAATATCAGCAGAAAATTTAATAAAAATATGCTGGATTATCTTCAAAATCACTTCGACATTGATGAAAGAAACCCATTGCTGAAACTGGAATCATTGTCGTTGAATGGTAAAATAAATTTTGGTAAACTTTATAAGCACAATTAATTCTGATGGAAAATTTTCAATTGACGAGCTTTTTGAGGGCTATAGTGTAATAAAATCACAAGTACCTATATTAACATTAAAATCTTGATAAATAATAAACATAAAAATTTAGGGGCATAAAGAATCTGAGCGTCAGTACTTAATTTTCTTTAGTATCTCATGATTTTAGTATATAGTCTTCATAAGTTATATATTACTAATATTTGCCCATGTGATGGTCAATGGATGTAAATTTGTGAAATAACTATTCCTAGAGAAGTTAAAAATGGTTCAGAATTATTTAAAGCAGCATGCAAAAATAAAAAAAAACAATGCGTGAAACAATTCTAAATATATAATAGGTTCAATGAAACCAAGACAGCTAAGTCTACAGCTATCACGAAAACAGCTACATTCTTAAGCTGCCGAAACCCATAACCATGACCAACATAAATGAGTAGAAAAAGAAATACATACTTTTTATTTTCACTTCAGACAGTCCGATTTTATTTTACTAAAGGATAGCAATGCTGCTTCCACAATCTATAAGATGTCAAAAATATATTTAGATAAGTTGATTTCTCTTAGCAAGGGCAATTAAATGCCCAAGACTACAAGAAATAAAAAAAGTTAAATATGTTTTGATTATTAAATTACCTATTATAGTAAATCTATATAAGTGGAAACAACTTTTTTTTTAACACTGCAGTTTGAATTAAGAAAAATGTTGAATAGGTTTTAATTCAGCGCGCTTTAATTAAATGTTGTTTTTAAGATAAATATGTAAAATTATTATTAAAATTTGGTCTATATTTTTTGGTTGAATTATGGGTAAACCAAAACTATGTTACATATTACTATGGGTAAAAAATTTGTATTCTACACTTGTATGTCTGATTCTGTTTAAATGACATAAAATTCTTTTTTGGCCTTTAAATTATTCTTTTCATGAGATGTAGATAACACACAAACTTCTTTTTTTTATAATTTTGTATTGTTTAATTCATCATGTGTCATATATAAATGAACAATTCTTGTAAAGATATGTATATTAATTGCAAAATAAGAGAGGCAATAAATCAATAATAATCATTATTTTCCTTGGTATGGCGTAGAAATCTCTAGTAGCGAAAGTCGCTTTGCAGAATAAATCCCATGCACTGCAGTGTAAGTCTGACGCCACATAAAAATGACAAATTTATGAGATATTCTGTTATAGATGACCAAGACAGCAACTAAGAGAAAAAAACTAACGGGAACAATTTTAAATTAAGAGGATTGTATGAATAATAAATAAGATCAAAAAAAGAAAAAAATAAGATCAAAAAAAGAAAAAACCATCTATAATAAATACAACCAAAAAATAGGAAAAAACTATCTTAAAAAGCAGCTTTGACAACATAATGGGAGAAACTTTTCTAAAAAAAGACAAGAATTAATAAGAAAAAAAGACATAAGTTTAGAGAATGAAAAATTAAAAGAACTACATTTCCGAATAAAGAAATCATCCTAAAAAGACACAAAAGCCTAAAAATCATAAAAGGAAGAACCACTATCAGTTCTGATACCGTACAGAACATAAAAATATTTAAACTTGTCTGATGTGAAAAAGGTATGAAAGTAAAAATGTAATTTAGATATTTGCACACAAATCTTTAAGAAACACGTGAAGATTTTTTTTTATAAATTTAATGAACATGAAAAGAGCATTTTGCATTTTATTATTAGAAAAGAGTTCTTATTATGTTTAGATAAGAAGGTTGTCTAAGGATTATATAAACAGGTTTCTAGTTCCTACTAAATATAATTTATATATAATTCTAAATTAAATATAATATAATACATATTTAATTTGGGATTTAAATGTAAGTACTTATTTAATTAAATTTATAATTCAAACAAGGAAGAAAATAAAAACAAAACAAAAATAGACTATAATTTTAATTTTTGCATAAGTTTAAAGTATTATAAAATCAAATTTCTATTATTTATTTATATTTACTTTATAATAATTTCTTTAAAAAATCAACAATAAAATAAAAGGGAAAAAAATTATAATAATTCTTCATATTTTATGAGCTTTACAGATAAGTGAAAAGGTAATAGTAATATTATGAAATTAACTCTTTTGTTAGTGTGTGCTGTTAGCAACTTTTCTCCTCTTTATAATTTCCTCGGGCCAGAAAAAGGTCTTTTTGAAAGGAATTGAATATTTCGATTTTCCATTCTCATCTTTGCCTTTAACTGGTGATTGTTCGACTAGATTTTCAAGAAGTAATGCACTTAATAATGTAATTATGCAATAGGGCCTCCTATGATTTTGTCATTATTTGTGTAAAATTTAAACTGTTTTTTTTCTTTAAGTTTCCGTAGTGTATTTCACGTTGTACAATTTCTTCTGTATCATGAAGTATCAGTTTTTTTCTTGCGATTATACTGCTGCTGATGTGTCTTCACATAAAGTTTTACTGATTTCTCTGACTAATTTTGATTAATCTATGTTATTTTTCATCAAAAATTTATAAGCCGCAAGCATGAAACAAGTTGCACACAATTTCTGGCTTTGAACGACTTGTCTCCTGGAATTCTGTATTTGAAAGAAATTTTGTTTCCGTAATTGATCTTACTATTTAGTAACAGACTCTACTAGTTGTATTTTTGTTACTCATAATCTCCCATTTCATTTGCCCATTTGTCTGAGAGGTTTCTCTTCTTTGATAGAGTATATTTTTTATATTTAGCATATTCTTTATTTAATCTGTCAGTAAAAGTAAATTCTGGAATTTTGAAAGCTTTTAAAACCATTTTAATAGACATTAATTTAGAGTTATGACAGTTTATTTAAAGATTTTTAATTTTTTTTGGTCCAATAGTAAATATTAAGAAATGAGAAATTGTTAAAATATTAAATAATTGTAATATCAACCCCTCTGTATAACCCGAATAGTCTATGGTGGAGGGCATATAACCTGTAATTCCCTCATAATACTTCAAATACTACGAAAGGTGTCAAAACGGTATCCACTACAAACGTGCCATTGTCAAATTTGCAACAACAAAACAAGTAAGGTAATATGTCTTCAAATAGTTCTTTAATGTTAATTGAAAAGTTAAACAGCCGCAATGATTATTCCACATGGAAATTCGTCATCAAGACTTATCTCCAACATGAAGAATTACAGAATTGTACTGAAAGTATTGAGAATCTATTTAAAGGATGATCTAATAGCGAAAACAAAAATTATCTTACTAATCTATCAAACACTCTGTGTTCATATTCAAGAAGGTTAGATCACGAAAAAGATCTGGAATAATTTGGCACATCTACAATTCAGAGCTAACACGCTGAATGGGTTTACTAAGAGATCTTCGTACGATAGCTCGTGAAGAATGACAAAATATAGAAGACTACATCAGCAGAATAATGACCACAGTGCATAAACTCCGAAATATTGGATTCAAAGTAGATGATGAGGGCCTCGGAACAATGTTCCTCTAATGTTAGATCTATAACAGATTCAATAATATAACAGTCGAAAATTCTGCTATGAAAATATGCGTGAATTCAGTAAATGTGAACATTTTACAAGACGTCAGAATAACTGACAGCGATACTAAGGCGTTCATGATAAATAGAAAGTTTGTAGGGAAAAGATATAAAAATAATTTTACATTAGTGACTCCATTCCTTAAATTGATAGATTTGTTCAAGAAAACTTAAGTTACACTACTTGCTTTCACAACCTCAACAAATCATACCGAAGCATGGTATTTGGACTTGGGTGCCTCCAAACATATGACAAAACATTATTATCTTTTGCTCAAAAAAACAAATCGCCAACGCAACTTAGCAGTAGAGGTGACGTCGTCTATCAAGTGAATAAAGGTGGCAAAAGACAAACCACAAAAAGTAAAGGGTAAAAGGTAAAGGTTTCCATTTGAGTGAAGCTTGACTTCTACAATGATAAAGGTCATTGCAATCAAATTATACTTAAAAATGTACTTCATGTGCCAGATCTAGCAACAAATTTATTCTTAGCCAAGTCATTAATAATGGTGATCAAATGAATTTTAAGAATAAAAGTTGTTTTGTAACAGAATAGAAACCATGAAATCGTAGCTAGTTCAAGTATTATCAACAATATGTACTGATTAAATACATATTATAATTTGCATACATATCAGATGTTGATAAAATGGACATTTTTCGGATGCACCAGCGTCTGTGCTAGAAAAAGTACTAGAATTAGTGCACTTGGATATTTGTGGTCTGATGGAAATTATTGGTGGAAACAAACGGGTACAAATTCATAATATTCAAGTCAAAAACAGTGATAAAAATGAAGATTCAGTCTTCCTGAAATTCACTGCAAAAAGGAATCATGTCCCAGTAAATCGCAGAGTCCAAGACCAAGTCAAGAAGACAGTGCGCTTCTGAAGGCTTCCAAAGACGTCAGACTCAACAGACATAATCATAGACTGTAACTCATAGAAGTCTAAAATGGAAGACACGTTTCAGAACGAGCCCTCGTCAATCCAAAACTGATATTCACCAAACACAAGAATGGAAAATCCAACGTCTTTTAACGCTGAGATCTAGGAACAAAACGATCTATATCAATCACACACGCCTGCATATGTTAAAATAAAGGTTTAATAGACTTGGACGTGGTTCTAAGTCAATTAAACCTCTCAAAGTCTCAGGAAGTAATGAGATAAACTTGCTTAAAAAATTGAAGATGTCAATAAGAAAAGACCTAGAATCTGATAATTTAAATTAAACACGGACACTTATAAAGAAATATCAAGATGTTAAACCAATAGGGTACAAATAATTATGAACCACCGGGTCTACGCTCCAATCCCAACTAAATGAAAAAGGATATGTGCAAACTGAAAGGACATGACAAATGACAAAACATTTTCCCTGGGAACATGTAGTATAACGATTTAATGTGGAAGTATTTATTTCATGAAAATAGGCTTTATGTAGGAACTCATTCCTTGTCAAGATCACTATCTACTTTAATTTGAAAAAAAGCAGTAAAATGCTAAAAAAACAGTGAAAAGTCAGTCGTGTTGCGGAATAAAAATTTTCAGGGCTACTAACTTAACTAACACACACACACAAGCGCACGCGCACGCTCACGCAGACACACACACACACGTGTGTGTGTGTGTCCGCTTGTGTATGTGGGTGTGTGTTTTAATACATTATCAAACGTAATTAATAATACTGAGAAAAGAAAAACGGAAACCTTATAAGATCCCTCACGTGTATGTCCGTTTGTCTGATAGAGCCATTGTTTCTCAAAAACCGCTTGATGTAAAAACTTTAAATTTTGCATCACACTAAAACATATTAACTTAGACATACTTCAATAACTTACACTCAAAAATATTCATTTCAACATTTTTGGTGGTGGGGATAGGAACTCGGAATTTTTTTTAAATTGCAAATATATTATGGAGTATGATTTGAAACGATTAAGTATAAGGGTATTTTTTTTTATTAATTTTAGATATCATATCTTCGGAAATAATCTGAAAATATAAAAAAAATATACTGAAAATAATATATCTTAATTCCAAGACTACCTACTGAATCCAAAATCATGTAAAAATTAAAATTTTTGGAAGCCCAGCAATGGCTGTAAGAAAACTATAGTGATGATTCTAGACGTCATAATTGTTTAAATATCTATATACGGTATTTTTACTCCTATTAACATATCGTAGCCAGTATTTTTGTTTTTTATATTCTCAGTCGATTTTCTCAGAAACCATGTGGCGTAGAAGCTTGAAATTGGCATAGTAATTCATCTCATTAGCCCATATACTAACTTTTTAAAATTTTGAAATATAAAATTTAAAGACGGGGCAATGAAATATAAAATTTAAAGGCCTTATTTTTTTATGTTATATATATCATAGGTATCATTTGCTTATGAGGCATACACAAATATTTTAAATCATATTTTGAAAAAGATATTCTAAAAATACACAGAAATTTAATTACCCTTTATTTCCGAAACTACTAAACAGTGGCTTTTTAGGAAGGGTAAGCTGTAAAGGGACGGACATAAAAAAAATTATATAGACATACACACATGCGTGTAGGCATCCACGCCGGGACCTACTCTGATAGCCCTAAAAACGACAATGAAGGTGTAATAGATTAAAAATGTGTTTCAATAATCTAATTGTAGACGCTCAACAACGTCGTATCTGCGTTAGATGATAGTATATTTTCTTTTAATCGTTCTAAGAAATTGTCTATAATTTTTACCTTTTTTTGGCTAACATCTTTTTAGATGTTAGAGGGCCATCTACAAAAGAATGTTTTGATGTGGGTTAACTTTAGAATGTAAAAACCAGTTAGCCACGGTAAAAATGTCACAGCTATGGTACGATATCATCATAGTCGTGACAACCGCAGATGTAACATCTTTGCAATGTGCCTGGCATAACATAACCTCAAATGAACAATTTTTGAATGATATTTAAGATAAGGTATTATAACTACTTAATATATTTTATACACATAGTTGAAATTAAAAATCAATTATATACCCTTTAAAATGGTTGCCACTATGCTAAACCAAACTAAACTTTATCAAAATAAAAAATTGTTTATACCGCAAGTAACTATGAACAACTGATAGATGGGAAATAGATGTTTGCAAATGGCAGAACTCATGCCACTTAAACCAGAATTTTACATGCCGTATTATTACCAGAATAAAAACTTAAAACATGTCTTTGTGACGATGATTTTTGTCTTGACCATGGACGTGATCCAAAATATTTCAACCTAGAACTCATTGCAGAAATACCAAGTTTATTTAATTTTTTAAATTTTATATTTAATTTTTAATACATGATATGTGTAAAATATGGGTGTAAAATTAAACTTAAAATTATAACAGCGACCGATACTTAGAAAAACAGAATTATTACACAACACCGACGTGACTTTTGGATGTGATTATTACTTTATCGTATCTTATCGTATGCTTTTTTTTATTTATGTATTTCTTTTATTATACCATAGTAGATACGATCCAGATACAAAATTGTACTAAACTTTCAAACATATCTCCATTTTCAATAAGTACATTTTATTTCCTAACACAAGTATTGAACTTAAAAGGGGGATCCATCCTATGTAAAAACTAATGTAACCTTAGAGACAATAAAGCATTATTATTATTATTATTATTTATTGCAAATGGAATGTACATTTTAAATGAAAAAAAAATTAATGTAATCTGTTATGTCTGTATGTGTAAATGATTTATTGGAAAGATTTTTTAGTTCTATCAGTTATATTAGGATTTTTGAAATGACTAACAATTTAAAAGTGATCAGCTATTAGGCTAAACATTAATCAACTTTACAAAGTTGATTAATGTTTGGCCAAACATTAAAAACTTTAATCAATTCCAACCGAGTGGTTGTTTTAGAAGACTACTCAAAATTATTAATTATATTTTAATTAACTAGAAATTGTTTATCATTTTTATACAGGTCAAGTAATAATAATAATTCTTTTATGTTTTTCACATACTTAGTTGAGTTTTACACTAACTTGATTTATACACTTTATTTCTCATTTCCATTTAGTTAGTAAGGGACCAAAGAAAAAGGTTAAATATTCAAAAGAATCCGTAAATGAAGTTGTTAAAGGTCCTCAATTAAATGAAACTACGTTATGTAGTATTATTTCTACTTTCTTTAACTTCTTAACCACATCCTAGGTTTCGTTGTATTAAATCTTCAGGTGGGCTAATAGCAAAGATCTCTGCTAATAACCCACCTGAAGATGTTGTAATACAACGACAGAATCTTTGCTAATAGCCCACCTGAAGATGTTGTAATACAATGAAACCTAGGTCGTGGTAAATAACTTAAAGAAAGTAGAAATAAGACTACATCAAGTAGTTTAATTTAATCGTGAATAATGAATTTCTACAAAATTAACGCCAAATATATTCAATAGTTGTTAAAGGTTATAAATGAATGTTTATCAGAATGGCTTCAAAGGCTTTCAATATTCAAAACGTATTTTTAAATAATTTACTGACAGGTTAAATAATAAATACACTAAGATTGAGACAAAAAGAGCACCAACTATTCTGACTGTTAAAAAGAACCTGTTAGAAAAATGGGTAATTTACCAAATTGTTAAAAAAAATTAAAAAAGCAAAATTCTTTTAAAAACGGAATTTCAAGAAACAAATGATTCATAGTGTTTTTAAAATATCTTTCAAAAGTCGAGCGGAGTACCTCAAGCTTTAACATCATTTACTTAGAGCTGATGTAAACAAGAAGAAAATTTGACATTTGTTTGGTCGTGTTCATCTTTACCTAACAGGGAACGTCTTACTAGAGTTAATGCTTGATCAGTGAACAATTCTTATCAGCGACGAGAATAGCTTTTATGAGGTTGGCAATTTGTATACCTGCCACTGTTTTCGACTGATTTCTGGAATGTTATAGAAACTTCTAGAATATTTCTTGTAGGGTATATAAAGAGTGCAGCATTAGAACTTCTGTTCAGTTTACAATTGTGTAATCAGCGAGTAAAAAATAAATTCAAAATGGAAGTATTTCGAAGTGAACTTAGAGGATTCTTCCTTCATGAATGTCGTTTAGGGCAAAAAACCAGTGAAATATGATGCAATATACATACAATGATGGGTGAAGGTATGTCCTCTTACAACACAGCCAAGTACTGGTTTCAAAGATTCATAGAAAAAAATTTGACTTGTCCAATAAACGTCATCCAAAGCAACCTCCTACAATCGATTTAGAAAAATTTAAAAGCCTTATTGAAACAAATCCCAGATTAAGTTCGCATTGCCTGGCAGAACTATTTTCAAGCTCTTATACTGCAATGAAAAAACAACTTCATGCTTTGAGAAAAAAGTGGAAATGTTTAGTTTGGCTTGGAACTAATAATGTGTGCTTGGAGCTACTGAGTTCCCATCATACCAACGAGTGGCTAAATTATATGGTTACAGGAGATGAAAAGTGAGCGGCTTATGTTAATTTTTAGCGTAAACGCCAGTGGCTAGGAGCTGGAGACAAAGGTGTACCTAGGCCAAAATATAATATTGGATAAAAGATACTTTTCAGTGCATGGTGAGGTATAATGATGCATGGTGGGGTATAAATATAATGTTATTCATTGAGTTATTCACTAGGAATTCTTTCAAGCTAACAGTACAATTATAGCTAAAATTTATTGTGAACAATTGAGCAAAGTCACCGCTAAACTTTTTCAAATCGAAGCAAAGTTTATTTTTACATAACATGCCACAACCAAAAGTAATGCGTGAAAAACTACTTTCACTTGTATGGAGTATGCTACTTCACCCACCGTACTCTCCAGATCTTTCACCATCTAATTACCCCTGTTTCGCTCTCTGTCTAATAATTTATGTGATAGAAAATATAAAGATGAAAGTCACATCAAAATCGAATTTCACCGGGTGGTTATTAGGTATTTGTTCACCGGTTTTTCAGGCACAAAGATTTCTATGAGGAAAAAGTAACTAACAGGACACATTCAGTTTCAAATAGTTAATTTTGAGAATTATTAAATTCTTTTCAAATCTAATTTTACTACTGTTGATTTTTTAAAGAAATAATTAGAAATAAATATAAAAAGTTATTTAATAAAAATTTGATTTCGAAATTACTTCTAACTTCTGCAAAAGTAAGGTTGTAATCTAGTTTTTCTTTTTGATTTACTCTGTCTGAAATATTAATTTTATTAAATAAATGCTTACATTTAAATGTTGAGTTCCACTCGCGTCACATACAGAGTATGCCAAAAGATTATATTATAAAATATATATAACTTTAAATGGAATTCAAGTTGTCTTAGTATGTACATTAGGGGCCGTAATAAGGCAAAAGCAGTTATTGTGGATGGAAATAGAGACAGAAACATTTTTACAATCATTTTTTTATTATCCTAATTTATTTACTAAGTAACATTAAATTTAGTATGGAATAAGCAAAGTGTTCCTTACTAAATTCAATTATGTGAAAAAGAATTTATACCAGTAATACTTTCAATCATATCACCCACAAGTGGTCCATGATTTAATAAAAATGTATAGATCTAAAATGTTTGGTATTTGGTAGTTTTACACCATTTTAATTTCTGTTTATTAAATGTAATAAATGATTTCCTTAATTTCAGTTCAGCAACAATCTTTTTGGAAAGAAAAAATTAACCTATATAAATTGAACAAAGCCACAAAATTACAAAAGTCCACATAATTACAGTGAGGTCACGTATATATTTCAAACCTTTAATATATTTTAAAAGAAATCATATAAATAAATATAAACCGGGATTATCCTTAAAATACTAAAATGAAAATGCGTTAAAGATTATTATAAAATAAGATCTCTTTTCTACCCATTAATTATCATAATAATATTCTATTAAAATATTACTGGAAGTTCATTATGGAACTTATCATTCTTAATTGATTTTCACATTTTTGACTGAGCAATTTGATTTTGTAAAATGATATGATTTGTAGAATGATGAAATGTTATGTGATAGATTACCTACTTAATAAAGAATAAATAATGCAGACAATATTGTTAAAACTTCAATAAAAGTAAATAAAAATACTTAAATAAATATAGTATTGATACAAAATCCTTTAAAATAAATGTTGTAATAAATAATTTATTATTTTCAAACAAATAAAATAAATAATTTATTATTTTAAAACAAATTTCCTTTAAATTTCGTTATGAACTTCCTACCTATACATCAGGAATAAAGTTGAAAAGTTCCTTTTAAAAATTTAAAATTAATATTGAAAATTTACATATTGACATATTTAGAAATTGAAAATAACCATTGCATAGGTATGAGCGCACTTCACCAAAAAATTATTTATTTTTTGATTGATATCAAACTTAAAATAAAAAAGGTTTTATTATTTTAAGTTTGATTTCAATCAATATATATTTAAAAATATCAGATATAATTATTTGTAAGCATTTATTGTTACAATTTTATAAAACTACTTAGGAAAAATCACTACAAAATAAAAATTCGTATTTGCTCAAATACTTAACAAAATCGTACTTTTAATACGAATACATGCTCAAAAAAATTTTTTTTCAAAATAGGATTCATATTGGAAATCAACAATGAAACTTCAATAGAAAATTGAACTCTTGTTTACTCACTTGCCAATAATTTCGCACAATTCATACACATCGTCGAATAATACTTCGTCATCTGCCATTTTACTAAATAAATTTTTAATGTCAGATCCCAGGTCACTCACGCATTTATATACACTTTTCACTTATCATTTTACAATCCTATATACCTGGTCTAAGGTTAGGTGAATTGTGGGCGTAACCCAAAATTTAAAAATGTATGCCTGTTTAACTTCTACCTCTATTTAACAAGGTATAATTTTTTTAACAATTTTTAAAGTGAACTAAACTTGTAATGTAATTACCTATAACTTAATAATTAGTAAAATACAGATCACTGGAATTTTATGGGTAGAATGTGAAAATTCAAAATGTTAGCCCGGAAAAACGCATTCAACGATTTATTAACGCTAATATGGCCGCAATGGCAGATACCTGTATTAATTCTAAAAAGAAATAAGAAATGTCAGCAACTCATTCAGAAAATAAAACATTTTAATAAATGACACACAATTTCAACTATTTAATACCACCTTTGTGTTACAAATTTTAAATACTACACATTTACAAAAATGTTTATCTTTGACAATTCCAACAGTGCGAATAAGCAATACGAAGTTGGCTTTGAATCATCTGTCGAATTGACATTTGCGCAGTGGAGGTTTCCCTGGGTGGAAAAAAATAGTGTGTTCAAATATGTACCAATTATGTAAAGAAGAAAAATATCGGATTGAATTCTTGAAATATTAATCATTTATTTAAAATAAAAATTTGTTTTAACGTACCCACTAAAGTAGTGTTAAAATGCAATTCAAATACTGCACATTAATACAATTTTTTATATACCGAATATGTCTATAATCACAGAATAGATACGATATCTATAATATAATATGTCTATATGACGCAGGTTCACTCGTAAAAGCGTCGCCTCCAAAATGTTTACGAATGCCGTCAAAGTATAGATTTCTTTTCAATCAAATAAAGTATAATAAGTATTAAAAATACACGTGGTATTTTACGTTCTCAACAAAACACCACGTCGTGAATAACATGTCCAAATATATTAATGATTCGCCTTTAGGAGATAAAAGATTAACAACTCATTTTCCAAAGTTAATTTATTTTCCAAAAAGTAAAATAAAGAATTATTCGTTCTGGCCCAGAATTGATATTAAAGTGTCTGCTAAGAATAATAGGATATAAAACTTATAATTAAATATTATTGACGTGATATTCAATAAACTCATAATAGCTACAAAAAATGGACAAAAAATATACTATAACTACTAAAATGGACAAAAAATATAATCTCAAATAGTGTTACGTGCGAACCGCAATAAAAAAGATAAGGTTCATATAGATTGTAAATAAGAAATAGTTGTATTGCACAAGTTACTTAAATTTTTGAGGACCAGTTTTAGAGTGTTAATGTCTATAGGTATATGCGATATGTCTATAGGTATATTATAACATCATTGTTAAATCCAGGTCCTTGGGTACCGTAGGCATAAAATGTTAATATGCAATTTCTACATAAAAAAATATACTCCCGCTACCTCAAAATTTTTAAGCTACCTCAGTCTTTCCTGGAATTTGTAACAAACAGAATGTGCACAATCAAAAGGTATGTAATAGGAAGTTAGATGCACATTCGAAGACCGAACGGTAAGCAGGCAAGAAACTTATCAAAATGGACTTCGGTTGGAACCATGAGTAAACCATGGCTTGGCTTTTGGTAAAAATTGTTATATTAGTCAAATGCATGTCAATTAAAATGTTTAATTTTTACTTTTGTCCTGACTAACAGGTTTGTGGAGCGCAAGGATCTCTTTGCTCTCATAGCATTGTATATTGTATGTTTTACATTTCTTCACCTCATGACAATTACAAATTTTGCAAGGTAAAACTACATTTATGTTCAGGGCTCCAGTCAAGAATACCGGTGAGAGAGTTCATTACACATTTTTTGAATTCTCTATGGCTCATTCCTCTGACAACCAGCAAAGTACTCCTTCAATGACATACTTGTAGCATCAAAATGAAAAGTGTGAGTGTGCCACAAAATATTCATCAAAATGGTACTGGTTGAATATCTAGAAAGAATATATAACAAAAATACAAACTGGGAAATATATACTTTCCCACTTTGCATTTTTGTTATGTATTCTCCCGAAAGTGAAAACTACAAAAGAAATAGAAATAGCGATAAAAGAATTTAATAGAATCATCTACACAGTATAATACAATTAAACAGTCTACTGAAGTATGGAAAAGACCATTTCCAAAATTAAACGAATATCCCAATTTATTATAGAAAAAATACTTGAAAAATCTTGTAAAAAATTCATATTCTTGTCTTTGTTCTTCATTGTACTGTGCAGGTATTTGATATGAATCCACCTAAAATGTAAAATAACGTTATGGGAGCCAATTGGAACATCTTTCTGACACACTTATTTATTGCAATAATGCATAAATGAAAAGAAATCATAAAACTTTGTAACTTCAAAACCCCGTAACTACAGTGACAAATTGCATGGGGTACAATTATAAGTTAAATTAAACGACAATAAGGCGATATTAACAAAAGAAACATACTGCCTTTGGCAACAAAGTACCTAATTATTTTAAGGAACATGTTCTAACATGGTTGCTATTTTTTTATTTCATCAAATAGATACTCAGATTTGACCCCAATTATATGAAAGTGACAGACACAGTATTTTTCCATTAGTAAAAAAGCAGTTTCACATTGTCTAATTCAAATTGCTTGAATTCTAAAATAAGCAAATTGGTGCTTCGCACCCATATGCTTCTTTTTTAAATTTGCAACTTTTTACATTTTTATTAACTGCTCATATGCGGTTTTGAATTGCCCGCTAAGGATTTTTCATCAATAAAGTTACAGTGAAACAGCGCACAAAAGTGTTTGTTTTTTGGGTTCATATACCATTATTATACTTTACGAAGCACAAATTGTTTGCACTTTACGAATACATTATGAATGAATAATTACTCTACAAATACAAGTAATTTGCTTCAGTCCAGTGTGGGAAATATATTGTATTTCAGACTTTTTTCCAGGAAAATTACTTATATATGCTTTGAATAATAATAATAATGTGGAAAGTTTTAAGAAAACCAATGTTTGAGAATATTTTGAAGAAAAACATTTTTTCTGTGTGTGTATCTTGATATGCAAGGTATCTAAAAATTCTCCTAAGATTTAAGAAAAACTTCCGTACTCCAAATATCATCACTTTAACTTGGCATTTACATGCTAAATTTACACACATAAAAGGTATTTTTTATTTTTCTTTTTAAAGTCTATCCATTAGGATTGATTTCCATTAAACTCTCGAATTTGATTAATTATTTTTAAATGTTTACTGTATTCCTGGTGTTGCTCGAAAGTAAAAATAAAAAAGAAATACCCAAATAATTTAATACAGAAAAGATAGAATTCTCTCTTTATAGATTCATCAAGGATGACTTATTATTGATACAATTCTATCTTCAATGTTGAGTTTGGTTTTATTCACATACAATAGGTTTATTATAAGAAAGTTAATTACTAGCTAAAATATAATTATATATACGTATATGGTTTAGTAACTGTTTTTCTAGAAACACTATTTTGAACCTGCATTTGAATAAAAATAATGAAAACATGAGCTATTATACATGTTGAGTTTCCAGCGTGATTGTGCTATAAATAAAGATGCAACTTGTGTCATGTCTTTTCTTTACTATTGTCTGCTTAGGTTAATTGATTATGGAATTTATTGATTGTGTATCGTCAACAATAAGTTAGTGTTTCATTTGTATCTCTTTTTGGGTAATTCATATTTATATTTCATTTTTAAAAGAAATTTTTATGTAAAAGAAATTTTTTTTTATTGTTCAATCCTTAAGTTTGGCATGAAATTTATAAGAAATGATTAAAAAAATTTTATAAAAATATATTAGCAACTTGAGGTCAGATAAGGATATTAAAAGACATTTTTAGCATATCCATTTGTAATTGAACATTTGTTTCTCAGAAACAACAATATATTACAAATATACATAATGACATGCACAATGAAAAAAAATTATGGTGATACCAAATTTGAACATGACATGGGTAATCATATATCCTTCAGTTTATTTATTGCAATATACTTTAATGTTAAATTACAAATATTAAGTGCTTAGTTACATAACAGCTTATATGAGGGTGTTCTTAAACTTAAAAAATCACATGGAGGTGTTACAAATGTGAGAACAGCATCAGGATGAGCACCTTTTTTGCTAGGTAATCTGGTGATGTGAACTATATATTTACACTCGAAGTTCAGTTCATATAATTCGAACTGATTTAACTGTAAAAGAAATACTTGCGTTATTTATAATTTGAATAACGTGAATTAATTTTAAACATGAACTTTATTTGGCTTATATATGTAAATATTATATATTATCGACTCTGTTATAAAAATCTTCATATTTAAGCTGATTGCTTAGTTTATTAGGTGACGTGAAAGATGCACATTAGTGTGATTTTGTGAAGATTTAACTGCAGACACATTTTATATGAAAAATGTTCTATAAATTTTGCAATTCTGTATTAGCATTATTCAAATGATATATTTACAAGATGTCAATCAATATATAATTTGTAAAGTGGCAAAAAAAGTTCTATGGGGCTGAGTCTGCAGTGAAAAAAAGTTGTGGACTCTGAACATATTAATCAAGAAGGAAACTCGCAGTTCAAAAAAGACATTTTGCTTTATTCCACAGAATATTGGGAGGTACTTATAAAGATAATGAATTCAGAAACCTAAACATTGTCATCTAAAATTTGTATATAGACAGGATTATAAAAGTGAAGATGGAAATTCAGTTTTTATTTAAATCAGAAAGAAGTAAATGCTTCCATGGGTCCTTAGGTTTTCATAGTTTCACTGAAACTTTTGATTTTAAAACAAATATAAAATTGAATTTGTATAAAAGTGACATTACAGTAGGAGCATAACAAAAAATTGTCTGTACTAATATCAATAAGCTGATCATAACTAGTTATTTTGATATGTTTAAGAGAAAGCCAAACTCAAAGCTAACATAATTTATCTCTCTAGTATATCCCTAAGTCCTATTGGTACTTGATCCCTTGACCAGAGTGGGAAAGATCAAATGCCAAAGAGGGATTTTTTTTTACTAAAACTGATATTTCTCTTTTCCATACAAAAATCTCAGGAGATTCTGTTTATTTTAGGTTATTTTGGTTCAAAATGTTACAACTGCATGCCAATAAAATATTTCAAGTTGACCGTTAGATGGTGAAAATAAGTTGAATAAAATATTTTTAGTGCCAGACCAGTCTGACAGCGAAGAAGATATTGAGGATTGTTTGACGTTTGAAGCTGACTTCACACAAAATCATGAGAGTCGCACTCATGATGTTGCAAGAAGAGATTTTTGAAGAAAGCCCTAGTACGGATGGCGTAAAAGAAAATGTTATAAGGATTTACAGTTCAGGCATTGACAGTTCAGATGACAATTTGCCCATTTCAGGACTCCGAAAATCTCATTTTAAATATTATTAAGGTAAAAATTGCTGCAAGTAGAGTAATAATCCACATTCAAACAGGGTTAGAACAACTGAGCATAATATAGTTACAATTAGAAGGGATCCAGAAAGACCCTATCAATATTTAGGGTAAACTTTTTAACAAGCGGCAAGAGAGACCAGAATTAAAAGATTAGGGTATGATGGAACTGAATGCTTTTTTGGGATTATTATACTAATTCTCCCGTGTTGAAATCGAATCATGAAAGCACGAGTTACATTTTTGTTATAGATGGTGCAGGTTGTGATATATTCAGGTGCTGCATGTTAGAGGCCAGACTTTTGATCCTGCTACAATGTCTGCATTTTGATAAACCAGCTGATCGTGTAGAGAGAAAAAAGAATGATAAGCTGACAGTAGTTTTTTCTATTTTTGAAAAGTTTGTTACTAATTCTAAAAAATTAAATCAAATCGGCAAATGCGTCACTGTAGAAGAGATGTTGGTGACGTTTCATGGCAGAAGCCGTATGATTTCAAACAAGCTAAAGAAACCAGGAAAATTTGGACTAATTTCATAATTGGTGATGCCAATACCATTCGTTTTTACAATTGGTATTTTTATTCCGGTAATGATTAAGATGGAATTAAATTGTCCGCAAGTGAGAAAAAGTTTCTTGTCCCCATTCCCATCGTTTGACGAAGCTGATTTAAGAAACTAATCGCAATGTAACTGCAGAGAACTGGTTTTCGTCTATTGAGCTTGTAGATGAACTAGCGAAGAGATAACTGACATATGCCAGGACTATAAAAAAAATAAGAGAGAGATGCCAAAAGAGTTCCAGCCACAAAAATCTCATGAACTTGGGTCTACTTTATTTGGTTTCATGAAAAACAAAACTCTGTGTTCACATGTCCCAAAGAAAAACAAAGGTGTAGTCTTCATATTTCCAATGCGTCACAGTAACATCGTTACACGAGTATAATAAAAAGTCTGAAATCATTCAATACTACAACTCCATCAAAGGAGGAATGGATGAAACAAATAAGAAATGTTCAATTTACTCAAGTAGTCGACAAACAAGAAGGTGGCCTCTGGTGATTTTTTACAGAGTTCTTGACTTGTGTGGAATCAATGTTAACATTCTACCTAATCAGCATTAGATCAAAAAATTAGAAAGAGGACATTTTGTAAATAAATTAGCATGATCTCTGGTCACGCCACACATGCAAAGATGCACTACAAATTCAAGTTTGCAAAAGAAATTGAAAATGACACAGATGCTTGTTTAGGAGCAGACTCTATAGACGAAAACCAGAAGAATCTCCTATTCAGGAAATTGATTCATCAAAACGAAAGACATGGAGACTGTCCACCAAAACTAAAGAAGAAATCTAACTACACTTGTATAAGTTGTTAACAGGCAATATGCAAGGACTGCCAATAATTTTATAGATATTGGACCATTGTCAGCATTTTTGTGTTTTATGTTGCGGGTTTTTTTTTTTTTTTATTTTTGATATATCTTACTTCTAAAAATAATTCAGTTGATTTTTCGATACAGTTTAATTTTTCTGTTTTTGATATAGAAGAAAACAAATAAATATTTACTAAATACTTTGAGACTGTCATACTTTGTAATACTTTGAGATTGTGACATCAAAGGTTAAGTTAACTGAAGACTGAAGATAAAAATACACATAAGCCATCTATAACAATTATAAGAAGTTTTTTTTCAGGTTTCAATTTTAAATCACAATATGTTCCTTTTTAGTCGGTCAACACCATTGAAAAAAGCTTACGTGTTACCTCAAGTTCTGCAGAATCCACCAGTTAGTACTATATCAAAATCCCTTCAGTAATTTTTGTATGATAAGCGAGCAAATAAAGAAATTCACAAAAATTCCAAGGATAATATTTTTTGTTTTATTACATTTATTATGTCCTTTTAAATAATTTTTTCAGAAGATAATTTTGAAATGTACATATCTAGATACTCATTAAAGTGTTACTGTATGAATGACAGTATACACCAAAGTCCATAATTATCTGGTTCAAAATTTTGAGTTTTAACATTGTAACTGGTTTGTTTTGAATAAATTGAACATTGAACGGCTAATGTGTGAATTGATTTGTTAATTGTAACTATAACAAATAGCTAATACATATTGAATGTTAACTACATAATACATATTGAATATTAACTGAGTACTAACTGGGTAATAATTTGCGACTCAATTTTAGTAAATGTTAGCTATAACATATACACAGCATAAGATAAGGAATAATATTAGCTCAAACAACTTACAATGCATACTTAAGGTACTGAAAGATACTTCTGGTAATAAAAGTTGTAAGATTTGAAATGATTTAACTTTATTATTAAATTTATTAATCTGCAGTCTTAAAAACGGTAGTGTTTACTTACAAAGAGGAACTTAAGGCAAAATTGTTTAATAATTTTCTTACTTCGGTAGTTGCAGTGAGTTGTTTCCTAGATTTAACATCCTTGTTATCATGCTCGCAAGCTTCTGTCCACCAATGTATTATATACCTATTTAATAAATAATGCTATATAAATAATCATATTTATATATAATCATAATTTGTTAGAAACCGAAATTGTTTCTTTTCAATATAACATAATTTTAGTCATACCAAATTTTATATTTCTCCTCTAAAGTTATATTTTTTTTTAGTTACGTTTGAAGTTATTTATGTAGTAATCTATGAATTATAAGATTAAAGTATCATACTTTTTCAAATGGCAGTCAACATTATATCTTTACAAAGAGTATTGCTCTATACATATTAATAAAATTATAGTGTATAGTTCATAGATTACTCATATACCTCTCTTTTTCTCAGTATTTATTGGTGATGTTAAAAATATTTGTAGCAATTATTATCTTTATGATGATGACCTACAAATCTAAGTGCATTTGGACCTCCATTCTTTATCAAAAATCATCGAGATCTCGCTTCAATTGGTCTCAAGTCTCAAGCTATCATCAATGGTAGTCAAAGATTGATTTCTAAAGTAAACCTACCTAGTTTACCGAAATTAGTACTGAATAGTACAATAATACCATATACATCAACTGTTAAAAACCTGGGCTTACATAGATCAAAATCTTAGTTGACATAAAATGATGTTAATCGTTGTGTTTTCAACATGATACACTCTTTAAAACGTCTTCAAAATTTTCTACCAACTAAAACGAAAATCTACTTTTATCAAACACTCCTCTTACCGTTAATTGATTATGGAGATGTTCACTAGCCTGATCTTAATGAAGAATATTTGTATAAGTTGGAACATCTTCAAAATAAAGGAAAATTTGGAATCATCTGGATCCTGACATCAGGAAAATCACGTCCCTAAATATTTTGAAAGATAGAGTGAAAAAGTCCTGCCTCTCCTGAAACCGTTTCCTTTGTGACCTTGTCCTTTTTCTGTCTTTCCCATTCCAAATAATGTCAATAGTTTGTATTACTTATACTTTTGTATTTTTTTTTGTCTAATGTACTATAAAGAATTTTCGTTGTAAAATCTTTTACAGTCTACTGACTAAATTTCAACACCAATTGTTATGGATGACTGGAAGAGATTGCTCATGTAGCAACAAGTTCACCATATATACTAGGCATAAAAGATGATAAATAAATAAATAAATATGTAACAATATGGCAATAGAGCGATAAGTTGGAATTCAGTAACCAAATATAACAATTTTATCTTTCACCATTTTTAGTCCATCACATTCAGAACTTAAAATATAAAACTTCTGTTTGCAAATGTGTTATATATTTTGGATTTGTTCTCTAACTTCCATATTCGTACGTTTCCTTTTTTAATACTTATCAAATTTATTGGACATTACATTTTTTATCAACAAATTTTTATTTATAATAGATTTGGAGTGCTTGCCTTAAATATATTTAAGTATCACTTTATAGATGACAATATAGAAAAAAAACACATCTCTGATGTCTCTTTTCAATTTCTAAAATATAAATGAAACTAAAAACAAAAAATCTTCGCCGTGGTGTGTTTGGTTGATCACGAGGCGTACGGCCTGTGACGATGCAGCGCACCGCAGAAACCTGTGTTCAATTCCCGGCCGTTCGTTGAACTGGTTTGGACGGATGTTATGGTTGGCTGTAAGAGATTACTCTCGTAGCAATAAGTCCGCCACATGTATTAATTAGATACGTTAAAGTAGATAAATAAATAATAAATACATAAAAATGTAATCCAGAAAAAGATCAGATCTACAAAATTAGGAACTTTTTAATTTGTCTAAACGCTGTATAAGTAGCTACATGTAGGTATTTAAATATTATATTAATTTTATTTATTTGTATGTTATTCAAAATAACATTTTAAAACAGAAGTACTGAAACTTTACTTTCATATTTAAGTCATACCCAACAGAAACAAAGATTTGTTTTATACCGCTTAACTATGAAATATGTTAGAATAGTATTATATCCCAGAATTGTAAAGCAATAAAAAATTACAATAGTTTTTGGAAGTATCTTTTATTCATTTCTAAAAAAAATGTTACGCATCACATTTTTAATTACGATATTCTTGAACGCATCTAATACTCAGTAACAAGGATGATGGTGTCTGCTTAAAACATGTGAAGAGATGTCCAGTTCAGTTGTATTTAATTTTAAGAGCAGATTTAGGTCAAAATTCAATTCATTAAGAAATTTATTATTTGTTGTCATTATAAAGATCACAAAATAAATAACGCTCTTTAATTGTACTTTGAAATACATACCGTATCTAAGCAATAAATTACGCATAGTTTTTATATTAACGTTTTTATTGAGCCATTAAGTTTTCTTTATCACTTGTGCCTTTTATATTTTATAAATGTTTATGATTCTACGGAGCATAACGTCATTTGACGGTGGTGCTGTATTTATTGTTTAATTGATGATTCATTCAGCATATAAGTCTCTGCACATTTCATACCAGGTAACCAAAGCTCGTCCCTAATTATATAAGCTTTTATACATTTTAGTATTCTAAAATTCATTAAAAAGATGTTTTGATGGCTTTTTGAGTACTACTAGCAAAAGACAAGAAACATTTTTGTCTTCTCAATTTTTTAACAAAATAGTCAATAGACTTGTTTACTAATATTGAATATTTAATGCTAATGTAAACTTCTGATATTGAGGAATTCATGCTGCGGTTTGAAAGAATTGCAAAGCAGATTAGACACTGAAGTTGTGTCGCATTGTTTATATCCATGAGAGTAAATTCAATATTAATGTATTCAGTGTTATATTTTTTTTCAACTTTTTGTATTTTAATAGGAATTAGATCTTGATTCATTCTATATTTTGATTCTGAAGCAGAGATTGATGATGTATGATTTTAACAGAAGATGTTTTGTCTGCTGTTTCTCAATTAAGCCACTTACCCATGGTGATTAAATATTTTTAAAATATTAACAAAGCATATATATATATATATATATATATATATATATATATATATATATATATATATATATATATATATATTTATATATATATATATATATATATATATATATATTTATATATATATATATATATATATATATTTATATATATATATATATATATATATATATTATATATATATATATACATGCATATAACAAAAACTTTAATAATATAATTAACACAGTAATAATATTTTCAAATGAGATAATTAGAGAGTGTGCAAAACACCAGAAGTAACCATGTCCACTTCTAAGATAACTATGACTGATTGGATAGGTTAGGTTATTTCACAATTTTTGGAAAATATTTTAAACGGTACGTTGGAGGTAATAATTATCCATGGAAAAAATTTTACCACTTTATAAATAATAGAGTTTACGTATATAAAAATATATTTTGAAATCACTGATTTAAATTTGTCACAAAAATACTCAGTCAGAATCACGTCACAGGTGTAACGTCATTTCTAAGCAAAAAAAATATTAATTAAATCAATATATCCAAACATTAATTTCTTTTCAAAAAGGTTTTGCCATTATGAAGATGGAAACAAAATGATATGTATCAAGTATAAAAGATATGAATATATCAGTTAAATATAAAATTGTTAAAGAAGGTTGTTCTAAAATACAAAAGTTTGTAATCAAGAAGAGCATGTTGCATTAATTTGTACAAAGATAGTGGAGTGCAATTAGATTTATACTTTTGAACCCAATTATACTAAACGGATTTGCAAATTTTTTTTTGGGTGTTTTGTGATGGGTTTTTAACATAGTATTGTCTTCATAAAGTCAAAAAAGTCAGAAATAAATAGATTCTCCTTCAAAATGACCACTAAAGATTTTTTTTGTATGGATTAAAGTATATATTTCACAGCATTCATTTTACTTTTTTTTCTAGAAAGTTACCAAGATTTGAAAATACATAATCCCTTCAAAAGCAGGTAGAACTAAGATTATTAATACATTAAGGAGTAAGGAAGGGGAAAGGTAAAGGTTGATCGCTAAATGTTTATTAGCATTAACAGCAGTATTGTCTCATTTCAGAGTGCAAATGGAACATCATTTTTGTTTATTTGGTATGTATCTGATTATTGATATCATAGTTTATCGTTATTTTAAGTTACAAATCAAGGTTTTAATTAGACAGTAGTTATTTTGAAGGTATTTCTAACTATAATATCTATAAGTTGCCAAATTGTTTGAAAAGTACACAGATTTTCAAAACACTGCTAAGATGGTTATAGATCTAAATGTTGGAAAAATGAATATATATATTTTGGCATTTTACGGGGTATCAAAAAATGTTAAAGGTATAAGTATCTTATGTATCAGACATTTATTAAAGCAGCTACTAAACAGATTTGTGGCAACTGCTGAATATAAAGAGTGCACTTACGCGCATGAGTGAAGATGGAAGATTGATAGTGATTTATGAAGAACTACAATAAATCAACTACTGGCATCTGAAAATTGATTAAAAATGCTAAAATCTTTTGTGCCTATAAAACTGGATGAACCTAATCTTGTGGACACCGAAAAAGTGTTGTGGACACAGAGATTTAGCTTGCTTACAATGTAAAGGAGTAAGACCTTGAATGTGTCGTCAACAATGTCTGTAGATAAAGGCGATAGAAGTGTGGAAGAACATAGTGTTCCTCATTTATTTAACAGAAATTAATTGTTTTGTAATTTTTTTGCTTTGGGCTATTTGTTTATAAATATTGTTTACTATAAAATTATAAAATTTGGTTATTTTTAACAATTTTAAGTTTAATTTATTTTAAAATGTGTATATATATATATATATATATATATAAATACATATATATATATATATATATATATATATATATATATATTATATATATATATATATATATATATATATATATATATATATATATGATAAAATATGTGTGCAAAATTGTGTAATATTGACCGTGTATTGGTTCTAGAGCACTGATTGTCAAACTGTGATATGTGTAGAACTGAAAATATGCAGAGTTTCTGAAAATGGCACAGAGACAATATACAACACAAAAAACACAAAGACCTTTTTTTATGATTTAAAAACTTATAACGAGAATATAAATATCAGTTTTTCAATTGTCTGTCACTCGCATACACTGCATAGGAACGAACACGTTTTCTGATAAACATTATAGGTTTGCTGCACTTTCCTCAAGCAATAGGATGTTTGACAATGGTTAAATAGAAGGAAAATAGAAGGATAATATAGAGCATTTGACATATTGTTACTAATATTATTTCATTTATATAGGATAAAATTAATTTAGTTTAGTTATTTCTATACACAAACCAAACAATTTTTCATTTGTTTGTCACATTACCATTAACATTAATCTTCAATACATGACTTAAGTAGGTAACATAATTTGACACATTTTGAGTTACGAGGCTATTTGAGTTTGATTCATTGAATCTAACTTTATTTTACACATTTGTGCTTTACTCTAATCTGTATTACGGAATCTGTTATTCTATATTCCATATAGTTTTCCATGTCATTAGGCTTTTGAAATACAATAGCAATGTCTACGAACAAACCTATAATACCTAATTCTAACAAAATAGATACCCTTTTTTGCAAATACTTAGCTCATAGTAGTATTAAATAATACCAAAGTGAAGTTCACAAAAGTAATTTGATGAATTTGTCGGTATATCAGCCTCATCTTTTTGCAAGTCACGTCCACTTTCTGCCATTTCATTTTTACATGTCACAGAAATGAACAGTTTTTCTGGTACAGTTTATATTTTTATCTTAGAGGCACACACATAGATATGATTTCATATATGATTTATAACACCGAAAACCCTAAATGATCATATTAAATTAAGCATTTTACGGGCGTGCTTACTTCTACAGTAACTCGCACAATCTCAATATAATATTAATTGTTGGATTTCGAAGACATTTTTCAAAATATCACTTGTTCAACGGACTTCTCTATACAGTAGCCTGTTAAACTCTGGAAGATATTAAATATAATTATACACCTAGACTCTTTGGGCATTTCAAACAAATTAAAACACTCATAAAAATTCGATAAAAGAGCTATTTTAAGGAAAATATTTTGTGAGCAATATTTCATATTGAATCACACATTCTAAAGATTTATTACTTATGTAAGTAAAGTAAACATATTATTTTTGATTTGGATTAAATGTTTTGAAATTGAATAATTATTATATATATATATATATATATATATATATATATATATATATATATATTTATATATATATATATATATATATATATATATATATAAATATATATATATATATATATATATTTATAGAATTGTTTATTATACACCACTTCATTAAAACTTATGAATTTCAAGTCTTCAGACTAATTGCTGGTAGCATGGTACTATAGAGTTATGGATAGACACTGACTTGGAAGAATCACATCTTTCTTGGTCATATTTTTTTGTATTACAGGTGCAAATAATGTATCAAAAGAGAGGATCAATTTGTCGAAACTATAATATACAACTATAACTATATATTTATATATATATATTCTTCTATCGTTAAAAAGAACAAAAGTGGCTAGTCACAGAACATTGTAAGCTTAAATAAATTATATTATTGTTCAGGTTTGGGAGAGATTTCATCTGTTTAGGAGAGATTTCCATAATGTTGCCAAATATTGTTATGCAATATTATTACCATTTAAGGTGCCCTTAACTCTTAGCAAGTGATTTATTAATAATAAGGACACTGTCAGTGTAGAAGTTATACTATTATAAATTTTTAGGGCAAGTACCTAGTTAGGTAAAGAAATAAAATTAATTTTCAACAATTCTTTCATTTACAACTATTTAGTTATTTAAAAGTGTCTTCATGGTCCATTCAACTTTTAACTTACTCAAAACTCTTACAGAGATGAAACTCGATACAGACCTTCAAATGATGGTTTTAAATAAAATGTCAAAACATCATATTAAATTAGGCTTCTGCTAAAAAATTTATTCAAGGTTAAAAGTCATTAAAAGGGTTTTTGCTAATATCTCTTAAATGCAAAGTTTTACTTTAAAAAAAATTGTTATCAAATTTTAAATCATACAATTTTCTGCAACAAACTTTTCTGCCCATAAATAATCGTTTATGAGAACAATTTAAAAAGTTAGAAACACTGATAAGTACTCATATGCAGCATGTGTATCATTGGGCATTTGGGCTTGTTTTTTTCATATAAATTGTGTTTGTACTTTTTATTTATTTTATCATTTAAGTTCTATGACTTAATAAACAAGGAAATTTTAGTAATACGGTTTTCAGAACATGTTTATACCCAATTATTAATGAATAATTAAAAAAAAGTTATTTAAAAAAAAAACGAGAAGTGTCTTGAGACACCCGGTTGGAACGAAATTCCTTCATATAATAAAAGATAAAGTGTTACGCCAATGAAATATAACTTGTGAAAACAAGATTAACTTTTTTTACCATGCAAATTAATGGAATTAAAATAGTAAAAGGACTGGAGGCGTCATTATAAATACAGTTGGTAAAATCTGAATTCAATTATATTAATCAATTTAAAAAAATCTTGATTTAAAATTTATTTGATAGATGATAAGTACACCATTTTATATTGAATGATCTCCCAGACCATTTCCATATTATGACGTTTCAGTAATTTGATGAATTCGTCGGTACAATGATTTGTTAGATATCCCGCTTTTCGAGTTGTGCGATAGCAATTAGAGGCAGTTGACAGTTTTATTGGAGTCGCCTGTTACTGTCTCGGAGTAGCCAAACCACAAGTGTCGCCAGTCTCTCCAGAATAACGGTAGAGAGACGTCGGTGACTTGCGGTGCGGTGCTATTGCCGGTACCATGGTGTAGCCTGGTTGTCGAGCAGGGATTGTCCTCTGAATGATCTTCTTCAATGCAGGTGCGTCGTCGAGCAGAGATTTATACTCTGGATAGTATTCTTCAAACGCGGGGTCACTACTGAAGCAAGTACTAAGACAGTACTTGTGAGATGTAGAAGTCGACGAAGTGTAACAGCAATCCACGTAGGGAATACTGGATGAATTCGGTTTTGCGACATGCACTTTTACATACTACCAACACGACACCAAGAGAGAGAGAGAGAGAGCTATATGTGAAAGCCGAGACAGAGCGCTGCGACAGAGACCGATCGTTGAGCAAGATAGCGCAAACCCCGTGAGCTCCACACCCTATAGTCGACAAAACGGCTGCCACCACTGGCATATCTTACAGTTCACCCTTGACCGTTGTGGGATCCAGAGAAGGGGTCCTATAGGTACCGCGTTGCGATGCCCAGTTTGCAGACTTCCGTTTCACCGCCGAAGGTGCTCCGCAGGGCGATGGTTCTACTGTGTTTGCCGCGTACTGAGTATTATTTGGCATTGTCTTAAGCAATTTAATTATTTGAAATCGTCTTCCGCGCTTAACAATGTGTTGTCGGTAAGTGCAGCTACAATTTTAAATATTTAATAAATCATAAAGTAATAATTTATAATCTACAATGCAAATAAATACATATTGAATTTCTCTTGTTCTTTTACGGTCTAGCAGATGATTGGATTACAATAAAAAACCCGAAGACAAAAACATTGACATACTCTTTTGCTCATACTGTAGAAAAACTGTCATTTTATACTGTAGCTAAAGTAGTGTCTGAAATTTTACACTTTTTTCAGGCTAACTCTCATTCACCAAGAGAGCTATAAAGAACTTCGTTCCAATAAGTCCACACGTTTGGTAGAAAGCAGTATTTTTGTTAATATTAAGGGTATCAAGTTTTTTTGTCGCATTTAGTTTTTGTTATTGACCTTTCTCTACATATATATTTATGAAGTGTGTAGTATCTTATCAAAAGTTTAAAACGAAACGCCGAAAAATATTTTTCAATACAAAAAAAATTGTGATCTGTCATGGGACGCCTCGCATATGTGGAATATAATTTTTTTTATATTGAAATATTTTTATTTGAACAAATTGAAAACGAAAAATAAATATACAGATAATTGTTAAGAATAAAATATTCATTTAATTTTATTATTTTATTTTTATAAAATAATTTATCACAGAAATATTTCTTATCAACCTACTGAAAATATATTTTTAATTTTATAATACTGTTAGCCGACAAGATGTCAAGCTGGCCGAATTCAATTGGAAATAGCCGACAAAACTTGAAGAAGGCTGGATGACAGGTTACAACGTGCCATCAGAACGTTTTAACTCCCATTTAAACGCGCTATTAGATGTTTCACATTAAAATAGAGGTAATGTGAGTAATTTTTTTTCATAAATTTTTTGTAATAAAATAATCGTGACCGAGCCCCGAAATTAACTCTATAGACAGATAGAGTTTCAGTTTTGTGAAGAAAATACAGAACAATTATTCCGTGCAATTATCCTGTCTTCCTCCAACATCTAGCTCTGCTTATAAATATTTATATTAAGTTACTATCAACTAAAAGTAAGACTAAGTAATAAAATAGACCATGAAGATTGGATATAGGTATGAAGTCCTAACGGTTTGGAGCCAATTCACACTTTGCACCCGCTTGCTCCAGAAATATTGCTAAATACAATGTTTTGTAATTGCACCAGAGATTGCAATTAGAACTGTGGTTACAAAAAAGTTAAGTTTATTTTGTTCAACAGTATGGTAATAGCAAAAGGTCAGTTCTGCTCCAATGTTACACCAGTTATATCAAATGAAAATGCTTAGGATATTAATGACGAGGGTTTCAGATCTTTGAAGAAGGATGAGAAAATGCTGAAATAGAATTTGAGGATAATTAATAATAATAATAAAAATACCCTACATAAAAATTAATAAGAATCTGTCCTTGTTTTATAATTAATTATTGTATTATAATTAATTATTATAACTAGCACTCAACACTTAGAATTAAGAGAGCTTTATCCATTGATACCCGCAATATGAAAAAGATTTTTATAAAATTCAACAATTTTTTTTAAATTTGTCAGAAAAATGATTAAGAATTATTATTGGTTAATTTGAGCCGATATTGATTTGTTTTTTGCTTGGACCTTGTAAGTAATTGGCTGGGTTAAAAATGGATAATAAGTTTCAGCGTTTTCTTCACGTGGGATAGAATATTTATATTGGTGATAGTATAGGAATAGTTTTTATTATTACTAAAAGGAAGATATTAGTGGTGGTGATGAGTCTGTTGTAATATTGTGTACCGGCGATGAGAAAATAGGTTGCGATGTAGATGTAGATGACACCCTTCGAATAAAATGTGAAGTTTTGTCCTAAGATTGTTAGTTCGTCCAAATGGTGTAATTCGTTTTTTTCAGTTAGTTTTAAGTAAATTTTCTGATTGTAGTAAATGACTGAGGCATTATCGAAGGTTAAAAATGATTTTACAAATTCCATGTCTGTAGTTCAGTGCTGTAATTTTTAGAGGCGTTGACCTGTCGAAATTTATTATTATATAATTCAAGTCTTTAAATATGTGTTACAAGTATTCCTCATATTTTCCAGTTTCTTTACAAAACTTCCCCTATAAATAAATAAATATTTTAAATTTTTATTTCAGATATTTAACTACGATGGATTTACTATTGACCACTCTTATCGTGTTAGTTTTTAGACAGTCATATCAATAGTCAAAGAACTAAGAGTTGTAATATATATGATAAAATGGGCCCAGTTTGTTTATCAAATATGACGACTGAAATATAGATACAGGCGGCAAATGTTTTCCAGGAAAAATGGTAGTTCCCTAACTGCTTTGGTGTCATTGACGGCAAACATATAACTATAAAACGTTTACAAACTGCGGGTTCTAACTACATCTGTTATTTTAAAAAAAAAGGCAACTTTATTAATGGCAATAGTTAATGCTGACTATAACTTGATATGTATTGATATTGGTAACATTTGCTATGGTAAGGACAGCGATGGAGGAATTTTAAAACAATCATCAATGGGGAAAGGTTTAAAGAAAATGGAATTAACTTGCCTTCCCCAAAAAATCTACTAGGAGAAAATTAACCCGTTCCATATGTATTGATCGATGATGAAATCGATGATCTAATTCAAATGATTGCACCTGCTAATTAAATATCTATCTACATTACTTATAGCAACAAAAATTGGGTATCTATTAGTAAAACAACGCAGTTTTGAATTCAAATTCTTCGAATTAATGCTTACGCGAACATTCTTGTAGATGTAGGCAGGTACATATTAAGTGATTAGTTATAATAAAAGTAAAATAAATAATATAATTTACTGACTACTTGTGCTGAACTCTGATTACATTGCATGCCATATTCAATACTCTTTCCCATTATTTTTATAATCTCCGTAACTTAGGTCGTAAATAATCTTATGTTCTTTTACTTTTTGCAGAAATAATTCAGTATTAAATAGAATTTCGAGGATATATCAGTTATAAACTATTGATAAAAATGTAGCGACCTAGTTAGTAGTAAGTGTTCAAGACATACTTCAATTTGAACACGCACATACGTGTTAGCTGGCACTATTGATTCGAGTGAATTGCGTCCTGTATCCCGCGCAGGATTCACCTTACTTTGATTAGTTCTTAAATCAAAGGTCATGTAAATTACACAGCCTTTAATGCCAAGTGAATGCCAAACAGAGTTCAAACTTAACTCTTAACTGGTATTAATATCTCAAATGACGTTTTTCGTTGTAGGGTGGGGTTTATTTAGACACCACATAGAAAAAGAAACTTAACTTAAAAAATTTTAATACTTTTAGTACCTACACTTTAATATTTACCGAATCTTACTTTAAGGCGGGAACCTAATATAGACTCTAGAAAAATGTTTTGTTTGCCCTAATCGATAGTGATTCTATTGAAAATGATCTCTTTCCTTTTATTTAAAACTCTGAATTGTTTTGAATTATAACTGAGAAGATGTACGCATCGTACAGGTTTCAAAAGGTCACCATGTTTCAAAAGAATATTTATGATTTTTCTTAGATGTAAATAATAGGATTAGGTTCTGCAGTTCCTTTATGTACGTAAAAGTGTTGCGTGAGCAATATATTATTTTCCTTGTACAGGTCATATAAAACTGTTATTTATGGAATACCTGTAAACTCGGTTGCACTTACTCTATGACTGCTCCAAAATTATAGTGTGATTTTCGGTAGTTTTAAATTTTTGTTAGTAATATTTTTACTCTAAAATTAAACTTCCTTCAGACTGAACATTTTTTGGTTTTTATTATTTTTTGAATTTTTTCATTCATTAGCTACTAAACATTATTAAAATAAAAAAAAAATTGTTTTCATTTTTCAGGCAACATTTACAGGTTCCAAATATTTCAATCTTCTGAATTAGATCTCTCTTAAACATATTGACTTCCAGATCAAAATCACACTTTGTACCTTAGGCAAAATTTCCTTTTGTTTTTTAAGCAAAATTTCTCTTCATTCATTCTGAGGTAGCTGGGCGCTCTTACGATTTCGTGGAAATAACTTCTGAGATTGTAAGCATCCTAAAGGCACTCAATATGTTTTTGAAAATAAAATTTTCAAAAGGTGTCTTCACAAGCCAAACTAATTTTGGCATTTGAAACACGATATGTTACAATATCAATAGTACAAAGTCATTACTTTTGGTTAAAACATTTTCTACGTAACTTCCTCCTCTATTACGACTTGATGTTCCAGTGATAGCCATGTTTTGTACCTTCGTTTCTTTTTTGACCTCCTATGTCTTTTTTTTATAGGAATTCTTGTTTTAAAAGTTTTCACAGTAAAAAGCTTTCACAATAAAAAGTCATCAGATGGTGAAAGATTTATTGGCAAGGAAAAAAAAACACAGAGTTCAATGTTCAGTTCTTCTGAAAATTTAATAGTTTTACATAATGCATCTATATCGCCTCTAGAGGGGTTATAAAACTCAGTGATTAGGTATTAAATTTTCTTAATCAGTAGATTTATCATTATGCCCAGGAGACATTACAACATTTTTTATCACAGGTTTAGCTAATTACGTGAACCAGTCAAATGTTCCAGAGTATTGCTATTACTGAATTTTCATCATCACACCGAACTGGACTCAAACTTGTTGCATGGCCAGATTAGCATTGATAATTGTTCACATACTTTATTATCAGGCATAACTCCAGACATTTTAGTTTAAAATCTATGGGTAATTACCGAAAAAATACAGAATCAAAGAAAGAACTCATGTATCAGTGGTGCATTTGGACACTGATTAATTATGTACCTCCTTTTCGTGCTATTAGCCAGTGCTGTATGTCTGGTATTTGATGTAGCAAGTGATCTAACAACATTACGTGAACACACAGTAATATATAGGATAAAAAACCAAAGCAATAACAAATACGAGTTAAGGGTTATAATGTCAAAAAAGTATGTTCTGTTGGAAAATTGAATCCATGTAACTCCAAAAAATCAGTACTGTTTTAAATGTCTTGCTATTGATCTTGAAATGATTTAAATACAATTAGGAAACACAGTATTTTCATACCTTTGCGATATGTTCACATTCTTTGCATCAGGATTCCACTTGATTCTTGCCAATAATCCATTTTTTCTCCAGTAGATTTTTTGAACACTGATATGATAAATGTTTGAATATATTTTTGTCTTTATTTTATTTATATTTTGGTGTTGTGTATCTGAAACAAAATGATTATAATCTTAGACTGTTGTTCAAAAAATAAATTAGGCATTTATAAAAGTTACGAAGTATCTGTTACCGTTAATATAATTAGTAGTGTTCAGAAATATAGCAGCTTTCTTGCTCCTTAATTTGGTGCCACCGAATTGGGATAAAGCTTGTACTTGCAAAAAATACATTGAATTGGGCTGAAGATCATTCAGTTCAAAATGTGTTTCGTCCTGAAGGTAGTTACATCAATTAAAATAGTTACTGAATTAAGCATAGTTTTAAAAAAAATTACAGTATAGTTAACCAAATAATACATAGAATGTTGTTGAAATGGTTTCTATGGGTGCAAAAAAATTACATAATTTTAATCAATATAATTTTTTCCTATCTTAACTCATTCTCAAGCTATTCTATTTAAATATTAAGACAAGTCTTTAACATAATATCAAAATACCCCACTTCAATATTAACGCAAGGTTTCATTTAACAAATATATAAAATATTGAGCGACGCGAGTATAATTTCATAGAAAAGAACATTATTATAAAAGGGTATTTTGTGAGTGATTTCCTCAAGGTCTTCATTTATAGATGTACTGTTTTGTTTTAAAGAAATGTTTAATATAATTATGATTCAGAAAATATTGGAAATTGGCAATAATTTGTTACTGAAAAACATTTAAAAAAATGTCTTACGTTATTTTTGACTTATATTTTCGAGACAAATAAAAAAAATCCTGTTATATCAATTAACCAACACCTGTGTAGCAATTAACATAGAGTGAAAAACCATTTTCATTTTCTGAGAAAATTAATTTTATGAGGAAATGAAAATGTCTCTCAAATTCACAACGCTTATTGGAATATTAGATGTATGGGGCAGTTTCAATAGCGAATATGAATGAAAATTGATGCTGATATGCATGAAATGAAAATTTTTTTCAATGTCTTTATTTTATATAGAGGAATTAAGAAGGTGTAAATCTTCACTGCCTTTTGCAATATTACAAGAACTCTGTGCAAAATAAGATAAGCAGAGGCCGGCCATTTTTTGCGGTTAGTGCGGTTTAGTGAATGGAATTGACAAATATGTCTATAACTATGATTTTATTAATGATCAGTCATAATGAAAATAATATATATATATATATATATATATATATATATATATATATATATATATATAAATATATATATATATATATATATATATATATATATATATATATATATATTTATATATATATATATAAATATATATATATATATATATATGCGTGTGTGTGTGTGTGTTGTGTGTGTATATTTAATATTCTTGACAACCTTATCGACTATTTGATATTTGACAAAAACCGAATCCAGAGAGCCGTCGACGCCATGCAATCGTCTGCTCCAGAAGATTTTGTACTTGGTGACTGGTAAGTCTGACCGCGGCCGTCGCCACCGTAATTCGGCGGAGACACGCGCACCAACGGCACGCAAGTGGTGCAATGTAAGTCGGCGCGGTGCTGCTGGCGCTCGTGGACCTAAACGTCGTGTAAATGGTGAGCTTGGTGCTGACGCTCCGCGTGTGCCGCGTACTCCCACGCAACTCACACGAAACCGGTACCAGCGACCCGGCCTAATAAGATTCTTAACTGTTATACTGGGCCTGTGATATAACAAATAAATTTTCTTTATTCAATTATTTAAGGAAAATCTGATGTTAATTTCATTTCACATAAATGAAGACTTATAAATGCTATAAATATACTCTATCGCAGATTACCTCCCATTTTGAACTAATTATTAAAATCTTGTTATTATAAGACGGTTATTATTATGAAGAATAATTTATTATCAAGATTAACTTTGTCTTCATAAAGAAAATGTTGAATAAAAACCCGTTAAAATATTCGCTCTCCTACTTTTGAAATACTTTCACAGATTGTAATTTTTATTATGAAATTCCTTGGCTGGTGACTCAACCAAGGCGATAATTCGTGAAATGAATAATATTTGAATAAAAAAGAAAGAAAAAATTAAATATTTAATTTCTGTCTAAATCGATTTCTTTACTTTATCCTCTTCAAAATAATGTGACGAATCACCTTCGAAGGAAAAAATGAAAAAAAGTAAAGTCAACATTTCGCGAGTCGTCAACTGATTTTATCAGTGATAATTCATTTTGAAAGAGAGTTTTCTGATTATTTTATATTTATTATTATATTATATTATATTTTTGTGGGATTTCATGTAATATGTATTGAAGTGGTTAAAGACAAAAATTTGGCTTTTTCAAATTCAGAATTTTGATTGTGACTATCGGGTTTTTTCACATTTACCAAAAATATTTCACGCGCAGAATATATATACGCCTGAAGAAAAATACACGCCATGTGGCAAGCTAAATACGAACGCACGCATGCACGCATGCACACACGTACGCACGCACGCACGTACGCACGCACGCATGCACGCACACACGCACGCGCACACGCAAACACGCATGTATAATATTTTTATGTTATTCGTTTATTTAACCGAATTTAAACTAAATATCTTTGTTACCGTATAACTCACCGCTGAGTTCTTTGCAGTAATATCCATCCACTAAGGCGTCCTTCGTCATACTTTGGACCTAAGTGATGTTGTTCTTCCAAGAGATAATATACCGGTCCATCGTATAAAACTTCTTGCCATTGCAAGCGAACAGAATGCCGTTCTTCCATTACAACCAAATTTCTCGGTATAGCTGGCAACCCTATAATTTTTTTTTTAAATAAGTGGTAACTAAGTGATAAGTGAAATATCCTTAACAATATAAAATTGATTCAGCATTTAGTATTAAAAAGACGCTAGTTACATTTGTGAATACAACTGAAAAATTTATAGAGGAATACTTTTAAATGGTTTGTGGTAGATACGCAAAGAAAAAAGCAATATAAAGAAACAACATAATATTTAAGCTCTAAACGAAATTTTTTTTGTCAGCGTAAATGTTCATTCTTTCTTTTATTATTGAGTTTACTATGGCCAATTTCGTACTATTAGTTTATTAGTTTAATCAAGGTTATATATTTTGTGCGCTGAATTTTTGGAGCTAACTCCTATAGTGTACAGCTTAAAATGTGTCCGCCTAAAGAAGAAGAAGGAAAATAAAGTAATCGTGCATACAGGAAATATTGGATTGAAAGTATTCAATGTGGTTTGAACAGATCGTTTACCGGGTATAGAAAGCAAATCAACTGGCTGCCTACAAACCGCACCACACTCATGTTGGCAGCAGCGAGCGGTACCGATGCAATGCTCATCACTCACGCACTCAGCTACACAGGCGGACGCCCACGCGCCTGCACCTGCGCCATTGCCGCATGAGCCTGCCTTTTCAACCGTGTGGCGGCATGACTCACGACACTGAAACCATCACAGAAAGTATGGACGGGAATGTAGTTGCTTTTTGTAAAAAAATATGTCCTACGTCATTTGCAAGTCGTAGCTAACGTATGTACTGGTCGCGGTAACGTGGACGATCGGGAACAATGTGTGTGGGTGTGGCCTGCAGGCTTACACTGTTAGGGTCAATGTGTGTGTGCCTTCGCGCAGTATTCAGAGAAGTATTTCAGAGTAATATTTGGTAACGACGAAATAGAGTCGCCTTCGCATAATTAGGAAAAATTTCAAAATGCGGTAATTAGGTACCCCAAGAGTTGTCACAACATCAGTTTCGGTGCAAAGTTAATATTTGTCAGATATTATTGACATTGAAAGGTAACTTTGATTGGCTGAAACAATTAATAACAGATGATTAGAAGTAAATTACATACGTTAATCAGCATGGTACAGGACAAAACAGGTTTTAGTACCCAATCGAATTCAATATCAGGAAAGTAATGCTGAGCTGCTAGCAGAGAATGTCAAGATCGTTATTCATTGGGAGTTGACTCCGGTCTGATCTACTAGGTTTACTGTTAGCAATTAATTTGACTAAGTAGATTGTCAACAGAACCGAATTTATTTTCTCCTTGATAACGCTAGATTACATAATCATCAAAATTATAAGTGAATTTCTATACTTTATGCACCCGATATCGCGGCCTTTGGTTATCTTTTGTTTAGAGCTTTAAGTAATTATTTACAGAATAAAAATTCGACAGTATGGAATACCTTAAAAACAACAAGGCATTTTTTCACGTGAGTTAAGAAATGTTTATGCTGAAGGTGTTACTGTCCATCAGGTTTTTTTATTATCGAATATCTATAAATTTATTTGTTTAGTCAACTCCGTATTCCTGGTCAATATTTATGTGAGCAACATTATGATTTACCAGATATAGCCGTGAGTATTATACATGTTTATCTGTTATTCAGTCGAAAAACTAGGAAAGTGCAACACACATGTCTACATCAAAGTGTTTGAAGACTCATGGATTCGTTTTAAATTATTAATAAAATGTTATTTTTAAATATAATTTAAGATCATGGTATAAGTAACGACTTTGAATGTAAATAACCTGCTTTTCGTTTACAAAAACACAAGTAGGCTACAAGATTGTTAAAAGAAATAAAACTATTTAGGTTTTTCTCCGCGTATTACGTTTGTGCTCACTACTCAAGACTAGAGTTCTGATGTTTGGAACCCACTCTGACATGAAAATTGAGATCACTGCTATGACAATATTGACTATGACAATGGAATCCAAACTAATGAAATTATATTAACCTGCGGAAATCAAATCGGTGGACAATTTGATATGGAAAGTTATATTAGACTAAGCTAAACATCAAATTTTACAGCAAACTTGTCGATACTTTGAAGTGAGTTACATTTGTAACATTACGAAAATAACTTTTTTCTAATTCAATCCTGATCCGACACGCAGACGGATAGCCACGACACGGAGAGTGGCATTCGTCCGTGGGAAATCATGGGTGTAAAAGTATTGAGAATGCACGTTCATAAGATTAAAACGAAACTTTTTTAAATTTGGAATTAGCTGCTAAACTGGATGATAAAGAGAATATCGAAAATCAAAATTGAAATTATGGTTATGCAGAAAAAATACAAGCATTTCAAGAATACACTTTATCATGATTTAACAAACTACAAGAAAAAAATTTACAAATATTTTCGACACAGGCCTGTTCCCCTTTTATTTTCTTTATTCTAATAAAAATAAGGATTATTTTGAATTCAACTTCTTGTACCCGCCCGTGAAGAGTTCGAGCTGCGAAGTAATTGGAATAATAAAAAATGACCGTGTAGTGCATTATAACGGGTAATTGACCTTCAGCTGACAATGATTTAACTCCCAGTCTGGGAAAAACCCGCCTTGAAAGTCTTGAAAAACTTGAAGTAGTCAGCCAGCCAAGGGGCGGTAAAAACGCAGGCCGCTTACTGGGCCCAGCGATTGGCACCGAGTCCACCCACCCAACCACAGCCTAGTTAGGCCCGGCCTAGGGCCTTACAGGTATTAGCTGCGCTACGGCGAGCTATTGTCTCCAATGTCAAGCTTCTATAGTCAGTCCACGTATCATGGTCATTTATTTGATTATTTTCTTGATTTTGGGGCAGAATGTAATCTGGTGAATGAAAATGTCAAAATTTTCTAGTAGACGTGTTGAGTTTTTGGTCACCTAATTACTGCATCTGTTGCATTGAACAGTCCAGGTATTTGACCATGTTTTTTGACTTATGTAAAGCTCCTTGAATTTTTAACGAACAATGTTTAAACTACTGGGTGATCTGGTAAATAAATTCGTGTTTTTCTTAAAATTTTTATCTACCTGTAGTATTTGATGTAAAGGTCTGGTAAACAAATTCGTGTGTTTTCTTAAAATTTCAAGTTCAATACCTATATCTACCTGTAGTATTTGATGTAAAGATCTGGTAAACAAATTCGTGTTTTTTGTTAAAATTTCAAGTTCAATACCCATATCTACCTGTAGTATTTGATGTAAAGATCTGGTAAACAAATTTGTGTTTTTCTTCAAATTTCAATTTCCATACCCATATCCATACCAAATCTGTATAAATTTACGAGTACTTCAGGTGCAGGTAAAATTTAAAGGAAATCAAATTACGAAGCAATTGATTATACTATTGTTTTTATGAGCTAGTTTTGATGATTTTTTATTTCAATTATCTAATTGAAGTACACACCGACCCTCAAAGAGCAATATTGCAAAACGAATTATAAATTACTTGTCGTTGCTAACTTTAGTAAAAATATATCAGGTTTAGTTTGAAGTCACGCTGCCATTTGCAAGGACTTGAAACGCTTGTAAAATACATTATATACTTTTCACATCTTTAAAGGGAAAGAATTTTAATGTGGCGACTGATCATAATTCATTTGAAGTGTTTTTTACTAGAATTAATCTTATACCTAAAATGCATAGACAGTTAGCTTTCCATTATTTGATTTTGATATAGTTTATAAAGCTGAGAAACGAATAAACGTTATCTTAAAACCACCGTCATTCCATGGTCGCATAAAGTGAACAGAAAGGAATAAATTTGCCTGAAATAAAAATGACACATTTTCTTACCAATATGATATAGTTTATAAAGCTGAGAAACGAATAAACGTTATCTTAAAACCACCGTCATTCCATGATCGCATAAAGTGAACAAAAAGGAATAAATTTGCCTGAAATAAAAATGACACATTTTCTTACCAATAGGTACCTAACTAAAGTTATTTGTTGATCCGTAATAAGCCGTATATTCGAATATATCGTAAATTTAGCACGGGAAAAGACTAGTCTATCAACGTCCAACATCCAAAAGTATGTTCGAAAATTTATTAAGAACAATCTGTGTCAAATAAAATACAGGCTGAGCTGCACCTATTCATACTAAGGTAAACTCAGTGGTTTTCATAATACCAATAAGTACTTATGTTTTGTACTTATTTACTAAATACTCATGAGCAGCTCTTTATCATCCCTAGCGTATTGACGTGCCTAATACAACGTAACCCTACATTGCGTACAGTGACATAAGTGGAATAACCAATATTATCGGTCACAGCTCTCAGATAAAGACACGCAGAGCCATGTATTAGATGTCATATGAATTTCAACCACGTATTAGAAGGAAATACCGTTAGGTGGCAACACCGACGGAATGTATGAGTAATTTTTTCAAAATTGTTGACATCTATGAACTTATTTTCTATTTTCGTGTATTCAAAATTGTGAAAAAAATTGAGATACCATGTTGAAAAATTGTATTGTACGCATTAGATCACTAATTTTAAAATGTATTGTTTTGATTTTATTTCAGATTATGTCGAAGAAAACGATATTTGATGCTGCGATCAAAGAAAATGTCATTGTTCATCTACCTCAAAATCAACTGTGTAGATTGGTCTTTGATAATTACTACAATTCTCCAGAATTGGGTATTTGACTAAATTTTTTTTTATTTCACTAATCATAATTTCAAGGTACAAGCTGATGAAGAGTGAAAATTTTTTTTAATAATCTTAAAAATTGACCGAGTTATAAAAGTTTAAATTTAATCTTTAGACAAGGACGGGAATACTGTGTTGTGAGGTCATTTTTAATATTGCACATTATATTCTACAAGAGGAAAAGAGACAGGGATATATACCCAACCCTATCCGTATCTTCAAATTTAGAAGCCTATAGCTGGCTTATTTTTCAATCAATTTTTGATTTTTTTTCAAGACTGGTTTTTAATTAACTTATATTTCACAATATTGTACGAAACATATCAAAATTTAGAATGAATCAATTACCATATTCATTTTATATCTTGTCAAAGAGAGTATACAGTCACTTGGGACCGTAAATAAAGACCACCTTGGAAAAGAGTTGAAAATTCCATCTCTGATAGATTTGATAAATAATAAGAAAGGAAGTGCCTTTTCAGTAGAAACACCCATTCTACTAAAAGCTGATTATGAAGGTAAAGAACTTATGACAGTAATGTGGTTTGACTATAAAGTGGTTTGAATAAGCCAGTAATCTTTCACAGGACAACAACGGACTGTAAACGTTAAAACGCAACAAAAAAATATATAGACGTAGTTTGTCTTCAAATAGTCCGAATCTACAATTAGAATATGTATGGTGCAGATTATTAAATTCGGTTTTGGGTAAATATAAAATTAAAATGAGAACCAAAAATCGTACCTACGTTTATTTTACCATCTCTTCGATTTTATCGCCATGAATAACTGGCTATTGTATAAAAGAGTTGGAGAGCAGAAACAAACTCCAATGCCACTGAAGCAAAAATACTTTCGATTATAAGTCGCCAAAAGTATTTGTATGTGAGGCTTATCGCTTATTAGAAAAAAGAAATCATCCGTCGTCTGCATCAGATGATATGATTGAAATGAAGAAGGGCTCATGCAGCAATCCTTCCTACTCGTGACGTAAGGCGAGATAGACCTCAGCACTTTCCTTTATGGAACCTAAAGAAAAACGTATGTTATTTTGAAAAGTGTCGAGTTGAACTTTGTCTAAACAAAAATAACAACTATTTCAAGATTAAATATTTTTTAATTATTGTATAAGAACATTATTTCATTTGTTTATGTTTAAAAGCTAATATTGAATTATTGGGGATGCAAGACCCCTGATTGTCAATGTCGTCAATTATTCCTAACTAATAAGTGCAATAGTAAGTGTAATAGTGCCACATAGGGAACAAGTTGAAAAATATATTTCTCTCTTTTTTTGTTAAATATATTATCTCTCACTTTGATGTTTTATTATTTTTTCTAGACTAGACTGTAAAGATAATAACATATTTTTTTAATAAAAATTAACGGATTGTAAGGGTTAAGTCTTCATAGTTTTTGTAAGTTTATTTGGTGCTTTGAATAAAATAACACCTAATTAAGAATTTTATTATGTACCATTCAATTTCTTTGGCTTGTAACTGAATCTTGTCGTTAATGGTCAAGTTTTCATTTTATATTAAGAATTCTTTAAAGGTATGATGCGTACATATTCTGTAAACGTGCTACGCATAAATATTCCTAATTGTATTACATACGTTAAACGAATATGCTAAGTAAGGTTGAGATCATTGGGTTTATAGCATAACAAGATGCCATCGATGAAGTTTAACTGGTTCTAATGTGCACTATTACCTATACAGTAAAAGTAAGACGCCTTGACTTGTTTATTGGCAAGGTAGTTTCTCGTTCATACTAGGTTTTCGTGACCAGGCGAAATTAGTAATGTAGATAAAGGAAAAATAGAGAAAAGCAGCCATCCTATAAGAGAGAATGCTCTTAGAGATTAAAAGTGCGTCGACATAAAAAGATAGTTTCTAAATGTTCTGTGGCTATTTTGTTTTGATTAAAAAACATGAGTGAATCAGACAGTATTGAATTATATATAATGGCCATTATTTTTTGAAAAGTATTGATTGTAACTGAACCTTTAAATATGCGCACCACTAATGCCATTTTACCACATTCGTACCGAATTTAATGTTCAATCCAATGTCGATAACAATGAGGAATTGTCAGAATTAATCGTTGTTGACGAAAATTATTTGGGTAAATAAGAAGTTATGGTATTATATGAAGACAAATTTTAATCCGAGAGTTGTTGTAATTGTGATGTGGTTGGATAAAGGGGTCTAATGATATAATTGTTAATTGTAATTTGTATTTCAAACCTAATCTAAGTGGGCAAGTGATGCTAGATATGTGTTTACCACAATGTTTATTTTCATATGAGAGACTGTCGTGGTTTCCATGGGTGAGAAGATCCGTCCGCCGTATCAGAACGCACGTACATAAATGCCGCAGAATAGAGGTGAGGCGTATTTGTTGTTACCGGTAAAAATACTCGATATCTCAGATCACTATACGTACTTGGTATGCAAAATACAAAATACTTGGTATCGTAAATACTTATGTGGCATAGATGACCGGACGTTCGTACAATGGTTACTTTAAGGCCGGGTTGCGGCATAACCCTACCCCTCTTTATCTAGCTAGCTATAGCTATATCACTCACGCATATCGCTCTCAAGTTTTCTCGCTTGAACATAATCGTATACACGTTGTACTCATTACTAGACTTAGGCGATACGAATATTTCGGGATATTGAATACGATGAGTACAAGTATTATAAAATACTGGTGACAGATATCGGTGGCAAAATAGTCGGCGAGTAGATAGACTTACGACGATATAGACTTATGATCACAGGAGACATGCGATAAACCTTAATTGCTTCTTATTATGAAGAGTTCAATGCTCATATTCTTAATTTTTTACAGCTAAAATTGGCAGGTAATTATATATTTTTTTAAGGTTTAGTAACAAATAATAATCACTGGGAGCCAAATTAGGACTGTAGGGTTGGTGTTCCAAAATATCGAAGCGCACCTTGTGTAGGGCGGCCAGCGCATTGCGGTTTGTGTGAACGGGCGCGTTTTCGTGCAAAAGCAGGACACTTTGGTCAATTTTCCCCTTCTTTTTTCTTCGATTGCTTTTTTCAACTCTATAGAATTGACGCATATTTATCTTTATAATCCGTCAACAGAATCTCTTCTGAATCCCAAAAGACTGTCGCCACTATTTTTCTAGCCGACTGTGACACTTAAATTTCTTGGGTGGTGGTGCGCCTTTTTGTGCCACTGCATTGAGTCTTGTTTGGATTCAGGTTCATAATGATGAACCCAAGTTTCGTCTCCAGCAACAATTCGACTTAATAGTCCATTCTTGTCTTCATTAGAGAGGTCCAAAAACGCTCGAGAACACTCAAGGCGACGTTGTTTTTGAGGAGGTATGAGCATTCTCGGGACCCATTTTGCGCTAACCTTTGTCATGCCAAAATGATCATGGAGAATTTTAAAAATTGTTGTATCCGATACTCCAACCCTCTGCAAACTGTTATTTCTGTACTCTGGCATCTTCCAAAACTAATTTTTGAACTTTTTCAATAATTTCCGGAGTAGTCATTTCGACCGGCCGACCGGGACGTGGGTCGTCTTCAACTGAGTCTCTACCCTGTTTTGAAGAGACTATGCCACTTGTAAACCATGGTTTTACCCAAGCAAGAGTCCCCGTAAATAGATGCTATCTCTTTCAGTACTTGCTAATTTATTTGTGAAAAATAAAGGATATGAGATATGAAATAAAGGATGTAAAAAATAAAGGATATAATTTCTAAATGAGACATTTTTAATAAAATACAGTATTTCATTTTTCCTTTATACCATCGTAAATATTTGTGACTCCAGGCTTAGGACTTGTAATTCAATGATTCATTTGGTATAATCATTTAGATAACGTACTTAAATAATTAAAGGTAATTATTTAAAATAATTACCTTTAATTTAAAAAATGTATCTCTTTATTAAAAAAAACATTTTTCTTTTAATTTTTACTATCTTTAATTTAGCTTAATGGTTTTTGAAATCATGTAGTAAGATACCCAGAAGAAAGAACTTGAATAGGTAGAAAGTGTATGTTCTGGGTCACTTTTGGCAATCCAACCTAACTTAGCCTAAATATTCTAGAACATAACCTAACCTAACCTTACCAACCTTACCTATCAAAATATAACCTAACCTCATATAACTTAACCTAACTGAATCTAACTTAATATAACCTTTATACTTAGTATAAAATAGTTTTTCTCTATGGCTGCTCGGCTATATATGACTAATAAAAGGAAAGTATATCCTAAAATGATTAACATACTGTTAAATAGCTGTCAGAGTCAATATAGATGTCTGCTCCTCCATATATGACCTAATATAAATAAAATATTAACTGAAAGTAAATAAGAAATCAAGGATACATGTCACTCATACAATATAATAGTCATCTATTGTGAGTCGCGCTGTATGTTGCCTGATATACATAGAGAAAATTAATTACAATGTTAAGAAATGTAGAATTTATGAAATATTTCCGATAACTCGTAAACTTAATTGAATATCATTAAATAACTAGTCAAATAATATAATTAATGAGTTAAGAATAATTACAAGTACCGTTAAGTATTTCAAATCCATTCACTACATTGCATATAATTTAAGCATTTTGATCATATCATGTCAGATCACAACAATTCATCCAGTATACTGGACTACTTGAGAAGTTATGATGTCGGTAAGTTATTTCTTAGTCGTTCTAATTTTACTAAACTCCATTTGATTTATTTTGTAAATATATATCAATTAACATTAATATTCTGTTTTATTGGATAATTCCATAATTTTAAAGATGACGATTCTCAAATCAACACATTTTACTATGAACAAGATGCTTTAAGAGGATATGGTGAGGATGTGAAGTGGAAGTCAAACGATCTTGCTGCGAACTATAATAACATCATAACTATTTACCTCATCAATAATGAAGCCCATAAAAGATGAATTATCATACTTAACAAACGGTACTAATGATGGATATTATATTATAAAAACTGAAATAACTAATAGAAAAAATATTGAAGGGGTGTCACCAAATGAATAATCGAAATGTTCTAAATATGTTGTGGAAGATTCAAACGATGAGGTTTTCATGGCTAGTAAACATATTTTAGCTAGAATGACGAAAATGATATTGGATCGAAAAACTTGTAAAAAATTTACAATAAAATCTTGATTAGTTCTTTCTTATTATGTACATATATCCTTAATTCATAACTTATAAAATAAAACAACTCTTCACAAGTATATGCACTTGTACCTTTTAATATAAGCTATAATACAAGCATTAATGTTTAAGATTTTAATAAAAACAGAGTTTAATAGTTAAATTCACATATCGAAAATAATTCAAACATTTCTTTTCGAATTATAATGAATAATAACAAAGACGCTAGCTGCTATAGTCTACATTGACATTCCTGTTTTTATCAATTTCTATTTATTATGACACTTAGCATGATAGTATTTTTAAGACTTTCATCAAAATACACTTCCATTCTTAAACTAATTAAATTCCATTGTGATGTTAAATTTGCTCATAAATCAGGTGTTAAATGAAATGCTAATAAACAATAACCGTTAGGATAATCTCCTCTTGTGATATCATTACCCACATTTAGGAAATTAATACCAGTTCCAGAAAAAAGGTACGATATAATGACGTATAATTATTATTTCCTACAAAGTTTGTTTGTAATGGTTTGGATGGAACTTCGTGACCATAAACATACAGACTAAATGAAATCATCTTATAATGATTGAAATTAAATAGATTTTTTTAGGTTACCATTGAATGCACAATTATCAACAAAACCTATAATACAACGTTTTGGAAGTTGTCCGAGAAAAACATTATCGAGTGTCTTTGAACACCTGATGGTATTGTGAGTACTTTAACTTCGACTCGAGTGATCTTTAGTAGTAGTTGTATATTTAGTAGTAGTTGTAGATAATGCCTTTGAATGAGCTTAAAAGGGCACTAGGATTTAAACGCGACCTTCGTATCATTAATGTAGCATCTGTTATGTGAGATTTAGTTATGAGTTTATCTACATCTTTCCTCGAGTTGAATGTGTCTTTCGATTTCGATTGAATTTAATTAAAATTTCTACACGATTAATTAAGAATTTTTCTTGATTAAATATATCGCCGTGAAGATGACCGATATTTCAATCTCATTACTTTGATTTCCCAACGATGCTCTTTCTTGAAATCCATTGTTATTCTCATTAATATGATTCATGTGCTTTGCTGTATCACTGTACCAAAGACTACATGATAGATGAGAATTATTTTGCAACAGGACCATAATTGAGTAATGTTGCTAAATAAGCTCTATAGGCATATCTGTTTTCGGAAGTGATATCTAACTGACTAAATAAAGAATATAACCAGTTATTAATAGGAATGAGAAATTCAATCAGTCCATCGTCGCTTACTGATGAAATAGGGTTGTCGTGGACGCATTGACCACTTTCAATACTTGTTAGCGTTGATGGTGGAGCAAATAAATCTAATTCAGACTTAATGCATTTACATGACTGATTACGTAAAAACGACGTTATTTATTCAGAAAAAATATCAAAATTTTCTTTTCTTTTTATTCTTACTACCTTTCACTTTCGTAGATAATGATTCAATGCATTTAGTCTTTTCTTTTTTGATAACCAGAGTCTTTCATAATATTTTATATTTTGTTGTCAGCTTTACGTTTTAGATTGCTAATTACTTCATGAAGTCGTTTTTTTATTGACTCATCTGCAGGGCGCGAATTTACCATATCATTTATTAATCCCACACTCGATCTCATCACCTCTTTTCCAATCGTTTTAGCACCACTCTCTATAATTAATTAATTATAGCCATATATCTGCCAAAACTACCAATAGAAAACAACCAATTCCATGACCACGTTAATAAGACATTTCTTTACAAAATTGTAAATAATCATTTTTGTACGGACAAATATGATGATTCCTAATAATTTTCATAGCGATGTACGTTTAAAGTGGCGCTTAATACATGCTGTTCCGAATTAAAATGGAATTATTTTCCCTGTTTCACTTTTTATAATATTTCTATCATATCAAATTCACGTCTTATAAGTGGTTTATAGTAAGGTAGTGAAAAAGTATTCATTCTATTTGCAACACGAATTTACTTTTATAAGTATATAAACATGTATCCCTGATTTTCTCTCGATATATCAGGCAACGTATAGTGCGGCTCACAACATACGCGACTATTATATTGCATGAGTGACATGTATCCCTGATTTTCTCTCGATATATCAGGCAACATACAGCGCGGCTCACACCATAGACGACTATTATATTGCATGAGTGACATGTATCCCTGATTTTCTCTCGATATATCAGGCAACATACCGCGCAGCTCACACCATAGACGACTATTATATTGCATGAGTGACATGTATCCCTAATTTTCTCTCGATATATCAGGCAACATATAGCGCGCGCTCACAACATAGACGACTATTATATTGCATGAGTGACATGTATCCCTGATTTTCTCTCGATATATCAGGCAACATACAGCGCGGCTCTCACCATAGACGACTATTATATTGCATTAGTGACATGTATCCCTGATTTTCTCTCGATATATCAGGCAACATACAGCGCGGCTCACACCATAGACGACTATTATATTGCATGAGTGACATGTATCCCTGATTTTCTCTCGATATATCAGGCAACATACAGCGCGGCTCACACCATAGACGACTATTATATTGCATGAGTGACATTTATCCTTGATTTCTTATTTATCTTCAATAATATTTTATTTATATTAGGTCATATATGGAGGAGCGGACATGGAGAAAACTATTTAACAATACGTTATTCATTTTAGGATATACTTTCCTTTTATTAGTCATATATAGCGGAGCAGTCACGGAGAAAACTATTTTATAGTAAGTATAAAGTTTAGGTCAGATTAGTAAGGTTAGGTTAGGTTATGGTTAGATAGGTTAGGTTAAGTTAGATTAGGAGGAGTATTCTAGAACGTTTTTTCTAATTGTTCAAATGAATTTTCGAACGGATTTTCGAACGGAGTTTCTAATATTTTATTCAGCAGACTCATGCTTATTGATAGATTAAATCTACTGAGTGGTAAATTTGATAGGTTGATATTTGAAAGCATTCTTTGACTAATAATGATGATAGTTTGGGATTTAGTTAGATTTATTACTTTTATGAATCCATTAATAAATTGATACGGTGCTTCGCTGACAGGGTTGATGGTTTTTATAGAATGGCAGTATCGATTATACCCTATGAATGAATACCGAAAAGAAGAACGAATCATTGACACACTCCACTGATATCTCAATCCGTTTAGAATACGTATCTGAACATATTGAAGAATGTCTATAGCCTACCTGTCATATTTACGTTTTGGAACTTACTTTGACACGATCACTTTCAGCTGTAATTTTGTTTTGCAATTATTAAGTCTTTTAAGAAATCATTAGGATGGTTCGTCGCTTAATAAGATCAAATATCAAATAAGTAGAAATGTGTTTTGAAGTCAAAATAAAGGAAAAAAGTGAAAAAAGAGTAGACGGTGGTAAACCCGTTGTATTGATGGAATATTTCTGTGAAGTTGAATTCATGCAAGACAATAAAGTTAGGAAAATAAAGAAAATAACATAATGAAATCAAACTTGAAAAAATAATAGAATTAAAAGGCACAGGAAAGTTGATGACACGAGTTCCGCCAGAAAATTTTAAATTTTTGATTAGGTTTCATATTTGTCAAAAAATGAGAGGGCAAATTATGTTTCAATTAAAGTAAAAAGTTTTAGAAAACAGTCTAAAGTAAATTAAAAGTGAAATACGAAAAGGTAATATATGATTCAAATTATTATAAGAATAAGGTAGGCTTTTACGCAAGTTTGACAATGGGTTTTTGAATCCTGAATATACTTGTAATATAAAAATATATATAGTTGTACCATGTATAGATTTTTTGTAAAAAATACATTAAACCTTTTGAGAGAGGAACGTTTCAACAAACATGCTTTAGAGGATGTTGACGAAGATGGCTATTTAAAAGAAATATTCGACGTGTATATTCCACTTTTTTCTCCTCCTTCTGCTACGACATATCTCTTTCACTTCACTTATTTCTCATATACCTTAAATTTTTATAGTTTGTTGCATTATAAACTTTACGATGTTGATCAATTCTGGTACATTGCTATGTTTCTGGATCACCTGAGTTCTCTTTCTCGTTTCCAACATTTTTACTAGTCTTTAAAATATTCAACAAGCTAAAGCATTTGTTTCTTTCTTTATCAGCACAATCACACTTTGACATCTTATTGTCGAATTTTTTTGTATTTTCCGCCCCATTAATATTTTTTCCATACATATTTGGCAATTTTATTTTAAATGTATTCAATTTACATGCATTTATTTTTGTTTCGATTATCAGACACTCACTCTGCATCTAATTAGCACTCAAGCATCATTATTTATTGAACATCATTATTTCATGAAATCATTTATAAAAAACTTATCACGTACGAGTAGTACGGAATTACGGGGGTTCTATACATATTTAGGCACTTTTAATCACAATTTTAAAGTTCATAGTATTTCTATTAAACTATTAGCAAATATCAATTTTTCACAACCTAAAACACACGTAATAACATGATGCCTGTGTCAAAAATTAAAAGATTTCGAATAATCGTCATAGTTCTCCATATAGTCCGCTTTTACTAACTCGGTTTTATTATGATTTTCTGCTCATTAGTTTCCGAAATAAGGGGGATTCTTATATTTTTGGCATATTTTTATCATAAAGATTATAAAGATGTGGAGTAATAAGATCTATTACAACGCTATATTTCAAGTCTGTAAGTCGCACAGTTTCTGAGAAAATTGGTTGTCGATAGAATTGAAAAACGTAAGTATTTTGTCTATTATATCCTTCATATGCGTGAAAACATGGTGCATGTTTAAAAAATTATGACATCTAGAATCATAGATATACTTTTCGCACAACTTTTCCACGGGCTTTGAAGCGAGTACTAAGGGGGGAAGCGAGCATCTTGTCTTAAGGTAAAATATAAAAAGACGGTATAAAATATAGAAGTCCAGATAACTGAATGAATTTAATACTGCGACATGCAATTTTATATAAACCAACACTAAGACAGAGACGACGACACATGAAACTCTAGACAAAGCGTTGCGATAGAGATGGTTAGGCGACAAGCGAGACAGAGCACACGGCGAAAACCTGTGCGCTGCAAGTCTATAAATAGACTCGTTATTATTTAAGAACAGTTTACTGTTATTTGGTTGTCGCTGTTTGACAAGTGAATGCAGCTGTAGTTGTTTTGGAAATATATTACGCAAAATACATTATATTGTTAGGAAATATATTTAGTATTTTTATGCATATTTTTCAATATATTTCTGTAGATAAGTATCATGAAAAAAATATTTTGTAAACTTTACTAGTTCTTTTGAAAAATACCACACGTTATATATAGAAATATAAAGAAAGTTCCAATATTTACTTTGCCCTTCCTCCTAAAATTTCGAATCAATATTTTCGAATTTTATCTATTGAAATAACTGCGTGTTAATACGTTTTGGTACTGTGACATCTTCAAGTTTCTACGACAAGCGGTTTCTAAGAAAAAAAAGGCTGTGTTATACGGACTATGGAACTCCAAAAAGTCTCATTTTATTTTTGAACATGATCACTTTAGTAAAGCGAATATATGTCATACTGTACTTATTGTTTTTTTTATGGTTTTATTAGCATTAAAGTAGACTTGTAAAGATAAAGGGGTTAAAGGCGGTATATATCGTGTACATTTTTCATTTTAATTTAATAACTATGAAAACCAATTTAATTTTGATAAACTGACTTAGCCCCAATCATCATTTATTATTTCCTATAAGTATACACTTGTGGAGGATTTAGGTCCTTATAGACATACATCCAAATATTCAGAAACAATCAATTACAATTTTAGTGACTCATTTTAAAAATAAAGTCAAAGACCAATTATAATTAAACGATAATAGTCTTATTAAAATTGTCAAAGTATAAACGAAATAGTTAGCATTCAAATAAAAATATACCTATTTAATATCTACTATTTATATTACCTGTGTTAGTTCGATAACAAAAAAAAGAAAATTAAAACTTCAATATGGAAAAATTTGTTTTCTTTGTATATCTACATTTAAAGTGAAAATAACTATAAAATCGCTATAAAACGTCGAAAATCACAAATGTTCAAATCATTAAAATAATATCTCACTTAGCGGGAACGTAGCTTTTTCAGAAAAAGCAGTCTGTAGCTGTCCTTGCTGCCTGAACACAAATCACATGGTAATTTTTGTCATTTTTAGAGTTCTGTACGCTTATAATTCTTTATGGATTTCTTTATTACCGTATAATGACGAAACGGCTGCCGATTTTAATATACCAGGCACTGTTAATATTGTTATTATTCTGAGTAGCAAAGGCTATAACACGTAATAACAAAATCAAAATAATGCACGTGATATTGAAATTAGTAATACGAAATAAATATTTATATACCATATTTTGCTTTTTTTTCATTGCCCATTAAGTATGTAAACCATCGTTATGATGTCATTTATAGAGTTCCGAAAATATATAATAATATAGGTATTTATTTTAGGACATAAAAAAATAAATGATAAATTATGAATAATAAATAATCTATTGAGAATCTTCACGTGTTTCAGACAAAAAAGCAGGGTTCAGAAATTATTGTAAAAATAATAATAAACAATAAAAAGTAATAATAAGAATTGACCAAAAGATGTAAAGCGAGTTCGCGTGTTCCAACATCTTTGAATTGACCGGTTCCGGACTACGGAGTCGGGGTAACGAAAACAACCGTAGCGTTCGCTATAGCAGAAAAGAAAATATGTGAAGGCGCCTTTAAATATTGTCATAGATAATATAACTGACGTATATTGTCACTGATACTCTTGGAACTAGTGCAGTTTAGCAAAAATGCGAATTTCACTGATTTTTAATGACATTAAAAACGATGTATTTAAAAAAATAGGTCCCGATCGCGATTATTTGATTATGAAAAATTGATTGGATTAAAAAATTACATTATACCTCCATTTTTTGTATAAACATATAAATATAAATGGTTACATAAGAGAAAAATTAAATAATAGAGTAATAAAAGCTTCTAAAAAAAGTTTAAAAAGATGACTTTTATCTCATTTAATATTAACAAAAATATTCTATTCCACTAACCTTAAAATGTATTATTAAATCATTAGTTGATAATTTTTAAATCATAAATTAATAATTGGAAACTGGTGAATTTTAACAACAATGAAAATATCATTGTTTATTAATCTAAAAAATATGAAATTTAAATTAAGTAAAAAAGATCTACGAAATTATAATTTAACAAATTTATATATCACAAACTAAATATTTAAATATACAATAAGAGAAAACTAAGAGAAAAATAAAGACAAACAATTTAATAAAACTTAAACATGATTTTATCTAAAACACTAATAATAATTACTTTCACAATTAAATGAAACGACTTGGTGTAGTATTATTTCTACTTTTTTTAAGTTCTTTACCACGACCTAGGTTTCGCTGAATTACAACATCTTCAGGCGGACTATTAGCAAAGATACTGTGAAATTGATGACAGCACACACACACTGCCATCGATGAAAATGATGAGACCTATGAACCTTCGCAAGAAACTGATCTTACTGACATAGATAATTAAATATCACTTTATGACCACAAAAATACATTTTTGGGGAAAATTTAATTGATTTAAATATACCTGTGACTTATGATGAATCAACAATGAGGACTAAGGAGTTATAGCTGGAGGCTATAAATAAAGAACTAGAAGCTCATTATATCACCAGGAGGTTTGTTGATAAGAAAAATTAGAGAACTGTAAAATCAAAATGGATTTTTAATATTAAAAGACCAATATAGTTAAATAGATAGATATAAAAATTGACTTTATGTCCGTTAATTCACACAAATTGAAGAAATAGATTACAATGAAATAATTTCACCTACCATAAGATATGAATCAATGAGGATACTGTTATCCAACTCCACTGAATGTAACTGAAATATTAGGCAGTTAGGTACTAAAAACAGTCTCCTAGTATAGAGAATTAGAAAATGCTATTTTTATGGAAATTCCACATGAGGTGAAAGCACCTACAAATAAAATAATGCAAAATGAATAATTTCTTACGAAATATTTTGAAACAAGCATATCGTTGTTGGAACAAGAACTTTACTAATTTTTTGTCGAAGTTTGGTTTTGTTCAGTCACAAGCAGAATGTGTTTGTATGTGATTTTCATGGTATTAAAACTTTTTTAATTTTATATGTTGACGATGCTTTGATTTTTATCTCAGTCAAATACAATATCAGATAAAAGGATTTATTATCGAAGAGTTTAATTTAAATTGGTTTGTTGGTTTAGAAATTTTAAAAACTGGTAATTCTGTATGTTTCAGTAAAAGATAATATATTGAATTGATAATAAATAAATTTAATACGAGTACAGCACACCTCTGTAATACACCTGTTGATGTAAATGCTCAAATAACTAAAACTGTTGATAATGAGCAGATAAATTTTATATATAAATTCTTACAGGGAAGCTGTAGGATTATTATTATTTTTATCTACAGTGTTAATTGTTTAAGTACTTATGTTAATAAACCAACTCTACATCATGTTACTCAGTTTAAGATAATAATTTGATATCTTATTAAAACTAAAGATTTATGTATAAACTGAAAATGTTATTGGATATTCAAATTCAGATTTTGCTGAGGATTTGGATACAAGAAAATCAACTACTAGTTATTTTTTTATGTTAAATTATATTTGTGTGGCACAGCCATCCGAGCCGGCACAACCGAGTGGCACAGCCATCGGACATGCCGTCATCCTCGCCAGCGATGAGGTCGTTATCACATTGGCGATTTGTGAGCATATTTCAAGCGAGATGATTTGTAAATGAGCTTGCAGCGAAGCGTACCATTCGTGTTTTGAACAGTAGCAAGGAACAGGAACAAGGACAAGGAACAGGAACAAGGAAAATACCTCGTTGCCCATGGGCGGCCAACACGTTGCATACCTTCGGCGAGCTCACTGCAAGCACGTGGACAAATCGCCTTGCTGGAAACCCGCTCACAAACCGCCAGTGTGATAATGGCCTGGCTACGTACTCCGGCGACGTGAATTGTGGCGCGAACGGTGGTGTGAATGGTAAAGCGTCGTCGCCGTGGTGTGTTGGGTTGATCACAAGGCATACGGCCTGTGACGACGCGGTGCACCGCGGAGACCCGGGTTTGATTCCCGGCCGTTCGTCGAGCAGGGCTGGACGGGTGTTATGGTTGGCTGTAAGAGATTGCTCACGTAGCAATAAGTCCGCCATATGTATCAATTAAATACATTAAAGTAGATAAATAAATAAATAAATAAAGCGACCTGTGTAATCGTACCACGAACACAGTAGTTGCGGAGGCGATAGTAAGCCCGAGTTCTTTGCTTTATATATTATTTATTCAAAACAAGGAATACATCCCGTAAACAAAAAGTGAATATAATATGCTATACATTGAACACAGGGATTCTCCCAACAAATTTTATAAGTAAGAATATACAAGAACGAGTATAAAAACCTTTGATTATATACTCATGTATATAGAAGCAGACTTGAAAATTTTAGTAAATTTGGAAAGGCTTGAACACCTACAGTAAAGTTATTTCTCACTTCAAGGTAAGTAAAAAAAATATTTTGTTATTTATTCACTGTAATGCAGAAATTATATATAAATAAGAAAGTGAAGTAATATATTATTTTAAATTACTTAAAAAAATATTTAGGTAATATATTACGAATCAGTCTCCCTAATTATTCTTTTTCAGTCTCACTGGTTAACTTTGAATTTAAACTGGTAATTATATTGTAGAATTATTGTTATAGTTTTCATTAGAAGTTTGTAGTTACGCGTAATACTCATAGGTATCTGTTAACTGACTGAGGGCGATTTAGGCCATCAAAACTCGAGTGATTTTATTCCTTAATCTCATTTTTTACATAATATTTAACTTGTCCATCTCGGGCAAAAGACTCATGAGAAAGTAGTAGTTGTCGGATTTAATAATACATAATCTGGCTTTTTAATAATACATAATCTGGATAAATCTGGCTTATTATTAGTTACTTCAAGTTCTAGTAATTTTAATTTTTTTCTCTCAATTTCAAAATATTCGGATATCACGGACATCATTCAGTTTACGTCGTTTCCGAGAAGAATTCGTTGTTTGAGTTTGTAAGACGAGTTGCCGTGGGGAACAGGGAGAAGTTGGAGTCGGTGAAGATTGCAGCAGTGGTGACAATAATTCCACCGTTAGAGTTTCAGTTTCTTCAAGGCCCAAGCATAAATTGGACTCTCCTTCGGTGGGAATATACCCGTCTTTTAAAAATCCTAGCAACGGAAAATATTTAGATTGATCCCAGAATGACATATAGGAGAAACCCGAGCAAGAAGCATCGGGCAGGTAAAAAGAATAATCATTTTTTCTAAAAATCTATAACAGATGGTATTGCTATGTTTGTCTAGGCTTGGCACGTGCGACCGGTGACGCCATGACAGTTTAACCAAAACGATAAGCGCGAGTATGTGTTGTGGAAATAAAAAAAATAAATTTTCGTTGTTTTCTTACGATTTTTGCAAAGGCTTGTACATTAACTTTTTATATTACCAATCAGTTACTTATAAATTATTTTTGTTTATTCTATTATTTATTTTAGAAGGTGCTCAAATATTAACGTAAATGTGAAAAACTAGAGAGGGCATGGTCAGAAGAAACACTAGAGAGGACATTGAAAGCTGTAAAAGATGATAAGCAATCCAAATTTGGTATTCCATTTACAACTTTGCAGAGACAAGTTAAGCCTGGAAATAAATCAAAGAAATTGAGTAGGTTCATATCTGTTTTAGTCCAGAATAAGAAGGAGACTAAAAAGAAGGATCTTAAAAAATAGACAGCTTGTTTTTTGGGCTTAACCATTCTGATTTTTTTAAACTGTTTTTTGATTATGCCTCAAGGAATAATATTTTTCATCCATTCAAAATTGGAAAAGCTGGAGACGACTGGTTTTCGGGTTTCAAGCGTCGACACCCACAAATTGTATTAAGAGCGCCGGAGCCAACATCTTTAGCAAGAACAAGAGGCTTCAATAAGCCACAGGTGGAGCTGTTTTATACTAACTATTGGAACCTGGTAGAAAAATACAACTTCGATGCAACAACAATATATAATATGGACGAGACGGGAAGAAAGAGCAGTACAATTAAACCACCCGAGGACTTGTCTATTAAAGGCAAAATACAAGTCGGAATAATATGCAGTGCATAAATGGGTCAATTAACCACTGTCTTAGGCTGCTGTAATGCAGCAACTTTCATACCACCCTTTTTCATATTTGCTCGCAAACGCATACAAGAACGACTGTTAGATAATGATCCACCAGGTTCACGGGTGACCGTAAAGAATAATGATTGGATACATGGTGAAGCTTCTTTGGCTTGGTTGCATTTTTTTGTTAAAAAAGTTCGTCCCAGTGAGACCAGGCTAGTATTATTATTGCTTCATAATCACGAGGCTCACAACTATTATCCAGCTTTAGAATATGCGACAGAAAAACACGTCATCTTTTTGTCTTTCGCACCACATACGACTGATCGGATGCAGCCTCTAGATGTGGCTGTATATGGACCCCTCAAAAAGTATTTTGAGCAAGAACTAAACACCTTTCCAAAAATGCACGCAGGCCGTATTGTAAACCAATATGATATGACAAAACTTTTTGGAGGAACGTACGCCCCAAATGCTTGGTTTCAGTACGCAGTTAACGGGTTTAAAAAACCAGAAATATGGCCCTATGACCCAAATGTATTTGGAGAAAAAGATTACGCTCCTTCTACTATGGCAGATCGTCTTTTTCATGACTCATAGTCTGCTTCCACTGAACGTCCTATTAATGTTCCTCCGTCGATAATAGCGACATTTCTTACAACGGTGCATCGTCTACTTTGACCGACAGTCCTTCAAATCCTCAAATGATTCTCCGGCAGTAAAGACGACTGAGTTGCTTTTTCTTGAAATTGCATCTGCTACTCCTATAGAGGCAATATCTGAATCTTTAGCAGACTACCAACACACACCAACTGAGATTGAGATGTCTACTACATCTTTGCCTGTTTCCACCTTGTCCAATGACATAGTGAAAGAAGGATGAGCTAATTTAGAGGAAGTAAGTCATCCAACATCTGCAGCAAATCTTACACCATTGAAAACCAGACCCATACCATTTTTGCTGCTCCCAAAGCAGGTCGCAAACACAAGAGGCAAAAATCAGAGGTGTTAACATCTACACCCGTTAAAGCTATAAAATTTAAAAAGGTGAATAATAAAAAGTCGAAAATTTCTGAGTTAGCAGGCCCCAGCAAGACGAAGAAGAAACGATGCTTTGACAAACCGCTAAACAAAAACCCAAAACCTAATTACTACTGTTTGGTGTGTACTGATAGGTACACTGGTCCCCCAACAGAAGATTGGATTCAGTGTAATCAGTGCAAAAGTTGGGCTCATGAGGACTGCACCTCCTATGTAGGAAGTGGCAGCTATTTTTGCGATGAATGCCAAGATTAATTTCTATTCCATTAGTATATCCTTTTTGCCCTTGAGGCGTATTTCTTTTGTCCGGGGGGTCGGGTAAAACGATTTTACATTGACAGTTGACAGTTTTTTTAATGGCTATTATTTTTATAGAAATGTTTAAGTTTCTTAATTTTAATTATTATTTTCTAAAGATGATTAACCAAAGTACAAATATAACGTGCAAAGACTTCTATCTATTATCAGGTTGTAGTTTTATTTACACTTTCCCTTAACATATGCGTCTTGCCTGGGCTTCCCCTAGATTATTTTTCAAGTCCTTTACGTTATGCATCTATGAGGTTTTTCCATTTGTTTAACTCGTCAACTGAAAGAGACAAGAATACGGCGGTACACACATATGCACACATAAATAGCTCTCATTGACGAATAGACCGGCTGACACTCAATTTTTATTATATTAATAAACGCAATATTTTACTAGGCTTACCTTTAAAGATACAGGACATTCGTTATTTTGTTAAAATAATAATAAAGTAATATTCTAGCATTATTATGATCTGCCATCCCTATAGCAACTCCAGTCTTATTGAGATGACAGCGGTACGCGAAGCGGGTATTTATAGTTGAGTTCTTAAACTAGGTGCGGCGCTTCCCATGGCACTTCAAGTTCGGTTTGCCATAAATATGCCATCACTGTAGCAATTTCAATCATATCTTTTGGCGTGGGATTGGTTCGATATCTCGTAGACGGCGGATCTTAGCATGAGAACTTGGCACCCACTTATCGCATCATCCTCCCTTAATATTTGGGGTCTTCATAGGCAGCGTTTATGAAGATATCAAAGCGCCAAAAAAAAGAAATATATATAGGGGAAAGCGTTATACCTGTGGACATTTTCCAGATTTTTAAATAAAATGAGGTTTTTGACGTTATTTTTTTTATTAGCCTTAGAGTAATACAAAAATTTGTTGTACAATTAGTCAACGCTTAACATCTAGAAGTCTTTGTTTTTATAGGTGTTTTAATTATTACAATAAATCAGTTTTTTTAAAAACACTACTTTTGTCCACAGGTGCAACCTATCATTGTACCTGTGGACAGCACTACATGGACGGCAATGTACCTGTGGACAGACCACTTTTCCATTAGTAATAATTCTAGAAAAATCAACAATAACAAGTAGAATGTTATTATAAAAGAAATTTAAGAGTAAACAATCAAATTTGTTTTTTTGGCATCGCGATACTGTTCATAAAGTTCTAAGGTAGAACTATTGGAGACATCTGAATCATCATCATCAGCTATAACATAACACTTGGAACACAGAAAGTCCGACTCATCTTCAGAATCAAAATTGTCTATATGTGATCTTGGCACACATTTCTCACATAATGAACAATTCAGCATTTTGTTTAGTGTTTCATATTTTTTACAAGCAATACACATAGCATAGGGCAACTGATGTTGTTCAATAATTCTGATCCTTTTATCTGTAGCTAGGCTTTTGGTCTGGCTAGGACCAGCTTTTGGTAGCACTTTTGAAGAAGCCTTTGTCTTTTTTGTCAAGTTTTTCTTTTCTTTTCTTTCCCCTATTTTTATTTTATTTTCTGCTTTTCTGCAAGCTTCGTTCTTTATTTAATTTTTTTCGGGCGTGTCTGTCAATATTCGACTTTTGCCAGGTTTCCTTCCTCTTTGATTGGTAGTTCGAGGGGCTGCTTTAGGGAATGGGCGTACTAATTCGGGAGTTACTATCGGAATGAGCTGTTTGTGTGGTGTAATTGGTTCATTTTCTTTATTTGATCCATCACCATCAGCAGATTTATCAAACATTGGCACTTTGAATTAACCAACAGATGTGCTTGGAGTTTGCTGAATTTCTGTATCACCACGATCATGATCAGCAACAGACTCCGCTTAATTCGGGTTGGTTGCTGATTCTTCAATTACAGACTGATTTTGAGATGAATTTTCAGAAACTGCAGACATAGGCTCTGGACGATCAGTAAGATATGAGCATAGGAAATCCTCTTCGCTGAATATATCCCTATTGAACGGGTATATGCCTGTTACTCCGAAACTTTTACTTATATTTCTTGGAGTCAAGGGGATACGATTCACCAACTATTTCCGCAATATCGTATATTATTATTGGTTTTCCGGGGTTATTTAACTTCCATCTATCTGCTGATTTGTTGTACTGCGTCTTAAAGGGTCCAAAGACACAACGATCTAAGGGTTGCATATGATTTGAAGTGTGTAGAGGCAATGTGAGGAGAACTATGCCATTGTCTCTAGCTTTCTCAATAATCTCAATTTAGATATGCGTCTCGTGGTTGTCCATCGTCAAGAGAACCGGGTTTTCTTTTGTAGGTTCAGCAAATTATATAAAATGATCTAAATATTTCCTAAAGGTTAATTCTGTTGACCATCCTGATTGGTTTGCTACACCCACCTTTTAGCATTTTTTCTTTAAAGAAAACTCTGGGAAATATTATTAAGGAGGGAACTGAATTTCCCACTGCATTTATACATGCAATCAAAGTATTATTTACACCCCGTTCGCCAGAAGTGAGTTTACCTAATTGTTTGATTTTTTTTGGTACCAAGACTTTTCTAGGGTTATGGACAGTAGATATTCCGGTCTCATCAAGATTGTAAATAGTTTCAGGGGTGAAATGGTGTTTTTCAATAACTTTTTGTAGGTTATCAAAGAATTTGGAAACATTAGCTTTGTTAAAGCTACTTGCTCGCGCCAGACTGGTTGCTTCGGGTTTCCTTAGGGATAAATGTGAATGCCGTTGACCTTAACCATCCTATGCCCGCCATTTTGTGTGCATGCCAGGTATTTGGGATATTTGGTTTTTTCTTAAACACAGCAAACTGATATGCGAGTTCTCTGACTTGATTGACATCTAACCCCGTGTGTAGGTAAGCAGCTTTTTCTAAGTATTCCCCGAGTTGATTCTCTGCGCCTTCGTTGAATACTCTTCTGACGTCATTTCTTAAAATTTCTACATCATTCTGACTGAGGTCCTTGTTCTCGTTCATATGGAGATATTTAAATATTGTAGATTTGGGTATGTTATATTTTTCTCCAACGGTTCGCAATGAACATCAATTTCTAACTTCTTTAATTTCCTCCGTTAATGTTTCTGAACACAATTTTCTACGCGTTTTTCCATCCTTACTGTGAGGCGCTGAAAAAAAGCAATTAAATTAATATTTATTTAGTAATTCCCATAGCAGTTACAAATTTGAAGTATTCATGCAAATATTTGTACCTGTGGACAGTCCATAGGTACATACATTTCTATGTCCACAGGTACAAATCTGACAATATAACCTAAAAACCAAATCACCGCCTAAATACTTATTCACGCTATTCTATAACAATGGGCACAGCTGTTAAACAATGTATATTAGTGTTTTTCCGAATGCAATTATCTACATTCTGCATAAATCTTAGAAAAAATAGGAAGTAAAATCAGATAAATACTTACTTTTTTGAGCGAAAACTTTTAACAACCTCTCACAGACTACGCACCAAGAGAAAGAAAATGGCTGCAAGCCAGTGTTACCATACCACAAAAACACTTTACGGATGCGTTCAATTGCTTGCGTTCCGGTGTTTATCTTTTAAGATATCAGTGGTGTCCATAGGTACAACACCTTCCCCTATATATATATATATATATATATATATATATATATATATATATATATACATATACATATACATATACATATACATATACATATACATATACATATACATATACATATACATATATATATATATTTATATATATATACATATATATATATATATATATATATATATATATATATATATATATATATATATATATATATATTTATATATAGTTGTATATTGTATAGTGTAATTGTATTATTTATTATAGTATATAAATGTTTGACAATAATTCATTCATCAGATCGGACTCGTCTGATTTTCGCGGCGACACATAACTTTGAATTTGCATTTCGTTTAAAGGGGTTTTCCACTTACTACAGGTAAATGGTATTAGATAATATTGAGTTCTAATACTTGTATTATTTTATATGAGCCAGTTCACGGGTTTATATGTTTACTCCGTTCATGTGCCTTAACGTATATTTCATCTCTCATTTTTAATTTTTTTTCTCTTGGGCCTAGTTCTAGTCCTATTCCTAGCATCATATTTATTTTTATTTACATTTTTATAAATTGATTGTAGATCATTTTTAAACAGTCGTTGAAAGACTTGAGATAAGTATTATACGCTTTGTCATTTAACTGTACATTATGTATTCTACCAAAGTATAGTTCGCTTGGAGTGTACTATGAATGACATTGTTGTATGCTAATATGGCTAAATTAAATAATTTATGGTTAAATTATGATCTAAACTTTGGTTTATACATCTCACATGCCCTATTGGGCTAGAGTTTAGTCTTTTTACATCTCCCATACTTTGATGTTGAGCCGGTGTAGCAATATGTACTTCAATTTTTATCTGATTTAGATATTCTTTTACTAACTGCATAATTATTATATTTTCGTTTCCTAACATTATTTTGTCAGGTATTCCTATTAGTTTTTAGTTAGGGCGTTTACTACATTTATCGAAGTTTGTCCTTCTAATTCTGTCAGAAACCCCATTTAGAATTTTTTTCTATTCCACACAGGTATTTAAATGTTTTATCGGATACATCTATTTGCCACTCTACGGTTGGGTTGTTCCTGGGCTGTGGTCTATATTTGCTACATTGTATGTCTGATATTTATTAACAAAGTTCTATACATTTTTACACCTGTTTTAGAAATAATATTGTATTTTTATTTCTGGAATCACGCTCCTGATTCCCCTATGCCTAATAAAGCGTTCATGGGTTTCTTGTATAATGCGGTATTGCTTATCACCAGATAGAATTTCCTCACGGTTCGGTATAATAAATAACCTTTAGATTTTTTTATTACATCTATAAATTTCACTTAAAATGTATCCTAATTATTTATTTTCTATAACTATTCCATATCTATTCTTATTTCAAATATATTTAAATAAAATCTTCTTTGATATTATTTTTGTTCAAGCCACGTTTCAAATCTAAACCATCGTACTTTTTTATTATGTCTACTTTATACACTTCCGACTTACGTATGAATATTCTATTCATCCTATACGGATGATGTGTTTGTAATGTTTTAAATCTGTCCTCCGAATCTTCGAAATTACTATGAATTGTCGATTGTATGTAGGAATCGAATGGTTAATCGTTGCAACATTATATTTATTTTCGTGTAAATGTACTGGAAAGCGTGACTTTGTCGGCGACTTGATAAATAGGTTGTTCAGTTAAACTGATTTTACGGCCAATAGCGGTGGTCGCGCTATGAGTAACATCCTTTGTTAACATATTAATATATTTATTTAATATAAGATTTGCTTTGTTATTGTATGTTTCTATATTAAGCTATTCTGTCGTTTTATTTTCTGTAGTTAATTTACTATTTGCCCAGTCTAGTTTAATTTTTAATTGCCTTATTATGTCTATTCCCAATAGGACAGCATAATTATCAGAAAAATTAAATACGTATAATTTTATATTTGTTTAATTGTTACCGAATATTTGTCTCTGTGGAGGCGTAAGAGTACATGCATTATGAACGCTCGTCCCGTGAAATGTTTTAATTGCAAAATTTTCATCATACATAGGGCAATGATAAAAATATTTATCTCTTATTGACGGAGAAATAAATGATTTAGTAGATCCGGTGTCGATTAAAATTTTCAAAGTTACTTTGTTACCCACGAAGTTAATATGTTGTAATTTTCGTTTTTCTTGGCAATACGATATTATTTTTTGTACTGGGGTTTTCGAGGCTCCGTCCAACAATTGTTCATCGTCATTATTACTGACTTAATGTGCAAATACTTTCTGTGAAGCGAAACCTCGTCTTAAGTCTGCTACGTTATGGTTGCTGTTCGATCGGGATCGTAGAGAGCGTATAGTCGCGGCACGTTGGTGAAAATGATTATTGTTGTCATTATAATTATTGTTAAACGCTAGTCTTTGACATTAGATATCATTTATTGAATGAAATGTGACGATGGACGTGAATACCTTTGTGGTCTAAAATTGGAATTGCTATTATAATTTTGTTGCGAATATCCGTTAAAGTCAGTTTATCTTTCGGTTTATAATTAATTTCCTTATTTTTATTATCATAAATATGTGGAGCTTCAAAGGTCATTAAATCGTTGCAACATTGTGATAAAGTTAAATTTATGATGTGTGTTTTTTTTCTAGTATGGTTAGTTATTAATTAAAGATATTTTGGTCGTATTAATATAAGTATACAGCTTAATAAGAAATAATCTTTGCGTGGCGTGCCATTTCTATAGTAATTTCAATCGTGTATTTGGCGTGCCATTTCTATAGTAATTTCAATCGTGTATTTGGCGTGCCATTTCTATAGCAACTTAAATCGTGTATTTGGCGTGCCATTTCTATAGTAATTTCAATCGTGTATTTGGCGTGGAATCGATACTATATTTCGTGGGTAGGACTTTTGGTGCTACGTGTCGGAGGTAGTTAGGTGGCGGACCTTAGCGTGGGAACTTGGCATCTACTTAATACGCGTCACATCTCCCGTCGAGCGGGGCGATTCCTCGAGTATTTTCGCTTTTCCGTTCGCCCCGCTCTTTGCACCTCCGATGGTCGTGGAATACTATTTCTTAAAATTTGTTCTCATCACGCTTGTAGACACAATTCGTGTCGCGTTTGCGCCGTTAAAATAATGGGTCCGTGGCCAGACGGTAAGTCCGGCACGGCTATTTAGCCTGGCGGGCGTGCCGCATAAACGAGCTACCCAGCGGGTGACGCGCGGCGCGATCGTCAGGTTGCATTTGAGTGGTAGTGTTGTGAAGTGCGTTAGCTACGAGCAAAGGCAAATAAATTGTCTTTTAATTTGAACGCCAAAGCCGTGTTGCTTGTGTTGTCTTTATTACACGAAAATAAGATTTGTGGAGACTCAGATTTCCAGATTGCAAGAATTGAAATAATTACAAGTGAAATAAAGAGAAAGTTAAAAATTTTGAAGCTTCATTATTTTTGCGAAAAAAATAAGCTAGAAGTTACGAAAATTAGGTGCAGGCGCAAGTGTATGTGAATCTAAGTGATTCGCTTACAAGGCACTGGATTTCTTGCAAGACAAAAATAATGTTATAAGAAATAAATAGTGAGAATATTCCTGTATATTTCATCTTTATTAACTTTTATATTATCATTTTTGATCACCGATGGGAACTAATTTAAAATATAACGACATTTTCCTTTTTATACCCGTTAAAAAAATTAGTTACGTTGGAGTCAGTATTGTAGATGTAAATTGTTCGTTTTTATGTTTTTTTTATTAACTATAATAAATAACTCTAACTAGAATTCTATCCAAAATTATAAATAAGGAACATTGTTTGATGTCGCCAACCAATAGGCGCTCGCGCTGTCCCCAGCGGTTCAGTTCCTAGAACTCTCTTACTGCACCCGCAATCCCCTTGTTGTTGTGGTTGTTTTACTGCTCAACAAATGTCTAAAAACATTAAATCAAACAAAAGAGAAAGAAGATGCTTATTTGTTTGGGCCCGAAATCTTCTGTGTGTTTTTAAGCTGACCATCTCTCTCGAGTAATACTCGTACATACAGAAGATCTTCCTTTTTTTAATCTAAGCTTCAAACCAATAAAATGATTGCATGTATGTTTTTTAACTTTCTTCAAGCAATATATTTTCTTTATCCTATGTGTATGTGATTATTATCCTAAAAAGTACTTTAACTAGATTAGACTTTTGTCTAGTTTTGTCAGATAGATTAAACTTTTGTCTACTCACTTCTATGCTTTATTTTTCACATCATACAGAATCACAATAAAGTACACAAAGAACGGTAAATTCACGAAAAAGTAGTTATAATTCTGATGGCGATTTCTGAAGCATTAAATGTAATGAAAAATATATCATCATACGTGTTGAGGCTTTATTTTTTGCAAAACATATAACAAGTGAAATAAATTGCATCACCAAGGGTAATTATTCCCATCACCACATCTACGGTACAGCATTGCATTCAAAACATTATTTTTCAGGCTGATGTGGGCATTTACTCTCAAAAGCCTTCCTCGTCTACGGCCTCTCCGAATTATTTCTAGATTTGGAAACGCGCAATACTACCAATTCAAATAAATTATTGAAAAATAATTCAGAAAAATATTTCACTATATATGCTTATTGATAAAAATATAAATCCTAATTAATAATTAACTGTAATTAATATGAAGGTTATTCGTTTTCGGAACATATTAAATGAACGTTGTACTAAATTTATATTAAGTTTTATTTATGAAATATAATTTTACATTACAATCGTCCTTGTTCTGAAATAACACAGTTCATCAGTCTATTTCTAACAGCTGGAGGTCCAAAATTCGGAGCCATTTCAACATTTTCTTCCGTTGGTCTTTCTTAATCTTCAAAATATAGTACATCAACATTATTTTGAACAAAAATAAATGGCAGATTTATGGTGCGACCTGGTAAAGGTTTTGGTATTGATAGACCAATAAATTCATTTTGTAATTTACCAAAAAAGAGTATGTTAAAATATCGCCTCCAAAATTCTCCTTTGACAACCTATATCATAAAATAAAAAATTATAATTGGAATCGACTAGTGCTAATAACACAAATTTGTAATAAAATTTATAGTTCTGAGTCATTATCATCTGGACATTGCACACGCATATGTTTTTCATCAATTGCACCATATATTTCTTAAAAAATAAACATGAATACGTAAGCCATTCTTCTTCTGAAGCTGGCATCTAAAAAAGCATAAATATAAATAATAATAAATATATATTTATATACCTAGATTTCAGAATTTAAAATTAAAGTGAAATAATTACTTGTTTACAAGTCATGTTTACTAGTAAATAAAAGTAATTGCATACGATTGAAAAACGACAAAAGCAGCTACACAATTTTCTATGTGGACATATTTTAATAATTAATTTATTATTAATAGTATTAATACGAATCTGAATCTTAAAAATAAGTCCACGTATTTGCAAGTTTGCTGAGAAATATTTTTTAAATAATTTCCACAGATTAAACATAAATAAGTGAATAAAATCTAAATACTTAAAGACGCGGCGATCGGTAGCGACGGCGCAGATAAAATCGCGGCGGCACCGGTATTATGCTCATATCTAATCAAAGTAAATAGTGACTCAAATGAACAAAGGAAGCTACAGTATTCATCAAAATGAAAGGATCTATTCAATGGACCTAATTGTACAAAAATATGGTGTTGGATCCACCAATGCATTCAAGTGGACAGAGGGAAATTGTAACTAGACTGCAGTAGTCCTAATGTAGCATATTTTTGTAAATTAATTTATTTTATACCCAAATATTCATCCATACTTACCTTAACTTGACAGCCTTCGGGAATCAAAGAAGAAAGAGGTTGTGGTGAAATCTTAAATAGTCCTTGATGGCTCCAATACCCAACCTAAGGGTTACTGTTACCCTCTTCTTGGCAGTTATGAATTTACTCGCAGTTGTATTTTTTGGCAATGTATAGTACAGTTCTGTTTAGTAAAAGTTAAAAATCTTCATAGGAAGTTTTTAAATAAACAAAGAAGATACTGTTGCGTAAGGGTCGACAACGAATGTAATATTTTTTATAATTTTCTAACATAATTACACCGCCCTGTCATTTTCTGCATTATAAACTTGGCCTCACCCAAAATTTCCTTCTTCTTTTAATTTTTTGTTTGCAAATTAAAATGAATACCACGCTTGTGATGGCGATTTTAACAACATCGTTGTCTATTTTTAGTTAGAAAATACAAAGTACACACTCTCAACGACTGTCACAACCGAAATGATCCTCCGTGGCTTTTTGCATCATCCATCGGCCCATTATTGCCGGCGACATACTCACGCGGCAAAAGCCCGGTGACTGTGCCGCGTCGCATAATGAGCCTTAAGTATCCTGCAGTTGTGCAAAATAATCCAAACGATAAATCACGACGCGGTAAAATCCTTATTCGGCGTTGATTGCTTTCGACGTTCAACGCTGAATAAGGAGTTTTACTCGTATTCTGTTAATTCATTGTTTTTGAAGCTTCTTTTAATTTATGTTCATAATTTTAAAAAAATGTTGAAAATAAAAAAAATATTTTTTATTCACAAACTGAAAAATACTATGAATAAATTCGTTATGTATTTACGAGAGAACAAAAATTGTTTTACCAATTAATGAACAGTCTGTTTATGATTTCAATTTCTTTTCTATTAATGGGCTGTATAAAAAGGCGATATAAAATATAGATAAAATTAATTTATTAATGAATATATGCTCCTAGTCACGTAAAGGAAAACTTTTTACATTTATAATATTTAAGCAGTATATATTAATAAAAATATATTTCGTTTACGTGCTTTGTAATATAACAAATAAACGAATTATGTGCTATGACGTCATCTATTTGTAAATTTGTTTCTGAAAATTGTCAAACACTGGCTCGTTGCTACGAAAACAATTTTTTACTACCAACTACAATACAAGGAGGGTAACCAAATTAAATTTTTGTAGATTGGCAGTTACGAAAGTCATTTGCATATATGCTAAAAATAAGATAAAAGGTTATCGGTGCTCAGATTATAGTTTATTGTTGGTTAACTGTAAAATCGATAAACAAAGAAAAACAGTAGCAAGAAAAAGGTCTTTATTTTACATATCCACTGGTGTATAAGGTTGATTCAATCAGATTTACTTTTTCAGAGTATTTTAACACGCTCTTATTAGGTCAATCTATAACTAATTATATAATGGAATATCCGACGTTAAATTTCATGCACTTCGAATTGTTGTATCATCAAGAAACTTGGCAGTTATGTGTAGTTCTGATGGCAATAAAATCTAATGATATTATCGGACTGATTCAATGAAACAGAACTGGAAGTTATACACTGAACTGGATAACTGAACATCGTATCCTAATCGTGTTTAGGCTTCTAATTATTATATCTATTAGGATCACAGGCCTTTGCATCTGGGCAAGCACGTAGCTCTAAATATAGTAAAATTACTTACTTTGCAGGCTTCAGATGGAAGAAGTGAATTATTCCAAGTTTACTTAAAATACGCCTTGTAATGCTGATGCATTGGCAGAGATGAAGAGAATGTGCGCTTAGTTGCCCACAGACACAGAATCAAAAAGAGACACCTCAACCTAATTAACTATGCTGTGCTGCTAATTTTAATTCTGTAGGAGTTTTTTAACAAGGTGTTGACATTTGTAAAAGTAGTTATTCTATACATAATATAAAGCAAGTTCAAACAAATTTTCTCTCCTTTAATAAGACTAAAAATGTAAAAATAAATTAATAGTTTAAAAAAAACTAAAAAGAAACACGCTTTTTAAAATACTGAACTAAAAAGCTAAAAATAATTATCGACCCTGTTTTCTCTATCTACCCCAGAAGGATTTTAGTGTAAGCCATGTTTGAGTACAATATTTGAGTGCAAAAGCGTGGGGCGTTTTTTCTAAAAAAAAAATTTAACAATTTTGCTTCTCAAATTAATATTATACGAATAAAACTGCTTAATATTTCAGTTGGATTTTAAGATAAAGCGCCTACGTTTTTATACTCAAATATTATATTCAATACAGAATAGACAGACAAAACAGGCCCAACAAATATTTTTTGCTGTTTAATACTGTATTTATGAATGCGTCTTTTTTTGTTTTTTAGACTTTAAATTTATTCATAATATTCCTAAATTGTTGATAGGGTTGTCAAAAATCTTCAGAGTAAACATAATTTATACGCAAATGATTTACGAATTCACACACATTGAGTGTCAAATATTATTAAACTGTTATCGGCGGAATCAACGCGAATTTCTATTGTATTATTAAGTGGGTTCGAAATGAGCTATTATTCCACCTTAGCAAGTCACAAGCTATTATAATAGGTAACCAAATCTTGTGTATATGATGTCCAAGCTAAAAGTATCAAAGGCGATATTAAACGGCGTTGTTTTGCCACATTTCCTTCCATTGTTAAGAATTTGGAAATTATTGGTATATGAAAATCTTACCTGGCAGTCTTTGGGGAATAACGTGGATCTTCGAATCCTTAAAAATATAAGCTAAAGCGAATTCAAACATTCACACTAATCAAATTCAAAGTTCATCTATATTGAACACTTTTATTGCTTTTATTTAACTACAGAATTGTTTCCATTAAATTGATCGTTCTGTAGACCTTAAACCTGGTCTACAGAATGATCAATCTGCACCTAAGTAAATTAATTTGTCAGTGTATTATTTATATCGCCAGGTTCAGAAACAAATTTTTGACAATAGGTCACTGCTAAATTGGATGGAAATTCGTAACTGGCTCGATAATGTGTTAAATAATCTTGGCAATTCATTGATTACCAGAAAACTTTCGTTCGTGTGAATAATGATCTTATTCGAAACTGGCTAGGAGAGCAGGTTTCTCATCGATATTATTAATATTATTATCTTTACACTTAGCAGACAGATATGACCAGTAAGTTTTTAATAACTACGCATCAAACTCATCTTTTGTGTGGTCGGGAATTAGTCAGAATTCGAATCTCATACCGCTTTCATTTATAACTTGGTGAATGGATTAAGCCACGTAATTCAAAGACGAGCTACCTTAAGCTATATACCAAAGTATCCGGCGTTGTCCATTGTTGAAGTATACAGCGTGATGTAGATGCTGTAGTTGAATGGGGTAAAGTCAGTGGTCTGAAACTTAACCCTGACAAAAGCTCAATGGTAAGTTATAGTCGTGTCTGATTTTCTATTAGACTTTATTGGTCTGCTGTATATTTTACCCTTAGTTAATAGTAAGATGGTGTTGCCGTGTATTATGTGGAGTTTTCGAAAAAATAAGTTACTGTCTTCACTATTATAAGTTACTTTATATTTTTTTATTTATTAGGTGTTTGTTATTCTTCCCAGAATATCAGATCTGATTTCTCTATTTATAGTCATACTACAAAAATGTCTTTAAAATATGGTTATAGAACCTAACTGCTGTGTAACATCATTGAAGACACTACTAAGGGCACTCAAAAAATGCATTTTAAAATTTCAAACGAATCGATTGTAATTCTTTACTTTCGTACGATAATCTATTAACTGATACATGGACTCCTATTTAGAAATCGTTAATAATATGGTTTATAATTACACTAGCAAAATTATCTGATTGTACGATCTCTAAGCACACTCTTCTCAAATGAACTAAGTAAAAATGAGTGTAAATGACTAAACGAGAAAAACCAAAGTGAGATTAAGCTAAGTCTTAAATATAAATTCGCTTCATTTGCCTTTTGAGCGTTTGAAAACTTTTTAAGAGTTAAGAAATAACAAAAGTCTTAAGTGATCTATACAATTCCTATAATGTCATTTTTAAATTTATACCACTCTCTGCTTACCGTATGGGTTTCAGAGGACATACCCTACTTATTTTCAAACCTACTTTTATCAATATTTATTTATTGTTTACGCCGAGGTATACTATTAATTAAATCTCGATATTATGAATTCTTCGTTAATAGTCAAACATGAAATGGTTGTTTTCAAAAAATAATCCTCTCCGCACTTTTCCCTTTAAAATATCTGCTTCAAATTATTTATTGATATTTTTCATACTTTATCGTCTCAGGTCAAGTTTATTATTGATTTAACGATGTAATTTCCTTTAGCCTTATGTTTTCTTGTTTTATTTTTTATACAAAATATTTCGCAGCACATTAACACTACTAATTGTTAAAATGGCAAGATTATCCCCTAATATACTTAGAAATATGTAAATAATTAATAAACGAGGAAATAATAATTCTCTTTCATTACTTATTAATTTATAACATTTTTTTGCAATGGACTCGGCAAACTTGCTAGGGGTGTTGACTCTAGTTACCATTGCTAAGCTATCGTTAGTACCTTGAGCTCTACATTTTTATTAGTATTATTTTTATAACATATTTTAACATGTATTGTTCTTAGGTTTATAACAAAACTCCGACGAGAAATGCTTTGATATTTTTTTCTTGCTCCGTTGATTACTTCAGAAATACGATTATGAAAATATTGACTCGTAATTGACTATTTCGTGTAACAGTCCTTTTCTAAATACAACTTTCTCTTTTAACCGTTATGCCTTGCGTTTAATATTTTAAATTCTTTGGTTTTATCGATCGCACATTGGGTTTATATAAGTTGTGATTTATAAATACAAAATGACTTGTGTGTTTAATAATTGACCATAATAATTTTATTTATAAATTTATTTATTTACTTAGTAAAATTCTTGCTCAACTTACAGAATTTTGCCAACGCGTTGTGAAAAAAAATAGATATTATATAACAGACAATGAATACAACATATATATAGGTATATACTCTTAACTTGACTCTAAAAATAAATAATTAAGTGGACGGTTAAATAGGTAAGCAGATTGAGACATCAGCCCGATCAAAATTTATCTTATAATTAGTAATTATCTTTAAGTAACAGTAATTATCGGCAGAAATAGCTGCTGTCTTTGTCGATCTTTATCCTTACTGCACTATTTAATTGTCATTATTATACACATTCAAATAATTATCAACTTTACACGAATTAATTACGAAAAAAACAATTTCAATTTTTACATCAAGTGTTATGTAATCACATGCGTACAATATAAAAAATCAGTCCAATGCAAGCCTTACTTGCACAATTAGTGTTCCGTTTCGTCAATCCCCACTTAAGTATTAATAATAGTAACGCACTCCGAGTATGAGCTTAAAAGGGGCCCATCTGCCGTGCTATCCGTTGCCAAACGTAACAATGGCGTATCACATATCATATTGCAAATACTCGGAGTCGAGTAGGGAACGTTTCGATTGAGCCAATTTCAAAATTTTGAGAAATGTGTAAGAACAAAACGTTTTTCTTACATCGTAAGAAATATTTTTTGTCGAAAAATGTTTTCGCTAATATAAGGAAATAAATGATTAAATTGTTTATAAAAATTACTCGTGTTGAAATTTTTCAACCCCGATAGTGTTTATTCAGTCTATATCTGTTCCCAATGTTCATGATTTTTACGATTTTTCTAAGCGATTCATCTGACGATAAGGGTGCGGGACAACAATTCTTAAACGTTTTTCCAGAAAAACGTCTAAAAAAAATACATTATGATAGTGATGAATTCGTGCTTTAAATATTATTATTTGGCACTACACCATATCCTTGAATGAAATTTTGTTTATTTTGCCGATTTATACCCTGAAATTAACTCCCAGAATTAAAATTGATTAATTTGTACATCAACCTCTATAATTGGACCACCGTACTCTATATATGTCCTAAATTTTAATCATTTTTACGTCGAATAATTTCGGAGAAAATCACCTGTGAAGGACGGACGGACGGACGGACACCGAAGTGATTCCATTAGTATCCCGTTTTGGCAATTTGCCACGTGCCTTTAATAATCGTACGTGTTAAACTCTCATTAAGTTAAGGTTCCACAGAAAATTATATTACGTATGTACCTCCATTTAACCCTTTCTTTGAAATTGGCATATAAATAAGATTTATATTGGCATATAATAAAATTTGTTTTATATTGGTATATAAATAACCAACGGAAAAAAATGCTATGGATAACAACCATAGCATTTTTTACACATCACACGATTAAAAGAATCATGAAGAAAAATGGCTATATAAATAAGCAAAAAATAATTTAAATAAGCAAGAGATATCTAAAAATATTAATTATACTTATGATTATTTAGCTTGTATCTCCAATAATTTTGTTTAAAACCGTGATGGGAAACAAATTTTTTTTAAAAAGCTATATTTCTAAACTTTTTACTAAATTTTGCAAATGTGGACTTAAAAAGTTAGAGGGATATTGCAAACGGTTTTGTATGTATAAACCTTTTTATAAATTTTTTTAGTGATGAATAAAGCAGTAATATAAAGAATGTTTTAAAACATAATTTATTACATTTTTAACATCACGAAACTCTATTCGAAGAATTCATTTTTAGGGTAATTAATACTTAACAATATTTAAAACAATCGCAATTTCACTTTACCTTACTCTTTGCATCAACTAAATACATAAACCTACAAAGTTCCATAGCAAAAATTATTAGAAATTACCAAGTTATAATACTGAGATATATTGATGGACATGCTGGAATTACAGGGGTTCTTTGTTATTGAAAAACTCATAATAATAATTATATTTTTAGGAGCATTCGGAAATAAAAATATAACAAGAAAACTTTCCTTATAAGTAGAGTTACAACGGTAACTGAAAATAAGTGTTGACATTATTCATTTTTTAAATACCGACAAATATTTATTGTATGTTTTATTATAAGGGGTCTCCATATATCGCATTTTTGTATCTTATTCTAATGATGGTGATTACTTTGACCAGCTATCCAGGCTGTTATAACAAGTTATTTATCAACTTGTGCCTAATTTTACTTATTTTGTTACAATTGTTTCCAATTTAGGAATTACTGGTGTATATATCGCAGCCAACTAGTTTAATTAGCAGCCAACTCGTTTAATTAGCAGCCTAGCCTTTTTACTAAACAGCACAGTTAAACCAGCGGCCTGAATGATATTCAGCCAATGCGACAATAAAACATTTAATAAACGGGCTGGCTGATGCTTAAGCCGTTCTTAGAATAGGGTGACGATGTGACAAAATATGACATTGGTAATTCTTTATTTAAGTAAACTATTTCAAATATAACATACTGTTTTAACAATCAATATAATAATACATCAAAATGCAGTGTTAAAGTTTTTAAGTACCTATTACAAAATATTGAAGTACCTAATAGTAATAATAGTGTAATTAGTGTAACTTAATAACAAAGTACGTACGTAAATAATTAAAATATTATTTTCTTAACGCAAGTTAAACTTCCATGAGACTTGGATCCGCAAAGACTTTGTTTTTAAAACAAGCACATCTATTATTGCGACACTGCTTTACAGCAGGCTTATAACTGCATCTTTGGAATCCCTGGCAAGAAAAAAAAAAGACTTGCAAGAAAAAAAAAGTTGTCAAATATACACAATTTTCTAACTAAAAAATTAAATGTTATTTATCAAATATACTTGTTTGTAAACTACTGTTATATTAATCATCTTACAAGCCAAACTTTAAATCATTAAGTATCGTTGGTAACTTTTAGATTATTAATTAATATTTTTAATTACAAACAGCATATTTTGCTTGCTCCATATACATATTATACAGACAATTTTTTATATAGTCAGTTTCGGCAAGTAAAAGTATCGTAAACTTGCGGATAAATATATTTCGAATTATGGAAAATAATGTGCAGGTAATGTTTTCCAGGCTTTAGCGAAAGCATTTTACGACACCACCTTGTGTAGGTGTAATGCTGAGAATATAATGCAAAAATCGGTGGACCACAAAAAAGGAAAAGCGTCAATGGCCATCTATTATTTTTCCTATGATATTTTTCCATAGGCACATCTTAGCTTTTTTATCAACTTCATCGACACCACCTTTTGTTTTATTGTAGAACGTTATAATATTTGGCTTCCGTTTTCCATTCGTGCTATCGTCTATTTTCGCTGCACAATGAAGTGATGATATAAGTACCACAGATCTATTTTTTTTGGTACGTACGACACAAGTATTGCTTTGTCAGAAAATCCGAATTGACTTGAATATTCAGGTCTACTTTTGTTTGTGAAGCATGGAGATATTTCTTTCTTGTTCTTGCGCAAGGTTCCCACAACTGATATCTTATGATTATTCGCCAAATCTTCTACTAAAGGAACACTAGTATAAAAATTGTCAATGGTTAAATATCGACCTGTGCCCGAAATCGGTGTAATCAATCTCTTCACGACGTCTATTGCAGCGTGACTCAGCTTATACGGGCCATCCGGCTGCTTACCTGCATAAAGTTCAAAATTCAAAACATAAAAAGTAGTCGCATCTACCAGCGGATAAAGTTTGATGCCATATTTATAAGGTTTTGATTTTATATATTGTCTGAAAGGACATTTTCCTCTATAACCTACCATCATTTCATCAATCAAAACATCCTGTCCAACAGAATAAGGTAATAAGCAGTTCTCAGTAAACTTTTCAAAAATACCTCTTATTGGTGCAGCTTTGTCCATAGCACGACGGGATACTCGTGTAGTAGCATCGTCAAACCGCAACGAGTTCAGAAGAAATTTTGTTCTTTTTAGCGATATAGTTGTTGGAAATATAGATACATCTGTGCCATCAGTAGCATATAAATCTTCTAAATTACCATGGCTCATACGCATAGAACACCAGAATCTTCCGTCAGAATATTTTGTCTCTGACGTCTCACCCTGATGTTTTTAGATTTTTGCCATTTTGTCACTTTGTCACGCCCCGTAAAAACGTATTTATCTGTGATGCCGTATCACAGATCCCGTATAATACATCTTCTTCCGAACTCAAGCAGTCTGTTTCTTCTATCGGTTGAATTTCGTCATTACTTTCTACTTCATAAAGATGGTCGGAAACCTCAGACCCTTCATCACTTAGCTCTGATTCACTCTCTATATCTTCTTCTTGTAATTGCGCGATTATCTGAGAATGGCTAACTACAAGCCATTTTACATAAAAACAATAGAAATAAAACACCAACCCAAGGTTCAAAATAGTAAATAAACAATCTACACACAGGGTCGCACGTAAACTTTTCGTCGACGGGCGCGCGTAGTGGTTTCGACAACTAGGCCGCGACTAAAACAAAAGCTATTTGTACAACACGTGACAGGTGGAGACGGGGTATATATGGCTCGTTTTGTTTATAGTGAACTTAGAAGAGGGTACTTAAGGTAAGAAAGAGTTCTAACGAAAATATTAGGAATTGTAAACAAAAACGTTTTAAGTGCGGTCGATTCGACGCCGCGCGCCTTCTTGAAGGTTAAAATACATTATCATTAAATATGTGTGTATATGTGTGGGTGCGCGCCTGTGCGTGTGCGCGTTTGCGTGTGCTACAAATTGTTTTTTACATATGCAAATAAATATTGTTTTGTTAATACAGCATCCCTCCCCTCCCCTCACCTCCCCTCCCGTCCCGTCCCGTCCCTCTCCTCCCCTCCCCTCCCCTCCCTTCTCCGCCCTTCCCCTCCCCTCCCCTCCCCCTCACCTCCACTCCCCTCCCCTCACCTCCCCTCCCGTCCCCTCCCCTCCCCTCCCCGTGTGTAACATTCGGGTACGTATTATAAATTCATAATTTATATGTATATATATATATATATATATATATATATATATATATATATATATATATATATATATATATACATATACATATACATATATATACATATACATATATTAAAATTTTAAAAATTAAGTAAACAAAGCAAGCTTATAATGAACCTATCCTTCCGGTCACTTTCCCATTTCAATTCTGGCCACACCCATCTCGCCAATGTATACGCGGGGTGGCAAAAACTGGCGGGATGGGCGTGGGCAGCGTGCCACCTATATTAAATATACATTTGTTTAATTACTAAGCTTCGAGAAGCTAATCATTTCGTTATTGAAGTACTAGTGCAATACAAATGAAATTCTGAAAATACCAAATTTGCTTATTTTCATTTTGGGATGAAATATAAACTAAACTTTAAATACTTCAAGTTGGCCCATATACATTTCTCAAACTATACCCGAATTGGGTGAATAGCTTTTACGTCATGCGTGTTCAAAGAAATACAAAAACAAACAGTAAAAAATTCTGAAAAAAAATGTTTTTGTGTTCGATTATTGTAATTATACACCCCTAAATAATTTTTACATAAATATCTTCAAACAAATACAACGTATAGACTGTGGAATCGGCATTTCTACTCAGCGTATAGACATGCCGATTCTACAGTTTTATTGTACGGGTAGGCACAAAGCATAATATAATATAACGTGTAGATATGTCTTTAATTTAAACACTTTAAAAATCCCGATCTTCACAAGTTACCTTATTGCCATTCGAAAGTCAAAAATCTGTTTTCATTTTGTATGTTCATGAAGTTCTACACATAATTTAAAACTCGGTAAGTTGGTCTGTCTCATTGTTAAATGCGTTTGCATAAATAATTATGTAGGTACTCCAAGCTATTTAATGTCATAAAATCGATTAATACCTACCTCTGTCTTATTTCTTTTGGGTTCATTTATACATCTCGCATCACAGCGCGCCTTCAGTATTGGATCCAAACTTACATGAGCTTGTTTTATTTTTTTCTTATCCTTTTTGTCCGCTCTGATTACTATTCCCATAAGTAAAACACACATAAAAATAAGGTAGATAAATCTGCTTGTTGTCATGTTGGGAAACGTAATCACTATGTACAAATTTTTATCTGCACTAAGGTAAGATTTGCTTGAATTTTTAAGTTTCGCGTCAATAATTTTGTTTTGTTAAAAGTTAGCAAACGTTCACTGAAAAAGATGTGGAAAGAACAACACTTTTTTACACTTGGAAGCCTAGGAGATTTATATTATCGTATCTGCATAATGCTAACGGAAATTGATTATCATTCAATTACATACCATCAACTGTTAGAAAATTGGGGGAAAATTGTATTAAAATGTGCTTTATGATACGTCAGTATAAGCACATAATATTTAGTTTTTGAATCGTTTATATTTCCCAGGCCCACTCCAGCCAGTGAGTGAGTAGTTTATTTAGCAATATTATATAAATTGGAAATTAAAATTTACTTTTTATTTACTATTTTTGGTCTATATTCTAATTGGGGAACAATAATATATTTAATTAACTCGATAAATAGTAGCTATTGCATGAAGGACAACACTATTTCAATAAAGACTTAAATATAAAATTCTAACGGGTAAGTTTTACAATGGAAAAGAATTGATTTGCTATAAGGTAATTTGGTATAAGGTGTATGTTTCGAGGGCATATACTTTTTAAACTATTTGAGATGAAATGAAGTAATTATTTTAAAATACAAACTAAAAAGTTGCAACCAAAAAAAGAAATATTTTCAAACGGTACAAAGCAAAAACCTAAAAAAAACGAAAGTACACGTTCGACATAACAAATGTTAACATCATAATTAGAATTTTTTCCAAAATACTTTCAGAAGCAATTATACTATCAAAACCGATTAGTTTTATGTATGGCAATGAAGTTATTGACCTTGACTACCACAATATATACGGACACGTTATTATGCTTTACGATGTAGATTTGACATTTCATTAAAAGTTACGTTAACACTGTTAGGGTCAGTCTTCCACAAAACCACAAATAGCAATCACAAATTAATGTTACTTGCAATGTTTTTCATTGAAAGTTATTATTACTTTTGATATCTGTGGCAACAGCCATGACTATTTACAGCGGCACTACTCACTCTAAGTCTCGTAACGACGTGCGTACGGCAGGGCGACGTAAACCGGACTGACTAAATCTTTAAACTTATTTTGTTGTCATCGAGTCATCCCCATTTATGTGAACGGGATAATATAAATCGTCTGGTTACGTTCCCGATTCGAAAGCCACAATAAGATGAAATAAAAAGAAATATGTATATTCATAAGTTTATAAAAAATCGAGAAAATGATTTAATTTCTTTTTGTTTTTTAAGGTCAAATAGATTTAATATTCAACAAATGTTTTACTAAGGTCAAATAGATTTTACATTTGTAAGTTTTTATGTGGAAATAGTTTTGTAACTATTATTAAAATTTAAATAACTTGTATAGCTTTAAAATTCCACATTTATGGTTTTGCAACAAATTATATCACTCGTTTACGTAACTTAATTGAATAAATAATATTTACACAAAAGATTTACAAACAAAAATATTTATTTTATTATTGTGATACTTTATAGAACATCGTCTCTGGCCAGGAATTTCTATATTTCACAGTATTTTAAATATTATTTCATAATTTAGCCATAAAAGTTTCACCAATATGTACTTAAGAAATAGTCCTTTTCAGGGTTAGCCAAATAATAAAAACGGAAAGTTTGGTGTATCCATCTAACCATCTAAGCATTACTGCTTTTTATAGCTTAAGCCTTATTGTGAAGAAATTTTATGGAAACAGATTATTTAATTAGGTGAAAAGTTAAAGGGAAGAAAAAATATTTTCAATTTTCTTTGAAGTATCGTACATCGAATTTGCAGGTTCACGGATCCTGTTGAGTGAGCAAATGGTCTCTTCTTAGTGAGAACAGAGATACTCCAAATTGTTTCGCAGTGTACACCCTCCTTAACTTTGTAATCACGTGTGTTAAAAATGTGTAAGGAATCATTGTAACGGCATTTATTAAGCAAGTTAAAAGAGATATATACTGCCAATTATTTTACTTATGCCTCTAAAATATATACTAGTTAATTTATGTAGCGAAAATTAATATTAATATTTGTTTAATAAAAATACTATGTAATAAATATATTTTGACAGAAATATTGTTTTCATAGACTATATAATCAAAATGTTATCTTTTCGCCAGCTTTTCTGATTCTCGCTTAGGACACTATATTTATTGTCCGTAGTGCTGTAAATACTTTTAAACTTAATTTTAATGTGCTAGTGATCTGCAGAGGGATCGTTTCTCATAGCTTTTCATGTCTTGAGAAAGAAATTAATTTCAATTTCTTGTAATTCAAATTGTCCATGTAAAATGTAATAAACAACGGAAAAGTCCGTTCCATTCACGGTTTGGTTTATGATGGCTGCACGCTTTCTTGATATAAAAATACATTGTGAGCTAAGATAAACTGTTTTGTCATAAACTGTGTAAATATATATATATATATATATATATATATATATATATATATATATATATATATATATATATATGTATATACATATATATATATATATATATACACATATATATACATATATATATATATATATATATATATATATATATAAATATATATATATTACATTTTTAAACTATGTCATAAAAACTCACTTAAACTGAGTACTTTTCCATAAGACCGAAATTAATTTGATAATTTTTTAACATAAAACGGCAGTTTTAATTAAAGAATATGAATTGGAGACCGACTACATGTAAGCAATTAACACAGGTCCTCAAATACTTTGATTAGATTTACAAATGGCTGTTGAAAATAGGTACAATTTGCATTTATTGTTTCTTCCGGTATTTTTATAGTTGCTATAATCATTAATATCAATTTGCTTCGTTAATAGATGGTTGTCATTGTTTCCATTTTAAATAAATGTGAACTCCGTGTGTACTCCGCATTATGCACTTAACGAATACGGCACCCTGCGGTGCACAGTAGGACTATAATAATCTTTCGATTGGTTTAATTAGCGCAGAATATAATTTATATGTATATGTAGTTTATACCTTTAAAAAATATAAAGTGATTTGTATTATGTTAAGTTTTCTTAAAGAAATAGAATTTTACTCTATTTCAATTTAAAATTGGTGAGTGCTGTCGCCATAATCTTTCATTTCTTTTTTAACAGTTTACAAACGCGCATCGTATTGGAAATTTATAGACGGTTTTACAAATATCATATTTCTGTGAGTCCTAAAATACAGTTGTCTGTTAAAATACAGTCCTAAATACAGTTTTCTGCGAGTTCTTTCAACACTCGGATATCAATTAGTAACTTGTTATGGTGAGTCTTCTGTGAGTTCTCAGGCCAGTTTTTTCACCCAGCGCACACACAGCGCTCACAGCACACACAGCACACAGACGCAGACACACACCCACGTACGCACGCAGGCAAGGCCGCAGGCAACAGCTCGCTCACCAGCTCACTCACACACTCACTCAATCGTTCACACAGTTGCCCACTAGCCAACACGCCCATTCGTCCACTCACCTACTCACCCACGCGTCCATTCGTTTACTCGCCCCCCGAAGCACAACACTCGTCCACTTGCCCATACACTTTCTGGCCCGTACCTATTTCAACGTAATGCGATAGCATGCAGTTTACCCACTCGAATGTCGTGCGGCATCTTGAACATCTTATTTTCTGATGAAAATAGAGGGACATAAGTATTATTAGGAATCCTCCCCCGTTGGAAAGTAAACTCATTCAAATATAAATTGGAGACCGACTAGCAGTTAACCCGTAACTTTGGATGTGTATTTCGTAAAAATTGTAAGTGTAAATAGTAGTGCAATTGTAAGTGTAAAATGGGAAGAGAGCAGGCAGGAGACGATGGAGGACAAATATAAAGTTCCTCATGAAGTATGGATAGACGTATATTGCATATCTAGGTCAATTTTAAAATAACCAGCAATGATTGAAACAAAATACAATTAAGACGTTGTGACACCTTAGACGACAGATTAAATTACAAAGTGGTCGGCGGAAAAGTTTCTTTATAAATTAGGATTCCCTAATGATTAAGTGGTTTAATCTACCTTAGAATCTAGTTTATCGACCGATAATAAAATTCCAGATGTATGTGGCACAAGACTTTGAGAAGACATTACACCCAGAAAGTTGATAACTAGTTACAAATTTTCTAAAAAATATGACAACAATGTAAAATATTTTATAGGCAAATTCCGCCTAATTCATTCCCATTATAGTTACATACATCGATGGTAATGTAAAAAAAACAATTTCCATTGTCGTAGTTGGACTTATTTCTTTCAAACTTTATTTAGCATGGGTTTGTTAAGAACCAAAATAGCACAAGATATTTGTAATATGTCTGAACCATGAGTTAAGAGGTGAACAATTTAAGAGAAGCATAACTATATATCCTTTATTTGAAATATTTGAGTGAAAAAAGAGAAATCCGAGTCTGATAGTAGCAATGTTGGATTTATTACAGATATATGTAATATTATATTTATGCATCTTTTAGAAATAAAGAGTTATTATTTTTCTCATAAATTAATCATTCTTAAATTAATAATTTGTTTCTTCAAAAAACTAAAAATGGCATGTATTTAATATGGCGCGAAGACGAAAGTGGATAAAAAATTTAGAATACTGATTCAGCTTTCATTAATTGTTTAATTAGAAAATATAAAAATGCCACGAAGAATATTTCATGTCAATAAATTAACATGGCAATATTTTGAATCTGGCAACACTTTTATGACCACAAATTTTTCATGTTGCAATCAGTGCTATTTCTTGCGACGAAAACTAAAGAGAAAGAAGTTTGTTGAAAAAGAAATTTATAGTGGAGCTTTTTAAAGTGGTGCCCATTTCGAGAGTAATAATTCTAGGAACACTTAAAAACACGGAAACAGCTAATTGAAACGGCAGCCAAATCAACCTACGCTATTAAAGACTCACAGAAAGTTAAAGACTTGCTTCTGCTTAATTTTTTGATTAGTAATAGAGTAAGGAAGTTTTGTAATAGTAAATGGGTTTATATTAAAATAAATTTATGAGTGGGTTAAAAATTGTAAATTTCCATATTTTTGTTCACTGAATTTAGCTTTATTTCAAATTTAGATGACTTAACCTAATTTTATATTTACTATATAACTTTTACTAACACAAATTTTATGATAAAGACACATATTTATGGATTTCCGTAATTTTTGAATTTGTTCATGTATTAATTTAACATTTATCTACCTCCTGGCTGCTAATTATCTTCAGTAACCCTACTGCCCCTTGAAATTTAATCGAAATTCCTTAACCATCTGTTTGTTCATCAGGAAAAACTTGAGTGTTACTTTAACAGCATGAAAGTAATAATAGGAGCCATATACTTACCTCCGGAAGTTTGTTATCACAATTCGTTTGAACATATTGTGTGAATTAAACATTCAACATCATATCAATATTTCATAATAATCGGCAACTTGTACAACTTGTAGACTTGCACTGATACCTTAGCATGTACAAATATTACACAAGAGCAGTTTCATAACGCGACATAATCACAATGGATAATTTGATCATACTACCTTTTTCTTGGGACTTTTTATAACTAGTGTACAGACAAGTAATACCTTGTGAACACTTAATTCGTTTGGAAAATATTTGATTGTATATTTTTTTATAACACAAAGAATGAGCGACATTTGTAACTATAATAACAATATTATCCGAGTCTGGAGTACCAAAAATAATTTGTCTTCCAATTACTAAATGCAATTTGTATTATTTAAATTAATTCAATATGCGAATTGAGGTTATCGTGCTTATTTTTTTTCTTTATGATAGCTCTCTTTCAATAAATAATAAGTGAAGATGTGAGTGGATCATGATTATTTGATGTAAGGAAATTAGTTACATCATATCTTCATTGCCCCTCAAATATTTTGATTAGATTTACAAATGGCTGTTGAAAATCGGTACAATTTGCATTTATTGTTTCTTCCAGTATTTTTATAGTTGCTATAGTCATAAATATCAATTTGCTTCGTTAAAAGTATTATTAGAAAGTCTCCTCCGTTGAAAAGTAAACCACACCCTTGCGTAAATTTATGTCTAGGAAGTTCTAATTCTAGGTATTGGTATTGGAAGATTAACTGGATCTGTATCAGAAACATATTCAGAGTTTACATTATTTGGATTATATATAGGTCTAACTGGATATTTTTTCATTTGCATTTACATTTATAAATGTTATAGCGTATTTAGAACACAGTGCTTACGAATATACAGATAGCGGTATGTGAAAAATACTACCCATATTCTAAAATGTGAGGTTTACCTATATAGATTTTGTATTCCGTATCTAGAGTATTTATGATTTTCTTAAATATTATTGGTAATTTTTTAAAAGAATCTAAGTTAACTTGCTTTATTTATACAGCTGATATATCAAAGTTGAGGTTCTCGGGTTTTAATGAATTGCAACATTTATCTTTCATTATGTCAAGATTTTAGTTAAAAAAATTAATTAAGATATTAGATTTGGCCTTGGCTTGTAACTATCTTTCTCTAAAATATCCAATATATTCAAGTGATTGAGGGTATTCTTTCCCGTCACATAATTTTCATAAATATTTTCTTTAGGACAATTTATGGAAACTTTTGCTTTTTGAGAAATTATGAACATTGCCGTTTTGCAATCTTTTCCAACTTTCCAAACTTCCGTAAAGGAATTCAGTTTCACACTGATTTGGAATAGAAGTAACAATTTAAATAGAGTCACATAAATAGAAAATATCTATTTGGTTATTAACAATTTCACATAAATAGAAAATAATCTACTTGGTTATTAACAATTTCACATAAATAGAAAATAATCTATTTGGTTATTAACAATTTTACAATATTCAAGGTATTATGTCAGTTACAAAACTAGTTCTTATCTCTAGTTACAACAATATATTTATTTAAAGGGATTATAGATACATACATTTTGGCATTCATTACATTAGGGTTTTTGGCATTCATTACATACATTTTGGCATTCATTACATTGCTACGAGCAATGGGAGGTTATGATATAGATTAAATTCTAGAACATTGACTAATGGTATCTTTAATATAAATACTATGTTATTGCTCTAATAATAGCTTATCATATCAGAATTGAGATATAAATATGATCCAAATCTACGGAACTTAAAACTGAATAAATCTATAATTGTCTACTAAATTTTGGTAGATTTTCTTGGTGAAATAATGAATGGATATAGGATTTTATTATTGCTGAACATTACAGCGTTTATTCAATCCTCATTTTTAAATAATAATGTGAGTACACTATTTTCTAATGTCTTAACAACTGCATAAATTTAGCTTTCAATACCAATTTATTCGGTACAATGGTCGAGTTTCTCAAATTTAATGCAATATTTTCAACAGCTATATTCAAATTCTGTTCATTAGTGTTTGTTTTACCATTGCCATTTTCATTCCCTATATCAATAACATTGTAGCAGCACAGAAAAGTTAAGTTATTTGCGCACCTAAGAGAATTTCAATTAGTCACAAACTGATAAAATTGCAAAATTTGAGACATAGGTAGGGCATGGCAGCCCCGGCGGATTTTCTTGGATTTGTTATTATTACTTTCTTTCAGTCGAAGGGTTTACAAACAAATATTTTATCGTTTTTCAATTACAACGACTACATCCGCCGAAGGTTTTTTCAAAATTTTTTATTTTGATTTTATTTTATATTTTTTTTATTAAAACATCTGCCGTGGGCTTAATATTTTTCAGAAAACCGTGTCTAAATCGGTCAAACCATTTTGGAGATAAATGGGAACACTCGTTTGCAACAAAATGTTACAGCGCCCCCTGGCGAGCTAACACCATAATCCTATCTAAGAATAATTGCCAATTAGTCCCAAATATTTTTCAGAAAATCGTATCCAAATCAGTCAAACTGTTTGGGAGATAAATGAGAACATTCGTTCACAACCAAATGTTTATTGCGGCACCCCCTGGTGAGTAATCACTGTAACACATATCTAAGAACTATGTTCGATTAGTTCCAAATATTTTACATACCAGGGCCGGAATGAGACTTCATTTTTTATTTATGTTACTAATCTAATAGATTGTCTTCCCGTCATCTACCTGAATTGATTTTGAAATAAATTTTTCTAATGTTTTATCTATCTCAAAAAATCAACATAACGCAACCATTGTTGAAGAGAGTGATCAAAATAATATTTTTGCTGCTAGAAAATAAAGTACAATATTAAAATAAATTTTACCTTGGATATTGCTGTTGAAGTTTCCAAAATATCGACAACGAAATGAAACAATTAATTTTTAGCATCATTTTCCTTACTTCATACTTTGATCTAAATAAAAATTGTCATGGAAGTATTCTGTGAATGAAATATCAGCCACGACAAAAAAAATTGTTGAGATATTATTAGTTTCATCCATACAAACTCAAAATTATCCATCACATAATTCCTCACGCATCTGTGTGATCTATTCTTCGTAAACTTTGCTAAGAAATTATTTTCTTAAAACGGTCTCTTCAGGAATATGCAGCTCAATGCAAAATTTTTCGAAAATGAATTTTATTCAAATTCCTACCTATGTCATGTTTGCGCAAATGACCATATTCCAATCGTAATTAAAATCAGTTCACTTTGTTAACCAGTTCAATGTAGGTCTTTGAAAGTCGTGAACTAGTTCTTTTAGTTCGTTCTTTGTACCTAATAAACACACTTCCCTCTCATACTTTCCAAACTTCAGATTGACAGCTTAGCTCTTAAGAGACTGTCGTATTTAAAAATTGATGGTTATAAAACCAAATACACTCGACATTGTGACGATTATTACTATTATTATATATCTACAACGAGTCAACCTATTTAAAAATCTATACGAACGTAGCGAAAAATAAACATATTCCTTTAATTAAGCAAATTCTTTATAGGAATTACAGGTATATAATAACAGAATAGAAATAGATTAGATTTTCAATAAATACTTGCATTTTCCAAAAAAGTGGAACATTTTTAAAACATAAATAAACTACAGGGTAACAACCACAGAACATAAAACAAATAGAAGTGGCATGTTCGCCGAACCATTGTGTGAAAACACGTGTCGCCAGTTCAAAACATATGAATTTTAAACGCACCAATTACAACACGACGCACTCCCCCACCCGTGTTCATAAATATCATGGATGTATTAAATTCATTCTCGTTTCCGCACGTTTGTCGCATATTTTTATCTTGCTCCCGTCAAAAATTCCGAAATGTTAGCATTGTTCACAGATCGCTTACCACGTTATCGACATAAAGCAATAGTACAAATTAGCCGCTATATTTAAATGTTTTTAAGAAAACTTAAATTTTACGAAACTGTGATCTTTAGGTACATCCTAAAATATTTATTAAATCATTATCTACATGCGATGCACCCAACTGATTAATGAAAACTCAATAATTAGCTAATAAGATTTCGTCGGTTTTAGAGCATTACGGTTAAAACTTTCGGTATTTATTTAACAAAATGCTTGCGCTTTCTCTTAATTTCGGACTAATCTACATTTCCATAATGTACAAACAACTACATATTGAGTTTTATTAACGGAAAATAAATGATAAAACGCGCGGTGGTTCTAGTAAACAATGAAGCCATTCAGTTTAATGGAATGATAGGGATGATCTAAAGAAACATGACGCATGATCTAAATCATCATCATCATCATATATATTAATACGCTAAGGTTAAGATGTTACTCTCCCTTTTTAGAAAAAACCTCACAACTAATCCACATAAATTATATATCATTTTATAGATAATTGCTTGCTCTACCGGCATCCACAACTAAAAAAATTATTATTGCTATTGTTTTTGCAAATTAATTAATTATTAAAATTATATACACAAAACAGCAATGCTGCCATCTAACGGCTCAACGTCAATATGATTGACAGTCGGTAAAATTTTTGTTTAATTTCAAATCCACTCACGTATAAATAAAGTGGCGCTTTAGCTCAATGCTTTTGATACTTGCGCCTCTATATGTCAATTTTAGTAAAATATTTGTTTGATCTGTCATCTGAGCTTCATAATGGAATAAATAATGCGAAGACTTCGCACGGGTCACGCTAGTTATGATTATAGCAACAAAGATAAAAATAAATACATAACAGTTTACTAACATAATTTATCAAGACTGCCAATTGTCTAAATTAAAAAAAGTATTATGATAATTTCAATATCTATAGTCTCAGGAAACAAATTTATTACGATAATTTATATTTATAATGACCGTAAATGATCCATTTCGAACAAGATTAAGAAAGTAATTTTGTAAAAATCTCTTTTTTCAGAATACCAGGACATATTTATACATTATAATTATTTTTGGATCTTTTCCTAAATTATGCTTAATAATAAACATAAAATTTTACATTATTTGTAAATATTGCATATTCATCATAGACATACATATAAACATTAATTTATTATTTTCCAATAAACGACTTCTTTGTGTATTCAAAAATTTTCTATTTTATTTAGTTGTAAGTACTTAATAGATTGAATTTATTTAAACAGAATATAATAAATGTATAAAGGAAACAAAAGAAAGCAATATTTTATGATTCGGTGTTGTATAAATAATACATAAACTCATATTTTGTCAGTATAATATAAAATAGAAGTGACTATTTATAGTATACTGACAAAATATAAGAACACATACACACATGTATGCGCAAAGCGCACACGCACTCACTCACACAGCGCACGCACTCACGCACGTGCGTGAGTGCGCGCGAGCGCCATCGCGCGTATATGCGTTAGAAGTTTTTTATATATTGACTTGAATTGTCTCTAGGTGGGGTTATTGAGCCATCATGTGAACGTATGTTACAAAATAACAATTCGAGGTAATCTGCTCGTAGGTCCGTTTTTCCTACATAACATAATGACATCGGACATTTCATTGTATTTTTGCCTAATAAAGTGGAAGACTTTATTTAAAATTTACCTTTGAGCGTAGTCAGATATATGTGGTGGCAGAACGACGGAGCGCCCCTTATTTCGATATTCGTGTACTTGAGTATTTAGACGAGCAATATTGTCGTCACTGGATAGGGGGCAGTGGATCTGTACCTTGTCTTCAGAGATCTCAAGATTTAACTCTACTCGATTTTTTTCTTGGGAATAGCGTCAAATCCGATGTATATTCAAATGAATGCCCGGACGAACAAACTTTACGAGAAAAGATTACCGACAATTTTAATGAAATTAAGAGAAATGCTCAAATGGTGTAATGTTAATAATTCAATTATAAGGAGTAAGCGATTGTGTGTAGAACAAAACGGAAATAATTTTCAATATCTTCTTTAAGACTTATTAAACAAATAATTGAAATCATTTTATATGAACATTTAATAAAATTTTTTGTGAAAAAATTATTATTAAAATGGCTTCTGTGTAATACTTTACAAACGTGAAAAAAGTCATGGATTGAGTGGTTTCCGCAGAACGACAATATGAGTGGGTACGTTAATAATATTATTCATTAAGTTTTTACTAGTTATATTTCATGTTATTTAACCAATCAATTAAACGAAATACCCGCGACGTATAAATTACTTTTTATGGTATACTCATACAATGTCTCGCGCGGTAGGTTTGCGGGTATTTCCCCGAGCGGTGCTTAACAATGTGCGCAAGTATAGTGTGTACAAAAAGATGATAAATAATTATGAATATTATTTTGAATTTTCCGAAAAAAATCATCTTTTAAATTTGGTTTTAACGACAATCAACTATTTTTCAGTCAACATATAACGTCTTTCTTTGTCCGACATTTATTTCCGGACACCGTGTATATGTGTTAGACAAAAATAAAGAAGTAATTATTGGTATTTTTAATTAAAAAAATTGATGTAGGTATATTACAAAAAAAACTGATGCAGGTATACAAAAAAAAATTTTTTTTTCATTATCCGCGAGTTTGCATGAAGTCCAAATTTCGTTAAACCACGTATTGAGCAGAAGTGGCGTGTAGTATTAAAAATATGCTCATAATTAGACATCGGATTATATGCATTTGCATATATTTCTATTTTTATAGCATTATTGCATATTTTGGTACATTTTCATAACAGTGCTTATTTCAGTAGTTATACGTGTTGTATTATGCCGTCGACGCCACAGGTCGACGCGTTCGCCTCGCACACACTCAGCGAGCGCACTGCAGGGTGGGTTTACTTCATACAAATATTTCGATTGGAACGCGAAAGCCCTATCTCTTTCGCACACGTAAAATTTTGTCTATGGAACATAGAGCAGCGATAACGAACGCTATATAATCAAAGAAAAAAAAAAGACTATGATACGAAATTTAAAATCGTTAACTTTATATGAATTGGTTTGTCAAACTGCAAATTTGTAACTTAACATTATTTTATAGTTCAGTTTTACATTTGGTTATAATATCTGTAATATTTTCACTTTTAATTCAAATTTTGTTGTATTTGTTACATTTGTTCGTAACAAGAGGAAATTATTTTAAAGATCGTTCTTGTACATTGGGTTGTAGCCGTAAACATTTCACGGTAAGAAAACATTTCACGGAAAATTATTAATTTGATAATAGCATCGAATCAATTATACATTTTATTGATATTATATTGTTCAAATTCATCATCAAAGTTACATTCGCGTTTTAATAATCAACAACAAAGAAGTTACTAATAATTTAATTTTCTTTTTAGACAAGCGGATTTAAGAAGTTACGGCATGTGGAGAATAGCAGACCTAGCCGCCGGCACTCTCAAAAAAACATCACCGTCATACGCATTATGTAATTATGATGAAGCAATTATTACAAACCAAAAAGAATCCATTTATAAATTTACAATATTATATATGTACATTGTTGGTTAAATAATTTGTTCTTTTATTTGCAGTTGGAGATGGAAAAAACAACCAAAACAGAAAGTGGTACGAAAATTGAACGAAGAGATTAAATTTTTTTTTTATAAGTCATTGGAAGATTTAAGTAATTTAGAGAATATTTTTAAAAGGTAATTATTGAATCAGAACTTGAAGAAGAAAGGGCACAGATTTAGTATGGATGCAAAGTTGTTTGTCAATATTTAAGAATAGCTCCGAATTACAAGTTCCTGCAAAAGTTGTTCGCTGTACCATTGATGGGTATATTGCATTCGCTTTCAAAATTTGTCAAATTTGTTAATTTATACCAAATACTGCATGTGTATTAGGTTGCGCGTAGCCTTCTGATTAAAACAAAAGATTGTGAAAATGAGATTTTTAGTAATGATGCTAACATATAATATACAACAACTACGAGCATATTGATTTAAAAGATAAAAATAAGTTGTTACTGCATCAAAGTGATTTGTTCAGCTGAAGATGTAATCAATGTGCCAATGAATAAAAGATTATTTAGAAAATAATTTTCAACAAAATAATTTATTCATATGTATTAGGTTAGATTTGTTTTTTAGAAATTTTTGTAATTGTGTAAATATCACAGGAATAATTGACATTCTTATATTCTACTTTTTGTATTTGATTCTTTATTAAGTGTTGTCGACTATTTACATTGGGGATATTAAACTGAATGTATAAATTAGGTTAAGTAGGATATAGAAATTAGCCTACAATGAGTACAAAAATCTTTTAAATCAACGATTGTGCCAGAACCGTATCCTTTTTATTTCTTTTTATTCAGCACATAGTTTCAATTTCTTTGAAATAGTTTAAAAAAATTGAAATTATCCCCCTGATTTAGCATTTTTTTACATTTAGTAGCACAAAACTGAAGTGTAATCGCCACGATAACCGCATTTTTTCTCTTCATAAAGTATAATTTCCATAGTATATTTTATTCATTTCAAAGATTAATTGTTAAATTCAAAATAAAATTATTATAACCTTGCTACTAGCAAGGTTATAATAATTTTATTTTACTAAGATATAGAATAAAGCTGTAAGATATAGAATATTGATATTTTTTCACTATAAAGGTTATGAGTTATACGAATAATGTAAACGTCGAATTAAATAAATTAATCGATGTTAAAAACTCTAGAGTTATAACGCAGTAAACAGTAAAAGGAGAGTTAACAATTTAGTGAATGAAAATTCGTATTAAAATTGAAAGTATTAGTATATTATTTTAATGATAGAAGCTAGTTAAGTACATCTTGATATGTAAAAGCGGCAGATATTTTGTAAAATAGAAACGTTCATTCAATGTGTTTGTATGTGGCCACTAAGTTTTTTGTTAGTTCTTTTCAGTTATGTCGCTCGAACTGGCGAATTTTTTTCTAATGAAGTTTTTTAATTTCAGAATTGTTGTTTCAATTGTAACCTAAAATGTAAGAAAAGTACACCTGTCAAAAATACGAGTTGCAGCTAAAGTACGAAGTTGCAGCGAGTGCTCAGCAAATGGGCACTCGCTGCAACTTCATTAGATTGGGCAACAGGGGAATATAGAAGCATAGTACTTGGAAACGCGAAAGTGCTATCTCGCTCGCACAATTGCTTGCAGTTGACCATCTATTTAGTATATAATCTGTGGCGCACTGAATCCAATCTACTGGCTCGCAGCGGTCAGCGCTCGAGAGGCGTTGGCGGGATGCGGCGTGCGGGTGGGGAAGGGCGTACGGCACTCGCTGCTTCACTCACGCGCGTAACGCAATTCAATTGTTTTTGTCTCGCTGTATTTGTTTATCTATCTACGAAAATAAAATTTTATTTAAAATAATGCCGCCAGTGAAAAAAATACCCAGACTTTAATGGAATCTTGGATAAAAAATTACCCAGACCAATTTACAACACTGTGATTTTCTGTAAGGTTTGTGAAAAGCGAATACCTTCATCAAAAAAATATCAAATCGATCAACATGTGAGTACTGCTTCCCGTTTAGCTGCAAAACAGAAACCTACAACAAGTCGACAACAACTACTGACTCATATTTCGTCTTCTAATTCGGATACTACAAACAAAATACAATTCAACAAAGATTTATGTGAGTTTTTTGTTGCTTGCAATATACCTTTCCACCAATTAAATAACGAAGTATGCAGAAAATTCTTTAAGAAATATTGCACTAATCAGATAATTTCTGAAGAATCCACAATTCGAAAAAACTACCTGTCATCTATCTACGAAGAAGTACTTAGTGAAATACGCGCTGATCTCTCGAACGATTTAATATGGATATCGGCTGATGAAACGACAGATTCATGTGGACGACATATAGCGAATCTAATTGTTGGAAACTTATCTAAAGAGCCCTCTATTCCCCATTTGGTTGCTTGCAAGGTCCTAGAAAAAACAAACCATTCAACTATCGCCCGGTTCATAAATAATTCCATCAAATTACTATTTCCCGATTCTTCTATGGATGAGAAAATATGTGTTTTTGTTTCTGACGGTGGTAAAAGCTGGTCAAGCTCTAAAAGTATTCTACCCAAAATTGCTGCACATCACCTGCCTAGCCCACGGATTACATCGACTGGCGGAAGAAATCAGAAATGAGTTCGGCATAGTAAATTAATTGTTACTTCTACAAAAAAAGTGTTTTTAAAAGCACCATCACGAGTACAAGCATATAAAGATAAACTACCAAACGTTGCACTACCCCCAGAACTAATATTAACACGGTGGTGAACTCGGTTAAAAGCTGTATTGTTTTATGCTGAGAATTTTGATGCCATAAAAGAAGTAGTTGGAACATTTGACAGATCAGATGCCATTGCAATCAATTCAAGCCAGCTGGCATTTGAGGATCCTTCAATAAAAAGACATAATGCTCTTATTGCAACACATTTCAGCAATATACCCGATGCAATCGAAAAATTAGAAATTAAAAACCTTCCTCTGTGCAAGTCCTTGGAAATATTAGAATAAAATGATTGAACAGAGTAACGCCCTTCCGAGTTCAATATCGCAAAAGGTTCGTGGCAAATTAAATGCAGTTTTGTATAAAATCCCCGGTCTTGACGGAATAAAGAAAATTGACGCATTTATCAACAGCACTGGACAAACTCTTCCTGAAGAGGTCTCTGCAGGAATGGCGCCAAATTTCAAGTTCTGTCCTGGAACGGTCACAAGTTTGCTGTAGAAAACCTGGAAAAATATATTATTGTTTATTGTCACAAAAATTATAATAAATAAGTTATATTATTCTAGGTTTTCTGCAGCATTTATAACTTATAATTATAAGAAGTTAATCATAAAATAATATATTTTAATTCTATTTGCAGGTTCGTTACTTTTATACATGTACATTACATACTAATAAAATATGAAATATTTTTTAAAATAACAATAATATTCAGTAATAAAAATAAATAATTATATCAATAAAAATATTAACGATAACCTAAAAGTATATATTTTGTTTTATCATGTCACCATCAATACTACACTGTGATATAGCAGCAATGCATATTATATATACATAATAACTAACACCGTGATAAGCTTTAAACATAAAATAAACGTCACATGAATGTAACTTTAATATTAATTTATCGTAAAAGTGTTATGTAAACGAGGGCGAAATTCTTACACCTTTTTTACTTAATTGTGACCTTCATGCTATATAATTTTCTGTTTTTTTTGTGATAGAACAATTATGTAACATCTATATTACTGTGTTCATTAGGTGATATTTTTTTGTTTACAAAACAATCAAATAAAGCTTTCTGCCCGCAGCTGATGAATTATATTATTTATTAATAATATGACATATTTTAAAAGTAAAATCATAACACAAACAAAATGAAACATAATAAACTTACCTATTTCAGTTTTGTGTCTTTCCGTCAGCCTTTGAGTGTACCCATTCATTTACGAAACCACAAATTATATTAAACGAGCGAATGATAATGGCCGCGTGGGGCGGTGGGGCGTTCTGCGTTCGGCGCTTCCCAATTGGCCTACTCCGTTCCGATCCGCTTGACAGTGAAGTGATAGTCAAAGCGCGCGTCAATTTGAATTTATTATTTACGAGAAGTTCTTTGTCGGGATATTTTGTATTTTGACGGGAGTCTGGACATCATATGAATTATCGGGAGAATCCAGACGAATCCCGACCATCTGCCAACTCTAGTTGGATATGGGTCATGTGATGTGTGTGTGCGCGTGTGTGCGCGTGTGCGTGTGTGCGTGTGTGCGTGTGTGCGTATGTGTGTGTGTGTATAGTCCATTCAAATTCAAGATGGAATGTTTGTAAACAATCACTTTTGACAGTTCAGGTATTGCAAACCTTTTTCTTACATTCACGTTAGTAATTTAATGTGGATTTATTTGCTATTTGCGATTAAAAAATATTTTTTTAATTAGTGTGCACATTTACACTGTGTACATAGATTGTTGTGTAGGTAGCTGATGCAGTGTGTATGTGATGCAGTGTTTCGATCAATTTTAAAGAATTACATAAAACAGACATGTAATAAAATAATACCAAAAATTTCGATAGAAATAGTTGTTTAATTAAATTATATAGAAAATTATTACAAAGTAACCGCAAATACTTAATTTTTGAGTAATCATTAAAATATTTTTTTTAAAACGAACTAATGTATAAAAATACAATTACATCACAATGCATCTGGGCTTCACACCGATATCCAAAGATAGTTGTGCCTAATGCTAGTGCCGGCGAGGCCGGCCTTTTGCCGATATCACTGAGAAATAGTATTACAGAACATATCATATCTATTACAGAACATATTAGCAGATTCATCATAAATCTATCTATTACATCGTATATCAACAGTAATTACATCGTATATTAACAATAACAATGTTCGTTCAGTCATGCCGCCGGGCTTAATTAAATGACATTGCTTCAAGTAGAAATATTTTGACATCGTTTAATTTAAAAGTAGTGTTTTTTTTCTCCACATATCATTTCTTTTGTATCCAGATCATTTTAATTCTGTTTATCTTACAGTGATATGACAGCTGTATAGGTACGGTCCTTAGAAGAACATTCGCCATTTTAATTACACTCGTACTTAAAAATATCACACATTTAACACAACGAATTTAACATTATTAAACACGTAATAATATAATAAACTTAATATAATACAAAATATTTTTATGAAACACCAAAAATTTATAGAGCAATGTTGGAAAATGAGAGTACGGACATCTCCCGCCATTACGTTGATAAGTGTTGCAAGCAAGCATTGAATATACGTTGTATAAATAAGTCGGCATACAGTAAACAAAAAAATTTAATTTATCTCCTGAATCTAAAATTTGGACAAGAAGTGTGTCCCCTGTGAACATATAAATAATGAATGTTGCAAATAATTCTACTAGCTGTGTGCTCGGATTAATTAAGATTTTTTGGTCCTACGTAAATTTATATATAGCCACTTCAATACAATTGTTAGGTTTCGTGTTTGTGCAACAGGCGGACAGATAGATAATCATACGAACCCGCATTGGTTGTCCTCAAACCTAAGACTAATAAGTTAGTTTTACCAGATATACATATAAAGTTTATTGTCCGGCAAAATTCTTAAGCACAAATCGGCATTTTTATCTGATAAACTGATGATTTTTTGAAAATCGAATGAAAGTACGGTGTCAAAATAATATTATTAACCAATTCTCAAGGTGCATTGACCATCAAAATGGGTATTACATATCTTCTCTTTCTAATATCTATTCAAATGTTTTCCAGATTATTCGACAAATTAATATAGGTATGTCAGTATGAAATAAATATTTAAGTATTTGTCGAAGATTTTGAGATGAGGTAAACATTACATTTACCGCAGCCATTGACATAAATATATTATTTTTTAGACTACTTCTACGAAACACAAACGTAGATACATGTTTTCTTTTCAGAATAACATTTTAATTATTATATTATTTTCCGCTTATTACACTATTCCGCTCATAACGCGTTTTCTTTTTTTACGAGTATTAAAATGCGTCATAAGGAATCACTGCGAATGCACTATAATGTATATATATATATATATATATATATATATATATATATATATATATATTAAATATATATATATATGTATATATATATATATATATATATATATATATTTAAATATATATATATGTATATATATATATATATATATATATATATATATATATATATATATATATATAAATACAATCCAGGCTGAGTTTCCGGGTATTAGCGTAGGGCAATTCAATATTATATGGCCTGTCCGATGAAACGACCAACCAAAAAATTTTACTGCTGCTCTATATGTCGTAAGCTAAGATTGGTGAACGACTGCTTCTCGAACATGTACGTAGCTGTATACATTTTTTTATTGAAAAAAAATTAAGAAGTGTTTTTAAACTTCAAAATTTCTATTTACCTAACATTTTTTTAGTATGTTGATATTTGATGTTGCAGTGTTAATATTTTTAAAATTTATTATGTTTTTAATGTTTTTTCGTTGAAAATAATAACCTTTCGATAACATCACTTCAAATCGAATAACAAATTCATAAATGATGCTAAATTTGGATTCCGGATTAATCTTTACAGATTATGCTTACATTTCTGATAATCTTAAAAATTACAGAGATATTGAAGAGATTTCAATGATACTTGAGGATCCTACGTCTGAACTGGTTCAAATAGAACTACCACCAACCGGGCCTTTAACATAAAGATCTAATGAGGATGCTCACAAAGAGACCCGTCTTCAAAGTACTTGACTGATATGTAGCCAGTTGTAGAATTGCTTACTAGCGGTAGCGGAAACTGTCCAAGCAAATAGCGAAGATACTCGCATCCCTATATTATATTAGTGAAAAAAAGGAAAGAGAAAGTAATATTAATAAGATTATGAAGAAAAATCTTAATATTAAAAAGCAAAAATTGAAATTATATTCAAGTTCTGAGGAAGAAGAAACGATAGAATTAGCCGGTGAAAATTCCAGTCCCGAAGATAATATATATGATGCGTGGAATGCGGTGAAAATTACTAGGAGACTGAAAAAATTGAAGATTAGCTACAATGAATTGTTTATAAATTATGGCCTTATGTAAATTGTATTCCATTCAACAATTATTTTAATCCTTGTGGCAAGAAAATAAAGAAACATGAAACGGCAAAGAAAAACTTACACGAGAAAAAAGAAAAAAGTAATGAAAAATGCAAAGGAAGATGAAAAATGACCCGGAAATTAGGTGGCCATCTTATCCTTACATGAGCGGCCAACTTATAATCGAATATTAACATTAAAGCTTTTTTAATGTTTTTGATATAAATATGTCTAATATTATGAATAATCAACGAAAATGTACATCGAAATAAGAGTAAAAGCTCAGTTATTATAAAAGCATTATCCTAAAGTACGTATACAATTTGTACGCTACATTGGAAAATATTTTAGTAACACCACTTACTTGAAGAGAAAATCAGATATGTCACAATGTTTGTTTAATTATCTATACGCCAAATATACCATAACTATAATTGTATATAAGGCCATCAAATCTAGAAATATATCAGCGTAAGCTGATACATTGTAGCTATCTCACTCTAACGCCTTATAAAATTAATGAATAGCATATATGGTCTAGATTTTACAGCGTCGAGATTTTGATTATTTTGACAAAATGTTTGAAACATCTGATTATTTCGCAAAAATATGGAGGGTTGTCCATTTTTACCGTGTAAAATTTTAGAATTCGTATCAATAAAATAATGGTGTAATACTTGCATTTATAATATTTTTGTGATTGATTTTTATTTATGTATATAAGTGTTGTGAAATAAATATGAAATAAAATTGCATATTTTTGTATATGAGTTTTTATCGAAACGGTTTCTGAAATATGAAATTACTAATTACTTCACATGTTCATTTGAAACATATTAGTAAATCATTTCTTTAGTTTTGTAGGGTCTAAAATATGTCGGTGTACAAGCAGGAATCGAAGTGTTGAACTTTAGTAAATAGTTAATAGTATATTTTGATATTTATTTACAGTGTAGTATGAGAATGTAGTGTTCTTTCCGATTGCATTAACTCCTAAGAATTTTCATAATTCCCTAGGATTTCTTCAATATAAAGAGTGCATTCGTAAAAGTCTAGGGATGCGGGAATAACAATTGATTTTTGTTGTGTTTTCAATGTATAGTACATTGAAACACAACAAAAAACATTGCATTCGATTATGACTATATTAAAATGTGATTTTTTTTATATGGATTTCAAGAATTTGGAATATAATTCATCAAGGATGTCGTCATTAATTAATAATCAAGAGTTTCAGGATTAGAGGGAGTTTATACTATTATGGGTTCAGGAGGATTTGAGAGTGGAACCTGAGTATGGTGGTTATAAAGATTTATAGAATAATAAGAATGTCAGCCGCGGAGTTTAATTTTCCTTTTTTATGGTTAATTTTGTAATCGTATTCTTCTAGTTCAAACGTCAACATGGATTGGATCCTTGCGGTTCAATAATAATTATAGAGAGTCGTTATTAGTAATAATATCGAATGTACGGCTAAAGAGATATAGTTGGAAGGTTTTACAACCGAAGATGATTGTTAACAATTCCTTTTCTGTCATATTAAGGTTAGATTGACATTTATTGAGTGTTCGAGGTATATATGCAATGAGACGACCTTTGCCGATTTCACCTTGTGAAAGAATAGCGCTGATGACGTAGTTAGACGCGTTGTAGGATAATATGGAAGGTTTCGTGAAATCTGGATAAGTAAGTAAAATAGTACAGATTAGTTTGGATTTTTAATTTTTGAAGGCAAGTTTTTGCTCTTTACCCCTTAAAAATGTCACATCTTTTTTCAATAGAGTTGTAAGGGGTGTTGCTAATACTCCTTGGTGTTGCTAAATAGGAAGTAATCAATAGAGGATTTGATTGTACCTGGATTTAACATTTTGTTTATTTGATCATTAACTTCTCGTTTGTGACGTTTGGGAAATTTGTAGGACTTGGTACGGATAAGTCTATTCGAAGTTGACCGAATTTGATGTGGGCGACGGTAATGGTTTAACTTAACTCATCTAAAGGTATGTGAAATATTTCGGAATATCGGGGATATTCGTCATTTAGGGAGTTTATTTCTTCGTTATTGTAATATTAAATTCGGAGTAGATTTAAAGCGTCGTCAGTGGGTTGAAGTGAATTTACTGGGTTTAGGTGGAAAGTATTGTCTTATTTGATAAATAGGTTTCAGTTTGTAGGGCGTGAGGTGTCATTTTAAGTTATAGTTTATTGAAATAGATTTTTCAGCAGAGTTTACGACAAAGATACTTATCTGGCTATTATATTTTACTTGAACTATAGCATATATAGAACTAGTTCGCAACACGAAGAGATGCAGAAATATGCCGATCGGGTATTATGCCTTGTTCAATTTCGGATTTAGACACTGAACATTCGATTACTTTTTCACTACGAGGGGAAATGGTATACTTTTACACGGAGAATGTGAGTTGTAACTGAATTTTTAAATTTTATATTTTCATGGTACTTGAATTGTAATCTATGAGACATTTTGAGTCAGTCATTGAATTATTACTTATAATTCCATTATAATCTAAATTAATTTTATCAACTATATGAAATTTATATGATTTCTTTGTTGGAATTTCCAGAAACAATTGTAAGTTGCCTAGAGTACAAGTAGATTCGTTGGACGTATCAAAGCCCTTTAATTTAATTTAATTTAGGTTCTGAGTGGACAATGTTTGTATTAACCATTTTTTTATCAAACTAACCGATGAATCAGTTATCTAGCAAAAAACGATAAGAGATGAGAAAAGAGGATAATATAAGGTAAATGTTTTTTGGGACGGTTTTTTGGTATCTCGAATACCTTTTCGGAAATGGGTCAATTTTCTGTTTGTAAATCGATGTTTTGTGTTAATTTAAGTAGTTTATTATTTTTCTTTTTAACAAATACAGTATTAGTAGAGGTGTAATGAAAATAGTTAGTATCGGGAGTATCGGATGTTGGGGTTGATCACCCGTCTGGATTATATTTCTTTGGTCGTGTGCTTGGGATTGGTTACCCTGTCCGTTGGCCTAATATGGATCATTTTTGATTGGATTGTTTTTTGATTGGCCGTGAGTTTGGGGCTGGACACGCTGTTCCTTGGCCTTATTTAATTTACTAAAAGCGGTATCGATTTTGGAAAAAATTAGTCTCGGACGATATCTTGATGAGACATTTATTAGTTTAATGTGTTAAAGGTGTCCACGTTTACATTTGTATTGCAAAAGTCGCCGTTATCTTTTATGAAATATGCACGGGATTTGAAGTTGAAATTTGGTTTCTGACTGTACGTAGGGGATTTTCCCAAAATGAAATTAATAGGTCTGGTTCGAAATTTATCATTATTATTTTCTTAATTGGCATACTTCGATGGTGTAACCTATTTTTTTTTACAGCAATGGCAAAAGTGTTTGTTGGATTTTCTACACTGAAACGGCAAGGTTTATCGTTTCGTTTAAATTTCAGGGATTCCGAGATCAGGAAAGTATTAGGGCAAGGTCTTCTTTTGCTGCTAATCGTTTCTTGAGTTCTCCGATATTCGATATGGCCACATCGGTTAAAAGTTTAGAAAGGTATGTCTCCATGCGCAGAGAAAATTAACTTGTTTACTATCTTAGATGAAGTGAGTAGGTGGGTGTAATATTTACGTTCCTCGAATTGATTTTTTAAGAATTTTTTCAGCGAGGCCCAATTTCCAAATTCTTTAATGGAGGACGCGAGCACTGCTTTGCCTTGTCGTTGGATGAGAATGAATTTGGAGACAATATCGTCTGTTGGGTGTTGCCAAATTTATTATATTTGTAAAATTTGTGAGAAAGGCGTTTAAATTTACTTCTGAGCCGTCATAGGGTTTAATTAATTATAGCATTATACTAAAGGTATAATGATATAATTCAATTAAATTGCGCGTTTAGTTACGATTGATTATAGTATAATTCAATCCAACTTATTTAAGAGAAGCTTGTGGAGTATTAAGTTTGTTAAAAATATGTAAAAAATAAAGTAATTATTTAAGAACACAAGTCAGATTATGCGAAATCAATATTTATGAAGCAAATTACAATTATTAAGCAAAATACAAATTACAATTATTAAGCAAAATACAAATTACAATTATTATAGGCATGTTTATAGTTGTGAGGTGCATAGTCTACATTTGATACGGCGATTATAATCAATGTGCTTTATTTATTTACCTACTTTATTGTATATAATTGATACATTTGGCAGACTTATTGTTATTAAACTAATCTCTTACAGCCGACCAGAACACCAGTCCAGACCCGCTCGACGAGCGGCCGGGAATCGAACTCGGGTCCCTGCAATGCACCGGGCTGTCAAAGACCCTTTAGTGTTGGATTTTGCAGCAGGTTTTCGAGGAAGATGCGCTGCTGTGGTTGAAGGCTCGATTCTACTTGCTATGCTGATAAATAGGAAACTGTTGCGATACTGGCTTGGTTCGTGTAGATTGATGATATTTCTTCTTTGATGACTTCTGGTTTGATGAAAACAGTCGGTGCAGTCCGTGAACTTTGCGATTTCTGACTGCAAGTGAACCAACGAATGGTTCTTGTTTTCAATGATAATACGATGTATTGATTTATAAAAAATTTGTTTATGGGGCGCTTTGTCAATTTTTTTTAGAAATCCCTTAATCTGCCACCATAAGGTTATGACGTCTTCAAAATATGTTTTTTTAAACAATTGATTCTTGAATTGTTTATATTATTTTTAAGACAATTATAAATAAATTATTATTATTAAATATTTAGTTTGTCTTGAATTGTGACTTGTATCTGGATTATGACTGAAGCGGAGTAAGGACTGAATTGAATGAGATGGTCGGCATGTTTTCTATCTACGGTTTATAAACGATAAGAAGTGCTGAGGCATCTGGAAGCGAAGTTTGCTGACGAGCCTAGGAACAGGGCTTCGTCATGATAAGGTGATACTCTGGGAGCAAGAATGCTCTTACCATGTTAATATAAGAATTATGAGAATAGTGTTGTGTAAGCATTACTGTTAGTAAGTACAGGTGTATCAGAACGTCGACTATTCTTACTGTTTTGTCCTGTGAATTATACTCTTTGAGTATATATAGGGTTGCCATCACAAAAATTTACAATTGTGAACATCATAAACTTTTGACATTTGTTTATAATTTAACTCACTAAATTTTTATCTTTTTATCTCTATTAAGAATTTTAAGATGCCCTGAGACCATAATGGACAATTACTCTGATAGGACTTATGGATATAGTGCCAGTAGTAATGAACGAAAAGTGTTTGATTTTTTTTTCGAATTATTCCACCAATTTCCTTTATGCTTTTATAGTAGTATAAGTATTAATGGAAAACAATATTGTATAGTTTTGGTCATTTACCACTTTACGAGAACTTTAAAAAAATTATATGAAAAATATGAATTATTAATTTTAATACTTATTTTTTAATAAAAAATCTCAAAATATAAAAAAAAATATTCGATGAGGTGTTCTATAATAGAAAATGTTCATTTCTGGTTTTTTAGTTTACGTAGGTCATGAGAAAAATGGGTTTAAGTATTTTCCTTTTCGTACTTTTTTAACGTGTGTAACATTTATGGGGACCTTTTGTGCGTGCAGAAAATTAAATTATTTAGATACTTTTAATTGAAGTAAGAAGCTGAATCTGAGCAGTTAGAGAGTAGAAAAGTTGTAGATGCCCGAAAACTATTGTTTAACACTGTTCAAGAAATAGAGTATATTTTCATTTAAAAGCCCTCTATGTTTCGTATGAGCATGTAAAATCTAATGAAAAAGTGCTTTGTACTTGTACTATTATTTTGTAGATTCATTGCCATCAATGAGGCCCAAATATATATATATATATATATATATATATATATATATATATATATATATGTATATATGTATATATATATATATATATATATATATATATACGCGCGCTGGAGAACATTCATCCAAGATGCTCACAGGCTAGCCGGTGCGAATTATGCCTCGGTCCACCAATTACTCATTTCAAAAGTTAAACTGAGACTACGAGCAGCCAGAAGTCACAACAAGCACAAGAGAATGTCAATAAAGGATAACTCAATACTACAATATTCTGAGAAATACTAGAACGAAATTGGACAGATTAGGTGGATGTGGATTGCACAGCCACCGAACATACCCTAGAACCAGGCAAAGAATTTGATAGAGGCTGCGGTCGTAGAGCCCAGACCACTACTGACTGAAAAATACATACGACAACATTGAATGACTGAAGACATGTGCGCATTGCTTGAGGAAAGACCTAGGACGAAAGCGGAAGCCGCGGATATTAAGGATCTCAGTCTTATATCGGCACAAATACGGACGGCATATAGGCGAGACCGCAACACCTATTTTAACAAAATATGTGGAGAAGTGGAAGCGCATGCTATTAAACGTAAGCCCAGGGACTTTCATCGCAAGATTTGATTCATTACCAAAACACTGTCATCCAAAACATGGGCTATCGAAAATAGCCGTGGTGAAGTGATAACGGACCTAAACCGGATTGCTGAGACATGGAAGAATTACTGCCAGTCCCTGTTCGATCAATCGCAGGCAAAAATTTTCCTTTCACACAGCGTGGGGAAGAAGAATTGGAATCGAAAATTGTTAGGTCGGAAATTGGAGCCACAATTAAGCGTCTGAAAAATGGAATATTCGTTAGTAAAGATACGATCCTTACAGAAACCATAAATGCTATGGGTGGACAAGGAATTGATATCTTCCCCACCATATGCAATGGAATATGGCAGACATCGAACTTGCTGAGTAGCGCAAGTTTTATATTTTGTAACCCCCAATGCCAACGTCGTCGGTCCAGTTCTCGAGAGTAATTTTCATTATGATCTCGGTGTAAACGTTGAACATTAGTGGAGATATTATACGCCCTTGATGAACTTCCATGTAGACTTTCGTGGGAATATAGTTGCAGTAGTTTCCCGTTGCTTTATGAATGGACTGGTATTTAGAGGTTATTTTGACCTCTATGCTGCTGAGATCTCTTGCCACCATTTGCCATATATATATATATATATATATATATATATTATAACTAAACAAAAAATAGTTCATTCAATAGCTAATTCTGATATTACGAAACATAAATCATCGATTTTTAGGAACTATTCCTTAAAATTATTCTAGAAGCGATTCTCTTTTAATCCAACGCCATCTACAAAGGGTAATATATTCAAATGGTAATTACCGGATTCGAGAAGCTGCATTTATATTTGAAAAATCTCTGAAATTACAATTTAAGGGACACGTACGATCTATTGGAATTCGGATCTTTTTACACCGACAACGTGATTATAATTGTAATTAAATATCCAATAACTTATTCGATTAAGTACAGATGATAAAGTCATCTGTATCCCGTACCTAGCCTAAATAACACAATAGTAATTCCCCCTAAACCTTTTTTGGCAATGAGCGAAAAAACACATATATTTGGACAACGCCTGCAAGTAAGTCGGAAATCTGCAGTATTGTAAGGACATCGACTTCGTAGGGAATACTAAACGCCCGAATTGTATCCGAGAACTTAAAACGAACCAAGAACTAATACAAAGATGTCAACATATCTTAGTAAACTTAACGACAGAAATCGTAGAAAGACTAGATGATCGAAACTATCTTCTAATGCTACTCAAATAGACAAAATTAACATTTTTGTGTCAAAAAGAAGACCACACGTCAATAAAAGGAATATGTTCAGCAAGAATTCCAAATAATTGTAGCTTATTAACAAAGGAAAATAAAATATATAATATTCAAAATAGACTTAATGGACAATCAATCAAAATACTCGAAATGCAAAATATCACAATTAAAAATAAACTCAAACCGTTAAAAATTCAAAGTATACCTACAAGTCAATTTCATCAGTTTAAACATTTATTTGAAGAAGATCAACTCATAGATAACGAGACAAGTTCACTTCTTCATTTATTCATTCTACCTTATAACCAGCTGTATAATAATATAAATAATATTCAAAAAGAAAATAAGAAATAGATTAAAAACATGCTTAAAGGCCAATTCGCAGACGCAACCCAACAACCAGGGAAACCCGGGGAACTTGTCAAGCCTTTCTTCATTCAAGATAAAGAAGATGCCTGCCGCTTGTGAGGGAGGTGTTAACGACTCACTTCGCTACCTGATCCAGCACAACAAATGAACCGAATACGAGTAGTGGCATCAAATGGACAATGGAACATTAAATTAAATAGTTTAAGAGAAAAACACATTTAACTCTAGTATAAAAAGGACACATTCGTTGTTGAAGTTACATTCGTTTGTTCGATATCTGTTTTAAAGCTTATCAGCTTTAACTTTGTCATTGTATAAGTTATTAGTCATATTAATTTTGTTAATTATATTTTTAGTCAGTAAAGGTTAAGCTCAATTCAAATTGTATTCGCACATAAAATAAATTTATTACGAATAACGAATTTTTTTAAAACGTAACGCTCGGACCACCGTCGTAATTCGCGTAGCGATAAGTGTCACACGCGCTCGGCTCGCTGGCGGGAACACCCTTCCCCCACCGCCAAGCAAACTGCGCATATGTACTGCTAGTCCACTTTCCCGCCCGCACATGTCAGAGACCTACTTTCGCCACCTGTCCCAGCCTCGCAGGAAAGCCGAATACAAATAAAATACTTATTAAAACAATAGTGTAATTAGAATGTGATATATTCTCTGAACTCATTTTTTGCATTGTATGAAAAGGCTTCTCCTCTAGGACCAGACATATTTGATCTGCATTCATTTTAGCTTTAACTTTAGTGAGACACAAATTGTCCTTCTTACGGATTAAACAGAGGTGTACGTCATACTAGAAATGCGTCATATAAGAACTTTATGAAGTAAAATTCTATAGCCTCTGATCTTCAATTTTACTCTCACAGTAGAAATTGTTATGTTAAGCCATCTTACCAAAAATTGTAGTCTCAAACGTAGTAGGAAATAAGATTTACAAACGAACGAACGCAGGGGAGCGGGTGTCAACTAAAGCAAATTATAGCTTTTTGACGTAGAAACGGTTAAAGAGGGGCAGTAACTTAGGACTGGTAGCGCAAGACAACTCAGGCAAGTGTGTGGATTAATATGCCTAAACCCTTTAGACATATACAAGTGCAAAGAATACAGTAGCTCCTTATCTCCAGGTTCCGCGATCACTGACAACGGCAGCAGATGGGTTCATAGGGAAATAGGGGTGCTCTTAGTATCTCTGGGCAAAAAACTGTCACATAAACAAAACTTCAATGAAACTCAAAATTGTTTCATAAAATGCCAAAATAATAAGAACAGGTGACATTCTTAACGAACTTTTGAATGAATTAGAAAAAAAATCCTTGAATTAGAAAAGAGTTTTCGGAACTGGAAAAATCGGGCGAAGGAAGCCTGGAACTGAACTGTCGATATACTTTCTAGTACAGATGAAACCTCAGTAAGCATGAAGTAGAATTGCTAATTAGTATGCACCTCTATGTCAACGTGAAGTAATAGACTTGGTTTCGTATATATTTCTCTACATTAACCAATGAGACCATGACGAATTTGTTTAACAGCATACAAATAAACAATACCACATACAAATGCAACTGACGACTTATGGAAAAGGTCAGATAAGGGCAAGATAGATAGAGAATGGGGTAAGGTTAGGTGGTACACTCTCGCAGAAACTGTTTACTCCGATAATGTTTTCAAGAGGCTCCAATAAGACAAATTTGGTCTAGAGATAGCAGGAAAAGACTGAACAACTTACGGTTCATGGATAATATCGCCATACTCGCTGATAATCCTACCGATCGACAGTCCATGATTCAAAATCTGAGTTACAAACAAATTTGGAAATAAACTTGCAAAAACTAAGATTAGAAACAACTGCACAAACGTAGATACAAACATCGAAGTAAATTAAATAACCATCGACAGAGTTAAGAAGTACATATATTTTGAACAGGTGATCAAATTTGGTAAACACAACAAGGTCACTCAATTTCACAGACGTATCGCGTGGGCTGCTTACTTATCACTTGAATTTGCTTTGAAAATAAATACCATTGCAATATAGGACACCCGCATTTTGGCGTATACATGCGCCTGCTAATTCTTGTATGTGGTACCGAAATTTGGTTACTCCCCGAAGAATCTGTCAGCAAACTGCGAATGGCCCAAAGATCAATAGAAAGGACGCTGGTAGATTTAACAATGAGCGACCGTAAAATGAGCATGTGGCTAGACGATAAGGCAAAATCACCCATGTTTTCAAGCGAATAACTAAACATAAGTGAGAATGAGACGGTCACGTAACCCGTGAACACGACTCCTGGTATATCAAGGTTATTGAGTGGAAACTATGAAAAACGACCAACAAATGTGTTCTATCCAATTGAGACCCACTGCTCTTTGAATGTCATCACGCCAAGGCTATAAATGTGTTGGCGTGATGACATTAAAAGAGCAGCTGTTCTAAAGTGGATACAGATCACGCAAGATAAGAATAAACTATTTGTTTATAGGAACATTTGAAATTATTTCTCAAATCAAATTTGCTACCAAAAAAACAATTGTATATCACTGTACACACAATATGATTTTTGTACACGCAATATCAAAAATAATAGTGAGAGCGGAAATAAAAGTTGACCTGCAATTTATCTGTCTCTCTCCCTCCCTCGCTTCGTCTCTCACCCCCCTCCCACCCTCTCCACTTCTAAATATAGATCAAAACGACCGACAGTACAGAAATTATAGAATATACTGCCTAGTTTTGTAAATCTTATTTCCTACTACGTTTGAGACTACAATTTTTGGTAAGATGGCTTAACATAACAATTTCTACTGTGAGAGTAAAATTGAAGATCAGAGGCTATAGAATTTTACTTCATAAAGTTCTTATATGACGCATTTCTAGTATGACGTACACCTCTGTTTAATCCGTAAGAAGGACAATTTGTGTCTCACTAAAGTTAAAGCTAAAATGAATGCAGATCAAATATGTCTGGTCCTAGAGGAGAAGCCTTTTCATACAATGCAAAAAATGAGTTCAGAGAATATATCACATTCTAATTACACTATTGTTTTAATAAGTATTTTATTTGTATTCGGCTTTCCTGCGAGGCTGGGACAGGTGGCGAAAGTAGGTCTCTGACATGCGCGAGCGGGAAGGTGGACTAGCAGTACATATGCGCAGTTTGTTTGGCTGTGGGGGAAGAGTGTTCCCGCCAGCGAGCCGAGCGCGTGTGACACTTATCGCTACGCGAATTACGACGGTGGTCCGAGCGTTACGTTTTAAAAAAAATCGTTATTCGTAATAAATTTATTTGATGTGCGAATACAATTTGAATTGAGCTTAACCTCTACTGACTAAAAATATAATTAATAAAATTAATATGACTAATAACGTATACAAAGACAAAGTTAAAGCTGATAAGCTTTAAAACAGATATCGAACAAACGAATGTAACTTCAACAACGAATGTGTCCTTTTTCTACTAAAGTTAAATGTGTTTTTCTCTTAAACTATTTAATTTAATGTTCCATTGTCCATTTGATGCCACTACTCGTATTCGATATGCTGGATCGAGATATGTATTTGTTGTGCTGGATCAGGTAGCGAAGTGAGTCGTTAACACCTCCCGCACAAGCGGCAAGCATCTTCTTTATCTTGAATGAAGAAAGGCTTGACAAGTTCCCCGGGTTTCCCTGGTTGTTGGGTTGCGTCTGCGAATTGGCCTTTAAGCATGTTTTTAATCTAATTTTATTTTCTTTTTGAATATTATTTACATTATTATACAGCTGGTCATAAGGTAGAATGAATGAATGAAGAAGTGAACTTGTCTCGTTATCTATGAGTTGATCTTCTTCAAATAAATGTTTAAACTGATGAAATTGACTTGTAGGTATACTTTGAATTTTTAACAGTTTGAGTTTATTTTTAATTGTGATATTTTGCATTTCGAGTATTTGATTGGTTGTCCATTAAGTCTATTTTGAATATTATATATTTTATTTTCCTTTGTTAATAAGCTACAATTATTTGCAATTCTTGCTAAGCATATTCCTTTTAATGACGTGTGGTCTTCTTTTTGGCACAAAACTGTTACTTTTGTCTGTTTGAGTAGCATTAGAAGATAGTTTCGATCATCTAGTCTTTCTACGATTTCTGTCGTTAAGTTTACTAAGATATGTTGACATCTTTGTATTAGTTCTTGGTTCGTTTTAAGTTCTCGGATACAATTCGGGCGTTTAGTATTCCCTACGAAGTCGGTGTCCTTACAATACTGCAGATTTCTGACTTTCTTGCAGGCGTTGTCCAAATATATATGTGTTTTTTCGCTCATTGCCAAAAAAGGTTTAGGGGGAATTATTATTGTGTTATTTAGGCTGGGTACGGGATACAGATGATAAAGGATATACTTAGTCGGATAAGTTATTGGATATTTAATTACAAATATAATCATGTTGTCGTTGTAAAAAGATTCGAATTCCAATAGACCACACGTGTCCCTTAAATTGTCAAGATTGTTTAATAATAGTTGCTTGTGTGAGTAATTTTCTTTCATTGTTTTAATTATGTACTGTATGCTATTTGTAGGCAATATACTATGGTGAACAATATGGAGGTGTGAAAATAGAATTGCGTCTTCTATTCTATTTAAGGAGCCCAACATCTGCTCCACATTAATCCTGATTAAATCGTATAAGATATTTATGTTAAAAATTGGAAGACCGCGAAATTGGTCATGTTTACATTATTTATTATCTCGTTAATTTTTGATTTGATTTTTATTTGGTTGTCTTCTAATGTTTTTATGGTTCTATTAATTTTATTTAATAATATGTTGTTTAGGCTTATTTTATTGGTTACTCTACGGGACATTCGATTTTGATTCTTTTGTAAGGTTTTAATTTCTTCATTATGTAGCCTTGCATCATCTTATGTCTTTTATTATTGTGCCTAATCAATTTAATAATCCGCGTTTCATTCTGTTTTTGCTGATAGTATTAAATTTGTCTTTGATTATTTTTAGTTGGTCTCATATATATATATATACATATATATATATATATATATATATATATATATATATATATATATATATATATAAGACAATTTCTTCGAACTTACTAGGAATTGCAAAATTCAATTGGGTTGCTCTGAAAACAAAGAAACGACATTTAAATTGTCAATTCCTTTTTTATACAATTATTTTAATATAACCAGTCTGAATTACAATGTGAGTTCTGTCAACCAATAAAAATCTACTTTGCTGACAGAGTTAGCCGCCAATACTCACAGCGCCAACTATGAGGTATTAAGTACATGGTCACTGCTTACCGACAGAAAAGCGCTGTACCAATTAAAGAAATATAATTTCTTTACATCTCCCTTACATCTTTGTTTACATCCAGAATTCACCGAAATTTTCATTTTGACACTAAAGTAATTAAAATTAAACCTAAGTTTTACAATATATTAAACCAAACTAAATCGTCGCCAAGTCTTATTTGTGTTTTATTGTAGGAAAATAGTTTTATTTTTTTATATCAAATATCAAATACAATATTCTGAAATAACAAGTACTTAATATTGTACGAATACAAAAACTTTAAATAACTATTGCTTATAATCTCTTTCAGAATATTAACTACAATCTTTTTATAAACAATAATAAAATGATTTAATAAGTATTTGAATGGAAGGATACGATTAGATGTTTATGATTTTACACTATAAGGTCACACAACAAATATGTTTATGTACCCGTTGGGGTGAACTAAGTCTTTGACCAGCCCAGTCCCGCTTATTTTCTTGGTTCTTTTGTAGACCAGGTCAGTAGATGGGTAAATTAAAAGGATAATTAATTAAAGTTAGCGCTGGTCTACTGACTGAGACAACCCCAATATGTCAATTTTAAATTAGTGAGTCTACTGTAGAGAAAGAATTACCATTTAATTTTCCCAAGTTATTAAGTTATTTATATCTATGCAGAAAAGTTCTACTAAAATAAATATAAGCACTCAAGTGTGTAATTTTTTTCATAATGACATCTACAAAATTTTGTCTCTGGTTTTCCTTTGATTTTTTTTTATGTAGGTGCTGGTATGAGTTTTGTGATGTGAAAGAGATTCGACTTATGACCTGTATCAATTCTATAAATTAAATTTGATACTTTTTTAACAATTTTAAATGGACCAATCTTCAGCTCATTTAATTTATTTCTGTTTACTTTGTTCCTATTCTCTACATATACCATATCACCTGTATTTAAATTTAATTGATTTCTATTTTTATCAAATATATGTTTATTGTAGTTATGTGATTTTATTGAATTTTCAAATGCTATTTTCCTCTTTCCTCTGATCCATTCAACTTCTGATTTATCTTTTTTTAGTTCAGTTGGCAAAAAAGAAACATCTGTACCATCTAACAGGTATTTTGGTGTAAAGCCAGTAACTGTATGTTCTGTATTATTATATTTATCTACACTACTACATACTAGTTATGAGCAATTGTCGTCCATGCCATTTTATTACTTTTTTAATTTATTTTACATCAAATTTTGATTACAAGCGTTTGATTCAGTCTTTCATTTAACCCGTTAGAAAACGGGGCATTTACTGTAGTAAATACCATTGGTATTGATTTTGTATATAAAATTGTTTTGAATTCTTTTGAATTAATTCCCGGGTATTGATCAGGGAGTTCCAATTGTATCAGAATCTCTTACGTTATTGATTAGTTTAACAAAATGATTAGCACTTTGTATTTTTGAGGTAAGAATATAAGCATATCGTGTAAAGTGGTCTACTAAAAGGTGTAAATATCTCTTTGTTGATTGTGAGCCTCCAAAACCTCGAATTGTGTCTATTAAGACTATTTCAAAAGGTTTTGTGGCAGGACCTAAATGTGACATTAGACCCATACTTATATTGTCCTCTCATTTTATTTTTTATACATATCTCATAACTTTTACAATGTCTTAAAATTTATCGTTCAATTTCTTGCTGTATATAATGGACTAATTTTGTTTTGCATTTGTTTTACACCTATATGACACATATTTTAATAAGTTTCTTACTGAAGTCTTCCGATAAAATAATTCTTTCACGATTTCTAAACTTTTTATAGTAAACATTGTATCTTGATATTAATTTTGATTTATTATTTTGTACCTCTGCATTGTTTTCTTGATCTGTAATAATGTCATCCAATCTTATCATGTTAACAATTTTAAATTGCTCATCTGCGTCCTCATCTGCTTCCAATACTGGGTTACTACTTAAACAATCTACCTCTATATTTTCTCTATGTTAAATCTCCTAACTCATCATCTATCTTAGACTTAATATTTAAATTTTCTAAAAGTTTATGGGCTGAATATACTGTAAACGATTTACCTATTAGCCAGTATTGCCAGTATCTTATTGCTTCTTTAATAGATAAACATTCTAAATAAATTGCCTTTTTTTGGATTTGATTTTACTTTTTTGAAAAGTATACCTCTGGTTTTTCTTTTCCATTTGACTGTATTTGCTTTAATACTGCCAAAGATGCATCTGCAATACCTTCCAAAGATGCATCTGTTTGAATATTTATTGGCAAATTCTGATCAAATATTTCTAAGATTGGCTGTGAGCACAATAATTTTTTTATGTCTTCAAAAGATTTTTGACAATCTGCAGACCAAATTAATTTTTGGTTTTTTCTAAGTAAATTATGAAGAGGTTCTAAAATTACCGCACTATTTGGTATATACTCATGATAGAAATTAATTTTCCCCAAAAATTGTCTTACATTTTTCTGAGTTTTTGGTATTGGAAAATCATTTATTGAAATTAAATTATCTCGTACTGGCCGTACTGTATTATTTTGTATTATATGACCGAGATATTTAACTGAATCTGAAGCAAATGTGCATTTTGTAAAATTTAGTCTAAAACCCTCCTTTTTTATAGCTTCTAATAATTGTGTTAAATGGTTAATGTGCTCAGAAAAACTCTTAGAGAATATAAGTATATAATCTATGTAGTTTACTGCAAAATTTGTAAGTTTGTACTTTCTTAAAATGTTTCTTGTCTTGATCACTAGGTCATCGATCAATGGGAATGGTTGAGCTTGAGGTACCACTATTTTGTTTAGATCTCTGAAATCTCCACATAATCTTGACCGTTTGTTGTTTTCTTTCTTGAAAGCCAAAGTTACCGGTGCCGCAAATAGACTATAAGATTTTTGTCAATTAACTTTGCTATTTGGTCTTCTATCTCTTTTTTGTCTTCAACCAAACACATGTAAGGCCTTTTACTACAATATTTGTCCATGAGTATATCAATACGTGCTTCATATTCTTTGACCGTTCCAATATCATATTTGGCTTTTGCAAAGTTATATTTGTAAGTGTCAAATAGTTTACATATTTCTAACTTTTGTTGAGTATTTAAGTTACTCATATTTATTTTGACATCTTCTATCTTTATGTGTTAATTAAAATTTATTAAACTTTGATTTGTTTCATTTATCACCTCTTTAGGAGTTTTGTTTTTATCATTATCCTTATTCATAGGATCAATCTCTTCTTCTATTTCTATTTCTTCTCTTTTTTGAGTAATTTTCAAATTGTCATCTGGAACCAGTTTATGATATCCAGTCCAATTAGAAAAACGTATTTGAATTCTTCTCCACCAATGACATAAATATTGTTTTTTTCTTTTATATCCAAATTTTTTATTTTAATAGTTGTCAAACTATTTGTCTTTTTAACACCATTAATTGTGACTAAATTATCACTTTTTGAATCATCCTCTCCTTCTTCTTTCAGTTTTATTAATTTGGAATTAATTACAGAAACGTTTGAGGCCGAATCATACATCCCAAATATATCTAATTGTCCATTCAATAATAGTTTGACTTTAATTAATGGTGTTATTATTCGTTTTTTTATCATTGTTTTTTAACTCAACATCAATCACTGAATTGTTCACGGCTTTGCTACTGTTTCTCTTCTGGTTATATTCTTCTTTCTGTTTGAACCAGCATTTTTCTTCAAGATGAAAGCGATTTTTAAATTTTCACAAATCTTACATGGTTTTATTTTATCAATCTTTCCTTTATAATCATTTGTATTTTTTTTATTCTTACTTAAGTTGTTTTTGTTCGCCATATGTTCATGGTTTTCAATTTCATTGTAGAGGCTTGCAGTTGATTTTACGGTTTCTTTATCTATTTTATCTATTATGTAATCTGGTAATCCCATTACAATAAGATTTATCATTGTTTGGCTATCGATGTGCTTGTTGATCTGTGCTTGTTGTTTTACTGGTATACCAATCTGTTTTTGAACTGTTTTTCTAGAAGATGTTTTAAAATCTCAATTTTCTCTTCATCATGTAGAATCTCGAATCTTCCACATTCTCTCTTAAATTCACTAATCAATTGGTCAGCATTCGATGTCTTATTTGAAAACTTTTCTAAAAAAAACCTTTCAGCAGTTTTTCCTAAATTTTTATTTTCTGACGTATTATTAGTGTTTTCGCGTAAAGGCACTTTAGTTCTCGTAATCTCATCTAAATACTGGTCACCAAACTGTAAATTTTCACCTTTTCTCCGTGAGAAAATATATCTAGATAAAGGTGAAAATCCGTGTTTAGAAACCGTGTTTAGAAAATGATCCGATCGGAATGAAATCAGTGTTTAGAAAATGTAAATCCGTGTTTAGAAGAATCCATACTGGACGTGTTTGGTGTCTTTTTTTGACCGAATTTTTTATTTTCGTAAGTACGTCTGACGACAATATGACAGTGTGCTTACTTGCTGGCTTTGGATCATCTGGGACATCAAAAACATGTCCGTCGGGTGTCTCAATAGAGGTTATGCAAATCACATTTGTTTTTCTGTCCGTTGATCCCAGTACTACAAATTTAAAGGGTTGTCTTTCCATTTTTCTTGATTTAACTAGAAACGTTTTATAAGACAATTGCTTCGAACTTACTATTTAAATTGTTAATTTATTTTTTATACATTTCTTTTAATATAACCAAACAGTCTGAATAATAATGCGAGATCTGTCAACCAAAAAAATCTACTTTGCTGACAGAGTTACCCGCCAATACTCACAGCGCCATCTATGGGGTACATAAGTACATGGTCACAGCTCACCGACAGAAGAGCGCTGTACCAATTAAAGAAATATAGTTTCTTCACACACACATATATATATATATATATATATATATATATATATATATATATATATATATATATATATATCACGAGGTTCTGTGTACATTGCGTATAAAGGGTTATATATTCGGTTTAACGTGTTGATCTGTGATTCCAATATAGTTATTTTTTCGTTAATTAGGTCTGTATCATAGTAGTGGAGAAAGATATGATCCATTAGTTTGATTTTTAGGTTTCCTACTTTGAACGGTAGTATTCCCGGATTTCTATTAAGGGATGGTAATTTAATTTCATTAGTATAAATAGGATCCTGAAAAGATAATTTTTGATAAGTATATAGTGTGTAAATTTCTTGGTTTTTCTCATTTAATATTTTCGCGTTTTGGTTCTTAGTAACGTTCTGAGCTACATATCTAGGTTGTAGTTTATGTCTTACGGATAAAGAATTTTTTACGTACGCAGTTGTTTGTTCCTAGTAATCGATAGGGTTATCGCTGTTTTGATTCCTCTTTGTTAGTATGGATATTTGATTTTCTATTAGTTTTTTATTTATTTCCGAATATAAGATTTGTACTAAGTCTTTGTGTTTTTCGATATAATTTGTAGGTATATCTTTTGTGTGTCTATGTTAAATGGGTCTTTACAATCTAAATGGCCATTAATCATTTCTATTGGTTTTTTTCCCTATGGTTGAGTGGATGGCATTATTATAGCCTAATATAGCGTATAGCATTAATTTTTGTATATATGATTTGTTTCTTTTAATATTCTTAAGTGCTATAGTAAACTTGAGCGTAATCTTTCTATAACTCCGTTAGATTGCGGGTGATTAACAGTGGTATAATGTATTTTTATTTTTTGTAACTCTGCAAAGTGGTGTACCGTAATGTGTCATAAAGAGTAATAGTTTATTGATTACATTTATTGCTGTGGGGGTTTCTAAAGGATATGCTTGATTTCGAAAATACGTCTATCGTGGTTAGAAATTTCGTTTTTCCTACAGTAAACGTATATATGTGGATAGTTTCACAAAGTTTCAAAGGTATAAGTGCAAATGACATAATTTTAATAAAAAATCTGGGTATTGGAGTGTAGGATCATTCATTAAAATTTCCGTACAAAGTTCAAAGCTTTGGATAAATCTATCTGTATGTTCTACTTTGGCTCCTTTTTTCAACCACACAGTCAACGGTTTTGTCAGTTTTGCAAAATTAGGGATGAATTTTCGGTAATAACCTACTAATCATAATAAATAAATAATAAAAATGACTTAATTCCTTTTGCGGTTCTGTATGTATCTCATTTTTATGTATACCCATATGTGCATAAAAATGAGATACATAAACTATATCATCTAAAATATCAATAAATACATCGTTTACTGTATATAGGTAAATGGTTTAATTGATTGTTTTAAATGGTGTTTAATTTTATTAGTGAAAGTTAATGGTGTGTTTTCATAGTAAAATATGTCTTTGTATGTTTACATAATTTAATCAATGTTATTTTTTTGTTCGTTATTTAAATGGTTAGTTCTAATTAAATTTTCTATATTGATTTTTGGTTCAGGAGAGTAAAAATTTAATATTTCTCTTTGACGTATTGTAACGCGACGGGAAGTGAGTCGGGTCTCATAGCTCGAATAGTAGAGCCCAAATGTTCTTTCAATCCGGCTAGGAATGTTCGAAGTGTTTGGTTAGCGAAAAACTTTCTTTTACAAGTGCGAAGGTTTTCGTCTCCTTCATGTATGTCTACATAGTTAGTAATAGTATTTAGCAAGCTTAAACATTTTTCGTAATAAGCTTGAGGCGTTTCATGCTCATTTTGTTTTGTGCTTACATGATCTCGATTTAATGAATTTTTATCTCGTTGATCCGCGAAATTTTTGATAAGCGTTAGTTTAATTTCGGTTCATGTTTCGGCGCCATTTATATTTATTATCTCTTCGGCTTTCCCTTCCAGTTTTCCAATAATACCATTTAAAGTGATCGTGTTATGAAAACAAGGCGGTTCCTTGAGATTGTAGTCTTGTTTCAAGACGACTTCGCCAGTCTTAATGAATCTGTACAGCTTGTTACTTGATTCCCATCAAAATGTGGCACAATTTTAAGAGCCGCGAGTAGAGTGCAATATCCTCCATTTCGCTGATATTTAGTTTATGAATTATTTGTGTGTATATATATATATATATATATATATATTTATTTATTTGTATGTTTGTGTCTATGCGTCTAATTGTAGTAAATGTGTTGTCGAATTGAGTTGTAAAATTAGCCAACAGTTAGGACACACCTGCGCAAATTGGTGATAATAATATAATATGTCGGCGATAAATTGCACTTTTTTATTTTTTGCAATTTTTCATTTCCTTAACCTTTGAAGCGTAAATAATCTATTTTGACATCTGACGGACAGCGCGGGGTGTGGGTGTTGGCATCCGAGCATTATCATTGCGGATCGCTTTTTGTAAACAAAGCGTCGTAATTCAATAACTCTTGCTTCGATTTCATTTCTATAAACGATTAATTGTAGCTGAATATATACTGCAGTAAATTAAACTGATCACAAAAAAAATAAAGCTTATATTAGGAGTGAAAATAGGCGATAAATTCAAGCTATAATTTTAGCAATATCATGCGACCTATTGTCTAATGTTATTTCGAATAAATATTGCAAAAAACCTGTTAATCTATTAGAATAATATAATCTTACCGTTCTCATAGAAAACAATAAAAATAAAAATAATATAAAATCAAATAATCTTGGGATAAATAATATAAAATAAAATTCTCTATTGTAGAGGTATGTTTCAAACGTTATTTCTTGGCCTTTTTTTCTAAAAGTTTGGAGTTATGTACAGAAACTAGTTTATTATTCATCATAGATTTTAAAACAATCAACATAAAAGTTAAAATGAGCCGTAATCCTTAAAAAACAGAGGTTTACGATACAAAGAGAATTAATTATTTTATATTGTTGTAGGTTTTTTCAACGCCAACAGATATCGCTAAAAAATAAATAACACGACCACAAAGTCTGCAAGTTAAAGTATATTGGGATTTATCACATCATAAATCTCTGCAAATGGATCGTATGATTGCTGAAAAGATTGCCCTCCAAAATTTACCATTTTTTAAGAGTAATAAAACGCTGCTCTTCCAAAGTACAAACTGAGAGGCCGTGATTTTTTTTCATCGTATGTGTGCGATGATTTGCACAATAGGTAAGCTAAGAAAACCAAAGAATTACTTTAAGAATTTGATAAGTTATCTTTTATAACTGACATGTGATCCGATCTTCATTCAAGGATTTCATTGCTTAGTTAGACTGCACATGGAATTTCAAAGGATTTTTTTCAAATGTTTGTTTCTTTAGGTAGGATTTTTGTCTTCTGGAGTACTCTGATAGTACTGGGTGGTTGAAAATCCACTTTTCAAACTACTTAGCATATTACTTCTTTCAATGATAAATAAGCCCTTATTCAAATGGTTCTTATTCAATGGCCTTGTGCCCAATCTGGTGCTCATTTCCCGTCTTTAAGTAATTCATTCAATTGGTAAAACCAAGGTAATAATATTATTATTGTGTTAAAAAAAAGTGCGTCAACTAATTTATAAATAATTCACCATTAATAAAGCTTGAATCTAAGATCCTGCCAGTAGGATGAAATAATTTCCTATCAAGCAATTCTGTTTTCATCCTTTTCCTGCAGAAATAAAAGCTAGCGCGATGAAATGACCAGAAGCCGTTACGATGTTAATGATTTTAAAGTTAGTGCCTCTTTCAGCACTGTATATTTTATTGATGTTTTCCTATTATTTTCTAATTTTTGAGCCTAGTTTTGTGCATATTATATGTGATTAATAAGCCATTATTTGGTTGTTCTCAATCGTCAATAAATCTTCTCAAGTAACAATTTGGTGCTCATTTCCCGTCTTTTAGTAATTCATTAAATTCTTTCATCTGACAACAACGATTGCAGTGAATAAAAGTATTGAAATAGAATTTTAAATCGACAGCCAAAATCTTAAAACGAAAGAATAATTGTATAGCTGTTATAAAATGTTAAGATAAATAAAAATGGAAAAAAATCACATAAAGAATTGAATACTATGAAACATTTAATGCTGTTTACTTTAGGTAAGAAGAAAATCGGCAAGTTATTTTGAGTCTTTAAAATATGCCAAGAGCGAAAAACGTATAAAGCAGGATCTTTTGTTTTTATATCTTGATAGTGTAGATCCAAATTTATCAAAATAATTTTAATTAATATTCCTAATATGCAGAAATTTTTCATATTTTCTATCAATATCATCAACGTCAGGTTGATGCTGGAAATAAATATGTCCAATGTGTGATACATTAGAGGCAGTGTCTACAACCGCCACTTTGGGTACTCAGTAACGCTGCTGCTTATCACTGGTCTGTGGCATTCAGTTGCCTGATTATAAACATCAATAAAAGAGCGACCGGGAATGGAAGCCATGACTCCACTGTGCTCCAAGTCTTACGCAAAAATACCTAACTTGACGGAATGCACGAAAAAATGTTTGACTCCACATATACGAAAGGAGCAAAAATGTTGCGTGAATTATTACATTTTAGGTTTTATTACACAGTATTAAATGAGATCTTTATACGAAGCATCTATTTGCAAAATTTCATGTAAATGTATCCAAAAGTTGTAAAAATTGTATGGTTATGACTGATGGATAGACAAACGGAAATGGTAATAGGTATTATGAGGGTAGATACTTTGTTTTACAACAAAAGGCTAAAAAGTACAGTAATATAACATACAGGGTTACATTTTGATCAGTGACCAATTTAAAGAGAAAAATATGACTTTTATCAGTTGTCCCATAGAAACGACAAAAACGCATGCAGATGGTAAATTAGTAATTCAACAACAAGGAAATCGTCCCCCCCACGCCCCTCTGCTATTTCGCTTAATTGCGTACGCATGTGTCGCTACGCGAGCTACAGGTTATGTGTGACGTGATAGTGATCGGTAAAAAGGCAAACATGCAGTAATCATTTTTGGGCTTACACTAACCCCCATACAATTACGGACAATTACCATCAAGTGAAATGTATGGTAAGGAAAAGATAATGTGATTATAATTACAAAATCGTGAAATAAAATGTGGTACGGTGGCCTTGAATTTTCCGAAGAACAATTTGCAATTGCGAGCAATGTGGACTTCTTTTAACAATTTTATTAAAATATCGTTACAGATAAGGACATAAAAATGTTGATCAGATACGTAAATTTTCAGTTATTTTAAATAAGTTGATTCCAATTTTTTAAATACTCCTTAGACAATGTGGGTTGTACCCGTGTTTGTCCATTTCGCAAAAAATATCTATCCGACCATAATATAAAACTTCGAACAAGAATTGTAAAGAGAAGTTAATAGTTTTCAATTATTGTAAAAAAGTTGAATTCAAAAGTTGACCTATACGAATTATATTCATAATTAATGAAAAAAAATATGAATCTTCAAAAGCCGTAACAAAGTATAAAATATCTGAGAGCCTGTGAGTATACAAATTTAATGGTTTCCAAGATTTAATGAGCTCAAATTCAGGACCAACAACGAAAATACGATCATAAACTTTATACATTGTAATAACTGCACTAAAAAAATTCATATTATTTTAAAAACATGAAAAACTAAAAAAGTCGAGGGAAATCTCGGTACAATATTAATTTCTAAACATACATTATTCATATCGGCGGTAGTATTAGACTTTTATTTTACGGTTGTCTGAGCTTATAGTGGATTTTTTAAATTAAATCATTTTTAATCGTGTAGGTCTTGTAATTGAGAAGCTATATGTGAATTTTTTGTGTTGTCATTCATCTACTCCCTACTCCCAAATAAATGAAAGTATTAACTTTATATTCATTATTATTTGCTTTGTCAATGTTTGTAATTCTACTTTCCAACTCCTACAATTTTAACGTCAGTAAGAAATCTAGTGTGTTCAATATGTGAATTTGTCCGACAAGAAAGAGACAGGGAAAATAGAAAATTAGGGTGCTTTAAGGATGTTTAATTCATAATAGTATTTTTTCATATAGGTGTATAATTAAAATATAATTCATATAGGTGTATGTATACATACACACACACTCACGCACGCGCACACGAACGCACACACACGTATACATACATACACATGAAACATCATACGACAACATGTTGCAATAGTATAACAAACCGGCTTTTAACAATTTGATTATAATCAATATAATTTTCTCGTATCTCATCACGTTAAGCAAAAACTCTATTCCATCGTTTATGAACGGTGAGCTTGTAGTGAGATTTATATATTCAGTAATGCGTACGCGAATTATTTAGTAGAAAAAAGTTTATTATTTCGGTAATTTGTGTATTTCTCTACTTTTTTCATTGAGATCAATCAAACGTTTGAAAAATGAAAGTCTTAAAAATAAAAAAATAAATTTTTTTCATTGAAAAATAAATAACCACATTTATAATATTATTCTCGGCTTATATTTTTGAAAAGAACCCGAAAAATATTCTGTCTGTTGTGTGAGTATATTGTACGTATTATTAAAATAAATGTATAAATGCTATTAGCATCAATGATATAATGGCAATAAGACTAAAACGCAAAACATATTGTATAATCCTTATATTTGCCCAAACCTCGGTACTTATGTACAAACAATATTAATAACACCAAGTTCACAGGATATTATCAAATATTAATTTTCAATCAATTGTTCAAAATTTTTTAAAATATTTTTTCAATAACAGAAGAATATTGCACTTCCGATCGTAACTGCTTTCAATAACAAAGCTAAATAGAAAAAAATATCATTTTATTTTGAAGAAATAGCTTAACCCGCGGCAACGGTTGTTGCAGTCGCTACGGTTGTCGCTGCCGAAGCAGCCATAGTTACAGCACCTACTGTCGTACTAGCCGTTGTTGTAGCAGGCGCAGTTTTTGTTACTGCAGTGGTGGTCGCTGTATTTGCAGCTGAGGCCAGTATGGTTGTGGAACTTACGGGTGCTGGGGCTGCCGATGCTGTGTTTGCAGCAACTGGACTTGCAGCTACGGAAGACGGGGTTGTAAATGTTGTAACTGTGGGTAATGTGGTTACAGGCGGCGAGATTGTGGAAGTTGCAGCGTCCGCAGGAATAGATGCGATAGGCATAAGTGCTAGTGGCGCTGAAGAAGCTGGGACAGATGTTGCAGAGGCGGTTCCCGCCGTAGTAGGGAAAGATCCCAAGGTAGGCCCAGATGCTGCTGATGACAAAACTCCCGGTATAAGCCAAGATATACCACCAGACATTACTGATAGATGAAGTCCATCTTTCACCGGCTCTGTGAATATATATATATATATATATATATATATATATATATATATATATATATATATATGTATATATACTATATATATATATATATATTTATATATATATACATATATATATATATATATATATGTGTGTGTGTATATATACATATTAGGTTGAATAGTAAGTTTTTAGCCACAACTTCGGGACTTTTTCAGATTTTCAGAAAGATTCTCGAAACTTCTAGAAGGTTTTACTGTAGGATATAAATAGGTCAAAGTGCAGCCAGTTGACAACAAGCCAGTTGACAGCGCTGGAACTATAAGTGAATTACATAAAAGATAAAGGATTTAAATCGATGTCAAATACGGATTCTATTACATAACGTACATAACGTCGTCTATTACATAGTCTGGGCCACGTTGCAAAGACTGCCACAAATAATATAAGTCATACGATGGGCGAGTCCACGGTGTCTTACTCGACGGCAAAGGTTTGATTCAGAAAGTTCAGTAATATGGGCTACGGTCTTTAGGACGAACCTTATACCGGACATCCTGTTGAATTGGACGTTCAACGATTGCGACGTCTAATTGAGGAGGATTCTCGACTGATGACTCATCAATTGGCAGATGAGCTACACTGTAGTCATGGTACCATAGAAACGCATTTGCATGAATTGAGAAGTTTCAAAATACGGTGTTTAGATACCCCACGAGTTGCCATCATATCACATTCAGTGCAGAGTTGATACTTGTCAACAATTATTGACATTGAAACGTAACTTTGACTGGCTGAATCAGTTAGTAACTGGCGATGAGAAGTGAGTTACATACACTAAACATATACGCAAACGTCAATAGCTGGGTGTCGGAGCAACGAGAGTATCCAAACCTGAAATGAGTGCCAAAAAGGTGATGCTCAGTTGTTGGTGGAATGTCAAGAGCATTATTCATTGGTTTTATTAATAAATTGAGTTGTCGACAGGATCGAGTGAACTTATTCTTATTATGCGAATTACACGAGTATATGCAATACGTTTATTCTAAAAATCTAATGATTCAGAATGAACGTATTGCAAAAGCCATCGGTTATGTCGCTGTGCTCAATAATCTGGAGGTTGTGACTTAGTTAATTCATTTCATATCCCTGGCTTGCGATACGACAAAGTTCATACTTTCTTTAAAAGAAATCTATTACAATAAAATATTAAGGTAAATAACGTTCCAGTGTTTTTTAAGTAATTTTTCACTTTTCAAACTTTATTTTAAAATAGCTAAATTTATTAAAAATCATCTAGCAAATTTGGCGAACCTTTTAAAAATATATAAAGATACTTGAAGGATTTTGAGAGGTTATTTTACTTTGAAGAGAGTTCAAATTTAGCAAAAACTTCTTTAATTATTGACAAATATGGCTGTCAAAGACACAATTGATTTTTATGTAAGTGGAACCGCCCCATATTTAGTGACAAAGTTGACAAACTTCATTTGAATTTCAATGTGCTCTTTTCACGCATGAACTGTATTATGTTAGTTAGGTGTATAAATATTAAGATAGTTATGGTAATTAATACGAAGAAAAGTTTTGTTTTCTAGTTTAATATAGTTATGTTTTTGTCATAACAATATATATTTGTAATTTTGATAGCATATGAATTTATTGAGTACCATCACTCTAATAATTTGTAAATTGATTTGCAAGCATTGCTTCAAAGTTGTGATCAATAATTAAAATGTTATATATATTTTATTTACAAGTAAGTAATTCAAAGAGATCTATTTTAATAGACTGAAATATACTGATACAAAATCTCAGTTTATAACGACACACTGAGAAATTTTCAACCGAGAATTAATTTATTTGTTAATTTTATTCTGATATTTAATTTTATTAATAGCATATTCTTGTTTAGAACAAGCTGATATTTAATTTTATTAATAGCATATTCTTGTTAGACAGAATCATTCTAGGCATTATAGGTTATTATGATCATAAATTATTACAGTAAAAATACACAGAAAGAGAATTCATTTTCATAGTTGCTGCAAAAATGTCTGCAAAACATATTTTTCTAAGAGGCTGCATTGTGGCTACATAAACAAAAGGTCAAAAGATATATGTTTTTATTCGAAAACGAACTAGTTCATTAATTTTACAGTTCATTAATTTTATTTCTTCGTAAACATAAATATATTTTTGTAGATCATTTAATGCGATGAACGATGAACTTTAAAATTAACATAATATGTGTTTAAATTGAAAGGAAATACGCGAAACCGTATACTTTTTTATTTAATATTTTTATTCTAACCTAGTAAAAAGTTTTAATTGATTGATATTAATTGACATCATAAAGATAAAGAACTGAATGATGAATACTAAATGAATTGGTAAAATGAAACAATACTGCACCGAGTATAATGTTGACGAGATTGGGGTTGGTCGACATAAGGGCAGTGCTAGAGATGGCGGGAGAGGCGAAAGCGGCAGCGACAGTTGAGAGCGGCGATGATGGCGGCGTCGATGCCGTCGCCGTCGTTGGTCTGCGCCGCTTGTCCGACGTGGGGCAATCAAAGCATGGATTCAGGAAGTAGTCATAAATAAGATCAAGGGCATCAGTTGTGGAGTCGGATACATCATCTTCACAGAATGCCTGGCACCACACTCGGTTTCCAAATACTGGCTGCGAAATAATTCGCACGACGAATTACGTACATTAAAAAATATTGGTTTTTCATGTTTCTGTATATAATAAAAATACAAAAAAATGTAAACATTATATATATATATATATATATATATATATATATATATATATATATATATATATATATATATCTATGTATATTTGTATAAATATGTTTATATGTATGTGTATATATATATATATATATATATATATATATATATATATATATATATACTTGATAATCGATAGTTTCGTAGCTTATTTTTTGACACATTGACCCACCATTAAACTTTACGACTAATTTCAGTAGACTTACAAAATTTAAAGGGCACTGCTAACCGATGTATGGAACTTAGTCCTATTTGGTGACTAGTGAAATGAATAGAATTTTTCAGAGTAAAGAAAAATTATAATGAGAAACTGAGTATCGAGAAGAAATATAAATATTTTGCAATTCAGTTATCCAAAAGCCCATTTTTAATAAATCGATAAAGAACAGTCGTGGGTATTGAACAAATTTTAACTGGACTTTCATTTTCGCAAACGGAAATGCTTCCTATAACAAAGTGCGTACTTAAAGAAATTTCTCCATTCATAAAAGTCAAGAGTAAACAGAAAAGTCGATGGATCACATGTTTTTACGTCTAGTCCATTCATGAGTGATATAAAGGCGAGAGTACAGCAGAAAAACAGAAAAAGAAAAACGCAAATCCCTTAAAAAACAAAAGCAAACGAAACATGTTATTTTTGAAGACGATGATGTGAAATCTAAGCAACACGAGGTCAAAAGAAAAAGAAATCTGTTATCTTAGATAATGATATGGACCTCGAGAAAAGCTATTACGCTATTTAGTTATTAATAAACATCTAGTCAAGCTGGGAGTAAATCTGCATCCTCTAGTCAAGCTGGGAGTGGAATCTGCATCCTCTACGCCATATATCGTGACACTACCTTTTGAGCCACTGAGAGATATTGATTTGTTAGAATTTAATTTGAGCCATGTGTTGTTTTGATTTTTTTAGCGACCGAGTATAACTCGGTTATTAATTTGCATTTAATATGAAATTAGACAGTACGCTAAGCACTTCTCGAGATAAATAGGGTCATAATATTGATCGCATAACCGAAAAACAATTTTATTTTTACCCGACTTTGATTTATTAAAAATTAAATTTGAATTAAATTTTATAGACGTTTCTTTCCTTCCACTTTGCTCACCACAACCAACTTGTTCAAGTTATCTACTTGTCGGCGGGCAATGTGACCAAAGTAACTGAGAATCCTTTGGTAAAGGTAATACAACGTTGTGAGTTTGATACATAGCCGCTCGTGGATGTTACAGAATTGTTAGTGTTAGTTAATTTCTGATTGTGAATTTCATAGAATTTTTACTAACTTATTCTGCGTATAATAAAAAGAAAAACTATAATGACAAAGTGAGTATCGTGAAGAAAAACCCACTTTTAAAACGACGGAAAATACATCGCTTTCTAGCAGTTAGTCTTGTTCTAGGACGTTATCTACGTATCTATTATAGATGACGTTCATATAACATTACGATGACGATTGAAATTAGGTACATCCAATATTAAAATGAAGTATTTCATATATTACAAACATCTTCAATTCAAAATAGGCATTATAAAGAAATATTATATGTAACTGAAAGTAAATATTTGAACTTAGTGAGTGTAAGTGAGATCTAAGTGTAAAAGTATGAATTTTTATTTTTTCTGTTTTAAAATAAATATAACAACTCTAACGTAAAGACGTAATTATACGCTACGATGTTAAATAAATGCGCGAATAATTTTTCTTTCCAACTTGATGAAATACCGAGATATGGGAGATTAAATTAAAACTTTAGTGTACGTTTAGTTCTCGTACACGAAGAATTAACGTACCGAAAGATAATTAAACAATATTCGCGTATCTAAGCAATGCCATTATTATAACATAGTTTTGTGATTGGGGGGGCAACAGTTCTTAAAATTAAAAAAAAAAACTCTGAAACTGGTTCAAGTACTACGGAATTGGTAAGAGACGGTTTGCGAAAATAAAGGTGTTGTAAACAAGGAAACTAGTATTATCAATTTTGTATATTAATATAATTTGGTATTAAAGATATAATTTTGGCATTGATTTTAAATAATTATGTACAAAAAAATTTACAAACTTTGTTTCAACTATGGAAACCAAGCACAAGATAACTAAAAGAAAATAAATGTATTTTTAAATGAAATTGTTTAAGAGAACTAAAATGAAATAAATAATATATTCGTGATAGACAAATGTATGTCTCAATTTCATTCAGCGCAAGCAACTGTTTCTAGAAATAGGTAATTGTTTTATGCTTATAAAATGTACAGAATTAATGGTAGTGTCAATACAGCATAATTGCCTATTTACGATTATAACAATCTGTTAGGTACTAATTATTCTTAAGCTATTTCAGTTATTAAAATGAGAATATTACTTTTAAAAAGTTTCAGTATTCAAAACTTAGTACGTCGTCTGTTCTTTGCATATTTTGTAATATTTTAATTATAATTAAACCATATTCAATTTATTATTTCTTAAAACAAATTTTAAAAAGGAGTTTTTGTCCATGTTGTAAAACATAGTTACACATATCATTGATTTTGTCATGTGATGGATTAAGTAAATTTTTAAGATTCAATATTTCTTTACCAAAATATATTCTTGACATATAACGTAAGTAACTTAAGCGCGAGTACTAACACGTTTTGGTTCTATATTGTAACTAGTAGTATGAACATTTCTTATTTAATATCTTAGGTTTTGATTTATCAAGGAATTCAATGTTGATAACTAATTAAAATTTGAAAAGGAAATTAATTTAAAAATATGAAGAAATAAAACGTACCTCGCAAAATCCTATTCTAATGGTTGCAGCCAAGGTAAAAAGCAAAAATACTGAATGTATGCCGATTACAGACATTTCTAGTTTCAATAACTTAAATTACTATACGATATAGTAAAATTAAAGTTCGTTACATATATGTTTTATTTTGCGCTACAATACGAGCATTCACTGAATGATCGAACGAACGAAAATTTGTAAAATGTTTTTCTGCCACAGTGTAGTTGTATTTATATACGAGTACGCGCTTACAACATATCGCCGGTAGGTAAAAACGGCTTGCTTATTTACTAACTAATATGACCGCAACTAATTTCATCTTTTGTCTCTAGGTGCCTAAGTGTTGTTCAGACATATGACTGGAGTATATACGCCCATTTTATTTTGAATAGAAAAATATTTTTACGTAAACTTCAGAATTTATGAGTTTGTTAGCCGATAACATTGTGGATGCTGATTCCAAACCGAAGACGAAACGATGCAAAACAATTGACATTTCAGGGCCATTTTACGTTATCCTCATTCGAAAAGGCCCTGAAATCTTAACACTGTACACGTATTAATAAGGTTTTTTTTGTATTGAATACTTATTATATTACAGAAGGTAGACTATTTACTTTTTGTATCGTAATCCAATGAAACAGCTTTTGTGAAATGAAGGATTGGTACTAGAATTGGAAAAGTGGAGTCGCAGCTAAGGAAAGTTGGATGTATCATGTTGCGAGCTAAGGAAATCCATATATTTATTTTAGTAAACCACGCAAAAAGGAATAGACGTTTTCATATGAATGATTGTTTATACATAGCTGCGGTCAGGTGTAGCGGAGGGTAGTCATGCGTTTAGTAGCGCCGGCTACTCGCTTTCACTATACATATTTGGGAATGAACTTGTAAGTGCTTGATTTTCGTGAATGCGAATGAAAATCATCTATCACATATCAGAACTGTAAATAGTAAAATAATTAATGGAGTATTTTAATTTTTGTAGTGTCAATCAGTGTCAAAAAAATAACATCACATGCAATTTTTAGTCAATAATATTAATAATGCCTAGTCATTTTGGTAAATGAGTAAAAGGGACGAGATAATGAAATATAATACAAATGTAAACTAGAACCGGTGAAAGTTGAAAGAATGATGAGGACACAAAATAATAAATAGAAATGGATAGGAGTATGTTTGAAGCGCGATCTGTCTGCGGAAAGTATTACTTTATATCAAAAATAAATGCATCTACATATATGGGAAATTATTAACAATAAGACTTTAATTGCCTATCTTATCATGGTTTCATGATCGAGGCAACAAAATATATTGCTATAAATATAAATATATTGCTCGAGTATCACAAACTGGGTGTGGGAAGAATAGAATCGGTAATTTCCAAAATTACACAAAGCGAGTTTCTTTTTATATACACTTTTAATTATGTATCTTCACAAATTTATTTCGTGTCAGACGCCAGTAGCATAATAATAAATGAACATTTCGACACGAGTAATAGATTCTAGAGGAATCTTTGTTTCTGATTCTGATTACTGATCTGATTGTAGCTTTTTGTGTCTGCTTTTCCAACTGTTCTGCGATTGTTAGTCTTCATCTCCAGCACCAAGATTTTAATTGCAGCTTCTGTTTTAAAGTTGTTGCAGACGTCCTTATGGACTCTCATTAGTTTGCTTAAATTTCAGCTTTTCTAATAATTGTGCAACAAATGTCCTGATTTCATCTGACGGTTTTTTGAATGTTTCCTTAGCTGCGGTCATAAAAAATTGTATTTATGCAAATATTGTATAACATCACATGCAATTTTTAGTCAATAATTAGTGAGATAAAGCAAATTGTTCATTGAGTTCGTTTGATTGAAAATATAACTTTTTAAGCATAAATCGTAATGCAGGGCTCAATTTTTAATAAACTTGAATCACGGTGACAATAGAAAACATTTATTGTATCCAAACTACGCTGAATGTTATAAAGGTCTGCAATTTGTTTATCTGTAAATTTCACCTTTCATTTTAAATGTAGTAACGCATATTTTTATTTTAAAATAGCCCACGGTATCTGACAAGCTACTCTATTCCGTTTTACAGGCTAATATTAGCAGATGTTACCTTTCCTGAAGTGTGTTTTTTTAATATGTCATTTTTTATTTTTGTATGTTTATTTAAAAAAGTCTGGCTCTGGAAATCTAGGTGCATCTATAAAACAATCATCATTAATTTTTACATTTTCTGCTTTGGCATCAGTACCTTCGAGTTCAGGTTCAGATTCCAGACCGTAAGTTTTCCAGCGTTTATATAATATATCAACACCGCAAGTTGTATTCTATGGGCACAACATAGAAGATGGTGGCCGTCAAAATTCTTACCCATTTTAACCCTTATACGTTTGTAGTGAAAAAAATGATATCATCGAAATTAAGCTCAAATGTACTCAAATGCTGCTGTATCAATTGAGTAGCTACTCATTGAACTTTTTATCCTCAATAACCTTACATTTTTGTACTTGCTTTGGTTTAAATCTTAAATGTTTTTGGGGTGAAAGACCTTTCGTTAAAAGTAGTAATGAATATTTAATTTTGAAATTTTGTTTCTTTAAATCGTTTACTTAATTTGTTTTTTGTTTGATCACTCTGTTCTAAAACTATCTTGGATATAGTTGTAGGAGATTTTAGATCTGTGTTTGCTCTAGATGGAATTCCATTTAACAAATTTTATACTTCCGAAGACCTAATATATCAGACTATTTAAACTTATACCTTACGTCTTCAGAAGTACAAAATTTGTTAAGTGGAAATCCTGCCATTTAGATTACAAAAACCTCCATTGATTACAAACTTGAATAATGCAACTTCTACACACGTATGAATCTGTAAGTTTAGATTTATTTGTTGGAAGTTTATTCCTAGTATTTCTGACTTAATTCTAAATATTTTCAGCAGTGGTTGAAGTACTGGCTTTTTGGAGTCTTGTTCTGGTATTTCACCAACATGCTTAATACGCATGTGGGTACGTAAAGCTCCAGTCGAAGTACCAGGATTTTATAACATTTTTTTGCAACGTTTGCGTTCAATACTTTATCTAATATCTTCTCTCAAGAAATATTTCCAAATCGAAGATCGTTTGCACTTGTTTAAAAACTTTTTGTGTACAGATTATTTGATTTACGACCTGAAAAAATAACACAAATTAAGTTTAAATAACACAAATTAAGTTAAATCTTTATACATATTACACCGATTATATTGCAGGAACACCGACATTATTTATGAAATCCAATTCAATTTAATATTTCATTAATATGACAATAGTTTGTTTTACCGAAGTCGATCTTTTATGTAGCTATAGAAGAAAGAGTTCACAACTATTTCTTTCACAAACTATGTAATTCACATACTGTCGAGGAACGTACTCTGTTTACAGAAACTTTAAGATCCTTTAAAGTCTCAACGAGCTGCTTTCTAATTAAAACCCTGTTTTAAAGGGGTACTTATTCTGTCGAAAATTTATAAATATATAAATTGAAGCGCTTGGAATTATTTATTATCATATTTATTCTTATTGTTATTACTAAAATTAATAGAAAAATTGATAAATAAATATAAAACAAATTCACTGTTAGAAGGAATTCACAAAGTAAACAAATATTAAAATAAAAACTATTAGACACATCAGGGATAAGATAAAAATATAATCAATGTATCTGTTATGTTTTGTAGATATTTAACTCTAGAAATTGTTCAAAGTTTTGGCCTTGCAGTAATAAACACTTGTGCGCTTGCATAATCGTTGATTTATAAACCCTTAGAGAAATCGTTTTACGTTCCATCTTCAGCATATCGAATGCCCTTATTATTTTATTAGGCATTTCATCTTCATCATTATATTCACTTCGAAAACATTTTTATGGAGTCCTTTATGGAGCCCCACAGAAAAAAAAGTCTATTGGCGCTAAATCTGGGGATCTACCAGACCGCGGGCGTGGTGCATATCGACTAATTCACCGACCGCTAAACTTTGCTTGGATAGCTTAATATACGGCAACCGAGGAGTATGCTGGTGTGTCATCATGCTGTGATCATATGCCACTTAATCTATTAAGAAGAATGACACCGAGTAAGTTATCAAGCTGGTTCTGGAAAAAGTGTAAATAACGTTCGGAATTTAAATGAGGGGGCAAAAAAATCCGAGAATAAAGTCATCTAGGATGCCAGCCGAAACTTCTATGGGCCAACGATGCTGAAACGATACATATATTGTGGCATAGATATTTATTGTGGACCAAACGTGATCGTTCATCTGGTAATGGATTCAATTTCGATTACATGTGTTTTTATTAGTCCATAAAATTTTATTGCAGAACGATCTATTAATTCGATATTGGCTGAGCAACCGTTGACAGTAATCAACGCGTAAATATTAGTCCGTAGTTTATGGGTGCTCAATTTTTGTATAACAATACGGATGTCTTTTATCTTTCTTTAGGAGGCGATAAGCAGTCATATGGCTTATCGGAATACATCTTTTTGCTTAACGGGTTTGCTGTAAAATAATTCAAAACCTTTTCCTATACACAAACAGGTATATGTGCAACACCTGCAGCGACATTAGGTCATCGGAAAATCCATTGTTCCTCAAAAACTGCGCTGCTCTTTCAATGACCTTGTTACTAAAGGGCTGGTGTCGATTAGGTAAACGTTGGCGGTATAGTCGTAAAGCAGCTTGCGCGTTGCAGTTATATTCCCCGTACACTAGTATCGTATTCAAATATTCAGTGTTAGTAAAATTACTTCCACGCATTTCAATACAAAAGTAAATCAACAATTTCGCAGACAAAAAAGAAATATAGGAGATATGAGAATTAAACTAGAAATAAAAGAAATCATTTTTAAAATAATAAAAGTCGCACAAGTCATTAAACGTAAAAATAAACACATTATTTCATCACGTGTTGACGACCTAAGGCCACCCCCGCAATGTGACGTTTACGGATCCTGATGGCTCTGTCAACAGTGTCGGCGATCATTGTGAAGATTAAACGGTTATTATTATGGTTATAAGTTAGATCTCGATATTGTTATTTATAGATAAGTTAATTTAATATATTATTTAGGTTAGGTATTATCTTCACATTAATTTTTAAATAATACCTAGCTCAGATGTAAGTTTCATCTTTTAATGATTGCTGTGTACTAATTTCAGATTTATTTTAAATCATATTTTATTATTTTCTTCCGTCTTACTGCATTTATTATTTTACTAAAATTTTCAAAACTTAAGCTGTATATTTTTATGTTTTAAATATTTTCTCTAAATATTTTTTATATACTATATAATACCTTTTTGTGTACTATATTCGACAAAAATCATTATCTGGGTCATGGTCTACGACGATATGAGTAGATGTTCTAACTTATATAATTTCGAGCAACCACTTGTACGGGAGTAGATTACTGTGGTAGGACCGTCAGGTCCTGAGTCCGCTCTAGGGATGGACAACCGTCCGATGTTGCTGACGTTTTTTGACGTTGTGCAACAAACCAATCAAACATATAAATAATAAACTGAAATTGACGAAATAAAAAGCTGTCCAAAAATAAAATTCAATGGGTTGATTGGAAACATAAAAATGAAAAGCAATTGTAAAATAAAAATATGAAGTAAGCTGACAGGAAATGTATGAAAGGTTCCGTAAAGTATGGCTGCATTTATAGGGAAATTTCATAAGTCGAGTATGTTTGGAATGTATATGTCAGCAAAGAAGCAAGCGAGTTGTTTGAATACAGCGGTCACCGCTATCTCCCTTGCCTTTGGGGAAGATGTCATAATGATACGATATAAAAGATTTGTTGAGCAATTTATTTTTCAAAATTGAAATTATTTTACAAAATTTGGCCAACAACGAAATTGAGAAGTTTGAAAAAAAGGACTATTTTTAGAAATTAATTTATTTCTGTAATAAGTTACACAAAAATGTAGCATTTTTGCCACTTTGCGGAGACACATCTTGCGCTAAGTTTCAAAAAATTGTATAATGGAAGTCACATACGAGTGTTTAAACTTTTAATACCCAGTTGACGAGAACTGAAGGTTATGCCTAATAGATTCAAAGAATTTGCATAAATAGTCACATTTATTGACGTTATTTATATAATTATTTCAATATTTTTTAATAATTATTCCTAATTGTATAAAATGTAAGTTAATCGTTCAGTTTCAGTTCCATGTTAATATACTATTCATAGCCTATTCTTATACTTGAAAGAGTATTATAAAAAGAAATTCCACTAAATAGCTGATTTTTTTATGAAACATTTCCAATTTTTATTTAAATTCGTGCATTATGTATATGAATTGATATTTATATATGTCCTCTTTCATTATTCTCGGTAATGTAAATTTGAACAGTCGGTTATATTCGCTTCGTATCTTTATAATAATATTTCTAAAATGTTTGTAATTCTCTTACCATATAAAGTCTATCTTTAGGTATCGTGCATTTGTAGCCTCTATATCTTATAATCTGCGTGCGTGCGTGCGTGTGGGCATGCGTGCGTGTATTTAAGAAACAATTACGAATTTTTAGTATAATTTGCATTTAAATAATAATTATTATTGAAAACATTAAATTTGGTACGAAAATGACGTCTAGTCGTATTTGGCTTTCAAACGCTTGAAAAAAATAAACTTGAAAAGATTTTACAAATTATTAGGGAAGCAATGTTGAGGCAACAAACCACGTTCACCGCGTCTAAACAAACGAGGTAACAAATCATGTTCACCGCGTCTAAACAAACGTTGGGGTACCAAACCACGTTCACCGCGTCTAAACAAACGTTGAGGCAACAAACCACGTTCACCGCGTCTAAACATAGTTTCGAAATGCCACTTTCACTAGCTACGGAAAAACTTAGGAAGAAACTTTTTTATGAAGGAACGTCAAAAAATAATTAATTTTAAACAATCGTTTAAAGCTATTTCGCTATGACACGAACTTGTTCATAGGTGAGCACTTTTGTTTCCGGCCTCACATTTACCAACGATTTAATTAATTTCGAATAATGAATTAAGTCGAGATGAATTGGAAACGGTATTGAAATATTTAGATAAAAATTAGAGATTTTTCATTGTGCAAATGAAACACAAATTGACCTACTTACAAATTTAAATCATCTGCTGATGCTAAGATGCGATTTTATATTCTTTGGCCGCCAATATTTATATTGCATTCCTCATTTGGTTTAATTGACCTTTACAAGGAGTAGTTAAAAGTAAGGAGCTAACGTAGCTGCATAATAATTTTACTTTCAGAGTATTTTAATGTAATTTACTCATATTATGTCGAAATAACTCGTTTATAGGAGTAGTACTAGTACATATAAATAATATATAAGTCATATAAGACTATTGCACAATATGTTACATTCCAAATTGGCGGCTGCTTTTCACTTTTTCCGCCATATTTTACTAACGGTCTAAAACGTAAAAAAAATTAAAAAGAAATTTGAAGATCAATGCGACATATTTTAACCTATATTATTTTTTCTCTATCTCTTACGGTCTTCGAGTAATAAGTCAAAATGACCATCAGAAAATTAGCATATTTCAAATCGTTTGGAGTCAAAACTTAAACTGAAATTCTAAACATAGATGATTGATCTTTAATACAAGCATTTTTAAAAATCTATAGTCGGAATGTGACCTGTATCTTCGGCCTGAAAGCACGAGATGGCTTGGGGCTTCACTAAATTAAACAAAACTGCAATCACAGATGTGAAATACGTCGGGATTTTACCACAGTTTTTATACTTTTATTTTATGTTATTATTTTCATGCCATGAAAAAATTATTTTGGTTTGTTTCAGGAAATATGATAAATGGAAGGATAATGACGAAGCTGGATGGCAAGGAAAAAATATCAAAGCATGGCAGCATCAAAGCACGATAGTGAATGTTCTTCTATTTCGTTTTCATATATCTTTAGGAATAAATGAAAACTATTTCCAAAGTACACAGTAAGGAACACGGCAACACCAATTATATTTCACTATATATGTATATATATATATATATATATATATATATATATATATATATATATATATATATATATATATATATATATATATATATATATATATATATATATATATATATATATATATATATGTCGGGGTCCAGGTAGCTGAGAATGATCTTGATTTGCCATAATTATCTTACAATATTTGATATATCACAAACTATGACTATGATCACTATAATATTTTTATTATAGCTCTTCACAGTAGTTATGCTAAATGTTATAATTACATTTAATACCTTAATTTATCTTTACTTATTAATTGAACAACTCAATTCTTATTAGCTAGTTACTATTAATATCGGGATATGGATACGGATGAAAAGTAAGGCAGTTCCTCGGTACACGTGCCTACTCTCTATCCATATTGTTTTGTGATGATCCACTCTTATTCTCAAGGCGCCGCCCGAGACTCTGCCGAAGCGAGTTGTATATGTTGCTTGCATTTCGTAATACCCCTATGGTAAGGTCGGTTACTCACTTTTTAATCTGATTCTTACATGATTATAACATTATTAACGTATTGTAAACACAACCTTAACAGTTAATGTCAGCTTTGTAAACTAGTTTTCAAAAAAACATTGACGATCCAAACTCAATTCTTATTGACATCATATTTAATTTTTCACAATTTGTGTAAACATAACGCAATAGCACTGCAATATTACTCTACGCCCTTAGGCTCGGGGAATTCCAATTTCCCCCACTTGTCTCTCTCATATTTATGCGATCCAGACCACACAGGATCGCCTCACTCTCGGTTTCCTGGAAACCAAACTACTACTGTTTCTACTCACGAACTGCTAGTGCAGATACCGATTTCTCTTAAGCTACGGCTACGGAAAAACACAGATGCACTTACCCTCACTCTTGGTTTCCTCGAAACTAAACTCCATCAGGACACCCGAGTACCGCGTACTCACGGTCTACAAGTGTAGACACCGATTTCTCTTAAGCTACGGCTACGAAAACCCACTGATGCACTTACCCTCACTCTTGGTTTCCTCCAAACCAAACTCCAGCAGGACACCCGCGTACCGCGTACTCACGGACTACTAGTGTAGACACCGATTTCTCTTAAGCTATGGCTACGGAAAACCACTGATGCACTTATCCTCATTCTCGGTTTCCTCGAAACCAAACTCCATCGGGACACCCGCGTACCGCGTACTCACGGACTACTAGTGTAGACACCGATTTCTCTTAAGCCACGGCCACGGAAAACCACAGTGCAACAGTACCACTGTTGTACAACAGTACAATATCTCAAGAACGCAAGTTATTCGATCAGTTGGGTTTCTGATTGTCCCTCTCCATAAAAAAATTGCTTTACATTGGCATCATCAATGTTTCTTTGATCTTTTTAATGAGTTTATCATAGGCATATTTGTAAGTTTGTTTTGAGTTTAAAGCCTGTAAAGTATATCGATCACCCTCTAAAACCTCTATCATATTAAATGGTCCACGATACTTAGGATCTAACTTCCTTTGATTCCATTCCTTCCATTAATAAAAATTTACCTATACAGAATTTATCAAGCCTTGCCTTACTCCTATCAAATCTATGTTTATCATAATTAGAAACTTTTTCAATATTGCGTAGGGCAGATCTCTAGTTGTGGGTAAGTCTATTTCTGTCTCAATATCATCGTAAGCCATTAAAGGTAATGGATATGCAACTTTTCCGATCATTAGTTCTATAGGATTAGGTTTAGTAGTATGACTAACAGTGCAATTTATAGTTAACTGAATTTCGTCTAAAGCATCTTGCCTGGATCTGTTGTCAGAAGTTTCTATAGCAGAGGTACAGTATAGATTTTAAGAAACTCATTACGCACTCTACTTGTCCATTTGCATGTGAAGAACCTGTAGCTATGAGGTGTAAATTCATATTTGAATTACACAAATGTCTCCAAATTCTTTACTTGCGAAATAACGGTCTTGATTCGCGATTATTAGAGAAGGAGTTACGAATAAGGCTACGCCTTCCTTGATAGCTCTAATACTATTATTTGTGTCAATGTGTGTTAATGGCAAAGTAACATGTACTTAGTAAAGGCCTCTATCCAAAGAAACACGTACTCTGTCGAATCACTTTTACCGCTAAGTTTGCCTGTAACATCAACGTGAATTATATGCCAAAGCGAGGACACTTAGGTATTAGATGAAGCTGGACCTGTATTTTCCCAGAGTGAGACTTCGCAACATTGAATGTGACGCAGTTATCGACGAAAGTCTTAACATATCGAGACGTGCCTTCAAACCAATAGTGGTCATAAACTTGTTCTAATGCCTTGTCATAACCGAGATGCATAACAGAAGTATGTACTTTATTACTAGCTGACCATCTAAGCGCTCACGAAATAATAAGCAAACATTTAGAACGTTCCTTTCTTTGTATCTTTCGATAGAGTACACCCGATCCTATTTCATAGGTATTAGCAAGATTTCTATCAATTTGAGCACTATTAGGTTTAAGGTTTCTTCATCTCGTTGTCATTTAGTCTGTAGCCAATTTCAAGAAAGCTCTGTTAAGTCAATAGCTTTTGTTTCATGCTTCTCTCTATTAACACTGGTTTTTTTTGTAAGACTACGTGAAAAAAAATATACGTGAGCCATATCTTTACCAGAATCATAAACGACATCAACATCAAAATCAAATGACTGTATCCACCAGCCACCAGCGATGTACACGTGGTGTTAAGTCTATCTTTTTTGCGAGAATACTTTAATAAGTTATAACAATTTTGCGTATATTTGGCCTGATTTCTCCTGCCTGAACTTCATAACTTAGGACCTCTAACTTAATTTTTAACAAAGAACATTTTTTTTCAGATTCATAGAGAATCCCACTTTTGTTAAAATTTCAAATACTATTCGGACACGATCTATCCCTTCCTCTATTGTTTTCGACATTATTAAAATATCATCCGCATAAACTATTACGTATTTATTTGCTAGTTTGCTTAGGGCCTTAACAATAGCTCTTAAACCCTTCGGTTTACGCTATGTCTGGAAATACAGACATAACGTAAACCGAAGGGTACAGACAGATATTCGTATTGTGCATCTGGTGTTATAAAGGCAATGTGTTCAATAGACTCATGATCTATTTTTGGAATTAAATGGAAACCACTACAACAATCTAGCTTTTTAAAGAAATAAGTAAACCGTTTAAGCGTGAAATTTGGTATAAAATTATGGGTAATGGATATCGATCCGGTACTGTATTATAATTTAGCCTACGATAGTCAATACCCATTCTCTCCTATCCGTCGCGTTTCTTAACTAATAGAGCAGGACTTGAGAATGCCGAACAACTGGGCCTAACAATATTGGTGTGTAATGACTCATCAACTATTCTTCGCATAATTTTGCGTTTATCTGGACTGAGCCTGTACGGTCGTCTCTGTACTGTTTTAATCGGATCTATTAATTGAATTTTGAGTTCTCCCGTGTTCTCTCGTGTTTTAGGCATTCTTGTAACAAAGTATTCTGGAAAGTCGCTAAGTACGGATACCAGTTCACGCTTTTTATGTGATGGTCTGTCTCAATTTACTCAAAATTATTTACATTAAACTTCTCTGTAAACTATTCACATTTACATACTGCTTCGTAATTGAAATCCATATCCACATAATTCTACATAACATGAAATCTGGTCGTTACAGAATATTGTCTTTTGACCTACATCCGTTTCCACAAAAATACTTCGTTTTCCAGAAAAAATTAGCGACCATTCAGCGCCCAAGTCGAAATGAAAATTATAAGACACACCTTTATGGTTAAGTTTTCCAGTAGGGAACTCCACCGCGCATACATCCACGCACCGCTCTACCTGCCTCGCGTCAACATGAGCCGTGATGGAGCCGCTGTGGGCCATACTTGAAGCATTCTATGAAGCTGGTCATTGTATGCTGTAGCTCAGCTTATGTCCAACTTTACCGCAGTAGTAACATTTTATGATATTAGGCTGCGTAAATAGCATGCGTTTAGCTTGTGGCTGGTTTTTACTGGTTTCGTATATGTTTCAGGCTTTTGTTTTAAATACGAAAACGCCTTTATTTCTTGTTGTAGATGCTGACGGGTCGAAATTTCAGTTGTAAACGCCATCGTTGTAGTCGTAGTCATAGCGTATCTATTTGAGTTAAATGTGATAGCACAATTGCAATAATTGTTTGTTCTGTGCTTACAGTTTTCCACTGGGTCGATAGTGTTGATATGAGGCGGCAAAAATGAAATTAATGAATTTTCCGTAGACAAAAATATGGATCTTGTACCACGACATGGTGTTTTAAAAAACATACTAATTACAATTCATAAGTCGCAAGGTTTAACATTAAAGTAGTCGTAGATATTGGAGAAAAAGAAATTTTTGTTGGTTTAACATATGTTGCGTTTTCAAGAATAAAAACATCACAAGGATTAGCATTAAATAGAAGATTTTCCTATGATGGATTATGTAATATTACAAACTCACGTATGTTAAAATGTAGGAGGTGAGAAGAAATTCGTATGCGGAAATCAAGGTGTTATTTAAAGGTACGCGCTATCTATGGTGTTTTGTGTTGATCCACTCTTATTCCCATGGCGCCGCCCGAGACTCTGCCGAAGTGAGTTGCATATGTTGCTTGCGTTTCGTAATATCCATATGGTGATGACCATCCCGACCATATATATACCGATTCTACGTGCGGCATCTGTTCAGGAACTTCTGTTCAGTTTGCAATTGAGTAATGGGCGAGTAAAGAAAAAATTAAAAATGGAAGGATTTCGAAGTGAACTTAAGTGAACTTAGAGGACTCTTTCTTCATGAATGTTGTTTAGAGCAAAAAAACAGCGAAACATCACGCAATATATACACAAGGATGGTTGAAGTTATGCCCTCTTACGATACAGCCAAGCACTGGTTTCAAAGATTCAAAGAAGGGAATTTTGACTTGTCCGATAAACCTCATAAAAACGACCTCCTACAATTGATTTAGAAATATTTAAAGGCCCTACTGGAACAGATCCCAGACTAACTTCGTGTTGTTTGACATAACTATTTTTATGGTCTTACACTGAAATGGAAAAACAATTTCATGCTTCGAGAAAGAAGTGGAAATATTCCGTTTGGTTACTACATGAGCTAACACACTTTCGACTTCAGAAGAGAGCTAATGTTTGCTTGTAGCTACTGAGTTCCCATCGTAACAACAAGAAACTAAAGTATATGAAACGATATAAAAAGTGGGTGGCTTATGTTAATTTTTAGTGTAAACGTCAGTGGCTAGGAGCTGGAGAAAAAGGTGCACCTAGACCAAAATACAATATTGGACAAAATATACTTTTGAGTGCATCGTGGGGTATAAATGGAGTTATTCATTGGGAACCTTCGAGCTAACAGTGCAATTACAGCTAAGATTTATTGTGAACAATTCCTTAAAATTAAAGCAACATTTATTTTTTTCATGACAATGCTCGATCCCATGCAGCAAAAGCAAAAGTAACGCGTGAAAAACTACTTTCACTTGGATGGAGTATGCTACTTCGTCCACACATACTCCCCAGATCTTTCACCATCTGTTTCGCTCTCTGTTTAATAATTTACGTCAAAGAAAATTTAAAGACCAAAGTTATATCAAAATCGAACTTCAACGGTGTTTCAGTCAAAGGCCCAAAGATTTCTACAAGGACGGAACTTTAGCTCTGCTTACACATTGGCAACAAGTGCTAAATACTGAAGGTGCTTATATAATTAACGATTGATTATATTGAATATATGTAAAAAGTTTGTTTACAGAGATGGCGGGTTTATAAAGTTGCCAACTTAATATTTCCGCATAAATTATTTGGCTTCTTCAGGTCAACTATGAATAGATACAATGAAACTCAAGACGCTTTCTATTCTTGAATTCCGTTAAGAAAAAAAATAGAACGAATGTAATAAAAAACAATATATTTATTGCAGGATTAGGAGAATAAAAAAATATTAGATTGTAGAAGGAGATATATATATATATTTTATTTTGACTTATAAAATAAAAAAGAACAATAGCTTATCTGCATGCTATTTTCATAAAATGAATAAGATTATCGAATCACGGAAAATAAGGAGATATTAGTAAATTATTGGAGTACTTACTTTAAGAGATTTGCAATTTTCATTTATAAAATTCTGATTACTGATAATGAGCATTATGCTCATTATCACTAATCTCAAATGCTTGAAAAACTAACGGCAATTTAAAAGTAAATTGAAATATTATTATTATTAATCTAGAAAAAAATTAGTTCATTAATTTCTTTTTGACAATGAGTTTAGTTTTAATTAATAATAATTATGACAAAAATAAAATGTTTTCTTCGAAATAGTTAATAAAATGTATTGTCCTTTCGAATAGTTAATAAAATGTATTTATCCTTGTTAATTCTACCTTACGTAAAAATAAACTGCATTATAAATTAATCAAATTTATAAATTGCTAATTTAATTAACATGATATTTATTTTGGGGTGGGCGGTCATCGAATGGTACGAAGAGTGGTGCAGGTGGATATCGGGCGCGCGGTGTACACCGTTCGTGTGGAACCCCGAATACATAGCGTGGATCGACGTCATAGCGTGGGAGTTTATCACGCAGATAGCTAAGGACGTTTCGCGGAAGGTGGCGCGTTCGTGATAATACAAACGCACTAAGGAAACGTGCACTACCCGTCTTCTCCGCACAGTGCAGCAACAATGCCCATGATTTGTACTCAGTGTCCAGAATGTATGTGTTGTAAATGCCTTCATCTGCCAATCAATACATGATATATTAATAGTGTTTACGATTAATAACACCTACGCTAGTTGTGGAGATGTCATCCTTAAGTTTTTTTTTTATATACCCGTAAGTTCCTTTCATCACGTAGTTTTGTTATAGTGCCTAAATATAAATATTAACAAAAATAAAACTTTCGATTATATAAAGGCTTATACAACCATTTAAATTTTTGAGAAATCGTTTCTTTCAATGATATATTTTCATTATCTATGCTTTGAAGAAAATTTCGTAACAATTTTTTTTTAAATTCGTTGTCGTTAATTCGTTTAATTGTGTTGTTATGAGAATAAATGAATGTTGTTATGAGAATATATGAATGCAATCTATTCAGTCTATAGAAGAGGCTAGAAACATATAAAGAATACAGAAATCTAGGAAAAATATCAAGATGCAGCATAAGTTAAGTGTACAGTATGAAGCTGGAATAGGCGATTAAATGTAAATTCATCTTTACATCCCGAAAACTTTAGACACGTTTTTCCTGAAACTGTGTTTTTTGACATTTTCAGCACGATTATTCAATTTCCAATATTTTTAACCAAATTTTTTGCAGTCTTTATACTTGCTTTCTATACAACTATCGTTTCATTTTTTCAAAATATTATTTCAACAATCTTTACAAACAACTGACGTGAACAATTTCTTCTAAAATTACATACTATAATCCTTTTAATTTATTTTCACAACGAAATGAAGCTACGTGATGTAATATTATTTCTACTTTATTTTAATATTTTGCCACGGCCTAGGTTTTGTTGTATGATAACATCTTCTGGTGGGCATTTTGTAAAGATTCAGTCCCCACCTGAAGATGTTGCCATACAAAGAAACCTAGGTCGTGGTAAAAAATTTAAATAAAGTAGAAGTAATTCTAAATTACCTGGTTTCATCTAGTTTTTAAAAATTAAGTTAAAATGAATTTCTACAAAATTAGCGCCAAATATATTCAATATACTATTCTTCCTTGATAATTTATAACTACGTTACTTCAAAAATTATTTTTGATTTTTACAGATTTGATCATTTTGAGACAGTTACCATACAAACAAGGAAGTGCCATGTTTTTCAACGAAGATCTAGTTAACTGCATAAAATATAGATAATTGTATTAAAAGCATTTATTGAAAGTTTTTTTTAATTATTCATAAATAATGTTTAACATACTTTTATATGTATTTTTATATTTTTCCAGAAAATATCTGCTGTCAAATAAATACAGGGAATTGTTCAATAAAATATAAATTATTGGTATTGGTTATATATCCTGAATCATTCACTTGCATAAGTGTATAGCTAAAGACTGAAATTATTTTAATGTCAAAAAGTAATTTTGAATGGATATTCAAAGTTACTTTTTGACATTAAAATAGTTTCAGTCTTTAGCTATACTCTTATGCAAGTGAATGATTCAGGATTTGGAACACATATGTAATGTGTTTTAGGTATTTCCATTTTTGGTAGCTTCTGCGAATTTCATTAGAAACCAAAATATCTTCCACAAATTTATAACTTTAGTTTGAAGAGCAAAAGTGTCTCACTTGGTTGTTCTGGTGAAAATTATTCTTGGTTGGTCGTACAACGACGCATTATCGTGATACAATTTGTATGATAAAATTAAAGAATTGTTCTTCTATAGATCTGACCTTTTTCGATAAAAGTTTTCTCTCAAATGCCTGATATTGCTTTCATAATATTGTTTATCCTTCCAAAAAAAAACATTTCAGGTGGATAATACCGTGATAGCAAAAGAAAACAATTGCATCGAAAATAAGGGATGAAGCTAATCAGTGCGGGTGCATTTTTTCTTACTAATTACTTCATTTCATGTTTTTTGGATTATTTTTGTTAAAATTATATTGTGATTTGTGAAGACCTAGGTACTACCGATTTAATAATAACACAAGCTTCTAAAACAAATAAATATATTTTTGTCGTGCAGCGTGTAATGTTCGTTAGTTAGCTGTTTTGTAATAACATCTTTTTCCAAAAGAAGAAGATGTTTTGAATTCGTTAGATTACTATGATTTAAACAATTTAGTCATAAAATACATCAATTTACAAGAAAAGCATTTAAACGTTGTGGTACTTTTTCATGATTTCGTTAAATAACGTATAAAGATAATATCGTCCTTCAGTAAAGGAAGTCCGAGCATAGGAAACAACCCAGGTAAAGCGAACACAAGAAATATCGAAAAATAAAAAAAAATCCAAACTGTTACGATAATTAAAGGTAAGTAATTCCTTCATAACTGGAAGAATAATGTAAGTTACAATAAGATTTCCACTGAATTTGGTTCGGTTTTGTCCAAAAATTACCTGTCGGGAAAAGTCACTTGGGCATAGAGGATATTGCATTCGCTTTGCCCGTTAACTATCCGTTATGACCCAGTAGACGTTGATTGTTAATAGTATCTTTTTTTCCTTTAAGATGGTTTACAAATATAAAAGAAAGATAAATGTAGTGATAAGTGGAGTGAAGATACTCAGTAAAGTGAAAATACAATGATGCTTGCCGTAACAGATTATAATTCTAGATCTTCAGTCAAAAAGACAGTTACGAAATATGCCTTGTGCTACTCTTTACAGGCAATAGAAAGCGGCGGTTCAGTAGCTCAACTTGGTCGTTTTCGCGAAGTTTTTAATGGCGCACACAGGGCTGATTTTCAAGAATATTGAAGAAAAATAAACAGTGTTTTTTTATGGTCGACCCGAGAATATTTCAGAGGATTAGCTTTTGTTTACGTAAAAAAATAATATTTCTTTCCCGCCATGTGGCGACAAAAATGAAAAAGCCGACAATGAAGGGCTAGTCGTATTTTTAAGTGGAAATCCACAAACCTATCTCAGAGTTCCAGAGGCAATATCAATTGCCAGAGTTAAGGATTTCAATCGTCCTCAAGTCCAACAATTTTATGAGTTATTGTCTGAGCAAGTAAAAAACATAATATTAATGGCAGCAAGATGCACAATGTCGATGAGATAGGTATTTAAACGTCGACAAATAAGCCACTCAAGGTTCTTTCTATTAAAAGTAAAAAGCAAATAGGAGTCATTTTGTAGCACGGAACGTGGAGAAACCACAACAATTGTGTGTTGCTGCAATGATGCCGAATCTTTCATTCCACCATTTATAATATTTGCACCTAAAAGGATGCTAGGCTGCCTGTTGTTGTTGTGCGGAGAATCATCTGGTTCTCCTCCAGAAACGTAAGGAACTTGCTCTCCATCTGGATGGATAAATGGCGGAATATTTTTACACTGATTCAGATTCTTTACTTACCACGTCGGGTCAATTGCAGAAAGTAAAGACCTATACTCCTAGATAACCATAAAAGCCATTAATATTTTCCTGTTCTAGAGTATGCTACTAAAACAATGTAATTCTTTTATCACTACCGCTTCATACTTCCAATAAATTGCAACATTTGGATGTCACTTTGTATGGTCTCATAAAAATATACTTTGAACAAGAAATAAATCGATTTCAAGAGGCGCATCCAGGAAGAATAGTCGACCAATTTGGTGTGATGAGATTATTCACTCTTGCACATTTAAAGTGCAAGAGTTAATAATCTCGCTACTGCCAACAACGCTATTAAAGACTTTCAATCGCCTTGTCTATTGCCAATCAATTAACGTTTATTTGGAGAAGAAGACTATGCGCCATTTTCAACAACTTTGAGTGGACGTAAGGTCGGTAATCAAAAAGCAAATGTTCAAATGTCAGTTACTCAAGATAATATCGAGAAGCTCTCAATAACACGACATAAAAAAAGTCGCTCATCAAGAGGCGATTGTAAATAAAAATACTAGCCAACCTGAATCTTCAGATGATGATGATGATGAAACGTTCATTGATATCGAAAAGCCCTTACCATTTTCGAAGTGCCAAATAACAACATCTCTAGATATTTCAACGTTTTATATTCAAAAAACAATTGGAGCTAATTTGAATGAATCTAAGATCCTAACTGTTCAAGATCAAAATGCTACAGTAGAGTAAAGCAGTCTCTGGCCTACAGAAATAGTGTCTTTATCTGAATACCTGTTGTAGGGCCAGTAAGTTCTACAACGGCTTCCATTGTAAATCTGAATGAGGAAGACTCACTCAAAAGTAGCATGATAATGACTGTGCTATAAAAAATTTCAATTAAAAAAATTCAGAGCCTTTTACTTCTTTTGGAAGACGATTTTTTCGTCAAATTACTATTTTCTGTGTGAGCATTAAATGTTAATTCACATTATCGAGTCGCTCTGGGTACGATTAAAAATTAATTACATTAGCGGTTCAAATTTGGTAAATAAATGTTCAAAAAATATTTACTCCTTTTCATTTGCGTCGCGCTGCGCTTCTCTCTCGCTTCTGGTCGTTCAAAAGAATACTTTAATTTCAAACTTGTCGTGTCTTGTATCGAAAGTAGTTTATTAAATTACATTTCTTTGTTAATAATTAAAAGAGTTTACGTAGTAATGGTAAATTCATTATTAAGTAATTATTTTGCTGTACTATTTCTTTTTGGATTTATTAATTTATAATATAGCGCGTGAGTTATGAGTTGCTGTACGGGAAGCTACTTTTAAAAATTATATTTACAATTATTAAAAAAATACGTATTTTATTTACTGAATAAATTGCAATTGTGACTTAACTCTAACGGCTACAACTAAGGATTGCTCTGGAATGCTGTCTTCGAATTAAAAATTTAAAGGGGTATTTAAAGCGTCCGCCACTCCGTGTCACGATCTCCACCGTATTATTGTATTCGCTTGCTTTTCAGAATAAGTTAGTTGAATGTATTTGGGGAAGCAGTTAATGTTTATCTTACTATCTATTTAACCGAGAAAAGTGATATTTTTCCAAAAATCAAACGTTTACACTACGTATTTTAGGTAAAAAAAAAATTAAATTTATCTCAAAAACGCTCAAAGCTGTCATGGTGTCTTGAATGACGTCACTGTTCGTGAAACAAATCAAAACAATCGTGTCTGTGTTTGGCGGTTGCTTCTTTTTTATAATTAAAAATTAATTCGACTTATTAAAAGTACTGTGCAGTGCTCCAGTGTAAAAGTACAACTATTAAAATGTCGAATAAATTGCATTCCAAACAATGAAAAAATTCAGAAAAAGTGGCTAAAACTTGCAAGGAGCTCATAGTTTGTCTACAGATTCAAGAATATATTTTTGTGAAGATCATTTTGACTTATTTGCACTTTAAGCACCTATTCGATAAACTGTGTTTTCACCACAAAATAATTATGATTGTGACGTTGTTTTAAAAACTTCGAGTTGTGTTGTCTATATAAAAACATTAAAATGTCGAAACTTTGATTTAATACTGTTGATTACAAGCAAAGAAATGCATATAACTCTCACGGATCTGTATATAAATATAAAGCATTACTAATGAGTTTTGCGATCACCCTTTTTTCAACTTTATTGATAAAATAATAATGTACGAGTTGAGGTTGGTTTTATATTTATACTTCGCAAATTTAATCTCAAAATCAGATACTGACTACGAAACTGAAACATTACGATTTCAACTTATAATACATATTTTACACTTGATACATCCCTCCCCCCTTACATTTAAATTTCAACATTTCGAAATTCTAATGAACAGAAGTCACTGTTTGACGCCAAGAATCTACCAAGCGTCAATTTTGGGCAAATTACTAATGTTTGCTTTGCTAAAACCTGATTCCATTGCGAATTGTAAATACTTGTTTTTAATGTATAATTGAGGAAAACTGTATTAACTTGACAAAAATTGTTATAAACTTAATCAAATAATTTGTTCTATATATGAAGATGTTAAAAAACAATGGTATTTTGCTTAATGTAACGCTTTCTAATTGGTGTTTAATTTTGCCGAATTTATTTCCTTTAAAAAAAGTAATCTTTGCTTTCAATAATAAATAATTTTGTTTTTGGTATCTCCAATCCACAAATTCAATCAGGAATGTGATCCATTGTTGTCCTTAATCGTAAAAGAAACTGTGAGTTCCCCCAATTCATTCGGTATAGCGTGAGCTGTGTAAATTTGTTCGACTTCGTATTCTTCTCCAATTTGCTGTATTAGCTTGCTTGTGAGATGGTCGCTGGATTTTGTATGATCAGCATTGGAGTAAACTGTTGTCATTTAGTATATTAGTATAACTCACAATATGAGATATGATAACTCGTATGAGTTGAATGCCTCCCCCCGTACTCCCTTGCTTAATTTCAACCCTAGGCATGCCACTTAAATAATTAGACTTGATAACAAACTTCTAGTAAATCTTTTTATTAGTTTTTTGCATATGATGTTTAGTATATGGTTTATAAAATCTTGTTTTGTATTAAAGCAATAAATCTTATTTATTTCACAGATATGTTCTCTAAAGAAAACCTCATGAGAGACACAATTATACATATATAACCAAGAATATACTACTTACCCTATAAAGAACCGACGGGAAATGAAAGAAAGGGAAGTTCAATGAAAGCAATTTACAAATAAAATGGTAACAATGTCTAAATTATCAAAGATAACCTTAAAAATAATTATAACTAGAGTAAAAAATAAAATTAGAATAAGAAATAGTGTTACAATTTTCTATAGTTTCATTACGTACATTTTGTAAAGGCGAACTATAAAAAACTGTATGTGCCCATTCTTATGACATACAAATTTTCTCTTGGAAAATTATGTAATCCTACAACGATTAAAAGATGTAATAGTGTGCAACGATTAAAAGATGTACTACTACAAAGAACAAGGAAAAACATGCTTTTTGGTATGCCTAATGCATAATACACTCGTGACGTGTTTATTGAGTCTTTCAGACTCGTATATAAAAGTGTGTTTAGTTTTATTTGTTAGTGGTTACATATGTACATACATGTACTAATATTCTTTTCGTACGTGTTTTTGAGGTGTTTTACAGGTAAACCTGTCAAGATTGTTATGAGGGATTCCTTCACACTAATGTACATTTAAAAGTTTAAGCACTTAAGCATACGTCGCTTTTTTATTAAATTATTTACAAATATCTATATTATTTTTAACCATGTTTTGTTTATATTGCTAGCAATATAATATTAACATTTATAATACATATCACGGATTTGAAAGAAATGTTTAGATTTAGAATTATCGCCGTAGTTTTTAGGTAAATTTTAGAAAAACTTTTTTTTTTTTATAATTTGTATGGATATTTTGAATAATATTTCTAGATCCATCTTTCTTAAAATTCTGAAAAAAAAATAGTTTTGGTGTCCTAATAACTCAATATTTCAATTGAGATGCACACTACGTGATACATAGAATAAAATTCTTTCGCCCCCTTTAACATTTTATATAACTATTTTTGAATATTATCTGTTGAGGTATATGTTGATTAATATAACTTGTTATTGTGGTAAAATTCAAGTTTCTGTGTAAAAGTGTTTCTGAGATAAAGGGCTGTGAAAGATAGACGAACAGATACTGGAGTGATATTAAAAGGGTTTTTCTTTTTTGAAGTTCCTTGAAAGTGTTACAAATAAAATTAAAATTTTGAATTGCACATTTTATTCGCAAGATACAAGTAAATACTTAGTCTTTCATAAAGTATCTTACATATTATCGTGAAACACTAAAAGGTATGTAAAAATAATTCTTAAATGCCATTGAACTACCATTGATTTAACAATCGTTAAAATAAAACACAAAAATGTGTATGTACATATATGGTCCCATTGAGATTTCTCTAAGTGTAATTGTGTACTTTTTACTCTTTATTCCTCAACTATTTTATCTACATAAATGTTACTAGTTTTAAAGAAGGATTTAATAAATTATACACCTACATCTTTTTCAAATTTGTTTGCAAAGCAGTATTCAATTTCACTTACCTATTCCATACAACAGGCATACCTTAAGAGCTTCATATCATTGGTTTAGTCCTCTTATTTCATCTCCAGATTTATAGCTATATCATGTTATAGCTTAATCTATATTAGGCTACCAATTCATGTTCTTTCTTTACAAACATAGCACTTCTTTCCATAATATTTCTTTCCATGAATGTTTCTTTTACGTCTTGCTCCCTTCGTCCTTTTAAATTTCTCTACAAGTTTAGCTACACGTTTTTACGACTTTTTTGTCATGTGCTTTTATTAATTGGTTTGATTTTAAAATATCTTTAGTATAACATATAATTGACTATTTACGGAAATTTTATTGGCTGATCCAAAAAAAATTCTTTTATAGGAATAAATAAATTTTTTACGTCTATATTTATGCAGGCAATTTCCCCTTATAAATTTATTCAGATTGATCATTCCCATTGGATACCTTTAATTTAAATTAAGTATGTTAATTTCAAAATTACAAAATAAAATAAGTTCTTACAAATGATAATTAAGATTTATGATAGTCAATAATAAATAAGAAAATAGCTGTATGAACATTAATTTTTCATATTACGCGGAAATGTAACTTAGTTTCAACGAGAAAAATATAATTTCTTGAATTTGCGTTCATCTTTGTGTATGAAAGAGGAAGGCGACTGACTGACTGATCAAGAGATCAATTCACAGTCGAAACCACTGAAACTAGAACCCTGAAATTTTGCAGATAGGTTCTTTATATAGCGTAAGTGAGGATTAAGGATTTTTGGAAATTCTACCCCTAAGGATGTAAAATAGGCGTTGAAAGTTTTTATGAAAGTTCCTCGGTTTGTAAGTTAGACATGTGAAATTTTAGATTTAAGCTCTTGGTTAATAAAAAAATTAATGCGTTTATTGGAGGTGTGAAATAGGGGATGAAAGTTTGTATAGAAGTCAGTGAGGCATAGGGTGTGCCCTTTTATACATTTAATTATTACAAGGATCATTTCAGACATTCAGTATTATGATAATTTCAGACATCCGTCTAAACCAGTAATAAATAATTTTTTCGATTCGAGAGAAATAAATTCTGTTTTTGTGTATCGTCTTTCTTACCTTGCCATCGAACGCAGGCAGACGCATGAGGGCAGGCGTTGTTGACGGTTGTATGCGATAACTAAATTTTTCGGAGTTGTAGGTAAGTACGGATAAACCAATTATGATATTATGGAATTTAAAGCTACCAACACTTAAGAACCAGGCTTCAAATCAAAGTCTTACATCGGAACGTATTAGAAGCTACTATATTGACTGGGTGCGCTAGGGTAGAGACGCTCTTCGTACCTTGAATCCCTATGATACCCAACGACTTACCGTTCGAATTTAAAAGAGATTTCCAGTGGACTTGATTTATTGTGATGTATTGTAATATCTACTACTGCGCGAACAAATCCACAGGCAAAATCTAGTTTTAACATATATTTAAGGTGGCAGTTCTAATAACTCAAAATTGCACGAACTGTGGAACGGATATGATGATATAATTATTTATATATATCCCAAATTCTTTTAACACCTAAGACCGAAGCAAGACATCGTTATGAATTTTTTTTTCTTCTTCCACTGAGCGATACGCCTGACACTAAAATAATCGCTAGCCACAACTGTAAGCCAAGTCTGATTAATACATTCCAAAATTAGCTTATTGTATTGAATTCGTTAAGGATTTTAATTTTTATAACTTTAGCTATAATTATTAACATGTGAAACAATTATTTAAAGTACCGATCATTTTAAATAAAAAACCAATACTCGTCCTGTACTAAATGCACAAGACGAGTAATGGTTTCTTATATACGTACATGTGTCTTCTTCATGTGTCCAGTGAGCGGGTTGGTCGGGGTCGACGCGCCACGTGATGTTGCCGAGCAAGCTAGATGCATCCGGATCATCTGTGTAGCTGTAGGTGAAATTCATAGTCACACTCGGTGTCCACGTGCCACCTGGTTAAAACATACAATTTTATATATCTTATCAGGCAATTTATTAAAGGTAAACAATTGTAAGAATTATGTATCTTAATTTAAAACTTGCCATAATGTTCTTAAAGTCTTCAAAACGTCATATACTATATAGAAAACGAAATGGTTTACTGATGATAAATCTTGGTAATCTTTTTACAAACATATCCTGGTTCTATGTATCGCTTAGTATATTAAATCAGTACGGTTTTCGTTCATTGTAGACTATCACTGTTCAAACTACCACAGTTGCCATTGCCAATTGGGATTTGACGGTAAGGGTTTTAGGAATTTTTTTATTGCCGATAAGGACACATGAATAAAATGATACCTTTATGTGAAGAATATTGCAAAATGTAATTTTTTTCATATTTAGGGTATTTGCGGAGCAAAAGCGTTTTAGAAAAGTTTTTAATTTATTGTGTTCAATAAATTTATTTATTTACTAAATTTTGTGTAGTTTTTTTTCTAAATATACTTAATATAATCATTTAGAAGTATGCATTGCATAAATAATTCCGAATTGATTTTTCTCTTTTTCTTTATAAAGTTTCCATAACAAACAATGGTTGAGGTTAAATATTTCAGTCTAAAATATTTTTTGATTATACGGATACATAAAATCATAGGTGAAGCCTGTATCTTTTTACAGCGTGGTATAGATTTTATGCATGCTTCAGTCTATACTGTTTGTACCGCTCTTGATAGTATGCAGTATTCAAGCGAATTTTCCCGTTAATTTAAAATATGTTTGTGAATTTATCTATTGTCAAGTATATCGATTTAAACGTCTCTTTCGAAATCGAGATTTTCAACATTTTCTCCCAATAAGGCAATTTTCCAACAAACATACAATTTCAGATGGTTCTAATTAATAGTTTTTAGATGATTGAATAATAAATAGAATAGAAGAATAATATTCTCATTTTTATTGTAGGAAAGATTATTATCAAGCTAACCTAGTCAAACCGCTTCAAAATATTTAAAATAAGTCGACACGTTTTTGTTGTTTCTATTATTTTTTATGTTTTAATCAATGATATATGTATAAATTAAGTATCTAAATTAGACAACATGTCTGTTTCCAAAATTATTCTTCGTTATACTAGCTAGATCGCTTTGCTTCTGGCTACACCTTCATTAAAATTGTTTTGATCTTTAACGGTCAGAGTTTACCGTTTTCTTTCCTTTGTTATCGTACTATTTTTAGAGTTCCATGCCTCAAAAGAAAAACAGAACCAACTTACGTGTCTGTCTGTATATGCGACACAGCCGTTTTTTTTCAGAAACCGCTTGTCACAGAAATTTGAAATTTGGTACAGTAATAAAACATATTAATCCGTATATAATAATATATCGCAATATCCTCAAATCGATAACGCAATATCCTCAAATCCGTGTATCACGTTAAAACTTAAAAATATTAATTTGGAAATTTTAGGGAAAGCAAATTAAGTTCTTGAAACAATTTTGTTTAATTCCAAAAATATGGGGTGTTGATTGAAAGTGCTAGTTGCAAAGTTCTCAAAATTATTTCTTTTCATAATTATAGGTATTATATCTCCAGACGAATACTGAAAAATATGCAGACTCTTATTTCCGAAACTAGTCAACCTAAAATTATAAAAACATATGGATTTTTAGCAATTCACGCAAAGCTTGTAGGAAAACTAGAGCGATGAATCTAGATGTTATAAATTTCGAAGTAGTCCCTATACGAAATATATTTTAGTCATTAATTTACATTTTACCGTTTTCAACGACGGTGAAAACAGTAGTAATTAATATACTTATCTTATTAATCCACATATTTTGCATATATTTCTAGCCACCAACCTTTTTTGAAATAGTGGTATAACAAAAAAGAAGGTAAATAAAGGTCTTAAAAATATATTTTTGTCATTTGTCATATCATGTGGAGTATCGTTTGAAAATAATTTTGATGAAGAATACAAAAATATCATTTTTACAATTTTAAATGGCATATTAATGCTAAAATCATGAAAAAAACAGAGTTGGTAAAATATGACTAGAAGATTACAAGCAAACTATGTGGATTATTCTAGATTTTATAATTTTTTAAATATGCACCATGATTTTACGCCTGTAAATGATATAGTAGTATATATATATATATAGTAGTATAAGTTCCAATTTATTTATGTTGTGAAAAATATATTGCAGTTTAGTTAATTGAGTTTTGAATTTAATCCAGTGAAAAGGTTTATACGATAAATCATTGATAATATTCTTTATTATTTTTTTCAAAAATGAAGAAATTAATAATCATTAACAGCACTCGAAGAAATTCGATCTGCACAAATAGACAAAAATTAACAATTATTGTTTAGAAATAGATCGAGAAGGAAAAGATTATTATTAGACATTTTTTTGTCGATCTGTTGGTGTTAGCGTGAATGATAGGTTTCATAACCTGTCATTGAAGAAGTCCTCACTTTACTAATAGATATGGTGGTGTGGTGAATTTAATGAAAACATAATAATTAATAACTGCTTGTAGTTTTGGAAACAAATAGTTAAATTTTCTTTATCCGATGTACGTTGATAAATATCTAAATATAATGAAAAATGTTATTACGGTAAAGTTCAGAATAGTAATAAATAAATTTACTAGTTCCTAATCTTATATTGATACATTAAATTAGTGACAAAAAATGAATTTGCGTCTTTTCACAATTTCTTTTGACTTCAAGTTTTTTAGGTAAAAGTCCTGTAGTTGAAGTTACAAAATTTATTGTTTTAAAACAACTTAGAAGTTCAAATTAATCCTTATTTTTTGCATTTCAAGTGAAGCTACAGGACTCTTAGTATAGATATGGACATAGTTTATGAAAATTTTACATTTGTATATTTATTTTTTTAAAACTTTTCATTAATATAGAACGGACGCTTTATTTCTTTATATTAAATTGGTTTTTAACATAATGAATTTTGAAGAAATATGCATGAAATTTTAAACATTTTTTTAACCTTACTAAAAATAAAGTGATGGAAATGCATGTAGATAGCATCCATAAGTAGGAAAATTCAATATTTTTTTTTATGTTATCTTCACATAAGAATATAATTAGGAGACCAAATGATTATCTCAAATTTACTGTGAGCAAAACCGTTCAAGGAACAGTCCAGCATGAACAATCCAAGAATGTACTGGTATCCTGTATGGGCTTTTAGAAGCAGCTGTAACATGATCGTGAAATAAGAGAAATTGTCCGCAACTACATCCACATACATCCCAAATCTTGAAACCATGGCTGAAATTAGAGTGAAACTTTAAATATGTTTGTTTAATTGACCCATATTTTTTAAATATGTTCAGATGGTATTCAACTTTGTGTTGTTTATCTACAGCATCAGATTTAACTATTTCTGGTTATCGTGAGCAAATATACTATGTGTGTGTATTTCAAAATTCATTATTTAATGTATACCTTGATTTACAGTTTCGTCTTCAGAAAATACTGCTCTCATACAGCTGTAAGAAAGAACTTCTTCCGCACTGGCAAAATATTCTACCACAAACCAGGGACCGAGCATCTGAAATTTGCAAATTCGTTAATTTTTAATTCGAATTTTTTTTCTAATTCGAATAATTTTTATTTATTGATTAAACCTTGATCTTAAATCATGTTATAAATTAACGTTTAATTTTAATTGATAACAATTTGCTACCACAAATTGATTAAATAAAGCAAATAAATTTTAATTCGCGCTTTTTGTAAATGACTTAAATAAAAAATATTTATTTTTCGTACTTGTTGCAAATTGAAGTTCTTGATAGCTTTTACTTCGGGGCATTTTGTTTTGTCTTCGCGTCTTTTTAGACCAGTAATAGTAATTACCACGAACAGAAATGTCACAACTCGATTCGCACAATGCATGCTCGAACAACTCTTTCCACTGAAATCCAAAATATTTTATTACGTTACTTAAAAGTAAAAATATGTGGATAAAATTTACAACATTGTAAATCTATCGATCCATACGATAACGACGGACACTCCAACCGTAATCGCTCTGAAACGTGACAAATAATTAAATTCGTGAACAACAGTTATTTGAATAAGGTATAATATAACTAAATGATTAAATTCTATTAAATCTACTTTGCGTCGTATAGGAGAAAGACGGACTTCCCACTGACCACGAAGTGGTACTAACTTGAATAGAAGTGCTTTCAAGTCGTAGCGCGGTATTACTTGTAGTTTTTTTATTAATGACAATTCAGAAAAAACTGATATAACGCATGCAGAGCTACGGACAAGTTATTATTTTACCACATACAAATACGGTATCACACACGGTACCACATATACATGTCAAAAATCTTGAAATTTTAGCCCTTCATAATTTAAAATAAAAAAAGCAATGATTGAAATTTCTATAATATAACTACTTGAAGTAAAACAGGGTTTAGTAATATATAACAAAAAAAACACGCATTCAAGGGAATTGTTTACTTGTGTAAAGATGGTCAAAATGCTTTGTTGTCCAGTTTCATATTAAAATTAAAATTGAAACAAAAAACAATATCTTGAATAATAACTAAATTAACAAACATAAACAACCGTAATGAACAAATTGTGCCAAATGAAAGCATTTTAGTTAGGTCAGGGTAGGTATTAATAACCTCTTGCTTGTTGCAAAACAACGTCACATCTAGTGCTCGTAGTTTATATCTACGTTCTGTAAGATATTGATTTTCTTTCATATTCGGGATATATCGTATTTTAATATGCTTTTATTAACTTCACTTGTATGTATGTACGTATGGAAGTATGCATGTATGTATGAATGAATGAACCGGAATCTTTCAATGAAATTTTCACCAACTTCCAGGCATCCGAACTATTTAAAATTTGACAAAAAAATACCGATGACAAAATAATATTTAAAAAAATCTAAAGACATACAAAAAATATAATTTGCGAAGTAGTGCTAAATTTAATAAGAAAAGTAAGCTGTCAGAAAATTATAAACTACGAACACGTGAACTATCTAATCATCAACGTCAAAAGCAATCTAAAATGTCTTCCGACAATTCATAAATATTAATAGAAAAAATTAATGGATCGAGATAATTATTCCACGTAGAGGTTTGCTATAAAAGTTTATTTTCAACACGGGGAATTGTGGGATTGTATCGAATGTAATGAAACAGTTAATTTAAACGACAATTAAAGGCGATAATGAAAATTATTTTGCTGGTTGACATATCGCTTTATGTTCATATCTGTAATAATTTTTGACGTGTTACAAAAACTTCTCAAAATTATCTAGTAGAATATGCAGAGCTTAAGAGAGAGATCGCTCTTTTTCTTTCATACGTCTTGAAAACTAAAGAATGAAAGCTTAAACGCCCAATGTTAGTAAGACTACGTTCGCCAGAACAGATATCCTGTAGCATTCTTTCTGTCTTCATCATCAGGCCATCTCAATTATACTATAATTTTGCATTATCATCAGGTTCGTATATGCGAACCCAATTTCAGCTTGATCTGATAATCGAAAATGTGTAGACGTTTACTAAAAGCAATAGGTGCCATCTATGGACTAATACGAAAAGCAAGCCCTCAGTCTGCTTCCGATCTAATTATTTTTTCTTTACTTTTTGTAGAATATAGGTTTACATTTTTAGTAACATAACTCGAAGGCGGAATAGATTTCCGAGGTCGAAAGTTTATCGTTTTATTAGTTCAGCTGAGTACTGTCAAGTAGAAAAGTTCGTAATCAATTGGATACACTTTTCAAATTTTATAGGCCTTCTAAAATGAACATACCGTTATAGGTATATAAGTACATACATACACAGGTAAGTAATTGCATACATATTCCAATGTGATTCGTGCTTGTCCACTAACATTTGTTTTGAAAACGTCCTTCTTCCCTTTTTGTACCCTCTCCTGGATGCTAACATTTCATCCTGATTATCTACGTCAAGCTGTTACTAATTAAGTAATTTATTAACGAGATTTTCATTTAAGAATACACTTAAAATTAACATTTTAAATATAAGAGAAACATATTTTCATAATGAAATGACGTACGAAAACAATCGATATAAATCAAAAAAATAATAAAATAAGTTTAAGGTATGCGTGGAAGATTAAAATGCAGTTTATGGTACTTTTTAATTTAATGAATAAATGGTGGAAAAAATCTTCTAAATATAAATTGTGGTATTTGAAAAGTTATGTTTAATGTTGTATCATTTGTTTATTTTGCTTTTAATGTATACACTTTGTTCTAAGATATTGGCGAATTTTTAGAGAACCTAAAAATTAAATATAAACAATCCTCCCGTGTCCTCGTAGAGTTGTTTTTTTCCGAAACTGATTGATATATATCTTTAAAATTGCCCACACTCATGAATCTGCGTGTTTTTAACGAAAAGATATCGGTTCCATTTGTCTCATTTAAAAGTAACACAAGGGCACTATTAATCTTTGAAATATTGCAGTGTTTGATCACATTTTATTCACATCATATTTTAGTCCTTTTAACTTATTACCTAATAATATTTCGAGTATTTAAACACTGCCACTGTTACCATCAGTACTCTAACTTTTCAAATATAGTTTAAAGGGAATTTATAGAATGGTTATTTACGACTAGTTAGGTACATTTGAAACGTTTAGTGATTTATTCAAATATCACATTTTTAATACCATTGGAAAAACTTCATTTGTCAAATTTACAAAATTGTTAGTTCATTAAAAATTAGAATATAATTTTTAACAACTAAATAAAGATTAAATCTGATAAGAAAAGAAGGAGTTGGTAACGGTATTGCAAACAAAAGGTAAATAACAGCAAAAGGATAAGTTCTTTTAAGTGTAATCAGTACGATTTATCAGCAAGAATACGTAAACATTCGTTTATCGTCGTTCATCGCACGATATTTTGTACCTTTCCACAGTATGGATAAAGCAATCACATTCGAAAAATTTAAGATGAAAATATTGTTGCGATTACTACAATCAATTAATATGAAAGTATAAAATAATAACTGTTGCTTTAGCAGAAACATCTTATATTCATTAAATGTAAAAAAATGTAAACCTTTTGCATAGTAGACTACAGAGCTAATGAAAAAAAATACAATTAATATAGCAAATATCTGTCAAACAAAGAAAAAGAAAAGAAGTCGGTCACCGTATGTTGAAGACAGAGAGACATTAGAGAAAGATGCAAGGAGCAGGGCGTAGAAGAAAAGGACGAGAAATGAGGATTCGGTATGAGCAAGGTTATTTTAAAATTATACAGCATATGGTTATTTTGTAAAAGCATATATTGACGGCAAAATGGTGTTGCTGCCCGTTTCTTGACTTGAATAAGGACAGAGATATTCGTAGAATAAAATCATATAATCATATAAGTAAAATCATAAAGCAAAAGGAAGAATCAGTGGACCATTTGAAATAGTATATGATATATATATATATATAAATATATATATATATATATATAAATATATATTTATATATATATATATATATATATATATATATATATATATATATACATATATATATAATACTATTTTAAATGGTCCGCTGATTCTTCCTTTTGCTTTATGATTTTACTTGTATGATTATATATATAAGATAAATAGGCAGATTACCTTGTTTGATTGCGGTTTCACTTTTCACACAAAATCTGTTTACGGAAATTATTATTGGTCAAAATTTTAATAATTCCTCACTGGTTCTTCGCACATACTATTTTAAAACAGTCAACTTGAACACACAAAGGTCTATCTGTGATTCAAATGTGTAAAACATGCATTATATGAGCACAATGAGACGTATATAGTTCAGTAAAATGACGGTTGCAATGCGTTGGCGTAACGTAAGGGCTATTGGTAAAAGGAGCGATGGCGGTGGTAGAGCCACACCTACACACCGCTTTGTGTGACTGTGTAAGTACGCCGTGTGTTTGTATCAATAGCGTCCTTCATACACGCGTAGTGCATTTAGCGTTAAGTAAACAGTAGTTTTAAAAACCGTTAAATGTTCAGATAATTTAATAAGATTCAATTACAACTTTCAATAACCTCGTTAACGCAGTCCCTGATGACAAGTTAACTTTCTAATCGAAAGTCATAAAATATTTTTTGTGTATTTTTTATTTATAATTACTTATAAAAATATAGCAACAACGTTAGGTGTTTTTTATTATCATATATATGTTTTGCAAAATTTTTTTCAGGGCTACTTACTTTATGTATATATATATATATATATATATATATATATATATATATATTCTATAAAAAAATTATTAAAATCCAACTTCGGTACAATTATTTAAATTAAGTGATATAATCATGGTTTGCGATAATGGTAGTAGAGACAGTCGGTTTTATTTTTAATTTATTTTTATTACATTTTTACTTTTATTACAAATCGCTTGTTATGTGTTTAGATCGTCTCTTTTGTCACAAAATATCGATGCGTGAAAATATGAAGACTAAATAAGTTATTTAGAATTAAAATTTTAATATTAGGATTAAAACAAAACTAAAAATAATAATAAAATTGTTACAATTTTCTTGAAATGTGTATACCAGAAATATTTTAAGATTTATTTTTAGACCATATTATAGCCTAAAAATAAAATATGATAATGGAAAAAAAAGGTTTTTTCTTGGTTTTTTGTTTACTTTTTTTTAATCAAAGTAAATATTTACAAATATATTATTGCGGAAAAGTGTGGGAATTATCATGATAGAACAAAATTTCTAAATAAAGATTTCTAAATAGAGTATATTAGATTAGAGATAGAGTAAATGAATGAACCAAAATTGTTTAAATAATGTAATATTACTTACTTCTCTTCTAAACGCTAGAATACAACCTGCCAAAAAGAGGCAATAGCAAAATAAGGATCCTCATTGTTTTACCGTGGACGTTACTCGTTACAACGCGCGCTTATTTAGTTATATTATCGGTCGCTATTTTACGATTTTTTCATGGTTTTTGGGCTGCTTTGAACAAAAGTGTTTAAATATTATGAAAAAATATTTTGGTTGTTTTTTGAGATTAAATACATATAGATATACGATGAGGAAATGTTATGCTTATAATTGTATGAACTCGGGTGCCTAGAAAACGCTTGGGATATATTTTAATAATACTCTGTAATACTCTGCTTTCGTGTAATGTTCATATACAAGTTTGTTTATTAAATATTTTCTCTTTTATTAAAAATTTTATGTTACATATTTATTTAGCTACTTTAAAGTAGCCAAATTATATAAGATAAGAAAAAGGAAATAAATAGAGAAAAATAAATTGTCGGCAGCGTACGTATTTTGATAACCCTACGGAAAGACGCTATCGATAAAATTGATTTTGCAAACTATGTGATATATTATTGATGGTTACCAAGTTTTTAAATGAATCAAAATAATCTTTTAATTCAAAATATAGGAACAGATAATTTTGTTAGTTCCTTGCCTATAAATTTTATCGAATAATAGATTTTTCTATTATTCGATCAAATTTATAGGATTATTTGTATTTATAGGTTTCATAAGTTATTGGCTGGGTGCGTAACGTGAATAATTTAAAATAATGAAAGACAAGAACTGTGATTTATATTATATACATTTTTCTCTTTATATTGTATTTCTAACTAGGTATAAATTGTTCCTTTATTATTTTTGTTGAAAAAAGTGATTATCCGTACCCAGAATATATAATATCCTTTTGGTTTCAGATCAGGCGAGTGCAATAATCAATGTATTACCTATATTATAACGTTCCAACTAGTGCTAGCAGAACTGGTCTGGTTCCTAACATTTTGATTCCCGGTGCTGGGACCACTATACTCGGTATTTCTGGTACTTCCTCAAAAACCTAAGTCCAGTATGTTTTTTCCGGATTTTTCGTACCTATTCAATTATTTACGTAATAATAATATTATAAATAATAAAAAAAACTTCACGCTATTATAAAAATAATGGTTTATTATTCAAAAGATCTAGTTCAAATATACAGATAACCAGATAAATACTGTTTTAATAAATTTTTCTTCACATAGGGGTTAGAACTGTTAATTTTAAACATACAATAAGATAACATTTTTTGGTCAAATAAACACTATTCTTAGACAATATAACAAGGTTCAATAGGCTTTGTTTTTTAATTGTGAAAATAACTCAATATCACAATTTAGTTAAGTAATATTATAATGGCATTAACAATTATCATCAGTCTTTAAAACGATTACAATCCTATCCTATCAATAATAAGATAAAAAGAAACTAAACGAGACTATTTTTCAGAATTTAAATGGTAAAATAATATTTGATTGCTTTAAATCAGCTTTATTTCTTTTTTATTTTTTCAAGGTAGTATGAACATAACAAAACTAATGGCATCTAAGTTTGGTCACTCAATGATCTGGATCTTTTCGGAGATATGGCACTGAAATATTTGCACGACAGTGATAAATTATGCTCTCGATCACCAGCATTTGCAAAAAGAACCATTTCGATTCTAACGGTAGTAATCATGTCTTCTTTACTTTGAAGAGTTGGATTTTTAGTTTATAAAGTAGTAACTTGTATTAATTCTTCATCCAATTGATCACTCTTTGTCAGACTATGAGTATTAGGATGTTAAAGAGTCTCCATTTTCATCTCCTAGTCTCCTTCTTATTGACATATTCGTCTCGCGCTCGGGTATTCTTACGTAACGTGCGTGTACGCTGCAAAAGTTGAACAATATTACTGGACGTTTCTAGGCAATCAGGACGCGAAAAAACAGACATATCGTCATCTTCCTTGTCAGTAAAGTACTTACTTAGGTATATTAAATAACACAGAAACGCTGCTCATTTAAGTCGTCGTTTTGAATAAGGTTTCTTTGAGATATATCACCATTTTTGGCCGTATATGTCATTTTCCTCAGCATACATTTCACTTCAACGTCTGCTGTGACCAGTAATGCATCCCAACGACACAAGGTTTCAACAACGGTTTTTACAATATTCAAAATCTCATGGGGTTCTGGCAAATTCTCCGACTTTCTTGACTAAAACAATATCACATTTAAGATCCAAATCCAACTGTGCTTTGGTGACACATAATCAAAGTTTCAAAAATCGGCCCAACATATCTACAAAGCTGCTTCAATAATAAAGGATATTCTTTCTCGAAATCACTGTGCACATATTTTTGCAGAATATCAACATTTTGGGTAGGTGAGTTTTTCAAAAATTGATTGCTTTTCTAGCTTTTGTCAGCAACATCTAAACCTATTTTTTTGTCGCCTCCGAAATTTCTGGTCTCTTCAAAAAAGGTTATGCCACCACCATCATCTTCATCTTCATCAGGGCGTTCGTTATTATCAAAATTTTTAACTGATTTGATGAATCAGCAGGGCAAGTTCCAGTTTAGATAAGAATAGTCTTCTTCGTCAATTTGCAACAGATTTTCTCTATCTCTGGAGGTTATTTATAAAAAAACATCTGATATTGCCAACTGAATTGGTGGTAAGATTTCAGTTTTTTACCTGTCTTAACCATCATGCTGCGGCTCTCCGTAGTTTCCGCGATGATATCCCTATGCAGTGAGATCCCATACCTAGTCAGTGTTTTTCAATTTGCTCTATACATATCATTGAAGGTAGAAAACCACTTATTATAATAAGCCACAAATTCCGAATTTGTAATCGCCGTTAAAACTGGGAGAATATAAAATCAAACTAATATACCTGTGGTTTCGATTTGATGTCCATTTATAAAAAGACATTTTTTCCAAATTTTGCATCTTTAGATAAAAATCTTTCGATTTTATATGTCAGTTATTTTTTTCGGTTGTAATATTTAAATACAATTTCTCTTAAAATCGTCTCAGATTTAAGTATTTGATGCTCAGCTTTTGGAAAAGTACCATCAGGCCTTTGACCTTTTTATAGTGCCACCAAGCGAGAAGCTATTATTTACATAGTAGGGTTTGAATCCGATTCCTAATAGTCAGTTAATTTGCCCCTTTTGTTTAAAAGAGCCGAGGATTCCAGTATTTCGGAACGATTTTTCTGCTGCGAAGTATCTGAAGGTAAAGTAATATTTTGATGAATACTTTTTATATGTTTGTGAAGTGCGCTAGTACTTCCGCCTACTGATTTTAATATCTTATAGCATATTTTATATTTCGCGCCATTTTTATTATTGGCGTGAAAAAACCCAAACCGCCAAACGAATGATCTGTCTTCGGAGCAAAAGCTATCCTCTTCGAAATTTATTTTATCATTGGCACGAAGAAAGTGACCCCAAACGGATGATCTGTCACTGTCAACTCAGACCTGTAATAGAAGAAATTAAGCAATCTTTACGTTCACCATTTACACGTAGGTATGTACATTTCGTCTCACATTGTTGATTAACTTGACATTATTATAAGCATTATATTTAACGATACTTATACAAATTATACAATAAGAACGAAAATTATATTTCTATAATTATATTTCGTATAATTATACAATTATACGAAATCAATACAATTTACAGAATTCACATTGGTACTACCTTTTTATTATTATCAATAAAACTCATCGGCAAATGATTATAAAACAATAACGCACCGCACACACGTATAAAGTTATCCGACACACGAGTTTTCACGCGTGTAACACCACGGCACGAATGAATGCGCAGAACACTGAGCAGTCCGCACGTAGGTGTATGTGATTATTTCACGGGTGCCAACCGCCAAAGGATTCAAAAATATTTCACTTATGGAATCAGGAAAAGCTAAAATTAACAACATATTCCACCTTTTAATATGTTTATATTTTGGTTAATCCATAATTTGTTTGTTAAATGGACCTCAGATTTTATAGACCTTGTCTTTCTGCGACAGAACCATTTTTATACAGCCATATAACGTTACCGATTTTTTGAGCAGTACCAATGGAAAAGGATTATATGCTGGCTAATACAAAGGAGCTAAAATAATTTTTCATCAACGTAGATGCAAAACATAAACAAAGTGGTTTACCGCCAACTGCATAGTCTACCGGGGGCCAAGACTTCGTGATAATTTCAAAATATCTGTGAAATATGTAATAGGTTATACGAATTGAGTGACTTGGTATTATACTTACACACTTGTGCGTAGGTGAAATAAGATCTTACCAGGGTTTTAAAGAGGAAAATCAAACGACTTCTCTTAAATCAAGAAACTATTATTTTCATGGGTATTTTTAAAAGGTCCACTAATTCTGAACATGAGCTACATTTTTTATATATTAAAATATATAAAACAAAAATTTTAATTATCGATAGCGTACCGAATTTACATTTTTTTTGCTATTTCTATGACAAAAATAATATAATGTACATAATAATTATATGAACCTCTCTAATAAAGAAACTGAAAAACAATACAACAAATTAAGCATTTTAATGTATGTAAAGTCAACATATAATCAGTTCTAATTTATTCATTTAAATAATATCTTTGTATATGTCCAATGTTCATAAACCCGATAATATCTCGTTTCCTGTGCGTTATCACTTCCGTTGACTGCGATGGATGCTCGAAATGATTATTTATGTAACAATTGCGATGAGCTAAACATTTATAATTTTTGTTCATTTTGTAGAGTCAAAGTTACTTGTAAATATGACAGTATTTGCAAGTAATTTTATAACATCGTTCATATACATTGTTCGGCAAAACTTCAACGATGTATTATGATTGCTACATGACATTAATAAAAATGATTTCCGTTTGACTTTATTATTCCCTGACCAATGGTACTGTGTGGATTTCAATTTCTTTACGTAATAAGTGGTATTCTCGACTCTCTGTAGGTATTTTACAAATACTTATGATTAATATAGATGAAAAATTTATCGATAAAAGAAATTTAAAGATATGTATGAGAAAGACACTAGTCCGAGGTTTTTTTTTCATGCGAGGTTATACACCTCGGAGTAAAGAATATACTATGTATAAGTATAACGATTCCCTTTATATGGCACTGGGATTCGATTTATATTTTTTTATGAGAATGTGATTTATTTACGTGATAAGAATATAAATGAAACCGAATGTAAATAATTGGATATAGTTTAAGATCAGAATTCAGAATGATTCAGTTGAGATCATTTTGCTCGCTTTTGATTATCTGTATTATAGTGTCGCTAGTTTAAATATTTACACTACTAAATTTTACGATTATGTGCCGAATTTTCACCCTTTTATTGTAGGCTTAAATCAATTCATATTATACCAATTCATATAGCATCCATGTCTTAAATAAAAATTGTATTTCACGGAAAAATATGTCCCCGACACAATAAGTCCCATACTGACGAATAGATTTAATTGCCTACACTATTAAATAGGTACTCGCCTGTCCGTTGCCGTTTATGTGTGTTATATGTTAGCTACATAGCTGTTTATCTTTCTGGCCAATAGCATCGTTGGAATGACTGTCTCGATAGCACGCTGGCGCAAGTAACTTTGCATTGGTGCGCACGTCTTCATATATTTTTTTTTTATTATCTTTTAATTTATTTATTATCTTTCATATTCTAGTTGTAAAAATGTATTTACATGAATAAATATTTTACGCTATACATATAATTGTGTGAAAGTTATTTGATTGTAATAAAGTAAAGATAGAATTTGAAAAAAACTACTTAACACTACTTTGAAATAAAAATATATTTTGTTTATTTATAAATGTAATACATATTTTAATAAATATTGTCTTCGTTGTACTTTTGGCTTGATTAGACTTGTTCATGTGGAAGATCTCTTAATAAACAATATAATAAACCTATGGTCGACACTACAAAGATACGTTTTCAAACCATTTCACATTCAAATAAAACAAATGACTTTTAAGAACAGTTTGAAATTTAAAACTGCTTAGTGACATGTTTGTAGACATAAAATTGTAGGTACTAACCAAATAAGTCGGTGATACAAAACAGGGTTGTTCTACTTTTAATGCGATAGATGGCGTGAAATTATTATTTACAATTATTTTACCTGTTACGAATAAAGAGATACAATGTCGAATTTTTTGCATACTTTTATTAATTAAATTTCATTTACACACATTTGGTCTACAGTTTTTACCTGTGCATATTCGCATATGAGTTGAATACTACTCCGTATGAAAGTTATAGTATTCATTTTATATACGTTGGGCGATTACTAAATTTATTTACATTTCAAGAATTGTATATGTTAACCGATATCGGTATTTGCGATTAAATAATTACTGAGAATTTCTTTAATAACGGGAATCGTCCAAGAAATGTAAAGGCCATATAAAAACTTAAGAAATAAGGACTTTTGATTACATGTTAATCAAAAGTCCTTATTTCTTTCGTTTTTATGTTCTTATGTAATAATTTAACTGTGAATACCGATATATAAAAGTCAACAACTGTAACAAAATTATGTTACGAGCATTGTTATGAGAGAATGTAAATTCCATTTTTGAAAAACTGAATTCTGTAGTGTATTTATGAATGATTAAAATGCTTTTATATGTATAACTAACGCACTACACCATATTTAGGTATTATGAATAATTTTGATTGTTTGCAATCTGTTCACTACTGAAATGTACTGAACTGAAATCACAGATCGAAAAAATTACAGAAATGTAATGGAAAGATAACTCATTTATCACCATATGGCACTAATAGTCATGTAGATCATAACGATGATGTGACACTGATACTATGTCAATAAAATGATATGTCAATAAAAAAAGTTCATAACTTAATTTCAATTTCAATGACCGTGAAATACTATGGCTCGCTATTTTCAAATATTAACGACGTTCGTGAAATGTTTTACAAATATTTTGGGTCTGTCTTTGAAAAGCAAGCCCATTCTAGCAACTATGCCTCAAATTTTCCCATTCATCGCCACTGTGATAGTTACGTTAGTTGAGAATTTAAATTAAAGATCTTGACTGAAATAAAGACGTTCAGCCCGATGAGATTTCCCTAATTTTTATAAAAAAATGTAACGAGTGAGTTTGCCACTATATATCCTATTCAATAAATCTATTAAATCAGGTGTATTTCTTATCTAATAGAAAACTACCTACATTATTTCTACCTAAAAATCAGGCGGTAACAAAGAGCAATGTAAGAACTACAAACCTATCAGTATTCCACCTTCTTTCGCTAAATTATTTGAATTCGTTTTGTACGACACTTTTTATTCTCATTTCCAAATATTTCTGTTCGCCAGTCAAAGTTTTGTTTCAAAAAGATCAACAATAAGTAATTTTATTAATATATAAAAGCTATCATTGTTGCGCCTTTGCCAAAAGAAGGCAGGTAGGCTCTATTTATACATAATTTTCGAAAGGTTTTGATAAGGTGAATCATTCGATATTCTGTACGAAACTCGAATGATATGGATTAGCAATTTTTTGAGTTGGATTGTAGATATTTTACCTAAATGACAGGAGTTAACTTGTCATTACCAAAAGTCAACTTTATGCACCCTTCAGGGTACCACAAGGCTCGCATTTGGGACCTCTTCTCTTTGTAGTATTCGTTAACAATTTCATACAACAACTTACATATCCCTGTTTACTCTACGTAGATTATTTTAAGATCTACGCCACTGTCAATGAGGTTGAAGATGGTCTAAACTTACAACAAAATCTATTTGCAATAGCCGAGTGCTGTACCTCTAATAGGATATTTCTGAATGTACACAAGTGATTTATTATCTCCTTCACTACTTTAAAAAATAATATTTTATTCAACTACTTGTTGGAGGATCCGACATTACAATGTTAAATTGTTGACAGTGATCTCGGAGTTTTCTTTGATGAAAAACTGACGTGTCGTTTTTATTATGATCATGTTGTTCTTGAATGTATACAACTTCTAGGATTCATCTCCGGTTCCACTAAGGGATTTAAAAACCATCATATATTGCACACTAATAAAAGTGTACTCGGATATGGGTCAGTTATTTGGTCTCCCTATTATAAATCGCTCTGTGAGAGATTCGAAAAATTATAACATAAATTCTTGAGTATTATTTCCTACAAACTTCATCTTGGTCAGGAATATAGATCCTATGAATATAAAATACAGATCCCACTATGGAGATTCAATTTGTCGTCAATAGCTACACGGAGAAAAAGGGCCGACCTATTATAGCATATAGTTATGCAAAATCCTACATTCCCATGTTCACTATCCCTACTATTAAACTACTCAAATTCAACATCCCATTCAGGTCCCCTGCAATCTTCACCAAGATTATTTGTACTCCAAGTTTAAAACAATAAAACCTCTTTTTATAACTCGAAATGTGCTTATTATGTAACGATATTGTTTCTGAAAATCCTTCTTTGGACATTTTTAACATTAAAATTGAAAAAGTAAGTACAAAATAGATTGTTTATGAATTAAAACCAACTTAAAATTGATTGATTTATAAGTTGAGTATGTATAAAATAAGCTAAATTCCAAGTTACAACTAACATTACTAATTGATATTATATAATAAATTCACTGACGCCAGTAACCTTAAATATATATATACGTAAATATTCTAAGCGTTTTATGCGCACATAATTAGTGTTATAATCTAGTTTAATACTTTGAACATTTTATTAATAAATTTAAATAATAAATCGATAGTACCTCGTACGGTCCCTTTATACAAGCCTTACTAATAACTTTAAACACAGCAACCGGTACATCTCTAGAGCAGACTTATGATTATAAGGTAAGCTGGCCTCAGTCCCTCCAGTTTGTTTAAGTCGTAGTTACTCGTTTCAAACTTTCTTCAAACAAACACGATATAACGAACCGGCAACTGGCTATGGTTTTCTCAATGAAAAACTTTACTTAACCTCAATAGAGTTCTGTCAACTTTCTGTTATATCAATTAATATTGTTTTAACGCTGTTAAAATTATATGTCTAATCCAAAATAAAATTTGTAAGTAAAAAGAAGAAACAAAAAAAAATGTAACTTTAGAAGAGATGTTCGAAAAGTTTGCAATTTACATGGAAACTTTCCAGCTATATTTTAACGCAATTTCTCTAATGCGCTAACATGCATCTCCTAATATGAAAATATTCTAAATGCACGAAATAAATGTTTCATTGAATTACTGAATCAAAGAATTGTTTAAAAGGGTATTATGATAAAGATGAATTTTTATTGTCATCATTGCAATTTTGGGATCATTTGTGCATGGCGTATTATGTTTACCGCGAACTATACTTGCGTATACAAGTTTAAGATGAAATTAATGATCTGAGAGACCATTTCTTGAAAGACATTTTATATATATATATATATATATATATATATATATATATACACACATATACATATATATATATATATATATATATATATATATACATATATATATATATATGAGTGAAACAAGGGCGCCACAGTGGCGAATTAGTTTCGACATGACACTGCGCCGTGAGACGTTTCATTAACTTTTTATTCACGATTAATTAAATTTAATAGATTCATTGATAGTTTTTGGCATTATGGTAAATCCTGCCTCGTCAAGTATCGGATCCGATACTGGTAAGTCATATTTTCTATGATCCTTAGCATATTTTCGTAGATATGTGAGAAATAATATAGAAGTTATGCTCGTTGCCTAAACCAGTGTCAGCATTAAATTGTATTTTGGCTTCCTGGGTAAAGTGTGCGTGGGTAAGTGTGCGCATGCGTACATTAAAAAAATAATAATGATTTAGTTGATTGGCTGGCTAGGCTCCTCTTACACCTTTTGTATGCATAATTATTTTTGATGTTACAGTGTCATCATGCCACGAACATATACTAGAACAACAAATTGCTAGGGCTAAAGAGCTTATTCAAAATGGGAAAACAAATACAATTGGTATAAGTGAATCCTGGCTGCATAAAAGACTTAAACTGGGTGAAGCTGCAGCTTCAATGGGTCGGTTTAAGCTAGCCTTTAATAAGAACCAAGAGAAAGAGTTCGTAGTTCATTTCAAGAAAATGGATGAAAGGTATTTCGGTCTCACCATAAATGATTTAAGGCGCTTGGCGTATAAATATGCTTCCGCTAATAAGATTGATAACCGATTTGATCAATCTTCAAAAACGGCAGGGCGTGACTGAGTTGAATTATATCCTACCTGCATTTATCTATCCTCGCAAAATACCTCGCGATCATTTATTGGACGGAGGCCCATCACAAAGAATTTTGCATGGTATCTAATAGCGGTTTTGAAAATACAGAGCGTTTCGTGAACTGGTTGAACCTCTTTAAATATTTTGCCCATTCTGCACAAGAAGATCCTGTATTGCTCCTACTTGACAATCACTCATCTCATATCAGCTTAGAGGTAGTAAAATACGCTCGCGGATAGCATTGTGATGCTGACGCTTCCTCCCCAAGGAAGTCACAAAGTTCAGCCCCTGGACCGTTGTCTTTACAATCCTTTAAAGGTTAAATACTCAATAAAATGTGACATGTCGCAAGACCCTGGAAGAACCATTACTCAATATCATGTGGCTCGCTTGTTTAATGAAGCGTATAAAAAGTAGCTACACTGAGAAATGCTGAGTCTGACTTTAAAGTAACTGAGGTAGAGTAATTATATCCCTACGACGATGACCTAACTGATGAAACAGATTTTGTAACATCATTGATTACAGATGCAACGAGGTGTAGAACAGGTATCAAATGAAACTGTGGAAATGAATTAACTTGAAAGAAATGAAGTTGAGAATAACTAACCTATAGGAGTGGAACCTTTTAATGAGAATCAAGGTCAGCTGGCATTAAACCAATCTTTAGAGACAGCTAATAGACAAATTGTATTAAATCTCTCTTCTGTGGAGGATGAAACTCTTGACCATGCTTTGAACGATAATCTTCTTAGAGAAGCTGCTACTGAAAGTCCTTCATTACTTGATCGCGTGGTGGAAATGTCTACTGTCGAAACTCCATCGATGAGTAGCGTATCTAATAATCCTTGTATTGTAAATGGGCGCGCTACAGATGAAATAACTGGCAAGATGCTCATTGGTATTGGATTTCCTCCATTAGAAGAGCCTGCGATAGAAGATACATTGCCAACAAACCCGTCTAATTACTCCTATACTGAAAAGAGACGTAGTCCTGCGGATCATAACTTAAATAAAAAAATCAATATTTATCCAGTATGTGCCGGTATCTCACCTCTCACCTCTTCATCGAATGAAAGAAAAAAGACGTGCCGTTTCCATGCAATCACAAGTTATTACAGACAGTCCCTATAACAACAGCTAGAAGAAAAGAAACGTCAAGAAAAGGAAAATAAAATAAGTAAAAGGAATGTTCCAGCTTTGTCATTAACTGCTCCTGCTAACAAGAAGATACAAACTTCAGCAGAGAAGAAACACAGAGAGAAGTAGTAAGAAAATCTTTATAAAAAAAACGCAAGTCTTTTACCTTAAAAGTAAAAGAAACTACTGTTATCCTCCTTGTCTAGAAAAAATATGAAGAGCCACCAACAGAAGAATGAATCAAGTGTAGAGATTGTGAGAAATGGTAGCACGAACAGTGCACTTCTTATGGAAGAGGTGCTTTTGTATGTGATAATTGTAATTGGCAGCAAAAACGTTCCAATAAAGTAGTTTTTAAGAAATATTATTTTGGTTTGATGTAGTGATTCACTAAATACGCACTGTGGTGACAATCGTAGTTGATTCCCAAAGATTAATATGATCAATGAGATTTTTTTATTGATTATATTTATTTTTTATAGTTGACGTTATTTAATCAGACTAATCTTTGTACATATATGATTAAGCTTAAAAAGCTTTAATCAAGCAGAATTATTTTTGTTATTATAATTGAGACTGAATTAAAACTAACAAAATTCCAAAGAAATGTTTTAAATAAAAACCTATGTTTCGTAATTATTTGTGTGCTTTATTATGTAATGCATTTACTTGCCCAAGCATTCCAATTTTTTCTCTGTAATTTATTATTGCAAAAAGAAATACTTTTAATTTGTTTAACTTTTTATTCTTATTTATAGACAAATAAATACTCTATCTAATAACATAGTTTGTTCATTCATAATTCTATAGGCTTATTGTTGTTGATCAGGGCTAGGTATGTTCAATAACAATGCGCCTAAAGAGATGCGTTTATTTTTGAGCCGAACATGGCGAAGACAACTCGTTTCTTTATTACTTTTAAATAATAATTTAACTATAAGGGAGACCGTAAAAGAGGTTGAATTTGAGCCAATTTTTAAGGGCTCTACCTTAAAAAGTCAATGTACGTATGTATCGATGAGCTGTCTGTATATTTCGGCTTCCAAAAAAGTTAATATATGTATACTTTGTCTTCCATATTACACATATTTTGTTCCTTAATTATAAATATTAAGAATTGTTGACTGAAAAACAGGTTATGAGTAATTAATGACACAAAAATACCTTTTTTTCACTTGCACCTATAAAAGTTATTCTAGGCAATAATGTGAACATAAAAATAATGTTGAAAATTTTAAATAGTGTAATAAAATTACTATATAGCTCAGTGTATTTGGAACTCTCTGAGTGCGTCTTCTACTTGTACTTAGTAAGTATTTTTTTGTAAAGTAATGCCGCTTAATATATAAATCCCACAAAGTGGCTAATTTGTACGATGCAGCGTTGCGTCGCGCTGTCTTGCTTTGATATTGCCGACGAGGATCTCTTAGGTGCATTGCGCTGTGTTCCGACAGTTAGCACATCTATTGACCAATTAATGATTAAAACTGCAATTTGTTTCCTTTTGAAGATTAACTCACGTTTTAGAATTAAGATGAATTAAGATGAATTAATTAGAGATGAATTAAATATGTTTATTCATTTTGTTTTGTACGTCCCTAGTAAACAATACAATATTTTATCTTCCTATGCAAAATTCATTTTTACCATGTAATTACTTTGTATTCTTTAATTTTGTTTCAGGCTTTATCTGACATTGTGTTTTTTACTTAGTAGTTACTGTTATATTCTTTTGACCCGTTTATTTTAGACATAAATATGACTTTTACTGAAACAAAACCGAAAGGCTCTTTATTTTGTCTTTCCAAACAATATACTAAAAATCGAGATGGAAATCATGTAACAAAATATCTCGCTTCCTATGGTTCACAAACCAATTAAGGTTATTGTAAAAATGAAAAGTAATCGAATTTCAAAAAAAAGCTTTTTAACTTTTTACGATCAACGAATGTTTTGCGAAATATAAAGTGAAAAATTCCGCAATTTCGAAACACGCACAGTTTATATATCGAGGTAGAATAATAGGAGCGTTTTCTAATATGATTTCGTCAGTCGAGCTGATGCATGTCCAGTGTTAAATAATTACGTCCTGTTATTATTTTCGTCAAATTCCTGAATCCATGTCGGCATGCCCTTCGAATCCTTTATCTTCACTATATTTATTATCTTCACGTGTAATTACTATTAATACATCAATAAGATCAATTTTATAATACTTGTTGCAATAATTATTGCAAGAAGAGAATCAAAATCCAATCCAGGGAAAAGTTTCCGGTGTGACATTCTGACATGACTACCCAGGATAATGGCCGCAAGTATTGGTGCAAGATAATCTGATTTTTCTTTACCTGCACCACAAACTTTTGTACATTTACAAAAATTTGTATAAGTGTAATTATAAAAGATCCTATAGTTATCCGTATATTTTTCACTTGTTTTTTCTTCATTTTTTTTCCTTTGGCAAATTATTCATTGGGTGGATCAGCATAAACTAAACAAATTTTTATAAACCAAGTTCATAAAGTTTTAATCCTCCACATTTAATTCAGGGCCGTTGGAATACAATAAATCACGTATAAAACCATATTCTGCCGTTGGATTAATTAAGTTTGAGATTTTCTTATGTATTTATTACAAAATAGCAACATAATTTGATCCACAAATATTTTAAAACTAAGTGAGAATTAACACAGTACTACTTGGTCACCCGCTGGTATAAGAGTTCCCGGACATTATAATACGTTTCTCATAGGCGAAAAGACTACTTTCATTTTGTGTAGACTACTGAATTTTTGACATATCTTATCTGTAAAATTTTACAGCGCACTAGTTTATAATATTTTGCAGTACGCTTGAAAATCTAATCAATTTATAGAACATACAAAACTTGTATTTTATGTGTAGGCCATATGGAATGTAATAGACTTCTTTGGCGGGAACTTGGAATTACGTTTCTGAATGATCATCGATCAGTGTCCAAGCTACAAGAAATAAAGAGATGCGTAAAAGCTGAAAAAAATAAAAATTTCTCAACCTTCCACTTTTAGTATTTTTAACGCCGGTGTGCTTTTGACCTTGATTTTAATATGTTGTGTGGAAAGACAAAATAAAGCGTCTAAAATAAAAAAATAAGGTTTGGAATATTTTGAACAGGAAAAATAATTTCTCTGGACTATTTGTGCTATCTGTAATAGTGACTACAACTTGTAACAACAACGAATATTACGGTATGATGTTGTATCTAGAAAGATATACTAGTTGCTTGATTCGTGGTTAAAAAATAAACTGCTATTTGGAAATGAATGGATTTCACCTACAAAATTATTGTAGGGGAAGTAGTACCTACTTTTTAAAACAATTAATCGTTTATTTAATACCATTGATTATTTATTTTTTATGACTTGCTAACTGTCATCAAATGACGATAATGAAGAAGAGAAACTCCATATGTTGTGAGTAAACCCATACATCCTTATGTAAAGAGATATTTTTATTTTATTTTGTTAAGAGATATTTTTATTTTATTTACAATATATTAATAAATGGCACGCAGTGAAATATACCGCGGATCGGTCAATTGCCAGTGGACAGTATATAAATGTATTGGCCGACAGTAATTTCCCTAATTTTGGTGCTTTATTCTCTATAAACTATATCTCTTTTTACTATACTATTCTTTGTATTACTCATAAGTATTAATCAAAACACATAAAGAATTTTTAAAAAATAAAAGAAAGACTAACTTAAAGTCACCATTTATTGAACAGTACAATAAGATATTCAAATTAACCCCCATAAATCCTAGTGTAAGTACTACTTCGTCTAATAAAAGATAATTTTAGGAATTTTCTATACTTAAGTGAAAGAGGCTAGTAATCGGATTAACGTAATCTTTTTCTGTTTTGCAGTAAAAAAATCGACAAGGTGACAGCGCTGGCCAATAACACGGAGCCTAAACGACTGATTATTTTTTGATGAAAAGAGAAAGTACTCTCGCAATCGAAATCACATAGTTTGCATAGCACTCCCTATTCGGCAACCAGATACTGCAACTGCTTAATATCAATGGTAACTGCCTTAATATCAATGATACGTCTTCAAGCAAAATCAGAAGATGGTTTTGTGGTAATTGTCTCATGTTACAAATCTACCAGAGTTATAATGATTGTAAAATGATGCCCGGCGCCATTCTACAGATTTCTACCAGGTCTTGGTCATATCTCGACCACCGTACCTCCTGCCACATGTTTTGAATAAAATCCTGCGTATTGAAAACGTGCAAGGCGTAGTTAGATAATTTGTCTCTAACTAATTAGTCAAATGTACATTTTTTTCTTCGCAATAGAACCGTTTTAATTTTTCAATGAATTTTCAAATCTGGTCCTACGATCCCCATTTGAGAATTTTGAATAAATAATTTGAAAGCTAAATTTGTTCTCATTACTTCTTAACTGTACAGCAGTAATTTCTAAAGAAAAGTAGAAAAAGACTGGTACTTCACGGGTTAAACGTATATCGATCTTTGCAATATTATTGAATTGGTTATTATCGGAAGCGAACGAGGTAACCGGTTGCCGAGAGTGCTCAATCTCGTGGGACCACTTATCGATGTGTAATGCTAACGGACCGATTCGCTTTTGAGCGAAATAAATTTATATTCTGTTAACCCAATGTTTGGCACTCGTCTGCCGAAGAAGTATTCAAATAAATTTTGTGTTTTAGGGTTCCGTAACTTAAATGGTAAAAACTGAATGCTTGTAGGATCACTTATATATCCGTCCATCTGACTATCTGTTTTCAATCACAGCAAGATTTCGAACCGTTTCGCTTTTCACAGAAACATTTTGAGTAAGAATATTGAAAATTAATTCATATGGATTTTAAAGGGTACAAGTAAAATACTCTAATATTAATTTAGTATTGGATTCTAAATTTCACTGACACGAGGAAAAATCATTTTAATATTTATAATTTTCATTACAAATATTCGTATATTACTTTAAATATTTGCATTTTTCTAAGAGTTTACGGAACCCTCGTAGTGCGGTTTCTACTCATTCTAAACAGGTTTTATTTTACTAAATAAATATCTCGTCGTCTTGGGTTAATGACAAGTCATACGGCTTTTGTAGACGTGGCGTACCACAGGGATTCGAGTTCGATTCCTGGCCCCTCATCGAGAGGAGCTGGACTAATTTCTGGTTAGTTGTAAGGAGTTGCTCTCGTAGCAATAAGTCCACCATATATATATCAATAGTGATAATTAAAGTGCGTAAATAAATAAACAAATTAATTTATTAATTATAAATTTTTCTGCGTCTTTTCTATATGACCAGCAGTTTTACCAATACCAATAGTGCCAGAGAATAAAGAGATGAAAGAAATAGAAAATTTCTGATATGTAAAATGTAACTGTAGACCTGGCTGTCGCCCAACGGAGAACATATTTCTTAAACGTAAAACGTGATTTAGAGAAAGCTCTGTTCCATAGTTTAGTCACACTTCGGAAGAATAAGAGGGATAATCTTTAAATTCTTGATAGGTCAGCATCTATAACACATGTGATTAATAATTTTACCAGGCGTCACTATATTCAATTTGTTACAAATCAATTTTGAAACCAAGTAATGACATATTAAAGGATATTGTAAATCGTAAATGAACAAAATAGTATAAATAGTCGTAAATTAAGAAAATAAGTAAACCAACACCAAATAAAATGTCCGAAAAAGCGAGTTGGGTAAGTTTATCCCACGTGACCAAGATCGAATTTCTTGTGACTATGAGTAAATATGTGATAATAAAATGAGGGGTTAAAAATCGTATAATGTATAGCATACTAATTTGCACATAAATAAAATAGTAATCTATGTATAGGAAGAAGTTACTGTTAAAATATAAATTTGGTTTTTAGTCAAAGTTACATGTGAAAGTCATTTAAAGTGTTACGCTATGCGTATAACAGTGTTTAGGTAACTGAAAACATTTTTTAAAATGAGTCATTTCGATTTTACTAACATCAAGTGAATTTGTCCGCTAGTCACTAGTTTAAGAGCAAAGTGTTAATATTTATACAAAGAAATTTTTTTTGTCTAAGTTTGTCAGTATTGACCACTTGTCTGTAAAGAATAATGGAAAAATTGAAAGGTATGGATAATACAGACTTAGATTAGGCATGATGCTCGCAATTTTTCATAATGCTCGCAATTTTTCACAATTTTTTATAAGCGCCCGAGTTTAAACTTTAGTTGGTTAAAATTTGTATATATCAGCGACTTTCCTAGTACGCTGATAGAATTTAAAGTTTATGTTAGGATAGGTTGTTAAAATGGTATAACATGTCAGTTGAATACATAAACAGCTACTAATACTTTTTAAACATAAATATTATTATAGTTATTAAACATGGTCGACAGTTTTTCAACGTCGAAAACGAAATTAGCAAAACTTCACAAAAGTTTCAATTTAACAATAAATTTATGAATGACCGTTGATTTTCCTAAATATGATATAGCTTCAATTAGCTCCACTTAACAAGCCACAGAAAAATTCGTTGTTCCTCGTGTCCAATTTATTGTTGAGTACAAATGTATTACAATGGGTTAATTCTAAAGCGACCTCGATTACTTTTAATTAAAACTCGTTATTAATTATTTTGATGACCATTAAAACATATGCGTGAGTATTGCGGTGAGTATACCTACTCACCGCGTAAGGTATACTAATTTTATTAGCGATATCTCAGCGTGACGTCTATCATTTTTTAAACAAAGTAATAATTTTTCGTTATGAATTTATCACACGTTTCGAGACATACATTACAATTATATAGAAGGAAATTCTTTTTTCCACGTTAATACTGTCCTAAGAAATAAGTCAATTTACAGAATTTGGTACGAAAGGAATCAAGAATAGGATACTTTCTAGTATTTTTTAATATTTTGCCAAGAATCTTTGAACGAAATTATAACATTTTCTTTATCACATGTACTATTGTAATAGTTTAAAGTAATAGGTTGTGTGTATTAGTAAAAGATGCCATTTTAAATGTAAATTAATTTTGTAAAAATTTGACTATGAAATTATTGTTAAAACTATAGTCATATCGAAAGCAGAACAAAATATTTTACAGAAACTAATATAAGGTTAATACTGGTATTAGAGTCGTAGATCAAAAAACTTCCAAAAATTAAATTATGAATGAATTTCTACATTCTTCCATGTTCTTTATTAATTAATGGTATTCCATGCGACGAAATTAATTGCATGAAATATACGACATCGATACAGATAAGTTTTTTTTACGCTATAGTCGTATTTTGGCACACAAATGCCTTATTACGTCGGTAGTAGTATAATATGGGTTTAATACATATCGTATTGTAGTTTCTTACCTTTTTATGAGCTAAAGTGAAAGTTATAAAATGTACACCACATTAATGTACTCCGGTATTCATCTGAACTTCGACTGAAACTGTGGTGTATAAAAGTAAAGACCGACGTTATTGTGAACTGTATTCGGTTTAACTGTATTGATTCGGCCCTTTTACGCGGTTCCCGCAATAGAGGTTGTGAACTTCCAGTCACAATATTATTGCATTGGTCACAGCAGTCCGGCGTAAGGGATGGGAATTCGCGGTCTCATGATTAATTTGTTGGTTGCAGGGTCATTAGGGTCAGCAGACGTCGTCGCCCATAACAAAATTTCTAGACTATAACAGTAACAGTCCGAGTTCAAATCTTTAGAAAACTTCTAAAAATGCGATAATAGAAAAGGAAAATCGAGACAACAATCCTGTGTTAGATTTGTTATTCATGAATAGAAATGTATAGAAAGCAATAGTATAGAAATATATTTTTACGCTTATGTTTAACAGTAAACCATTGTGATACTGCCATAAAACTTTAGACTTTTTCAAGCAAGTTAAGTTGAAAGATTGTTGTTGAGGCGCGAAGTACGAAACATTAACAATTTTTAGAATTTATTATTATAATCACGCGCTGCCAATTTTTAAAACCAGAACTTTGATAAGAGTTGTTTAACAAGAGCCACTGTTTTGCATAATTGCAATATTAACGATATAATTAAGAGATTGTTGACGACTCATGTATCTAAATGATTATAAAGTGACAGAGATTGAAGACGAAAAGGAAGAAAACAATAAATCGACTGTACCATCTCGTGTAGGGGTAAACTGAATTCTAATTGCTATTAAAAATTTCGCATAGCGAGGAAACGAATTTTCTCTAAAAAAATTTTGAAATTTTTTTTGACAAAAGTCTTTTTCGTTAGATCTAAACTAAGGCGAAGTTGTGTTTATATGATTACAATATAGGGGCTCGATCGAAACGAATGCATTAGTAAAAGTTAAAGCATTGATGTCAATGTCCAATTTTTAATATTTCTATTAAATTTGAAAAAACGATTTATTAAAAAAAACGGGTGCGTGTACTTATGTACGCGCGTGAGAAATTATACTTCTTTGGCATCATTAAATAATACATACGGATAGATAACCTCAATTATATTGGAGCACTTGAAAAAGTCTATAAACACAATTTTTTCACTAATATTTACGAATAGTAAATATATTAATCAAAACATTGAATTTAAATCACTACTGAATATAATTTATCAGCACATATATAAATCGCACTTATATAACATTAAAACACGTGTGTGAATGTAGACACTAGAAACATGTGGATAAATACTATGAATATGAAAACAGTGAACAGAGGCGACGATGGTGCCAATAGCTTTTGTTTTGAGACTGCAACCGCTGCAACTTCATACTGTAACTTTTGTGTGACGAATCTTAAAATTTCACTCTCATCATTTTTTCATAACGCGCCTAAAGAAGTATAACTTCAAAAATTCTGCATTACAGTGACTGAAACGGTGTATAGAAAAAGTTAAGCTGTCATTCGTATGTGTAAAAGTAACATTGATTGAGTTCGTCCAAAGGTATTTGGATCATTCTGTATTTATCCTTACTTAATAAATTATTTATTATTATTGATAAAAATATATGTTGTATTACTTTCTAGTGTTACTCAAAAGAAAAAACGGATTTCTTATCAGATCATATACGTGTCTGTCATAGCCGTTTTTCATCGAAGCCGCTTGATGTAGAAACTTGAAATATGCCATAGTATTAAAACATTAACCTGCAAAAATCTCACCGCACAACACTCAAAAATATGTATATGAATATTTTAATAATTTGGATACTTCATCCGAAATTATTTTTTTAAATTTCGTATATAGTGTGATGTAACATTTGAAAGCGATAATAATAAGGGCCTAATAACAATTTCTTTTGTAAATTTAGGTCTTCAGAGATATATTGAAAAATATGCGTTAAAATATGAATCTCGCTCCCTTATTTCCAAAATTACCTAAAATTAAAAATGGGTTTTTAGAAGCCTACACAAGAGCTGTTAAAAAACTGTGGCGATTATCCTAGATCTCATAATTTTTGAAATATGTGCAATGTTTTACGCCTGTAGAAGATATAGTAGACAACATATATATTATGTTGTCTACTATATCTTCCATTTTATGTTGTCTACCATATCTTACATCGCATGTGGAAGATATAGTAGACAACATATATACAGTAGATTTTTTTTTTAAATCTTACCTGTTATACTTTCCGCTTCTTCTTAATATTTTTTTTTTAATATTTCTAAACTAACATTTATTAAGTTTGTATCAAGCCGTCGTGTTGGTCAAGAGCTATACTAATATAATGTCTTGTTCCATCAGTCTCTTGCTTGATTACTACAACGTATTGGAAACCTCTGCCTCCTCTTTAGCAAAATATTTTAAGCATTTTTAATAATATAAACTTGAACATGGCTAGATTTAGCAAAAGAGCTACTTGAAATATTGAGAGAAAATGACGAAAGAAAGAACACGATTTCTAGAAATGTATTATATCTTAAACAATAGTTTATTTAAGTGTACCTTATAGTATGGGTTTGGTACAAAAGATTATGATTATGTGGACCGCAGCATGTCTGTGACGATCCAGGGTTAAATCGTTACGGTGCATAAACCGCAACAGATTCTTAAGATAAACCAGCTCTAAGCAGGGTTAAACATTGGATGTGATTGCATTCTACTAAAGAAACCACCTAATGAAAAACATTTAACAAGATATAGAAATAGAGATAATTTTAAGTTTGTTTTATTTGTTGTTCTTTCAAGAGATGACTTAAGAGTGAGAAAATTGAACAAAATCATGCTTTAATTTATTAATTTTTTACAACATAAGTACTATTTATGTGAGAAGTATCATTATCTGTATTTAAATTTCGTTGCTACATTAAAATTTAGTCTACATTACCCCGTGAGCTATTTGCTCCTTAGACTTAAACAATTAATTCAATCACGATGTATGTACCGTTATGTCGACTTCCAGTCTTCCTCACAGGTAGATTTTTTTCATTACCTCGATCATTATTACTCATCAGATTTAATAAATTAATTCAATCATAAGGTTTATGGTCTTTTATAATTGAGGATTTCCGCTACTATTTTTTAAACTTCGTCGCTATCTCATACCAATATTGTGAAGTTATTGTTCATTACTGTTAATTGCGATATGTCTATCGTTTACGGTTATAGAGTTCCGTTGTCTATATAATAGAATCCGAAAGGATTATGTTATCAGGTCCTATTAATTTTCACGGTATTAATTGAGATTATATTTAGTAAAGATTATCACGTCAATTTGTTACATAGTCTAAAGACATAGATATGTCTACATTCAAAAAATCAACATTAATATGCGTTGTACCTATTGATCGCCTCTTACTTTTTGAAATCACTTCAAAATAAAATGTTCCTATTAGGCAGTATTGTTTGAGACCATTGAAATTATAATTATACTGCCTATCATTTTGTTTAAATTAAAATACTTTAGTCATCATAACGTCAATATCGACTTTCTAGTACAATAAATATTTAATAAAACCTAACTCAATGAAGTGCAAGGATATATGGATTTTCATGCAAATCTCAAAATGATCGGGCCAAACCGTTCATGTGAATAATAGGCATGACTGAAATGCGTGCATATTTTTATGACCAGCAACTTTATCTACTTTATTCGAAAGCAATGGATCTATGAAAAAAGTTTGATATTCAGAATATATCAAGTAGGATAAAAAAAAATTCAAGATAATCACGAAAAACTAAATACATCATCATGATACTCATTTTTATCCAAATGAGTTTTTTAAAGGTGAATATCGCAAGAACTATTGAGTACGTATACGAAAATGCTAAATTTAAAGGGTTACAATTTTAATAGTAAATTTTAAGGGTTATAATTTTTATTCCACTATTTTTATTAATGTTAAGGGCTACAATGTTATACTAAGATCGAGAAAATTGTATCTTGACGAATTCATATGTATAAAGAAGAGCAATAATAAAATTGATTATGGGAATTTGTTTGTTATTTTGACAAATTTTTGTCTCGTTGACTGGCTGAACAGAAATGTACTTTGTTGAATGGGCATGCACGAGAGGGCACATGTTCGTCTCAAACAGGATATTTTTCTAATGGTTCAATGCTTTCATGTATTTCATTTGTTACTGGTAATTTTAATTTTACCATATAATACATATAGTAAAGACAACGAATTTTTTACAAAAAGTCTTATAGTAGTATAATAGGATTAGAATATTTTACTTTGGTTTTATGTATTTGGATAAAATATTATTCCACAGTAGTAAATATGGATGTATGCAATACATATTCGGTGTAAATTTTTCGTATAAATTTTGTTTCGTACATATAAATGAAATTTCGGTAAACATATTTCTAGAAATGTAGATATTTTCATTATTTTAAAGTAATTTGAGTGATTAAAAGGTTTTCTAAGTGATACTATTTTGCTCAAATAAGTTTCGCTTAAGTAATTGGTAATTACAGTTATACTAAGTATCTAGATATAGTTTTTGTAAATAGTAGTAATAACAAATTTTTTTAAATGGTTACTACTAATTTGTAGTTAATCATTTCAGTTTTGGTTTCCGTTAGTTTAGTGCTGATTTTTCGTTCTTACTATTTTGAAATTTTATTAGTTACTATTTTTGTATATACACATTCTAAGATCACTAGATTGTACTCCTTTGAACTGTTTAACACGATTTTACTATGGTTTAAAATAGTAAATATTTATATAACTGAATATTCAAGGGGTTAAAATTCAAACCTTTAGCTAAATACCAGTAGGTTCCTTATTCATTAATAACATGATAGTATTTTTATTTTCTAAGGAAACTAAACTATCTACAAAACTTAACATCTAAAGGGCAAGTTAAAGACAAGGCAAGGGCAAATTAAATTAAAAACTAAACAAAATACAAAATTATTAGAAAAACCGGACTACGTAATGAAAAGTGATATAATTGGTATGACATTGAAGCCTGGTCAAGAAAAAACAGAGATTGATAATTAAAAGTCTGCTAATGTATAAAATAATTTGAAGCAGCTTCACGTAACTTTTGTACTACTGTCTGACTAGCTTTCATTTGTGTATTAATTTTTAGTTCGATTTTCGTACACAGAAAAATTAATTAAAACATAACAAAATTATTCTTTAATTAATTTTTTTATCTATTTGACATTCTTTATAATCCTGGCATTCCATTATATCTTCGAGGTAGATTGATTGTAAAAGTGTACACTTGGGAATTACCCATGAATACATGCAATCAATGCTCCTTCTGTAAGTTGTTTCTTTCTCCCTTATCGATTCCCTAATCTTGATGTGGTGATATAAGGCATACTCGACTAATTTGCTATTCTAGATTTTTTTTTTAATTTTGTTACAAATTTGGTTCCAGTTTACATTAAAATATATTAAGACTATATATTCCACAACTATGTTCATTATTTTGTCGTAACTTTGGCAATTGTATTATTTTCAGAGCCGGTTTGAATTCGAAGAACTATGATGAGCTCGTTGTAAGGCAATACCATTTTATGTCAATACTATTCGATGGTGTCTTTTTGCAAGATTTATTAAGTAACACCGATGTTACTTTCTCCTTTTAATAATTTAAATTGCGGTTGCTAATTTAATTTTGTTAGTTTAGATTGCCCATCAATTCTATTTCTGATTTAATGTTTTTTTAACTCATTGTTACGTATAATGTTAATGCTGTCGTTTCTGAGTTTATATTATCAGTTAATACATCAAATTCTTCCATACAAATTTTTAGTTTATCTCTACTATATTTTGGTAACAAAAATCAAATAATTGTTTAATTCCTGAAAATAAACTATTTTCACATTTGGAATGTAAATAAAAATTAAATAAATTCACATAGATGATTAAGTGAAGGACACAGGACATTCATTTCTAAAACGACAGTAACATTCCTGCTGCTCGATCTAGTTGGGATCTATTAATAACATAATGCAAATGTTTAATTTCTTGGTCTCAAATTTATCGAGAAGAATAAAATAAATGAAACGCATTATAACATTCAGATTAACAGTATTTACAAAAATAATTTGGCCCCTAAAAATTAGTTTAAAAATAAGAACAATATATTTACATGTAAATATATTTGTATGAATAAATATAATATTTACCCGCGATGGAACAGAAGAGGTTCCCATTTGTATCAATCTTCCCATTTATCTCCAAAGCGGTTTGACCGATTTAGGTATGGTTTTCTGTAAAATGTTTGTGATTCATTGGCAATGATTCGTTACGGTGATTACTCACTAGGGGGTGCCGAAATAAACATTTTGTTGCAAACGAATGTTTTCATTTATATCCCAAACGATTTGACCGATTTAGATAGGGTTTTCTGAAAAATATTTGGGACTGATCGGTGATGGTCCTCAGATAGGTGTTATGGTGATTACTCACCAGGGGACGCCACAATAAACATTTCATTGAAAACAACTGTTCCCATTTGTCACCAAAATGATTTAACCGATTTGGACACGGTTTTCTGCAAAATATTTGGGACTAATCGGCGATGGTTCTCAGACAGGTATTATGGTGTTAGCTTGCCAGGAGGTGCTGCAACATTTTGTTGCAAACGAATGTTCCCATTTAGCTCTAAAATGATTTGACCAATTTAGACACGGTTTTCTGCAAAATATTTCAGGCTAATCGGCGATGGTCTTCAGATAGATATTTTGATGTTAGCTCAGCAGTGGGCGCTGCAACATTTTGTTTCAAAGGAACGTTCCTATTTTTCCCCAAAACCGTTTGACCGATTTAGATACGGTTTTCGGTAAAAAGTTTGTAAGTTAACGGCGAAGGTTTTTAACCAGGTGTTACGTTTCATGTGTTACGTTGTTAACTCATCAGGGGGCACTACAATAAACATTTTTGGTTCATCTAGATTAACTACTTTGTGGCCTTTCTTCGGCATCGTCGATGTGTGATCCACGTAACATATTTCTCAAACGCTTTAATTCTTCAATGCTATGCTCTTGTGGGGATTGTTGACGTTTTCTTTAAGTTATATCAGTTATGAATACGTCGTCTAACGATCGTACTCTACTAAGAAACCAGCCTATGCCTAAAATTTTGCAGTTTTATCAATTCGTGACTAATTCTTGAATTTAATGTAATAAATGCAATGAAGTGATTTTATAATAACAACATTGATATTTTTTAAAATTTTGAACTTTGAAGATGGTTAACTCGGAAATATCTAGGGTGTTTCACATTCAATACTTGATTACGTGATTCTTACAAAACGTTTGATGCTTGTGATATATTATAATCTTGATTAGAATATATCGCAAGCATCTCTTGCATAATCTTGATATATTCTAATCTTGATTATTACGATATGTTTAGTATATATCAATTATTATTTTTTGTGCTAACAGAGGAACTGACGCTAAGACGAGCGGATGTATTTTAAATTCCTCATTGGAGCTATGGAATGAATTTTAAAGTATATTTTCTTATATGTTAAAACAAAGATGTTTAGTTAATCAAAGAAATTTTTTTAGTAACATGGTATTTACCATTTGGGAATTCGATAGTAAAGATTACACTTTCCATGAGATGAGAAGCGGTTCAGTGTATCGTGAACTAATTTCAGAAAAAAGATCTACATAGTTGTGCAGAAGAAGCGAATATGGAAATTACATAAACTAGTCGATTTTTGTTTCTTGTTTGGCTTTAATCTCAATGATTGGTCGTGTCAAATGTAAATGGATGTGTATACATCCATTGTTCATAAATATTTGGGGCGTACTACACCAATTCGTTTGATTTTTATTTTCTATCAAACGTTTTGTGGTAGTTTTTTTTTAAATAATGTAGGTGTAAAAGAGAAATAGATAAAAGGAAACTGAATCATAATTTAGGCACATTATAAGATAAGGCTATGTGTAACAATTTAATACACTTGAAAGACATTTGCTATATTTTGTTCGGTAAGTGATAAATTTGTGCGCAACCTACTTTCGTTGAGGTAGTATTAATCCCTATTCCTACGCAATTCCAAATTTATTGTAAATATTATTATTGTAAAAATGGATGTTGCGGCTGCTTAATTATCGTAATACGGATTTAGCATTGGGCCAAGGAGACAGCAAGTGGGCCGAAGAGGTAGCGCGCAGAGGAATTCGCACATCTATCTACTGAGTCATCATCGTTTTGATTAATTACGTTAATAGTTTCGTCTCGATAATTGTAATCGATGTTGTTTTCTGGGAAGAGAAATCGTTCCTCGTAATATTTATAATTTAATCGTTAGTGCGGTACACACACACACACACACACACACACACATATATATACATATATATATATATATATATATATATATATATATATATATATATATATATATATTATTTATATCTCTTCCGTAAATAATTTTAATAAATCAATTAAATTATCTGATATAAGTGTAAAAGGTCTTATTATTTTTATGCTCAGTAATTTCAAACATTTAAATTCGAAATTCGAATTCAAACATTTAAATTCTTCTAACACTTTGTTGCAAAGTGTCAACCTAGCTGTGTATCTGCCAGCAGCAGTGACTTTATGGGCCTTCAATCTCTTTGTTAACACTTCTAATCTTTGACATTATTTTCCTTTCAAACCAACAATATAAAACGTAACCCCTCTACAATGTACGTCATGTGAAACTGACAATATGCTAGTATAGTAAGTGGTCTTTCTGCGTACTTTTTACGATATAGATAATCTGGATTTGTTTTTAAATTCGCAACGGGACAAACAAAAAAGCTCTATCTTGCACATCCGCCTCTTTTTCTACTTTTCCATTCCGTCCCTAACAATTTTTTTCACCGCCGCACAGTTGTTCCATTCATAGGGCATAGATTGACCTCACTAACTAATACGATAAAAAAACTACCGGAAAACCCATAATATATACCATCGCTATTAATTGTTTTTCACTTGCATTTTGACCTCTGAAGTGCGGTGTTGCGCGTTATTTAATGCAACCCTTTACCGCACGCTTATCAATGATTCATCTTTGCAATAACATTTCCTCGTATTTGTTTTATTTTTGTTTGTGATATGGCAATCCTAGATACTGTACGTATTGCCATATTCAATATGTTTTAATTTTAAATATTTTATTGCATTTGTAATATTTTAGTGCTACGAAAGTTAATTATAATTTGAGATAAAAATGCATAATTTTGATTCTCTTGTTCCTACAATTTTTAGCATTGATGCGCAATTATTGCAATATATATTTACATATTGATATAAGTATAGTGTAACGAAAAAGTATGATCCAACTTAGCCGGACATTGTTTGTGCTATGTCTTTATGTTAACTCGTAGCATGTTTTTCGTAGCACGTCTACGAGATTTTTATAATGTTAATACATCTATATATTTTTCTTTCAGTTAATTCACTGAAGTACTCCTTTAATAGGATGTATTTCCTTGAATTCTGGGTTTCACTAAAAGGACATACTAAAGAAAAAACGAACTTATTTTATCAGTGCCGTTAGAAAACTTTGATTCAACATTATAATATTGAGAATTCTGTATTCCCAACATTATAATGTTGAGAATACAGACATCAGTACTTTAGATAAACGTGTGCTTAATTTGTGTAAAAGTGTCGAGAAATACCATAAAGTTGTAAATTGTAATAGATCAAAAATGTTTTAAAAGTATAGTGATTGGTTTAGTGCTATTGAGTGTATTGAATTAGCAACAACTGATGAGCAATGTAAATCTGAATGTGATTAGCTCAACCTAGTACGTCTTCCTCAGGTCGCGGTCGACCAAGGAAGGATTTTAGTGATGTTAGCGTTGAGATGTAGACGGTTAAAATAATTACCCCAGGTTGACGATTCAGTATTTAGTGCATTACTCAATAGTTCGGATGAGTCAACAGCAATAAATATTAGTTTAGCCGATGAAATATTATCACTTTTGTAATAGTTTGACTTTTTGTAATAGTCAGACTTCTAGTAAAATTTGACCATCGTATCAGAGTGTTTTGAAAGCTAAGAAAAAGTGATATTTGTGAAGAAACGCTCAAAGAAATGAATAACAGAGGTGTTTGCGAAAAAAAAGCGATGAAAATCGTTTTCAATCCGTTGGTTCCCCATACATTCGTGGATTCCTTTCTTTGAGTATTTCCTTCGCATTTCTTATAGAATATATTTTAAAAATTGACAGGTTAGGTCAGACGACGATAAAAAAATGTAAGATTATATTGTAGATCTCAATAAGGCTTAATTGTAGATAAAGCACGAAGTGGCCGAAGCCGGACATCGAACGACGGAAATATTTCAAGAAAATTATTTTTGAATTCAGATGTTTCAGCCAAAATAACAGGTTTCAACACAGATTTAATTGACCATTGTTAAAAAAGACAGAGTTTTTCCTCACTTTCAACGTTACTTTATTTTTAATTATTTATGTATTTTAAATGTATACTTTTGTATATGGATAGAAGATATCACTGACAGTTTATTTATAGGAAGGAAGAAGAAGTTATGAAATGAAAAATTGCTTCATCTTTAATTTTATAGTCGAGAATAAGCAAGTATCTAATCGTTTGAGTAAAATTTGAATATGTATTAATTCCTTAAAAATATGTTCTTATTTAATTAAAAGAGCAACATCTTTTTATTCCAAAAATCGTATATTAGAAATTGTGTGAAATATATAAGTTTTTAAAAATATGATAACAACACATTTAGTATTTTTTGGCATTATTATTCTGTCAAAAAATACTATCTGGGTCGAATCTATGTTACGTAATATTTTAAAGTTTTTCTCAGCTGTTACAGATAACATTGAAAAAAAAAAACAATTTAAGAAGCACGACTTTTATTGTAAACTAGCTGACCCGGCGAACTTCGTACCGCCTCCAAGTCAATAAATGTTTTAACTTATTAGCTGAATTAAATTCAGTTTTTTATTAAGGTAAAATTAATATTCAAAATGAATTAAGTTCAATAAATGATCAAATCAAAATGAAAACTACTTTAATTAAATTAAAATAACATTAAAATCACGACTTTGTAGTCATCACTTTGCGTGCTGCGATCCAACGCACTTATGAACAACCGGACCAATGTATGATATTCATGAAGTAGTTGCTGCAAATCTTGAAGAACTTCTCTTTTTATTGCCGATTCGATCTTTTGACACCGATCAAGTTGTTCCTCCATGCTGCCCATGAAGTAAATTTAGATGAATTTATGCTACGCATCTTCAAGCGGTTGCAATGATCCGATTGTGAATTTGGCCTTGGATTTATAAAGTCTACGGCGAAGTTAGATTTATTAAATTATTATCACCAAAAGAAAATAAACATTTGTTCTCTCTAGCAGAAATAACCTTGAATGTCAGATTGAATCGGCGTTCTTCGATAATGTCTGCTCCAAATGAAGTCATTTGGAAACATCCCTTGTATCTTTGAACGTTCGATAGAAAATGTCGTGATTCTGGTGTATCGGTACGAAGTAATGAATGCAATGACTCAGGTGGCAGAAGCAAGAATGGCAATTTCATTTTGCCACTGAGAGAGCGCAATCCAGGCGTTTCTCCAGTGAACTAATTCAATGCACTGCAATGGTCGCACACAATATCAATTGGGCCAATTCGAACGAAAGGATGCGAGCTGTAGTCAATTAGGAAATCGTATCGAAATACTACTCGATTTAAATCAACGTTTGAAATTGTTGTTGATTTGCGCGATAAGCTCGACCATGTTTCGTTGCCAACTGAGCTGTTTGTCTTGTTCTTGTGTTTGTGAAGAACGAAGTCGGGCCATACTTAAGGGGCGCTCTTCCCGTGCAATTTCTTGTTCATCTGCAGTGGATTGATTCGCGATATTCCTAAGTAATTGCATTATAGCTTCGTTGTGATAGATTAGACTCTCAGCATTATAAATAACACTTTAAAATTAATCACATGAATTACATAATTAAGCAACTATCGATGCCCGCACAATCACAAATATCAACCTCACAAAGTGAACATTAAAGAGAATTAATTGAATTGAATTTAAAATAAAATAGCGGTCGAAAACTGAATAAAAATTATTAAAAACCAATTATCATTTTCGTTCGTGTCTGTCATTTATGACATACTTTTTTCTTTTTTTTCTGTCATTTATCACATATTACGTTTTATACACAATTAAATTATTTGTGATTTTTTTACTTTTCCAATGCGCGAGGAAACTTCTTGAAGCTGAGATGAAAACATATTCAATAAATATATAATAATCATATAAATTTTCAATGAAAAAAAAATATCAGTCAATCCGTTATCGATATATCAGCAAAAAAGCCGTTCCATACAAAATGTATGGGAAAATGAATTATCTTCATAATTTTTTTTTCATGAATTTTTCCAATATTTTAATACTTATTACCCTATTCCCGACAAAGACAAATCCAAAAACATAAAAATAAAAAAAATTGGTCTAGCCGTTCTTGAGTTATAAACGGTGTAACTAACACGACTTTGTTATATATATATATATATATATATATATATATATATATATATATATATGTATATATATATATATATATATATATATATGTATGTATATATATATATATATATATATATATATATATATATATATATATAGATTTGTTTATTGCTTTGTTTATTGCTTCGTTAACAGTTCTTTTTCGTATTATTCAACAAAAGAAATGAAACGTGCAGTTGGAATTTGTTACTTTCACATAAAAACTTAGCTACGCTAGGAATATTAAATCAAAAGAAAGTTTCAATACATCAAGAATGGTATTTTTACTCAGTTTTTTTTTATCTAAAGAAATCAATGAATCTATGCAGCATGTTAACACATAATTGATTAAAAAACCGCGTAGTTATATGTGTTCAAGTAGTAGTAGAACATTTTGTGTATTTGTTATTTTAGTCCAATAAATAAAAGTATAATCAACACTCTTTCATTTTGTTTTCCAAATTTTTAAAGATTGTTTTGCATCAAAACTCACCTCAATTATTAAGTTTTAGCCTTAAAATTAAGGATAAAGCCTAAATCGAATAAAAATTTAAAAGTTCATAATTAAATAAATTTGTTAATGCTTTAATTGACAGTATTGGTAATAATAAACAGAAAAAAATTAGATTCAAGTTGACAACGTCTCTGCTGTGTTTTACCTGTGCAGGAGGGAACCCTAATATTTAAAATAGCAGTAAAGACAAATAGCCAAAATCAAATAGTAAAAAGGACTTCAAATAAAGTTCCAGATTTCTTGGGAAGGCCTTTATGACGGAAAAAATACTTTTGTAGGTTTTGCTTTTTTTAATTGTGTATATTAATATCAACCACTGATGCTTCAGATGAGGGCTGTCCTATCTAGTATGTATACTCCCCACTAAGATATCAAAGTTGTGCAAATTTAGTATGAACAATTATGAGGAGTTGGTATTGACAATTGTTTTTATCACGAGAGAGTTCACAGTATCTGAATTCTAGGTCGTGGTAAAGAAATTAAAGAAAGTAGAAATAATACTACATCACGTAGTTTCATTTAATTGTGAATAATGAATTTCTACAAAATTAACGCCAAATATATTCAGTATCTGAATTGTTATACAAATGTTCCCGTAAATAATATATCAAAATTTAGTTTGAGTCAAAGTGTTACTCTGAAACCATAATTCTGATTAAACCACATTACCATAACACAGAAATAATGGAAATTTCGCAACTTTACCTAATTGAAAAAATTAAATAATTTCATTATTTTTTTATTGTAAGAGTGTAACTAACAAAAGTTTTTGTACATGGTATACATAGAGAAAATTAGTAACGTAGGCAAAAATAGGTCCATTTTTTACATCAAGGTGAACGGAATTGATTTGTACACTATAAATGTTAATTATTTGATCGTGTTTAATAATTTGTAGCATGTCTAAAGCCCATGGGATTCTGAAAATATTTGCAAAAGTAGTTTCTTAAAAAAGGGACATTCCATTCAAAATTTGTATTAATTTCGTAAAAGCGTCAAAAAATCCTTTAGACCTCAGAATTGCTATACGATATAAAATTATATAGAGATTTAACTTTATTTAATTTTTAATTGATAACATATATTTATAGTAGCCATTACTAGAAATATGGCGACTTCTATTTTGAAATACTAATATTATTCTTCAATTTATTTTTGGTCTATTAAAATCTTAAATGATTTTGGATAGAACCAAAAATCGGTGTCACAAGAGTAAAAAATATTAAGAACGTTTATTTAATGACCTGTTAGTCAATGCTAGGTGATAATAATTATTCCACTTGCATTCGTACGCTGAGATTTTATTGGTTTGAGATTTTCTTGTTTGTATCATGTTATTAATGCAGTCATTTGAGTCCTCTATTGGCATCTAGTTGAGATTGCTATGTTGATGCCGGTCTTTCAATATGGTTGTACACTTGTCTGGTATACTAATTTATTATTTAATTTTTACATTATTTCTCCTAAACTTGATGTTTGCTTACGTGATTCTAAATGATGCTCCATTCATTATTGTCATTAACGTTTAGCGTTTTCGGTAGCGTTGGTGGAGAAATACTAGATCATTCTAGTAAATTTTACGTTTAAGTCTAAGCCTAAGTAATTGAACCACGTCATGTTCGCTCCGATTTTAGTTTCATGAGATATTCTTATTTTAATTTAAGTGTGGACATGCAGGTTTTTTTATTATATTTTATCTGTAATTATATATTTGTAACACAGTTCATTCTTTTTGGTAACTTTTGTGCGACTTCAGATGCATAGTAGCTTTTAATAAGATGATAATCGTTTTCTTTTTCCCATGCCAAGCCTAAATGATGAATATGAAGTCCATTTGGATTATCTATGTTTTCTATGTTATACTCGTACATGACCCCGGTCGTAAACGCCGCGCCGCGCACGCAAATCAGTAACAAATTTGACTAATTTAATGGGTGTTTTTCTGTTTTTCGTATTTAATGTTATATTCGATTTTATTTGTTTTTTTGCACTTATTGATTTCTTTGTTTAAAAAATAAATATTATTTTACGCTAATTTGTGAATCAATAAAATCCTCGGGATGTTTGCTAGCTGGCGGCTGCAGGGTCGGGTGGTCACCACTTTAAGTCATTAGTCAGTAGCCTTGTGCCACGGCACATTTTCGGAGAGCTTCAATTTCTTAAGAGCATGATAGGGGTACCGACATTTAATGGTAATTCGTGAGATGGCAAACCAGAAGGGTTAAGTGAATTTAAAAATGCTTGTTAATAGTAGACTGCATTTTCGATATTGGTGACTTCATCAATCGACTTATATTTTTTTATTTGGTCGAGGGCTCTTTGTATAATCAGATTATTGATTTTATTGGCAGTGTCCTTCCTAGGCGATACTATTTCCCTCAAACACAGCCAATAAAAGTATATTTTGAGTAAATTTTTGAAGCCAGGATATACTGCATCTATAAGATGCTGCAGACTGTGGACTATCCGACCTAGTGTGTCATTTAGAACGATTTCAGCACAGTTAGTGCTTAAATTTGGAGAAAGAAAAATTGTTTCCCCAAGTTAGAGCAGTTATTGCGGAAGTCGTTATGAAAACGTTATGTGGGAAATCGTTTCGCAAGTCCAGAGTTTGAATGGAACTCCAAAATGGAGATAATTTAAAGCATGCTTTGATGATATCTGCACGCGACCCTTTTGTAACTACAAGCAGTGGTCTGCCGAAAATCACTAGCTAACACAAATTTAACTCCTCCCCTAATGGTGCTCGTGTTTCGAAGTTTCTTTAATGTTCAGTCCACCGTTTTAACATGGGCTCTATGACTCATGGAACATTCGTCCTTCATTATCACTGACGCGTTCTGTAACAATTTGCAAAGGGGGCCGTTTTTGCCTATGGAACATATTTATTGTTGTTCCAGTGATACATAAAAATATAATACAATGATACATAAAAATAAATAAAACCGGAGATATGTAGAATTAGTAGTATAACCTTGCTTTAAATTTCAGATACCCTTGCTTTTGTATAAATATATTATCGAGAATAACTTCCATTTAATTTATTACATACACTGGAACATTTGCATTGTACAACCTCATATAATAACAAAAATTGAATTTATTACCCTCACTAAAATACTGGTATATCGCATAACTCTCATAATACACCGCTCTCCTACAATGAACTCATTGACATAAGCAGTGGGAAAACCCACACAAACCCCGGCTTCCGCTATTGTGTTTGAAACATGTAAATGCTGTTGGATGTTCCTAAGAGTTAATCTTTGCTAATAGCCCACCTGAAGATGTTGTAATACAACGAAACCTAGGTCATGGTAAAGAACTTAAAGAAAGTAGAAATAATACTACATCACGTAGTTTCATTTAATTTTGAATGAAGAAAATTATCAAATTATTCACAAAAGACGAGATATTTGGTAGTCAAATATACTTAGTTTTGAGTGGAAAAAACACAGATTACCACAGTATCATATGTTGTTTTGGCTGGAAAGAAAAATACAACAGATGAAATTGGCAGTGCAATAGTTGCTAAATTACCAAATAAAGATGACGATCTAGTGTTATTCAATATTGCGACTAAAAATATGATGCATGGATCCTGCGGAGATCATAATATAAATAACATCATCGTGTATGGAAAACCGTATTTGTTTAAAAAATACCTTCGTTTCGTTAACGACACTCAGACCGGAGAGGATGGGTATCCAGTACATTATCGCCGTGACGCTAAAAACGGAAGTCAATGTTAACGTGGAATACTGCCATTCAATTCAAGCGATCGAATATATATATATATATATATATATATATATATATATTTATATATATATACATATATATATATATATATATATATATATGTATATATATATATATATATATATATATATATATATATATATATATATATATTAGTAAACAAAAGGTCCGACCAAGCTATTAAAATAGTCGGAAAATCTATTTAAATAGTCGGTACGTAAGCAAGTCAGAATCAGTTTGGCGACTATTATAATTTCCGATTCACGACCGGTATCCTACTGTAGTGCATTTGGCCGTACACTTAATGCATTTGGCCATTGTTAAAAGGTGTACGACCAAATACACGACAGTGGGATACCGATCGGGGATCGAAAATCCATAAACTTGGAAACATCACGTAAGGAACAGCGCCACAAGACGCTCAAAACCCATGCAATACCACACTTTTAACTTTTTTCGAGCTCTGCAACACGGAAAAAATTGCAAAAGCTCTGTTGTATTACAAAGTACTACAACATTTTACGTGGGCTAATAACAAATGTTCAAGAAGAAGGTGCAGTCAAAACGTAAATAGGCATCCATGCATAAATACAGACGCTGCTTTGGGAAGAATATATGGTGCACATCCTCCTCCATTTGAGTGTTTTTATCTCAGAATGTTACTGCACGGTCCAACTTCATTCGTGGACGTAAAAACTGTAAATGGAGTTGTCAGAGAAACGTATCAAGCAGTTTGCCGAGATAGAGATTTGCTCGAAACTGACGATCATTGGGAAAATACTTTAAAACAATTTTCGATTTCACAACGCTTATTAAATTTTACTATTTTATCAGTCATCTGAACCATTAAAATTGTGAGAAAACTTCGAAAAATATTTTTGTGAAGACATCAGACGTAGAATTCGACAACAAAATTAGGATTTTACTTTGCCTGTCAATGACGATTTGTATTTTATTTGTATTTTTGGACACCCTAAGAGGCAAGGGAAACACATCCCTTATCAATTTATTACTAGCACAGATAAGGCAATCTGGAAAAATAACCCCGGCAGTTGCTTCTTCAGGAATTGCTGCTACTCTTTTGAGCGACGGCAAAACTATACACATCCAATTCAAAATCTCATTATCAGTATCACTGGAACAACAATAAATATGTTCCATAGGCAAAAACGGCCCTCTTGGCAAATTGTTACAGAACGCGTCAGTGATAATGAAGGACGAATGTTCCACGAGTCATAGAGCCCATGTTAAAGCGGTGGACTGAACATTAACGAAACTTAGAAACACGAGCACCATTAGGGGGGGGAGTTACATTTGTGTTTGCTGGTGATTTTCGGAAGACCATTCCTTGTAGTTACAAAAGGGTCGCGTGCAGATATCATCAAAGCATGCCTTAAATCATCTCCATTTTGGAGTTCCATTCAAACGCTGAACTTGGGAAACGATTTCCCACATAACGTCTTCATAACGACTTCCGCAATAACTGCTCTAACTTGGGGAAGCAATTTTTCTTTCTCCAAATTTAAGCACTAACTGTACTGAAATCGTTCTAAATGACACACTAGGTCGGATAGTCCACAGTCTGCAGCATCTTATAGATGCAGTATATCCTGGCTTCAAAAATTTACTCAAAATAGACTTTCATTGGCTGTGTTTGAGGGAAATAGTATCGCCTAGGAAGGACACTGCCAATAAAATCAATATTCTGATTATACAAAGAGCCCTCGACCAAATAAAAAACTATAAGTCGATTAACAAGCTATAAGTCGATTAACAAGTATTTTCAAATTCACTTAATCCTTTTGGTTTGCCATCTCACGAATTACCATTAAAAGTCGGTACCCCTATCATGCTTTTAAGAAATTGAAGTTCTCCGAAAATGTGCCGTGGCACAAGGCTACTGACTAATAACTTGAAGTGGTGACCATCCGACCCTGCAGCCGCCAGCTAGCAAACATCCCGAGGATTTTATTGATTCCCATTGACTTGTCGATATATTTTAAACGGCTACAATTTGTACCGAAAACATCATTCCATCTACCTATGCAAAGACCTATTTTTTCCATGGCCATCTACATGGTGGTTCATCACGAGTTGGAAGTTCAGAGAAAGAGTACATTTTGCTACCAAACCCCATGCCAAATATAATGCACAGAGAAGCTCAAATCACATCACAAATATTACTATCTAAGTAATGCTGAAGAAATAGTGATCCTCGAAGGTGAGAAATTTACATCCAGGACACACAAATTTGCGTATAATAATATTTATTTTTTGAACAAAGAAATCATTAAGGGCAGAAAAACAAATAAAATCGAATAAAACGTTAAATACGAAAGACAGAAAAACACCCATTAAATTAGTCAAATTTGTTACTGATTTGCGTGCGCGGCGCGGCGTTTACGACCGGGGTCATGTACGAGTATAACATAGAAAACATAGATAATCCAAATGGACTTCATATTCATCATTTAGGCTTGGCATGGGAAAAAGAAAACGATTATCATCTTATTAAAAGCTACTATGCATCTGAAGTCGCACACAAAAGTTAACAAAAAGAATGAACTGTGTTACAAATATATAATTACAGATAAAATATAATAAAAAAACCTGCATGTCCACACTTAAATTAAAATAAGAATATCTCATGAAACTAAAATCGGAGCGAACATGACGTGGTTCAATTACTTAGGCTTAGGCTTAAACGTAAAATTTACTAGAATGATCTAGTATTTCTCGACCAACGCTACCGAAAACGCTAAACGTTAATTACAATAATGAATGGAGCATCATTTAGAATCACGTAAGCAAACATCAAGTTTAGGAGAAATAATGTAAAAATTAAATAATAAATTAGTATACCAGACAAGTGTACAACCATATTGAAAGACCGGCATCAACATAGCAATCTCAACTAGATGCCAATAGAGGACTCAAATGACTGCATTAATAACATGATACAAACAAGAAAATCTCAAACCAATAAAATCTCAGCGTACGAATGCAAGTGGAATAATTATTATCACCTAGCATTGACTAACAGGTCATTAAATAAACGTTCTTAATATTTTTTACTCTTGTGACACCGATTTTTGGTTCTATCCAAAATCATTTAAGATTTTAATAGACCAAAAATAAATTGAAGAATAATATTAGTATTTCAAAATAGAAGTCGCCATATTTCTAGTAATGGCTACTATAAATATATGTTATCAATTAAAAATTAAATGAAGTTAAATCTCTATATAATTTTATATCGTATAGCAATTCTGAGGTCTAAAGGATTTTTTGACGCTTTTACGAAATTAATACAAATTTTGAATGGAATGTCCCTTTTTTAAGAAACTACTTTTGCAAATATTTTCAGAATCCCATGGGCTTTAGACATGCTACAAATTATTAAACACGATCAAATAATTAATATTTATAGTGTACAAATCAATTCCGTTCACCTTGATGTAAAAAATGGACCTATTTTTGCCTACGTTACTAATTTTCTCTATGTATACCATGTACAAAAACTTTTGTTAGTTACACTCTTACAATAAAAAAATAATGAAATTATTTAATTTTTTCAAGTAATAATGCCATCCAAAACATTAGGCAAAGTTGCGAAATTTCCATTAGCTCTGTGTTATGGTAATGTGGTTTAATCAGAATTATGGTTTCAGAGTAACACTTTGACTCAAACTAAATTTTGATATATTATTTACGGGAACATTTGTATAACAATTCAGATACTGAATATATTTGGCGTTAATTTTGTAGAAATTCATTATTCACAATTAAATGAAACTACGTGATGTAGTATTATTTCTACTTTCTTTAATTTCTTTACCACGACCTAGAATTCAGATACTGTGAACTCTCTCGTGATAAAAACAATTGTCAATACCAACTCCTCATAATTGTTCATACTAAATTTGCACAACTTTGATATCTTAGTGGGGAGTATACATACTAGATAGGACAGCCCTCATCTGAAGCATCAGTGGTTGATATTAATATACACAATTAAAAAAAGCAAAACCTACAAAAGTATTTTTTCCGTCATAAAGGCCTTCCCAAGAAATCTGGAACTTTATTTGAAGTCCTTTTTACTATTTGATTTTGGCTATTTGTCTTTACTGCTATTTTAAATATTAGGGTTCCCTCCTGCACAGGTAAAACACAGCAGAGACGTTGTCAACTTGAATCTAATTTTTTTCTGTTTATTATTACCAATACTGTCAATTAAAGCATTAACAAATTTATTTAATTATGAACTTTCTCTATAATAAAACCTATACGGCCTAAACTCTCATAATAAAACCTATACCGCTCCCCTACAATACACTCACTGACATAAGCAGTGGGAAAACCCACACAAACCCCGGCTTCCGCTATTGTTTTTCAAAACATATAAATGCTGTTGGATGTTCCTAAGAGTTAATCTTTGCTAATAGTCCACCTGAAGATGTTGTAATACAACAAAACCTAGGTCGTGTTAAAGAACTTAAAGAAAGTAGAAATAATACTACATCACGTAGTTTTATTTAATTGTGAATAGTGAATTTCTACAAAATTAACGCCAAATATATTCAATTTTCTTCATCTTTAAATGGAATAGCCTTGAAATTATGTCATGACGATCAAATGATCGCTGGCCAGGTTATCAGTGTCCATTCCGGATTGCAAATAAATGTCACAAGTGCAAGTTTCTTACAAATGTCTTTCTGATATAGTTTTAGTTATCACATTAACACACCATTGACTAAACAAATCTCGATAATAATATAATGGATTAAAACAGTCAGCTCTGATCATCATACTAGACGCATAAAACTGCATACATGAAATAGTTTTATACCTTGCAGAATAATTTTGAGGGATTGTCAAACAATAAGCCTCTTCCCCTTTACACGCATTACAGGGTAATGAAAAGAATCGTAAGCATGGTGTAATTCAGATACTCTTCTTTCTTTCTTTGATATCTTTACAATGAATCATTGTATCCCTAGGTGCTTTGCTTCGGCGATTAATAACGCCGCAACTTCGTTTACTGTGCGTAAATTGTATCTTCCTTGATGTTGGTGTTGTCGAGTGTAGTAGGCGTGAATTATCCGTTTCAAATTGGGCTATGAAAGTTATGCTCTAAGATGTATTTGGAACTGCGAATGTATATATTATGCTGACTCAATGCAGAATGCAACTTGTTGATTAAATGTATTTTTAGGTTGGGAGCAATATTATATCGCAACGATAATTGATTGACATCATGTATGATATTTATTTATAGAAACTGCGGATTTTCACCTAAATGTGGGAGGAGACTACAATTCAAATGGTACATCTGTCTTTTACCTTAAATCTAGGCATAAAGTTTCCTTCGCCAATTTCTTTAGCACCGAATGACGTCGTCCGAAACATTGTAAGTTATTTATATCATTGTAAGCCAAGTAAAAATACGCATATAATTGATGACTGCCTGAAAAAAGATCATTTATGGGTTGTGGTGGTTCCTATATGTTAGGGGAACTACTTTGCCTCCAGCACAACACATACCGTTTGCTTCTTCACTCCAATATTTAGCAAAGCACTCACGGCTAGTTTTGTTTATTTGTCCAATTTTTAGTGCTTTGTTAAGCATAATCTGTACTCGGATCATGGTTGAAAGCTGATCTATTCCCGTAAGCAACAATTCGATTACGCGCTCTAGTCATAGATATTTGTTGTTTTTCTACGGATAAATACTGGGAGTGTTCGGGACTAAATCCTCTTTGACGTGTATTTGAGACATGCCGTCTAAGGTTAGCAAGCCCCTCGGAGCGTGCATAGTTAGATTTCCTTGCATGGTCCTGCGATGTTCTAAAGTTTTGGCTAGCGAACCGCTGCCAACGTTTAGTACTGGACTCCCTAACATGCGCTTGTCATATATGCTCTTTATGACTCTCGAGACGCTGCGTAATTTCAGTGGAGGTTTCTTCCGCTCGGTATATTTTAGCTGGTTTGTCTGATACGTTTGCCATAGAAGTTGGACTTTTTTTTAGGCATGGTTGTTATTGGAACGTATTTCCCTATGGAACGTTACACGCCAGGTGAATGAGCGCTAGTCAAAAAAAAAAGATAAGATTTCGAACAATACTTTTGCTGGAGCATAAAACGATACTTTTACTCCAGTATAAGCATAATCGTATGCCCATATTTTTTTCTTCTCGGTATCTATTTATTAGCATTGTAAATTATAAATTGTTACTTTATCATTTATTAATTACTTAAAAAAATAAATTACAATAAATTTCCATTTTATTAATTTACTTCCATTGCTAATAAAACTTTATTTTGATTGCTTTAGTAAATGTAATAATTCATTATATTCATTATTGTAAAATCTAAATTACTCGTTCAAATAATGTCGTGAAAGGCAATTTTTATCTACATTAAATTTCCCTGACGATAAGCATAATGTATTTTCATAAGAATTTGACATTACGTACCTACGAGTAAAGAAATGTATAGAGAAGTAATGTGTATGAATCTATCAATTCGAAAGTATACCCATATATACAGCGCCACCTATCTGAAGTTGTTACACTAAAGGTGCCATCTTGTTCTGGCCGCAATACAGACGTATTTTGTTATCTTGCTCGCACCCCCACGCCATCATATATATACTGCCACATTTATATCCATATATATATTAGACAAATCTGCGAAGCACGCCATGCCAATTTGACTTCTATTTCAGCATACATAGATTTGAAATTACAGTGCGAAGCGTATACGCAAGACAAGCGTTCGACAAATAAAGGTAAGAACGTACTAAAATTTTTTGTTATGATTAAATATCACTTAATTGTAATATAGATTCTTGCTGGTTTTTACTTACATGCAATTTTTTATTTAATCCTTAACCAACCTTTTTTCTCGACAATCGAATACAATATATGTGCATATATTTCTTATTTGAAATTAATTAAACTAAAGTTTAATTAAGTTCAAATAAGACATATATATTTTTTATTTCGCTGTGTACCACTTGCATTTTTATACACTCCTGATGTTAAATTTACTACACCAATTTATGCTACACGAGTTAATGCTTGCATTAACTCGATTAAGACAGTAAATGATAGCGAAATGTCACATTGGGTAAATCGATTAAAAGATGCATTTGGGCTGCAGCCCGATTAGTAAAGTATAATTAAAATAGAAAATCAAACAAAGAATAAGTAACTACATTGATTCAAATAAAATAAGATAGTGAATCAAAGGTCAGAAATGAAGTGGTAACTGAAACGATGGCTGGAGCTCTATACCAAGGACCATGTTGCTTGGCATTTTCTGAAATCATCAAGCAGACAATTTCGGGACGGACACGAAGTCGTCACAAATAATTTAGAAACAAATATATATTTTGTGTGAAATGAGAAATTATTTCTATGTTTATGATATCTTTTAAATTATTAATTCAACTGTAATATATATTTGTTGTTATTGCCAACTAATTAAGTATAATTTAAAATTAACGAAAAAGGTATTGCTTATTAGGAATTATCAGAAAATACATTTAATTGTTTAAATATCGCTAACTTTTCAAATGTTATTATGAAGAGTTTCTAATAATAACAAAGGCTATACCGCCTAGTGGTTGATAAAAGAAAAATATATCTTTAATTGGTTTCATTTTGAGGAACATAAATTGCAACATAACAATTTATGTTCCTCGAAACAGCACCAATTTATTAAACACTTGCCTTTTACTTTGAATAAACGATTGTTTTTTCGCGACATAATGTAAACGGATTATTGAATATTCTTCAATTATGCATTTAACTAAATGTAAATTGTGCCTTAGTGTAATTGGTTGCTCTTGCCCGTGGTCGTTTAGCTGTTCAAAAAGTTTTAGTGACATTATAATTGATTTAAAACATTTGTTAGTCAATAAAATAAAATCACATTCTCTAGAAATTTGTTGCCGTGGTATATTTACGAGCTTTCTAAAAATATTTTCAGTTTTATGACAAATTTTGTAAACGTCTGAAGATGGGTATATAAGACCGTCGACATCTTTTAATGCAATGAGTTTATGAAAAGGTATTTTTTTGGAACTGAAGAGAAAAGGAAGGCCGGATTTACATTTTAATTTAAAATTCAATTTTCTGACGACCCATCCAGAAATATACCCAACTATTTGTTCAACGCTTTCTGGCAACTGGGAGGTCTTCTTCAACATTTCAGACAATATATCACAATTAGCAGATATTAATGTATTTTTAGATTCATTTAAGTTTTTATCGTCAATGAGATGTTCTGAGCCATCATCAAATCTATATCCTATTGTTGTTTGGTTTACTTGTTTAGTTGCAGATGAACAATTTAGTATATTAACATTTTCAAAGGGTATGCAGTTCCCGATAAAGGAGGACTTAAGTTCCAGGTGGTTAAGAATTTTTCGATATATACCGCGAAATTGAACAGCGTTCGGATTATTGTTATGACGACCGTGATTCCGAATCATTGCAAAAAAAAATTCAATGTGATCTTGTGAAAATTTATATGCAGGAACGTACTTCATCGCGAGTGTTTCGTCTACTAAATAAGTATACAGTTGTTGAAAACTTTCGATACATGTTATTAAACCTATAAAACCGGTTTTATATTTACAATCTACAATAAATTTATCATACGTAACAAAGAAAGTGATTTTTTTCTTTTTATAGGTTCTTGTAAATTTATTACGCACTTTTACTTTTAAAGAAATCAAATATTTTTTCATATCATTTAGAAATTTAAAATAATCGCGGTGATTACCTTCTAAAATAGGATGTTTAAAACCAAGTTGTTTAACTGACCTAGACTTCAAAATATCAAATGTATCGTTCATTTTTTTAATAAATGTGGCCGTTGCTGAAGAACCGTGGAATTTGGATAATTTTAAATCGTTTTCACATAATTCTATAGCTTTTGATACGCTATTACTAAGCAATTGAGAGGCTAACTTAACTTTCATTATTTGGTTTCGGAATCCTAGATGCTGTTTAGTTAGTTTATTAGCAAAATTTAATCCCAACGATTCTTGCAAATTATGTAATTCTCGAAGAAACCGCCATTGTATTGTATTACCATTACCGTCAATTATATTTTTTTTAGATTCAAAGATGTTTCTAATAAGTTTAACCATATGACACGGGTCTAAAAATATCACGACATTTTTACCGTTTGAAGGGTGTTTAAAAGAAGTTTTTAAATTTTTTGGGTCTTCCAACTTGTAACCTAATTCTTTCGCCGCTGCTAAATTAGAACTACATCCGTCAAATGTTAAGGATACGACTTCGGCACCAACTTCATTACATTTTTCTAAATATATTTTAATTAAATTAGCTATTCTCTCACCTGATAAACCATTTATCAAAAAATATCCCAATGGCAGTTTCCAACTATCATTAATAGGTATTAACATTAAAACAAACGCCTGTTTAGCTATCTCGTTGGTAGCTTCACCATACGTCACCAAACCTTCAAAATCTTTACCATTAAATAATTTTTGGTGTCTTAGACCTATTTTATCTACAATGACATTTTTTTGAAGAGCAGAAAATGCTTCACTAGTAAATCCTGGATTAGCGTCAATACTTTGATACCATTTAATTAAAGTGGATGGATGGGGTAAACATTTATCGAAAACTGACCTTGCGTAATTATAGCCTGTGGGAGAATAGTAATTTAATGTTAGCGCAAATTTCCTTAAAGCCGGCGAAAATTTAACACTGGTTCGATTTATCTTTTTATTTAAACACATTCTATTTATAATTTCAGTGGCAACAACATTTTTGTTTAGAGCTGGGCAAATATCACTATTTATAAACCTATTTCTTTTTAAAGTTTTAGTTAATTCTTTTAGAGACATATATTTTTTCATAATTTTTTTATTGACCTTTCGCATTTTTTTTAATTTTGCTACAACACAAATAAGCGCAAACAGGTGCGCTTATTTGTGTTATCCTTTTTAACTTTTTTTTTAATATCTTTTTCCTAGGTGTGGGTGTGGTTTTTTTTAATATCTCTTTCCATAATGCAGATTCTAAATCTGATGATGGCACGTTGGTTATTGGGGTGATTGGTCTATTAAAAGTGTGGCTTAACGAGCGGCGGTCGTGTATACTGAAATGGTTTGTGGAGCCCCCTGGTGGTGTAATTAGTAGGCGGTAGTGTGTCCTGAAGTGGTATGTCTTGAGAACAGTTCATATTTTTTTAATGTCTGAAGGTTAAAATAACTGGTTAGACAATTAATAGTAGTCACAGTTTAGGAAAATGTTACTCACGGTGAATAAGGATGGGACTGCTGTTTTGTTAATTTTGCGATATCCTTTTGGTGTTGTGTAAAAATCGTCCTCTTTAAAATGTAAAGAACACAAAACGGAAAATTTTAAAGGCCACCAATTATTATTTGTTTTGTGTGAAATTATATTTATCCATTTTCTATTTGTTTTTTTGATTTTGAAGAATTCTGCAAATAATTATTAAAAGAATTACGTTTTATACATAAACAAATACATACACATAAAACAATTTATAAAATACACAAAATGTTACTAATAATACTTTAAAGATGTATGCTTCAGTACATCCTTTATATTTAGTTATGGCGTGCGATGTCCGTTTATCATTAATTTCAAATTGATTTAAACTTAAACAAAATACTTTTCTTACCTGTTAAAAGTAATCCCATTTGACCTATTAAGTTTATGGGATGCACTTAAACAATTTTTTATAATACAGGATTGCATTTTAAGGTGTTTTGTCGATTTAGAAAATAAAATCTACGCGGCGTCGTCTGTCGTCAAGCATCTAGCAACAGACTGATAGAAGCGCGGCATAATTTTGCAAGGCAGCATAATTTTAGCGGAGTCAATTTTGAGTCGAACATTACACCTCTATATATTTCTTACTCGTAGTTACGTACTTAAATGACCACCGACAAGTTAAAATTAATTTTAAATTATTTTTTAGACACATTTTATTAAATTGTGATTTAAACTTAATATATGGTAACGCACAAACTTCTCACTACAAGTTTGCGCACGCGTGATACCCCGCTACCCGCCACTAGTGCTATATCATACCGTGTGAGGAGTAGCCATGCGACATGACTAATAAAAATCAATCCAAATCAATCGTAAGTATTTTTTGTATTAGTATTAACTTAGCTATGTAAATTTACAGTATATTTCTCTATTAATGTACGCTGCTATGATATTAAATATTTAATAACATATCGTGGTCCAAATATTTTTACTTAGTTTTTTTTCTTCATATGTAGTTGGCGGTTATTAAGTGCTATTCAATTTAGCCATAGGCCTTATTATCCCTTCTAATTCTTGTATCAAAGTTTGTTTTTACAGTACGTATAAAATGTTACGAATGTAAACAAGTAGTGCACACTTTTTCATAGTCTTATCTCTATACTTAGTGCTGTAAGCACGATGCCTCCCAAACGAACATTGTGGGGTCAGAACACGACCTGATGTCGGCTGTCCGAGCAGTAAAAAGGGGAACGTTGGGTACATATCAATCTGCAGAGATGTACGGTATTCCTAGAATAACTATTAGAAATCATTTTCGGAGTGGCAGTTTGAAGAAAAGGCTAGGTCGAAAAACTACGCTGAGTGATAACCAGGAAACTGAGCCTCATTATGGCATATCTTGTTCTGAGTCATTTTCAAAGTTTTTTTGACTGACATTATCGACTTCGACCTCACTTCCGGAATCATAAGAAGAATCCAAGTCAGCTTCGTCAATAAAACTTAGTAATCTTCTTTGGCTTTCTTCATACGACATATTAGTATTATATTAGATGTATTCTAGCCTGAAATAAAATCAAAGAATTATATTATAAAATTTAAAAAAATATTTGTACAAATCTGTCAAACGGAGCGTGAGGTGCACGTGAATCACCCGACGCCAACTGTGACCCCTTGTAAATACCACGCCGGTCAGCGGACGAGTAACGTAATGTTATGGTAATGCTTGCTTGCCTCCCCCCGCGCAGCTACTCATACGCACAATGTGATTCAATAATGCTTAAAATAATATCGAGCGATTTATTACTAGCCGGGTGTACCTCACGCTGGCTGGATTAATCTGCGAGACTTTTACGTTCTATGTGTAAAAACACAACCTTCTTAAATATTAATACTGTAAAAACATAACCCAAATTATCATATTCCGTAATGGTATATGTCAGTTTACAATTTTTAGTTATGAGTTTAAGCTGTAACATTTCTTGCAAAGTTCCATACATACATTCTACCGCTAAGTTTAAATGTGGATTTGTCGATGTGGTGATATTTAAATGTATGTTTTGCATTTCGACTAAATTTGTTATTAATTTAAATTCACTACTACCATCCAGAGTGGTATTTTCCGAGTATAATAACGAAAAATAATCCACGATTGCTTCTAAAACTTCCGTAGCATGTTTACTATCTAAAGATTTAGCTATTCCATACCTTGAGAAACTAACATTAACTGTAAGATAGTGTGCTCTGTCAATATAAATATGTTGTAGCGATTTGTAGGTTTATATATCATAACTTTAAAACGTCGTCTGATATATTTAACGGGTTTATAAATACATAGATTATAAATATATGCGCATAGTGAGTGACTTTGAATTTCTTTCTTATAAACATTTTGTAAAGTTATCTTCTTTTTTAATTTTATTTCTTGCCATTTTCGAAGTGTGATATATTTTTTCATATTTTATATCGTTATTACTTTTTAATTTGAAAACTATCTCTGTTCTTCGTCAAAAACGTTTTCCACGATCTGTCTGGCACTTACTGTCAGTATCAATTTCGTTTTATATCATTTGATCGTTTTCATTTACTATTTCATTCAATCATGGGAATTAACACTCAAATTGTCTGCACTATTAATACAAGCTGTGAAAGATTCGTCTTCTGCAAGATTAATTTTATTTCTGGATAAGGCGTTAGAATTTTACATATCCTTTTTTTAAATTATTCTCTAATCGTCTCTAGACAATTTAAGATTTCATCGCTTAAATTTTCAGTTCGAGTCTTATAATATAATCAGGATAAACTTTGGGTTTACGACCATGCTGATACGGACTAAAATATGTAATCACTAATAGAATTCTTAAAGGTTCTATAGTAATTCACTCGTGCTCCATTTCTGATTGCGTGAAATAAATGTTATGGATTTCTTTACGTTATTTTCTTTTTATGATAACGTTACGCCTAAAGCTATTTCGCTAGCATCCGTTGTTAATGTAAATAGTCCACTGAATACTTGATATTTAACTTTATCGTAACTTCTTATACTGCATCAAGTTTTTCTTTATATAATGGTTTTGTTGAATTTTTCTTAAAGCACATTGTTAATGGTTTTAATATTTGAGCCTAGTTATGTATGACTTTACTGTAGTATTCGTGTCGGGCCGAGAAAGTATTTCATTTCCTTCTGGGTTTGAGGACACGAAACATTTATTGTGGAATCAACCCTTCTTGGAACCAACTAATTAGGTTTAAGCTCTCCAGGAACTTTCACGCCCTAAGAAGTTGAGAATTCAAAATTCCGAATTGTTAAGTTGTATTTTGACATTAATCTATTTTAGTTTTCCTATTAATTTTTTGTAGTTTAACTGTATGCCTTTCCAATGAAATTGAACTAACTATTGTGTCATCTGATTATGCTAAATATGTGTCGCTCAATAGACCTCTAAGTATGAAATCCATTAGTATCTGTAATATTGAGAGCATATTTCGAAAACCGAATGGCAGCCTGAGCGGCCATATAGAACCGTGAATGGAGATTTTTCTATTCTGTAAAGGTTCATTTTTAAGAGGATAATCAATTTTCTAGATATCTAAGGTAATAACATATTGAGTTTTACATAGCTCATCTGGCATAACCTTCAAATTAGCCTTCAAATTAATATTGAGCTTCAATAGTTTACTCATTTAAATGCTTATAACCTATAATCATTCTACATGGAGTATCGGGTTTCTTTGGTACTGTATGTACTGGGTATCTTCACGCCAAGTTAATTTAACTTGACGTGAAGATACCCACTCAAGGAAGAAGTCTTTTTCTTTTTGAACAGCGTGGTTTAAAGATAGCTTTAAACCACGTTAAAAATTCAAGATCAACAAATTTCTTCATTGTTTGAATAATTTTAATATTTCTCTTCTTCATTCTTGTGATCTGTTCTGATTTTTAAGTCAGATTCTGAATGATTATTAATAAAAATCATTGCACTGGTGTTGTAATTATTTAATTTATTTCCTACGTAACTTCTAAATTATTTATTTCATTCAATATCTTAATTATGGATGTAAATTATGCCCGCTTTTTAGCCTTACAAAAGTACTTGTAAGATGCAATGAATATGAATGCATTTTTCTCCTGAATATAATCTTCATCCTAATAGTTTTATGTAAATCTTCTACTTCCTTAGTATGAGATTCGCTTTTCAAGATCCACAACAAAAGCTTTACTTTACATTATCTATTATCTATCTCAACCGCGTTGCTTTTAAAATTTCATTTTACCTTTAGTTTGCCTCAATAACTTGCTTCCTTTCATACCGGCATATTTTCCATAAAATTTGTGCGGTACAAAATGTTTGCTTGAACAAAAATATTATTTAATTTCAAATCAGCAACTTCATTATGATATGATTCATACGTTGACTTCATTACCGATGCTTTAAATCAAATGTTATTCTTAAAATTATTGTATAAAAATATAGGCTTTAATATATAATTCATGGAACAGGAGCCTATAAATATTTTATCATGCAACACTTTTCCATCTATATATGGAAAATGAACTTATTGAGTAATGTTAGCTATGTGTGTACTTTTCATCCAAACCTTGCTGAAAATTATCGAATTACTGTACGTTTCATGCGAAACGTCCACGTAATTAACTTCCATTATCATATTTTTATTAAAGCGTGGGTAATGAACTTTGTCCCCTTTAATTAATCACTGTATTCATAGTTACATTGGATTTCGATTTCATTATTATACTAACATAGCGTCTCTGAGTTCGCTGGCGACGCATACCTCATGGTTGGCTGCCACAGCGCAGGTGTTTGATTTTTCTAACGCCAACCTGATGATCGGCGCATGCACGGCAGTGCTTATAATGTGATGTCCAGTGTGTAATTTAATTTATTTGCGTGAACAATATTCTGGATATAACATTTTTTTGTATCCAAGTTAACTAAAAACTAACGAAATAACACCTCACATATATCATTGTATTTTTGAAATTCTATTAATTGTGCATAAATAGCATCAAGAGTATTATATAAATTTACAGTAGCCAAGGATTCATAAGATTTCCGATTGTTTTGGTTGTCTGCCTTACTTTTCAACGCCGCTAATAACTCTCGTAATCGTTCGCGTATTATTTTCTTTAGGCTGTGATAATGTTCCCTCATGTTATTTTTTTAATCTTTCCAAATCCTATAATTAATATTCATTTTATATGGAGCCACGTTTTCTGCTCGACCAATTAAAATTTTAATTTAATTTTTTTAATAGTACAAATAAAAATACAAAATAAAATTAAAAATTGTAACATTTAGAGTTTAAAACAACAGTAAGCAAATTCACGTACAAGGTTTAGATGAAATAGTTATAACTGATAAAGTATATAAGGAGTACATGTTTCATATTTTAATATCGTAGGTTTAACGAAAATGTCGGCAATTTAGTTTTTCATTATTCTGAAAATATGTTTTTGATTAGCAAGTGTTTAATATTACTTTTCAAAGACATCTTTTATTTTTAAAATTTGTTTTAAGATATTTTTCATAAGATTTATGAATGTTACAAAATCAATATTCCTAGTATAGTAGTGTATCATTTTCAATTACCCGGATAACGTTTCGTGTATTTCGTTGTACTTTTGGTTTTTAGGGTATTGTACTAAACAAGAACCGACCCTTATATCTTCACCATGTTTATCTGTTCATACGTCGTTTCATCTGTCACAGATTTAGAGTTTGTACAGTTTTCACTTATTTCACAAGGGAATTTCAATTAATATGTGACATGACATTAAATAAAAATTTAACACACTTTCTTGTTCCGTATAAATTGAAGATAACTTTTCTTTTATGGCTAGAGTTGGATGTCATTTAACAAGTTTCTAAAATGAAATCGAGATTATTTTCATAATTGTTCATTTTTAATCTTTATTATTATCAGACTTGAAAGTGCCATGCAATGTTGTATCTTCCTCTCCACCCACTAATTTTATCCATAAATTTGAAGGATTGCAAATATAATAGAATTTCATTAGATTTTTCAATAAAAATGATTTCATGGAATATGGAATGTCGAAGCCCTACTTTATACTTTACCCTACGTTATACTACCTAGTGTGTGTACACACTAGGTAGGTTTACACTAGGTACGGTTTTTTTACAACGAATAATCACACAAGTTAACAAACAAGTTTTTTTCGTATGTATGAAATTCGCTTAAATATTCGAGTGCCTAAATTTTGAAAAATTAATAAAAGTAACTACATATTAATTTTATTAAAGAAATAAAATGCTTTACTTTCAGTTTACATTTCCTAATATTTTTGGCCAATTGTTAAATTTACACGAGTGAACGAAAGCACGTAGCACCTAAACGTATCGGTGTTTTGGTAACTTATTGGTTTTACAATTAATTTATCCGAACATCCAATATTATTTACATATATTTTGTTTTCTATGCTATTTATTATTCCAAATATATTTTTCCCTCCTAGGAAAAATAAATACTTTTCGGCGTCTGATAGAAAAGCAACACAGCTTAAATAATTTGTTTTCTAAAGAAATTTTGTTTAACAGAATGTTCAGGAAATATCTAATAATTATAAAAAAAAATAAATTTAAAAGCATTACGACTGTATTATGTCCACCACTAGCCGTGAGACTAGCTACTCATATATGAGGCCCACCACTAGCCGAGTATGCGCCCGTGTGAATTAAGAAATTTGGCGGGAGAGGGATTTTTTCAAAATAAACTTTTATTTTATTCCTTAATTGGTACAATGCGTGTTGCAGGTGTGACCGTTAATAACTAAACTTAATGATACGTATCTGTGAAATGTTCACTCGTCAACGTGCTGTTATAGTGCACTACATATCAATCTTGCGATATGTAGTGCACTACGGAGTGTGTACATGCGTTTTGGGTGAGAGGTTGTTTGTTTGTTGTGTGTGCAATCCAATGTTCCCATTTATCTCCAAAAAAGTTTGACCGATTTAGGTACGGTTTTTTGTAAAATGTTTGTGATTTATTGGCAATAATTCTTAGATAGTTGTTACGGTGATTACTCAACAGGGGACGCCGTAATAAACATTTTGTTGCAAACGAATGTTCCCATTTATCTCCAAAACGATTTGACCTATTCGGACACGGTTTTCTGCAAAACATTTGGTTCTAATTGGTAATGGTTCTCAGACAGGTGTTATAGTGTTAGTTCATCAGCGGCGCTGCAACATTTTGTTGCAAACGAATACTCCCAATTACCTCCAAAATGGTTTGACCCATTTAGACACGGTTTTCTACAAAATATTCGGGCCTTTCTTCGGCTTCGCCACCACGCCATGCACGTAACATGTTTCTCAAGCGCTCTAATTCGTCCGATGCCATGCTATTGTGTGGATCGTTGAAGAGTTTTCTTTGATTTATATTAGTTATACTCTGCCTATGCCTAACATTTTGGAGTTTTATCAGTTCGTGACTAAAGGAAATTGTCTTATGTGCGCCAATAGCTTTTCTATGCTGCTACAATGTTATTGATATTGGGAACGGAAATGGCAATGGCAGCCCCGACGGATTTTCTTGGGTTTATAATTATATTAACAGGTTCTTTACTTTCTTTTAGTCGGTGGGGGGGGTGGGAATTAAAAAAATTGAGACTGACTACATCCGACTACATCCGTCGTGGGTTTATTCAAAATTTTTAATTTTGCTTTTTATTTCATATCAGTAGAATTAGCATTTAACCTACTTTCAGCCGCAAAAATAAATATGTAATTTAATCTTTACACCTTAAGTAATCTTTTTTTAATATTTTTAATTTAGGAAATAACCTTTCCCAGATGCGACTGTTATCACTAAAGTAAACAATATACTTAATGCTATTTATAATGTTGCGATTAGATTATTTAAGAAAATACCGCAGGTTCTTGATCCAAAAAAGCTGATCCAGGTAAATCAATTCCATCAATATCTGCTTCCTTTCCAGTGTCATCTTTAAGATTGAGATTTATATCTTTACAGTGTTTTATTAATTTATTTTGAATGAAGCCATCCATGAATCTACTATGAAACGTTTTTAATTCCTTAACTTTTTTCTGTGTTTTTAAGGCAGGATTAAGCGCCGAGAGATGTTTTCATCGTTTATAATTTAGTAATGTGATTTTTTTATACAGTTTAATTTTGTTTATAAATAATCATAAAATAATATTTCATATAAATGAATTGAAAAGCTAATAAATATTGTTAACTTTTATAAAGGCAAATTATATCAGAAAATGTTGCATATGCTAAAATAGTTGATAATTAATAATATATATATTATATATATATATATATATATATATATATATATATATATATATATATATATGTATGTATGTATATATATATATATATATATATATGTATATATATATATATATATATATATATTTATAAATATTAGACCATTTCTTAGAACTTATTAGAAATTGCAAAATTCAATTAAACAATTACATAGTACACATAAGAATTATTACACAGTTTAACTTAAATAGTACTATACTACCTGAAAACAAAGAAACGACATTTAAAATTTATTATTTAAATTGTCAGTTCTTTTTTTATACAATTCTTTTAATATAACCCAACAATCTGAATAACAATGTGAATTCTGTCAACCAATAAAAATCTACTTTGCTGACTGAGTTAGCCGCCAATACTCACAGCGCCAACTATGGATTACATAAGTACATGGACACTGCTTACCGGCAAAAGAGCGCTGTACCAATTAAAGAAATATAGTTTCTTTACAACTCCCTCCCCAGAGGAGAAAATTTTCACTTTTAAACTAAAGTAATTAAAATTAAACCTAAGTTTTACAATATATTAAACCAAATTAAATTATCGCTCAGTCTTACTTGTGTTCTTTTTTATATAAAATATACAATTCAATACTGTGAAATAACAAGTACTTAATATTGTACGAATACAAAAACTATAAATAACTATTGCTTACAATCTCTTTCAGAATATTAACTACAGTCTTTTTATAAACAATAATAAAATGATTTAATAAGTATTTGAATGGAAGGATACGACTAGATGTTTATGATTTTACACTATAAGGTCACACAACAAATATATTTATGTACCCGTTAGGGTGAATTAAGTCATTGACCAGCCCAGTCCCGAATGAACAGCTTATTTTCTTTATTCTTTGGTAGACCAGGTCAGTATATGGGTAAATTAAAATGATAATTAAAGTAGCACTGGGCTACTGACTGAGACTACCCCAATATGTCAATCTTACATTAGTGATTCTACTGTAGAGAAGGCATTACCATTTAATTTTCCCAAGTTATTTATATCTATAAGGCACTTTTATTGAACAGATTTTTTAATAATTACTTTTAATATAATTTTCTTTCCACAATGAGTTTAAATTTATTACTCGATCCTTGAAAAGTATACATCATATCATTACGACCTACATTCCATTTTATTACTTTTTTCGTTTATTTTACATCTAATTTTGTTTACAAGTTTGATTCAGTCTTTTATTTAACCCGTTAGAAAACGGGGCATTTACTGCAGTAAATACCGTCGATATTAATTGTTTATATAAAAATGTTTTGAATCCTTTTGAGTTCATTCCCGGGTATTGATGAGTGAGAAGTATTCCAATTGTATCAGAATCTGTTACGTTATTGATTAGTTCAACAAAATCATTAGCACTTTGTGTTTTTGAGGTAAGAATATAAGCATATCGTGTAAAGTGGTCTACTAAAAGGTGTAAATATCTCATTGTTGATTGTGAGCCTCCAAAACCTCCAATTGTGTCTATGAGACTATTTCAAAAGGTTTTGTGGCAGGACCTAAATGTGACATTAGACCATACTTATCTTGTCCTCTCGTTTTATTTTTTTTACAAATCTCACAACTTTTACAGCGTCTTTTAATATTTATCGTTAAATTTTTTGAAGTTTTGTGGTTTGAATAAACTATAAACGATTTACCCATTAGTCAGTATTGCCAGTATCTTATTTTTCTTTAATAGATAAACATTCTCAATAAATTGCCTTTTTTTCTTTTGAATTTGATTTAACTTTTTTGAAAAGTATACCACTGGTTTTTCTTTTCCATTTGGCTGTATTTGCTTTAATACTGCTCCAATACCTTCCAAAGATGCATCTGTATTAATATTTATTGGCAAATTCTGATCAAATATTTCTAAGATTGGCTATGAGCACAATAATTTTTATGTCTTGAAAAGATTTTTGACAATCTGCAGACCAAATTAATTTTTGTTTTTTTCTAAGTAAATTATGAAGAGGTTCTAAAATTACCGCACTTTTTGGTATATACTCATAACAGAAGTTAATTTGCCCCAAAAATTGTCTTACATTTTTCTGCGTTTATCGTATTGGAAAATCTTTTATTGAAATTAAATTATCTCGTACTGTCCGTACTATATTATTTTGTATTATTTGACCGAGATATTTATCTGAACCTAAAGTAAATGCACATTTTGTGAACTTTAATCTAAAATCCTCCCTTTTTATAGCTTCTAATAACTGTGTTAAATGGTTAATGTGCTCAGAAAAAGTCTTAGAGAATATAAGTATATCATCTGTGTAGTTTACTGCAAAATTTGTAAGTTTGTACTTTCTTAAAATGTTATCTACTCCTTTGACAAATATCTGGTAATGTCTTCAAACCAAAAGGTAAACATGTCCATCGATAATGTCCTTCCTGTGTTACAAAGACAGTTTTCTTCCTATCTTCAATTCGTAGCGGGATTGACCAGAATGCTGAATTGATATCCAGTGTTGTAAAATATGTTGAGTTTCTTGTCTTGATCACTAGGTCATCGATCAATGGGAATGGTTGAGCTTGAGGTACCACTATTTTATATAGATCTGTGAAATCTCCACACAATCTTGACCGTTTGTTGTTTTCTTTCTTGAAAGCCAAAGTTACCGGTGCGGCAAATAGACTATAAGATTTTTGTCAATTAACTTTGCTATTTGGTCTTCTATCTCTTTTTTGTCTTCAACCAAACACATGTAAGGCCTTTTACTACAATATTTGTCCATGAGTAGATCAATACGTGTTTCATATTCTTTGACCGTGCCAATATCATATTTGTCTTTTGCGAAGTTATATTTGTAAGTGTCAAATAGTTTACATATTTCCGACTTTTGTTGAGTATTTAAGTTACTCATATTTATTTTGAAATCTTCTTCCCTTATTTGTTCATTAAAACTTATTGAACATTGATTTGTTTCATTAATCACCTCTTTAGGAGTGTTGTTTTTATCATTATCCTTATTCTTAGGATCAATCTCTTCTTTTATTTCTAATTCTTCTCTTTTTTGAGTAATTTTCAAATTGTCATCTTCAACCAGTTTAAATAGTTTTATGATATCCAGTCCAATTAGAAAAACGTATTTGAATTCTTCTCCACCAATGACATAAATATTGGTTTATTCTTCTATATCCAAAATTTTTATTTTAATAGTTGTCAGACCATTTGTCTTTTAGCACCATTAATTGTGATTAAATTATCACTTTTTGTATCATCTTATCCTTCTTCTTTCAGTCTTATTAATTTGGAATTAATTACAGAAACGTTTGAGGCCGAATCATACATCCCAAATATATCTAATTGTCCATTCAATAATAGTTTGGGTTTAATTAATGGTTTATTTGTTTTTTTATCATTATGTTTTAGTTTGACATCAGTCACTGAATTATTCACGGCTTTGCTATTGTTTCTCTTCTGGTTATATTCTTCTTTCTATTTGAACCAGCATTTTTCTTCAGGATGAAAGCGAATACCTTTATTTAAATTTTCACAAGTCTTACATGGTTTTATTTTATCAGTCTTTCCTTTATATTCATTTTGTATTTTTTTATTCTTACTGAAGTTGTTTTTGTTCATCATATGTTGCTTTCCAATTTCATTGCAGAGGCTTGCAGTTGATTTTACGGTTTCTTTATCTATTTTATCCATTATGTAATCTGGTAATCCCATAACAATAAGATTTATCATTGTTTGGGTATCTATGTGCTTGTTGACCTCTAATGACAAGCTTTCTTTTTATGTGGCGTATTCCAGTAACGAGGCAGCTTGAAATCTAAATGTAAATGAATATTTGACTTGGGGCCAACCTTTATTTCCATATGGTTGGAAAAGTTATCTTTCCATACCGACCATTTCGAATTTACTGTCAGTTTTATTAACATACTGCTGTACCAATCTAAGTACTGTTTTTCTAGAAGATGTTTTAAAATCTAAATTTTCTCTTCATCTTGTAGAATCTCGAATCTTCCACATTCTCTCTCAAATTCACTAATCCATTGGTCAGCATTCGATGTCTTATTTAAAAACTTTTCTATCAAAAACCTTTCAACAGTTTTTTCTAAATTTTTATTTTCTAGCGAAGCACTATTAGTGTTGTCGTGTAAGGGCACTTTCGTTCCCGTAATCTCATCTAAATACTGGTCACCAAACTGTAAATTTTCCCCCTCATCTAGATATATTTTCCTCAAGTCCGTATTTAGAGGAATCCATACTGAACGTGTTTGGTCTTTTTTTGAGCGAATTTTTGATTTTCGTACATACGTCTGACGACAATATGGCAATGTGCTTACTTGCTGGCTTTAGATCATCTGGGGCATCAAAAACACGTCCGTCGGGTGTCTCAACAGAGGTTATGCAAATCACATTTGTTTATCCGTCCGTTGATCCCAGTACTACAAATTTAAAGGGCATTATTTTCATTTTTCTTGATTTTAACTAGAAATGTCGTCTTATAAGACAATTTCTTCGAGAACTTATTAGGAATTGCAAAATTCAATGAAACAATTGCGTTGCTCCGAAAACAAAGTTTGTTTATTTTAGTACTAGTAGTATACATAAGAATGATTACACGGTTTAACTTAAATAGTACTATACTACCTGAAAACAAAGAAACGACATTTAAAGTTTATTATTTAAATTGTCAGTTCTTTTTTAAACAATTCTTTTAATATAACCAAACAATCTGAATAACAATGCGAATTCTGTCAACCAATAAAAATCTACTTTGCTGACTGAGTTAGCCGCCAATACTCACAGCGCCCTCTATGAAGTACATAAGTACATGGTCACTGCTTACCGACAGAGGAGCGCTGTACCAATTAAAGAAATATAGTTTCTTTATATATATATATATATATATATATATATATATACATATATATATATATATATATATATATATATATATATATATATGTATATATTTATATAGGCCCCATGCGTCTGTTTTGTGGTGAATCATATTTCCGATAATATCATTTGAAACATCCGATGATTTTCACGAAGGCTGTTTTAACAAATATAATGGATCTGAGTATTTCTCACTTGTAAAAGAGCGTCGCCTTAGCATTCTGTATGGGACTCGTACAGATTTTGCATTCAGGTGCTTACTTATTATCACAGTTAAGCATAGAAGAGCACGATTTTATATGGACTTTCAAATTCAGTTTGCGTTTTAATATTAAGTACAGTTTTAGATACTTGTTTAAAAACTATTTCACGTACTTTTTCATTTTGGTGATGCTGCACCATTCTTAAGTTTATTTTGATATTATATTTTCCTTATGTTATGAAAAATTCGCAATTGTGAAGATTAAATTACATATTTATTTTTGCGGCTGAAAGTAGGTTAAATGCTAACTTTACTGACATGATATAAAAAGCAAAATTAAATAGAATAGGTATTGTGAAAAATTCAATAGAATAGGTATTGCAAGTCATTTCATAATTTTTTTTTTTTCTTATTGTTAACGGGAATGAAGGCGTCTCTAGTTAATTTCTGTGAAGTGAAAGTGAATTTTTGTGAAGATTAAATTACATATTTATTTTTGCGGCTGGAAGTAGGTTAAATGCGAACTTTACTGATATAAAATAAAAACCAAAATTAAATAGAATAGGTATTGAGAAAAATTCAATAGCATAGGTATTGCAAGACATTTCATAATTTAATTTTTTTTGGTATTGTTAACGGGAATGAAGGCGTCTCCAGTTAATTTCTGTGAAGTGAAAGTGAATTTTCGTGAAGATTAAATTACATATTTATTTTTGCGGCTGGAAGTAGGTTAAATGCAAACTTTACTGATATAAAATAAAAACCAAAATTAAATAGAATAGGTATTGAGAAAAATTCAATAGAATAGGTATTGCATAACATTTTATAATTTAATTTTTTTGGTATTGTTAACGGGGATGAAAGCGTCGCTAGTTGATTTCTGCATATCCTTTGTTCGTTAGCTGGTCAAACCGGGTTCGAATTCACATATATCAAATTTGGGTTGTTGGCATCATTTGAATTTTGTGAGTTTTTTATACAGTGTTCTGACTGTAATCATATTCAGTATTAAGTTCGTATTATTTTACATTGTCACGGATAACGGCAAGTAGTTCACAGATGATGTCAAAAAAATTACACGCGATAACACACTTTCTTGTAATCTATCGCAAATTCGACTAGTCGCAGGCACCTGTGAGTTAGTTTTAAATTGATTGCCGTAGTTTTAAATCTTACAAAGACGTTAACGATATTAGGGGTTCATAGTCGGCATATACGATAAATTTTAGGCCATAAAAGTAAGGACGATGATATTTTACTGTCCATACAATAACAAGACTCTCCATTATATGACAGAATACCATCTTTCTGTTTCGGTGCGTAAGGCATGCGTGGTGTAGCTTACCGGTTTGTCATTACTTAGAGTGTGTTGGAAATATTCTACCCCTAAATCATAATCACAATATAATTTAAAAAATCGGGTGAATTTATAACATCAGCATTTTTTTAAGGTTTTGGTTTCATTAATTTGACAAAGTATCCAACTAAGTAGAGAAATGATTTTATTGTTTTGTGTTTCAGATATGGGGAATTATTATACTGTTTGGATTTTTAGTAGATTTGGGCGTATGCCTTTGTCTGTTAATTCTGGTCCTAAGAGTCTACTTATTTGCGAAGAAACTCCAACTTGTCTAATTTTATTTTGTAATTGTTGACCTTATTTACATCTATCGAACACACATTTATCTTTTTCAATGTATTTCTGGACGAAAGTCGAAAATACAATTATGTAGTCGAGATATACTAAACATGTCTCGTTTAGCAGAGCCCCTAAAATTGGACATCCCTCTTTAGAATGTGTTATACGCATTTTAGGTTGAAAAGATATTTTTGGGAACTCATAGTCAGTGAAAATGGTGTCTTCAACCCATTTCGACCTAGTAATAGTCCGAGGCTTGTGATATCTGCGAGGTCGTCTAGTAAAAATAAATGGTTGGAAGAGGGTACTTGTGTCCAATCGTACGTTCGTTAAGTCGTCGGTATTTAATTATGAAGTGCCATTTCTCCTAACAAAATGAATGATAGGGTGTTTTAACGATATGTACTGGATACGGTCAAGTGCATATGCCTTCCCGGAAAATACCTTTTACCCTAAATATATATAATATTCTTCTATTAAATAATTCGGTTTTAAATTTTGCATATCTTCTTTGGCACTTTGCATATTTGCACCTTTGCATTTCGTATTTGTTCACAATAATAGTGGTTTCATCTAAAACAGGTAGTTTATGTTTCACTGCAGATAAATGGCTAGGGTAGTTTTTCTGTGTAAAATACGTTTTTATATTGATAACACAGAATAGTTATTTCGCGCTTTTCATCCTCGTCCATATGCGCCTCATACGTAGCCTGTTTATGTCATGTTTTACTCGTCATCTATTTCTTCTGAGTTTTGATAGTTGTTTAATTATTATTTGTAATATATTTTTTTATTACTATCGTATATGCCGGACATTCTAAAGCTATCATTATGACTAATACAATTGCAGCCTTTTATTTAAGATCTTGTTCCCGCGTACAGAACGGTCAATAGTGTATTCGCCATCTGGATAGTTTTTTTAAATTTTATAATTTCATCAATTTATCATTTCGGGTTTCAATAGAAGTAGTCCGCGTTGAGTAATGGAAATGAATTTCCAATAATTTGCTCGTTTAGTACGCAATACTCTATTTCATAAAGCTTTGATAAATTATAAAGTCGTAAGTAAATCTAGTTCTGCCAACTCTTTGGTATTTCGAATCTAAGTAAAATAAAAAATGTATGAATTAAGTCAATTAAATACTGGGAAAGTGGAAAATATGCTACATGTTGTGGTTATCTCGAATAGTTTCCCGGCCCATTCCTGAAAAATTGTGGTGTGGATTACATTATGGAAAATCATTAAGCGGAAAGGTCTGGTTTCTATTAGAAATTTAAACTAAAATTTGGGAAATACTCTGTAGGGTAAATGTTCTTCAGAATGACAGTTAAATTTTCTACGTTTCGGGGATCGAATACTGAGGTTGCGTAAAATTGTTATTTTCTAAAGATTTTTAGGGGTCGTATTCCATGTCATTCGGTTTATTGTCATATAATCATCAGGGCTATATTATTTACAATACCTGTATATCTCTTAGTTATCGTTGGAACTACTTTCCTATGAAACATATTCACCGACTTAGATTATATACATACAGATATATATATATATATATATATATATATACATATGTGTGTGTGTGTATATAATTATACATGTAATTATTAATATCGTTTTTTTATTTTACATAATAAAATTGTTGCATTTTATCCATTTAATCCATTTTTAATTATTACATTATTAATAATTAATTTTCGTTAGCTGTACCTATCTACTGCAGTGCTATATCTCAGTTGAGGCTCATTGAAAAGTAACGATTCGCCCAGAAATAAAATGCGTAGAAAATCTTTGATGTTGGCGTATAAAATAGACGCGTTTCGTGATTTATTAATTTTAAATATAAAATAAGCACATTTCTTGCACCACTGAAAGAATAATTAATCGTAAAATACTTGCATGTGAAATTCGTAATTGAAAGACGGAGATCCCATGTTTACTGTTTCTGAACGATGGTACATTGTCTTAACTTCGACGGTTATATTGCCAGAAACGAAAAACCTAGCCAAAATTCCATCAAACAATACTTTCATCAAAATTTATGTTGTCTAAATTACACTAATAAGAATGTGATACAGTTATGATTTAATATTAACTCAAGCAACGTCGTATTATGCTGCAAACATGGTTGTACGAATTTGTATCGAGAGTAGCAGGCTTATTTATTTATTTAATTACGTACTTCACTTTCCAATAACTTCTAATACACATCCATAGTCTTATCTGTCTTACTTAACAATGAAATTTCAGGTATTTTATTTTGTAAGTAACAAACTTTTGAAACTTTATCAATAGGTAGACTTGATGGTAACCATTAACATTTATTGTGAATGAAATTAAGGTTCGTCAACATGGGGCCGTTCGCGCTCAACAGTCGACGCATCCGTTTGCGAGAGTGAGTGCTTTCACCGACCGGCGAAATGCGTTATCGGTGGCATGGCGGAGATGTGATGCGGGTGGCGGGGCGTGGAACGACCTTGTTAGAGGGAGGTATACACAGGTGTGATCGCGTCTCATTTTACCATCGGAATCAGCGACGGACGCACCTGTCGCCTGACTTTATCGCGATTTAGTAGCCCTCTTGGATTGACTGTCCGAGATTTAGTAAAACGTGGCCACTCCTGAATGACTGTAATTTATGTGAATGGGCAACATCAAATAAATATTGTATACTGAGTACAACAGATATTGATTACGCAGTTCGTATGAAAGTACCAGTCGAATCGGCAAGGACGCGAAGTACGAAATAGATTTTGTCGTTTAATGAAAGGTAAATGTTAGCTTAAAATATCGTTCATAAATAGTTTTCTACTGGAATGTGAATACATTACTGGATATCTTATTGATACAAAGTGTATAAGGACTTGTCTTGGAGGATACTCAGGTATGTACTTATATTAACTTTTTAAAATTATTTTTACGTTAATTGTGTATTGTATAAATTATTATGAAACGTACAATCATAAATGTAAAATGGCATCACTTTATCTCATTTATTCCTTTTATAAATTAGAGATATAATCATGAGTATTTAAAATAATGTGTCGCTATAAATCGCGTTTAGTATTTGTTGTTTAATTTTTAGCATAAATTTAAGTTAAAATCACTCATGAAAGCGGGCAAAGTACTTTCAAAATTTATTTTAACATGGTACCTTTATTTCGCGTATATAATGAAAACTGTATTTAATCAGTTGTTCGTAAATGAACTTAGATATGTTTCCTAGTTGTTATGACAACGATAACATATTAAATTAAATTTAAGTCATATAGATTTATGACGTTTTTATTAAAATATTACTCAACGAAACTTTCGATATATTTATGTTTGTGCATATCTTGATTGTAAGTTCCCCATACATTATATATTAACATGTCTATTTATACTAATGGTCCTCTTTTGATGGAGATTAAGTTGTTCAAGCGATCACATCCTGGGCACTCCTAATAGATCCAGACCATACGTCTCACTGACAATATACCTAAGGTAAAATGAAAAGTGAAAATTGCCTATTTCCAAATAAAATCATTAACTTACATGACCTGGACATTTGTAACTATACCGCAAATGGTTCTTACGTTGGCATTGAGAAATTTTTATTAGTTACTTTAAAACCATAGTTATTAACTATGACTTGGAAGAACAAAAATTTACCTTGATCCCTACTTTTTAAAAAAGACAATTAATTTAATTATATTTCAACCTAGATATGTAAAATCAACATAAATATTTGATAAGTTAAAATTTACAATTTTTTTAATTATTGAGTTATATGTCTTCAACTATTGACTTCGATTCCATGCGTGTCGGTAGTTTCATCTCTCTTACCGTATTTCAACTTGACCCACTTTTCTAAACCTGTTTTAGCTCGAGCTCGTCGAGCTGTTCAGTAATTTCATCATTTAATTTAAATATGAAATAAAAATCGCATATAATTTTCTTATATTTAAATTGCCAATACAAAACAAATTAGTGTAATATGGAAAAACTCTTAATTGCCCGTCAATCACTGAATATTTCACACTATTAATTTGAATTATTACGTGCATTTGAAATTATATTTAATTTTGAATGTCATGAAAATAATCAAACTTATTTACTTTTAAACTGATTCACCATCAGCTTCGATAAGCTCGAAAAATCTTTAATCGTAATGCCATACTTGCCTTAAAAAAAGCTGTTACATAATATTGAATGTGTAAAAAATATTTCAGGATATGTTAGTCACACTCTTCGCCATTATTGCTTATACCACTAATTTCGACAAAGTAGTGCAACTTTTATTAATTTGTCTAAATCACATTAGAACAACGTTATACACTTAATCAATAAGTTGATTCAGCACCAACATTTAGCTGAATCAATTGTAAAAATTATTTTAAAATCAATCGAAAAACTTAGTTTAAGCAAAATTTACTTGTAATATTAAAAGAACAATCGATAGAATGTTTAAAACAAACGTCATTTCAAATGAAAAGCTCAAGCGAAGTTGATAAAAGCAGGCCTCTGTCCACATTCAATTTCATTCTATTTCAACGGACACATAAAATAGACAACTGTACTAATGCCCGTACATCGTTATCGAATTAGGACGTTATAAATATTTTGTACCTATTAATTAGAAATATCCGTCTTCGTTTATATTAAGTTCCCGTGACTTTTTATGTCATAATGAACAAATAAAAAAAAAAAAAGTATATATATATATATATATATATATATATATATATATATATATATATATTTACACGAACCCATTACAGTTCGAAAGTATGCTATTTCAATTGGTATTAAACTCAATATGATTAAATGAAATAAATGATTCTATATTTATTTACAATATCAAATAATAAGTAAGAAGTACTAGCTACCTATGTTAAAATGTAACAAGAGTTTGAATACCGATATAAATAAAGAAGATCATACTAATTACGATATCCTGACTATAAAATAAAATTTTGAAAACTTTAGTTGCAAATTAGCAATGGTTTAGGATATAGCTGTGATTTTTATACAGATACAGTCACGGTTATTGCCTACTACCAACGAATTACACGATGATTATCAACCATAGTTAAAGGGTGAAAACAAGATACGAAATAAATCCGTCTCTAATGAGCTTTATCTAATGTTTATAGAAATATTTACTTTAGCTAATGTTTATAGAAAAAGAAAATAACTAGAAAAAAGGATAAAGTATCTCAATACAGTTTACTTTGGTGATCTGTAATATTTTGAAGATATTGTGTATCCAATTTTACATGAAGAATTGTATAAATGTGGTTACGTTTAACGTATTTTGGTTCTTAACTACCTAGGTTCACTTAGTATACAATTGGGATCAAGCTAAAGCTAAAATACAACTAGTAGTATCTATTTATTCATAATTATAATAGTACAGAAATTAATACAAGCTCACTGGCAAATAAATGTTTGAGTTACATTTTTATATTGTTGTTGTTTAAGGGAAATATTTTAATGTTATCAGATCAGAATATTTAAGTAATGATACTTTAAATAATTGTTAATCAGATTGAAATGCAAATAATTACACCGTTGGAAATATATTACTGTGAGATTGAGTTAATTCGACGTCAAAGACGATGAGGGAGATTAACAACAATGTGCTAATTTTTGGTATTTCACTCATCGCTTATAGTTAAAAGTATTTTTATTTATTTAACTCATAGCTTCTAGTTAAAAGTATGTAAACGTTTTGCAACGACTTTATGAACAAATTGAAGATAGGAATGATAAATATTGACGCTAATTAATACTTAGGATGATGATTTTGAGCTGGCATGTAGAACACAGCTCACACAAAATGTACATTTTTTGAATGATGTGACTTAATGATATTAAAATAAACTGGGTGTTTTACGTGCACACTGAAAAATTGCTTAACAGAATCGAGAAGACAAGGGATATTGATAAAAAAAATGATAATTGCAACTGACACAAGCACAAAGATAACGCCCACCCCGGAACACGTGTATTCAAAATATTGACAATACGTTATCAGCAAAACCTAAGATTTTTGGATTTGACTTCATTAGATTTCTTACATAAACCAATTTAGAGCGAGCTGGCTTTGGCCTATTCTGTTTCTAGCTTCACCTCATTCGTGCTTACTAGGCTATTCGATATTAACTACTTATGATCGTATTTTAATTTAAAAACTACGAGTTAACAATGTACTCCTTTAACTTGTACAGAATTGTGGTGATGGCAATAGATTTCTAATTCACTATTCTGACGGGATTAGGATATACAATTCCGCCAAATTCGATACTGAGGTGGGAAATATAAAGCAGTAGTACGAATCAAACTCAAATATACATTAAATCCCACTGGGACGGTAGCTTTAATACAAACTAAGGTGACCATTTTGGTACAAAATTCGATATTGAATAAATATTTCACTTCGCACATTGATGACTCGATCCCTACTCAGTCGCAAACTATGAAATAATTATTGGAAGTCCACGAATTTTACGAATTGACAGATGTAATTCAAAATACGATAGAGTGAAGGACAATTTATTGAATTATTTAACAACATATATTAAACTATTGTCAACTTATAGTAGAAAGATACATGTCGAATGCAGAACTGATATTATTTGTTTGTATTAAAGTTTGCCTCTCCCCTGAATGTGACATATCGCGTTTATATTTGAACGATAGGAGAGGAAACGAGAGAAGAGGAGTCAAACGGATACCACGCGCACGCGGGCCGATGTCGTCCATCACATATGTCCATGTTTGACTTGTGGAGCAGCTTAAGGAGGGCGCCGCATGTGGAGCAAGCGGACACGCTCGAGCGTCGCGTCCCCTACATGCGGTCGACCAAACTTCTACGCAGACTGCCTCGCCTGATTACTCTACATAGGCTGAAGTTTTCTTAAAGCTATTCTTCTTATAGCATTTCATAAGATCTTTCAGACAGGATATTTCTTATAGCATCTCATAGGACCGTTCAGCTAAAGTAAGTAAAATAGCGAATAATTGCGGTATTGATATCAATCACTTTTAATGAAAAGGCATCAAAAATGATTAATATCAATAACGTACATGATGTAAGCAGTAGACCTCATATCATTTTTGTAATACGATATTATATTTCGAAAATCTGAGCTCCTTAAATATATCGGTTATCCATTTTGTAATATGAACTTCTTTCAAACAGTAGATACATCAAACGGAACGTTTTAAATTCGACGAGTATGTTGACATACTCGTCAACATACGCCTTCGTCTTAATATACTCGACATTGGAATGGTACAAGAAACCTGTTTATCTTCCGTTCTACTGTGTAGGTTTGAGTAGAAAGTTTTGTGCGAGAATTAATAGTGTGATGGTTATTTTTATCTGTGTCAAAAGTGCCGTGGTTAAAAATGTAGGTTACTATCCTTAATAAAACGGATACTCTGAATACTGAAACCTTTTATATGTAATATCTAGAACCGCATTATTATCTTTTTTATATGACGGGTTCAGTATTCAATATTCTTGCTTGTATCATCTTGCTTGCTTGCTTGTATCATGTTATATCAAGTATTCTTGCTTGCTTTTTTGTAAACATTTAAGCGTAACAAGCGCCGACTGTAATATTAGTATGTTTCTAAATATATATATATATATATATATATATATATATATATATATATATATATATATATATATATATATATATATTTATCGTTCGATAGATCCAAATCACTAAACTATAGAGAGCTGCTTATACAAGCATAAATTGTTTTTATGAAAACGTTCAAAAATATATAATTTTGCTCGTGTAATAAGTTTTATAAGTATTTGACAACAATATTTTCTAACATGACAATATTGAAATATTTTTTGGTGGAAGCGCTTAATATAAAAAATTATAACTGGTTGTGATGTTGTAATATAATACGACCACTGCATTTATTATTTCTGCGGAAAATCTACCAGCCTAAATACAAAGGATGACTGGCTAACTAAAAAGAATAGTCTGAATAGTGAAGAGCCATCAATTTGTTTACTATGCCTGACAAGAGTGAGTCCATAAATAATTTTGTCTGCACGACATTGATTTTTTAACAAATATACTCGAATTTATCCGTCTATATCATTTTGATTTCTCGCAATGTGTCATAAATGGCATTGCTACCGCTCCACTTATCTGAGGAAGCGGCTCGCTGGCTAGATTAGTAAACAGCCTCCATAGTGGAAACAATATAATGAATAATAGCCAGCTGGCTAAACGAGCAACTTGATTAGTTATCTGAAAAGATAATCAACCTTAATAGTGATAATAGAATAATGAGTATTAGCTTGCTGACCAGGCAAGCAAAATTACTAGCTATCTAGAACGTGCCTTCAGAGTAACAATAGAATAATGAATATTAGCTAATTGGAATGACGAGCAATATTCTAACTAGCTAGAGGGCAACTAGCTTTCATAGTGATAATAGAATAATTTTTCAATGAAAATATATTCATTATATTCTATTCATTTGTTTCAATGCAGTTTTATTTTGTTAGTTACGTAAGATAGTATTAATTCAAACCATAGTTTTTTATGCCAAAAGCTACGTGTGCATTTGTTATAATTTTACTATCATTGTTTTCACCATAGAATCGTAAAACAATTACGGCAATGTAACAATTTAATTATCAAAAATGTTCACCTTATCTCCTATAAAGGGATCAGATTCAGAAATGAGAAGGAATATTCTGCATATTAGGGGTTTGTTATTCTTCAGTTGAATGGAAGTGTTGCCATGCTACTTACTCTTTTCCCAGAATTTTGGTTTACTATAAAATATTGTTCTTGTAGTAATAAGCCCGCCTTACACATCAGTTTTGTACATTAAAGCTTATAAAAAAATAAACATCTTCGAATCCCGAAAAAAACTTATTCAATCGTAAAACCTTAGAAAACACACTATTGTGAAGGTTTGTGATATTAAAGCATGTTGCTGTTGCTACTCGCAAAAATGATATATAAAATACAATTTCATATTCAAGCTAATCCACAACTATTCTTAAAATTAAATTTTACGAAACTTTTAAAGAAGCCATGTAAATTTACGCAAGAAGTATGAAATTTGAACATGCTGACATTTTTAAATTTTAACAGTAATACCGTCTAATAAGATTTTGAAGTTGAAGAATTGTTTACACGAATGAGTAATATGTAATTAATTGTCTTCACGATCATACAGAAGAATGCGTGTCTAGAAAAAATAGATTTTAAAAAGCGTATTTTTGACAGAAAAAAGTTTTATAATTTCATTATTCCCTTGCAACACAAGCCATATCAATACAAATTAGAGATTTAACGCTAAAATAAATGTAATCCATCCCATAAACTGTATTTAGAACTTTGCAGAGCCATAGTCATTCTCTTGTTTCCTGATGATTATTCACAGATTTTTGAATTTTAAAAATCAACGTTTTATGCTTTGAAAGTAACGTTTAGTATCAAATAATTATTAACTTTCAAAAAAGATATTAATGTCTCATAACATTCATTACAATTTGTCATTTAAATTATGTAATCGAGTTTCATATTGGACTAAAGTAAATTCAAGTATTTCATTCAATAAATTTTCAAACGACTACTGAATTTTTCGAAAAAATTAGTTGATACCAGTTTTCATAGATATATATGGGGGCAGGTTATTCAAAAGTGATTTGGGGTTAAGCTAATGAATTATGATTATATATTATCCAGTTATTCTGATTTAACCAATAATTATTTAAACTGGATTTTATTTTACGCCTGCGGACTGTTGTGTAAGTAGGTTTTACCATTAATAATGTATTCTTAAAAGTTGTTAAATCGCACAATAAAACTTATAAAAAATCGCTGCGGCTGCGTAACTTAGAAATTATGATGAAGAAAGAGGTGATGGAAATATTTGGCGTCAAATTAAGTAAAATATGATTGTAACCTAAAGAAAGTGAAATAAAGATGCATCACGCGAAGACCAAGATTTTCCATTGCATTTTATATTATTCCGACCTTTAGCCTTTGGTTTACCAAGGCCTTAAATCTACCTCACTGTATCAATATTACTGCGATCGTGCAAGTCATCATCAATTCTAAATTCCTATACATTTACTCGATCGGAGACCTTTTTTTACCTTCAAAATTAGAGTGAAAAAAAATATGTAAGCTCCTGTGTCAGGTGAGAGAATGGTCAGTTACTTTTACGTGAGTTTGGTGCGGTCACGCGATATACTTCTAGCAACAAGTGTCCTGTGGAAAGTGAGAATCGAAGCAATCACACATTCATTTTTAAGCAGTTCATTTTATGTTACTGTTCAGCAGCTCATTTATGGTACTGTTACAGAAAATTTACGCCAACTTACACAATTCGGAGTGCAAATTTGAAATAAGTGTTTAATACGAAAAGTTAGATCCAATGAGATCTTCCGTTTCTATAGACATTAATATGGGAAAAGAATACTATTAAAGTTAACAAAAATATTCGATTTTTCTCTCCATTTGGTTAACTCGGACCATGTAACACAAGTAAATCGTTACAAAGTACGCAGTTAGTGGAAACGATTGAAAATTAAACAATGCAATCAATGGTATTTATCACAAGGTAATATAGAAAAGGGCCGAAATATATTAGAATTTGTTCAGTCCATTTTTCTCAGGTTATTAAAACCAAATGCAAGTTTTATTTAGAAGAATTTTTGAACCTTGAAAATTTCTTGCAAGTATACTTTAGTTGTACTGTACTCGTAATATACTGGCACTAATGTCTCAATTCGTATGTTGCCTTAAATCGTGAAGTGCTATTCTAGTTTAAAAACACATTTTATTTTTAATGTGTGGGCGAAACGAATTTGTGGCAACATTTTTATAATAAAGCAGTTGCGATCAATCCGGCTGTTTACACACGTTATTAAAAATTACATTTGAACTTTACAAACAAAATAATGTACCAAAATCTATGTAAATCGATGGCGACATTTAAGTCACTATGCAAAAATCGTATTTATGAATACCTTATTTTTTTCATGAAATTAAATAATATTTTGAAAACATTGATTAAAGTTGTCCCATTAAAAGAATAATGAAAACGAGTTATATTGATGCTTTCTTATTTCCCACTTTCGTTATTCCATTTTTCCTATGTATGTAAAATTGCCTCAGGCTCATCACTTATTGATGTGATTGACGCAACGTAATACTGTGCATACTCTTAAATTTACATAATTATAGCACGTTTTAAATAATTTCGTAATCAGTTTGCGCCCTATATACACTATCACATACGCGTCTTAGCGTATATAGGGAGAGATATAGGTAGAGATGGCGTCCGTCGCCTGCGGCGGTGGCCATCTATGTCAGTGAAGTAGGTGAGAATACGGTAACGGCGCGTTGTGCTCCCAATTAGCAAGCACCTGTGCGGCGCGCGCGCATCGGCAACGCGGCACAAGGCCACATTATATAGTCGCCTCTCTAGTAATGTTAATGCGGTCCGTGTGTACAAACAATTCGTCTTTGCTCTTTTAATTGCAAATTAAACTTCTTGTTTAAATTTCATTCGTATGTATGTGTGTCTTTTATTACTGAATGCGAGATGTGAAAGTAGTTTCAGAATGAGGGGTTATTAAATTAATTTTGTACATTTGATATAAGGCACCTACGGTAAATAAGGGCTTATCTTTATAGTCAAACATATCAGAGAATATATTTATTAAAAACATACAAATTTAAACATCCATTTTATTTTCTTGAAAAAAAAAATAATATTTAATTTTTTTATAAATAATGCTAATATTCAAATTTATTTTTAAAAATTTCGATTATTCTAGTTTAATAAAGCTTGTAAATTAAATGAAATATTTTTAGGAAAAAAATAATCAGTTCTTTTTTTAAATATATACCATTTATCTAAGGAAATAAGTAAAAAATGCAATAATTTACTTTTCTATGACTTATGGTTATTTTAAGATGATTGCAAACAGGTGTTGCAAAAAAATGCAATAATTTACTTTTCTATGACTTATGGTTATTTTAAGATGATTGCAAACAGGTGTTGCAAAAAAATGCAATAATTTACTTTTCTATGACTTATGGTTATTTTAAGATGATTGCAAACAGGTGTTGCAAAAAAATGCAATAATTTCCTTTTTTATGACTTATGGTTATTTCAAGATGATTGCAAACAGGTGTTGCAAAAAAATGCAATAATTTACTTTTCTATGACTTATGGTTATTTTAAGATGATTGCAAACAAGTGTTGCAAAAAAATGCAATAATTTACTTTTCTATGACTTATGGTTATTTTAAGATGATTACAAACAGGTGTTGCAAAAAAATGCAATAATTTACTTTTCTATGACTTATGGTTATTTTATGATGATTGCAAACAGGTGTTGCAAAAAATGCAATAATATACTTTTCTATGACTTATGGTTATTTTAAGATGATTGTAAACAGGTGTTGCAAATAATAATTTCCTTGATTCGTTCGTTTTTTATTTACGAATTAAATATTTATTGAAATACAGTAATAGTTAAAACTGTTAAAAATTTCGAATCTTAAAAGGTCTAGCTAGCCCCAAGTTCTTAGAACTTCATCAGTCCTAAAATATTATCTAGTGTAACGTTAAATTTTCAAAATAAATTTGAGTAGTACGATAAAATAAACTTGGTTAATAAAATATTAAAAGAAATGAGTAATTAAAAATGACAAAGTAATAAGCAAAATTTACGATTGTTTATTAAAATAATGAAACACATTGGCCTCACCGAGTCATTAAACTATTTTTAAAATATTTTTCGTTATCTTGGTCCAGGTCTTATTTATCGCAGGATAATAGGTTCAATACAGACGCGCGATTTTGCGATCTGTACTATATCATACCGACAGGTATGACACGTTTTTAATAATTACATTAAAATACAAAAAAATAACAAATAATAAAACATCCATACATAAGTAAATATGAATGACTGTATAATATTTAAAATTCCTATCGACGATACAGAATTTTGTAGCACGTGACCGTTTATATTCACTTTCACCGGGGAGGCTCATCCGTCGACGAGAGATGATGCGCGCGGCCGACTGCAGCCCGAGTGCTGCGCGCCATTGATAAACGTGGCACATTGATGTTTATTGAAAGTCATTGTGCAACGAATAATTATCCACTTCATTTTACTAATAGTTTACCGTTGAACGTGTTTCCGCCAAAATTAGACATGTGTCAAATTCACATAAATAAAGTACGACTCTAAAAATTGTTCGTTCAGGGGCCAAAATTTGTTCATTCAGTTGTGGTATAAATAACCTTTTTAATGTTACCTCCAAAAAAATTTAACAGAGATAAAACCATTCAAATTTCAGTGATAAAACCATTCGAAATAGTGAAAAGTATAAATTGTACGTGGATAAGTAATGCTCTATAAATAAATATTCTTGATATCCTTAAACCCTAACTTAAAAATATTTCGTTATCTCAAATTTTAAAAATCCTGACTAAGTTTTCAAACTCCAATGTGGGCGTTTGAATTTGACATTTTACTTTAAAACACAAATTATAATATATTAAGTTTAATGCATTTCCTTTACATGCACTCGCAATAATTTCATAGTCATAATTAACATGCACTTGAAATATTAAAAAAAGACGAGGTCGTGCGCGATATTACGACCTTTACTCGCGTTTTATCAATTTGCCACACTAAAAAAATTACTTTATGTAAAAAAAAGAAGAAAACCGTAAGAAAGTTAAACAAATTTAGTCTGTGCCTAAACCCTATAATATGTGATAAATGAAGAATAAGAGGAAATTGTGCGCGTGAGAAATAGACAGAATTAATATTTAATGCAAAATAATTATAAATTGAGAATTTTGTTCCCTGTTGTGAAAAGAGCTTTAAATAAAAAAAAACAATTTTGAACGTAGTTTACTACGTTCTAACTGAAAAAAAAAACAAAAGTTATATGTTTGGAGATAATAAGTTCTAAATAAGGAGCCTTTTCTTGCCGAAAAAGATATATGGTTTTTGAATTTATGGAATTCCGATATATTTAGTCTACAATATCTGAAATTAATGAATTGAAATTACTACCTAATACGATTAAATGGTAGTACCACTTAATCGTATTATTTATTTCAACTATTTTTTTAATATACTCATAGTTCCAATATAATTATTTAAACCGTACAAAATTCATTAAAAAGCTGGTATACCCCACGTGAAATATCAAAAAAGCATGGCTACCTCAAAGTGGGAGGAAATCGTGCGGCGTTCGTACAACTTTTTGAAACAGTCGGGTACAGTCTGTTTGAAAAAAATATATAGGACTGTAAATCGGAATTACCAAATATGTATCACACGACGCTTATAAAAGTATGTTTCGAAAATGAGTTTTCAAACAAAATTATCACTATTTAAAAGCTATCTACGAAGAGAAACGTGTATATTTAATGAGTTTTTTCTTTGATTCATAATTTTATTTATTTACAGTCATATATAGAATAAATCGCCTTTGATGTATCATCAATATGTTGCGAATAGAAACATATATATATATATATATATATATATATATATATATATATATATATATATATATATATAAGAAAATCGTAATAAAGTCATGTTTGCATATCGAATATCAAATGAAATAAGGTACAATCGCCTTACAAGGCCCACTTTTTGCAAAATGTTTGTAAAATCAGGGAATTGCGTCATACATGAAAACAATTATCAGTATGAAAGACGTTGTTTTATTATGTTTAATATTAATATTACAAAAACAATTTTTATTGGGTTTTGGTGTTAAAATGACACGTTTCAAAAAGCTCTTTGTTAAGAACCTTATTATCTAAAGAGTTCTATCACACGACTATGCGTATTAAGTAATATTAAATTTTATCATTATTAATCGTCAAATAATCATTTAGAAGTTTTAGTTTAAATTTAAATTAAAAATTCTTAGCACAATAATTTAGTCAAAATTAGGTTATGGGTCTTCTTACATCTATTAAAACGGAAAATTGCATTAAAATAAAAAAATCGTATAAAATGAATGTGAGATATATTTTATCTTTTATCATAGGTATGTGTATGTTTAGTTAATTATTTCTTTATATATTTGAATATTTTGTTATTCATTTACAATGATGTATCTTATAAAAAGGCAGTGATTGATATTAATAAACACACATACGTCCGTTTATACGTATAAGAAAATCGTAAAAAGCCGTGTTTGCATATCGAATATTTTTTTAAATAAGACACAGTATCCTAACAAGGTCCACTTTTCGCAAAATGTTTGGAAAATCAGGGAATTGTGTAATTAATGAAAAGTGCCATCAGTATGGAAGACATTGTTTAATAATGGTCATTCATTTTTAATAACAATTTGCCGTAGGTCTTATTTGAAGTATTGTAAGAACACTTAAACAAACTTTGCTAATAAAGAAAATAAATTGGCTCTTTTGCCTTTAAACAAAAATCTACATAATCTATTATAAATAATTAAAATACCATAGATTTAAAATTACTAGAATTTTAAAGCTGTGAAGAAATGTTAAGGGAAAACCGACACTTATTTTAATTACAAAAATCAAAGAATTTTTCCGTCTAAACTCTTATTCACATTTAGAACACATAAAATATCCGTCTTCTCTCCGTCTTTTTATATTCTTCATGATTACAAGCTTGGCATTCTAAGTATTCTATCTAGCAACCTTGGTAATATCACATTTCACCCCTTGCTTTCTTTTTGATATTCTCTTTGATTTTCTTTCGTTTGAATGGGTATCAACTTTTTAGGTGCTCTTTGACTTTTTCGTCGTATTATTAGTAATTTTCAGGTTCCTTGAATATGTTTAGCCTTATCTTTAAGAGGATCAAACAAAATTTCAGTATTCCATTGGCCAACGTGATATAAAGCTCTGCGTTTTTGTTTAGAATAAACAAATGCAAAATTTAGAGACCGAGTTAGTTCTGGAAAGATGTTTTTCAGTTAATGTTTCAAAATTGTCTTCTAATTTTGATAAGGGAAGTTTTTATTCATAATCAAATATTTATTTCCTTAGGTGACGATACAGGTTTACGTCTTCTTTGTGATAAGAATCTAAATTTTCTAAGTTTTTTGGCCCTTAAAAAGAGACGTTAGTATTAAATAATTTTGGAATGATGTTAATATTAATTTGAAAGAGCATACTATACATGCTACAGTTATGACGGTACCGAAGTGTTTATTCAATAGTCTTAGTGAGACCTAATCTGCCTTATGATACGACAAACGGGCTGTATTAGGACATTTCGTATTTGTTATTCAATGTTTTGGAATTTAAATAAAAAGGTTTAATAGAAGAAACATAAAAATCTTGACTATTTTCACCGGAATTTTCAAAAAACTTTATCGTTGAGATAATTAGAGAAGTATCGCAATACTCAGTCATTAACAAATTGAGGATTTCTGTCGAAATGGCGACATGCTCTCTTTTTATTAATGTGTTTACATATTTGCACAACATTTAATCTTATTTAGACAATGGGAAGTACGATTTTTAAGTGTGGGTATACTTAGGAGCCAGGCCTTGTTGAGCGACAACACCTTAGATACTTTTTAAAAGCTTTATATTTTTAATTATATTTATGAAAGTGACTAGTGAATGAGAAAGTGGGTAGGTTATTTGTCATTAAATAGATTTCCGCATCACCCTTGATGTACTGTGTAAAGGATGCCTCCCGATTATTTTACGCGACAGTTCCCCAGTAGGCCTCAACCATGAAACTCCACCAGTTTCCCTGCAAAAATATCGCTTTAAACATTTTGACGAAAGTTCGATAAAACGAAAATAGAAATTTGGCCAGACACAAAATGAAAATGATTTTATTTTGAGCGTTGAAAGAATATAAAGCATTAAAATGAGCGTAAAGTAATTTAAAAAAATAATTTCGACCCCTTCCTTATCTTGCTTGATAGTCTTACAATGTTCAAAAAAATTTAAATATCACTTTATAACTTGTTCAAATATTGATTTTTGCGGGACTGATATTTTTTGAAACTTTTGAAAACAATTTAGTTTTCTTCTTTTCAGGCATTTTCTTATAAAGCAAAGTTCAATTTCTTATGACTAAATTATCAACATCTAAAACATGAACATAAAATTGTTATTTATTGATAAAGGTAAGTAATTATCATTTCAATAATTGATCTAATGTATATATATATATATATATATATATATATATATATAAAGGCGTTATTCGTTGACTGAAAAATAGTACTAAAATTCAAAAGATGACTTTTTTCAGAAAATTCAAAATAATATTCATAATAATTTGTCATCTTTTTCTTACACACGATACTTGCGCACATTTTTAAGCGCCGTTCAAAAGTATAACCCGCAAACCTGCCATTGTACATTATAATAAATAATTTATATGTAGTGAGTATTTCGTTTAATTAATTGGTTAAATAGCATGACATATAACTATTAAAAACTTAATAAATAATATTATTAATGTATTAACTCATATTGTAGTTCTGCGGAAACCACTCAATCCATGACTTTTTTCACGTTTAAAAAGTCGTTTTAGTAACAATATTTTACAAAAATATTGATTATTTAATGTTCATATAAAATTATTTCACTTATTTGTTTCAGAAAACAAATGGAGATGTTCAAAATGGTTTCCATTTATTCTACACACAATCGCGCTCTCTTTATAATTTAATTAGTAACATTATCCACAATTGGAGCATTTCTCTTAATTTTATTAAAACTGTCGGTAATCCTTTCACGTAAAGTTTGTTCGTCCAGGCATTCAGTTGAGTATACATCGGATTTGACACTACTCCTAAGAATGAGGATAGCATCTTCAGCCGCGCGATGTCTTCTATCAACTGAGCGTCCTATATCAAACGAGGGCATTGCCTGACCAGTACTATGAACCCGCCTAGCCAACCTTGCGATGGTTCGTTCATTTGGCTCTCTGAAGCAATTCGGATGAATAACCGAATACTTTATATTTGCCTGGAGAGTATTGCGATCGCTTACACATAAACACATCAGCATGTCATAATACTCCGAATTGTAATAGCGCACAGTAGAGATTATAACAGTTATCAAAAGAATAATTAACAAAAACAAACGCTAATACTCCAGAAAATCGAAATGCGTTGAATGTAAATTTAAAAACGACACGATACATTCAAAGTGCAACGTTTGGCTGATTGTTGTTCACAAATGCAGATAATAAACTAATATAATCTGCGTCAAACATCATCTTTTCTCAATCTTGAGGTCGCGTTTATTATTGAAGGGAGTCGCACCTATCCAAAAATAAATAGCTTAATAATTAAGCCTCAATTTATAGTATAGTAAGAGAAAAAAGGTCGCAAGTTTTATTACTTAACTTTTTGGCTTTTACGTGGCTCGCGACATAAAAGTGGTTGAGAGAAAATGACTTATAGGGCTACCGCGCACTAGGCAGTCCGACTGCGGCAGCCAATTCGACATAGACAACTCATAGGAACCCGCCCATTAGGCAGCCAAGAATTCTCGGCTGCGGCAGCCAATATAACGGGGCCTATTGCACGGCAGCCAATTGGCTGCCCACAGCCATATCGAAATAAGGTAAATGTATTGCGGTTGCCTCAGTCTCCGCGCACTTGTCGTAGCAGCCAGACGCATTTTGCCTTCCAGAAAGAGATTCGTGATGAGTTTCGATACGGAGAAATTTATACGGGAAATCGAAAGTCGAAAATCAATCTGGGATATATCCTGTGAGGAATATAGTGATAATGATGATGTAAAGAGAAGGAGATGGGAGGAAGTCACAAATGTAATGTGTGAGCAGAATTTGTCAGGAAATGAAAAGAAAGAATTTGGTAAGTAACTTTTATTAATATACCTACATAATAATTATTTTGTTTATTTTTTTAAATAATTCACATACATAACTACTGTCTACCCTAATGCAACTCTGTTTTGCCGTTCTAGCGGATTTTGATTTATAAAATAACCCGCAAATAAATCCCTATAAGACGCTGAAAATCGCTACCTCTGCTTGGGAAACCTGGGGGAATTTCCAGATCTGGAAGGACGTACAATGTGTTTTTGAATCTATATTTATATTCTCAAACATAGTTATGTAAAACACAGCATGCTTTTATTATGGCAATTGGAAATTATTTTCGGACATCCAATGGGCGGTGAAAATTCTCCATTTATTAGCCAGAATGCCAAAGGTGCATTCTATAAACCTCCTCGCTCGAGATATTCAGTAGTTAAAGATTCTTTTGATGTTGGTTAAATTCCTTCCCCCATAAGGACGCATCAAATTTTCGGATAAACCAAATGCTTCGTCTCCTACAATAACATATGATATTGGTATTCCATTGGTTGATATATGTCTTTTCTCCGGAATTCGTAAATTTTTATTGACGAGTTTTTCATGAAAAATGGATTGCTTATAAATAGACGAGTCACTACATTTTTCATAAGCTCCAACATCGATAAAAACAGACTTATAATCCGCATCGCACACAGCGAGTAAAACGACGGAAAAATAATTCTTATAATTACAGTAGAGTGAGCCTGAATCACTAGGTTTTATTACTCTGATATGTTTTCCATCAATCGCACCAATGCAATTGGCAATCTCAAAATGCAATTTGCTATCTCAATCCATCTTTCTTCATTCAATTCTGGAAACACCATTTGTCTGATGTTCTCCCAAATCGCCAAGCATACTACATATATAATATATCGGTCAGTAGTATATCCAATCCGAAAATTATGGCTCAAATCTGTCATAGAACTTCCTGTAGCCAGATATCTGTAACAAAGTATATATATTTATCAGACAAATCACTACAGCAAAAGTGGAAGAACATCAGGACTAATTTCCGGAGGGAATTAAAACGCAGAGGTGGTGCTAAAAGTGGATCGGCAGCTTCGCGTAAGAGTCCTTACGTTTATTTTGATCAACTGCAGTTTCTTAAGAAAACTGTGATAAATAATACAACTGAAGCTAGCACGGATGAAACAGACGTTGTTGAAAGTAACGATAACAGTAACAGTGTTCAAATTCGTTCGCCTGTTACTAAAAAGAAGAAGAAAGCTGACGATGAAAGTTTAGTTGAAATATTAAAACAAAGTATCGCCATGAGAGAAGACAGAGAAAGGAACCAAGAATCTAATCCAGATAGGTTAGTTATGCTTTCACTGTTTATTTATGATTTTAGAAAGATTCCAGAACATCGTAGGCTTTTTACAAAAGTAGAAATTATTAACGTAATAAAAAGAGCACAAACGCTTCAAGTGGAAACTCATAATTCCGAATTCGGTTCATTTCGCCAAGGCTATTCTTCGTATGAACCAGGAACGTCAGCCGCTAGACCATAAGCGTAGATATACAGCACCCCTAAATTATGGCCCAGAAGCCTCGGGAAGTGGGCAATATTGCCATGGTATCCACTGCCAAATTATAGAACACATGCTTCGGGAACTGAACCAAGTCGTCGAGAATATTCCACACCAGACAGACAAGAAACTATTACCGGATATGATGCACTGTTATCACCGACTGACACAATTTCAACCGATGTGACTCAAAATTCTGAAATATTAGACCTGTTTCAGGAATCTGTACAAGAATTTTCCACTAATAAATAGAATTAAAAGTAAAAATAATGGTTATTGTTTTCTGTACTCGCCTCAAAGTAATCACCAATTTTTATTCTGGACTTATACAAGCTCATATACGAGTGTTAGTACCCTTTATTGAATTACTTATATTCTCCAGTAGGTTATCAAATGACTGCACTGACATTCTTGTATAGTGGAAAAAGCGATCCGAATAGTTTCGAAGATCCTTGAAATAATTTTGAAATATGCCCTTCGAGTGTCGTTCGAGAAGTAGAGGATAAATCCAGTGTCTTGTTTTTCCTTTGTGTTTCTTACGAGACAGAAGGTACACAATTAAAATATCTTTCACGTCCATCTTGGTCCGCTCTCTTTCGACTCACCGTTATGACTGGCCGGCGGCTGGCTGCTTAGAATTGGCTGCTCAAAATTTCGGCTGCTACAGCCTGGCTGCCGCAGCCGGGCTGCCTAGTGCGCGGTAGCCCATACTGTTCAATATTTTGGCAGATGAATCGCTAAATTTGTAGAAAGAACTTTCTTTTTTCCAACTACATTCGGCTGTTATTTGTTATGCTAATTATAAAATACTCATTGCGTTTATTTTGAATTAAATTAACTATTTATAAAAATATTGTTACTGTAATTAGTAAGGTAGAAATAGAACATAAGAATATAATACTAATCACATATTTAAGAGAAAACAATGTATGCTTTCCGAAATTTTTACGCCGTCACTGCCGCGTGTCCTGCTAGTAATTGTGGCCAAAATAAAATGAAAATAATTCAATATTCCTTTAATATATTGTATGGTCAAAAAACCGATGTATAATTATCGATTACAATTTTGATTAGCAATAAATGTTTCTATTGGCAAAGACAAAATAAATCCAATATAAAATTATTCTTTAGTAGTTACAACTTTATACTTTTTCTATTATCTTTTCCAAATCTTTTCTTTGTAGCATTCCTTCCGAATCTGGTATATATATATATATAATAAGCCTCTTATGCAGATATGCTTAGTGAATGTATCCAATCTAAGGTATCTCTATACAATATTCAAAATGCGAAGAGATTACGATACAGTACTATTAATAAAAAAAAATAAATAACATACTGCAGCTTTGTAGCATCTGGATATTTTATTTTGCGTACGTGTCTATCCTGTGATTTTGCATCTTAGAACAAGGTATCACTTCTAATTGGTTGGTGTATCATATGAGATATACGTTAGCTAATCCAATCAAGTCAGCTAATAGAAAGCGTTATCGGTTATGCCCCGCCCTTTTTTTCACGCCATACTTTTTAAAGTAACCTTATCTCAGTAAAGATGCAGGGTATTGTTGAAAACGCATGAGTGGTTCTCATATTTGAAGTACGAAAACCTTTTAATTAGTAAAATAAACTACCTAACTAAAGTGTAGAAATTTAATACCTTCCTCTGTGACACTATTTAAATGAATTTTTAATTATTGTTTTATCGATGTTATAGTTTACCATGTATAGGCGAGAAGTTAATTGGAGATAAATATTTTTACTCCTTTTATAATTCTGACTTTAATTTTATTGTATCTATTGTTCGATCTAAGAGACTTTACGCGAAAGGATTAGCAAAATTTTTAAAAATCATGTTTCACATTATTTAACAAATAAATTAAATTCAACATTTAGGTACGTAATGACGCGAGTATAGCGAAATGACAATTAGTTCTTCGGTAAATTGGATAAAAGAGAATATGTAGTGGTTGGGTATAGACAACGTGAGATTGTGTGAGTGCGTTAGCGGCCAAATCTTCGGGTAAACATCCTACTCTCGGGGCAAGTATTCGGTGTGTTAATAAAAGTTACGTCTAATATTTTTTTACACTTTTAAAGGATATGTTTTACGTTTTATTTCACCGACAATTTATTCCTTTATAGCCAACGAATAGCGTCTTTCTTTGTTCGACATCTATTATATTGATATGAAAACAGAATAAAAGTAAAGGCTAAATTTCAGAAATACAAATGCATCTGAGATAGTATCTATTATTTTTGAGTTGACTATATCTAAACGACTTGATTGCTTTAATATTCCGCCAATAAAGAAATTTAGCGAGTTTTTACGATATTTTCGTGCTACGCGTTGCGACACAACCTCCCTCTATTATCCATATTTTGTAAAACCTTTTGTCCAGCCATTAAATATTATTGAAGCCTTTATTTTAGTGTTCCAAAAGTCTTTATTTTACTAGTCCAATGATATAGGTATAAAAATGGCGTCAAAACGACTAAATATAATTTGAAAACAGAATTATTTGAGCAATAAATTCTATCGAGGAAAATTCTATCTATCATGTTTCTAGCCATTCGATCCTATTTAGCATATAGTCTACTTTTCATGTTTTTTCAACAAAACAAATAGGTAATTAGTACATAAAATTTCAAATCGAAAATGTTCAGTTTGGGTATATCGGCCTCTGAACAGAAAACTATTTAGTAGTGGTTGCCAATTTTTAACCAATTTTTTTATAGTATGCATATATGTTGTTGACATATATGCATACTATAAAAAATTGGTGGAGCTTCGCTTTATTTAAAGTTTAGTTTTTTTAATGTACTTGGTTCCTCAATTAACATAAAAGTAAAATTTTACCGGTAGTACATGATTGTTCTGCTATAAGCAATGTATCTTGCTGTAATTTGTTGTTTTACTATGCAATCATATTTTCCATGCATTGCCTCTGAATGGTTGTTTTTTCTGTGATATGTCCTTATTGACATAAAATGTCTTCCATTCTAAAAAAATAAAGAGATGTCTATAAGAGATATATAAAAAATAAAGAAACTAATTTATTTGAAAGTAATTAAAAAAATTGAAGATAACTGGAAGGAAACTAGCAATTTTATAGAATTGGAAAATGAGATAAAGAGATTTTTATCAGCAATATTAAATATAAGACCAGAAAATCAATAAGATGATCAGGAAAAGCAATAAGTAGGACGATCGTTTATCTGGCCGCCATTATTATATTTGAATCACCACGGTTTGATACTTGCCTTATTGATATAATTATTATCTAAATGGATGTTTGACAAATGCAGTCGAAGTAAGCAGTATTCTAATCGATAAGACGTCGAATTTAAATTTTGGTTTGTTTCCTCTATTTATATTATATTACAGATGAGTTTCAATTATTTCAAATGTGCGCGAATGTATGCTTACTAAAACACATTACTCTTTGTGAAACTGCTGAAGGTACTATCATCAACTGGTAGAAACTAGAATTAGGTATATACGGTAAATTAACTACCTAATGACATCTTTACGTTTGCTTTGGTCTTAGCAGCTGTTGATTAACATTGTTTTAATTACCTCGTTTGGTTACATGGGGTTCAAAACTATAAAACGATTGATAAAAGAAAATGGTTAGACATTATTATGTGAAACAATTATTTTTATAAACTTATAAGCATCGTATTGAATTTTTAGCTACAGTTTTATGCTTGGTAATCAACGAATACATATGTTATATTTTTATTTAAAATATAAAATCTCCTTCACGTAAACTATTTCAACTGCGCTCCGTAAGTTACGTAGTTATTTAAATGTTTAATATAATATTATCATAAGTAACAATGACTACTTGTGATAATATTATATTAAATACAGTACGTCAGTTTTTCATAATGAGTTCTCTTCGAAACAATGTACACATTGCAACTGGTATTTTAAATTATCTTCTCTCTTAAACATGTTATAATTATCACGGGAAAAACAATGTAGTAATTGTTTCTTTAAGAATGAAAGAGCATGGGTCACGCTCGTGAGCTGAGTCACGAGCAAGGGAGCCAGATTAAATTGTAACGTTGTGAGAGGGAGTTGAAGTGGACGTCTTGTCTTCACCTATATCTCTCACACTTCTCACACATTCATATTTACTTCGTATCGGCAGCCCAAATTTCAAGCGATCAAATTCGCAGCCGAGTATAAATGGTATAATAATGATCATTGACGCTCTCATAGCTCGCATGGAACAATAGTGTTTTGCAAATAATATTTATTTCACTAATAAGCATGTGTTGTGCCTCAAAAAGCGTGCTAATTATTTCATATAGAAGAAACACACGTTCATATATGTCATCAGATCAGTATATAAAAGTGAAATTAACATATAATGAACTTTTAATAGTCTCTTTAAAAATAATTTAGCTCATTATGATGTCGTTATAATTATTAATATTCAATTCATTAGCTTATATAGCTTTTGCAATTGCAATAAAACTTGAATCGTGTCAATTTAAATAAAACCAGACTCTTGCTCTGTCAGTGTCAAGTAAGCATTAATTCCCTGCACAATTAATTAATGTATTAAGTGTTAATCTTCATTAGAAATTGTAAAAATAAAAGAACATAGATAAGATAATCAAAATAAAAGAATAATAGTTCGAAACAGTTTACTTCCTCTTCTTTACTTTTGCACGTTTCACGTGTAGAGACAGTAGTATGAAACAAACACACACACGAACACACACGTACACACGCAAACTCGCGCGCGCGCGCCTGTGTGTATGTCAATTACTGTGAAATCAATGATTGAAATATTAATATATCAAACATTTTGTAAATACGATTTTATTTTTGAAGTTATTTATCAATTAATTAGTTGTATGTTATGACCAAATGTATTGAAATTAAGCAGGATAGCTAACGTTCCACGTACTAATTAATTTAATCTTTAAATTTTCATTTCAACTTAAAGTGACAAATTTAGAAAAAATTCTCTCTGCGATAAAAGATATCGATTGAAAAGAAACGACGATAATGGCGAGTGACGGGAGGGCAGCGAGACGCACGCGGTGTGCGACAAATGGTCGGGCTTTCACTACGCATTCTCACGGCCCCACACCGGATGCGGAATTTGTTCGCGTCTCGCCTCAAGGACGCGCGCCGTCGTCCGCCCACAGTTCTATCTATCAAGTCAACCACCGTCGTTTGATTGGGTATTGCTGCTCACCTTCTTACGATACTCACCTTGTTACGATCTATATTTTTATAAATGAATGAAAGCTAATAATTCATTATCAACTAAATGTGTATGGAATTTCAGTCGTATTCATTTGACTTTTATCATGTGGTTATTTCGGCCTAAAACAAATGTAACTGTAAATAACGTATATAAATTAAAAAAAAAACATTAGCACCATAATCATAATCTATAAATAAAAACGGAAATCCTTTACGTATCAGATAAACTTTGAAAAATTGCATGTTCCCGTTCGTTACAAAGTACAATATTCTCTGTAGATGAAATAAAGCTCGTATTGAGTACGGCTCACTTACAATAATCGATATATTCCCAAATGTATTGTTGATCAACATTAAAAAAAATCAAAAGAGGGCACATTTACAAAAATCGTATGATAAAACAACGAATTTATAAAAAAAAAATTGAATTTTTTAAGTCGAATTTCTTATTTCCACATTAATAAATTGTAACGTTTGTCTGCCTGTAATTATATTATTTATTGGTCAGAATTGGTTTATCTTGCATATTTCAATGATCCCTAACAGTATAATTAAGAGCTGCTACATTAATTGCAGAAATAAAAAAAAATAATTAATTTTGTTGTTCGATACTTATAAACAAAACTAGAATATGAACTGTCGAGAATATGAAACTATAAAGGCACAACACCACTTATGCCGCATGCTTGTGTTATAAAACATTTTTGTATAGTAATATTTGAAACATGTCAACGATACCGTTTACGTAAGTATTTTTGGAATATGTTTATCAAATTTGTATTTAGGTATAGCTGACTATTCTAAAACCATAACTAACATTGTAAATGCAAAAATTAATTAGTCATTATGACTTGGTTTTTTCCATTATACTCTGAAGAACAATATTTTCCAATGACGTAACAATTTATCTCCCTTTTCACTCCCATTTCCATAAGGACTAAAATGGTGATATATATGTCCCGTGGCTGATCGAAGCTAGTATGATATTTTACAACACTTCTGCGAAAATAATAAATTACAATATGAATTAAACAAACTATATACAATAATAAACAAGTTATTTAAAACAAGATAATGTTATTTTAGGTAGCAACTGGCATAGAGATTTAAAGACAGCAAATCAGGAAGAAGGCTTGATTAAAAATCATCCTACTATCTGTTTGAATAATGAAGAAGTAGAAGATGATGAAAAATAAATGAAAACTGAAACAGATTATGAGATAGAACAAAATTAGTAAACACTAATACGGATTTATATTCTGATAGCGATGATGTAATTTGTTCTTCCTGTATTATTAATTTTTTATAATTTCCTGCATATTAATGATATAAAGTAATTAAATCAGCATACTCATTCAATGATTTCGCATCATTACATTAGCATAAGTAGCATTATAATATGTTCTTCGTTATGCAACGAAAACAAAATTTATTCCTGCAGCTCGTTTTTATTTATTTTTGACTAGGTAATTATTTCTATAACAACAAAAAAGGCAGAAAGGATATCTTTCAATTGTTAAATCCTAAAAAAGGCATGGTACTTAGGATGGCTTATGTAACAATAAGTTCAAAACCATTCAAATTCGTAATGAAAAATATTCCATTTGATGACTTCACAACTGGGACTTAGAGAATAAGTGATGACACTGGTGACTTTCAGGAGTATATGTACGTTTCGGTAATATATACTTAGTAAGCCTGCTGAACATGGAACTCATATTGCTGCATTCCCATCAACACTAACTTATTGATTTTTGCTCTTTACTAATGTTAAATTCGGAATATGTTGGCTTGTAATCGTTATTCAATATATTTTTAATTTAACACTAAATAAATAAACAGTTATTAAATACTAAGCCGTTTAATTGATTCAATATTTAGTTTATTGCAGTGGCCGTAGATCGAAGAGCAAACATTTTTAGTGACCAAACATCGTAGAAGATTTTTTTTAATTACCTTATTTGATTACATATTTAGTGTATTTATTTACTCCCAAATCTAATGTTTAATCTAGTAGTGATATAAAATCAATTAGAAAAATTAAACAATCGTCGGTTATTTAAAATTAGAGGGATTAACGTTTAGTCGCTCGCCCCGAATTACAATGGTATTGCCGATTCAATGTACTAAATGTACGTTTAAAACTTATGGTTATGTTACTTTCAACGTAACAAATATAAATATTATCGTTTTTTCATAATCTATTTTGTTTCCAGAAAAAAGTTACATAGTTATTAATTGTGTACATACATACATACACACACACAAATATATATATATATATATATATGTATATATATATATATATATATTATTATATATATTATTATATATATTATTTTAGTATTCTAGCACTACTTCAATGCAAAAAAGCCGGACGACAAAAAGGGAAACAATAGTGTTTTACGCGAAAGAAATGTTTATTAATCGAGCTCATTTCATCGAAACCTATCAAAGAACTGATGAATTTCAGTTCTAGAAAAAAGAGTTTTATAACAACAACAATTTGTCAAATCTACATATAAAGAGAACCAGAAAGTTTATTGATTGAATTTTATTTGCGAAATAATTGGTTATAGACCAACGCGTGCTTGCACTCGGCTTTTGATGACAACATTCAGTCTAAGTTCAGTCCACAACCTACCGAGAGTGTAAAAAAACAATACTTTGAATGTCAAGAAAAAGTCTAAGAAGATAGAGATAATTTATTTCAAGTGGGAAAAAGTCTTCAAATAGCCAGTGCTATAGTGTCTTTCTCGCGCTTATCCAGAATAGTGGATAGCAACTGACTGTTGGTTAGTAGACGTGGCAGACTGGCGTCAGCCCCTACGGAATAACTGACGGGACGCAGCTAAGAATTGGCTGAAACTTTACACAGGTTTAATATTAATATTTGTTGCCTGCAAGAACTTAAATGGAAAGGTGCAAAGTCCAGAGACATTGGCAGAAGATATCAACTCTTTTTCGTGTGAGTTGGCATAGTCCTCGAACAAAATTTAAACCAACGAGTAATTAAGGTAGAAAGGAGGAGCGACATAATTATGAATGTGAAGAAAGCCCTGGACAACCATCTTCCCTTAAATATCATATCGGTCTTCTCTCCACAAGGGTGCTGCTCAAAAGAACAGAAAGAGTCTTTCTGGCAGGATTTTCACGACATAATACAATCTATACCTATGAAAGAAAAGAGGATTATGGGTAGACTCCTGAATGGGCATGTAGGATGTACTGTGCCTGATTATACACAAGCCTATGATAATCTTGGATTTGGTACCTTAAATGCCCAAGGAAGAACTATTTTACCATCTACTTAGAATAGCAATACTTAAATTCTTTAAATATTGTAAGGTTATACCGGGAGAGACTCTCACCACACAACACAGACTACTAGTAGCTTGCTTAAGACTCCCGTCTTGGTTCTCGAAATCGCAGCTTGACTCAAAACAACAATCAATAATGTACAAAATGTTATAACCTGAGCAAATCTTAAAGTGATATTTTTTGAAGAGACATATAAGTTTCTCGAAAAATCAATGTCAAGTTCCGATAGGCATGATATTAATACTCAGTGGAATGAACTCCATTCTTTCTATCTGAACACAGCCAAGATAAGTTTCGGCATATCTAAGGGAAGATTGAAAAACAAAAAAGATCCAACATGGTGGAATGAGAAAGTAAAAGCGACACTGAGAAATAAAAAGGATGCCTTTAAAAAGTGGTAGGCTTCAGGATTGGACGCCGATAAAAACGAACATAAAAAAGCAAGGAAGGAAGCAAAGTCCTATATAACTACAAGAGCGGAAAGCAAACTCTCTTTCTATGAGAGCTTAGAAAAGGAGTAATCAGAAAATGAGATATTTAAACTTACAAAAAGACGTCAGAATAAGACAAAAGACATAAAATGTAGCAAGTATATAAAAGATAAGTCTGGCAAATTGCTAACCCAGAACGAGGATATAAACAAAAGGTGGCAAGAATACTACTAAGAACTATTGAATGAGGAGTTTCCGCATGAACCACTAAATCCAATTCCCCCAACGGAACACAACATCTGAAGGAAGGAGAGCCTTATCCAAAATGACTCACTCACAAACCTTTTCGATAAAATCATGACTAACGGAGAGGTTCCGAACATGTGAAGAGTCAGCAGCATTATCTCTTTCTATAAAATCAAAGGAGATGTGGTAAATTGTAGCAACTACTGTGGTATTAAATAACGTCCCATACTCTAAAAAATTGGGAAATTATCCTCGCGAACTGACTGAACAAAATTGTCAAAGTTCCTATCCAAAGCGGGTCCATCAACGGAGTAGGAAAGACAGATGCAATAGACTGCGTGATGATTCTGATAGCAAAATATAGATCGCGGAAAAAAGACCCATATCTTGTATTTATCGACTCAGAGAAAGCTTTTGATCGATTACCTGGAGATCTGCTTTGGCAAGCTCTGAGATCATTATTAGTCGCGGAATATAACGTATCCTTAATTAAAGATCTATGTCAAGGAATAACCACAAGGGTTAGCAGCCCCTCGGGCCATACTGATAAATTCAAAATTAAGATCAGAATCCATCAAGGATCCACAATAAGCCCGTTATTGCTTAACCTAGTTATGAATTATATCACGGAACATCTGCGAAAAACCTGCCCCTTGGACACTACTGTACGCTGATGACATAATTCTTATTGCCGAAAATCAAATAGAAGTACAGGAATAACTAAATGCATGGCAACAGGCACTAGGAGGGCGATGTCTTAGGGTGAACATAAACAAGACTGAATACATGCGGTGTAAATATGTCTGGAAATAACGCCAACAATAATTCATCAGTAATGATCGAAGGAACTTCTCTGAACGAGGTAAAGCAGTTTAAATATCTCGGTTCAGTCATAGCTCTGACAGACAGAACTGAAAAAGACATCCAGCACAAAAGTAATAACTGCCTGGCTAAAATGGAGATCACTAACAGGGGTAATATTAGAATATCCACATACAACTCAAAGGTTGAGTTTTCAAAAAAGAAAACTGGGCGGACAAAAAGTGCGCCGAGAGAGTTTGAAGTTCGAGAAAAGTTTGAAGTCGAAATATTACGGAAAAGCTGAGAGAAAATCGATTGCGTTGATAGAGGCAGTTTATGAGGCGTAAAGAATACCATATAACCAAAGCGGTGATAAAAATAGAAGAAGAAAAGAGAGGCCGATGTTGACCCGCTACCATCTGGAAGAGCACTATAGATAAAGATCTTAAAATTATGGACTGTAAGTCAATAATAGCACAAGATTAACTGTTGTGGTGAAATGAACGAGGAGGACAGACCTCGAATGAGATATGGGACCATAACCAGGAAAAAGAGAGAAATATTAACCCTATGGTAAACAGATTTCCTCTAATACCAATTATTTAAAACCAACTAACACTAGCTCAAATGCTTACGTTACAAAATGAATATAGAATAAATAGAGTTTTTAATCAAAAATCAACTACAAAAAAGCAAAAAAGACCGAAAAATAATTTTTCAAGAAAGTAATAAAAATTTAGAAAGAAAAAAAAATTCAGCATCTTAGGCATTAAGAAATTCATTTTATTAATAATGATTATCTAAAGATAATCTAGCGCCACGTCAGTCGCCCAGCATATTCACAAACTAAGTTAACCGCGTCAATAACCTAGCCGCACTGATGATAATTTGTGACTTATACTTATTGAAATATTAATATGGTTTTCAAATGTTACTTGAAGGCATATTGGCATCTTTGACGAAAAACGTCTATTATAAACGTATATAAATATATATATATATATATATATATATATATATATATATATATATATATATGTATATAATTATTTTCTAGTTTTTACCTGATTAATTTTATTTCTGATCTCAACTTTTGTGCGTCACTAATTTTTTTCAGTAACAGGATCAATCTTTGGAAAAAATAAAAAAACCTTCACACTTCACTTTTTGATTGTCTTCATTTTAAAGTTTTTCAAATAATAATTATAACTTTTTCAATTTCTATAAAATCTTTACGTATTTGAGACGTACTTCTACGTTTTTTTTCTACTACCATCAGATGCTTTTTTTCACGTTTCAATGTTTTTTTCACTTCTTTTCGAAATTAGTCTTTGAGATTCTTTTACTTAGTTTTCAGCAGAGCAAGTGCAAATAATATAATACATTTTTTATTTATTACAGATACCTTACAACTAGAGTGATCTTCAAATCATTAGGACAGAGCTTTCGTCAAGGGGAAAGTACTATAAGCAAGATTATTTATGTACCTATTTGGGAAACTTTTAAGCATAGTGGAATGCCAAAGCCTAAAACAACACATTTCGAAAAACATTCAAGAGTTTTATTTTCTATGTAAATTTCTCAATTGCTTTGGCAGTATATACGGCAAGCATTTCTGCGTCAAACACCCAACTAATTCTAGTTTGTAATATTTTAATTACAAAAAGTACTTTCCTATCATTTTGCAAGCAGTAGTGGATGCTTAGAAAAAGTTTGTCGTTAATGAAGTCGGTGGAAGGGGGAAACAAAGTAATGGAGGAACATTTCACTTTTCGAAATTAAATCAACTTATTCAGAATGAAAGCATTCACATCAAAATTAACCTGATTCATCCATCGCAATACCCAATTTCTTAATGGAGATGAAGCGTACCCCTTGAAAATTTATTTACACCGTCAGTATCCAAAAAGGAATCTAAAGGCAGAAAGAGAATATCTCAGTAAAAGACTATTGTCTGCGCTTATGAGAATAAAATGCGCCTAGGGCATTTTAACTGAAAAATGGCGTATATTTTACAGGCTTGTGAATATAAGTGTAGAACATGCTTATTTATTAATTAAAAGTTTTTGCTTGATACATAATAGCTTACAAGTACGGACGGCAATAATGATACAACACATGAAATGGGGAAAGGAGAAGCAACACATCAGGAAATAGTCAAAATAACATGTATACCGGAAGGACCAAAATAGTGCGAGATCAGCTCTGCGCTTATTTTGGAAATGAAAACCAACATGGGTAACAAATAATCGTACACTTAATTTTTTGTATTATTCGGAAATATAGTTATCAGACAAACGTACATGAATAGTTTATTTACTTCCTATACCTCCAAATATTGTTCCTATTTCGTTCCATAACTTTGTTAACATTTTTCTATTTAAAAGTTGCTAATGTTTGTTCATTCAAATTGCCGTTCTTTCTTGTACAGCCGTTATTAATCATTCACAATCAATGGTGTCCATTTTATTATCGTTTATTGTATTATGTTAAATGCAGAATGCATTCGACGCTTGATCAAATGCACGCGCAATGTAAACGAGTTGCGGTTTTCCTACTAATTAGAAGACGTTGATTTTGCCGCACCGCGCCCGCTCCCGCGCCCGCGCTTTCATTTAAAAGTGGCGAGGGCTTAGCGTCATTCTATTTCATGATATTATTCATTTCCATTATTAAAAATTGAGGAAAGTATAAATGTCGCTTTATTTGATTGATTTTGTTTAAAATAACAAAAGTTTCAATGTATGCTTAAAAAATCATCAATATATTCAATCATGTCTGGTTGCTTCGAGGATACATAAAATTGCAACACATAAGGGTACATACAGAGATGTATTACGACATCATTGCTGCACATGCTTGACTGGAAATCGGACTATATCATGTCGATCTTATCGAACATATAACCTACAGATAATAGGATACGCAGTGTTGGTTCAGTATAAGCGATGTCACCCACCGGCACTATATTTAGAAAATATTGTTTATGAATAATTTTGTCAGTATCAAATCAATCATTATACAATAAAAGTCAGTCAAAATTTAAAAAAATATTTAGAACTACACTGAAGTATGATGTACGACAGATCCTACAAGTTGTAATCATCTATTTACGTGTGTGAGAAAAAATGAAAGTGATATTATTGTTTTCTTTAACTATAAATATCTACAACATAATAACAAATAAATAAATAATTATAAACAAAATTTTACCGTACTTTTGTTAAAGAAAACACTTTTGCGGCCGGTAAATTCAAAGGGAAAATGAACAGCCAAGTTAATTCGTTCATTAATCTAATTACACTTATACATAGTCTGAACTCAAATATATTAATCATATATTCTGCAAAAATCAGTTAGCCATTTATTTACTTTTATTGAGGTTATGAAAATAAGCAGATTTTTCGAATTGCGAGACCCTTTTTTGTCTATACCGTGTTATAGTATAGGCCTAATTTTTTTAAAAGTATCGTTTGTTTTTTCGTCATATTTTTAAATTTTTTTACGTTTTTACAATAAATGAAAATTCTTAAATTAAACTATATTACATATAGGTTAAGAATATCGTCACAGTGAATAAAAAAACTATTAAGTGGAACTAATATCATACTTCAGGTAAGGCCAGCAAGATTAGCACAATCTACCAGCATGCCGGACAAAAATTTGTTTGCGACAAACTGTCCATTTGAAAAAGCTATAAAGAACAAATTTAATATGGAAGAAATTCATTTCCATTATGATGTACGTGAATATAATATTTTTTGACATAGCAATTTGGTATCAGTAATTTCTATAGTGCATTTGATTATACTTTTTGATGAGAAATAAAACAAATAGTACATTTGCAACACGATATGGAAAAAAGGTTTTGCACCTCGAAAAATCTGCTTATTTTCATAACCTGATCAAAGTATATTTATTGTCTTTTACTGTTAAGTAGCTTAAAAGTACTACTAAGTAAACTGATTTTTGCAGAATATGTGAAATACATGTTGCAATCAGACTACGTGTATATGTGTTATAAGTGTAAATAGATTAATGAACGAATTAATTTGGCTGCTAATCTTCCCTTTGATTTTTTCGAAAATGTTTTACTGGCCGCAAAAGTGTTTTGTTTGAATTGTCATTATTTACGAAATATTGTATACAATATTATTGTTGCTTATATATAGAATATATTCAATACTATAAAGAAATTTCAGCTTCTTTCTTTACAGTATTGGACATGGTAAAATAATATATAAAAACAGTAAGTTTAGCTGTCTTAATTCGTCCGTCACTTTTAGAAAAAATATTTTTAAAAACATATTTTTACTTTACTTAAATATAATTTTTTCTTGACCATCCCTTTCATGTTTGGGCGTTCCTTTGAAATACAATTTTACTTTAATTTAAAATGATATTTTCAGTTAGAACGGTCTCTGTGAAATACTACATCTTTTTAGTTACAGGTTTTAAAATGAAACTAAAACTTTAAATTTGACAAGGCCCTTCAAAGATAATTAACGTAAATCACAATATTAACTGGACGAATTTATGTTTGGATGTTCGAAAATTACAAATGGACCGTTAGACTATATCTCACATTAGGTAAATCTCGGCTTTCAAGTCTATGTTGCGTATTTTGACAACCAGAAAGTTTTTGATCGCGTGGATAATGATATCCTATTGAATCACCTTGGCGAAGCCGAATTCCCTCTTCAACTCTTATATTCAATCTCTTATTATCTTATTGACAGAAAGCAATACTTACGAGTAGGTAATTTTATATATGATTTTACATCAAATTATTAGGAGTCATCCAGGGCTGTAATGAGCTAAAGACGGGCACCGGGACGGGACGGGGTCTTCTAGGAGTTTAATTTGATTCGTACCTGGCTTTTTATGGTCATTTGACGGATATAGCGAAAATCTTTCAAAAGGCTCGGAATCGTATTTCGTAATGCTAGATATTTCTGACACGTTTCCTTAATTAACATATCATAAATATAGCATGAAGCAAGTTAGAAGCCAGGCCTATTATTTGAAGCTCTCGTGAAACTAAATACAGCCTGATGATATCTTTCGGGTATGCTAGTTTACCACACGTTGTAACATAGAATAAATCTTTCCTTGGTATAAAAGTGATGATGACAAATTAAATCAAGAACGGTTAAAGGAATAACGGGTCCGCAAAACTGGCAAATCTTCAAGTAAAACTCTTGATATTTTTCAACAATTATAAAGGAGGATCACGTCCTTCTTTTTTGTAAGAGAGGGGGAGAGAGATATTTAAAGCATAAAAAAATAGTTGAGTTATTATATATGTAAATAAGAACTGTCATTGTTTCAGGACACGGAAACGACACGATGAAATTGAGACGAACGATGACGTTGGGGATTTTGCTGCTAATGCATCCGGTAAACTTATTTCTATGTTAAGTTTCTATTCGTTAGCTGATTTGAATGCAATAATACATTTTACTCCATCTATTATGTCTACACAGACGTATTGCCTAAAACATGAAATAATAATTCAGAAAATATAATAACATCTTTTTTACGACTAGCTCACTAAATATTCTTTGCAAATATTGTCGCAGATATTATTACAACCACATGCATGAAGATAATTTTTAAATAAAAACATTGCCTACTATTATTATATTTGTGTAAAAATACTATTTATATTAACCATGTATTCCATTATCCATGTATTCCATATTTTGTAATACGTGTATTCCATATTTTGTAATACGTGTATTCCATATTTTGTAGTACGTGGCATTCACAATAAACTTTTCTAATTCAAACATTTTTCACTAAAGTAGACAATTTTCAAACATAGGTGCAAATAAAAAAAATATAACTATCGTTACGTTTATATATAGTATATTACACGTAGTACTTAATGAATTACTTGAACATATAGTGTTATTGTGTAGTTGAGATATTTGAAATAATTTTTTGATTTATTACATCCGTAAATAATAAGTCAAAAAGTTAATGCCAATAACTAGGCAATTTATAACTGGAAAGTAAGCTTTAACGTTTAATGTATATTAATGTATATTTTTACTATAATTAAATAGAATGTTTTTTCGACCATCCGTTCCATATATGGGCGTTCCCTTGAAATACAATTTTACTTTAATTTCAAATGAGATTTTCAGTTAGAACAGTCTTTGTTAAATACTACTTCTTTTTAGTTACAGATTTTAAAATGAAACTAATACTTTGAATTTGACAAGATCCTTCAAAGATAATTAACGTAAATCACAATATTAACTGGACGAATTTATGTTTATATGTTCTAAAATTACAAATGGACCGTTAGACTATATCTCACATTAGGTAGATCTCGGTTTTCAAGTCTATGTTGCGTATTTCGACAACCATAAAGCTTTTGATCGCGTGGATAATGACATCCTATTGAACCACCTTGGCGAAGCCGAATTCCCTCTTCAACTCTTATGTTCAATCTCTTGTTATCTTATTGACAGAAAGCAATACTTACCAGTAGGTAATTTTATATATGATTTTTACATCAAATTATTAGGAGTCATCCAGGGCTGTAATGAGCTAAAGACGGGCACCGGGTCGGGACGGGGTCTTCTAGGAGTTTAATTTGATTCGTACCTGGCTTTTCATGGTCATTTGACGGTTTATCATACCTCGATTTGTAGTACGTGGAATTCACAATAAACTTTTCTAACTCAAACATTTTTTACTGAAATAGAAAATTTTCAAACACAGGTGCAAATAAAAAAAAATGTATATATTGTTATGTTTTATATAGTATAGTAAACGTAGTACTTAATGAATTACTTGAACATATAGTGTTATTGTGTAGTTGAGATATTTGAAATAATTTTTTGATTTATTACATCCGTAAATAATAAGTCAAAAAGTTAATGCCAATAACTAGGCAATTTATATCTGGAAAGTAAGCTTTAACGTTTAATGTATATTAATGAGAATATTCAACGACTTTGCTTGAATATATTACTCCGTATAGCCCACATCAGAAGCATAGCAGATATATGTAGCATTACAGCATAGCAGATATATGTAGTCGGCAGACATCTGCGGCATGTCCGTGATATGTCCGTTTATTTATCACCTAAGTATTACAACTTTGTCAACAGACTCTCGATGGGATTGTTATTACAATCCTTAATTCAATAAGTCAGTCATCTTCAATTAGATGGATCGATTTAACAAAACGTGCGTTGGTAAGTGAATGCCACCAAGCGGTAGGTCACAGACTCGTGTAAGCGGACTTCGAGACTACTCGCAAGAATGTCGACGCGAGTGTGTCATCGGCACACTTGTGGCTCGCGGTCGAGTCCTCACTCACGCGTGCTTTGCATAGGCCATCTGTCTTTTGTTGACATATTTTATTGCTTAATTTTAGCTTTTCAAACTCATAATTTGTATTATAATTTAAAAGCAATACCAGCATAAAAATCAAAATTTATTCAATGAGATTCATAAACACAGATAATTTATTTTCTTCTCACAAATTTCATTCTCTATCTCTATATTTGTTCTACTTTCCTTTCATATATTATACTTTACTTGTACTTTTCTAATTCGACTGTATGGGGATCGTCTATATTAACTAACTTTTATTAAAAAACATTCCGTATTATTTCAATAACAAATTAATACATCGCTGTTTTATTTTTACTGCTTTTGTATCATTGTGATTTTCATACATCTGTTTTAAAACTAATTAAAAACACGTTATAAACGGTTCCAAGTTTTCTTCATAAATACCGTAACAGATGTTTCATGCGATTGAAATAAAAGACGCGAAATCTTCCCACACCACTTTAATCGCGGCTCTAGATGGGCCGATGCCAATGTGTTAAGAGCCAAACAAAATTTAATGAAATAAAACATATTCGAAAGCTTTTATGGTTTTTGTTTTTTGTCACAATATCAGTTGGAACTTAGATAGTCTTGATGGGAAGTATTGGTTAAATTAGAACTAATAAAATACGATACGAGAATACTCATTCTTAATTTCGTCAGCTGACAATCAACATACTAAAAATATCGTACGTTACGAAATTTAATTGTACTTTCAGTAACAGTAGCGTTTTTGATGTGTGTGTGAATACTTAACTTTCACATGGTAGTAGACAAATCTATAAACTTCATTGCTCATACTGAGCGTAAATGAAATCAGTTGATTAATTCGGCTATCTACTGAAAAATAATATATATATATATATATATATATATATATATATATATATATATATATATATATATATATATTATAATTCCTGTTATTTTCTGAACAACGTTTTTTTTTAAATATTTATTTATTCGTCTACATTAAGTTGTCGCCTTCAAAATAGTCTCCATTAATTATAATTCATTGGTGCCAGCGCTTCTTCCAATCCTCGAAACACTTCTCAAACTCGATCTTTGGGATAGCCTTTGGTTCTTTCAGCGATGTCCTTTTAATGTCATCTATGCTTCTAAAACTAAGACCCTTTAAGGTTCTCTTTATTTATGGAAATAGGAAAAAGTCACACGGAGCCATGTCTAGCGAATATGGAGGCTGGGGCATCGTTACAGTATTGTTTTTGGCCAAAAAATCACAAACAAGCAATTAAGTGTGAACAGGTGCATTATCGTGGTGCAAAAGCCATGAATTGTTTTTTCACAAATCCGGGCATTTTTTTCGGATTGCTTCACGCAAACGGCGTTGAACTTGTAGGTAATATTCCTTATTGACCATTTGACCTCGTGACAAGAGTTCATAATGCACTATGCCATTAAATCAAAGAACACAGTGAGCATAACCTTCACGTTCGACCGCACTTGTCGAGCCTTTTTCGGTCTTGAAGAGCAAGAATGCCTCCACTGGGTCGATTGATTTTTAGTTTCGATATCACATTCGTAAACCCATGTTTCGTCACCTGTTATAACACGTTTCACTAATTCTGCATCGTCGTTTACTTAATTTAGTGACTCCTGAGCAAATTCCATTCCCCGCTGTTTTTGTTCAAAATTCAACAATATTGGAAAACATTTTGCTGCCACGCGCTTCATGCACAAAACTTTGGAAAAAATTTCATGGCATGAGCCAGACGCTAATGCCAACATCATCAGCGACTTCTATGATTGTGATTCGGCGACCGTTCATAACCATTTCTTTCACTTTATCCACGTTTTCATCGGTTGTTGATGTGCTGGGACATCCGGGGTGTTCGTTCGCACTCGTAAACTCTTGTTTTACTCACAGCAGACTCACCATAGGTCTTTGTTGACATTTCACATACTTTATTTCATTTTTTACGCAAAATTTCACACAAATTCTTTGATCCATTTCTTTTAACAAACGAAAATCGCCGAGCTCGTAAAACACGTGTAACCTTAGCGGCTGCCACAGACAATGTAAATAATGAATACAGCTGAAAATTTGATCATATTTCAGGGGCATGTATACCAATACAATAAAAAAAAATTGACAATCGGACTCTCCAAACCGGCGAAATTTAAAAATTCTCTTTTTTTTCTGAACACACCTCGTATATATATATATATATATATATATATATATATATATATATATATATATATATATATAAGTTGTTTATTACTACAGGAAATTTCGAAGGTATGGTAAATTCCATGTAATCAATACCTCGAAACTTGTAAAATTATCATCAGAGTGAAAATAATTTTACTTGTTCATTTTATTACAAAACTAATTGTTGTTTGTATAATTACAATATCAACTAGCCCAAACTAACGGTGCTAATTAATACACAGATCTGGAGCGTATGCGAACAAGCCGGCAGTGGTGAGTCGAATGCTGCAAGCGAAGCGAGCGAGCGCGGCGACGACCCGGCAGGCGACCAACTGGCAATGGAGTCAGGGGAACGCGACCAGACCAGTTATGCGTACAGTGGGCCGCCGCCCCCCGCGCCACCGCCTTCGCGACACCACACCCATCATCCCATAGGTATAATAATTTAGTATTCTTCTAATACAACCCTTTAATGTATGAATCATATGTTATATAAACCAGCCACTAATACATGATAACACTTTGTAATTTTTTTTTACAAAAATATCTCCATATATTTGTGATTATATATAATAGTCGAAGTTTATGATAAAATCTCATTGCATCTTAAATTAATGTCAAACCAGACATTACTATGGTAAAACATAATTAAAATGTTGGCAGTATTAACACATTATAATTTATGTCGTTAAAATATTTTATCACACATATAATGTTTGTTTAGATCCAATAATGTAAATTCACTAATTACAAATATTTCAGGACTATCGAGAATCAATCATCATGGGTTACATTCAAAACCGTTTTCTCTTGGCCCAGCGGTAAACCTCCACAAGAACGAACTAGGTTCAGGAAAGTATCGCGGTCCTCCACCCGCCGACGTACCGCCTGCTGCCTCCGACAAGCTGTTCGCCGTTGGCGGTGATGTTTGGCCGGTACCTGCATCCGATGCACCGAAAATCCTCTCGCTCGACGTCAAATGCGAGAAAAACGCCATGCGCGTTTTCATAAACTTTGATAAGCCTTTCTATGGTATTGTCTTCTCGAAAGGTCATTATGCTAACCATCAGTGCGTACATCTTCCCCCCGGCCTCGGTCGCACTGCTGCTTCCTTCGAAATAGGAGCGCGCGCATGCGGTACGGCTGGCAGCGGAGACCCGCGCTACCAGAATGATGTTGCCGCAGCAGGGACTTATTTTGAAAATGTCATTGTTGTCCAGTACGATCCGCAGGTCCAAGAGGTTTGGGATCAAGCACGTAAGCTTCGCTGCACCTGGCATGACCAGTACGAGAAAGCGGTCACGTTCAGACCGTTTCCTGTTGATATGCTTGATGTGGTGAGAGCTGACTTTGCCGGAGACAATGTCGGCTGCTGGATGCAGATTCAAGTTGGCAAAGGGCCATGGGCTTCTGAAGTTTCGGGTCTTGTTAAAATAGGACAAACGATGACTATGGTTCTGGCGATAAAAGACGATGATACCAAATTCGATATGCTCGTCCGAGACTGTGTAGCGCACGACGGTCAGCGCGCTCCTATACAATTGGTTGATCGACGTGGCTGCGTTATGCGGCCTAAACTAATGTCTCGTTTCACAAAGATTAAGAATTTCGGTGCGAGTGCCTCTGTTTTATCGTACGCGCATTTCCAGGCCTTCAAATTCCCCGATTCTATGGAAGTTCATTTTCAGTGTACGATTCAGATCTGCCGGTACCGCTGCCCCGATCAATGTTCCGATACAGCGAATGTGATAGCACAGCCCGGTGAATACGGGCCGCCTTCAATCGACACATTTCTGAAGACAGGGGGTCTCGAAGCACGCCGGGATGAGCGACGCATACGTCGTCAGCGGTCAACGTCACCCGAGAAAGAAGTAGGTGTGAACCGCGTTATCCGTGTGGTGTCCGCCGGCGACTTGACTTTCCCTCTGGAAGAAACACCAAGCGTGGCCATGCGAACTACTACCGGTCTAGTCTGCATGACGACACCGGGTTTTGCGGCTACTCTGGGTGCGCTACTTGCCGCATTGTTCGCCTCATGCGCTCTCTCGTCCATTCTTTTCCTTAAGCTGAGGCCACTTGACGCTCTCCGTACCAAGACAGCTGCACTCGCTCATCCTTCACCGACCACACCTTCCGTTATTAACAAGAGTTGTTTCTATACATAATGGTAGTTCAACGATGCCAACTTTTGTTGTAACGAGATTTGTAAATATTTCAACACTTCGAATATGTCTTGTCAAGGTAAATTTGCATGCGCCCCGAGAGGCTTCGTACGTAAAAGACTCAATAAGGAATAGTAATCGATAAATATAACAAAATCTTTTATATCAATTCATTCTTTTATACCATAAAACTAAGTTCGTGTTACTAGTCTCGTCCATATGGAAAGAGAGGCTTATTCGGAAAATGTAAAACTGTGTTTACATTTGAATTTTTGACATGTAAGATTTATATCCCACAAAAGTAAACTTAGTCGCATAGTCACTTTGCACAAAAGTAAATTATAGAAAAGATGTTAACAAATCTAACTATTATGTGTGATGTAAAAATATTTGTCATTGAGCAAATAACAAACTAATGTATATTAATTATGCAAACACAAATTTACAAGTAAATTAAGATTTTTTCATAAATCGAAATGAAATTCAAGTATGTCTTAATCGTTTCGTGTAACACAGTACGATTATTGTAGTCAAAGATGGTGCGATGGTGATGGTGCGAATACTCAAATCTAAATAAACTTGTAACTTGCTCGTCATGGAATCATTTTCTCATTGTATAACTAGAAAAACCTTTACATTTATGTTGTCAGAAATGAATATTTTTAATCACATTATACTATAAACAAATAGTTAATTCTAATTAATATTCGATGCCACAAAACAGTTCAGACAATTTTTGGGCAATTAATTTATCATGTTAAATTTAATTATCGTCTTAGATCCAGATGTAAACACTGTTTTTGACAATTCTTAGTCAATTTAAGTTAAAGTAGCAATAACTTTTTTATTTAAAGTAAGTTGCCAATTAGATATCTTGTAAAGATGTTAGTAGCTGTGTCAAGTCTGTGCCAAATGAATTTATAATATTGATTATCTAATGTTTTATTACAATAAAATAAAATTAATAATAATTAATCGTTGATTACTTTGGTAATATTCTATAATATTTATAGTTGCTTCCCAGTATACAATTATTTGACTTGTAATTTTACATGAAAATTTAAGAATTGATTTATGTTAATTTATAAGTTATATAGACAATGCCACAATTGTTTCTGATAAAGAAAATAGTATATTCAGTTTGTATATTGCACTTATTGACGCCAACAATTATCCATGCATTAGAAATCCAAAGATAATCAAATTCATGGCACGGGAAAGTAGTTATGTGTAAGCAATTATTATAAAATTCTTCATTTCTGTTACCTCTTTTCAGTTTGAAGTGTTTTTTCTCTTAACTAACTAGAGGCAACAGAAGGGGATAAAAAATTGAGCATTCATTTAATATTGCTAATTTTTTTGTTAACTTGTCATTAAATATTAAGGAAAATTATTGAAAGTCTGTTTCTAATATTAGATAAGATAAAATAAACGTTATACATAGAAAAATTGTTGTATTATCACATAGTTAAGTTGACTTATTGGTTTTATTGGAATTTTCGTGTTATAACATTTTTTATCTTTAGTGTATTGAAAATTATATATATAAATATATATACATATATATATATATATATATATATGTATGTATGTATATATATATATATATATATATATATGTGTGTGTGTGTGTGTGAGTGAGTGTGTCTATAATTTATTTACTTTATTACTTCATTCTACCTCCTTATTACGTTTGAAAAATAAACTGATGAGTTTATGTATAATATATTTTATTTGTAATCGTTACAGATGTGGCAAAAATAAAATGAAATGTTTTTGTCTTTTATTTGATTTTAATTCAATTGAAATTACTTTTGTTTTATCACGTATATATAGATATTGAGTGTGTATTATTTCTTACTGCTTCACAGGGACAAATCAGCCTGTTATTCTGAATAGTATAGAAAAATAAAAAAATAATATTTTAAGCAATATCTTTTACCAAAACTCATCTTAAATTTTGTTTCTCTTTTTCATTCAGTGTAACAAGAGCAATAATAGCTGTCATTTAAAATAAAGCTCGACAAAATCTTTCAGATCACAATGAAAAAAAATGTAAAAAAAAAGCAAATTATAAAACAGATTCGATCGGTCGAAGCAAGCGACATGCTTGTATACACCTCTATTAATATCGGAATATACCTCTATTAATATTTTGTCACACTAATCGATTATATCTGGTCAAAAACCGTGATCATAAGTGTTTTGATCTGATTACTTTAGCCATCCCCAATACAGAAAGCTCTGTAAACAAATACTGAGCTCTTGTTTAAAAGCAAGTGATTTTTTACGAGTACATAGAAAACCCAAAAGAACTGTTATAACTTACACGATACAAATATTTTATTTTTAAACTTATTAAATTAAATACAAACATGATGTCCTTTTCGTCACCCAAATTTCTTACTTAAACACAATAGTATGCGCCAACATTGCTGCACTCCACTTCCCTGATATTTCATCTTAATAAATAAACTATCCTATTGAAAATGTTCTTCGTTAAGGTCACTAACAAATTCATTACTTTAGGAAAAAATATAAGTGGGAATATAGGAAATTTATTTATAAGTACATGTAGCGATCTTCTAACCAACGTAGGCCTTTTGTTATTAAATCACTAATAGGATGTGCGTGTGTTGCAAATCTCACCTTATCTCGGATATAACAGAAATTATTAGGATTATTTATAAAAATTCGCAGAAATCAACTACCATATATCTTTTAAACAAGGGCCAATGTTAATTATTAAACTCATATTAATATTCAAGGGCATACTATTTCTCATTTGGATTTAATTTAAACCGGGACTAATTTTCACCGTTGAAAATGTTATGAGTGATTGTCGTCAATCTTTTTTAATTTAAATACTTTGAGGTTTAAATATTCACTTTTTTATTGAGCCATGTCAAGATAAATTCGTGCACAATTCATAGTTACATTCGTTTCTAGAGTCAGCGTTAGTTAGTACAAAGATGGGCGCTGATCCGCCTAAACGTCCTTATTCATAAATATTATATCATAAAGACCTCGAAACCCTAATAGTAGCACTTTTTTATTTTAATTTGAAACCCGCAGATGTTAGATGATGCGCGATGATGGATTATTACACATAATATTGTCGACGTAATAAACACAGTTGTAATAGGCAAAGTATTGTATAATTCCAAGGAGAAACAACAACGATAATAAAGCTGGTCTAAGTTCATGCTGGTCAATGCTTCGAAAAAATACTTCGCCACGATTGAAAATTAATATTATTATTTTTTCTATGTTCATTACATAATATACCAAACGTACACCTTGTTCTTAATTTTTTCTTATTTCTTGCAAAACAATGTCAGCATTCAGTATTCACAGTTAGAATCTTCACTTTAAGCTTATTATATTAAAGAAGTATATTTTTCTCACTCTCACTTGGAACATTGTTTTCATCTCTTAGTGTCGATGCCATTTTGAAACAGGTACGCCTGGTATTTATGTACATCGATTGAAATAATTATCTTTATTTACTTTGAAATGATGTCACGCCCGACGATATCTGCAAAATTCAGAAAAATTCATTGATGTTCTTTATTCTACCCAATTTTCTATCAATATGAAGAATACAGTCTAGCCAAATTACTTTTTCAGTCATTATCTGTAACTTACATAATATTCAATCATGTAATTTTATTATAATAGAGGTATATCTTCAGAAATATTATGCTCACACACAAACATTTCACTTTTAATCCATACCAGTCCAATTGAGTTGGGTTAACACACAGAGCATATTATGTAAGGTTCCGTATATATTGGTAATTGTGTATTCTGTACTTATTCTCCTGTAAGATTGTGCCATTTTTTAATAATTTGTGTTGTGATTTTATTTTCAAAATTAACACAACAAATTCAGGTTTCTTCAAAGTTTAATTTAACCCGATACAAATTTCATCTGACTAGACTACCGTACTACCATATATGTATATATATATATATATATATATATATATATATATACACACACACAGACATATATATATATATATATATATATGTAGAATAAACGTTTTATGTAAAGATGTTTGACATTTATACTTGTGTTGAGTCCTCTTGTCGATAAGTTAATTGGGCTTAGTGATGTCAAAAAATACTAACTATTACTGCGTAAAGAAGCGACACTCACCACCAACCGCCAATTCAACGTCGCCCGCAGATGCCCGGTACGATCGAGGGTATGCGTTCCTAGGTTGCCGCTTGATGCGTGCGCATGTGATTTGTTCGAATTTGCGATGTTTTCTTGAATTGAACTTGCGTAATTCAGTTCATCAGTAATTTATGATTATTTATAATAGACTTGAGCGATATGAGTATTATGAGATACTGAGTATGACGTATGACGAGTACGTGTATTATAAAATATTGGTAGCGTATCGGTGACAAAATACTCGACGACTATGGGCGAGGTTATTCTGTTGTGAGAGGACTCTATTACAAATATATGTGGACTTACTACAAGTAAATAATGTGCAATAAATATTAATTGTCATTTATTATGAAAGATTCAATGGTCATGTTCTTCATTTTTTTACAGCTAAAATTGACAGAAATTCTTATAATTTCTAAAGGTGATATTTTTTATAAAATACAGTATTATTAGAAATATTTTTAGAGATTTTCTTATAAAATTCCATAAATATTTATAGCTCTATGTTTAGGACTCATAAGTAACTGATGCATTCAAGATAATAATTTAGAAAGTATATTCATGTTGTTATCAACTATCATGGTTGCAGCATATCATGTTGTTAACAACTTTTTTTGCCTTTTTATTTTACTTCAATTATTTTTAAAATCACTTTAATGTATTTGTTTTTTTCGGGTTGCATATGATTTTAAGTTTTCTTTTCTAATTTTTATCATTTAATTTTAAGAGTAATTGCTATTGGTGTTTTTAATTGAATATGGGCTCAAAGTTTAAAATTTCGTAAATGATAGAAAAACGGAGAGTTTTTAAACGTCGATGTAATTGTAAAATGTATCCTTGTAGTGTCGGCCATTGGCTTATTATATTGTTTAGTTAGAGATCTTTCACGTGTAGCAAATCTAATCAAGTGAAAAGAAGTATAACAAAGACAATATTGACAATACCCATTTATAAATAAACAAAATATATTTTTATTTAAGATTTTATTTCATTTTGAAAATTCATACTGATTACTTTTTCAAATTAAATCTTAAATTATTATTATTAAATCACTTACCCACAATATTATGTATAATGTGAAATGTTTATTTACATAATTATATTTTTACAGTTACGTAATGATGAAGACATACGCGCCAGTACAAAGCTAGTGCTAAGCAGCACGTTATCGAGACAGTCATTCGATTGACGCTATTGATTATAAAGTGAAACAGCTATGTTGCTAACGTACAGCGTCGACTCGCCCAATCGACGCGATTACCCGCAACGATCGAGACCGGTTATTCTGAATCTGTACCTGTATGCTGTTGACAACCCTAGAATAAATACACACAGTCGCAAACGGCTACGGACAAGCTAGTCTGTGTGTATAGTGTAGGCAATTAAATTGGTTCGCTAGTATGGAATATCGGGATGTAGTAATGCTGAATTCAGTCTAGAAAGTCAGGCCTTTTAAAGTTTCGTAGCAAACTAGAAAATTTATAATTTCGTCATGTTTCTATACATACCTATATGTATTTAATGCATGGAAACTAGAGACAGATTTTTTTGCTTACACCATCAAATCAGGGAATATTTTTAATTGTCTTTCAAGTTGCAATCAGAAATGTCACGTAATATCCTTTCATTATTCCCCCGCGTTCAAAATCTGAGAATAAAATAGCTTCTCAATTACTCCAACTATTGTATTGGATAATTTTTTAAATATAACATTAGATAAATAATTTCATTTAAGTTAAATTTAATATAATTGATTAAAATAATTTTTTAAAACTTAACAAATAACTTTTTAAAACTTAATCAATACATATAAAACCTTTATTTTACATGTTTTTAAAGTTTATTCCATAAAATATTTAAATTAATACTTATTTATTTGAAATTATAAACTAATATATAATATAATAAATAATTGTAAATTTAATTTATTTCTTAGAAAATTAAATATTTTTAAAAACGATTAAAACGTTTGCTTCATTATGCTACATTAATGAAATTAATAAACTAACTCTTTTAAATATGAGAATATTTACAGTTAAAATAAATATTTATTAAACTCTGATGTACAATATACAACAAATAAAATAACTCATTAAATTATTTTAAAATATCTTGTATAAGAAAATTTACTAATTACTTTTAATTTTACAAACTTTTTGTTTTAAAATATTTTTACTATTAATTTTGGAATTATACTTATTATAATAAAATAATTTATTTTTCTTTCAAGTTATTTGATTTAACAAAGTCTTCCCAACTGAAACGAAATAAGTAAAAAAGCCCTAATTTGTCTTTGAACAAATTTAACTTTTTTAAAATTTTTATTACATCAATTAAAATTTGCTTTAATTTAGTTATATTGATAAATTAATACTTTTAAAAACAGTGTATTTTACAAGTGTTTGATGGTTATCGACACCCTTGCCAACATTATTGAATTTAAGTGAAACTAAATTTATGCAGCATGTGCAGTTCAATTTAAGTTACGCGGAATTTAGAACTGGGGTGGTCTAAACACGAATATTTCCTAATCAATATTCAAAATTGAAAATTATACTTTAGAGCTCATATTTAAAAAAAGTATTTGTGTTAATTCCAAATTGATCGGAAATAAACAATTTAGAAGTATGCATTTGATTTAAAAAAAAACATAAAGCGTGTCCCCAACCTAATCGTTTTAATTAAAGAGAATGTTATCAGTAATTTCATTAAGGCGTATTAATTTTTTTTATTTAAGTAAATAACTTTATTAAAGCGTATTTAGGAAATTTGAATTCAAATTATTTACAATAATTAAAAACTTACACACTTAATCACTTAACCTTGTTCGCAATGATTACAAATTTATAAAAAAAATTTGAAATGTTGTTATTATTTATTAACAATATTTTCCAAAAATATCATAATATTACACAAGTGTTGATTGAATGTAACTCTCTGTCTTTACTTTGGGAAATAAGACTTCAATATTCCCTTCATACATTTTAGGGAAATAGGGCCGTCATAATAATTGTCATTTTATGTATAAATCAATAACTTCATTAAAGCGTATTTAAAAAATTTGAATTCAACTTATTTATAATAATTGAACTTGAATTTACATATATTAATCCTTGTTCTAAATATAGACCATTTCAATCAATACAACGCTCAAACTTGCATCTTTTTCTAAAGCTTTGTAACCTCCCACATTTATGGCAACACAAAATCTAAAATATTCGCAATTATTGCGATCGATAAAGCATGCATAGCGCGCGTACTTAGATTGACAGTTAGACAGGTGGAACAAATTATAAAAAAATTATTTTTTTTCTTATGTAATCCAGTTACTTTTCCTTAATCACTCCGTAATGTTTGGTTACTCATCGAGATGTAACCTTTTACAATAAATCTATAACCTACGTTGACATCTTATCAACTTGTATCCCTCTTCTGAAGGATAACCTGTTTTCCTTGATCAAAATTAAAATTTTAGGCTAGTCGATAAATTATTTCGTGAAATTTAAATCCTTCACGTCTTCACTTATTCGCTGAGTTCTGACTTATTATGCAAGGCGTTTCCATTTTTGGAGTCTAGCCATTATTTTCCCAGGGGTCCATTCTAATTTTTATATTCTATAATATAAATAATATACTTATTATTCCATTTAATAAGTAGCTTGTTTACTGAGAACAATGAAGGTGCAGATTTATGCATTCGATAACTTCCTTCTTTTGTGCAATTCCATGTTGTATGTGTAATAAAATACCAAGCTTGACCAGGCATTTTCTTTTATTTCTTTTCTCATATCTAGAAATTCTACTTTAATCATGTTTACAATTGTCAAATATTAAAAAATATAAAAAAAATAATGTACGAAACTTTTTTTTTTCAAAATCTATTCGAAATAAATTTAAAATTTGTAATGGACATGACCAATTTTTGCCTGGTCACACCTAATAATACCCGCGGTTGTAAAATAGATACGAAAAAACTAAAAATCAATTAATGAATTAAGGTGATTTTTTTACATCCTTAGAGCTCGGAAGCATTTACTTATGTGGAATAAAAAACGTTGCTTGCACCTTATGTTGACATTCCATTGAAAGCATAGAAAATAAGCCGTATAATCTATATTGTATATTTTATATTGAAATGATATAACTTTTCACCCTTAAAACCATTATTATAATATTTGAACCACGGAATAAAATATCCAAACGGTATTATTACAAATTAGAATATCACAACGCGTTGTGAGAGACTTATTTTGACAGTTGGTAACAGGTTATAAATGACATAGGCGTCCGTTTGCATTTGAATTCTTGCAGTGTCGTTTGCTAGCAATTTGCTTGAGTTTTTTGACAATTTTTATTGACAATTGATGTTTTACACAGGCTGTTTCATCCACGCCACGATTCTTTTCATATATTTCGGATATCGTTTACCTAATTATGCAACAACTGCAATGTAGACATGCGACAAGCATGTGTGTCCTCGTTAGCAACTCATTTACAAACAAGATTCGGACGATGGCTATGATTCAGATTTGTAAAATATAAAATTTATCCAGAAATACTCTGTTTGCATTATTAGTTTATTGTTTTCGCAATTTTATGGCTTCCGTAACGCATTATTATCAGGTCAGTTATGGTTCGCATCGTTAATCTAGCAGCCCAAAATATATTTTTAGCTAATTTAAGTTTAAATTACAAAAAGTATAACTTATTTGCTGAAATATAAAATAACCTTAAGTCTGCTTATACAAATTAAAAGTTTTCAGTTTCAAATATTTAAATTATGAAACATTTTCACTTGGCTCTCCACGTTTTAAAAGATATAGTACCTGTGATAATAAGCTGTGACATTTTTTTCTCCTTTGGTACGAAGGCTATTGAGATGAGAACCTGATGAAACTTGCAGTAGATGTAATATGCATTCTAGTGTTTTCGTTCTACTAAATTTGCGTGCGTGGTGTTGCCTATAATTCTTATAGTCTGTATTACGAGTCTCTTGGGTATCTTCAGACAACATACAATTGGTAATATGGCTTCTTGGATTAGTTGTCCACCATGTATTAATAGTTTATGGATAGTCTGCGGCGTGTAATACCGTTTATATCTTGATATATAAAAATCTGCACTCTCAGAACAATATTTTCGAAAACCCTACGCGCTGTGTTACCATTATTACTCGTACTGCATCCAGGTTTTGTCATATTTACCCACCTCAAAGCTCCACTTCATCGCGGAATTGATTTTCGACGTAGGTATTTTCTTCTAATGTCAACAGCTTCTTTGATATTCTTTTTATTTGCTTCGACTTAATCTCTAACCTGCATCATATAGGTAAAATACATTCAAAACATTTAATCCAGGCATGAAGGCTCGATAGTTCTATAGTTATTGCACTTTAGTTGCACCCTTTTTTACGAACAATACTTAAATTGTTAATTTCCATTGAAATGGCTCCGTAAATATGAAAGCTTTGTGACGCTAGATTTGAAAAAATTCTAGAAAGTTTTCTGTTAATCATGGTTAGAAAAAAAAATCTGTTTTATTGATATTTCGCGTTTTTCTACTTCTAAAATAGGGGGATATCATTTTTGTATTTGAGATTTAACAATTTCAATTTCTTTTCTAATAAATACTGGCGTCTCTCCCTTTAAAAGCACTTTTATTGGCTGGTAATATTTTGTCGATGAAGACAGAGGATTATGCCATAAAATAATTTTTTTGTTGACTTTCACTAGTATCAACTACAGAAATAATTATCATTTGCAGTGACACGAGTTAAACTACAAAACCGTAGGAATCATGACATTCATATTTTACTACAGAGGAGAAATAATTCTTGTACTTACTCTGACCCGATGCTCCGTCACAACCCCATTTGAAAACTAAATGTAGAGTTGGAAATATGTTTACATCTATGTTTGCTTCTTTCGACACTTCATTTTGTAATATGATAAGTCCTTTGAATTTGTGGTCGACCAATGACTGCAGTTCAATTTCCACAAAAAATTCTGCAATGTGAATGTCATATTGATAACACTGTTTTTTGCATTCAAAAGCATATGACAATTTAGTTTTTGTCGTTTTTGTGTGCTTAACTTATCGGACGCATTGATATATAATGTCCATCATAGTTTATCTTGTTCAGAAGATTTTTTGGGGCCGAATGCGCTTTTTTTATTTTGGTGGTCCTTTTGGGCGAATAGTTCATCACTTGCTTCATGATCTACGCAGCATCGCACTTACCTGCTGCTTGAAGGTCCATTTGAGCTACGTGAAAATTTTTACAAACACTGCTAATATTTAACTGCTAATATTTTCGTTTTTGACATTTTTTGCTGCTGTCCTCAAAACATTTGCGAGGCTGACCATTGAAAGAGCTACTTTTATAATCTAACTCAGCAATTCTAACTCATTAAATAGATCCTCCCCATCAGTATCCCACCTATTTTCATGTGTTTACTTTTGTTCTAGGTTGAGACATTGTGCTTTTTTTGGTCTCTCTCCAATGCCCTCCAACTGTCAATGTATTACAGAAATGTAAATTTGTCGTTGTGTTCTGATAGCGAATCTTTCATTTAACTGTAAGATTGCCGTGTAAAGTAGCAAAAATAAAAATTTACTTTAAATTTTGATTTGGGTCTAATATGCTATCATATGCAACCTCGTAATTAAAATGTCTTTTTCGGGGATATGGACAAGGAGTTTCGGTGATTTCAGGTTCAAACTCTAAATCTTAAGCAATTAATTATAAATCAAGTAGCAATAGTTCAAATCCACGGCTTATGCGGTATACGCCTAAATCTTTTTTGACCAGATCGATAATTTTAACTGCTTTTGAAAGAATAATATCTAACTTTTGCAAAGTTATGCTTACAGTTTTATTTTTCATAAAATGTACCATATTACATTATATTGAACATACGAACATATAAGTCTTTAGTTTTGATATTAATGAACTCGCCACGTTCCTTGCTTCGCTGTCATACTTTTCATTAATAAAAATAGGTTACAATGCATGGTAAATTTTATTCATATTCAAGCAAAGAGCTTTTAGAGCACCACTCTATTTTCACATCGCGTATTTGAACGAGATTTTAAGGTCAAAAGAGGTATTTGGTTCATATTAATATCCCAACGTGAAATTAATGGTAAATAAAATACATATATTTCATGAACTATAGAGAAAAAGTTTTAAATTTCCAATGAGCTTTTAGCGGCATCATCATTCTACCAAATTAAGCATGTGAACCGTACACGGAACGTAAAACGCCTGAGGATTCATGTCCAATATTTTTGTAGGTCTATATGTTTTCCTCTCATGTTTACTCCATATCCTTGGCCTCGTAAATATTCTAATTTATTATTGCATGATTTTAAGAAAACTAACAAATCAGTTACAGATAAAAAACCTAAAAAATGTTCTCTTGCCTCAGCAAGTTTTGTTGATGGGTTAAAATAAACAAACCTTACAATAACTGTAAGTTGTTCTTTGTATGAAATATAAGGTGTGCAATCTAGAATCATCATATTTAGATTGTTTTAAAACACTACAATAATTTAATTTTTTTCAGAAATTAAATTAATCAATACATTTTGAATGGTACATACGAAACTGAGCAATTTGAATTCAAGCAATGTGTTTTGATAGTATGTTATAAAAATTTGAAATACATTCTACTAACTTTAGAAAACTTCCATTATTTGAGTCGAACAATTTTTCAGTAGATCTTCTAGAAGCTAAATTTTTACCAGCTAAAAACTTTATAATTTCGATTACCCTCTCCAAAACTGCCGTTCACCATAATTGAGCCAGTCCGATGAATGATTTTGTTATTTTGTAATCGTTAAACGACCTGCTGTTGCTGTCAGCAGGATATGTAGATATTTTAATCAAAATAATCTTAATTTATCGGGTATTATTAGTAGCCAGGAAACCAAATCGTTTGCGAGATTTTCCGAAATTTGTGCACCCGATGGAAATTCAGAGGTCGATTGATATATCTGGAGTAGGCGAGGTACTAGGGAGGATTGTGTCTTTTGAAATAGGATTCCTTTCCCTTGAAGTAAGTGTCTTTTCTGAAGTAGGTGCCTCTTCTGGAAATCTTCTGATTGTCCAGTGACGTGACGTAAATTAATAATTTGGGTAGGTATCTAACAAAACTTAAATTCTCCAAACGCAGCTAAAAATATGGCAAACGCAATATTAGTGTTAAAACGTCTAATGAATTGGAATCGATATTCATCTCTTTATTAGCTACTACAATCCTATGTATATAAGACAGGCAGACATAGAGCCAAACCAACTAAGGCGTAATGATAATTAACAGGTAAGTTGAGTTATTAAAGTTATTTGATTAAAATTTGTTTTCTAGGTTTCCAACTATCATAGATGCCAAAAACAAAGATATCCAAAATACAAAACCACATTTTATTCTAAACTTAACTAAAAGAAACTTACCGGGTCGAAAAAACGGTCAATCGGAGAAGTTAGCTTTTTAATGTTTTCTTCTTTCTTTAGTTTTCTCTTTTTTATTTTGAGCAGCCGGTATTTCTTTCTTCACCCGCTAATTTGGTCATCTCCAATAACAACTAAACAAACCACGATAAAATATCTCACACAGTAACATAATTTTAGCGCACAGTTGTTAAAGGAGGAGGTTCTAAATTGGGTATTTGGCTAATTTTTTTTTATTTCATTAATCATAATTTCAAGGTTTTTTAATAATCTTAATAATTGATTAAATATTTTTTTTAATAATCTTAATAATTGACCGAATTATAAAAGTTTAAATTTAACCTTTAGAGAAGGACGGCAATACTGTGTGTGAGGTCATTTTTAATATTGCACATTATATTCCACGAGAGGAAAGGAGACAGGGATATACCCAACTCTATCCGTATCTTCAAATTTAGAAGCCTACAACTGATTTATTTTTCAATAAATTTTTTTCAAGGCTGGTTTTTAATTAACTTATATTTTACAATATTGTAAGAAAAATATCAAAATTTAGAATGAGTCAACTACCGTATTCGTCGCGTATATACACACACACACACACACACACATATATATTTATATATATATATATGTATATATATTGCAAATTGGTGCTAGATAAACTATCTCAGAAATATTAGTTTTTAACATTAAACAATTAAGAGATTTCATGTTGTAACTACAGGTTTTTCCTTTAAAGTAGTTGCCGTCACACTAAGCGTAACACTGCGAAAATCATTTCTATTACGTACAGGATAAAGGTGCACTCAAGGTCAACAAATTACGCTTGATGTATTGTCGACTGTGCATAATTACTTTTAATTTAATTACCTACCATCGATTGGCAACTGTGTGTGTGTCTGGCACCGACTTCAATAACTGTTATGTAAAAATTTACATTTAACTCCGAAAAATAGATATGCTATGGAAGTTTAAAATTATTTTTTGATTTTATGCGTTTGAAGTCGATTATGATTTTCGTTAAAAACATATTATTTTATTTCTGCACTGCATTGATATCGTAACACTTAACATTTTAAAATAAAAAAAAAACCGAATGACATCCTTAATTGACAATGTTAAGTTAATTTCCACAAAACAACAATTTTACACAAAATTGGCATTTATCTACACGAATTAAATAACTTTCTTTCATTATAAAATAAGTAGGTATACAAAACGCTACGTATGGCCCCTCACTACGCAAATTTAGTGGTGTGGTTATTTGTATTGTGTTGATGTCTATATACACGCTTCGAGCGAGCGGCGATATGCCAAAAAACGGGCGGTTCGTGTCAAAGGTGCGCGGAGTTATGAGTTGCTGCACGGTGATGTGACTACTTGATTAAACTCAATTTTTAGAGTTAAAATAAAAATGTATTATTAAGTTTAATTACAAATTAAATTAAAAACAGATTTAATTCTATCGAGTACAACTAATGAATGCCCTCTTAATGCTGCTTCGTCCGGTATATAAAGCATCTGTCGTCCGGTGTCACGTTCTCTTCCGATCTGCAGTGTCAGCTTTTGTGTGAGAATTGTCGGCGAGTCTTGCATGATCAGCAATTTGGTAGATTGTTTTGTTTAAGCATAGATCGTATCATGAGTTCAGAGTTCCGCTTGTTCATTTGATATATTATTAGTTCTGTTAATTCGTTCGGTTTCATAATCTCTTTCCGTTTGCTGCGTTGGATCGTTCGTGCGAATTGTCGCTACATATTGTATGACTAGCATTATTGGTAAGTAACTGATCTTGTTAAGCATGACTCACACCGTGACATATGCTAACTCCTCCCTCCCTTAGCTTGAAAACAACCCCGTGTGAAGACGAGGAATGGTCTTAGTTGTTGTTTACAACTCTGACGTGTTGATAGTTGCGTTGGGGCTTCTTCTTTACTACAGGATTCCCTCTTCTTCCACAATCCTTGCCAGGTCATTGGTATCGTTGCGTAGTTATCTAGGTCTTCATTTTTTTGTCAAAATTTTTATTTCGCATTGTGAACTTCCATCATATTTTAATATCCAAGCATCTTGACAATAAAATTGTTTTTGTGTGATATATGTACATGTTTCATCATGTTGGCCATATCCATCTGGGCTAATTAATGCGTATCTTCTTCAGAATGGAAGTATTTGAAAGGATTAATTTTTTTTGGATGGGAATGGAATGGATGTGGGAGTACGGAATCAATTCACTTGAACCATAGGCACCTTAATCAGAAATGTGACAGTCTCTTTAGTCATATATGCTCTAACTTTAACTAACGTTTCCAAAAGTGCAAGATCTGTTGATATAATTTCATTATTTATATCGTTACGTATTTTCTGAATGACTTTATGTAACACATCTAAATTCATTATACTACTATGTATCTCACCCAACCTAGCATAAACCACAGCACTTTACGGTTTAAACTGTGGAAAATATTTTCCACAGCTCCACAGAGGCCACAGCTTAAAATCATTCGACACTTAAAATGTGGAAAACTTTTTTTGTGAGAAATTTATAACCGTATTAGAAAAATCATTGGTAACATTTGATAGCACGGTTTTTTTCATAAAAAGCAAAAAAACAATTCATTAAATAGTACTTAAATTTATATTAAATAGTGTTCCCTTATTGCAATGATAAGAAATTTGTGAGAAAAACAACGAAAATAAAGTGTTAGTTGTAAAATTTCTTAGACTACTCAATATCGAATATTGTACGCAATAAAGAAATTAACAGATACTATAAAAACACGAATGAAAGTTGTAAATAAAATTCAATTGAAATACGTCTTTTTTCAAATACATATAGATATAAGATAGTCAGTGTGAAAGGAGAAAAAATATTATGTTTTTCTACTTTTTGTCGTTCCTCTAGATATGTTCATATATATATATATATATATATATATATATATATATATATATATATATATATATATGTATATAAATATATAGTTGCACAGGATTTTTCCATCAAATGTAAATTTTCAATACTTTGTGTATTATTATAATTTTATTGAACAAGTGTACTTGAAATTTGTTTGTCACTTATAGAAAGTTTGAAAAATACGCGAGGGTCTGAGAAAAAAAAATATGACGAAAAGTAAGTAAAAACCACCACGTAATAACAAGATTTTGAATAAAACATGGACTCGAAACTTGATTTCATCTGTGGTTTGGATTTATAAAACCTCCTACAATTTGGTTTTCTTTTCACTTGAACACAATACACGCCGTGTGAATATACGATTTCAACATCCGACTGATGTTGGGTAAAATATTCCTGGACAAAATATAGATGGTATAATTGAAGGTAGACCTCCAGAAAAATATGATAACGTCCTCGAAGAAATAGTGACGGTTTCCAATCTTTTCGAGTATTGCATCAAGGCTGGCACGTAATTCTAGACAAAGACGTTAAAGTGATATTAAGGCTCGTTTTGGCTGCAGGACAATTCGTGCCCCTCAGATTATAGGATTAGAGCTTGAAAGTACTTGTATAATATTTCCAATATATATATATATATATATATATATATATATATATATATATATATATATATATATATATATATATATATATGTACTCTTTTGTACATTTCTGACCTCTGTCTGTACATTTCTCATTCCCACATTTAACATTTAAAGCACATAATCAAGTCTTCAATAGGAAGGTTTGATATTTTTCATTACAAAAAATGCAAAAAATTGTTTTACCATAGTTCTTATTGTTGTGACCTAATTGCGACAAAATATTTTTTTCTCAAATACCTTTAATATAGAGATTGAACAAAGTTTGTAAAAGGTAATCTTATGTCAAATAACTTCATCAATACATACATCGTAGAAAAATATTATGTGGGTAAGACGACCAGCAACGACGTGTGCACTCATGCGTCTGCCCGTAAGTTTTGTGATTAACCCAACACACAATGGCGGCGACAATTTTCGAGTTTTGTTTTGTTTTTTGTTTTTTTGAACGACGCTTAAAAAATAGAACTCTTTAAAAGTTTTATTTAAAACGTCTTTTTAACTGATTTTTTAACAACAGGTTTTTTTTATAATATTCAATTATAACTTTATTTTTAACGTTATTTGAATTTCTTATTAACAATTCTGATATATTGAAAATATGCCATAAGAACTTTTATATATATATATATATATATATATATACTCTTTTGCATAAAAAACGGGCGGTTTTGGTTTTGTCATATTATCAACAAAATATTATGTATTAAGAGGTTGTATTAATTGTTATTGATACTCGCAGGTATAGTAGTGTATTCTGGCACATAAAAACGAACGTTCTAAACTTGAAATTTATTCTTTTAGAATGAAAATTCTCTTTCACTGACAAAAACGTATTTTTTGGCGGTAAATGAAATCCAACTCTTATTAAGTTCTTTTTCATTTGTTACGTTTTTCATTTTAATGAATAAATTTTAATTAAATTTCTGCTGTTTGCTGCATTAGTTCACTTCTGTTTGCTGTTCTCAGTATGGTTGAACAAATGATAAGGGCTAGTAAAATTATTGCTCTGCTTGAAGAAGGCTGTAGCCAATGTTATGTGTCTCAGCAGTAATGTGAGCCGTTCCACCGTCCAAAGGACATGGCAGCGATACCAAAAAACGAGCTCCGTCAGAAGAAGGCCCGGTTCTGGAAGAAAACGGTGCACTGAGCCACGGGACGACAACTTCATAGTCAGTCAAGCGCTACGAAATCGTCAAGTTACGTACGTGGATTTCAAACAGAACCTCGAGGACGTCCGAGGTACACGAGTAAGCCTATGGGCAGTCAGAAGGAGACTTGAGGCCGTGAATATACGTAGCTTTCGCCCAGTTCATGGCCCTACATTGCTCCGTGAGCATCGAGTTGCCAGATTGAGATTCGCTCAAAATTTTTCGTCATAGACTCAACAGGACTGGAATAGTGTTTTATTTTCCGATGAAGCTCGTATATCGATTAGTGGTGATAATCAACATCGGCGAGTCTTACGAAAACCTGGAGAACGCTTCACAGAAGTGTGCTTTTAGGAAATCACCCCTTACGGTGGAGGCTCCGTAATGTTTGGGCTGGTATTAACTCAGATGACCGTACCGAGTTAGTTTTTATTGGAAATGGCACACTTAATGCGCAAAGGTATATAACAGAGGTTCGTATTCCTCATGCCCAACCCGTATTAATAGCAGCTGGAGGCGAGTCCATTTTTATGGACGACAACGCTCGCGCCCACCGCTCTAGAGACGTTGATGCGTATATGCAGGAGGCCGGAATTCGTCGTTTAGACTGGCCAGCTAGAAGTCCCGACCTCAATCCGATAGAATACATATGGGATAATCTCAAACGCCTCGTCAGAGCCATAAAACCAGCTCCAGAAAACATTCAGGTCCTTAAAAATGTGATCGTTGCTGAATGGGAACGTTTTCCTCGGGAAATGATAAAAAAACGTCGTCGAAAGCATGCCTAGCAGATTAAGCGCCTTGATTTTAGCTAGAGGAGACCATACTCGTTACTAAATTTTCAAATTTTATGTTAAATTAATAAAAAATATTCAAAAATAAACTTTAGCAATTTTAAATGTACTAAGTACGAAAATGCTCGTCTGTGGACTTTACATCGTTTTTTTTATTTATTCGCATTTTTAATGACTGAAGTAGGTAAAAACGATATCTCAATAATAAATAATATTTTCATCTTATCGCCATATAAAATGCGTCAAATAATATTAAAATAACTGATATGGTTTATTCCTATAAGAGCCCATTTTTTTGCAAAAGCGTTTCTGACGAGGCGTTTGAGATTATCCCATATGTATTCTATCGGATTGAGGTCGGAACTTCTAGCTGGCCAGTCTAAACGACGAATTCCGGCCTCCTGCATATACGCATCAACGTCTCTAGAGCGGTGGGCGCGAGCGTTGTCGTCCATAAAAATGGACTCGCCTCCAGCTGCTATTAATACGGGTTGGGCATGAGGAATAAGAACCTCTGTTATGTACCTTTGCGCACTAAGTGTGCCATTTTCAATAAAAACTAACTCGGTACGGTCATCTGAGTTAATACCAGCCCAAAACATTACGGAGCCTCGACCGTAGGGGGTGATTTCCTCAAAGCACACTTCTGTGAAGCGTTCTCCAAGTTATCGTAAGACTCGCCGATGTTGATTCTCATCACTAATCGATATACGAGCTTCATCGGAGAATAAAACACTATTCCAGTCCTGTTGAGTCTATGACGAAAAATTTTGAGCGAATCTCAATCTGGCAACTCGATGCTCACGGAGCAATGTAGGGCCATGAGCTGGGCGATAGCTACGTATATTCACGGCCTCAAGTCTCCTTCTGACTGTCCATAGGCTTACTCGTGTACCTCGGACGTCCTCGAGGTTCTGTTTGAGATCCACGTACGTAACTTGACGATTTCGTAGCGCTTGACTATGAAGCGGTCCTCTCGTGGCTCAGTGCACCGTTTTCTTCCAGAACCGGGCCTTCTTCTGACGGAGCCCGTTTTTTGGTATCGTTGTCAGGTCCTTTGGACAGTGGAACGGCTCACATTATACTGCTGAGACACATAACATTGGCTACAGCCTTCTTCAAGCAGCGCAATAATTTTACTAGCCCTTATCATTTTTTCAACCATACTGAGAACAGCAAACAAAAGTGAACTAATGCAGCAAACAGCAGAAATTTAATTAAAATTTATTCATTAAAATGAAAACGTAACAAATGAAAAAGAACTTAATAAGTGTTGGATTTCATTTACCGCCAAAAAATACGTTTTTGTCAGTGAAAGAGAATTTTCATTGTAAAAGGATAAATTTCAAATTTAGAACGTTCGTTTTTATGTGCCAGAATACACTACTATACCTGCGAGTATCAATTATAATTGATATATAAATATACATATATATATATATATATATATATATATATATATATATATATGTATATTTATATATATATATATATATATATTTATATATATATATATATATATATATATATATATATATATATATATATATATATATATAAACGTTCATATAGCATATTTTCAATATATCAGAATTGTTAATAAGAAATTCAAATAACATTAAAAATAAAGTTATAATTGAATATTATAAAAAAAAACCTTTTGTTAAAAAGTCAGTTAAAAAGACGTTTTAAATAAAACTTTTAAAGAGTTCTATTTTTTAAGCGTCGTTCAAAAAAACAAAAAACAAAACAAAACTCGAAAATTGTCGCCGCCATTGTGTGTTGGGTTAATCACAAAACCTACGGGCAGACGCATGAGTGCACACGTCGTTGCTGGTCGTCTTACCCACATAATATTTTTCTACGATGTATGTATTGATGAAGTTATTTGACATAAGATTACCTTTTTTACTCGATTTGTTTAAAATATGAATCTGATGTCAACATTTGTAATTTAATTACTTTGGTTGGTTTAATATTAAATTATATAGATTTGATTGTTACAAACTTTGTTCAGTCTCTATATTAAAGGTATTTGGAGAAAAAATATTTTGTCGCAATTAGGTCACTTCATCAGAAGATATGAAAAATTGAATTTTTCAAAAAATAACCAGAAGAAAAAGAAAAGCCAAAAGCCAGCTAAAGAAAGAAATTGGTAAAAAGTAAGAAATATATTTTCAAAATCCTGAAGAATACTAACAAAAAAGATGAAAACTAAAGACAATAAGAACTATGGTAAAACAATTTTTTGCATTTTTTGTAATGAAAAATATCAAACCTTCCTGTTGAAGACTTGATTATGTGCTTTAAATATGGGAATGAGAAATGTACAGACGGCAAAATTGACATTTTCACTACAGGAATCTGGAGTCAAGAAATATTCGTGTTAAAGCGACGAACCCTAATAATTACACCTTTTAATTAAAAATTGTTTGTTGATTGATGTAATTTAAACAAAGCCAAAAAGCTTTAATGTATCCAATAACTTATTTTCATCCTTTTATAGAAGAAGGTCAAATCTTATTAATTGGTAGTTTTTCAAATCCTTATATACGTGCCACCAAACCCTATGAAACAAAATAAGTCCGAATACAATCGATTTCCCCATTAAGTTTGACAAACCTTGGACCGCGCATGAAGAGTATACATGTCAAATTAACACACTGATTCAGACTTGATGTTTCAAATTTTCATGATTTTTAGTATGCAGCAACATACTATAGACCTATGGAAAATAATACCAAATTTCATTAATGTATTACACTCACTTTTGAAATTATTAAGTTTTAAAAATTCAATTTTTCACATAGATACTTCACCATTAAAAAACAAATCAGTAATACAATGTTTTTTTATCTTATATCAAGACCGCAATTTTTGGAAGATACCCAAACATTTTTTCGCTTCACTGTAAACTATATGTTCGGTTAGTTGCATATCACATCTCTTGAAGAAATCTACAATATACCAGGTGGTGCGAGATATGGAAATGAGGGTGATGGACCTGAAAGGTATGTAATTAGCACTTTACTGTCTTCTGCATCTTTAGCCACAATATAACTCAATTAACAAGTGTCACCATAGATTGAAGTAACATATCGACTAATATTTGCAAATACTATCTGCTGTAAATCATTCACAACGGGAAATATACTTGAAACAATTAAAGAAGAAAATAATTTCACATTTACTTTGGTTCCATGTATGAAGGCATGAAATTTCCAGTTGCCTAATACGGTTATAGCTGTACTGTGCCAACTAGCCAGTTGTTCTTCAGTTTTAATGTATTCTGCAAGGGTCAGAAATTCGAAATATATGTTATATATATTCTAATGTCCCCATTCAAACAATTGAATACAAGATTCACAATTCATAGGGTCTTTACAGGCTTGCTCTGGCTGCTAGTCTTTTTACTATCGCCCCACCCCATCACATACACCCTTTCCACGTGCTGTTACTGCAAAATGCCTTTCAGTTTCATATCCCAAATCTTGTTTGTGAATACACAAGTTAACAAAGTTTTTTTATTCTTATATGGGGCCGCAAAATCGTCCGAAAAATATAAGTTTTTTTGTCTCTAAACTCTTTTGCCTGGAACAGCTAGATGGCAGTAGTGTTAGTAGCTAGATAGCAGTAGTGTTGGCAGTCTGTTATCACAAAACTGAAATGTTTGATTTCTTCTTCTTTAAATATAAAATGGCAAAAGATTGCATGATTATTTGAGTAATGAAATGAATATGCCTCACTTGTAAAATGAAGGAATAATTCTTGGAAAAGTCACAAATGATAGCCACCTCAGATTCCAGGGGATTTTCCTCGGTACTTCTTAGGAATGCGGTTTGTTCTTTTGCCCCTCTACATTCATACTGGTAGGCAAATTAGCTTCAGTTTTCTTTTAAAAAGGGAAATCCACTAATCCACTGACCCCCTTGAAATCCGATTATAGAATTTTTCTGTGTATATTTGGACTTTACAAACTAATTTCGATAAATTTTTTAAATTTTCACTTTTTTAAAAATTCAAAATTAAAAATTCAACCGAACATTTTCAAAAAAAATTTAAATTGTAACCCCTGCCTTGTGGCATATCATATTAAAGCCCCATTCAAGAACCTTAAAACAAGACACTCTAGTATCTATAATCCATTCAAATTGAAGATGGAATGTTTGTAAACAATCGAATTTGACAATTAAAATATGGTTGGCACAAATATAATATTCGATCAGCTGACAACTATTTATAAAATTCATTGCATTATTCCCGGAGTATTATTAAAATATATACATAATCAAAATATTCACTTCAGAAAGTCTCACTATAAAAAATATTATAAATACAAGTATTATACCATTATTTTATTGATACGAATTCTAAAATTTTATACAGAAAAATTGGCAACCCTCCACTTTTTTGCGAAATAGTCAGGCGTTTCAAAGAATTTGTGAAAATAATCAAAATCTCGACGCTAAAAAAATATATGCTACTCACTAATTTTATAAGGCGTTAGAGTGAGATAGCTACAATATGTCAGCTTACGCTGCTATATTTCTAGATTTGATTACCTTATATGCAGATATAGTTATGGTATATTTGGCGTATAGATAATTAAACAAACATTGTGACATGTTATTTTCTTTTCAAATAAATGTTGGTGCTAAACTATTTTTCAATGTAGTCTACAAATTATATATGAAATTTAGGATAATGTTTTTTTTAAAAGCTTTAATGTTAAAATCTGTTAGAAATTTGCACCTAATTTAAGGATAAGATGGCCATATAATTTCCGACTCATTTTTCCTCTCCCTTTGCCTTTTCCGTTACTTTTTGCTTTTTTCTCGTACAAGTTTTTCTTTTCCGTTTCTTGTTTCTTAATTTTTTTGCCACAAGAATTACAATAATTGTTAAATGGAGTGCAATTTATATGCGGCCATAATTTACAAACAATTCAAAGCAGCTAATCTTTTATTTTTTCAGTTTCGTAGTAATTTTCAGCGTATTCCACGTATCATATATATTATTTTCGGGACCGCAATTTTCACCGGCTAATTCTATCGTTTCTTCCTCAGAACTTGAATATAATTTCATTTTTAGCTTTTCAATATTAAAATTTTTCTTCATAATCTTTTTATTGTTACTTTCTCTTTTTTTTCTCTAATGTAATATTGGGATGCGAATACCTTTGCTACTTGCTTGCACATGTTTCCGGACGCTATTAAGCAGTTCTACAACTGGGTACATATCAGTCAGGTACTTTGAAGGCGTATCCTTTTGTAAGCATCCTCATTAGATCTCTATGTTAAAGGCACTGTTGGCGGAAGTTCTTCTTGAACCCGTTCAGACATAGGATCCTCAAGTATCGTTGAAATCTCTTCAATAACTCTGTCATTTTTATTATTATCATGTAAGCATAATCTGGAATCTAAATTTAGCGCCATTTATGAATTTGTTATTCGATTTGTTATTGTATTCAACGAAAAAATAGTAAAAGCATAATCAATTTTATAAATATTAACACTACAACATCAAATTTCAATATACTAAAAAATCTGAAGTAAATTTAAATTTTGAAGATAAAAATGCTTTTTAATTGTTTTCAATACGACAACGTATACGGCAAAGTACATGTTCGGGTAGCAGCCGCTCACTAGATTTAGCTACTATTTTAAAACCGTACTTTCGTTGGAATTTCATAAAATCCTCAGTTTATCAGATAAAGATACCTGCTTCATATCAAATAAAAATACCTAGTTTTTGCTTAGGAATTTTGCGGGACAATTTGTGAAAAAAAATAATTGATTTTATTTTTTCGCCCAATTGTTAGCGGATGGCTGTAATTGATTAAGTGCAATTTGAATACATATGCACTAGTGACACAATACGATCTGTATGCACTGTTCGAGCGAGACAGATATATGTTATGTTCAATTTTTTTATTAACGATAAAAACTACGTCGGAACGGTACCGCCAAAAGAAAATGTAATATATAGGATTACACTACAAGTCAAAGCGTTATGACAATGTTTACTGCACATTATGTCATTAACTTTTATTATAAGTATGTTTAGTAAAACTAAATTATTAATTTTTGTTTTGAGGACAACCAATGCGGATCCGTATAATCATCCGTCAGTCTTATCTGTTCCACAAACACGAAACTTCATAATGGTATTGAAGAAGCCATATAGAAATGTACATAGAACTAAATAAATTTGAATTAATCCGAGCGCACAACTAGTATAATTATTTGCAATACTCATTATTTATATTATCACAATTCTTATGTCAAATTGCTTATAGATTCAAGAGATCAATTATATTTTTTTGTTAACTGTGTATTCGCATGTATGCCAACTTTTGGCGCGCACCGCTAGCAAAAAGAACAACATGACGGCGAAGCATCGGTGTTCCAGTCCGCACTAGCGAACGTATTTTCCCATTGGAATTTTGAACGACTGACGTTTGCAATTATTGCTCACTGATTTTTTGGCGTTTTGTAAATTATTTTCATTACTTTGTATTACATTATGTTTATTATATTATTGTTTGTTTCATAGCGTTAAGTTCTGTTTGTTATATAATAATATGAGTTATTGTTAAAGTGTATTTTTATTGTGTAAATAAAATGGCGTATGTACCAGGTACTAGCGGCGGGATTCTAACATTTTCATCGCCCATTAAGAAACGCTCTAAGAAGAATGATTAAGCTGGAAAGAAAAAACCACTTTAATAAACGTATATAAATACGTAGAAAAGATTACGCCCAAGGAAAAACACAAAAAATAGGTAGCAAAGCAAATGGCTGAAATTACCGGTGTTGGTCTAAGCACAATGTATAATACAGTTCGGGAATATAGAAGAAGGACGCATCCGCTCGCCTTTTCCGCACCCGCCAAGATTGATAAAATTACCTAATTTCAAAAGGACGACGTTCTACAATATTTTAAAGAAATTGAAATTCACATACCAGAAACGCAATAGAAAAAACGCAGAATCTGATATTTCTGTGATATAAGTGTGATAATCTGTAATTGTTATGATGTACGTAGTGTATTTATATTAAATATTTTAGTGATTTCACGTTTTAAGTTCATTGTGATGTGATTCATGTTCATGTGCACTGTGGTTAATTGTTTTCTGTGAAATAATAAAGTATTTGTGGTTTTTTTTAATATAAATATGTATTTTGTGTATTAAGTTCATTATGATTTGATTGTAACACTATAGTGTAATTTTTCTATGAAATATTAGTATATTACTATATATTAATATGAAATATTAGTATATTTTGTGTATTTATAATATATATTTTGAGTTCTTTGTGATGTAATTGTTGTATTTTTTCTTTAGAATGTTAACGTATTTGGTTTATTTTTAGACATCAGTGTATTTTATGTTTTTAAAAGTTGTTTTAGTCATTTCTTGAAAATTAAGTAATACTTGTTTTATTTTGCAATAATTTCATTTTCTGTGTTCTAACTAACATTTAGTTAAACTACTATTACTAATATACTTAGAAAATAAAGTATTATTTGTTAGTATGATAGAATATTATTTATTAGATAGACAGATAGTTGATGAAGGTTTGCCAAAGGTGAATTACTAGTAGAGATTTGGCTACCAACAACTTTTTAAATACGCCAGTCTTTAAGACTGCCAGTCTTAAGCCTGGATTAAGTATGAGAGGAATTTTGTTGGTATTATTATATATTTTTTATGTAACAGTAATATTTATAAATTATTCGAAATGCATCTTACTTATCTGAATTTCTCTTAAATATAAAATATAACCTATATAATATAAGTTACGTATGTATACAGTGTAAATGTGTACACTAATAAAAAAATATTTTTTAATCACAAATAAATCCACATCAAAATTACTAACGTGAATGTAAGAAAAAGGTTTGCAATACCTGAACTGTCAAAAGTGATTGTTTACAAACATTCTATCTTCAATTTGAATGGACTATAGGTCCCTATCGTCACCTGTTACCAAGCTATGGGTAATTAAAAATTTCAAAAAAAATTTTGTTAAAAAGTTAAATCTTTCAAAATTAGTACTTTCAAAAGTAATTGTGCTAGACAACTGTAATTTGGTATTTTTTATAAGTCTGTAGTATATGGTTGTATACCAAAAGTCATGAAAATTTGAGATATCAAATCTGAATTTTTCCCAAAATTGTGTTGATTTGACATGGAATGACCCCACATGTATAGATGTAGGTACATACTTACAGGCTCCGTTATAATCAGTGCTTACATACTATCATTTTACCCTAAAATACCCACCATCACAGAATATCATATGACAGTGTGTACTAATGTAGTATTTTCAATTAACTCATGACAATAAGAATGGAACTTTGTCAAAATCCTTAATTTTTTAACTAAAAAACCAAACTAAAAGTTTATATTTCTTACTCTATGTAATGAGTCAACGTTTCGGAATAACGGTAATCTAAAGTACCTAGTTTTTTGTTGCGCTATTAAAACATTTCGAAAAAATAAACATTATGAAAATCATATTTTTCTGTTTAAAAAAATTATATTTATCACATCGAAGTAATTAGATTTATTTCGATTTACTACTGTTTAAAGAAGCTCAATGAATGAAATCCAATACATTTATCTGACTTGTGAAAAAGACACTAAAAACAATTAATTACAAAAATAAAACATATATTTCAATAAAATGTAATCATTACAGAGTAAAAAAAATATTATGTTATTACATGTCAGTATTTTTTACTTTTAGTACTGAAATATTCAGAAATATTGCATACATACTTACATAAGTTCTAACGTATCACATAACTCGAGAAACCAATCTGGGTTAGAGATGCATATATTTATATATCAAATAATAATTTATAATCGACGTTATAAATTTTGCAACCCAGCCGTAGTGCAAGGTATTGTTAAGTCCTGTCTTTTAAATTTTACATTGAATACTATAGAAAATATCTTCTTTTGTACTAACATAGTCAATTTTGTCTCTTTAAATATGTAGTTTTGAATAAATTTCGTTAGTGAAAGCAGATCCGACACAGAAACTGTCGGCAATCATTAGGTTTATTTGGTAGGAAAGTCACCATTTAAAAATAGACAAATACTTTAAAGTTTCATTTTGTGTCCACCTTATTGTATTTCATATTATTATCTACATACATCCAAAATAAGCTGGTCAAAATTTAGTAAGGAGTTTTAGGTATTTTAGTACTTTTCGATCACAACACAGTAGAAAGATTTGTGCTTATTTTTGCGATATAATTTTCAAATTAAATTGCAATGATATCATTACAATTTAATAAATATAAAGCGATTTTTTTATTCTATAAGTAGTGTTCAGTAAGAACAAAAAAATGAAGATGATGCGGCACGCCTCAAACGCCATATTGATAAACAAATATTTCAAATATCCCGAGGATGGCTGGTCTTATGAAGGAAACAAAGTAGACACTTTTTGGAAAAAGATATAATCTTTTACTTTTATTAGAAACTCTTTTGTAATAGGGAAAACGTTTTGTTTAAGAAGACTCTTGTATCTTTGTGAATGACATGGATATCAAATATGGTTTCAGGATTATCCTGACCGTATATTATCGTTTTGACAGAAAATAGAAAAATGAGTTTTCATGTTGTGTCTTAACTGGAGATAGGATTGTTTTTTATGAAAGTTTGTTAATTTTTAAGTACGGCATTGCAAATTGGAAGTTTTTACATTTAAAATAGCATTTATATTTTAAAACATTTAATAAGATTACATATAAATATCCTAACATAATTTTGTCAAAAAAATTGGTACCGCAACATGAAACTAGTAAATTCCGTAACCAATACCCGAACAAATTTATATAGATTAGTTTTATTTCAAATAAATATCAACGTATTAGTTTAATGAAATTCGAGGTTTAGCTGTATTATTAATCATTAAATCAAATGAATTAATATTTCATACTTACAGGGAACTATAAAAAGTGCGTAAACTATGTCAAATCCTTAATAAAATCCTTAATATTTAATCATTTTCCATCTCTTTGTCATTAACGATGAATGAAAATGTCACGACCATAAAGAAAAATTATTTAGAGCACCATATTGTTCAGCAGTAAATAATAACAATAATAAATTTTATGATATTTTTTATGATAATAATATTTATGTTTAATTTTCGAAAATCCATTAATAAAAATTATTTTCACAATTCAAAATAGTTATTCTGTATTAAGCTTTGAGCAATTTAACAGGTGTTTCCATAATGTAATATTAATACATAATAATTGTTATCTTTTCAAACTTAATATTACGTAATAAATATTGTAAATTACGTACAATTACAATTAGCATCTAAATATATATATCAATTAAAAGTATATAAAATATATAGGGTATATTAAAAAATCTTTGCAGTCTCTTACAATGATAATAGTTAAATATATGTTTACTTTTCACTAATAAATATTAAACTAATTACTAGCCACTTACTTTTCGAGTTGAAAGTTGACTTATTTTAAACTGGTTGAGGCAAATTTAATTGAGACCAAGAGAGTTTTCCGATTCATAAGCTTCATCCAACTTCACATATTTTCGATATGTGAGAAGCAAGTTCGGCAGGATTTTAGGAATTTAGATAAAACAAACGCGATATTGAATTTAACAAGCAGTCGAATTATAAGTCGATTGGAAAAAGTCGCGCATTATTTTTTTTCTTCCTTATAAAAGCAGGGCATGACATGGCTTCATTGTTTTTCGACAATAGCTGTTAATTTTATAAATAAATATGTAAACTTAGAAATAAATTAATTAGCTTTAACAATATATTTACAAAAAAATGGACAGGAAGAGGCGGGCGGCGGCGCAACCTGTGCCTTCACAAAATGCAACTGGCCAAACGAGGCGCATGGATACCGACCGCCCTTTGTCGTCCATCCGCGTACATTTATTTCATAAAGTTTTATGTCATCTCATTTATGACGCGGAACTCGTTTTATATTATTTACTTTATTACTATAACTTACAAAATGTTATTGCAATCTTGCCCTTGTGAGAAGAGTTTATTACATTCAAAAATCACTCATAACGCGAACCTCGAATTCGTTGAAGTCGAACGGTAGCGACAAAGGTACCTATAGTTATTCCTTTCATTTTAAAAATGACCATGTCATTACGAGATTGAAGCGGGATCCGAACGTTGAGACACTCGGCATCCGAGATGATGAAACCGGCCGCAGGAACGAAAATTGGTTGGGTCGCTTGGCAAAATGTCAGCCCTCCCTCGAATCGGAATGAGGTTCGCGCGTCCACAATAACCGCAGGGCCATCCAGGAGGCGAGTGAATTGACAGCGGCGGAACCGGAGGCGGCGCGCGCTGCGAGGCGCGCGCGCTGCACGTGATGTCGGTGTAGAAGTGCACCAGCCGCAAGCGCAGCGCCAACCGCTGCACCCGCCACTGCCACAAAAAGCGCTCCAAAACCGGCCGCCGGCAGACACACGCCGTAAACGACCTCTTCACGGATGCGCCCCTGAAAGACAGTCACCGCCTCCGCCTTTGAATCGGGACTGAAAGCGAGATCAGCCTCGGAAATGACTTCGTAAAGACCGCTGACGCCGACGTCGGGTGAGCGGCGGCGGCGTAGGTTGCGCGGTCCGGCCACCGCGGGCGGCGCTTCCACGCTCATGCGTCTCGGCCCGTGTGGGAACGCAGAATTTTCCTGCTCCACGTTACTTGTTTGCTCCTGTACGATAAAAATGAGCATAAGGTTTGCGTAAGTATAATATTTACTTTTAATAGAACCATAACGAAAGAAAATGGTAAGGCATCTTTCATAATATGATATTACAGTAACAAATGCTTACTTAATACATTTAAAGATTTTCAATGCTACAAACAGCATTCGATACCTTAGATTAATAAATTATGCAAGGAAAAGATTAGATATGCAAAACAAATTACAGAAATTTATATAAACGACAATATATCTAAATAAAACTACAATAATGTATCAAACCGATGAATAACAACACTCAGTCGTAATGCAAACACGTGGATATTTTGGTCAATTGTTAGTTATTTTATGTTTGTAAGGGACAACGCATATATGTATTTTTCCAATAGAAAATAACTAATAGCTACGCACCTTCAATTGGTGGGTGTTCTTCTAAAAAATTATGTGTTACATAGACTCTAATTTAAAATGTAATAAACATGGTAAATTATTCGGGTATGTCATGTTGTAAATATTTTGTACGCTATCATGATTTACGTGCCTTCTTAATATATATATATATATATATATATATATATATATATATATATGTGTGTGTGTGTGTATATATGCATATATATATATATATATATATATATATATATATATATATATATATATACACTGTGTGTGTGTTTTAGTTGTAGATCAATAAATATTGGGTTCATTTTATCTTTAATTTTGCGTCAAATGTTAAAATTGCTGGCATGGTTCTTGGGGTTAAAGTATTATAATATATTTAGGTTCAAATTATACTTTAAGTCTACGTAATGTAATAATTCACCTAAGTCAAGACATTTTAATGATTAAAATAAGTAACTTAGGAAAAGAATAGAAAAGTTTTCGGAACTTATTAAAATACATCCTACAATGAATTATTTAAATGCAGCCTGCATTTAAATAATTCATTGTTCGTTCATTCATTATACGTTTGTTTTATAGGCTAAATTATTTAATTATTTCGTAATAAGGAATAGTAATGAGTAACCCGACATTCATAATGGGAAATGGTACGGGGTAAAACGAGCACACATTTTAGTCAGGCTGGCAGCGTTCACAAATATGGTGTTATTGTCTTCTTCATCAACTCCAGCATAAAAATAACGTACCCAACCGTGGCACACACTACATTTTACCCATCCTTCAGCTGACTCCGATACACAGCAGATGCAAGAGCAATCGTCATCGTCTTCCTCTTTTTATGAATCAGTATCCGTCTCAATTTCTTCCTTGGGTCTCCTAATTTTACTTTTGCCAGCTTTGTTGCATTTTTTCTTCTTTTTGAGTATCATTATTTTAATCTCAGTGTTCTTACAAAATTTCATTTTTATAAGGGGAATCTGTGAGTATTGCAGTTTTACCTCGTTTTCTTGTCTTCTTTTCTGTCACTTCAAATATTTTAGACGGCTTCATTGCATATTGAAGCCTTCTAAAATATTTGAAGTGGAAGCCTCGATAGGAAGGTATTCTAAAGGTGGTCTTTCTTTAGTATTCTAAAGGTGGTCTATCATTACAGTCGTTGGTTGGGGTGGAGTCCTCCAAAGTAGCTGAAGTTGAAGTATTCGGCTCGAGGGTTATTTCAGTGGTTGTCTGATTTTGAATATCTTTTATAGTGAAGACTTCTAAAGTGTCAGATATTGAAGCTATAGATCGGGGTGGTATTTCAGTGGTTGTAGTTGCATTCAGATCTTCATCGGATACAATTATTTCGGTATTAGTTGTCTATGTAGCTAAGAAGTCTGCTTCTGTAAATACATTCCGGTCTACTGGATATATTCTACATGTCTTAAAACCTTAAAACTGGATATATTCTACATGTCTTTTTTGCTACTTGAAAAGGCGTAACAACACAACCGGGATGACCTCGTAACCACTTTTTTACCTTTGCGCTATAGTAAGTACCTAGCGGCTGCAGGAAGGTACCGTCCAAGGGCTACAATTTGTGGGTGCGGTGTGCTGGTGTGCATAATAATATAATACGTTTTCTCTCGCATTGTCAATATTTTTGGTATGTGATGCATGTCCATCCAGTAGTAATAAGAATCCCTTCTCTTTCGTGGGCTTTGTAAACTTTATAAATGATTTAAACCAATCAAAAAATATTTCTGATGTTATCCAGTCATTATTACTGCATGTTCCCCAAAATCCCGATGGTGTGTCATCCAACAATTCATTTTTCATGCGTTTCCGAGCGTATATCAATATAAGCGGAACATAAGTTCCTGCTGTGTTAAAAAGGTCTCGGCTATTATTAATTGACCTCTTTCTGCTGACGATAGACAGCTAATTTATTTCAGACCTTTCAACGACAAAATTTTTGATGGAATCTTTGGTACTGTGCTGATATTCGTTTCGTCAATATTGTATATTCTGTCGGGTGTCCGTGATTACTTGTCGACAACCTCTTCCGACAATGTAAAGAACTCATTAAGTGCCACTTTGTTGAAACCCATAGCTCTCGCAGCAGAAGTTGACGCGGAGCGCCTGTATGTTAAATCTGGATGTCGCTTCAAAAATCCGCTGAGCCAGTCTTCTCCAGCCATTCCGTTTTCAGCATTCAGCGGATTTTCAAGATTATTTCCTTTGGCCAGTTTATAAGCTAAAATACGAAGCATTTTACCTGTTAATACGAATAATGGTGATTCCATAAACTTTATATATTAAGATAATTCATCATCTTTGCTAAAAACTGTTTCATAGTATACCAAACATTTTTTTCCATAATCGTTATTTGAATCTATGTTTTCATTTGCGTAATTACGAGCTTTCTTGACACAACGTTCTAAAGTTTATTTAGGTACATTATAAGTGCTTGAGGGTCTGAGAAATTTCATTTTTTTTTTCAGAAATATTCTTTCCATTTTGCGCGATCTGTTTTTCGTTTATAATTGCGTACCATCTTGATTTAAAAAAATAAGAAAAAGCTTAGAAACAAATAGGTATGACATTTCTAACACATATCGCAAAAATGGGGCAAGATAGTTAAAATATCCCATTATGCCCCGATCGTTTTCTCCCAACAAACATATTTTCAAATAAAACTAGTCATTTCTAACCTAAAACAGAGAGCGGTAAAGAGCGCCCAATATCGAAATGCAATACTACAGCTATAGTTTTTAGTTGAAAGTACTGTTCAAATTTGCTTTCTCCTCATACCACTTCGTTATTGTCATTAAAATTCGTAAAATTATAAACAAATACAGTTTTTTGCACAATGTAGTCAAAACACGCAGCAACATGTTTGCTCCGGCTGGTTGAAGTAAGACGACTGACGTTCGTTTGTATGGCGCGATGGCCGATTCAGTTGCTGGCACGAGTCACGCACACTAGCGCATTTCTCATCCTGCCCCGGTCTCACCTACTTAATAAAATATAAATTTTGGTTCGAATTTTATTTCATTTTCAAAAATACGAGGCGAACTCATTATAACAAAGACTATCTTTTCCCGTTAATGGTGAGAGTTATTTAAACAATTAATTATTATGTAAACTGTGAAATACTACGGAAAATGTAAAAAATATGCACATATAAGGAAAAGATAGAAACATAAAGAAAATAAAATATGAACGATAAAATAATAAAATAATTGAAACTAGGAGAAATAGATTTTATCTTTCAAGCGCCATCTGAAAGTTTATAAAAGCGGCGAAGTTCTGACATAGACTTATTAATTATTAAAAAGTGGATGAAAATTCACAAAAAAATATGGACCATGTTTAAATATGAGGAGCAAGAGTAAGTTTTCTGAGCGTCGACTCAAATTGTTGACAAATCAATAGTAAATTTGGAGGCGAGGAACATTTTGAACTGCAAAGAGTATAAAAAGTTCCTCGCTTTTAATTTGAAATTTAACAATTATTATAAAACAGTAACAAAATAAGAAAATACAACCAGTAATTAATTGCCACTCTAAATTGATATCTGACTCCAAACTGTAAACTCCAAACTCTGAGGCCTAAAATATAACAGTATAATATAATTTAAAGGTAACGGGTATTATTTACACTTTTAATTAGATTACTCTAATTTAAAGTGTAAATAATATAACTTTAATCATATATTTGATAGCAATAATATTGAATTGAAGTTTATTTTGCAAATATTACTCAGGACTCAGTCCAAGCTTTTCGAAATTTACCTATATTTTATCTTCAGAATCAATTCAAAATACGAGCAGTTTTTTTTGACATTTTATTACTCGAATATGAATGCGTCTACCATCATAGTATGACATCACATTCGAATGTTAGCAGTGAATTCATCACTTATTTTATAGTTTTTCAGAATTGATTCATTTATGTTGCAATATATTTTTCTAGTTTATAATATTTTCTTACATTTGTGATACATAATTTTATCACAACTCTTATTGTGGATATATGTAATAAACGTATATGTTCGTTATCTTTACAAAAATATTATTTTTACATTATACACATTATACTTTCTATAATGGAAATTAATTTCGTACCGGTTGATTTTTGTGTCGGTAGTTAATCCTGTGTAAAAAATTAGCAAATCAACCGTTAGCTGTTTCAGTCTGATGCAAATAGTATTACATCTAATTTGCATACAATATCGTTTATATTATCGACTAAAGAATGAGCTGTGACATTTATTATTTTAAATGAAGATTCCAAATTAATTTTGTCCTTCTCAGTATGGAATAAAATTACCAATTTCAAATTACCATAATTGTTTATTCATCATAATGCATATAGACTCATTGGTAGGTTAGCCCATGATCGGACAATATTTGTGTGAAATGGAATAGAAAAAGTATTTGCACTATCGAGACGAGTTTGGACAAGTCCGATTTTGGTCCAAGGGAATGTTCTTTCAGATATGTTGGTATCTAAATGTTATGCAATTCTCTAAAAAAAAAATTAGAAGCGAGAGTGCATTAAACGGGAGTGCACCCAGTTAAAATCTAGGCTTATTTACATATTCCGCAAGTGGTGACGAGTATGCCTGCGAGATCAGGTTCTTGCAATAGTTGTAATAACTTTTTAAATTAATATTGCATTTCCACCAATTCACGAGAAGTTTTCTAGTTTACGTTCTCTCGCTACAATCAGTCTCTTAGTACCCTTGTCAAGGTGCCTATAGCAATTACATTTGATGCCGGTCTATGACATCAGCCCCACTAATAATCAAATAAAGTCAAGGTGCGATTTACGGTTTATTTAATTTTTAGCTATATTTACATTGTATATTTTTTATGTTTTATGACATTCATTATTACAAGATGTAAATAAAAAGCACTAATAATTCTGGCAGTATACAAAAGGATATTATTAGGTCCCATGTTTGATCCCCGGCCGAGGCGAATTTTATCGCTTTCTTAAAAAAGTAAACATTAGAATATCAAATTTATTTATTGATATTGAAACATGACTTACAAAGCAAAATAACCTTGACTCCAATGAGTGTTGGAAATATCTCTATCGGCGGCAAACTCTTTTCAGAGTGAAAGTGAAGTCGAAGAATAGGTAAAAAATTAAACAGAGGATATAGAAAGTATACATGATTTGAATGACGATAAAGTTACGGAAAATCAGTCAAATGATTTGGCATTTTGTGAATGAAGTTCATGGAAAAGAATAAGGCTTCATTTCACTAATCGGTATGTACGAAAAATTATAATATTGTTACACCGTTACCAGGGCAAATAGGCGTAATAAGACATAAAAAGAAGTCTTTTTAAATGAAGAATGTTTTATGGTAATGCCATAAATCAAAATATTGAAAAATAAGCCGAATAAATACATTGATTTCGTGAGAAATATCTACACTAGAGAAAGTTATGTAAAACCTACAAGAGTGACAGAAATAGAGTGTTTTATTGGATTTTAACTTCGTCTGGAGTAAAACAATGTTATCTCAATTTTGAAGAATTGTTAAGACAATATAGTGGTTTCATAAAAATATTTCGACTAACTCTTAGCAAAAATTTAAATTCCTTCTACTATACTCGAGATTTTATATTAGTTATATTAGACAACAAAGAAAAGAGCAAGATAGCTTAAGTCCTCTTCAGGGAAAATTTTAAGCATTTTTCACATTTTTTATGTTACCAAAAATATACCGAATATAGACTTGATCATAATAAAATTCTCTACTTTAGTATATCTCTAATGGGCAGTTTTCGCACCATAAATTTGACAGTTTAACGATGATCAGCATAATGGCACCTGGATCTCAGTCAATATTACAGTTAGAATCTTTGAGTTTGGACTCCAATATTCAATTTTGTTGGACAATTCTTGTTACATATACAAACTCAAGAGTCTGATGATGAGCCACTATCATGGTTAGAAACTTCAAGTTTTTAACTCAAATGTTTAGTTTTATTGGACAGTTCTCACGCCCACTAATTCCAGAGTTTGATAATAACCAAAATAATAGCATCTGGCTCTAAGATTATAATTTTTCCAAGTTTTCGTATATTTATTATGAGGTTTGAATACACTTGATAATAGTATGGATAAGATTTTCAACGATAAGCACGTCCGTTGACTAGATGATACAAGCCAAGCGGATCTGAATGTGTACATAAGGTCCACGCGTGGCTCCTCATCCTAGAAATATTTCGTCAAGACATTCGTCGAGAGGTTTCGACCAGAGATACGAGACCGGCGTTATACTGCTGTTTACAAAAATATGAATTTTTGTCATAAAAAATCATTATGATAAAAATTGTTCATTATCTTCGTATATGTCTTCGCAACTAAAAATATCGCGTAATATCAAATGGCTGAGTTTTAAAGCAGTATAAAATTTAATCATACCGTATTTTTTACACGTATTTAGTATTTTATATATGTATCAGACAAAATATTAAATTTACAATATGTTTTAACTAGTCTTTATGAAAAAACATGTTAATGACTACAAATTAAAAAAATTATTTTCTTTTAATTATCTAATCCTTTTACGTTTTATGAAAAAATAAATTTGATTGGTTCAATAGAACTTGTTTATATTTATGATGTTAAATTTAAATAGGTTTTTTTTAATAATTTAATGAAAATATATATTTATAGCTCATACTATTTCTTTTAGTTAATTTTCATTATGAATTTGAATTTTATTAAAAACTAGAACAAATTAGTTAAAAGAGTGAGCATTTTCTAATAAATACGTCTTATTATTGATAAATTCTTTCTTATTTTTATGTTATTTATAGCATACTCTATGGATGTATATACATATATATATATATATATATATATATATATATATATATATATATAATTGGCGGGCTGCTCTTGTCACACTAATTTCTCAAATTTTTAAAGTCTCTATCTACCTCCTCAGCCTTTTATACTATAGATACTTAATAAGACCTTAAACACGGCGTAAGACAGAGTTTTTGTATTAGAAAAAGGACTCAAATTAATTTCATTTCCCCAAATGCCATTTTTACAACAATGGCATATGGCGGTTACATTGTTAATAGAAGATTTTCAAGGATTGGTGATAACTAGCTGTGCCTGGGGATTCACACGCACAATCCACTGAAAAAAAAACATATTTACGATAACAAAACATGTAATAACCAAAGTTACTAATATTAAACCTACTAAAGTAAACTTATATCAAATATGTATTACATCAAAAAATTTGATTTGCGGAAAACGACCGAATCATGCGTCTGCCCATATTCGGAGCGCTTGCTCAATCCCCTATAACAAGTACTTCAATTCTGTATCAAGTACATCAATTCTGGCCACGCACACTTCGTCAGTGTATGTCCGGGTGGAGAACTTCAACTTGCGATTTAAAATCTACATAGAATGACTGAGTTGATCACGAGGCATACGGCCTTTGACGGCACGGCGTACTGGTGTTCTGGTTGGCTGTAAGAAATTGATTTCGTGGCAATAAGTCCGTATCAATTAGATACATTAACTGGAATACTCACCAGGAAAGGCCTAGTAAGCATATCGACGAGATCTGCGGCTGCATCGTGGTGAGGGCGAGGAGGCGCACGCTGCGCCTGTGCAGCAGCCGGTAACCCCAGTCCATCGTCCGTAGCTTCTACGTACAGCGCGCCCTGAGCTACATCCATTGATTGCTCATCTACCTCCAAGTTTGAGTCTCGATGACTGCAAGCATTATTTAAGTTTTGATCAGGTATACATATTAACATGACAAGAATAATGCCTTTTATTTAGCACAATGTAAAATTAAGCGTTTTTTTAAATATGGTTCATCCTAGAATTGAAATTAAAAATTGCGAAGAAATCTATTAATAAACTAGTATGTAAAATATGAATAAATAAATTTAATTTACGAGCGAATTAATCGCAATAATTAATCCCATTCGACTGCAACAATCGATTACACATAGAAAACATTTCTATTAACAAACGACTATTATCACCCACCTCATTGAGTGGTCATCGGTATCACTATTGTCGTTTCTGTCCAGAGCGGGATAACGAGATGGGCCGCCACCAGCTAGCTGGCAGTGATCCAAGCAACCGTGACGGCATATTTCCACTTTGCAACGGATATGTACACTCAGCGCGTCTGGGAACTTGAACGCGTGGAAAAAGGCGTAAGTGATTACCGACGCACGCTCGTCCGCTGCCTTTGCCTTCAGGAACCTAACGAGATGAGATCCAGCATTTTGATTAATGTGAGGGAGAAAACGTTTGGAAAAATGTACATTCATTTCTTTTGTTTCCACTAAGCGCCTTTTCTTATTTATATACTTTGCTACTTTTATGTATTTATTATCGCACCAGTTTTCGTCAAGTTAATATAAATGAATCTATCTTAATATAGATGTTTATAAAATCGTGGCAAATTTAAAATTGATACACAATGCACGTTTATAGCTTGCATAAATTAATGTATATTTAAGTGGACGTGTGTGTGTGTGTGTGTGTGTGTGTGTGTATGTGAGTGTGTTTCCAAGGAAAAAATCTACTTATTTTACAGAAATCCACTTCAAATATATTCATTTTCACATGCGGATTTGGTTCATTTTTCCGAAAGTAAAATTAAAAATTTTAAAAATATTAAACTTTTTTTTAAATTCTATTTATTCCAAATAATGTGACAAATCAAAGCTATAAAAATTATGAAATAAACATCGTAATGTCGTCGACTCATGTCATTAATGAAACTTAATTTTTAAGTGGGTTTTTAAAATTATATTTTTATGGGGACAATAAATACATTGTACACGGTAGAATATACGTACTAATTGATAAACTAACCTGTCAAACACGAATAGAACTCGCACTGTGAGGCTTCCATATACATTTCGGTACTTATTAATACATTTAAGCGTATATTCTACTTCTATGAAACTATTTACAAATATTAATTTTGCATAACGTAAATATATTGCAACGTATTATGTGATATATCTTTCGTAAGCGTAAAAACATGGTGCATATTTCAAAAATTATCTACCTTTTTTGCATGACTTTTGACTCAGTAGATTTGGAATCAAGGGAGCGGAATGCTATCTTAATATTTTAATTTTTTTTTGCCTTCTTAAATAATACAATTTTTTTTTCACTCTTTACTTACTTCCTGTTCAATTGTTATACGAACATTTTAAAAAGGTTTATGGAACAAAATATGTGAATTAATAAGATGTATTACTATGCCAACTTTCAAGTTTCTACGGCGCCCGGTTTCTGTGAAAATCGGTTTCGAAAATAGAAAAACGTAAATGTATTGCCTATTAAAAATTATGGCATCCAAAGTGATGCTACAATATTCCTACAACCTTTGAGTAGACTTCAAAAAGCTCACATTTTTTTATAATTTTATTTTGAGTAGCTTCCGAAATAAGGGAGAGGGAATAATTTTTTGCATATTTTTCAATATTTCTCTGAAGATATTCTCAAAATTATGAAGACAATATTTTTGAGATCGTTATAAGGATCCAAATGAAGAAGTATCCAAATGAATATTTTTTAGTTTTAGCTCCAGATTGCGATTTGCGCGAATTAATATGGTTATACTACTGTGCTAAATTTCATGTTTCTACGTCACGCAATTTCTGAGAAAAACGGCTTTAACGAAAGAATGGACAAACACGTGAGTAATCTTTATAAGATTACTCGCACGTTAAGTTCCGTTAAACTTTAAAGTATGGAACCCTAAAAATTCTAACTCAATAGAATAAAAATATATCCAAATATCACCTGATACGCAGTCTCTGACTCTATCAACAAAATCTGTGGCGTACGAGTATTTTAAAATTAATAATTTTAAAAATTTAAAAATTTTAAAATTTGACATAAAGAGAAGTCTAGTGGCAAAATAAAGGAAAAAACAACTTATTATAGTTCTAGGTTTTTTTTAAATTTGTAAAGTAACTACTTACTAAGTTTTCGATATTATGATATAACGGTACAAAATCCTTAAGGAGTGAGTCCTACTCACACTTATTCGTTTTTTTTTTGTTATAAATATAATTTGCTTTTTAGTTTCTGACCGCACATATTTATTGATATATTCATTGCTAACTAGGTAATTTTTGAAAATGATGCGGAATAGTTCGGAGAGTAATTTTGTGCAAAAATTTGATTTTTTTGAAGTAAAACTTAGGGACGATGAACGATTTTTGATAGATGGATGGATTATGGGTTCACGTCACCGACATGCTAATGTTAACAGTAGTATGACGTGTTACGATTGGCAACTTATAAATCCGCCACTTTCTTCGACCGATTTCTGGAATGTTATAGAAGCTTCTAGAATATTTCTTGTAGCGAATATATATATTGCCGCGTTCGAACTTCTGTTTCGTTTGCAATTGAGTAATCAGCGAGTAAAGAAGAAACTAAAAATGGAAGTATTTCGAAAATGAACTTAGAGGACTCTTTCTTCATGAATATCGTTTAGGACAAAAACCAGCAAAGCATCACGCAATCATACACAGCGACGGATGAAGGTATGCCCTCTTATGATATAGCCAAGCACTGGTTGCAAAGATTAGAAGAACGAAATTTTGACCTGTCAGATAAACCTCATCCAAAGCAACCTCCTATAAATGATTTAGAAAAATTTAAAAGCCTTATTGAAAGATCCCAAAATAGGTTCGCGTTGGAATGGAATGGAAAAACAAATCATGCTTTAAGAAAGAAGTGGAAATATTCCGTTTGGCTACCACGTCAGCTAAAACCCTTTCCACTTCAGAGGAGCTTGGAGCTACTGAGTTCCCATCGTACCAACGAGAGGCTAATGTATCTGGTTACAGGAGTTGAAAAGTGGTTGGCTTATGATAATTTTAGCGTAAACGCCAGTGTCTAGAAGCTGGAGAAAAAGATATACCTAGACCAAAATATAATATTGGAAAAAAGATACTTTTGAGTGCATCGTGGAATTTAAACGGAGTTATTCATTTGGAACTCCTTCGAGCTAACAGTGCAATTACAGCTAAAATTTATTGTGAACAATTCTTTCAAATCATAGCAAAGTTAGTTTTTTACATGACAATGCTCGACCCCACGTAACAAAAGCATAAGTAACGCGTGACAAACTACTTTCACTTGGATGGGGTATGCTACTTCACCCACCGTGCTCTTCAAATCTTTTACCATCTGTTTCGCTCTCTATCTAATTAATTTACGTTAAAGAAAATTTATGGCCGAAAGTCATATCAAAATCGAACTTCACCAGTTTTTCAGTCAAAGGCCCAAAGGTTAGCTCTGTCTAAACTTTGGCGAAAAGTATTAGATAGCGACGGTATTTATTTAATCAACGATTGATTTTATTGACTAAATATAAAAAATTGAAAAGTTTGTATACAGAGATGGCAGGCTAATAAATTGTCAACCTAATACACACACACACACACACACACATATACAACATCTACTGCTCTGGTACCACACTGGCGCACGTATACACGTATACACATACATACATACACCAAAATATTGTATATACCCGACTGTATGATGTGCGCATTGGACGCTTTTTGGATGAGTAAAATCTTGTGAGTTCACATCACCGATATGTTGTAATTGCAATATATTTGAAACTATAAGGGTAATGTGTTGTGCAACATTAGTACTGGATATATCTATAAAAGTAAAATTAAATTGACTACGTGGAAAGTTCATTGTATGTATACTGTGCATTGTTTAAAATGAATATTAGTTTGGTCATTATTCTCTTAATTGTAGAATCACTGTGCAGTACAACAGTGAGTACTAAATATGTAAATATTGTATAGAAAAATGAATAAGAAAAACGAAGCATTTATTTTAAAATTCTAATATTCGTGTCAATATTACCGTTTAAAAATTTGATATTATTTATTTCTGATTTTTTTAAATATTTGATGCAATGAGTATTTCGTAGTGGCTTATGTGTTATCTCACTAGCGAGGTAAAACAGATTTCTAGTTGTTCGATAATATTTTTGCTGCGCATTTTAAAATGAAAAATTCTAAAAAAAGTTGTAAACAATTTAGGTTTATGTGTTGAATTTTGGAAATATGGTTACTAATGAAAAATTACGCTATAATTGTTTCATAGTTTTAAATTTTCACTTTTGCCATCAGTGTCCATGACTGCCTATGTTTTTTTTTATTTAAGTACAAAATTCCAATCAAATAATGCATTTTATACCAACCAAATACTTTTAGCCCTGTAGTGTTAGTTTATTTTCATTTAATTTCAGAGAAAAATGCAGTTTTATTGTTAAATATGTATATTTATTAAGTCAATCATATCAATAGGTACCTTAATATTCATAAAAAGTAACAACATTAAACGCGATTGTGATTTTACACCTCATTATGTCATAAATTTCTCATAATTAATTGAAAAACTTCTAAGTAAGATTAGCCACAAAATGAAAGAAGATACGGAATACTACCGTGTTTTCTGGAAATTTTTATTTCCTTTTAATATGTTGCCAGCGCCGAAAGATAAGTTTGTAACATTTTTCTTTTAATTTTTCCTTCCAACCACGCCAACATTCTTAGTTCTATTTATCAGTTCACTTATAAAAAGATTACACGAAAAATAGAAATAAAGGAAGTGTACATTAGAATATTAGGTAACAAAACTATGTAAAAGATAGAACGTCAATGTGATAAAAGTAAAACATCAACACATATAAAACACAGTATTAAAACAATTACGTTAATTTTAAAATTCTTTTACTTGACGACAAGTATCACGATGTAGGTACAAAACACGGTTGCTGAGTAAGTCGCGCTCGAGGCAAGTATTGATTTTGTAAAAAGAGTTATGTACAATATATATTTTTTGCACTCAATTAAAAAATGGGCGTGTTTTACGTTTTATTTCAACAACAATTTATTTCTTTATAGCCAGCGTCTTTCTTTGACCGACACTTATTCCCGCGCACCGTGTGTACATATGCGAACTATAAATTATGCAATTATACACATATACAAGTTTGTGTATGAATTATTACATCATTTATATTTCATGTTCGGTTCATTTATATACGTGTATGCTTTCATTGTAAAAATCATAGCCCAAACATGTAACAACGATTTTACTTTCCGACGACCAACTGTTTCCTATTTAAATATTATTATAGGACGAAAGGTATTATAAATAAATGAATAAAAAGTTTTGCACCCACCCGAGTTAAATAAGACAATATGACTTCGATGAATCTATTGAACTCAGTTTAAAGACTTTTTTTAAATCTCATATATGTATGTAGAAAAAAACATCTATTCAAACCTATAGAATGTATCAAAGATAGTTGACAACATAATATACACCGAACGTTGTGAAATTTACTGTATCATCACCTGGATATCATCTTTGGTCGCAAAACACAGCCATACTCGTCCGATAACTGGATGACGTGTTCCGCGCCATCTGAAGCTGCGCACGACTTCACACGCATGTCGAACTCGCCTGTAAATAATATTCGATACTAATTTTTGGTAGAACATTGTGAAAATACATATTTTGCATTTTTAATTTCTGGTCGAAATACTTCTACAGTTACTAACTGCAGCTCTTTTTATTGTACCAAAGACGCACAGAAGGCTTAATTGCTTACGAGAAACTGCACACGTGGTTTTATTGTAAGTGCATGGGTATAAACATAGAATCCTCGGTTTGTGTGTCAGATTTGATTTATTTATCAGCTAGCGATCATATAGACTAACGCCATTGGACTAAAATGAAAAAAACGTATATCTAATAACTGATATTTTACTATATATACGTAGTACGCAAATATATTAGTAGTGTGCAAATATATCCGTAGTATGCAAATATATTCGGAGTATCCAAAGTTATTGTCATACTAACTTTTTTATGTTTGCTTTGTGCAATACGTTTATTAATCAAAGTCATATTGATACCTCGGTAATCATTGATGGCTACCACCAACGTGAGCGTCGAGCCAAGGGGTACAATTCCACTGACCGGTGGAGCCCAAGGGCCTTTTCCGTGCTGAATCTCCATCCAACAGTCTACGTTGTCACCTGCAAAAAATCAAAATGTAATTTTCAAGATTTTTGTACCGAAAATTCTAAATCCGAATTAAATAAAAATAGTCCATAAAAAGGAAATTACAGAATTTGGTAACTATTAAAGTTTAGATAATTTTTTATTCGTTTATTAAGTTACTGCTTACTAAATATTTATTGGTTTATGTTTAAATAAATATTACAGCAATTAAATACAAGCCGTGACTTCCATTAATATATATGAAATGAAGTGAAATTTATAAAACCCGAATATATATATATATATATATATATAAATATATATTAATATATATATATATATATATATATATAGCTATTGTTACGTTGGGATGATGTTACTTTTTTAAAATAAAGTATATTTAAATCTTTCTCTATTATTCTAAATATTTACAATAGACATTATCAAGAAAATAAGAAATGAAAGTACCATATACCACATAATGTTATACTCTGATTTCCTTCAAGTGTTAAAATTAAAGGTTACATAGCAAATTATAAATTACACTCTCAATAAACATCGTCAAAAAAAATCCGACTACCTAACTTACCTCTAAAATCTAGTTGCACTACATCCAAGTCTGCAATGACCATAGGAGGTTTAGATGCAGTCTTCTCGTAGTCATTGAACCACTCGCATCGCAATCGCTTCGCCTCATCCCATACCTCCAGAAGGTCTTTATCGTACTGCACTACGACCGTGTTCTCATAAAACTGTCCATTAAGATCTAGAAAGTTTTGAATTTTTGAAAATTTTATTTATCATGGTTTTTACTTTTGTAGATATAAAATCGATATATAGTATCTTTAATTTTTTGGATGTATATGTGTAACAGATTATTATGAGAGTAAATGTTCAGTGGTTGTATACGAACGTTTAATTAAGTGATTCTTTCATGGCGATGTTAGAATCAGATTTGACTCGTGATTAATTTTCATATTCATAATAAAGATTGATGATGATTATCACAAAAACATTATTTTAAAGACTTTTATTTGAAATGTAGTAATATAACCGATAATACATATGGGAATTCCCTAATATAAAACGTTTTTAGGTTCGTTAGTTGTCGTGTTGCATACCTTTTTATTCAGGATCACTACACATTCCAGCTCTGTTCTTTTAAAATTACACAAAGCTAAAATAGTCACGAATTTCAAAATCAAATATAATACTTTTAAAAATATTCAAGGAAAAGACTCAAAGAAATGTATCTTATTAACAAATAATACATCTAAATATAACTTATGTCTAAAACAAAATTAAAAATCAGCGGAGAAAATTTACATCCTAATGCATTCAAAATTCTCTTATGACTTCAAAAGGTGACATAGAAACATTTCTAAGAGTACTTTCTGTCAAGGTTTTACAGCTATTGGAAACAGCCTTTGAGTCACACACGGGTAAAATTTGTTAACAACATTTTCTATGATTATTGTCTTGATCATAATTTAAATCTTAGCAAAAATTATTTTATTATTTTTTTCTAGAGATTTTTAAAAATTTATAATTTAATTTTTTGGAAAGTCCAAATTGTGCTTCTTTACATGCTTCTAAATCACAAATAATGTTTCTGAGTGACATACCTACCTAATGTAGCTACACAATTTCAGTATAAAAATACAAAGCGCTTAATTGTTACCTGTATTATTTTATTGTAGTAATTTTCTTGATAAAATAAATCTAAATTCAAAATTAGAGGAGAAAGCTAATAACGTTTAATGTATGGTATGTAGCTAAAATCGATTAGTAACAATTTTTATGACCTTTTATTATAATTTACATCTTGCCAGAAATTATCTTATTAATCTTTTCCCGCCTAGGTTTTCTCAAAATTTGTAATTTTTTGGGAAAGTTCAAATTGTACTTCTCAAATAGCTTCCATGCCACAAATAATATTTCTCAGTGACATACCTAATATATAACCTTTATATGGAAGTCGTGTAGTAATCTTACCATGTTGCTACACGACTTTCATATAAAGGTAACATAATATCTAATAATACAGGTAGTATTATTCCTATAGTTTTCTTGACATCTAGATACTAATGTAATATCAAAAAAATGTGATATTAGAAAAGAAAGATAGTATTTAGGTGCCTAATTCACAAATCAGATAAAAGAGGCGAATACGGAGGAAAAAATCTTTTATAGCGCTGCCTGGTAACCGCATTTGATAAGGTCCATGGTTTACGTTTACATGGCAGAAATCTTGGACACTTGTATTTTAAACATATTATCTGCCATTTATCAGCAACGGTAAAAAAATTTATATTTTTTAAAGGGAAAAGTAAGTCTTTTTCCCTCCTTTCTCGTAATTTTTTTTATATTATAATAATAGCGCCTTTACCGATTTTGTCTTTTGAAGTATTCATTTTACGTTTTATTGGTTTTTATATGTAACGAGTCCATTATTGTTGTATATTCCTAATCTATTAAATCGTAAAAACTAACCTATTTTTACATGATTTGATGTTTTTATGGAAACATATTTCAAAGGCCAAAAATGCAGATTTTTCATTGCGTTTTGTAGTATTTGAATATCATTGATTGACATATCGTCAACATTTCTAAGTAACACTTAGAAAAGCTTTTGTTCGTTTCTTAATATTAAACCATAGTATAAATAAATCTGGTAATGATACTGTTGCCATATCAGGTTTTACAATTGAAATATATTAAACTTAGATCTGCAGCATCCCCTAGCTGCTTATGAACTTTATTACAAACATGCTCGTAAATATTATCCTTCATTTTTTTAGCAGAATACTGCATTCGAAACATTGAATTGGTATTAAAACTATGAGCCAATCTGTATCAAAAAAGAGCAAGTGCTTCTTCCTATCTTTTCTCCTCAGCACCACCATTTTTTCCAAGTCTGTTATTATACTATATTTAGCCCGTTTCGACTGTGGTTAGATTAGAATGCGTTTAAAGACGATTATTTTCACAAGGAAAGGAATACTTCAATTTACTCTAATTAGAGTATTTGGGCGGATATGAATCATAAAGAGCATATAAGAGATACTGGAATCAAAGTATGTAAATCTGATTTTATAATATATATCCCTGCCTTACATTCGAGAACAGATTTAACCAGATTTTTTTGTGCCAATTTCTGAAGTCGCTGCGGTCTCTTGGAAATTTATATATGAGTACATATCACTTTTTGTGGGGTTAAGCAGTAAGTACTCTTATAAAAATAAATACATAAAATTAAGTAGCATAACAAATCGCTGTATTATTAAGATTTGGTGAATGCGGTTTTTATTTTGCTTTATGTGAATAATATAAATAATACTGATAAATAACGCTTACAAAAATATAAAAAAATTGCAATATACACATATATTTGCACGAGCAAGATTCTCTAAGTAAATATGTGTGATTGTTTATATATATATATATATATATATATATATATATATATACATATACATATACATACATACATACATACATTATGTATCATCACTGATTAGCGCCACGTAAACTACTTGTGCAATTAATCATGTGTAATGCGGAAAAACATTATTTTTTGAAATCAGTCGCCTGGTTTATAAAGTAATTAAAGTTGAAATTTTATATGAAATCATAATTATGTGTAAATTAACAATATATAATTAAAATATTAAATTAATAGCGCCAATTGCCAATTTAGAAACGTGTAACGTAATGTAAAATGTCAAATGTTTTCATGGTGATAAATTGTCATTTATCTGTTGGAAAAAACTGGAAAACAAAGCTTAGGTTTCTTTCCTAACTATCTCAACATACTTCACTTAAATATTAAAATGGCAATAACTAGTAGATTAACGAAATGAAGTAAAAAGATGCGTGCTTAATTCGATATAATTGCTTCCTTTTTCATTTATTCATTTAATAAATACGCTGTGGTACAATGTTTCGTGATGTACATATTGATATTTGAAAATTAATTAGCGCACACGTACACAATTATTAAAATTCAAATTATTTTATTTTAGAATGTATACTTTCCTAAATTGTATCCAAAAGGGCTTCGCCAGTATCATAATTGCATTCAGCATACACTAAAATCATGTCCAAATATTAGCACGCAATACGGCGTATTCGCCAATTGCACGCGCTCGAGAACGAATTAAAAATATTTAACAAAACTCACATGAATCAACTGTAATTTTATAAACAATAATAATATTTTCAAAAAGATTCAAACGTGAATGTTGCCATATTAAAAAATAAATAAAGATTATTTCGTGATGATGCAGATTTATTTTGAAATCATAATTAAAATTAGACTAATATTATAATTAAGAAGCAAATAATAATTCACCTAAATGACAAATGAAAAAATATCGTATTAATAGGTAACCCGATAAGTTTATTTTAAAAATCGATATTTAGACGAATTATGGATGTTAGAAATTTTCAAATGGCAATAATTTCCATTTATGAATTGTAAACAATTTTGACCTCGGAACGAAATTGACCTTGAAGTTGAATTATGTTATTTTTTATCCTTTTCTTTTGTAAAATTATGGAAATGAAAGGGACAGTTAGAAAAGTCAAATTCACCATTGGTAAGAAGAGTATTTATGTAATATTGTCACATTTTTTTTGTTTAACTATAATCTTTTGTTCAATAGTTTAACTTCTCAAAAAGATAGTACATCCATGTATATAGCATATATTATAAACAATAAACTAGGATATATAATAATGCAAATCTCACAAAAATGCATTCAGTCGTTTTTACACCATATGAATCCAAACAAACAGGATTACAAAGTAACAAGCAGATAAGAAACAGTTTTGACATTTGTTCACTACAAATAACTACGTTTTTAATATGACTATTGTACTCATTTGCGATTGCATGCTATTTCAATTATCGCGTCACCTTGTAAGAAATAGAAGTCGTGGAGATAAGACAGGGCGTGCGTTGAACGCTGATCATACCGTTGCTATAGTCGATTCCGAAAAACCTGCCTGGAAGGCCCACATTACCACAACCAGCACACTAACCGAAGTAAATCTATTTAATTTTAATTTTTGTTTACCGCCTTTTTCTTAGAATTAGAGATGCGCTTAAAAATTATGTTTCCCGTTACTTTTAGAAGTATTTTCACAAAACGTTCTCATATTATAATAAATGTTTGTTAAATTCACTAAATTAAGAACCAAATTAGTCATTGTTTCAAGAAATAAAAATCTTGCATAATAATCCAGTTATAAATAGCAAACAAAATATACTGAAGAATTATATTTTTTTAAATCAATTTAAAACCTAACAGCCGTAATTTATGATGTCATGGTTTGCAAGGGACAAAAAATTATAAGCGTATTCACTATTTACATATTGTATGGACATTTATAGACGAGCATAAAACTATCTTCGATAGATCGAATAAAGATCAATAATAAAATTATTACCCTGCCTCTATAAACTGCTGGACTCATTATTTCCAGCAATTTATCGAAGCAGGGTAATAATGCGGATATAATTAGAGGTAACGCCCATAACACAGGTCTACAATGGTTTTCCCCTTTCAGATTTAATGACTGATTTTAATAGATTTTGGAGCACTGATTACGGGAAAAAGCTTAAAAAATTTCATCATGACAGGATTTTTAGTTGTTTAGCATAGTTTTTTTTGCCAAAAATTCCTAAGCCTACCTAGTCAAGAATTGATATTTTCTTTTAATTGTTTCTTATTGAGCAAAAAACACACTGAATGATTTCAGTAAATAAAAATTAATAAGTTCTCGTAAATTGTTATTTAAATATAACGTAATTAACTAAGTGACACAGGAAAAAAGTGGATTTTTAGGTCATTTGCTAAAGACCTTATTTAACTGTAATTAACTTAAATCGTTAGAAGAGGGTTAGTTAATAAGGACAGATTAATATATTTATGTATAAATAGCAATATCATTGTTTTTATAAAATCAGTACTCCGTGCCATTCGTACCGCTCACTTAAAAGATGTTATCGCGAAAGATGTCATCCCGAAACTCACAGGTTAATTTTTGTTATATTTGTGAGCAGTTTATGCTGACAAAATAGCAGCATAATATTTCCGATTTCATAAGTAACCTTTATAATATGTATTTCTTTCTAGCAATCGCTAATCAAGACAAACAATGGGTCCCACATATACTTTGTGCGGCTTGCGTTCGTGCATATTGAAAGTAGTGAAAAGAGCAGAACAATATGTTTGATTTACAATTGCCTACGTTATGGAGAGAATTTCAGAATTACACCAAAGACTATTATTTTTGTTATTGCAAGACTGCCGGCTACAATTTTAAAACAAAAAAGGACTTGGTACATTCAACCGTGCAATAGGTAACGCACGCGGTGCAACGCGACCTAAACATTGCACCCCCATCATCTCCATATTTGGAATCAGTGCAAGCTGAAGATATCAGCAGTGATGTCAAAGAGGTGTCTCCTGAACCTGAAGCTCAATTTGAGCCAAGTGTAAGTGGAACACAGTTATTTTCACAGTCAGTACTGAACGACTTAACAACAGATCTAAGCTTGCCAAAAGATACAGTTGAACTCCTCGGATCAAGACCATCGGAAAGAATACCCTTGCTTCTGGGACCTCATTTTCTTGGTATCGCAACAGAGAAAAAAACTTTGTACCACATTTTGCTGAAGATCGTGATCTAGTGTATTTCAAAAGACATTCCTTGTTTCGTTGAGTATTAAAATTTACTTCCTTAATCCGCACTTGGACTACTTTCCTGATAACTTGGGAACTGTAAATAAAGATATTATCAGGATTTGAAAGAGATAGAACGTCGCTATCGAGGAAAGTGGAATAAAAGAATTATGGCAGACTATTGTTGGTTGCTAAAGCGAGATGATAATCTCACAATCGGAGCTTTGGTGAAAAAAACAAGATACCACAAAAGTATTTAATATTTCTAATTTGTTTATTTACGTCATTTAAATGTATTTATAATATTTAAAATTACGTAATTATGTTTTTTAGTGTAATATTAATGTTTTACTTAATAAAGTTTTCTTTTTTTGCAATTGCACACATAGGACTTTCCCAAAAAAACTGAGGATGATGAGGAAAATCATCTTCGTAATTAGCGCATCAAAATACGCTAAGATCAGCTATCAAATCCAAAAAGGGAAAATAAAAGTTAAAATTTGCAGACCTGTCAATCGCTGGGCTGGGCATGCGGGTTGATTATCGAAATGCGTAGCTTCTTACACTAGTGATGCTGCTGCCTGTCACTGGTCTCTGGCAATTTATCTACGTAATGTAAATAGCATTCAAGCCCCTTCAATGGGCGGCCGGAATTTGAGCCCCGGTTGCTGGGATGGGAATCGAACCCGGTTGCCGTTTTGAACCACACCACAGCAACAGAGAATTGTTAGAAGGTCTTAAAAATTTGCTACAAGCACATGCAAATTGTGTCAATCAATTTTAACTGTTAACATTTTATTTAAATAACGGCAATAACGCCTGCTTAAATGACATCTGCGCCTACGATTATTTCAATAAAAACTTATGCTATTCTGTCCATCGTAAAAAACTGTATAAATAGCGGTGAGTCGCAGAAACCATTTTACATACAGGTTTATTGTCTTAACATTTCAAAAACCTGCACAATGTCTACGGTGTAACACTCGAGCGGTTGCATTTTTTGTCAGTTTATGGTTGCTATGCGGAATTGCGCTTGAAAGCTAATGAAGTCATAACTAATTCGAAACAAGTTGTCAGAGAAAATTTCGTAGAATAAACATGTTTGTTTATCATTGAGGTAGAGTAATGATCTTTGTAGTATGAGAGGAGACGAATACATCGTGTCAGCAATAGTGAAAAATTAAAGTACGTATCACTCCTAACCCTATCTAAATGGTTAAATTCAGGTACGGTATTATTTTTTCCGGAAATGTTATATTGTTAAAAAGGACTATATTTACCTGTTAACAAACTGTTTTGCCAATATCGTCTTGTTTAATTTTTTTATAAACAGTAAAATAATGGGTATAATCCTTAGAAATTAATTACCCAAGCATCGTAAATTTGGAATCGGAACACAAGCTGCGCGATCAGTAAGGTATTGTATCCGATTCATTTGTGACCTCTCTAAAGGCGTCAGCAAATATAAGCGCCGCGGCGGTAGTAGCTGAAGCATCGATTGATCATCACAATTGTAATGAAAAATTTACTATAAACTTTATGTAACAGGAAATGCATAACTACAAACTTTACATAAGACGAAGGTATAGCCTTCCATATGCCAATATTTTGAATAAACATTGAAGTTTTTCACTCTACTTATTCCATACCTCTACCTCTTACTGAAAATTCTTTACTGTCTAAGTAGTAAAACTTTGGAGTCAACTAGATCTTGATACTAGGAAACTATCCTCGATAAATATTTTCAAGAATCAAGTGAAAAAGTCGTTCCGCGCTATCGTACTTTCTTTCTTCCTAATCTATGTCAATATCAGTATTGATTTTTTTATATTTTCTAAGTTAGTTACTGTTACTGTTATTATTCTAAATTATAATATCTTTTACCATCCACAAATTAATTTTTCTAAACTTATTGTTATGGTTGACTAGAAGAGACTGCTCCTGTGGTAATAAGTCCGTCATATGTACTTTACATTGAAGTCGATAAATACATGAAAAATAAATATATATGCATACTATGTCTCATAATATCAATGTCAATATTGCTACCGTTGTCATTATAAGTTATGCCTAGAGTAACAAATAGTACATTTCCGTGGCATACACATCTTGCTTTTGTTATGTGCGTACACACATACAAAAACCGGCTTATAATAAGGTTATTTTACATAACGTCCCCCACATGCCAAAACCACGAATGTGAGAATTTTAACTCGTTTTTTGTTCGGGTTTTGTTAGCTAGTCGGGCGTCTTCTCTTTGATCTACATTATACCAGAACTGCGAACGTGTATCCGGATTGCAGTAACACAGTCTGTTGAAATGACCCATATATGATACAAGAAAAACATTCAAATGCGATAAAACAAACTAAAATTCGCACATTCAAAGTTTTATCATAAGAGAAACGAAAAGTATTATTACGTGAATACAAACAGAATCTTACCAGGTTTAGTTCCGCACCGAGCGTATGCTATCCGGAACGAGAAGAAAGTTTGCCCCGTTGACGGCGGGACGTACACACACCGAGGATCGCCATGTTGTCCTGCAATAAAAAATAGTATGTATTTTGGTAATAGTACTTTCTTCAGAAATTGCACATCGATGGTAAAATTAACTTTTGCTAATTTAAGTTTCTAAATAAAAGTATGTCGTTACCTTTTTATTTTAAATACATTTTATGTCTTCTTTATCATTTGTTTTGAGATGAATATAAAATTAAAATGAATACATAAAAATATAAGTAGACATTATTTAAAAAAGTCGTGGAAGTTGGGCACCACGGAAGGTTTCAACCGTACAGGATTTACAAAAGATTCAATCCCTCTTATTTTCATTTAATAATTATTCATGTTGAAAGTAAAGATGTATTATACGATGTATTATAGTGTATTATATATTAGAGTTATATCGTATGTAAAATAATACTTTCATTATACAGTATTGAATTTATTTGATAAATAAAAATCATAAGTGCTCGTATAATATTTGAACCGTTATCCCTATAGAAGCCGATTCAATTTCCTTTCAAATGGTCCACGACAACTGAACCACAAGAATTAGTTGAAAAAACAATATTTTTCAGCCAATTCGCGTGGTCCATGACGAGTGTCTGGAAAGCTCGTATTGTGTCATTTGTTTATTTCTAAATTTAAATTATAACACTTAATTTTGAAACATTAACATTATTTCGCATAATTTATTACACCATTAACCACAAATAAATTCTTGTAGTTGGAGTTATCATAACTTATGACTGTATTATTTAGGATATGTGAATTATAGGACTTTGATGATCCATTTAAAAAATAATAAAATATCTCACCCTTGGAAGAAACGATTCCTTCAAAAGGATGTGAAAAGGTCAAATGCACATCCATGTGGTCCTTGCCGCACATCACCTCTAGTGATTGGATGACAGGCATCCCATCAGGCCTATCCAGTGGCCATAGCTCGCCAGCACAGTAAATCTATAAGATTTTAACAAAAACATAAAGTTATGCTTCGTTATGTAGGTACCCGCATACTAAAATAATAATGCTAGCAATATTCAATCAGAGCTTACTTTACTTTACTTGGAATAATTATTTATTTTCAAGTTCTCTTTAATTTCTTACAGTTATCATTAACTATTTTAAAATCAGTTTTAAATTACACATAGAATTCAGCTTCCACGGATTTATAAAGCGATGGAAATGAAATGGATATATTAAAATAATGCAGATTATTTCCTCAATTATACGTTGTTACAAAATAGAGAATAAACTTAGTGAAGCTCTCATACTCGTATATACCATGGCTTAAGTTGATTTTCGTGGAGTTCAACACGATAAAAATTCAGATCTGCGTCATTTTGTTGAAAAAAGTAAAAACTACAGTTCAGTGACACTTCGTGAAAATAAATTTCTTAATGAGAAAACTTATATACATTGCATTTAGTCCTTTTCGCAGAGTTTAAGACATATTTTGCCTCTCTTTTGTTTATCCTGTTCATAACCAGGGACAACGTAGAAGTATGAGTACTGCCTGCCTATACGCTTCTAAATTCAATGACAATCTGCAAAAAGATAGTGGTAACTTGAATTACGTATTTCTATGGCTCCTGCAATTGGAAATAAATACTACCGTAGTGAAATTAGAACTGTTTTAAAGACGGAGATAAACCGTGCACTCAATACTGGGTATTTTTTCAAGTTTTGATTTCCAGAATTAATACTACTCTAAATTTGCATTATTACGTAAAAAAACACATATTTATTTCAATTTCAATTAGTATTTTTGGCTCGCTCAATGAGCCTTATGTTATAGAAAAAATCTGGATACGGTGTTATTTATAAAAATATATTTTTATACGGTACAGTTTTTTTTTATAATTTATCGACAATTTCTGTTTTTCGTATTCTCATCATTATAAAACCAAATCACCTCAAATTAATACTATGACACATTTTTCAGAAAGTTTATCAAAATTAGTACAGAATTAATGATAAAAAAGATAATTACACGGTTATGTTGTCTAGATGTTTTCTCGCCTCGAATAAAGCAAAAAAATTACCACGTTCACCATAGAACAGTTAACTGAAATCTGTGACTGTTATGAAATTTTATATAGAACGGGAACGGCTATCAGATCGGTTACCTTAGTAGATGTAAATGAGGGGTCATGTGTTAGTTAAGAAGGGGCAGAAGTTCATAAATGCTCATGCTAAAATTTTGAAACTTTCAAACATAGACTTCCAGTCAAATTTTTACTCACTTTTCCTGCGAACCACAAAAACCCAAGATTTCAAGAATAGTAAACTAAGAAAATATCAAGACGTTCAATAGTTTTACGCTAACGCACGCTGTTCGAAGATATGTGAAACGGCAATGAAAATTTGCGTTCTGCCACACAGTGCAAAATATGAAATTACATTCTTGCACCATGCCGATTTCAAGATAAAATATGCCAAAAATTTTAATCTAAATAGAATCATAGATAGTTGTTTAGGTCCTGCAGCATAGGATAAAAAAATGGAATTGTCATAAGACAATTTTTTATCCGCCTGTTTGTCAAACTCATTTTCTCAATGCCAGAGATATCTAATTGAAATTAATATTAAATACTTAGGCCTACAACCCCAGAGTTCTTTAAAAATTCAAGCTAGAAGCTTGTCTAAGCTTATCTAATACAAAAAAGATATATTCAAATAGCATATATTTTGTTACTCACTCACTGACTCACTCATCAAAACAGTTCTCGTTGAATTAGATTTATTTAAATTTGACATAAAGAAAAGTTTCGTGGCATAAGCAAAGGAAAAAAAATTTATATATATATATGTATATATATATATATGTATATATATATATATATATATATATATATATATATATATATATATATATATATATATATAATTATTTTGTGAGAATTTAATAAATTGATTCTCTTGAGATCTCAATTTGGACATCCGACATATAGTTGCCCGCGAGAAAGACACTCCACTGTAATCGTTTCTACTTTAGCTAAAAGGGTCAGTCCTGGAAATGCGACTGCTAAGGCATTTTCCCAAATTGTCTAACTTTTGCTAAAACGAAATTGGTAAGAAATGTTTTGCCTGTGCCCCCAGGATTTGTATGTGTCTCACATCGTCAGTTAGGACATAATCAACTTGTTTTTAATATGCTATTAGCAATAACAAGCGGATTGTTACTAATGACAGAAATGACGATAACGGCGCGGGCGTGGCATATATTCCCCCCCTCCGTCAACTAGACAATGCTTTTGGCATCAGCATTGCCACACCGTCCAAAAAGAGACAGTTTTTCAGCCCTACTGATGATATTAAGGACGATGTATCTATTGATATTACACCACATTTTAGTCGTCCTTTTTACCTAAAATTGTAACAATATGATTAATTTCTGCTAAACCAAACCAATATCATTTCATATGTAAAATGTCAAGCGGGCAGAAAAAATTTCTAACATTTTGCGAACGTGGGCATGCATCAAAATAATGATACGGACTCTAGAGTACTTTAATATGAACCGTCAATTCACATTGAAAACTGTAATACTTAAGATAATCATTCATCACTCGACAGACGTATCACGGAATATACATAGCATAGCCCAGAAATCACCTTGTAAAACACGAGCATTTTTCTGTGACTTATTATTTCAACCTTTTTTGTAGCCAATTCATTGTATAAAACTAGATTAAGATTATCACCCATCCATCAGTAAAAGAATTTTTAAAATCTATTGATTAATTATATTCCCTAGCACGAAAAAATTACAGACTGGCAAAAATCCATATATTCTTGTGTACGAAAATAAAAATAACACTATTATATAGAGAAAATGAGAAACCGGCTATTTTTTATGAAAAGTCAAGTTATTTTCGGTTATAGTTTGTAAATTCTATTTTTACGGAGTTCTTTGAAACAGCAAGGTAAACAAAGTGCATATTGTGCCCCGTTGTGTCCTCCGTACATAGATGTAACGTACTAATCCATGAAACTCGCACAATCAATAGAGTCGTCAAAAAAAGCTCATGAAAAGGCTCGGAAAATATATTAATGTCATCAAAACATGACAAAAGTTAATATCAATTAACGATACCTATATTTTTAATTTACTTTGGTTATTACTACACAATTAAAAAGCGATCGATGTTGCTTATTTTTTAAAATCGTATTTATTATCATTGTTTAGCTACTTCGTTATATGTTCATTTTTTATTAATTATTCTTCATATATTAAAAATATAATATACATTAGTTTGAAAATACAGCTTTTTTGTATTGTGTTATGGATAAAATTTGTACTCAATTTTTTTGCTTTTTCCTGATTGTGAATCGCTGAATTTTTTTTATGTTTATGTACTAAAAATAGCGACTTTTTTATAAATTATTTTCTATTAATGTAATACCAGGTTCATTTTGCCGGTCTCCTTTATTTCGTTATTATATTAATAATGTAACCATTCGACACCTAAACTTAGTACCTATCGGCGTCTTAAACGATACTCATAGAACGGCACGTACAATTACTAAAAATTTTGACGAGTAAAAATATAACGTACAAATTATCCATTATAATATATGATTATATATTTTTTGAACAGTACTGAATATATATCAAACTAATTTTATATAATCACTTTAATTACTCCAATTTAAATCTTAAAACAAGGAAATAGATAAATCGCTTACTTAAACAAATCTCTGATAAGAGTAGTATAGCAACGAGAACCATTTTACGGAAAGCGTTGAAGATAGTTAAGTTATTTATAATTTCGTTAAAATGTAGAAAGTCCTCAGTGTGAAAAGGTTTTGCACAGTTTCTAACATATATTTTTATAATTTATTAAATTGTTTACCATGGGCATTTCAAAAAAATACTTCTTAGTCAAATAAGTTGTAAATTAGAGAGCCAGCATAAAACGAAGAAGCCATTCGTAAAAAAGACAAGTGTTTAAATTGTTTTCTATCCAATTTCATATCATCTAGTCATCTCTCAATAAAATATAGGCGAAAGCAATAATAGAGCGTTGTATAAATCAAACCAGAAAGGTGTTCCGCCTCACCTTACTTTCTTCAATGACTTAGATTTACGCTTTTAATAAATTCTGAATCTTTCACCCACACTTCAGCTTATTTTCTATGAATTTATTTACTAGTAATATTATGTTTATACAAAATAGTTGACTCTTTTTAATTACACTCATTAGTATCACTTTATTTATTTTCTTGTTTTTTTATTTGCTTATATAACTTTCTGTTTTTTGCAAACAAACTTTTCGATTTACTTGTTCTGAATATATATAATGTCTTGTATTTACAACATTTTGTTTAGATATACTTTTCTTTACATGACCAAACTATTTTGACCAACGGTTTCTTTACGTATTTCACATTAGGCGCCATCGACAAAAAGTCATTCCCACACGTTAAACACGAATCTTCTATACTTTCTATTTTAACGCCTTGTCCCTATTCGCAATTATACTCACTGTCCATATACGCATAGGTTAAAGGGGGACAGAAATAAGACACGACCCTACACAAAGTGTTAGTTAATTGGAATAGCAAGATTTTTTCGAACTCCTCTCATAACTATATTACGGAGAAATAATTTACATTTCCAACCGGCGAAATTATTATATTCTAACAGGAGGTCCAAAGTTCCCCGCCTAAGCCGCTAAAAATTACTTTTATTTTTTTAAATATAGTTCCAATGGCTTTCAATATCCTTTTAGAATGTTTTATTTAGGATTCTTAATCCATTCAAAACTTTTCTGAAGTTATGGCTTCAAAATGTGCTGAAGCAGCGAAATTAAACTGATTATCCATGTAAATTTTTTTTTCCTCCTAAATAAAATTTCAAATTTTAAATCAGTTAATAGTTACTTCATATTAGCTCAGAGCTATAGAGTGGGTGATCGAATATTGTAAAACCACTTTTCTGGATAGCAGCTTTGGGAGAAACAAATATGTATACAGTTACATTATTGTGTAGCAAACGACATTGCGCAAGACAATTTTCTTCGAAACTTTTCATCCCTCAATTGGTACAGTATCAAAGCGTAATAGTTAATAGTCACTGTATTTTTAGGCTCTTTAAAATACACAAACAAGGTTTCTTCAGAATCGCCCACTTCGATGCAGCTTGAATGACGTCAACTAGTTTTACCTACAATAGAAATGGAGTCGACTTATTCTTTCTTCGGCTCTCACCAAAGTACCTAAAAAAGAGAGGTTATGAAGCGTTATATAGTAAGAGGAAGAAAATGGATGAACCATAATTGCTTAAATAATGTAATATTACTTCTATTCTAAACCGTATAGGACACAATTTGCTAAATCGAAACAATAATACATTCTAACGACCCTTTTACCGTGAACGACACTCAATTCTTCCATTCATTTCTGACTTCACTGAACGTAAACTATTTGTGCTTTTTTAATTAAATACTTATAAATATAAAATGAGAAAATGATGTGCTTATGGTTGCACGAATTCAGATGCCAAGAAAATGCCATGATGCTGAAACTAGCGGAATACATTCCGAAGCACGCAGAAAATTGTTGCCTCGGCTGTACCGCAGGCGCTGGCTATATATTTTATAATTGTAATTTGGCAAGTTTGAAAATTAATTTATATGTTTAATAAAATATACATTGTGTGATAATTCATTTATATGTTCGTAACAGGATAATGTATAATTATTAAAATAATAACTCAAAAAATCCACTGGATATTATAGAAAACAATAATTTTTTTCAGTGTTTAAACGATAGACACCCTAAATTTTACTACTATCATTTTATTAAGATATACTAAGGTATCTATCTGAAAAAATAAAAGCACTTAGTTTCAAGCGTGTTAGACTTATGAGATTCATAATCGAAACGTAAGGCATCTTATGTGTTTTGCAAAAAAAAAATATTTTTTCAATTATTAAATAGCCGTTGCTCTGAATTTGATTACAACAGTTACATACAATTTAGGTATCTGACTAAAATTACAAGCACCTAGCTTCATGCCTCTGAGACTTGTGAGAATTTTAATAAAATCGTAAGGCATCTACTAAGTTTTGTGAAAGAAAATATTTTTTCAGTATTTAAATGGCCGTTGCTCTAAAATGTTTTATTAAAATTATATCATTATACTGATGTGTACACTGGTGTGTAATAATATAATTTTAATAACAAAATTTAGTGGCCATTCGTCTCAATTTGACCATTATAATTATATTATTACACACTAAGATATATGTTTGAAAAACGACAAGTATCTAGCTTTGTGCGTGGTATGACTTGTGAGGTTTAATCGAATCCTTGAGGCGCCTTTAGGTTTTGCAAAAGAGAAAAAAAAAAATTTTCAGTATTTAAATCATTATCGCTCCGAATCTAACTATTAAAATTATGTTATTATTTACTAAGGTGACTTTTTAAAACATTACAGGCACCTAGTTTCATGTGTGTGAGACTTGTGAAATTTCTAATGGAATCGTAAGGCTGCTAGGTTTTGTAGAAGAAAGTATTTTTTAGTATTTAAATGGCTATCGCTCTGAATTTGACTATTACACAATATTTATATTATTACATACTAAGGCATGTTTCTAAAAATTATAAGTATCTAGTTTCATGTATGCAAGATTTGTGAGATCTTTAATGCAATTTTAAGGTGTCCGTTGGATTTCTGAAAAGTCAACAATTTTTTTCAGTATATATATGTATATATATATATATATATATATATATATATATATATATATATGTGTGTGTGTGTGTATATATATATGGCAAATGCTATGAATTTGGCTATTATGATTTTTAATCAAATTTTAAAACGTCTACTGGCTTTTGCGGAACATTTTTTTTCGATATTTAAATTACCGTCGCTCTAAATTATACTATTAAAATTATTTTACATATTCGTACTAATGTGTCTTTCCAAAAAATTACAAGCTTTTAGCTTCATGCTAGGTTTTAATAGAAGACATTTTTTTTCAGTATTTAAATAGCCGTCGCTCAAAATTTTACTATCACAGTTATATTATTATATACCATAGTACCTGTCTAGAAAATTAGAAGCATCTAATTTTATGCGTGTAAGACACGTATAATAGACAATGTATAAATAGGCAGCATGTTTTCACGTAATGGTAATGATAATGTAATCGATTAAAAGATATTGTGTCGTGCGTAAAGATATTGTTAGTGTTATGTGTATATATTCTGTATTACTAATAAAGTGACAATTTTATTATAAATATATATGTAAAAGGGTTAGGGGATTTGCATAGTGTTGGTACTATAATATTTTGAGAACTCCTGCTAGAGTCAAATTTAGAGTAGTAACGCTGACTAGATCACACTCCGATAATAGAAATAACATACCCAATAATAGCTTACTACTGATATTTAAATGATTAAAAACCGACCGATAGAGTGTCGTGCGTAATGCCGAAATAAGATTAAGTCTTCTGATGACACAATGCACTGTCATCGTTGCTCAAGTAAATATCATCGTCAATGCTTGAGTATTAAAAAAGAACAATTGGCTTCATTCAATCAAGAATTTCTAATAACATGCCCAAGCTGTAAAAAGATTAGCACGCGGCAACCAAGGCTGAATAAGGGTACACCCCTACATCAACACTAAATGCCTAAATGCCTTATGTAAGCTCGGCTTGAACACGTCACTCGATAACAGCATTTCTCATACTAATAACTACATAAAGTATATAAAGTGTTTAATAGATGTATCGAGATGTTCTTTCAGTGATGATAATGAAATTGTTACCATGAAAAAAATTAGTGATTTACTCAACTAAAGAATTCTGACAGCAGTATCAACTATTCTTAAAGAAAAAATGCAAAATTCTCAGTCTGAAATCAAATCGATTGTTCAAGATCTTGAAAACAACTTCACATCGACTACCGACTTTATCACTACTGAACAAAATGCTCTTTAATTGAAAATTTCTGAGAAAAATTAAATAATTAAGAAACTTGAAGGCGAAGATAATAGTCTACAATTAGATTTCGGCATCGGAAAACTAGAAAACATTTCACGTAGCGAAAACATAGAATTTCAAACTGTTTCTGAGAGGCGCTTAGGGAATGTACTGCAGGTATTTAAAAAAATATGTTCTGCTATAGGTGTGAGTACTGATGATGTAAATATATTTACCTGGCGCAGAGTCGCTACAATGGATACAAAATCAACTAGACCAAGAAATATTCTGGTGACACTTCTTGTTGAACCTATTCAACAATATACCCAATAAAAATAATAGACATCTACATCTTACTTTATCTACACTTACTCGTGCAAGTGTACAAGGTAATGCTCCGTTAAGTCGTATAGATGAATATCATCCCCCACTACTTATAAATATTAAATTTTCAGACTTCTTCTTAGACAGATTCTTTACTTATAAATATTAATTTCATTAAATCTAATAATCAAGAGACCCAATTTTAATAAATGTAACTTCGACGTATTTCGCAACGAACTAAGTTCTGTTGATTGGAAACAACTTCTGAATAATCCTGATATTAATATTTGTATTAAATTGTTTTACGATAAATTAAATACAATAATCGAGAATCTCATATATAATTCATCTCTCGTTCCGCTGAAGAATTTAAAAACCATCACAATTTTACATATTTATCTTGTTCACTAATCAAAAGTATCCCCGAATAAGGGTCATTTATTTTGTCTCCATAATATAAATAGCACAGTGCTAAAATTGAAAAATTACAAAAGAGGTACTTTGTTACAGACTTCATCTTGAACGAGAGTATAGACCCTATAAAATCCAACTACAGAAATTTAATTTGTCATCACTAGCTGCACGGAGAAAAAGCGCTGTTCGATTATGTTTAAATAAAATCATACATTCACATGGTGATTGTTCCTATCTCCTCTCTCTACTCAACTTCAACACTCGACTCGGATCCCATTATAACACTACAGAGATTATTGTTATTAAAATAAATGATTTATCAATTAAAACCATCTAGGATAGAATTAATGTTTTGTTCAGTCTGTAGAAAATAATATAATTCTAAGTTAATACTAACTTTAATAACTGATCAATACCTTTTGTAATATATATAATAACACAAATAACCCTTGAAAATGTACACATAAATACCAAACCGTTTTGTGCACACACAATTAGAGTTACAGTCTAGTTTTATACTCTGTACTTTTTATTATACATTTACGTGACTGTAACTTGTTTTATGAGCCTTTCAATAAATAAATAAAACAACATGGCCGTGGAGTTTATTAGTCTGAATGGTTTTCGTCAATATTTCAATGATTTTATGTTATTCTGACGTGAAATTAGTTCTTTAAATGAATATATTCCTTCCCAAGTTGTAAATGTGACATATTTCTAGAGTGGACGCACTCATAGTGCAGTGAGTGCAACGATTGCCTTTGATTGATCTGCCTGTTTAAAAATGTTGTCTGCTAATTCGGTCTCCTAATTTTAGCGTCATGAAAACGCCTCGGATATGATTTATTGCGTAAGTATTACACCGCTTTTTAAATACTGTTAAATTGATTTACTCTTTTCGATTACTTAAATTAATATTTTAATGCTATACACACACTTAAAACAGATTTTTGGTGAATATTAATTGGTATACATATTATTAAAATTGTTTATATGTGAGAACTAGTCACCTGAAATATCTTATTTTTTTATGATTTGCTATGTTCATGTTCTCTCTTTATCAGGTTTCTGAAGAATGAAGGGCGGCGTGTAATCTGGTTGAAAACCTTAAGGCTTAAGGACTGAACTCTAAATACCAAATATAAGCTTCCATTAATTCATTTCGAAGATAAACATGACAATAGAACTCTTGCTGCAGTACGCCTCGAAAAAATAAGTTGTTTCTATAAATTTCATTACCATATTAAAATGTTTTGCTTTGCAAAAAAGCTAATTGAACATTTATTTTATAGTAATAATCGGCATGCTATAAGGTAATGATTAAGAGAAACATATTATCTGAGCATCTTTCAAACGCTCCTAAAAATAATAAGTTTCAATAACAATAACAAGATAAAAGCGTAACAAAAGTCAAACGGTAATCTCTACTTAACAAGGACTAAAAGAAAATAAACAATGAAATTGCATCCGTGGGCTATTTGTACACAAAAAACATGTACTATTTTTCTGGTATAAGCTGTATTATATTTCGCGTAGGTAAATGGTAAAGACACAATGTCGTGTCCTTGGCAAAACCTGTGTTAATACAAACGATAAGATGAATTAAACGATAAATTTTTGTCATTGCTATATGAATGACTATCAATATAAATTTACAATATTGGTGTAACGATCACGTTCAATATCTAACCTTTATTTGTTTGTACATGGCCCAAAATTTAATTCATCATAATTTTCCCAAAAAAACCTACACTAATAAAAATATATAATTTACTCATAATTGCATGTCAACTAATATAATATACTCGTATACCGAGATATAAAACTGTTTTCCAAAAAAATCAAAACATTCGTAATACTTGGCAACTGTTTCACAATACTCGGAGTACTCACTTCCAGGGCCTTCAATGTCTTTAAGGCATTCATCACATTCTACTTTAGCTGAGGGCTCACCTAAATGAAATGACCGCCGTCTAGATCAAAAATGTCACAGAAAATTACAATAATTTTTGAGACTGCTTCAAATTATTTAAAACTTTTAAAATTTCCTATAGGAGAGTTTATATTAGAATAACGTAGGAAATCTGAATTTATTGGATTTTTTATTTGTATGAGAAATGCATCCGAGCTCTTTGATCAACTTGTAAATAAGTAAAGTTTTTTAAAATGTTTACCTGTTTATGAAATTAGTAAGACCACCATGAACTTTTTTCACCAGACCGGGCTATAGGTGGATATAATAGCAATCCAATTTCCCTAAAGCTTAAGATCGCATTCAAACGGTTTTTAATACAAGGAAAAGTATAAAAAAAACTGCAAAGCGCTTTAAGAGATAGATAATTTAATATGTTCAAGTAGAAGTATTCTACTAATGAAACTACCTCTGGTTCAGCCATAGTAGGTGACGAGAGCGCTGTAGAATACGACTTTTACGTAGATAATTTCTTATATTTACTCAAAAATAACAACTTAAGCGAAAATTGAGCATCTCTAGTAATATATCTATCCAGTTTGTAGTTCAAAAATTGTTAAAAAAAATAACTAACTAATAACTTTTAAATTTGCATAAGTCAATATCGGGATCAATCAACTTCGTTAAATGAGAATGAGGAGAGAAACTTAAATTATGATTTTAAACGTAGAAGATTACGTCATTGCGGTTTCTCTTTGAACTTTTTCAGTGTTCCAACAATTTCAACTTGGGGCATCTTGATCATGACAGTAATTTTGGTATTTTACTAACGAAAAGTATAATTAAAATTTATTTTGATAAAATATTTTTATTATTGACAAAATCCACTAAAAAGTGTCAGATAGAAGTTTCTTTATTAAATGGATACTTCTTAAAAATCAATAAATTCCGACGCTGCTTTTATTTTTATTTCATTTTAGAAAAAAATATTATTCATCACATTACAATCTTTAGTTTGTAAATAATCATATTATTACATTTATTTTTCAACATAATATTTATATCATAATAAATATGTTTTCTAAATCAATTTCGTAATTTAAACTTTATTCTATATGACAGCGCTAAGAAACGAGAAAGATTTTTTTTATTTACTAGCTACGGATGGCTCTTTGTTATAATCCTCTGCAATATAATTATGTTAAAACTATGTTCAAAGAAGAACTCTTTGTTTGAAACTAAAAGAACCTAGAAGTGAAGTCAGAATTTACCAGAACGCTATAACGTCAAGTAGCGGTACAGTAACGAAAATAACCTAATAAAATAGTTTAATTTGCTATACATAGGTTAGGTGCAGCAAATCAAGCGAACCAGCAAGTATTCATATAATACTTAAATAACTTTAGATCCTCTTTTATTATCTAATCCCAAAGAAGTAACATTAATTTATCTAACTGCAGAGAAGTATGAAAATGTATCCATATTCCAAAATTTGTGGTCGCAATATCTCTATTAAATTTGTTTCGTATCCTTTCTTTTTTTGATTCTTTGTCCTTCACAAAGGGACAACTCAGCACAATGCTTCACATGTCGCTCTTTTTGAAGAGCAGAAATATTGGCCTGACCTTATTCACCTTATAATGATCGTATAAAATTCTTAACCCTATTGTTTTCCAAATACCATAACATGCTACTAATTCATTGATCTTAAACATTTATCTTTTTCCATTAGTTTGATATTTTCCTTAGTGGTCGTTTCCTGGGTGTGGTATATATTCAATTAATTCCCTGCCGAAATGAAACTGCTTTGCCCATTCTTTTATAGTCAACACGGTTTTCCTCCTCTAGTAAAGCTTTAAATGTGTGCATTGTATTAAAATTTAAACATTATCATGTTTAGTGCGCTTGCTTATGTTCAATGGAAAATATCGCCCAAAGTAAATGAAATAAGTAGGTATGTAGTATTTACTTCGGAATCGAGGGAAAAATTCACTTATGAAATGTCGATCAATGATTATCTCAAAGAACGTAGGCCGGAAATATTTGGAACTTATTACGTATTCTTATTTTAATGTTTTTTTAGTTATTACATCTAACATTTCAACTTTCATTACCATAAACAGAACATCATAAAAACCATCATAAAAAAAACTTAAGTAAAACGCTGAATTACCGGCATGACCATATTTTTCACGAATCAATACTACAAGTATTTATTTGCAAAAAATCGCTCAGTATTCAAAACTTATTTCGTTTCGATTAGTTGTGAGAAACCACTTTTGCGATGTCCACTGTATGCAGACGTCATACTTGAAATATTGTACCTTGTAATATGTGAAATAATTTTATTGATTATAATCATATTATTGTGTACAGAAACGCACAGAAGCTAGCTTGCTATACCTATTTAACTACATCTGTGTTATACATATGGAAGACAGTAATAAAACATTTCAAAGTTACGCCTCGTCTGGTTCGGGTAATGTCATGAAGATGAGTTTGTACTCGATATATAATATTCCCAATATAAAATATTTATAAAACTTTGAATATCATTTCTTAAACTTCTACCAGATGAATTCAAGTCCAAACGTGCTTTTGTTTTCTGCGACCTCAGGGAAAATGTTACTGTTCATTTACACAAGTTATAAATAGTCACGTCACATAACAGACAAGTGCAAATGTATGTATATACGATTATCGAAACCAAGTTCGAGAATTAAAAATAAATTACACATATTTGCTTTAGAAATGTTGTCATTATTAACCAACATGAATGCTAGAATATTAGGTTATCGCACTACCTGACTTACTTAAGTTTATAAATATATGAATAAAAAGAATTATATAATTATGTTCATAAATCTACGTCCGGTATAGGACAAGAACGTTTTGTCAATGTGAGAACGCGGAATTTGTTCATAGCGTGTATTTTCATTTGAATAGCTCCATGTTACAATCGAGATTTTCTCGTTGAAAAATGAAATTAGTACTATGTCACTTATAATGTTGAGAAATTAAAAATACACTATTGAGGTAAATAAGCAGACGGCTTTAAGGCTATCGTATGCCCGTTGATGGACGTTAAAGGGCTTGCATATTTTAACAGTACTTTAATTTGTACCTAATTCTTGGTTAATCATTCAAAAAAGGATATGCCGTTTCATGTTTAGAGCAGAAAGAATATATGCGGACCTTTCAATAATGATATGTTTGTACATAAATCTGGACTGGCAGTCGCAAAGAACAAAAAGTCGTCTGAATTAGAAAAAAAGGACTCTGAGTTAAAAAAATATACATAATTTTATAACTATTCACATTTTATGAATACGTTTCATTAGAAAATTTGCATATCGAGTGAAAACTCAACTTCATCATATCATCCGAACCAGGTAAGACCTAACCGTGAACTATTCTATCACTGTCCTCGATATCTTGTACGTATAAAGTCGTGTCTCGCCGCCGTCCCCGTTTGACCTGTACGTATATTGATAGTACCGTGACTATACTTGCAAATGAGGACAAGGCCATCAAAATAGAAAGTATGAAATATTCGTCTTCATGTTTGAAAATGACTCTTTATTGATAGCACCTAATCAGAAATACATGGAGTACGCATTAGCAAAGATGGTCATATTATGTAAAGAAAAATATATCTTAAGAAAATTCAAGAAGTAAGTAGAAATTTTAATCGGCAAAGGAAAATAGAAACGATGAAATAAACAATGTTCAGGTTATTTAACCATTTAGGCCTTTGCATATATAGATACCTAAGACAACGTGAAAATGGTTGGCAAGGGAAAGAATTTTAGAAAGTGACAAAGAAAGTAAAGTATATACCGATAGAGCAGCGTGCGGTGCGTACGCGGCGCGCGGCCCACCTTTGCGCCGCGTCGTGCGCAGCGGCCGCGGGCGCATTCCACGATCACACGAAAATTACATTCCCATGTCGGCATCTCTTTCTATACTTTCCCACTCTCAAATAATATTGTTCAATGATAATCTAACCGACTAACGAGCTAACCATACTAAGATGTTAAATTTTTCGTATTGATCACGCAAGTGTGCGAATAAAAAAAGAAATAGAAAGGTTGTATGTCAAATATTCATAAGAATAGGATACTTTTTTAACTTATTTCTTTTCAATACAACGTTTTATATATCCAGGAATCAATTAAAAGTAATTAATTTTTAGATAACATAATTAACCAGAAATTTGTCATTTTCACAGAATTTTATTGAACTAATGTCATATTCTATATAATTTTTATAAGCATTAAGAATCATTTTTTTATACTTCTGATAACGTCATTTTTTCATAAATTTGACTACAGAAGTTTCGAAAAAAGTCGAGGACATTCGAGGAGGAACAGTCGATCATTTTTATGAACATTTTTGACTATGCATAACATTTCGAAAAATATAACATTGTGGTTTTCTTATAACTATTCTCTTTTAGTTGATCTATGCAGGTTAACTATTCAAATATATGCAGGTTAACTATTCAAATATATGCAGGTTAACTATTCAAACATATACAGGTTAACTATTCAAATATATGCAGGTTAACTATTCAAATATATGCAGGTTAACTATTCAAATATATGCAGGTTAACTATTCAAATATATGCAGGTTAACTATTCAAATATATGCAGGTTAACTATTCAAATATATGCAGGTTAACTATTCAAATATATGCAGGTTAACTATTCAAATATATGCAGGTTAAAATATACTTCATCAATTTGCCAAATTACAAGTTTCTAGTCAAATGATTACTGAGGAAAACATTTGAGACCTCAAAAGGTTTCCGTTGCTTTTTACTTTTCAGTTACAAAACCCTTAAAAGTAAATACTTATCGCATGTTCAGTGACAGGAGATTTTCTGACACTATGTTGCGAGTATCAGTCTAAAAACCTATTTTCAAGGACTGAAATCGTTATGCATGAATTGCATGAATAACGATTGCATGCAATTCATGCATATTGATGTTGTCTGACCCAATTCTGCCAGACAACATCAAAAGTCGCTGTCATGTGATTTTATAAATTTGAAATCAACTCCGAACGGATAATATAAGTGACTAATCAGGACCACGCAGAAAAAAATTTTAAGAATAAATATAAAGATATGACAAAAAATCTACTACGCAAACGACAGTTAAAATAAGTGAAAAAGCCACACTAACCCTTGATTCTGATCACAAATAGACGATATCGTGTTGATGGTCGACAAAGAGGCAAAAGATATCATAGTCAATGTATAAAATCACAAGCAAGAAACCACAAGCACAAACAAGAATACTTGAATCTTTATACATTATGTTTTCTTTGTGAAGTCATTCTTGTGATATTTATAAAAACCCTATTCACGCAATATGCCAAACGATAGCAAGAGATAAATTACTGATTAAAAAACTAAAAGGGAACACGTTTTTGTAAATACTGCACTAAATAGCAAAAAAAATTATCGAACCTGTTTTCTCTGTCTACTCTCTAAGGACTAGTGTAATTCATATTTGTTATTGAATATAATATTTGAGTGTAAAACGCGGGCATATTTTCTCGAAATCTAAGTGAAATGTTAAGCATTTTCATAGACATAACATTAATTTGAGAAGCAAAATAGTTTATTTTTTCATAATAGCAGAACAGCATATTTGATTAGGCTGAGTTAACACTGTCTCTTCCCAATTCTGTGTCTAGAGGCAACTGAGCGCGCATCCTCTCCATCTCTGCCAATGATTAGTATTGCAAGACGTCGTTCCGGTAAGCTTGGAACAATCCAATTCTTCGATCTGACTTCCAGTTCTATATTCATTGAATCAGTCCGATGGTACCGTGTTATCATATTATCATAAGAACTACGCACAACTGCTAAGTGTCATGATCATACAATATTTAGAAGTGAAATTTATTTTCACACATTCCATTACACAGTTAATTTGTTAGTTAGTAACACGTCGACCTAATAAAAGCGTGTTAAAAATGCATATGGATCGTATGTTTTAAATAATTATGAAAACGAAGTTAGTATGCGAATACAAAGAGAATATGCTAACAGCCTAAAATTATCTGGAGAAAAAGTGAAAAAAGTATTCTATAAAATTTTAAGACAATGAAATAGGTTGTTTTATTAGTCGATCGTTAAAAGCAAATATATGGCAACTGGATGTAAATAATATCACGGTAAAAGATAATAGATAAGAAAAATAATCTTTTCAAAATAGGTACTTAAGTTGACATCCAACATTTTGCGATTCATTCTTCTTCGCTTTACCTAAAATCACAGGAAAGTTATAGTTATTTGACGATCAAGGGTAAAAGAAGCATTCATATGACAAATTACAAATTTAATGCAAGACAAAAAAATACTGGAAAAAGACACAGATTTATAATATTAAGAATAAATAAACGGTAATAAGAATAAATAATAACACATAAATATACGGATAATATACAGCGAAAATCATAAAGACTGGCATATTTTTCTTTCCTTCTTTTCGTCGTTAGAGCGGGACCGCACCTGTATGGATGTAACTAGGGCGCCATATTGAGAAGATGAATTATCAACCTCGTAGAATTTTTTGTTTGATGTGCAATTTCAAAACTTACGTAAATTAATTATTCAAAAAGTGTTCCAAAAAATGGGTAAATGTCGTGACTACATTTGTAATAGCGCTTCATACAAGAATTTGTCAACTATTGCATTTCAGGGATACGTAATATATGATATTGATTGCTTCAATTTGAAATTTTCTCGTCATTTATTGTGAAATATTTATATTATAATTCTGTAAGCATTTCAGGTTTAAAACATTATCGAATTTTCAATATACACATCAGCCGCATATACGTCTTAGATTTACTTTTTTATCCTAATAAAGTTATAAATATTCGTAAGTCGTTAATCTCTTTGTAGATACATAGGGGCGTGGAGTATATTTTTACCGTAAAAATAAAGTTATTAATTTTATACTTTCGGTTGCCATTTGACATGATGTAAGGAAACTTGGCCTTTAGTTTCGTTGAAACGAAATGTGTAAAACTCCGAGAAGAATTTAAAAAAATAAACAAGTATCCATTAACTACAGGTTGTGAACATTGCCATTAAAAAATAACTCGTAATTTTCATAAATATCTCCCTAAAAGAGTATTTCTTGAATAAATGTGCAATGAACACGTTTTGTTTCTAACCATCCAAGAATTCCAAGTGACAGTCACGTAGGAAGAATCTTTGTTATATTTAATAATCTTCTTATAACTATTTTGCATTAACCAAAATATATGATTGTTTCAACTCCCTAAAACAGATTTTTCTTTTGGATTACTTGTTTTTTAAGAAGTGATTCACAAACAGTTCTACTTAGTCTGCACTTGTGGTTCTTATAGTCAAGATGTATTTTTAATTAAAAAAATGCAAAATTAGCACTTAAATGCGGTCACACAATTTAAAACAACGAAGTATTGTATTCATTGCACAATTCATCGACACAAGGAAACTGGAAGGAATCAAGATCGTCCACATTCAAAATGACCGAGAGTGACAACTTCTAGTGAGAACAATTTCATCGTCGTTACCAGCAAACGAAATAGATGCCTAAGAGTGCCATAAATTCGAACATTTCGATCGGAACCTGTATGTAAAATACGTACGGTAAAAAAACGATTGCAGTACGCTAACTTGTTTGGTCGTATTGCTATCCGAAAACCTCTGTTATGGCCACAAAACAAAGAAAAACGGATGTATTGGGTTCTTGCCCATCGATGTTGGACAAAAGAAGATTTTAAGTCTTTGGACCAATGAATCGAAGTTTGAAATATTTAGTTCAAAAAGGTGAATTTATGTTCGACACAGCGCCGGAGAAAAGATAATGCTAAATTGTATAGTGCCATCCGCCAAGCACGGCGCTGGTTTTGTTACGCTCTGGGGTTGTTTCTCGGGCCATCGGACCGCAATTTGGTCCGATTAGAATGAATAATTAAAAAAGAGCCATATAAAGTAATTCTACAGCAAAATGATGTTCATTCCGTGATAAAATTAATTGAAAAGGGATTAATTTTCCAATAAGAGAATGAGCATGGTTCTAAATGATGAATAAGTTATTTAGAACGAAAAAAGACGGAAGTGGTGTTAAAAAACATGGTATGGCCACCTCAGAGTCCTGATCTCAACCCGAACTAACTTTTATGGGAAGAGCTTAATAGAAATGTTCGAGTTCAATTTCCCTCTCCACAAGAACACGTATGGAAGGCTTTACACGTAAGCTGGAATAATATTTCCCAAGAAACTTTATGTATACTATTGACTTTGACATCTAGGGGAATTTGTTCAACTAACTAAAGACATGATCAAATAAAGAATTTTGTTATTTTCCTGCAACATTATACATTCTCATCATCTGTCAAATGATGTGCTTGCGCTTTCCTGTATTGAAATTCCATTCAAAATATGAAAATGGCCAAAGAAACGAGAGCAAAATTAATATAAACAGCACAGCGTATGTGTATTAAAAATTATTTGCTACTAGCTGTGCCGCACGGTTTCCCTCGCGTGAAATTCGGAATACAAAATTTCGAATCGAAATTCGGAATGTTTTCTCTTATTTGTTGCTTTTGGTTATAAATGATTACCATACTAAATTTCATCAAAATCCATCCAGCAGATTTTGCGTCATTGACGCACAAAGTAACATAGAGGCAGACAGACAAAAATAGTAAAAAAAGGTTTTCCGGCTTCTATTATTATTCTTTACGCTAAATCAATCACTACTTTTTATAATCTTTTCCATGTACAGACCAAAATAGCGACCTGTTTTTAACATCATATACGAGTAAGTCGGCAATTACCTCTAATCTTGTATGCCATTGTAATTTAATCATTTCGCGTCGGACGAAGTTGAATGTAACCAGGGTACGGAATTTAAGACTTTGTTATAAATAATTTTTTTTTTAGACTTTGTTATAAATAACAGTACATTTTTTAAGTTGTACTGTGTAAACAAGGGAAGTAGCTATTGCAGTATCTGCATGAATATAAACGTGCTCATCGTGCCAGTGTCGTTTATTGACTTATCTCAATAAAAACTATTTAACTATGAAACTACGATATGTGATCGATATAATTGAAACGCTGCTGTCATTCGATAGCAAATAATAACGTGTGAAAAAATGTGCGTCATTTTAATTTAACAATATGATGTGGCATTTTTAAAGTGGAAAAATGTATCAATATGTGTACATACACGATTATATTATATCGGAGTGACCTAGAAAATATGCCGACGCTCTCAATCGAATTGAATTTATCTCATCATGATGTATCTAATAAAAACTGGAATTACACTTAAGCCACGGTTCTTTTAGTAATGGTTTAAATCTATGGTTTACATTTCTTTTAAACACTAATATAAAAAAGATATTTCTAATTCAAAAATAAAAAATAGCCAGTAGTGATAATTTTCCGTGAAAAGTATGTTCAAATAAATAAATACACAACAATTAATTTATTCTGCAAATGCAAAATATTAGCAGATAAATAATATAACAATTCCAAAATAAAAGTAATCGTAATTCAAGTCAGAATATTATTAAATTATCTAAACTGATCGACTACTTAGAATGTACATTTGAAACATAAGTAGTGTATAATATACGAGTATATACATAACAGGAAAATAAGAAACGGTGTAGTATTTTTCAAGACCTGAAAATTGGGAACAAAGTTATGTTAAAACAACTTCTTCATCTGCTTCACAACTAACAACTTTGTTTTAATTTGTTAGCTACTAACTGGAACTACGAATATACAATCTTTTATCGTTTTTGTCTCCTACAGATAAAATGTATTGATAAGTAACTCTTTAACGGTGTATTATTTCAACGTTCTGACTACAACGACGAACATACAAGCTTTTGTTATTTCTTAGACACTAAGTAACATGTAAAAAGAGGGAGAAATATTTCCGAAACAAGTGGGAACAGCGGTGCTTAGTAGGATTCTGATGCATTATTTATTTACGGAAATAAACATAGTTAGTGCTGAAAGAGATAAAGAGAAAACGAACGTTTTACTTTGTTTACTTATAATAAAGGCTTACGTCATATTGAAACCTATGATTTATATGGACGGAGGAATACGCATGTATGGAAATAATTTAAGGCGAAAAAATGTACACTACGGAAATTTAATAAAAACTATATTTATATTATTAGGTCGAAAAGAAAACGAACGATAGAATTAACTGGCAAAATTTGAAAGAGCGTTTTTACTTAATAACAGCAAATCAAATATTTAGGGGAAACTAATGTTGAAAGTATTAATAATAAGACTAACACATTCACCTTTTGCTATTATTTATATAAGTACTCTTTTTCAATATCCAAGATAAACCAAAATATATTCTCTTCTTTTTTCTTGTTTATTACTGTATCACTTACCATGTCCCTATTAAATCTTATTCGCTTAATCATGTTTCTATTATTCTATAAACACAGTTATATACGACTTAATTCCTTGAAATTCCTGTGAAAATTTATAATCTCTCATACAGAAATATTATAAATAAGTAGTTATATTATTTCAATTCTTGTATTGAATACTGAAAATCATTTTCATTTTTACCTACTATTTTATCCACTATAAAATAGTCACTATATTTTTTTATAGATTCCCTTGCTCGTTGAACGTCCATACGTTTTTAAAATGCTTGTCGCTATCGTGATAATAATGCATTGAAAAGTCGCTTAATAGTAACTTAAGCGTTATTTTTATCGTGCATGTCGCGTAACTCCCGTGCGTAGAATGCAAGCTACTAGAGGTGAGGCGTATTTATTGTCACCGGTAAAAATACTCGATATATCAGATCAAAATACGTTTTTGGTATGCGAAATACAAAATACTTGGAATCGTAAATACTTGTATGGTATGGTCGATCGGACGTTCAGTGCATGCGTACAGTGGTTACCTTATGGTCAGGCTGCGACTTCTTTCCCTAGCTAGCTATACCTACTTCACTCGCGCATATCATATTCAGGTTGTCACGCTCTTTCATATTTAAGACGTGTATGAAATAAGGTTCAAACTGGATATTTAAATACTCGTAAGTCGTAACACTTTAAAGTATGTAATACGAGTATGTCAAATATATTTATATACTTGTATACTAGTTTTACTCATTACTCGAGATGGAAATAACTGTTATTTCCCCATACCTATTATAATGAATAACATCATTATTCAATAACATAGTATCATACCTGTTAAAAAATAACATGTTATGGGACATTATTGTGAACGTTTTGTTTTTGCTTTTGTTCAATACGTTCTCAAACGATATGTTCTGTGAAATTAATTTTCCTTCTGTGTGTGTATACAAAATATGTATAGTACATGCGTACTATAATCGCTATCTATATTAAATACTTTGTTTGTTTATAGCTGGAGAACCGCTAGTTCAATTTAAATGTGGTTTTCGATAGCAAATAGGTAATTTTTTGTGAACGAATTTTAATCTACATTTGATTAATTTATATTAAAAGAAAGCCTATAAGAAAAATTATATTTCGAAACACATAATATTTTCCTAGTTCGATAATTAGAACAAGACGAAACAATAATGCATAGAGATTGCAGTTGGTTAGCGATCAACAGTGAAGACTGAATGAATATAACATAAACAAAATTCAAATAACAGATATGGACTTTATAACTTTGTAGTAATTGTTTATAATCATTCGGTAAAAAATCCATATTTTAACATGTTACCAAGCGTAAAGTTCTTAATAACATAACACGTTCATTCCAATCGGTAACAGGTATGAATTTTAACGGATCACATACCAGGTATGAATTTTAACGTTCTAATAACAGATGTTTAATCTTTCGGTAAAGTTCGGTGATGTTCGGTAAATATGAAACGAAGGGCAATGCAAAAAGAAACGTGCTCTCTCGCTCTCTCTTTACTCTGCAAGTGACAGCCATTGTACGGGAGCTGCTTGACAATACCACCGTAACATAATATTTTAACATGTTAGCCAAGCGTATCACTATTTAATAGCATAATATCTGCAAATCGCAATAACATAATATATTCTTTCCAATCGATATTATGTTATTCATACCTGTTACGTTATTATTCTGTCGTCACTGTATTGCTTTATACTCCGCATTTTGCGGACAAATATTTACTCAATACGACAAGTACGAGTATTATAAAATAAGCATGTTAAGTACGATGCTCTTTTCGTCTAACGATTCTTCGTTTGTCTATCGGCACAGTTGAGCGTAATTACTTTGTAGTGTAAATATTGTAAATATATAGTTTTTATAAAAACTAACTTTTAATTAGGTTAAATTCTAATTTCGTCATTATGTCCACAAGAACGTCCAATTCCCTGTAAGAGTATTTTACAGACTTGGGTTATTGTTTTATTTCTCGCAATATTTACAACACTAAATTGTCATTCAAAACATCTACACATAATTTAAGGACACATTTGAATAGAAAACATCCAATTTGACAATAATCAATACGGAATAATTTTCTTGTTTCGAACATCTTACTCCATTAAAACAAATTGGCTAAAAAAAGTTTTAAAATGTGATCCATTTTTTTTTAATGAATGGTTATTATTGTAAATAATGTGATTAATTTATTAAATATGCTATAAAAATGACTATGGTAAATGTATCATTTAGTTACTAGTCCTAAGCCTGGAACCATTAATATTTGTTAGTATAAAAGAAAAATGAACACTGTATTTTATTAAAAATCATAGGAATTCCCACCAATTTTAGATTTAAGAAATAAAGTATAAGAGCAATGAACCCTCCATAATAGGTCACAATATAGATTTATTTTGTGTCTCCCGCGACCGTAACTTTATAGCCATTTGTAATATTATTTTCTCACAGCGGAATTACGCCGCCCATACTCATCGAGTATTTTGTCACCGATATCGGTAAACGATATTTTATAATACTCGTACTCATCATATTCAGTGTCTCAAAATACTCGTATCACTCAAGTATACAAGCTACCCTCTCGATTAAATTTACAAGAACACGCCAGTGTCGCAACGGTCAGCAGTGACAGTCATCCACGGACTAAATTAGTCGGCGCTCCCCGCCACCGAATTTCGAAGTGAGACAAATTTATTCGCACATTTCCTTTTGACTTTTGATCTGTATCATCTTTAGACTTTTATTTTACTTTATAGTACTGTATATTCAAAATCACACAATTAAAACTTCAAGCAATATTATATACATATATATATATAATATATGGATGATTTTATAAACGTTTGGAAATACTTGAAGTTAGAAATATGAAAATATGTATTTCGACTCGTATGTAACAATGAGCAAATATTAATGAAAAAGAAATTAACATTTCTTTAATTGACAAATTAATGTTGCCTGTAAACGCCTCTAAAAACTTAGTGTCTCAGTCGTCAAAAAGTAGTGTGTCGACAGACCGCATTGTCAGATGAAGCACGTTACCGTTTCGACATGTAAACAGGGTACGTAAGTATAGGAAGCGCAATTTCAAATTCAGAGCGCATATTTAAACTCGACACAGTATTGGTACCTCCAAATGTTCTGCTGCACGTATACCTGTAACGGTGTGGACACTTAACTCGACACAGTATCAGTACCTCCGAACGTTCTGCTGCACGGATACCTGTAACGGTGTGGACACTTAACTCGACGCAGTATCGGTACCTCCTTACGTTCTGCTGCACGGATACCTGTAACGGTGTGGACACTTAACTCGACACAGTATCGGTACCTCCGAATGTTCTGCTGCACGGATACCTGTAACGGTGTGGACACTTAATTCCTCCTGATGATGACTTAATTATTGTATGTGCAATAACTGATTGATAATTATTCTAAAGTGTTAAAATATAAATATTAGTACGTAAAAGCAATCAAAATGTTTTGGGTACTTGTTTTAAATTAAATGAAAAATACATTTACAAGTATACTATACATTATATTTATTTATTTTATTACAGTCGAAAAGATACACATACAATCAGTCATTAAGATTGAAGGTTTTACTATTGCAAGTAAATACTCATAAAGCTAATTTAGTCACAAATAATCATAGACTTCTTTCTTAGAAATCATGAATTTTACACTCGGACACTACGTTCCAACGAGTACGTCAATATTGAAAAAGTATGGCCCTCGAATGAGCATATCGTTACGGTAATTAGCGATGACCAAGAATGATAACCAAAGGAAAACGAGGGTTTATAGAGAGACTTATTAACGGATCTTCCCACCTTCAGCAATAAATAGCTCTTCCACTTTTACAAGTTCTGTCCGTGAATTTGAAAATTTCAGTGAAGTGGTGTGAATTCTAAAAAATATTATATGCATTCCGATATTGCATAAAGGCGAATATTGCATAAAGCGGGATCTGTTCAATTTTTGCATAAACAAACAAAAATTAATTCAGCGCACTACCTGCTTCTATTAAAACCTATGTGAAAAGATGGATATGAATTCAGATGATATGTAAATTGAGATTCATATGTGTCATCGATCAAGCCGACTCAACTAACTACTTGAGATAGTTAGGAATATGATGACATGGGAAGCATACTTCACACATAGTTTGGTTTAGGCCCTGTAAGGCTTATTATACACAAGTGTTTTGTCCACCGACTTAGAGAGTTCGCGACAACGAGCGGCGTCTAGTGACGAGGCACGTGTCGCGACAACAAATTGCTCTGTCGCAATCGCAACTCACTGCGAATAAACAACAAGCAGCCGCGGGGGCTTCGAATACTAATTGCAACTCGCGGTCGCCGCCCTCTAACCGCGCATTAACCTATATTAGCGTGAGAATACACTGCAAGTAAAATATAATTCCGGAAGTTACATCCCGCAATATCAATATCACGCTAAACGGCAATGATAGTAGTCGTTTCAAGTTCGTAATAGGAAGAACTTATTAATGATGTGCCATCGACCAATATCTATACCGTAAATGTATCGTTTAGATATAGTGCAGTACAATTTGAATTACTTAATATTCCTTAATTTTTATAATAAATAATATTTATTTCATTACAGGTTTAATAAGCGATTTTTAAATTTATTCACATAACTAATAATAACGATTTAGAGATAGGGCAGAACCTTAAGGCTTTTGATATTTTCCCATTTTAAATAGGTACATACATTACATGATTTATTTACATAATTAATCATAACATGAAAATATTTAAACAATCGAATGAATTACCATTAAGCGATCACTACATGCGTCATAAATGTCGCTTCTATATATAATGAGTTCATTCGACACATATTTAATGCTAGTGGAATGCGTAAGTCATCATTAAAATATTAAAAAATGATCAACCAGATCTCATTAACGATTTATAATTTTGTACCACTTTGTAACTCTAAACTATGATGTACCTTTTACGAGATTTTTTATAATCACTTCTATTCACTATGTGGACTCACCATTGAAGTGGATAAAAAATAAAAAAAATTCAAGTGCCTTCGCTTAACTGAGATTAAAGCAATAGTTAATTCATCGTCATTCTATTTGAGGACTAGAAATGCAGCCTATTGATGGCTAACGGTACACATGAAAGTTTGGACTTTCAACGTAAGGTAAAAAGCTAACAAAAATAACGGTTCGTGGTTTTGGTCAGACGAGTGTTTCGAACTGTATTTTTAATTTCCTCCACAGCTGTGAAAAACATCCAGTTTAATACACAAAACTCTTATATTTTTCTTATACTAGCTGTACCGCACGGTTTCAAATGTGAAATTCGGAATAAAAAAGTTATTGGATTTTTTCAATCTTTCATATGTTGCTTTTGCGTATAAACTATTACCATACCAAACTTCATAATAATCCGTCCAGTAGATTTCGCGTGATGAATTCACAAATTAACATACAAATAGATAAAAATCCTAACAACAGATTTTCTTGCTTCTGTTATCATCCTTTATGCTAAATAAATCACTTTTTTTTAAATATTCTCCGTGTGCACATGTCACTCTATTACAATTTTTATTAATAGCATAGAAATAAATACTAGTTTTTCCCGCGGTTTTACTCGTGCCTTTGTGTAGTGAAATTTTTTTTGACTTATACTTTAAGCCTAATCGCAATAATAGTTTCGATAATCTCATTCATTTTAAACCCGAGCTATCATTCTATCATTAGCCCATACTTCGCTTCGGAGAAAATAGTATGAAACTACATCTAAATCACTAGGTAAGGCTATAACTTATTGCGGATAATTATCAATATATATTAATTTATTAGGCATAATATTGATACGGGTGATTACGATTCCATTACAAATTTGGAGAGCTATCCAAAATAGTTGAGGGAGAACATGATTTCTAAACCCAATAATAGTTGTGTATACGATAACGTCATTAACTGAGAAATCGTTTACGCCTGTGCCTCAAATAGATTACCTGTAAAAAATGAATGAATGTGAAAGGAATAAGTAATGAGGCCACTTTCAAAAAGGTACGATTTTATAAAATTTTAAAACAAAATGTATATAAATTTAGAAATAAAAATTTGACGATATTTTAAAAATTATAGCTTCTCCAATTCTCGTCACAATAAATTATACAGGTGAAGTAAATACTAATAAATAGCACTACAATAAATTATACAAGTAAGATTAACACGAAAAAGATAAAATTAATTAATATTCGCGTCGACATATATTACAATAAATTGGTTCAAATACATATTATGCAGTAAATGTGCGATCCGTTAATCTTGATTACAGATTGATTATAAATTTAAAAACCAATTCAGATTCAAGTAGCGGTTCTAGTTAATAATGACACAATAGTTATATTTTTTATTTAATATTTATTTGTTAGACAAAAACAACATCTGGACGACAATACGACAATATGTCGCTGACTAATTTACTTTTTTACTATCTACCTCTTTGAAAATGTTACATAAATTGTATGTAGTAAAATGTAACAGAATGTATAATATATATTTATTCTATTAAAATCAGTCAAATTGTTCAAGAGTTATCTTCTTAAAAATGTTATTTAGTTAGCCCTGCAGCCGAACGATGTAATATCAACTAATATTGGGGGAGTTAGAAGTGTCATAAGTAGATCCTAAAAAAATATTAAAAGCTAATACGATTGGAAACACATTCGCCCTTCATATTGGACTACGACTTTTCTTTGTTAAGTCCAAAAAGCTAGAGAAAATTATTTATTAAAATTCTTTCCAACTTCTTGTGACTGTTTTGAAACTAGCATAAGTCATCTTAGGAGTTCCGGAATAATAAGTGATACGTATAATTTCCATATGGGTTCATTACCAATATAACTAAAAATTATTTTTAATTTGCTTTTCACTTTTTTTTAAGTTGCTTTTTACAGATATTCCTTATGTACAAAACATACAACATTTACAAATTTTCCATGCCAAAATTGAATAAAACGGAACGCTTATTGAATCATTTTGGTTTATGTCCGTTTGACTGTCATAGGCATTTTATTCGGAAAATATTTGACGTGAAAGTTGAATTTTAAGAAAAATGAAAAAACAATTTCAAAATTATCATGATGGGCGTCACATGAAAGTAATTTAATTTGTCCCACAAAATGTCCAAAACTCTGTTGATGCCCCCACGACTTGGAAACTATCAGTCATGAAAATGTGAAAAATTTGGTAATATTTATTATGACATATAAAAATTATCAGCATATCATAATATGAAGTAATTCATTTATTACGCACAATTTAGTTATATAAATTAAATAACTGCCAAAGTATTCCAGATAGGGAAAAAATAATGTAAATTTCTCATATTAAAATACATCGAAAATGGTAAGAGTTTTCGTCATATTATCAGTGTTTTTAAAAATGTACATTAAGATTACACGATTTATATGAATTATAGAGGCACGACCGTCCTCGCCGGGACACAGCGGGCTTACTGAAGGGGCCATCGATAATTATTTATATGGATACTACGTTGTCAGCTCGTAAGGGAGCGGAAAAGGTAATCGTCTGTTTCACTGTCGATCGTTTTTTATGTAGATCCATAAATAAGAAAAAATCTTACACAAGAATTATTTAAATTTTGTATCTCATATAAAGGAAGTGAATGGTACTTTTTTCGTAAGAATTAAAAAGTATCACTTTCGCTGCCCTCCGAAAAAGTCACATTGGCTTCGCCATTAGAGAGGGGCTCATAGCTCCATGATATGAACACTGTAGAACGGAACATTGCACGCGCTTTACACGCGACTAGTAAGGACTTCATTTGTGCTTTAATAGTCATATGTGTCTGTACAGCGATTTGGAACACTATTGATTGTACAAGTTCAACTTGTATTTTACCCAATTGTTACATATTTATTCTTCATATTGCATGTGATCGGCAAGAACTTATCCACACAAGATATGCGTGGTCGTGTTCATAAGGAACGCCTTATATCACTCCAGATTATAATATATATTCTGAGGATTGATGCCACATTAAACATCATTAACGGGATACTGTTTTTATAGCGGCAATTATATTTTATGTTTCATCAGCGTCAAATATTTCAAATGAAATAAGTCTATAAGTGAAATAAATTGTTTTTCACACTGCGAAAAATTTACATTGCATTTTAAAATCAGAGTGTAACTTATTGAAGGGTTCTCGTATTTGAAATTTCTCAATTAAGCAACTGATTTCTATAAAGGTGCAATTATTTTTAGTTATATTAATATTATGAATTAGAGGTAATATTAATTAATACGAGGTAACAACAAATGTTTAATTAATTGTAATTTTTTTATAAAATGTACCATTGTCACGCGGGCGGAAGACACAAATATTCTTTTTACTGTGAACTATTTTTTCTTTACTTTTAGATAACTCCCTATAAAACGGTTATATAACGACTATTAATTAAACAAATTTAAGAAGAAAAGAAGGTTTTTAAAAGCCATTTATTAAAATTAATTGACAATAAATATCAGCCCACGCAAATTTTCGAAATTTATGCAAGTTTTTTAAATTTATCATACAGCACTTCATCAAAAATAAGAAGTTCTAAAAAGTTTTAAAATAAGAAATAATATTAAATTTTGTTCTAGAAAATATATCCATTTTAGGGATTCGTAGCCTAATGATGATAAACGAAACCCTTATAATTTCATTTTGTCTATCCGTCCGTATGTCATAGCATCATAATTCTTTTAAGTCCAACCGCGACGCGAAAATTTTAAAAGAACACGTAGGTTAATTACTCCAATAAAAAAAACTAAAATTTTTATTTTTTTATGGACATCTGTATGTAAAACATGGGGATGAAAAATGTTTTTTTCACGGATCCCATCGAGTGGGATGGGGTCCACTCATAAGGTCTTTCAAAATACAATGGAAAATTTTATATAAATTTTGTCGATACGGTTTATCCTTCATGAGATATGAGTCTAACCCCGTCTCCCCTTTTTAAGTATGCCAATGAGAAGCTTAAAAAAGTCACATAGCGACATTTAGAAAACACTACAATGAAAAATTGTTTTGGTTAATTTGCATTAATAAATTGAAAAGATGTTAGTAATCAAATTATTTTCCTTATGTCTATAAAATACATACTAAATATAAACAAAAAACTTTTAATTTTTTTCATTCTTTTGAACCTAAATTGGTATGGTATTCTTGTAGTTTGAGTACTACACATACTTAATAGATTTATTTTAATTAATATAGATTTGTTTTCTGCAAAGATTCAAATGAATGGAACCTTCTGACATTTGTTACTCAGGTTGTATCTAATGAACGTCATATAATCCAGTTCTATTTCATTAAAGTTTCGTTGGTCACATGGAAAAATAAATCAATAATGCAAAGTGGATATTGTACCTGCCATTGCTTATCTAGCAGTTATAGGAGTAGCCTCGATCGTGAAAAGCATCTCCGAGCACTTACCCAGAGATGCTTTGATCGATTATGAAACTTTGAACGATTATAAAATGGCCAAATTGCAGATCTTTAATAAAGCCGATCTTGCTCATTCGGCGGAAGGAACTTGCAATATATATGGCTGCTTATCTGATCGATATATAGAATATTTATTCGGCAAGCCTTCTATGTAACGATTGGGTAATTTGACCAACCGTTTACTATTTTTTAGTTATTCAGAAAGGTGCTATATCAATACAGTCGAAAGCATAGGAAACGGCCGTTTCAATAAAAACAACACTATATTCAATATATTTCATTGCATTCAATCTCCTTAGTAATTTCGTTGTAGAGATTTATCAGCGACATAAGTTTTAATTAAATAATGGAAGTAGAACAGACGTGTGTAAAAGTGTAATAATCATTTCGTATTATTAAGTTAACATTAAACATCTCAAAAATATTACTAATTTGTGCGACAGATGTTAATCAGCAAACGTGTTGCAAAACAAATCTTTGAAAGATTAATATATCACAAATCCCAATATTCTATAGATTTTAAAATGATCCTACGATACTTTGCATTTTATTTAACGAACGAGTCTTCTGCCAGTATACTGTAATATCTATTGATTTAATATATCATTTGCCTCAGAAGAACGGAAAAACACTCATATTTACAAATTTTTATTATAAAGCTGATGTGATCGCGTTGAGTGATTCTTAATATCTTCTACACGGGCAAATTCTATATAATGCCATTTGGGAAAGAACTACATCCCTTCTCGGTACATCCGGTTGTAACAGTAACACCATAGTAAAGCGAAAACGCTCATCTGAAAGTGCGCCAAAGCTTCACGCACGCTTGTCTCCGCCGACACTAATTAGCGCGCGCGTTGCAGTAATCATATCGGACGGGTGTCTCTCGATGTGTACCGGACGCTGACCGCCGGGAGAAGCAGAGCGTGAACTTTCAGATACTTATTAAAATCGAGTGACCGTTGTTGAGTTTTTCTATCTTTATTTATACCGAATGAGAGCCGAGTATTGGGTGCTGCTAAGTAGATTGAGTAGGTAGTTTCTATTAAATTTTTTAATTGTCTACATATTCGAGTAGAAGAATTCAAATCCAGACGTTCCGTTGTAGAGTTCGTTAAATTTCCATAGCCGAAGGGCTTGAACAAAACCATTGTGTCGTGGTAACGTTGTTCATACGTCCATCCATCCGTCCATCTACATTCAACTTTTATGTTTATCACATTGTTCATATAAACAATAGTTAAAAGGGGTTTAATATAAATTATTAACAGTTGTATGAGTGACATAACCAAAGTTTTTTCGAAAAATGTACGATATTTTTATGCTTACAGAAAGATAGGCTAAATAATATATTTTCATGATGAAAAATAACATCAAAATTTTCAATTCATTTAATAAAATCGTAAAATGTTTCAATTTTTATATGTACGTCAATGTATACGAAACCCATAATATTTTCTGCTATAACGTAGAGAAATAAATCGAATATAGCAACATTGGCCGCAAAAAAAAACAAAAAATAATAATTAAAAACAATGAGAAAAATAAGAGAAGCGGTTGAAACAAGTAAAAAGGAGTTAATAATATGCAAATGAGTACGAAAGGCTTGTGCTTATATGTCCCTCGTTTCTTGTGGTCACTACGGCAAATGCTCGTCTAACATGTTCGCAATGCTCGTCTAACATGCTCGTCTAAAATACTCGTCTAACATGTCTCCGTTGTAGACTTTCGTGCGTTTTTACCAGTTACTTTATTTGTGTATATATTATTACTCTCCATGCCCATATCAATCGTACTTTGTCTCTAATCTACCTCAGTAACTCTATATAAATTTTATAAGCATGCTGTGTTTTATCCAATTTTAAAAAAGTTTAAGAACATACGTATAGACAGCCCTCGTATAACTCATATATATATATATATATATATATATATATATATATATATATATATATATATATATTATATATATATATATATTTATATATACACATATATGTATGTGTGTGTGCATATTCATATGGATGAACGCTAAGTATACAAGAAATTTTGAGTGCTGTCATCATTACATTTAACGAAATGAAATTCTGATCCGTTATCTGCTAGCGTTAAACTTTGAACTCAGTTGTTTTAGCAATTGTTGAAAGGAATTTTTTGACAATTAGAACGAAATTATTATCGAATTAATTATCGAACTCGTTGCTAGTGTTTATGCAGAGGTAAAATTCCTTCTTCGTAAAATTCTGAACTTTTGACTAAAAATTCAATAGATACAAATTAAAAGTTAGACAGCGTGCGAAAGCTCGAAGTTGATATTTGAAGTGCAAGAGATCTGAAACGGGCAGTGCATCCAAGTGGAGTTATTTTTATGGGTAACTTTTGATATGTTGTCTCAAGCATTGTCATATAAAAGTACATTTTGCTTTGCTCAATTTTTCACGATGAATAGTTACGGTAGTTGTTCTGATATAATTACATTTATACCATACAGTATATTTAAAAGATCCTCATAGCTAAAGATACATTTTGTTACGCTCTTTTTACCAGCTCCTAGCCATTGGCACTTGTGCAAAAAATAACATATGTCCTTTACTATTAATGTCTTGCAATAAGTTACTTTAGCCAATTATTATAGTACGATGGAGACTGAATAGCTCCATGTACGCTGTACCTATTTTAGATTTTATTGAAGAGGGTTAGCTTATGTGATAGTCGAACAGAATACTTTCACTTTTTCCTATGAAGTGTTTTTCTATTACAGTAAGGAGCAGACCCCTGCCAGATAGCTTGAGTTTAACGTGGGTTCTGTTTCAATGAGTCTTTTTAATTTTTCTAAATTTAATCCAGCAAGTCACTCCAAATGAGGATTATTGAAGAGATCAAATTTTTGAGATTTCCTTCTTTAAAAAGCAGCGCTTGACAGTTCCATAAAAGAAAACACCTTCACCTATCTTTGTGCATATTGCGTGTGACTTTGCTCGCTTTTCTCCCTTAGCATATTTCATAGAAACAGAGTGCTCTACGTTTTCCTCGTCAAATTTTCATACTTACTTTTGTTTTTTTTTCGTCGAAACTCAGTTGTTAACTGAACGGTAAATGATTAAAAAAGCCTTTGTACTCAATACGTTCTCGACCTATTTTTGCATTGGAAATCGTGTTTTAAAACGAGCACATCCTATCTAACTATAAATATGGTTGCCACTTTTTTTTACAACAAATAGATTATATTTATTTACACTCAAACAATACTATACCCAAAAATAAAGTACAATATCTAAAAATAAACTATTATTTATTTATTTATTTTTCTACACATATTTTTTGTTGCTTCTACATCTCACAAATATTGGTTATCAAAAAACATCTTAACCGCATCTTTACAATCTATGTCCATGTTAAGATAGGTTAATAATTCGTTTTTTATTAAGTTTAGGGACGCATTATTTCGTTCATCCCGCCACTTGGCAGTCATCAGAGAAAAAACTCTCTGTAAATGGGCGGAATGGATAACAGAAACAACACGATTTTGTATATATTCACAAAATCATTGCTACTATGAAAATGTTTACCAGTTCTGCGATGTAGATAATTCTGAAAAATCTACATAATTATAAAATTGTGCATATAACTCCTTTAATAAATTAATTTCTTCATACAGGTCATTCATGTTAATTTACGTAATATTTTTGCAATCCCAAAGTTTCAAGTATATGCACAAAATGCTCAAATTCTACATTACTTTTTAAATTTATGACGCTCACTGAAAAGAGCCAATTTGTGTGCTTTATCCAAGACTTTTATACTTTTGCATTCATTTTGTTTGCTTTGCATTCATTTTTAAGGGCATTAATTCGGTGTACTGTATTCAGAGTTACAGCTGCCAATTCCGTCCTGTCTATCCAATTCTAAGTTAGAGCCCGATTCCTCTATTCGTTTTTCAAGTGTATTCCATGAGCTACGGTTTTCTGAATATTTATCATACAACATACCTAGAACAAAAAATAATATTTGAACTGATTTGAACAACAAACAGTAAACAATGACAAATGACATTGACGTTTTAGGTTACGTTCAAAAACGACAGTGCTGCTTAGCATTTAACTTTATCGCTTTATGAATGTGATTCGTTCCGTTATACGCAAAAAATCATTTACCTTTTTTGTTTCTTTTCGTAGATCTTAAAACCTTCAACAGACGAAATAGGTAAAATAAAGTATTTTTACGTACTTTTTTGCCCTCATAAAGTATAAAGTACGTTTTCCCGAAATAATGCACAATACTTTATTATAAAGTACGGGTGGCAACTCTACCCATAACCGTTTCTTCGTTCCCCCTTGTTTTCATTCGGGCATCGGTTTTCAAGACATTCTTATGTCATTCATCTCATATATCATAATTCCGATAGCATCACACACTTTAAATGACGAACGGATCACTTCATGCCAACTCAATGAACTTGAAAGCGTTTGAAATTTTTAAATGTCACTGTCACGTATGAGGAGACCAACCCAAGCAGCATATATAGTTTGAGCTATAAATTAAATCTTACCAAAATCATTCATGTAAAAAAGTGTATCAATTTGAAAATTTCATTTAAATTGTTGTCGAATGTCATTAATAAAAATATTTGAAATTTAAAACTTGAGATAAAAACTATCTCTCCTGATAACTCTACTGTTTTTAAGAATTTGGAACATCTATTAAGTGTAAAAAACTTCAAATCCCAGTATTAAATTTAAAATATATTTTAGTTTTCCTTATAAAATGTTTAATTACAAGATTAACAGAAATAACGAATTTGGTAAGGTTTTACATTCCAAATCTTTCTACCATAGACTGTATAGTTCGACCAAAACTTGGTACATTTTTCCACATGAATTATTTTGGTGGGACTTAATTTTTTTAAAGCAGAATTAAAGTTTTTTTTCATTGACAGTCACTTTTAAATACCCGTTTTTTGAAAATTATACCCATTTTTAATTACTTTGTAAATACCCATGTTTTGTCGTTGAATACAGAAAGTTTGAGTTTTTGAGAACCCTCATCTTTTGTGAAAAAAAAATTATAACAACATTGTAAGTTCGTAGTTCTAGTTAGTGCAGAACAAATTAGAACAAAGTTAGCAATGAAATGCATCGCTGTATAAACTCTTGTAAAATAAACGGAAAAATAACTTTGTTCCAAAATTTCATCTGTTTAGGCAAGGTTTTTTTTACTATTCTTGCATTTGTCATTTTATATCATGTGGACAGGTTGATGATCAATTAGTGAGTCAGTGAGTGACAAAATTAATCATTTTTAAAGGTCCACACCTCGCAATCCAATTAACCTGAATGTATATGTAGAATTGTGAGATTATTTGTGATATTGTTTATTTAATACAACCATTAATAATTGAAATACACAACCATCAATATTAGTTCTGTATTTCAATTATTAATATTTTATAATATACTTACACAGGAGCGTAAAAGTGACTGAAACCGGTTAGTGTAAATAATGCACGGTGTACTCGCGGCTGGTTTTACGAGCTTCGTTTTGCTTCGCCCACGTGTTAACGTGCGCTTGTATTCTCAAATCTAAACTTTTTTAAATTATCTATCTAAAAACGGGCAAATAGTTGTTTGACAGCTAAAATAAATTAAATTATATAAAAAATATCTTTGCTTCATAGCAACAAAGAAAGCGTTTTCATGGATTCAAAAGCGCATGTCCAATTATTGGATTCATTTTGCCTTACTTTTTCTTACAAGTTAAAATTAAAACAAGCAGTAACACCCTATGACGCTCAATCAATTGTGAATCGCCATTTAGTTTCGTGGTGCTTCTTATAGTGGGACTTTAAAAAATGCTTTAAAAGTTTAACGTGTCAATTTGAAATTTGACACGTTGTTCAACTCAGTAATTACTTGTGACAAAATATTGATCTTCCAATACAATAATTAATAGACAGTCAATGTACTCAGATCACAATGTTTTCCACATTGTCATCACCGAGAATGAAAAAAACTCGTCAAAGCGAGTTAAAATTCAAAGACATGTTTATTGTGTCTTTCGATAAGAGTCCAGTTTCGGAAGCATGGATTCCAGAATGCACAACAGTCAACTATTATTATTGCATGAGAATTTTAATAACGCCGAGAGAAACAGTCAGACGGAGAAACATACGCAATTGTGGAGAAACTGCTTGTTTCATTCTTCACCAGGACAATGCGTCTGCTTACACAATACTTTCTGTAAAGCAGTTTTTGACCGATAAGTACATTACTACATTTTAACATACTCCATGTTCCTTCGATTAGCACTGTGCAAATTTTATGATTCCCAAAAGACAGTGCTTAAAGCCAATTGTGTTATGTTAGGCAACACTGTAAAGAAATTGATTTCCTCAATGCCGTCGACCAATGCAAAATAAGATTGTAGCAAAGTACTAGTGTAAATGGCAAATATGCGGAAAAGAACAAAAGCATTACATTTTCAATGTTATACAAATAAAGATGAATTATTTAATAAATCTCGTTATTTCATTAACAAACCACGAATACCTGAGTGGTATTCTCGTATATCATTTGAACTTTAATTATTGACTTGTGTCAAATTTAGTGGAACATTTCCATTAATCTGAGAAATTATTCACTTACCGAACTAACTGTTAAAATAATCAGTAAGCTAACAATCCGGATATTCCACGCTATGCACATGTTCGCCATACTGCTCCTGAAAACCACAGAGCAAACGAGTTAAGTACAAAATTCGTAAATGTTATAGGCAATTTGTCTACTTATACAAAGCAATATACTACATATATACATGTATATATATATATATATATATATATATATATATATATATATATATATATATATATATATATACATATATATATATATATATATGTGTGTGTGTGTGTGTGTATAAAATAATAATATATGGAAGTATGAGTAAGAGATCTTACGTACATGAGATTCAGTACATACAAATACTTAACGATACGACTTAACGAAAAAAATTAAAATTTAAAAAATACACACGCGCACACGCACATAAATTCGCATATTTATATATTATTATATAATTCTCAGAATGTTCATATATTTCTCAGAATTTTCTAGTATGCGAGTTACAAACTGAAGAACACGTGTCCAAATTTCTGGAAACCGAAATCAGAAATATATTCTGATCTTCAGAAATTTGGAGATTCAAAAGATATTTTTCACTTTATCTTCCTTATACACCAAATTCGCACAAATATTTTTGATTTGGTGGTAATTTATGCGTTTATTTGTTAATTAAATACATTGCATATGTATAAGTACTACATTAAACTGCTCTACGGCTTATTTTGTTCCGTAGAAATCAATATTTAAAAAACTTAAATTTAAGAATATCCAGTTAGTATAGCGAGCAATGTAGTGCATACGGAATATTTACAATAATAGGGTCAAGTTCATGTCCCGTCAGTCGTGTATCATAATTCTCACTTTCTGTCATACAATTTACATGAAGAAACTCCATCAATAAAACTATATACATTAGTACAGCAAAGGTAAAATTCATTTGTAAAGGAGACCGCGGCCTGAAATTTCAGAAATAGAACATAATTTTAAAAAAAGCTGAATTTTTTTAAAACAGAAAAATCACACGATTCAACGATTGACAGTCAGGAAACGGCAAAAAATTAAATAAAATTTGTTACCGTATAGCAAGTCTCAAAAGTTATTTTCATAAATGCGTATACATTATGCATATATTATAACAACATTTATTAATAACGAATCCAAATAACTATTAAAGCTGACGAAGTACACAGCAACTTTTTCAAATGTTTCCAAAAAATAATCAATATCGTTAGATTTGCTTAATGCGTATTAATTACCTAAATTACCTAATAGGGAATAAATTTTATTTTGATGGGTACATTTGACATTATTTTCTAAAAAGTAATTTTTGGTCCTTTCCGTCTGAAGTTACATAAAATTGCGGATTTACTGGAAAAAAGAAGTTGACAGTGAATTATAGGACATTTTTATCGAATCTACTGAAGTGACCGAGTATACAGAAGAGAATTCTGCTGATGAAGATTCTGGTGGATTGATTGAAATTTTGACAGACTTCTAGAGGGCGTAGAAATTGTTTCACAAAATATAAATAAAATGAACCTGACGAATCACCGCGCGTAAGAGACGTAAGATGATTTATAACTAGAAGAAAACTGATCTTCCTGACCATCCTTCACCAGCATTTTCTACATCATTCTCTCATAATTACAAAAACATGTCATGCACTGATATGTTTGAATTATTTTTCGATGACAAATTGTGTGATTTTCTTATAGAATCAAAAATAATACATACCTAGTATGTATTATTTTTGAATTGTCCAGACCCTAGAATATCAACTGACGAGCTCATTGCCATTGATTTTGTCAGGATATAATAAATTAAGTAGTAAAAGGTCGTTCTGGGATAGTTGAGATGACATGCAAAATACATTGGTTCATAGTGCTATGAGACGTGACAGATTTATTCAGATAATGCGTTTTATTCATGCAGCTGATAACAATAATTTTGATAAAAAGGAAAAAATGGCAAAATTGCAACCTCTGATAATTGCAGTAAAACAGACATATCTCAACAATATTCCTGTTGAACAGAATCTCAACTATGATGAAAGTATGATCGAATACTTCGAAAAACATGGTGTATTCGTAGTAAACCTATCCGGTTTGGGTATAAATGTTGGTGTTTGAATATAAGTAATGGCTATTTGGCTAATTTTGAAGTATATCAAGGTGCTATTCCAGGTGCAAATACCGAAAATGAGCAAAATTTTGGAAATGCAACAGCGCCCATATTTTTTTATGATCAGCAAGGTGCCGGAAATCAGAGGAAACAGAAACTTCAATTTTATTTTTACAACCTTTTCACGGGAATTCTACTTCTGATTCACTTACGGAGGAACAGGCACGCTTTGCCAAAATAGATTACCAAAAGAATGACCTAATACTAATGTAAAATCTATGAAAAAGAAAGCACGAGGGTCCTACGAATATGCTTCTCAAAGCGACGTCGGTGCAGTTCACTGGATGGGTAATTCTGTGCTAACTGTTGCTTCGACAGATCATAAATCCGGCAGAATTCGCTGTTCGATATACCAAAGCTAGCCAGCAAAAAGTGAAAGTACCGAGACTCAATCTAATAGCAATTTATAATCAGTACATGGGTGGTACAAACCTTATGGATGCTCATGTGAATAATTACTGGATTAGGATTCGAGGGAAAAGATATTTCACACCTATTTTTCCTTCGAGAGTTGGTCCAAACATATTTAAAGAACTATGGAACTGCCCTCAAACCTGGTGGTCGACCGTTTACAACCAGGGTCTTGGAAGGACTAAAGTATGATGAAGTAAATCACTTTCCGAAACCACTAGAAAAAAACATTGATATGTTGGAGTTAATTGTAAAACTATTGGGAGGGGTATAAGCTCAAAGTGTGACGTTGATTTATGTCTTAAATGCTTTGAACAGTATCATGTCAAGCTAAATAAATTCACATTAATGATTTGTTTCTTTTATTTTCCTAAAACAAGGATGAATAGATTTTTTGTACTCCTTTTGACCTAGCGTTGTCTTATGTTGTACAGTCCAAAACTCAAAAATAGGATTTTGAAAAAAATAAAAAAGTACCGTATTTGTGTTACCTAGATGTTAATCAGTCTGTCCGAATACGCATAAAAACAACAAAAAATATTATTTCAAAAGCTCAGGCTGTAATGGGTTAATAAACGTACGTCACTGTCTATATTCTGTAGGTTTCAATTTCTGCGTTATCTAGAGCGCTGACAAAGTTAAATTATTTATTACTATCCTCAACGTTTGTGAATATAAAATTATTGTGACCGGATCCTAACCTATACTTTCACCTACATCGGCAATGTTTTAGTCAAACAATGCACATGCGTCTGAACATTACGTTTTTATAGTCACAGATTCATCAAATTTATGCACAATAAAGCGAATTATTTTTTTGCTGGAACATTATTCTGACAGAATAAACCATAAATGTCATTTTATAAAATATTATTTGTATAGTTTTTAACGAAAAATATTGCTGAACAGAAAAAATTAAATGACAACGTTTAAGAAATCCTACCAAAATAATATAACATGTTAAAATAATATAACATATAACATGTTCATTTTACTATATAAATATAATTATAAAGCAGCAAAATTTTCTAATTATTTCCTAATGTTCTCTAGGTTATACCACCTCTAGATGTTATAATTATCTAAATAATGTACAGATAATTATAAAAATCTTAAAAATGCATACAATAAAACAACATTCTACAATGACCATAAGAAACAAACATTTTTAAATCGTATCTTCCATTAAATATCCTCTACATATTATAAAATCCACAAGACGTGTTTAACCAATATCTCAAGCTCAGACGTATGATTAACTTGTTAATTAATAAAAACGACTGCGCAGAATTTCTTAAAGTAAACTATTAAATACATATATAACCGTTAAATAAAATTTCAATTACTTGTTCTGGATTTGTATTATATATTTGACAAAACTTAAAAGTGAAATATAAGTTGACCATCAATTACCGATATTTTAGGCAGACTTGATTATTATTCCAAATATTATTACACGAACACGCACAAACTATGCTTCCGTAGTTTTATATATAAACTCATTAACACTAGTTAGGCAAAATATATTTTTTTAATTGTTAATCAAAATACTAAATTTTTTTCTAATCAAATTACTAAATTTTTCTACTTAAATTTTTTTCGATTTTTTTAAACCATGACTAAAAATTAGAGGACGAATTGAACATCATATTTGAAGCGACTTGATTTCGCAAACAAAGCATAAAAATACTAAAATAATTTTAAAACTTATCTGCTGATACCTCACACGATGGAATGCAGGAAAAATATTTCCCCAATTTTATATGCAGATATGGGGAGGGGGGGTATTTGATTCTTTCTTTTATATTTTGCAATATATTAATTGAGATCCCCTATGAAGCTTCTACTTGCAAAAATACATTTAGCTACATAGGTCTAAAATTGCAGAAACTGTGAAGCTGTGAGAACCGAACTGAGAGACTAGGGTCCTTGGTTTCGCGACGCCTAAAAATACATAATAATTAATGAAAGTGGCAAATCTGATATAAACATGGTTGGTTACATAGATATTTGTTAGTTTAAACATACATCTTGTAAAGATGAGATAATTTTTTTCTCTAAATTTTATCCAGACAAATTCATTAAATATTTGTGCTTCGTCACAATCACAAATAAAATTACGTAAAATGTTATAAAACCTGAAGTAATAATTACAGATGTGCTTTTAAATGTTTTTCATTAGGAATTTTGATGAAATTTCTTCAGAGAAAACTGAGGATTTAACTGAAATATTCATATCCCATAATGCTAATCAGTTACGAGGTTACGTAACCTGGACGTTTATTATGCATTTTAAGCTAATCGTTTTCACGAGAACTTTCTGTCGCTGAAATATTGACACTTCACACAAGTGATAACAATAACGCAAAGATTGGTAATATTCTTTACCCAAGTAAATGGACTTTAGACTATATTATATATACCTAAGTAGAAAAAAAGATTTTGCCAGTAGTTTACTGAGGGAAGGACGTGTAAAGATTTCGGATATAAAAGATGAACGACATATACTGCCGTAAATTAGAATCAATCCTGTTACATCAGTAAAAAATATAGTCACGAACTTCGCAATGTCTATGGAAAAATATATCAGTGCAGAAACAATAAGAAAAGTAAAGAGAAAATGAGATTAACATGATTGAACTACAGTCGAGAAGGAATATACCGATAAAGTTTAGAGAAAAGGAAATTTATATTTTGCTAAAAAGTATATTGACAAACTCTAGCTTTATATATATATATATATATATATATATATATATATATATATATATATATATACATATACATACATACATACATAAATACACACATACATACAATAAATATCAAAAAGTTTATTTTGAACATAGCCTCAAGTTTTAATGCTCGCGCCGCTTCGCATTGCGGAGTGCTCGCCATTAGCCACTTAACTGACATCGTCACTCACGATGCTCGTATCGATGGCGGATTTTTAAATTAGATCATAGAAGTGGCGAAGCAAACGCCTAAATTGGGTATTATGTATGTATGAGTTTTGATAATTGTGCATGGTTGTGTACGGAATGTATGGGTTACGCTTGCAACTATAATTCAGTAATTAAGGGAGCTTGGTGATTTTAAATACTACAGTACACATCACATTATATTTGATAGTAGTATTTTGTAATGCGATAGTATTAATTTATTTATAGTGGTAATCTGTAAATGAGTGCTCGCCACTTACAGGTATGTACATATTTTGTGGTTACCTAAGAATAAAACAGTAATCACAACTTAATGAAAATTAAAGAACAAATTAAATGACATAAGGATTTTAAACATGTCACCCCCGTTTTCGACACTTTTTTGCACACGTTTTTTTTGTTTGTTCGTAAACTCTATTAAATAAAGAAATGTCTTGGTTAACGGTACTTTTAAGTTTGTCAGAAGCAGCGATAATACGCGCACGCATCTCTATTTCACTGTCACAATCTTTCGCAAACATTAAGTTTTTAATAAATCCCCGCAACAAGAAGTCCAGTGGGGTGATGCCTGGTGAATGTTGAAGCTAATATCTATACATTGGCCTCAACATCACCAGATCGATTGGACCTATGTCCAAACCGATCCGGTGATGTTCAGGCCAACGTATTTTTTCGATTTGGACCTAGGTCCAGATCAACTGGATGCTAAATATTTCGTTTAGCTTCTCACGAACATCGACAACGTAGTGCGGGGACGCAACATAATTGAGCACAAAGAGATTTCGCAATCGACTGAATTAATAATTGACTTTGACAAGAGAGCCACTGCAAGTGCTGTGTTGCCACTCTCCCTTTTCACTTCTATATATATATATATATATATATATATATATATATATATATATATATATATATATATATATTGGATCATGAAAAGTTTACTGGATAGATTTTGATGTAATTTGGTATGGTAATAGTTTTACGCAAGAGCAATTCCAATTCAATTGTAATTTTTTTTTAATTTGTTTAAAAAAATAAGAAAATAAGACAACGCCATGACAATATTACAGCTAAGGCCGCATACAGTCGGCCATGTGCTGACGTTTAATGGCAACAATGATGTATATGAAATGGTTTCGAACTTAGGAAATTTAAAGTGAAATGTTTTCTCAACAGCATTATCGACGTAACATGTCGCCGGAAAGCCAAATATACCGTGTGTTGATTAAAATGTAATTCACTGTTCGGAATAATACCGAGATTACGTATTATAGTTAGTTACTCTTCCTAGTCTAATTCCATCTATATAATAACTATAACTATTTACACGTTCACTACGCGTAAAAATATTGAAATGATACTTTTTTTGGATTCAAGTATAAATACTTTCTCCTGTAATAGTCAGCCAGTTTATTGAAATCTGTTTGTAATAGATTTCCTTGATTTGAGCGCTTTATAGGAAAAAATATTTTTAGGTTATCAGCATATAAATTATATTGACAACATTGGAAACAAATTGTAATATAACATAAATATGTATTAAAAATAAAAGGGCCAAAATGAAAACATCCTTCATGTATTCCTAGTGTTTGAAGTTTTTCAGTAAAGTGTAAAATTGTATAATGAAGTCTCATCAAACGCCACTATTTACAAATGGTGTAACGAGTTCAAATGGTGGTAGTAACAATCTCAGTAATAATCTACGTAAGGGACATCACTCAACAGTGACAACTTAAGATAAAATCAATGATGTGGAGCTCATGATAAAGACTAATAAGATAAAAGGCAAGTTTTGGCTTTGGTATAAATCAAGTACAGAAAACAATTTTCATGAAAATTTAGGCACTAGGGAGCTTTGTATTAGGTGGACATCCCATTATTTGACCGAAATTCAGAAACGTAGTCACGTATATTAGTGTCGCGAAATGTTAAAAATTTCTATGGAGATTGCACATATGCTATATTTGACATGCCAACAATGCCACTACACATTCAGCCACATGAACGACCAGATATATGATGACGTCAGGTACAGATATTATGAGTCATCCGCCATACGACCTAAACCTCGCACCATAAGACTTCTGTACATTCTTAGTAATAAATGTTAAACTGAGAGAAATACGACTCCAGGACGCCTAAAAGTGGTAACAGTTTTCTAAAAGGCCACAGAAGAGACGTCCAAGGAAAAATGAACTGACTGCTTCTCTCAAAGGTACCATGGAATAAAACGATGCATAGAGTGCAACGTAGACTATTACCACAAATCTATAGCAAAAAGGACGGAAAATAGGTACTTAGCTAGCAACCGAGAGGGATAAATGAACACGACGGAATAAGAAGGGAAGTGTACGCATACGCGAAAACACACTAATACACAACAAAAATAGCACTCACTTCACTGATAGCAGTATCGGCTATTTTATATGTCGTGTGCCAAAAGTAAAGTTTCAACATTTTGTGGATTTCTTTATCTATTTATGATTGATTTATTACAAGACTAACAGCATATGTCTATGTAAATTTAAATGTAGATATAAACCCACACATATACTTGTGCATATATGTGTATGTGTATATATATATATATATATATATATATATACATATATATATATATATATATATATATATTACGAAAAAGGTAAACTCATTTGTCAATCTTTTGATTAATTGAAAGGCTTAAATTGTTATAATGATATCAGAGAATATCTGTATTATATATTAAATTTAAATATTTTATATATCTCTGGTTTCAAAAATTAATCTTCAAGCCTTTTAGAATGTTTTCCCCTTTACTTTATCTCGTTTTACCCCCTGGTGTATACTTCGATCGATCGATTTAGATCGCCGAAGAAATTTCATTTCTCTCACGTATACACGTCTCACATACACGTGTTACAAGCAATCAAATTTTTCTTAATTTTGAGCGTTTATTTTCTATTTTTTTAATAACTTTACTTTGTTATTAATTTTATGTTTTTATTGATGACTCATTATGAGAATTGACAAATGATGACACATATACACATCATTATAATTTAATAACATTTTAAACTTTGTTAGTTGTTGAATAATCTGTATAATTATATATATTTATATATATATGTATATATATATATATATATATATATATATAGGATGTATAGCCATTATAGCTTATTGGTAATAGACTGTGATAAAAAGGAAAATTAATGAAAAAAATTGATAAATATTTCATTAATAGGTAGTACATACCTTCCTGTAATTCGTTTGCTGAATATAAAAAGACACGTTGAAAGTCTGTGCGAATTAAGATTTTAAACAAACATTGAATAAAAGCGATACAGCAAACTATTAAAAAAATGTCAAACCAGCTTATTAATATAAAAAGGAGGCGTCGCAGTCTATAGTGGACTAATTGAATAATGTTGAAACCTGTAAATCTTTAAAATAACTATTCATTTGGACTTTAAGGAGATGATAGAACGATAATTATTCGACAATATCGAGGGAGATGAAGAATTTGATTTTATTATCACTCCATTTTTTTATGATAAGGCATAAAACAAGACTGTCAATAGGTGCGTGGATGTTCCAAAAAATATAATGAAACATTACTTTTAGCTGTGTGTGGTGTAGGTATAAGTTATAACTCATAGTAGTTCTAATTAACTTACTAAAGTAATTTTTAATTAAACTATGAAATATATTTTTGTTATAATTACGTTTGCAATCGTTTTGTGCTGGAATTATTTCACAAAATACAAAAGATTTCAGAAATGTTTATTATTTCTTAAATGGACAATAGTGTACTTAAATTATAATTGTTCTGTATAATATAATTTAGCTCATATACCATCCTAATAAAGAGTGTGTATTATATTATATCTTCCTAATACTTTCCTTGTTTTTCTCGCAAATAGAGAAAAATAGAAGGCTTGATTCTGGAGATATTGCTTGGGTAAACATAATCATGTAATAACATTGGAAAGGCACTTTTAAATAGTTTGTGTAAAATTAAATTTACCATTATTCTTCGACATTTTTTTTCTTTTGGTTCTATTCTATACTTGTATATCGCATACCATGACCTTTTAACATTACGTATCCAGTAGAAAAAAATTAACTTACCGTCTTCACCTATATCTGATTTACAAGCCGAATTACGTAAAATAACGGTAAATCCGATTTACGATCTTACCATTACTACATTACCAATGAACCTATTTTTATGCTTCCAATACATGTCATTTTATGAATCCTCTAAATAAATCGTCTACAGTGGAGTCTGCCTCGTTATGTAAGGCATATTAATTTAATGCCGAAATATAATCAAAGCATAAAGAATGCTCGTTATAAATAACAATAGGTAATGAGAGCTAGCTTAGTTGAAAAGGAATGTTAAATATTGCAAGCTGTTTAATTCCTCAGAACATATGGTAAATGGTAATGATCTAAAATAAATCAATACACTCAAACATCAATATGCAGATATATCATAGTTAATACGCACACACACACACACACATATATATATATATATATATATATATATATATGTATATGTATATATATATATATATATATATATATATATATATATATATAAATCTCCTGATTGTATGTAGATGATCGGTGAAAACCAGAATTTATTATCTCAAAGGGCTTAGAAATTATATCATGACAAAAATTTCAAGAAAAACCGTCTGCACGAATCCCTACATATTTAGTTAGATATACCTTACCGCCAGGTGAAGTAATTATTATTAAGTAAACGGGTTCAGCCGCTTGAACGTCGCAAATAAATTATATCTTACGCATAAATAATAAAGGTGAAAATGGGTTGACAAGTGAAAAGAGAGAGTGGCAATACAGCACTTCCCACTCTCTTGTCAAAGTCAATTATTAATTTAGTCGATTGCGAAATCTCTTTGTGCTCAGTTGTGTTGCGTCCCCGTACTCCGTTGCCGAGGTTCGTGAGAAGCTAAACGAAATGTTTAGCATCCAGTTGATTTGTACATAGGTCCAAATCGAAAAAATACGTTGGCCTCAACATCACCGGGTCGGTTTGGACATAGGTCCAATCGATCTAGTGATGTTGAGGCCAATGTATAGATGTTAGTTTCAACATTCACCAGGCATCACCTCACTGGACTTCTTGTTGTGGGTATTTATTGAAAACTTAATGTTTGAGAAAGATTGTTACAGTGAAATAGAGATGCGGGCGCGTATTATAGCTGCTTCTGACAAATTTAAAAGTACCGTTAACCAAGACATTTCTTTATTTAATAGAGTCTATGAACAAACAAAAAAAACGTGTGCAAAAATGTGTTGAAAACGGGGGGTAACGTGTTTAAAATCCTTATGTCATTTAATTTGTTCTTTAATTTTCATTAAGTGATTATTGATTTTATTCTTAGGTAACCACAAAATATGTACAAACCTGTAAGTGGCAAGCACTCATTTACAGATTACCACTATAAATAAATTAATACTTTTACATTACAAAATACTACTATCAAATATAATATGATGTATACTGCGGTATTTAAAATCACCAAGCGCCCTTAATTACAGAATCAACCATACGCAATTGTCAAAACTCATACATACATAATACCCAATTTAGGCGTTTGCTTCGCCACTCCTATCATCTTATTCTAAAATCCGCCATTAATACGAGCGTCGTGAGTGACGAGGTGAGTCAAGCTGCTAATGACGAGTGCTCCACAATGCGAAGCGGCGCGAGCATTAAGCATAACTCAAGGTTTTTTTCGCATAGGGGTTGCTAGCACCCTTTATATATATATATATATATATATATATATATATATATATATATATATACACGGTGTCCGGGAATAGATGCTGGACAAAGAAAGACACTATTCGTCAGCTATAAAGCAATGAATTGTTGTTGAAATGAAATGTAAAACACATCCTTTTTCTAAGTACAATAGAAAAAGGACGTGTTTTACAATAATATTACACATAACTCTTTTTAACACACGGAATACTTGCACCGAGAGTACGGTGTTTACCCGGAGATTTAGCAAGTGGCTAACGCACGCATACAAGCTCACGCTAGCTGTGCGCAACCACTACATATTATCTTTATTCAATTTACCGAACAGCTAATTATTATTTCACTATATCCGCGTCATTACGTACCTAAATATTGAAATTAATTTATTTGTTAAACTGCTTCTTGATTACTTATTGAATTTAATTTATTTGTTAAACGCTTTCTGAAACATGATTATTAAAAACATAATTAATTAATTACTAATGTACTCCCTCGTATCAAGTGACTTAAATAGTTTGTAAAATATTGCACAGAAAAAATATTTCAATAAAATTTTATTCCCTTAATGTACACTGAAAAATTACTTCACTTTAATGCATGATTAGCCTTAAATATGTAATATTTATTATACATATATAGTTAATCCTTTCGATCGATAGATACAATAAAATCATACTTTATCTGAACTATAAGAGGGGTAAAAATATTTATCTCCAATTGACTTCCCTCCGATACATGGTAAACTACAACATCGAAAAAACAATAATTTTTATTTCTTTTAAATAGTGTCACAGACGAAGGTATTAAATTACTACACTTTAGTTATGTAGTTTATTTTACTATTTACAAGGTTTTCATACTTCAAATATGAGAATCACACATGCGTTTTCACACATACATTCACTAAGCATATAACGTATATAATGTCACATAAAACAATTGTAAGAAGCTGTCTTCATACTGTGCAACATTTATTTCATAAAATTATGGAAGTATCTCCTTGATTTCAAGAAAAAATATAAAGTTGTAATTTTTAAAGAATAATTTTATATTTGTTTTGTCTTTGCCAATAGAAATATTTTTTTTTGCTAATCAAAATTGTAAACGATACGATAAATTAAACGTCTATTGAATTATCTTTATTTTATTTCGGCAACAATTCTTTTAATTTACATTTATGTTCTATTTTCACCTTACGAACTACAGTAACATAATATTTTCTTTAAATAATAAATTTAACTAAAAATAAACGGAATGAGTATTTTATAATTGGTATAAAAATAACAGCCGAATGTATTTGGAAAAAACAAAGTTATATCTACAAATTTAGTGATTCATCTGACAAAACATAGAATAGAGTAAGCCAATTTTTCTCAATAATTTTTTGCGAGCCACGAAAAAACCAAAAAGTTAAGTAAAAAGTCTTGCGACCTCTTTAATATACTATAAAATTTAAATAATATTTCAATTAATTTAACGCAATCATTTTAAAGACATTAAGGCTTAATTATTAAGCTACAAGTTCATTTTTTCATGTTGTTATTACTTGTTAATATTCAATTTTGTAACACATCATTCATAAAAATTTTAATAAATAAATGTTTTGTATGCAGGTTTTATTTTTTGTACAGATTCCGACTCCCTTCAATAAGAAACGCAACCCGCAGTTTGAGAAAGGATGGTGTTTGGCGCAGATTATATTAGTTTATTACCGTCCTTTTTGAACAACGAATGCCGCGCTTTGGATGTATCGTGTCGTTTTTAAATTAACGTATTTCGATTTTCTAGAGTAATAGGATTTGTTTTTGTTAATTATTGCTTTGATAACTGTTATAATGTCTACTGTGCCCTATTCCAATTCGGAATATTATAACATACTGATGTGTTTAGGTGCATGCGATTGCAATGCTATCCAGGCGAGTATAAGGTATTCGGGTATTCATCCAAATCATACCAAAAAGCCATATGAACGGACCATTGCACGGTTGGCTTGTCGTGTTCATAGTACTGGCTAGGTAATGCCCTCGTATGATAGGGGACGCTCAGGTGATAAAAGATGTCACGTGGCTGAAGAAGTCTTTGAAGGAGCGTTAAATTCGATGTATACTCAACTGAATGCCCGCACGAACAAACTTAACGAGAAAGGAATATCGACAGTTTTAATAAAATTAAGAGAAATGCTCAAATGGTAGCCAGTGAAATTATAAGGAGAGGGCGATTGTGTGTAGAACGAAACGAAATCCATTTTGAGCATCACCTTTAAGAAGCCTTAAAGGAGATGATAAACAAATAAGTGAAATAATTTTGTATGAACATTCACTTAACAAATTTGTAAAATAATTGGTACTAAAGTTAAAGGAAAATAAAATATCAATTACAGTTTAATTATCAGAAAAAAACTAAATAAAAAAATAGTCCAAACCGGTTTAACTTATTTTACCCAAATGGCAACACTTTTAATTTTTTCATAAATAAAAAATATGCATGTAGTTCACTAGTTTTAATAAGTTGAACTTTTCAGTTCTTTATTGATTGGTAAGTATAAAACTATAAAAAATAAGTTTTAAAACTTTGCTTATGACGGTTAATTTAATACAATAAATGAAGTTATTTATTATCATAATTGTTTGCATGTTATAATACGAAATATTGCCGTGATTACCAATAACTTCACAGTCGATACACAGACACATACACATACACGTATTTGTATTTTACATTGGTGGTTTAGACGACTAATACGATCTTGCGACATCAAATTTTCCACCTCCGATCTATGTTTTTTGATAGCCAGTAAGTAATCACTACTTTAATCGACGCATATTTTCTCACTAAAATGAAATGGATCACTATTAGCCAAGCCAGATGGGTCAGTCAACCTATTATGACGTCTGAGATAGCTTTTGTAATTTGATAAAATTTATTTTAATAGCATCAATTATTAAATAATAATTTAATGAAAACAATAAACTGCTTTACGAATAAGTAAGAAAAAATAAACGTATATACATATTTTATAAAAAAGTGTTTTGTGGGCATGTTTCATGACATATGAATAAAATAGGTTGGATCAATTCGAGATTTTATAAAAAGGGTCAAACTTAAATGATATTCCACAACATCATTTTAATGTGTCATAAGCAATTTATATGAATTTTCGTAACCTCTGCTCCTCACCTGTATTCGATGGATGGATGACGTTTTGGTAAATGGATTCTGCATATTACTGAAGTCAGTGATAAGTAGACTAGAATGAGAAAGCATTAAAATTTTGTCAGTTGTTTTTATTTTCTTTCAATTTTTTTTAACAAATTAATTTAATTTATATTCTTATTCTGTGACAAAAATACTGGACCTTTTTAAAAAAATAACAGAGATTATTGAGTATTTTTACCTCAAGAAATTTTGTTTTCTATATTCACTCCAATGTCTACAAGAAATTTGCAGGTATTTAACAAAAATATAGATTTTGAAAAATAAAAAGGAGAACAAATATGCGAACTCGGCAATAAAACTGAAGGAGATTTAGCCAAATAGAAAGAAAGACGCTGAAAACGGTACAAATTAACAACATGAGAAGCACGTATCAAAAATAAAACAAAATAAGCCTTGCATTACATTATACGAGTAGCTCGCATTACGAAGATTCCGTATAATATTAGGTTCATAAGCATTTAAGGGTACTGAATATTTCTAATAATATATTCACGAATATGAATATTACTTTTCGCTATATAAATTTGTTGCCTAATATATCTTTGACAGGCCTAAAAATATTGAAAATTTCTCAAAGATATTTTGGTTAAGATAAAATAATGAAATAATTATGGGCAATCATAATCATTTCGCTACTTTATCTTAAGCTCTTTTTAATTATAATTTATATAAAGGACATGAAACATATTAGAACTGAATTACAACTTCCTTCTTACTTTCCCTCCCCTTAAAACTTTCACTAATCAAAAAACTATTTTCAAACGATACACCTATATCCAAACAAAAAAAAGTGTAAACCTTTTTAAAGGTTTAGAAACTCCTTAAAATACCTATAAATGTTAAGTCATTTTAAATGTCATCTGTAGTTTTGGGTCAAGAACTACTTATTATGTGTGTGCTTCACGATTCTATGTTATTTAATTTAGAAGTTGGAAGCCTCTGATAGACAGACGGGCAGACAAATGACGTTCAACAATTTGATTCCGTTTGAGCCCTTCTGTCACGGAACTCTATAAGAATAAAGGAGTTCATCACGTCAAGAGCGACACACTAAATATAAATAAATGCTTTCGCACATTTTTTGCGAGTTTAAATGTTCTGCCGCGAATAAGTAGTCAAAAGTGCCCAAAATATAATCAATAACAATTCAAAGACTGAACGAAATTTTTCGAGATTTTGCGCTTTGTCTTTGTACAAGGTTCTATTGATGAAATCCTCAAGACCTAGACTTCAGATTTTTTCCTTCAGGATTTCCTGTATGTGTGTACCTATTTTAAAAGGAGTATACAAAAATAAAAAGAAATAGCTATAATCCTTTTTAAAGATCTCGGTCATCAATTTAAAAAGTAGGCGTTTTTAGACAAATAAACGGTCTTCTCTCATGTAGCTATTATTCTGAATATACTCGTAACAACCCTTTGACCGCGTCTAACTATTAGGAAAGTTTTCGTGTATATATTTAAGAGGCTTATGATTATGTAAATGTTTATCCGATAAACTTCTAATTTGTGTGATGTGTGTTTATGAGATATCTCATTTTAAGAAAATTAAATATTATAGAAAAATATTGTTTCATTGGAATCCGCAAACATAAATTTGATTCTATAAAAAAAATACTTAAAAACCATGTTTCCGCAAAAAATTTTGTGTAAGTACTTCAATTGCCGAACAAATTATTAAATAATTATATTAAATGTTTACCACTGTTACTTTTCTACAATTTATTTTTGATCTTGTAAAAATAGCGATTATTCCTGAAAAATTAAAAATATTTCCAAAATCTCAAAAGGAAAAAAAATTTGTGATCATTAATATGAATTTTTCAAATAGCCCAAGGTCATAGTTTCCCTTGATCTGTGACTTTTTGCACGCCTGCATTGGTTCGGGAAAATTATTTATTTTTATATCTAATAAAATAAGAAAAGAATTGAAAGGTTTCAAATGTTATACTTATTAGCTATTCCACTTGAAATTCATTCCCATTAACATTTTTACACATATAGGAATGTTTATTTCTATGTATATATATATATATATATATATATATATATATATATATATATATATATATATATATGTATAAAATAATATTCATAACATTAAATACATAAAAATACTTAACGATAAATTAAAAAAATCAATTTAAAAAACCCACACGCACATACGTATTTATATATCATCATATAATTCTCAGAATGTTCATATATTTCCCAGAATTTTCTAGTGTGCGAGTTGCAAACTGAAGAATACATATCCAAATTTCTGCAAACCAAAATCATAATGTATTTCAAAAAAACAATTTTACTGCGACGTCAATAAATAATTCATTAGTAATATATTTACTAAATGTTAGCCGCTAATGCAACATTACGACAGGAGCAGATTCAAAAATGGCATTGATAAAACTATTTACTTTAGAAATGTTTAACATATTCTTTGACACCATGTGGATAAATTATTGCGTCTCTGCTCTTATTTCAAAAGATTTTAACTCCAACCAAGATATTTTGGTTCATTTTTCTTTACACAGATTAAAAAAATCACTGTTTTTTTCTCAACTTTATTCAACCATGATCAGTCAATAAAGTTTAAAATAGAGAAATAATTTAACCTCTAACTGTTCTCCGGTTAGTACATTTAGAATAAACGCTAACTGAATATAAATATATAGTTAAATAAACAAATATCCCTGCGTTGCGCATATGGGTGACAAAAACTGGCTAAACTACAGATTGAATTAAATTTATTATCGGTCGGGTGCTGACTACAGAGTGGGGGGAAGTATAAGGATAGTAGCGCTCGCTGTAGCAGAGATGGATATATCTAAAGGCTCCTGTTAAATATGATAATAAAATTTATTTGTAAAAGGTAAAGGCTCTGGTAAAGGTTTACTTGAATACTATAAAAATAACGGAAAACATATAAATAAATGCTTTTATCAAAGAATAATAACAATATTTAAATTTTACGTACCCGGAATATATAATATTCATTTGTTTAAAGCTCGAAAAAATTAATAAAATAATAAATGTGTTGCCCATATTATAACATTCCAACCACATACAATGTCAGACGGAATTCATTTTATACCAGCTATCCATTTCATTTTATTTCTTTTTTGTCTAATTTCCAATTCGATATTAGAAATCTGTAAAATTGGAATTTGCTATTTCTTGAAGAATTTTTACAATTTAATACAAAATAACTATCTTGCCATATTTAGAAAATTTGCTTTTATTGCATAAAAAACTAGGTATGAGTTCAATACAGCAAAAACACTAAATTTAGTGATTTTTTTTTAAATTAAAGGGTATACATAAAAAATAACGTATTTAAAAATACGACTCAGTATTGCAAAAATTGATTTTCAAAAATTTACTTAAAATAAATATTTTTATTTTGTTATTGCTGAAGTGTTTTTGACTATTTTCATTTTAAATTGATAATTATATACTACACATTCAACAAATATCTAAACAGAAATGTTAATAATACCAATTTACGAAGTATTAAAAAAGTAAAAAATTATGACCATTAAATATTATTTTATGATTTACAATTTTTTTTAATTCATCATAAATCCTCTTTACTCACTTTAAATTTCTTGTTCTTTTTTGGGCTGATAAACAGTAAAATTCTCATTTTTCTCGTTGCTAAAATACATTTATTCCCCATAATTCATTTATAATTAAAAAAAATCATAAACTAAACATTTAATAATAATTTTTTAAGATTGGTGGAATTAAATATTTTTGTTAATATTAAACGAGATAGACGTCACATTTTTAAAATTTTATAAATTGTTATTAGAGTTTACTGTTTCATTTTTTGATGAAAGCATATATATATATATATATATATATATATATATATATATATATATATATATATATATATATAAACAACGTGTTTTAAAATATAAATTAGATCTCGGTCATGGTGACCGAGATTTTATTACAAAAAATTGTTAAGATATAAAAATTACTCACAATATTAACAAAAACATTCGATTCTACCAACCTCAAAAATTATTAACTCTTTAGTTTTGATTTTTTTAATTATAATTTAATAATTGGAAACAAATGCAACCATGAACATTTCACTATTCACCAACCCAAGTAACATGAAATTTACAGTTAATGAAATAATAATTTTAAAAATTTAAGTACCTTGTAAATTTTAATTTTTCTTTTGTATAATTTTTCATTATTAACATTTTTGTTTAGATCTGTGTTGAGTGCATAGTATATATTTATAAATTTAAAGTGAAAATAATGAAAATACATACATACAAACATACATACATACATACATACATACATACATACATACATACATACGTACGTACGTACATACGTACGTACATACGTACGTACGTACATACGTACATACATACATACATACGTACATACATATATATATATATATATATATATATATATATATATATATATTCTTGCCTCAAAAAATATAATTAAAAGTAGCTTTCTTGCTCTACTGATACCATACCTCACTTTTACGCATTAAATGCAATTTTTTTTAATGTGACAAGATAGTTATCGTGTAGTTAATTGTAAAAATACTTCAAAAAGTAGCAAATTCCAATTTTACATTTTTCTAATAGCGAATTGGAAATTGGGAAAAGAAATAAATGGATAGCTGCGGTGAAATGAATTCCTTCTAATATTTGTAGTTGAAATGTTATAATATGGGTAATACATTGATCATTGCACTCATTTTGTTGAGCTGGAAACAAAACAATATTCTGGGTACGTACAACTAAAATCTTGTTATTAGTCGTTCATAAAAGTATTATTTAGATACTAGCGTGACCCGTGCGAAGTCTTCGCATTATTTATTCCATTATGAAGCTCAGATGACAGATCAAACAAATATTTTACTAAAATTGACATATAGAGGCGCAAGTATCAAAAGCATTGAGCTATAGCGCCACTTTATTTATACGTGAGTGGATTTGAAATTAAACAAAAATTTTGCCGACCGTCAATCATATTGACGTTGAGCCGTTAGATGGCAGCATTGCTGTTTTGTGTATATAATTTTAATAATTAATTAACTTGCAAAAACAATAGCAATAATAAATTTTTTAGTTGTGGATGCCGGTAGAGCAAGCAATTATCTATAAAATGATATATAATTTATGTGGATTAGTTGTGAGGTTTTTTCTAAAAAGGGAGAGTAACATCTTAACCTTAGCGTATTAATATATATGATGATGATTTGTCTCTACTTTACAATAAATGACAATACAAACAATCTCATATAACTTAACGTGATTTTTTTGAAAATACGTTTGACAAGAATAGCAAAGGAACAATTAATACGTAGTTAGAAACGCATTGTAAAAAATGCATGTAATATAAAGTCACAGTTGATGTCTTTTATTATTTTTATATTATTCACTTAAACATTTACCAGAACCGTTAGTTTGAAGCGCATAAATTAAATTTACGAGCCTTTAAACTTGAGTCTTGTCACACACGCAGGCAATAGATACAAAGTCAAAAACTATATACTTATTTAAGTATTTAAGTTCTGAGTGCATTTTGCAAAGAACATTTTGATGTTTTAAAGTAATTTACTGGTCACGCGTATTGAATTTTATAGCCGACATCCACTTTTCAATGGATAATGTAAATGTTGTTTCATAAAATATTAACGTTAACACTATTCATTTAATTAACAATTTATGAATAAAACTCATTTAACTTTCTTGTACAATATTAAATTCTGGCCTAAAAACATATTATTAATAGTAGAACTGTTCATTATAAATTAACTCTCTCTTATTAATAACAGTTTGTAACATATTATGCTAATAAAATAATCACTTTCAGTCATAAAAAGCGACACTCCAAATAATTTAAACAAAATTTAAAATCAAAACATTTAATCGATTTAAAATGTCTGATATGTTTCTGCAGAGAGTATTGATAGATTATTGTCGAAAATAATATTCGTTGCCAAGGAGACAGCTCTCAATCCCACATACATACTTTATGATTGAATTTTTCGCTGTAAAAACAAACATAATTAAATACGACTTTCATTTCTATTTTTTTTTTAATTTCTTCAATTATTTTGACTATAATTTTTTGATGTGAAAACTTCATTAGACACACCTTTGCACTACACTTTGAAGTGAAAACTTATTCTGAGGAGCGAACGAAACTGAGGCGTTCGCACGGGTCTATGATGTTCGCTCGGGTGGTAACGTTCGCGGGGTGCGGTGACACTTAATCGGGAAAACTCGACTTTTTCGGCATCGGCCAAGCAAGTTCACTGTCTAACACGGAGATATACTTTCAAGAATTACATTCTATTTTTGAATAATATTTGGGTATAATTTAATATAATACGCGGTTGTTATTCCAATTAACTCCCCATTCGGCCAGTTTCGCTGTATTGACAGCTCTTTCCGACTTAATTCGATCAGCTCGTTTATGTCAAGGTATCGCATTAAACTGTATTAAAACGTTAAAAAAATTTGCATAAATATAGTCGTGTTAGTTCGGGGTTTAAACCCGGTACCTCTTGCAGCCAAAGAGAAAATTATACCCCTAGACCAATGAGCACATGTAGTGGTTTTTGAAAATTGCTATATGAGTAAGCGCATTTTTTTAAAATAAAATTATTTTTAAGTATAAAATATTTTTGGCAATATTTATCTATAGATGGCGCTATACTGATTTATAATTCAAATCTTTCCTTCCGCTACGGTTTTGATTAATATTTTAATATAAAACGCGAATGTTGTTGTGTATAATCAGTTTAATATATCATCAAGTAATATTCAAGTGTCATATTTAATGTACACAGTAATATTCAAGTGTCATATTTAATGTTTAATATTTTATTTGAGAGTAGTTTAATATAATCCGCTAATGTTGTGTATAATCAGTGTAATATATCATCAAGTGATACAGTAATATTCAAGTGTCATAGTTAATGTTTAATATTTTATTTGAGAGTAGTTTAATATAATACGCGCATGTTGTTGTGTATAATCAGTGTAATATAGCATCAAGTGATACAGTAATACTTCAAGTGTCATAGTTAATGTTTAATATTTTATTTGAGAGTAGTTTAATATAATACGCGCATGTTGTGTATAATCAGTGTAATATATCATCAAGTGATACAGTAATACTTCAAGTGTCATAGTTAATGTTTAATATTTTATTTGAGAGTAGTTTAATATAGGTCGCGCATGTTGTTGTGTATAATCAGTGTAATATATCATCAAGTGATACAGTAATACTTCAAGTGTCATAGTTAATGTTTAATATTTTATTTGAGAGTAGTTTAATATAATACGCCCATGTTGTTGTGTATAATCAGTGTAATATATTATCAAGTGATACCGTAATACTTCAAGTGTCATAGTTAATGTTTAATATTTTATTTGAGAGTAGTTTAATATAATACGCGCATGTTGTTGTGTATAATCAGTGTAATATATCATCAAGTGATACAGTAATACTTCAAGTGTCATGGTTAATGTTTAATATTTTATTTGAGAGTAGTTTAATATAATACGCGCATGTTGTTGTGTGTAATCAGTGTAATATATCATCAAGTGGTACAGTAATACTTCAAGTGTCATAGTTAATGTTTAATATTTTATTTGAGAGTAGTTTAATATAATACGCCCATGTTGTATTTTAAAATAATAATCACTCATTGCTCCTGATTCACTGAAATAATAGCCACCATATAACTTCAATGTAATACATTTTAAAGTTAGAAGTTTTCACTACATACGTGTGGTCAAAAGCACATACCAGAATTTTTTATGTTAGTTTATTTACTAATTTTGTTTACTAATTACATATTTTTTTTTCTCATTACCAATAGCATCAATTTTTGTATTTTAAAATTTATCATAACAAGGTTTGTGTTTTTGCAAATAAGTTGATATTGAACTTATAATAATTTACTCATGAGAAATACTATGACAATTAGTATGTTTGACAATTTATTGATTGGGCATCTAAATGCTTTGGTATTTAAAATTACTCGATTAATTTTACGGTCATTTAGATAATGACCGTGAAACCCAACTCTATAAAAGAAAATTCACACTAAAACAAATAACTATTCAGATAGACAGGAAAGGTCGAACTTTAACCTAATCTTTAAGTATTTCTTCTTATTATAAAAATTGTTACAAAATTAATTATAAAATCTCTTTAAGTCATACAATTTAGTGATTTACAAATAATATCTTTGTTAAAAATTATTGTCAAGCCGCACATCATATCTTACCGGGAGAAATGAGTTTACTGTTCGGGGTTGTGGCGCGACAAAGAGAGAGATTCGATATTGTTTTTAGGCCAACAGTAAGATGGTGAAGCGCATTCGCGGAAGGCTGTCTCGTGTCCGCAACGGGACTGTGCACCTGCGCCTCGCGGAAAAACACGCGTCCGCCGATAAGGAGCATTCCGCGACCCGTCCGCCGCCTTGTCACCTATTTATCGCGAGCGTATCGTTTATCTATATTTAATGGTTTCATGGATACGCCTTTACGGTTTAAACACGCGCATCTGCCATACTTCGTTTAGTAGCTACAGTCATCCGATAAACCCAGCGCCCGCACAAGTTAAGCTGGCAGCTTATTAAATTTTACGGAATCATTTTCGAATCGATTAATATTATGTAATATAATATAAACATTATTTAGGTGTGTGGATGTCATTTTATTTATAGAAATAAAAAAGAGAGCAGAGGGAAACACCGAGTTCGTTTCTGTGTTATAAGTATGCGGATGTTTATAGATAGTGATGTGTATAGATGTAAATGTTTTATAATTTACTGACTGAGTACACGTGTTATATACACTAGAATACTTGAATTTATTTCTATTCTATTCTTACGTACTTTCATACTATTAATTATTTTGTTTGAATACTCTTTCAAAGTGGTACAAAAACTAAAAAACTAGCGAAGTGGTTCCATATAAATATCGTGATGATCTGCTGATGAGGTCCGTAAATAAACAATCCAACTCCTTAACGGATGGTAGTAAACAACCGTGATTCAAATTATATGCTACTGGTGGTTATTACTTTGCAAAATAACTTCACCACCAACCAGGTCAGGGTCTGATGGTGAGTTTTGGAGATGAACAATAGAACTCCTTAACGGGTGGTAAGTAAATCATCAAATCAAATATGAACAATATAACTCCTTAATGGATGGCTCGTTGATCAGATCAAGTCTCATGATGAGTTCTGGAGATGAAAAATATAACTCCTTAAGGGATGATCGTAAATAAATTTTGATTCAAGATATTTACTACTGGTACTTGTTACTTTGCAAAATAACTTCACCATCGACCGGGAAGGGTCTGATGATGAGTTCTGGAGATGAACAATTGAAGTTCTTAATGAATGATAGTAAATCAATCGTGATTCAATGTATTTCTTACCGATACTTGTTACATTACTAAATAACTGCACCATCGACCAGGTTAGAATCTGATGATGAATTCTAGTAATGAAAATTCGCTTAAAAGATAGAAAAATCTTAAAGATTGGTAACAAATCAACTGTGATTCAAATATTTGTTACTGTAGTTGTTTCTTTGCAAAATAACTACACCAAGTCAAGGTTTGATGAGAATTCTGGAGATGGACAATGTAACTTCTTGAAGGACGATTGTAAATCAACCGTGATTCAAGATATTTACTACGGGTAGTTATTACTTTGCAAAACAAATACATCATCGCCCAGGTCAGGATCTAATGATACGTTTTGGAGATGGACAATGTAACGGATTCTTAACAGATGGTCGTAAATCGAGAGTGATTCAAGATATTTACTACTTACCAAGATAGTCATTACTTTGCAAAACAATCGCCCAGGTCAGGATCTAATGATAAGTTTTGGATGCAGCTGAAGCTACCGCCCGGAGGGGAAATGGTGGTAACGACTAGTCAGACAAAATTCGAATGAAGGCACGGTGTCTACAAAAATTACTTTGAATATAAAATTTCCTTAGATAATACACACTTATGAAAATAATACATAGTCAATAATAAAATAATAGACATACAATTTAAAAAAAATGATGTCAATTGTAATAAAAAGTAAACCGCCAATGCTACAAAGATGCTCGTATGCTGTTTAAATGAGTTGAAAAATATATTATAATCGGCGTGTTCCCTAACCTAGTAACATTTTTTCTATTCCTAGATGTCTGTTTAACAATAAATTATTGGACAAAAAATTTAACAAAAATGATGGTAATTGTTATAAACGGGAAACCGCCAATGCTACAAAGAAGCACCTATGCGGTATAAGTGAGCTCAGAAATACATTAAAACTGGCGTGTTCCCTAATCAAGTAACTTTTTTTCTAATCCTCGATATTAATTTGACAATAAAATATTAGTGAAATAATATTAAAAAAATGATGGTAATTGTTGTAAACGAGAAACCGCCAATGTTCCAAAGGAAGCACCTATGTGGTATAAATGAGCTCAGAAATACATTATAATTGGCGTGTTCCCTAATCAAGTAACTTTTTTCTATTCTCAGATATCTATTTGACAATAAAATAATAGTGAAATAATTTTAAAAAAATGATGATAATTGTTGTAAACGAGAAACCGCCAATGTTCCAAAGGAAGCACCTATGCGGTATAAATGAGCTCAGAAATACATTATAATTGGCGTGTTCCTTAATCAAGTAACTTTTTTTCTATTCTTAGATATCTTTTTAACAGTAAAATAATAGTGAAATAATTTAAAAAAAAAATGATGGTAATTGTTGTAAACGAGAAACCGCCAATGTTCCAAAGGAAGCACCTATGCGGTATAAATGAGCTCAGAAATATATTATAATTGGCGTGTTCCCTAATCAAGTTACTTTTTTTCTATTTTCAGATATCTATTTGATAATAAAATAATAGTGAAATAATTTAAAAAAATGATGGTAATTGTTATAAACGAGAAACCGCCAATGTTTCAAAGGAAGCACCTATGCGGTATAAATGAGCTCAGAAATACATTATAATTGGCGTATTGTGTCTACTTAACAATAAAATAATATAAGAATATGGAAATCAAGAAATAATCAATGTTTACGGATAGTATATAAGGAATGTTTATGTTAAAAATAATTTTATTAGCGCACCGTGCGTTCATTAATTATTATCTGAATTGTGGATACCACCGTTTCTCTTCCGTACGGTAGCTTCAGCTGCATAAGTTTTGGAGATGGACAATGTAACGGATTCTTAACGGATGGTCGTAAATCGAGAGTGATTCAAGATGTTGGGTACTGGTAGTTGTTACTTTATTCATTTCAACAACGAGATTTGGTACAACAATTAATGCTGTTTTTTTCAAGAAATTTAGCAAATTTGCAGAATATGTTTCTCATTTTAGTTATCATAAACCTCTAGTTTCATATTTAAATTACGATAATAATTGAATTAACTAATTTGTGATGCGCGATTTAAAAATGGCTTTTCATTACTCAATGTAAATTAAATAGTACTAAATTTTAATAAAACATATTTATTTTAATTTTCATCTTTTTAGTAATATATGCCACAATCGTCAAGTAAGTTTTACTTCGACTGGCGTAAATGTTACTCACATTCTTTTTTTTTTAATAATATATCCAAATTAGAGTTTTACATTTTTCATTCATAATATTACCAAGACTTTTAACTTGCAGTACACGAATAAATACAATTAACGTTATTTGCGTTTTGTAGTAATTTTAAATTAACGCAACTACTTTTAATGATTATTGCTAAGCATTTTTACACTTCATCTGCATAGAATAAAAAAGACAGGCAAATTTGAAGGCTTTTAAGCAAAATTTTCTAAATGAATTTGCAGTCTCGTTTATCATTTTCTATATCTACTCAATACGTTGCAAATAGTTATCAAAAATATATGGTGTATTAAAAATAACATGTGTTACAGGTATCATGCACATACTATCTCTACTCTTTTATTTTGTGCCTGGCCAAAAATATAAAATAATACTTAAATAATAACTCAAGACGTAATACGAGCATGTACGGTATAGGCCGTTGGCCGGACAGACGTCGCGACCGAACCGTTACCCACGAGCGTCGCACCGAATTTGTTTTATTTTAATATTTTAAACCTGCGGCTTTATTGCAGGCCTTGTGTCGTTTATATTTAATTCCATTAATAACTGTACAATTATCTAACTAAATCAACAGCTTAAACAAGAATTTCCTTATTTTAGACGAAATAAGGTGTTTTATAATAAATATTTACCGTATTCGGTTACAATTTAAACTTTTCTCGAATAAGTTGGGAGAATCCAATACCAACGCGACGGCATATGGAGATATCTATGCCATATAAAAATATTTCATATGGAATTATTGATAAAAAATACATTACCTATATATATATATATATATATATATGTATATATATATATATATATATATGTATATATATATATATATATATATATATATATGTATATATATATATGTATATATATATATATATATATATATATATATATATATATATATATATATATATATATATTACCTGACAGCTTATTTATTTAACTGCTATCTATAATGAATAATTGTAAGATAGCCATAAACTTAACTGGTGTTATACATTGCAACTTCCTGTGACCTCGGGCATGATAGTTACAATGTTGCATGTGTGTGTCGTTAACGAAAAGTGCGTGAGCTCTCACGACTTAATTTCTAAGAGAAGGGGAAAACTATTTTAATAGAACTCGTTAGTTTAATAGACTTTTTATGCATAGACATAAATCGAAAGCGTTGTGGCCCTATACTTCGATCAAGTAAAATACAACTTTTATTATAAATTCTTCTCTTTATAGATTTTACTGGAGACCCACCCTGTCTTCGCGCGGTTACATTTTGAGGTAGTCAAAATATCGTCTTAAATATTTGTTTATACACCACATTAAGCCATTTAAGGAAGACATTAAATCGTCTGAAGAGTCTGCGAGAGATGCTCAGATGCAAAACTACCCGTACCGAGACTTTGTGTGTAAATTATTTAAATAAGATTTTTTAATTCATTATTTTACATGAATCTAGTCCTGCATTTTATTTTTAATTAATAAAAATAAAATAATGTACCGCGATATGATGCCCTTGTGTCTGTTTTATACCCCCAGCTCCACTTTCCATGCTCGAATATATCGCGCCCATAATTATTAAAATACCTATTTTTACTTTTATCTACTTTTAAAAACCTTTTCATTCTCTTAAACTAATAACCCAAATTATAACGTGTGAAGGATCAGTTTATATCTATAGGAAACACTTAAAATGACTGACATTTATTTTAATGTAAATTAATAAATTGACCTATAACATCGCAACTTTTTCCCCACACAATTTTTTTAAATACCTATACACAGTTATCGTGGTTTATATATAAAATATAGGTAAATGTTGTGGCGGATTTTTCTTTAGACTTTTCTAAAACCTAAAATTCCTTAATACATATTATATATTAACATATATGTAAAAGTTTTCCAGCGTTTGTGACGAAAACGCCCAGACCAGCGACTTTCTCTTCGATTAAATTGACATTATTAATAAATATATATATAATTACACAACATATCCACAAACCGTATAAATTAGTAGAATCTGGAATTATTATATATAAAACTGTCAATAGGATAAGTAATTATTCCTAAAAAAAACAAACAAACAAAACTTTCCTCTATTTTATATTAGTAGAATAATGTCACAGGAAGTTCTAATCATTTATTTAGATTTACGAAGCAAAAAATGCTTCTCGATCAAATCGGAAAAACACAGTAAGGAATAACTTGCACGTAAGCCACGCGTTGAGCAGTCCCTACGGTTTGATATCGATGATACAAAATATAAGTAAACAATTATTAGAATACTCTCAATAGTGCAAGACTTGTAACATGTTCATTTGCATTTCTTTATATTACGCACCGTTTTTAGAACACAAAATTTAACATTTCTTTAAAAAGTACGGAGCTTAGTTTTAAAATTTTCCCCTATTTTATAGTTTATATTTTACTGGAAGCCAAAAAAATTATCGCTAAAATACAAGGTTTATTTTTTGTAATTAATTAACAGCATAATTTATGTTTAATTCAAGTGGATAAAATTATTGACTTTTAATACATAATATTTTATCTACAAACTTCGCATTATACTTCGGTTAATACAAATACCGTACATGTCGCAGATAAGCACAGTATAGTAAAATGGTACGAGCAGTTTACTTGATAACCATTTTAGGCACGTGTCAATTATTGTATCCTAAAGCTATTACCCGTAGAGCCGTCACGTGTAAATCACCCAGACTTTGTCCAATTAGGCGATCGTTCGCTGACACGCGGTGCCAAAACAAATTAATATATTTATCGACAGCGGACCTCAGAAACAATTAAGTTGAGAGGGATGCATGCACCTCTAGGCCTATGGTGGTAAGGACAGAATCACGTATATGTAATTACAAAAATGCGTTATTTTTAAGACATTTATGAAGTATTTAATGATTTTTATACAATCATAACGTCATTTATAAATAATAATATTACAAAAAGTCACATATAGTTAGATAATTAAATTGTCATGATGTTTACATAATAATATAGTTAAAAAAATATTTTAACATCCAATACAATATTTCGATTAGTGTTTTTACTTATATACAAAAACTGCCTGCAATTTTCTCACGATAATCTCTTTTGTCATTCTTATTTCGTTATTTTTAATTTTTTCAGTGATATTTTTTCCACTTAGTTTCCACTTTCCTTTTATTGTCTTTTACTACTCGATAGCTGATTTTTCAATATAGGTGATAGGTGGATATCTATCACCTATAATGCAATGTATTCCGAATATGATTTTTAAATTGGGAATGGTTTATGGGTCTCCCGAGCATAAATTTAAGTCAGCGTGGTGGGGGAATGAGGAAGAGGATTTATGCTTAAGTCGTTGTTCTTGAAAATGGTTTTTATTAAATGTCTTAAAAGCGGCTTGACTTACAACAAAAACGGATACAAAAATAAATTTAAACTTTTATTCTGCGTTAGTCACTTTTTCTTTTATCTAAAACAAATACATGCGTATCAAAATCCACCCAGGTTCGAAACATATTTTCGACCTTTAGGTTTGATTGATTTAGCTTACTCTAGGAAAACTTCGCCTCTTGCCGCAATCAACCAATGATCAACCGTAATAGCGAAGTTTCCAAATTAAGTAATGATCAATGTATGACATAATTTAAATCAATTTGAATACACGAACATGTAATTGGCTACGCGTAAGCATTATCCTCGATTAGTCTCGATTATACTGCATAGATATGTCAAAGAACCAACAATATTTAAAGCCTTTTCGCAGTGATTGACGACATTTTCTAGTATGGACAACAAAACTACCTACTAACGACATGCTTATTTTCATATTCTTAATGTCGCTGAGACAGCCGGATCACGTGTATAAAGTTCTACTTTGGGTGTACACACAAAAAACTTATAAATCTTGCACTGATGTTCATAAAAGCTAGGTGAGTATGTAGGATAGGTTAAAGTCAACACCTTCATACATGCATATTACCGCTAATCGATAGCTAGTATCGATACATTTAGTCAATAATAGAAAGACGATTTTGAACTAGGAAATTTGAGTTTTTTTAGAGAATATTTTTTTTTATTTTTCAGCAATTTTTTTGGTATTGTCTAAAATAATTATGCCATGTAAGCAAGAAACAAGACGTATTACAGCAGTTAAATAACATTAGTTAGTTTAAGATAAAAATATCCAACACTTGGTTGGTGGGACGGCGCCTTGAGGCCTACGCGGACCCGGGCCGAGGTTTCCACGCTGTCTGCAGTTGAGCCGCCCATAGCTGCTCGACTACTAGACTAAACTAATTATTATTCATACATTCGTGTGTAATCACTAATATTCATTTCCTTCTTCTATATACGCGAGTCAAAGTGACCGCCATATGGAAGATGCAGATAAAGACGCTCGGGAAGCCAGACGACGAGCGCAATACAATAAACAAACAACTTATCGCCCCTCTAGTCATTCCCACGAAATTGAAACACACACATACAGGTATAAAATATAATGAATATAATAAATCGAATGTAAACAAAAATATAAACGACCTGCAACTCACACGAGCTTGTCCTAACGTTAGCTCCTTAAGAGACACATGTTATAAAACATGAGACACGTTAAAAAAACTTGTTTTAAATAAATTTATTTTTTTAACATCTTCGAATTGTATTTGACTTTAACTGGTGCCCAACGTGGGGCAGGCATCTAAGACAGCTGCGGAATCGTTTTCTTCGTCTGAATCCACACATCTACAAATCGAGTGAAGTGAAGACGTCTCCCTGCACGCAAGCATCGGCCCATCCCGTGTCTACGTAACAGCCTAGAAGCCGTCGACGGTCAACAAGCATAATATTGACTGAAAACACCTCGGTGAAGTGCATCCTTCTCATACTGACGGCACAACTGTAAGTGCTTAATCATTTATATATTGTCCTTAATATTTTGCATTGATCGTTGCTATTTGTTTGTAAAATCGACCACTGAAGCCAAACCTATTGCCATTGCCATGTTTTATTGTAAAGAAGGTGAACGTGCTCAACCGGATTTATTAGAATAGTAGAATGCTTCTTAGCAGACACAAAACTTTATGAAACAACGCACAATATTATAATCATTTGGAAGTTAACCAAAGAAGCTCTATGGACCGTATTAGACGAGAGATTACTTGTCTAAAATAGTTAAACGCACGATAGAACTTACATAAAAAGGAATTAAGATAAAGCAAGGTGCTAAATTCGATGAAGCATTCGAACGTATCGAACAATTGATTACGAACCCACCGGTACTTGCATACTCAGATTGACACTAACCTCTGACGTTATATATAGCTCTCAGAACAGTCTTATCGCAAAACGATAGGCTCATAGCATTTGCTTCACGTACCCTAAATGAAGCCGAACGAAGATATAATGTAACAGAACGCGAACTATTAGGCATACTGTATGCACTATCCTAATTCAAACTATATACTTACGGTCGATATTTCATACGAGAAACCGATTACCAACCCTTGATATAGATGGCTAAACTAAAAGAACCTTACTCCAAACTTATCAGATGATTATCACATAAAAATCGTATGATTATCACGTAAAGTTAGAGACACCAACTTACTTTAAGAGATTTATATGATAATAGCCCCCAACAGTTAGGTGTCCCATTAAAGTCCTCCTAGAACTCACACCGACCTTCGAAAATCCTATGAGCAAATGGCAATTGGACATATTTGCGTATGAGAAGAATAAATATTTAACGGGAATTGATTCATTCTCAAAAAGAACCTTACTCCAAACTTATCAGATGGAATTTAAAAATGACTACGAAATAAAACATTAAAAGGGGAAGAACAATTGTCTAGCTGACGCGTTATCGCGTATAGAATTACAACACAATTCAGACACGACTACCGTACACAGTAATGCCGACGATTCAGACCACCAGTTTCTTAATAAAACATGAACACCCGCCACGCAGGATGAACCGTATATGACCTTAGAAACTGGACCTTACGAAGTTATAACGATTAAAAAACCACGAGAATCGTATGATTATGATTATGAGAAGAATCAATATTTAACGGGAATTTATTCATTCTCAAAATGAGCTTTTGTTACTCTATAGTACAAGTCGAAACATAATGGACGAGTTACTAAAAATATTTGCATTGATCAGTAAACCAGAAATAATTTCTGTGGATAATAAAACTGGATTTATTAGTTAATTAATGAAATAATTCCTAGCCAGTTTACAAATAGAGTGTTATATCCCGACACCACAACACCATACGTCCCACGGAGACATAGAACGATCACACTCAACACTAATAGAGAAACTACGTATACGACAAGAAACCATAAGTAGAATCGATGTTCTTTAGCGGTCTTTCCATATAACAACACTATACATTCAACCACTAAAGACACCAAATGAATTACATTTTCTATGCGAAATAAATCTACCTATAAACAATAATATAACATCCGAATATTTAAAACAAATTAAACAACGAGTCGTAACTCACTAAAAAAGAATCGATCAAACATAATCCGTAAAGATCCTGGCGAGACATATGAGGATCAGAACTGAAAGAAGAAACCGAATTTTGTATTATTAGCAAAAGTAAAAATAAAAGTAAAAACGTGTACAACGGTTCCTTTAAAATAAAACAAATAATTTCACCGCGTAAAATATTATATTACTCACGAGGTAAAGACAGGCGAATTCACATAAATGAAACTCGTATTAAAAACTCGTGCAAATTAAAAACTACTACTTGAGGAGTTCCATTCTCCATATTCGAAATCCAATACCAGATTTTGTAGAGTAATAACTAAAGCACCAACTAACCAGTAGCATATATATTGAATCACCATCGACATACTACGATCCATTGAAGAGTTACATTATTCATATTCAGAACTCATCATCACACACCGCCTGGTCGATGGTGCAGTTATTTTGCAAAGAAATAACTACCAATAGTAAATATCTTGAATTATGTTTTATTTACTAACATTCGATAAGGAGTTCAATTGATCATCTCCAGAACGCATCACCAGACTCTGATATGATCGATAGTGTAGTTATTTTGCAAAGTAACAAGTGCCAGTAGCAAACATTTTGAATCACTTTCAATTTACTATCATCCGTTAAGGAGTTCCATTATTTATCTCCAGAACTAATCATCAGACCCTGACCTGGTCGACGGTGTAGTTATTTTGTAAATTTACAAATACTAGTAGCAAATATATTTAATCGCAGTTTACTAATGTCCGTTAAGGACATTTATTGTTCATATCCAGAACTTATCAGACCCTGACCTGGTAAGTGGTGTAGTTATTTTGCAAAATAACAACTACCCGTAGTAAATATCTCAAATCATAGTTGATTTACTACCATTACTTTAGGAGTTTCAACGTTCATTTCTGGACCTCAAAATCAGATCATCGTCATATTTAATGGGACCACATCTATAGCACCATCGTTCAAATAAAAAAAGAATCATCCAAATCGGTCTACTCAGTAAAGAATTATAGCTAAACATACATAAAAAAAGATTCCGACGAATTGAAAACCTCTTTTTTTGAAGTCGGTTAAAAATAATGCCGTTCTAAAACATTTCGACACGGCCCACACGAATTCAAGTTTTATAATATATATTACAAAATCAAATATTTTGCCCCTTTTCATTATATCAGTGAGGTTAACAATTCCACGGAAACTGCGAGGTAAGATAGTGTGAAGCGAATAAACCTGGTAAAATAAATAAAACAGCAAATAATTTAATGTAAATTAGTTTAAAAAATCGAAATGTTCATTAACCATAGCAATATTGAACACGAAAAACGAAATAAAAACAAACATTAAGATTTTTAATAAAATGAGCGTTTTAGATTACGAAAAAAAAAGTAGTTAAAGAATTACGTTGTTCAATTAAATAGATTACATATAATGACATTAACACGTACTTATATAGAACTAAAATGTTATATGTAATTAGGTTTTAATTTATTTTTCAGAAGAAAATAATCGTGAATGTTGATCTATTAATAAGATTTTATTTTATCTATTAATAAGATTTCATTAGAATGGCTGAAGAATTTTACAGGAACTCAACTAAATTGTGTGCTATCTGGAATGTTCTCAGATTTAATCATAGTCTATGGAGATGTAATTTGTATTCTTTGTTACGCGATACGTAATGTAACAAAGCTTAGTGCATTACTTTTCTGCACTGTTTCGCATCCTTGTGATGGTAGGTATTTCTTAAATATTTCAGAAATCATGTCAATTTGTAATGATTTGTAATTAATGTGAGAAAAAGAAAACAATCATGGATCTACTAAATTGTTGAGCTAAATTCAATATTTTTATACATGTAAAAAACTATCGACCTGCAACCAACAATCAGATGGCTATTTCCAAAACAAAAGCACCCAAAGCCGCAGGAATCGTGTTAATTCATCGTTCTGTCAAAGTAACAATATCAACTCTACGCTTTCTTTTTTCCCTTCAATGAGAACTGTAAAATTAATACAGTCTTACAGTTTTCGCAACTTATTAAGTAAGAGTTATTTCCATTGAAAGTAAATAGTTGTTAGATATTATGATATGGGGGTATCGCAGCCCCAGGTATGTAGAAACTTCATCCTGTAGCGATTTAGCTTAATTAATATGGTTAAAAGTAAGAAAAATATTTAAATTTTGGTTAGTGCAAGACCGTGGCTGTAGGAACTTCGAAGGCTAGTAAAGGCTGGACATATTGATGTAGTACTAGGCGTATATATATATATATATATATATATATATATATATATATATATACACATATGTATATATATATATATATATATATATATATATATCTTTTTTTATGTATGTTTAGCTATAATTCTTTACTGAGTAGACCGATTTGGATGATTCTTTTTTTATTTGAACGATGGTGCTATAGGTGTGGTCCCATTTAAATATGACGATGATCTGATTTTGAGGTCCAGAAATGAACGTTGAAACTCCTAAAGTAATTGTAGTAAATCAACTATGATTTGAGATATTTACTACGGGTAGTTGTTATTTTGCAAAATAACTACACCGCTTACCAGGTCAGGGTCTGATAAGTTCTGGATATGAACAATAAATGTCCTTAACGGACATTAGTAAACTGCGCTTAAATATATTTGCTACTAGTAGTTGTAAGTTTACAAAATAACTACACCGTCAACCAGATCAGGGTCTGATGATTAGTTCTGGAGATAAATAATGGAACTCCTTAACAGATGGTAGTAAATTGAAAGTGTGTATATATATATATATATATATATATATATATATATACACACACACACACACACACACACACACACATATATATATATATATATATATATATATATATATATATATATATATATATATATTTATATATATATAAAATATGTGTGTGTGTGTACATATATATGTATATACCCCAAGAATGCACTCTTATTGGTAATACCTATTTAATTTCTATTAACAATTCCATAAAGCGGTCTTGCAAAGTCAAAATTTATGCCAATCACTCACACATTTCCATCAAAACTACTATGTTAAAATGACTACCAATATAATAAATGAAATGACTACCAATATAATACATTTTAATTATTTAATATATGAGCGATCTCATCTCAATTTAATTAATTAGAGAGCTAAATTCAACAATTGATCAACGACTGTTTTTCATTTTTTTTTGTGGAATTCACACCCGATAGTAAAAAAATCAATATTCTTACTTTGTTAAGACCAACGAAGCAGTTCCAACTTTATGATGAGATACGATATTAAAAACTACCGCTAAAACAATTTTGATTATCTTTAGAAATTTAGAGGTGATGTTACACTAAACTAAATAATTATGCTTTAACGTTTTTTTTTTTTTAGATGTGAAATAAACTACGGAGGAAGTTACAGGTTGATTTTTATTCAATTTAAATGAATAGATCATAATACATTGGAGGAATTATGCAAAATAGAAGGTAAACATAATTAAGCATGAGAAACACATGCACATGATGAACAAATATTTCGAAAGTTGATGACTAGGTATGTCGGAAAATATAAATTTCAATTAACTGAATCGGCGTGAAAATAAAACCTTTCTAAGGAAAGGTAAAAAAAGCACTTACAGGAAATTTTAACTTAACATTCTTGCATTCAAGAAAATCTCAAATAAATAAGTTGGAATACAGTAGTTTAGTAAAATAAAGAATAATTGCTTTCTCAGAAAAACAAATAAAGTTTTACGTTGTTAAAAAGCGTAAATAGTTTTCTATCAGTGTGATTAATGCCTGAGATAAATTCAAATACTTTCTTTTGTGGTTGTAACAAAAGATATTTAGCCGCTATTACTACGTTAAGACTATAAGAAGAAAATGGGCACCTGGCGTGTGAGTTCCCGTGCGATGTGACACTACTCCGTCTCCCGTTCGACATGTCAGGGCGAAGAGCCAGTGACCCGTGGCATGAGATTGTTGACGGCTATGGGTCGATTCGTTCGTACAGCACTCTTACATAGCTGACTATTATCGAACATCTATGGAACACTCTTTCAATATCACTTTACACTAAGTTTTACACTGATTATCTTCCACACTTCGTCTTGTTGAAGGAAACAAATGTTTGTCAAATTCTCTGCGAATAAAAAAATATATATCATTTTATTCCAATATTTAGGGCAATTTAGCTAAAAGTTTATTTCTAAATGCGAAACGCAATCGCATATGTTATAGATGCATATAATATCACAATATAATTGGATTTTGGATATATTGATAGCAAATTTTCAAATATATTCATAAAGGTATAATTTTTTACTTTTGCAAATAATTAACGAGATTGTTGTCAATTCACTCATTAAAAAGTTGTTCTTAAAAATTCAGAAACGTAAATATTTCCAAATGTAAAATTTATTTTAATAACCGCACAAGCTTTATATAATTTTTAATGAATTTCTAATACACATAATAATATAGTAATATATCAGGCGTAGAATCCCATTCACTAATGAGACGCAAGTTAACTTCTTAGTGCAGTTCTAAAAAAATGAAACCACGCTACCACAATGGTGTTATAGAAAGAAAATGGCCAACAAAGATATGTTGAAGACAAAGACATATTGAAGTATTTTGCATGTATTGAAGATCGATACATGCATTATAATATTCGCACGTTCTACTCTTAAAATAGTGTATACGAGTATATTCTATGTTAAAGAACGAAAATTTTAATTAGTCTACATGATTAAGTGATATATTTACCATATCCTTTGCTAATTGAGGCTATATTATGGAAAATACTAATAGTTTAAGTATAGACAATAGCGTAATACAATTACTGTAGAGTAATAATACAAATATATAATAATATTTTACCCAAATAATTCAAAATATTTCAATGTTTATATAAAAGAAAACACAATCATATGCTATTGTACTACCTCTCTTTACTTTAGAATCTGGTATATAAGACCTCGATGATTTTGATAGAATCGAGCATAAACCGTCATCAAAGTTATTAAAGGCATTTGCATAGCAGAAATTCGTTCAGGCATTTAGATTTTTTAGAAAGAAAAACAACTTCTTAAAACGTGTATCGCCAGATCTTGTTTTACGATAGGAGAAAATTGCAGGAAGCAGAATTATAACTTAACCTAGACTTGTGAAGAAAATAGAACATTTTTGAGGAAAAAACTGTGTCTTCTATCAAACATGAACGTATAGCATATATGAACAGAAAGTCGAGACGTGCCCCTATCGGTGATCAGTCTCGGTAATCAAAGTCGAAAATCTTTTGAACTTATTTATTGAGTTTTTTTCTTTGATGTTTATATTGACCACAAACATCCAACTAAATACTTTCAAATTAAATAAATTTTTTTAAATGCTTTTATTTAATACTATCTAACGAAGTAACCCCAACAATTTCAGAACAGTAGGGCATATAACCAATATTGAAGTGTCCGAAGTGTTCTCTGAAGCAGGTGGCGCGGGCCCCCGGTGCGCGTTGACGTAGCGCGCGACAATGGCGCGCCACATAGCTGGCGGTGCCGTACGATTGCGCGTAACGGGATCCACGACCAGGACGCGTCCGCCGACTATATTCGCAGAGCGGCTAGTTTTTTCCGCAACCGCGCTATGCGCCTCGATTAGACGCGCGGCGCACATCGCTCAGCTATGAAGCTCGACGACGCAATACAAAAACCAAACGAGATGTCGTGTGCATTTCAAATGAAACAGGACTTGGATCGTATTCAATAAAAACTGTGTAATGTTAGTAAGAATTCAGTCTACCGTATGCTCCATAGATATTTAAGAAAATATCGTTTCCACATTCTTACTTGCAATTTGCTACTACTCAAATTTTATATCGTTAATAGATCGTTAGACAGGAAGTTCGTTAGAAAATTCACTGGATTGTTAGAAGAACCATTGAACATTTTGGAAGTTAATTGTAAATACAATAAAATATATTAAATATTTCAAATATTATCATTTATACGCACATAATATCACTGCATTAATTCGACCTAAATTATGTTTACTTTTATATGCCCCGAGGGACGGAGACAACTGACTACTTAATCCATTAACGTTCAACTTTAAAAGTAGCGCGCTACACCCACAGTCACCTCGCTACTTCAATCACATGTTTTCGTGACGCGTCTGAGTTGATTTAAATCGTCTCACTGAATAAAAAAAATTTTGTATTAATACTAAAAGATACAGGGAAAGATGACAAATTAAAAAAATGTTAGGATTTTATGGTTTGTGTAAATACGAAAGTGTGAAAAAGTGATGGCGAAGCGACCTACGTAGACATTCATCATGTGACCCGTTATACGAAATTAAAAAAACACGAAATCTTGGTGATTTTCGGTTTTCATCTCATGTATCGAGTCTGTACATTGTTAATCCGTATATTTTTGTTCATTTTTCTGTGCAGGAAAATGGACAAATATATGGTACTTGGTCTATTTGGAGCCACAGAGAAAGATAATATCATTAGAAATGTCAGAGTATTCCTTTGGCGTAAACCGTTTAATGTAGATATATTTAAAATTATGAGTAACGACAAAATGTTGTATGAAGAAGTAATAATTTTGATTGACCGTCTATTTTCGCAAGTAGTATAAAAATTATAGGTGTGTGTGTATAACGAAATAAAAATTACAACAAGTGTTAATTGACAACCGAACAAGCAAACAAATCAAGACTTCTCTCAACTTTTCCATCGGATATTTGAAGTTGTCGACGGTGGCTTAAACGCAATTGAAAACAGTCAGCTTGCTTTTGCGCAACATTTCAATTAAATGTATTTTAAATAATACTTGTAAAGGGCTATTGAGAAGAATATAATACACGAGGGCTATAAAATATACATTTGTGTATAAAACCCTGTGGACTCCAAAATCTGAAAAGGACTAATAGCCAGTAAGTAATTTTTATTATTATTAATATTTATTTTTTGATACGAAACATATTAAATGTTCAGCGAATGAACTAGTAGTGTTTTAGTATGCTCTCATTTAATATGAGCAAAAAACCTACTGAATAAAATAACGATACCGGAAGTAAAAGTGTATAATTTTCGAATGGAATTTACATTTTGAAATTCAGTACGTAACGGAATAAATTAAAGTAAGTAATACTTATAAATATGTTACATTAACTAAATCTCTTGCAAACTCTATTACCCGTACTCATGAAACGTAATGGCAACAATTCTAGCCATTCTTTGTTTTTGCAAGAAGCGTAAAATTTACTTCCCTTTTCAAATCTAACTTTATGCCTAAAACGAAAATATTTGAATATGTACATAAATATATCAGTATATGCCTGCTTCGACGGACAACGATTTTTACTAAACCATTGACGTTTGTCTGTTATATTCATTTATTATAAAAATGTATTTGTACATATAGTTTTTTTCATTAAACAACATGGATTTGCTTGTCCACATTTTATTGTAAAATCATTATTCTGCTTCCTATGCTCACGGTACCTTTATATTTTTCTGTAAACTCTCGGTAGAATATATAATCCGTTCATAATAATGATAATAAAACCGCATTACAAATAACAAAGTTATGATGTAATTATCACAATTTTCTAGTTGTATCATCATTTTCTTTCAGAAAATATGAGATAAATTTATAAAATGAGGCAGGGGAATTAGTTCTCTTGAATGGAAAAGTAAAATAAAATTTCGATTGAAAAATAACAAACTTGAATAAATTTAATCTCGGTTAAATTTCATCTTAGATACTAGAAAATAGGTCGTGAAAAATTAATAATTTTTATCGACTTTTATTGCATATATATTTCATTTTAATTACTAGCCTCAAAGGCTTAACGTATCAAAGGCAGATTTAAATTTCTCATTCACAATTCATAACAGTACAGATTATACCTTAGTAACTTTTAGTTGACTTCCGTTTAGCCAATAAACCGTAAGTTCAAGATGACGCGTAATCCAGTGTCGCCGTTGGAACGTGCGTCGCATGAATCATGCTGCCCGTTTAGGCAGCAGAAACCTATAATTATATAAATTTGACTCACAAGGTTAAACTTAAATGAAAATAATTATCAAAAAATTGTATACGTCTGCATGCAGAAAGACCTAGTTCCACGAGACTTATTTGCTATGAACATCTTCAGAAGGAAGTACGAACTGAACGATTTGAAACTCGCCGCTACTTCAATACAACGTAATCATAAGGCTATTGAAATCGTAGTAAAAGCCATTTATCTTGATTATTATCTATAATTATGCATAGTTCTATCCCTACACGTCAATACGACATCAGGGTATATTTGCAAGCGTATTCGTTTTGTGAGTAATTTGAGATTTTAAAATAAACACAAAGTTTTGTCTTGTTTATCAAATTTTCACCCACCTCATTATATCTGCATTCACTGTAGGTAAAAATAAAGAAATTGTCTTTTCTGTTTTGTTTTGTAAGATCTATATTTCTTAAATGCTCGAGTATTTCGTTTATAAATCTACTAAATATTTGCAATCTTGCAAATATATATCGTCAACGTACTGTAGCTTAAAAATTTTGTCTTTATGGTATTAATGGTACATCCCAACTTATATATTCTCATTGTTTATCGCAATCACCTACGGTTTGTTTGAACTGAATATATGTTAATAGAAAAATAGAGGCTAAACAGAGAGGCCGCACGGCGAGAAATGCCGCCTCGTGCGTGCGCGAGTTGCCACGGCCAGCTCGAGCTCGTCATAAAGTAATAGACACCTGTGCCGATAGCTGCGAGCCTGCGTGCTCACTGCGCTCATACGGCGTAGTGATAAATATTATTTAATGACAACGATTTGCGACATTACTTTTATACAATAATACATGATTTTACACATGTAGTAAAATGGTCAAAAATTATTTTTGATATATGCGATGTTTTCGGAAAAAAATTAAGATATCGCTTTAACTGAGACTACCTAATGCCCTCGCTCATATTTTGTTGACTGGAAATGAATTCATTCATTTGGTCTTCACATGAGTTGATTACCACGACCTTTTTTTAAGTATACAAATTACTCATCCGTCTCCTCTATTTGAAAATCCATAAATAGTATTCGCATATATCTATCGATTTTCGTTTAAGACATAAGTAATTGTCAATAAATGAGAATATTCGTTAGTAATCAATAATTTGAGTTTTATTAAGTCATTACCTTATTTTATTAAATACTCTTTATACTAGAGCGAGTATATTGCATTTTGACATGTTTTGGTGTTTATCCTAGGACTGTGAAGCGTTTCGACCGTGGGTAGATTACCCACGATCAAAACTCTGGACTAAATATTTACTAAAATCAGTAGGTAAGTGAAAAGGGGTCTGGTTATATATTGTATCCGTAATATGCGCATATCCTCTGGACAGCGCATATCACGGATACAATTTCTAATTGAGAAGTTAATTAGATTTCCCTATTTTCTCTCTTCATTTTATCTATTTATTATTTTTACTTAAATGATTTACCTTATTTCAATCTGGTGATCCTTCTAAATATTTACTAAAATCAGTAGGTAAGTGAAAAGGGGTCTGGTTATAAAACAGCATAAGACAATTTTATTCCTTAAACCTACTAGTATAAGTACAGGCATTGCATGTGTTAATATTGTACTATTTTTTTTGGATACATATTTTTTTTAATTTCAGAGATCATTAATTTCATATCGGAATTGTAATTAAAAAGCTCAATTTTATATTGTCTTCTTAAATAATGCTTATATTTATTTGAGTAAAAGTGTTAAGCCTTCATATTTAATTAAATTAAACAAGATTCATATCAATTTAACACAAAAAATATTTTTGTCGGTTGCATTATTTTAAGAAAACAGTTCCATCATTGAAAAAACTATAGTTATTGTAAAGGCCAATATTAATAATCACTAGGTATATTGTAGCATGCATCGAAATAACAAACTGACATATTATTGGTTAGTAATTATTTGAGATAAAATTTTGGCCTATTCGATGTTCGACCTATCTAGTATTACATAACTGAGAACTTCAGACCTCTTTTGAACTTCTCAATTATGATCTAATTACTATCTTTCCTGCAGTATAAATCTTGAAATTTTAAACGTCACTAAAATGGAAATGTGAATCATGAAAACGATCGCGGTGCGAATTATCAATTTCAAAATGTACCGACGATAAAATTGATGAACTTAGATAACAATTAAAATAACAGAAACAGGTCAAAACGCGCTCACACTCTAATTACGATGAAAGAAGTTTTCATTACCTACACTAGATAATTGGGCCCATAAATAATTTAATTGCAGACAAAGCGCGCAGCAGTCGGGTCGCATACATTGCGCTGAACTTAAGAACCATAAGATTCGTTTTGCACGCTACGCTCTGGCTGCTTTGAAAGCCATGCGTTCCATCTTACGGTATTTTATATAATACGTTACACATTCGTGCAATTTTCTCGTAGTAATTAATATTAAAATGATAACAAGCCTTCATGCGCAAGATTCTTCAATAACTGAAAGACCTGGCTTAATAATTTAATATTTTCTGCTATTATTCGAATACAAGGAGGTTATCTTAATTTTTTTATAAATACTTGTATTGATTTATCTCAGAACCCTGACAATCCATTATTTAAATTTACTCTACTACTAGCTTTCGCCAATATTCTCATGTTCTCATAAAAATCAGAGATAATTGTAATTTCGAAATCACCACAATGATAAAAACTTAATAAAGGTGTCAATTATAAAAGAAAACACATATAAGAAAGGCCATGTGAAAAAAAAATTAACGTTATATAGACGCAACCATATACATTAGAACTTCTATTTACGTATGTAATAATATCATGTGGACAACTTGACCACTAGGCGTAGAGACCGTTATGAACACAAATGTTCGAATACCACTAGAAATGACTGTTATGGGCGTGCGAAGAGCTTTACGATTGTTCCATTTCTTTCATCGACTGCGCACGTGTGCGCTTTCGTTAACCAACATTGTCCAGTTATGTACCTTGATAATTCACTTAATATTTCGGTTTTTACCAATAGTTACCGTAAGAAGTTCAACTCACGGAATTGTAACGATGCATGCGACGATATTTTACATTTTAGAAAGTTATTTAAATTGGTAAAGTAAAGTGTCATAATGGAATATCCCAATAAGAATTATCACATTGTTTAATTATATTTTTATATATAATTAAACACTTTTATATATAATTAAACCATATTTTCTTATACAATATGACTGGTGTAATTATGTGGCAAAAGGTACTGTACACTACATGTAAAATGTATATTACATATTGCTCCACATTTAAATAAATGGAGAATAATTAGTTTATATAGCAAATAATCAACTTTAAATCTTCTTAAAAAATAAACATGGCTTGTTAAAGTTGATTCCTACTTTATAGAAATAAAGTAAATTTTGATGTATGCTTAGTACTGCTATAATTCCGAAAATCATTCGAACTGCGCGGGATTTTACATTGTGAATTTATGTAGATGGAGTATACATTCGATTTTCTTATTGGTTTTATGTATATATCGATAGATATTTTTGTCAAATAATACAAATAGTTGCCTAGAATACATAAAAACACGTGCTACAATGCATGAATTTATTAGATTAAGATAAAAGAAATTTCAAAATTAATTACAAAAAATGTGTCAATGCCTAAATATTAGATATGGTCAATAATGTTCTTAAATACAAATCATAAAGGATAAATAAAAACGTTAACACGCAAGGTCAAATAAAAGAGTTTTTTTCTAAGACATATACTCCTTAACAAAATTTCAAACTATGATTTGTTTGGCAAGATATAAATAAGTGAATACAATTTTTAAAAGTTGTTTACGTGAAAGTTTAAATATGGATATATAATTATTGTAAATAATAAATCGTGCTTATTGATACCTTCTCTTTCGCACCGCCCCAAGTTTTCTGTGTTCCGATTCGGTAAAGGCAAAATTACAGTTAGTCGTATTTATATTACACTATTAACATATTTAAATTAGAGAAAAAATACATATTTCAGTAGCGAATTAAACGCAAATTTATTTCGATTATTTGATTGCTACTTAAGAGAAAAAAATTAATAAAACTTATAACTTTCTTTTAAATGTAAATTGTGCCTATAAATTAATTCAAATTAAATCGATGGTATTTATATTCAAAGTAAGAATAAAACTCATACTGCTTACGTATCAGAAAGTTGATCTGAATATTGAAAATCATGAAAGTAATTGAAAATATTTTATATTCAAAGTTAGTTCATATTTTTCATATTAAACAGATAATAATTATTACTATGATAACTACGATCACCATTGAATTAATGACTTCATTCTTTTACTAATTGTAAATTCATGAAACACTACGGCTGAGTTTTTTACTATAACTCTCGTTATCGCAATCTCTACACTTTACAATTATTAAAGAAATACGAGTATATTATTTACATATTGGCAGCCATTTTGTCGGCCACGGAACGGTAAGTTTTTATGCTGTTACTTATTTTTATATGACTTAGTTATGTATACACTCCTTGTTCGCAATTGTAGTATTCAGGAAGAAGTTTGTTAAATTAATTACGATTTAGTTTATTTGTATTTCCGCTTACGTGAAATTTATTACTTATTCTTTTCGATATTTCTAAATAAATTAAACTGCCTCTTCCTTCAATTTGATCATAAGGGATTATGTTACTTCGTTACATATAAATTCCTCGCCTGTGACATATTTTCCTACGGGCTTAAATTTCTAGCTACTTTTCGATTTAAGTCCGTACTTTAATTAAAACTTTTACTACTCAACTACTTCGATTTATTAGGGCATATATGTTACAGCAGTATGATTTTTTTTGAGAATTGAACTTATTAATATTTAATGGATGACTTACTAATTTACATAATTATCCGCACTTTGAACAATTTTTGAATTAAATTTCCTGCAACTATAAAATAATGCTGATTTTTTAATTTTTTTTTTCGTTTGTTCGTTGTTTCACGAGTTACTCCGGTATATAGGCATGTGCTATTAGTGTATCAATGAATGTATTTGCATTAGAACTTTTTAAGGTGTCGAGTCAACTGTACTTACTGAAATTGTTGAACGTTTATTGTTTCACGAGTTACTCCAGTATATAGGCATGTGCTATTAGTGTTTCAATGAATATATTTGCATTAGAACTTTTTAAGGTGTCGAGTCAACTATACTTACTGAAATTGTTGAACAATTGATGATATACAAATACACGAAGGTAACGATAGTGTTTCAAAACTCGTCACTGTACAGGTAAGTATGCATGTGTATAGATGTTATATTACCAGTTACGCCAACATCTTTGATAACAATGATTAATTTCATTTAATTATTTATAGTGCAGAATTACGTATCGATATGTATTTCTCGAGAATAATGCGAAAATAAAATTTGAAGAGAAATTAGTAATATGACATTTTTTTCAAATGCACATTTCGCTACTTTTTTTCAATTTAGTGAATGAGTTTACAAGATGACGAAGGCTTTTGCCCATGTCCACAATTTTTTGTGGTTTAATGTGTGTCTAATATGAAGGATTATGCACTAGAAAATGGTAGAGGTAAAGGTACCTGATATTGTTTTTCCTAATTTTGTTAACGCTTTAATTGCGGCCCATGGCTGAAAATCACTAGTGAAAATTAATATTACATGGAGGTTATTACAGTTAATAATAGTAAAATGGAGGGTCTCTCCGCCCCTGAGATAAGTTCCGCTTTCGAGAAATGTCAAATTATAACATGCGACACTTTCACAATGAAAAGGTTAATATACTTGATACTCTTACGCTAACGATAAACAGTTACCTAGCTCAAATGCTTAGTGTGAAAAAATCGATCACAATGCAATTACAAATATCTGCATTTTTGTTTGACGCAGTGGAATATGATATTCGATGTAAACCATTTGTGACAGCAGCAAAAATTGATCGTTCTCCGTGCTCGAACGTTCTCTGTGTGTTGACAAGGTGTTTTATTAATGAATTAATCGTAATATACCTTTATTATTACTTTAGACATAGTATCAGATCAAACTGAGTGTTTTTTTTTCTGAAAAAATAATAATGTATTTTTTTGCATTTTAATTATTTCTGAGCTTTTCATATGGATATATTTCAAAATAATTTTCTATTTATATTCGATTGCATTCTCATTGCGCCAATTATAAAATAACTTTCGAACTAGTATTTTACAATTTATATATAAAAAAAACCTAAATTTTATAAGTAGATAAATATACTACCAACAATTGAAATTTTACAATACGCTTTATCCTATTTCTCTAATATATTATATTAGTTCGATACATACAACGTTAGCGCCGGACAAGTTTTGAAAACTCTCTATTTGTTATATATGCAATAAAATAAATTTATTAAACTCACCCCATATAATTTGTTTCGTTGTCCTCCAAATTACTTAATATGTTATACCATTATTAATTATTTTTTAGCCAATTAAAATTAAAAAACAGGTTTTCACGTCCCTATAAGAATATGTTTGCTGTATAATTTTTATTTTTAATTCAAATATAAAATTTCAATAATTAGCTTCGTCACTGAATACACAATACACTCCTGTTTATTGATATCGTGCATAAAAACTAAATTAAATGAAATGAAGGCGGCACCTAAAGGCAACTTTTTCTGAAGTAACCGGTGCTAAAATTAGGAAACAATTCGTGGATGGCAGCAAATTATTTTATTTTTAGCTTTCTCGGCAATAAAGTATAATAATTGAATATGAATAGCCTATCACTTATATGAATAGCCTATCACTCAAATTTTCTTATATAAATCTATATAATTTTATATCACGTAATGAAAAATGAAGTACGATCAAAGGATTCCAGTCTAATAACTATTTTATTTTAGTCTAATAACTATAGTATTTACTATAAAAATTGAGTGATGTTAAATTATTAAAGAAATGAAAACAAACGTTTTCGGGTCTAGTTTTACAAACTTCTCAGTCACTATTATTCACAAAACGTCCTGATAAAGCGTCAATTGGTTTAAAACTCACGGAAACGCTGTATTCTGTTACGTTTTCATAAATTATTCAAAATATTTGAATTAATTCTAAATATTGAAGAATAGAATCTACAATTATAAATTGTCACCGCATAATGGGGTGCAGAGAAACCCTCGCGAGCCACGTGTTCCCTTATTAACCCGGTGACACAGAGGCGACCAAACCGTTACGCCGTCTCTGATATTACCGTTCGACGTCGAGAGATTCACACAGCGTCTCGTATACTTGGAATTCGTCACCGCGATATGTCGGGTGAGCGATCGAAGCGAGAGCGCAAATAACGTACAACTGTCGCGACGGCCCGCGGCTGACTGCCCGCGCGTCGCGCCGCCGCGTCTGCCGGGCCCACGTTGCCGCACCTCGTTCCGCTCCCCGAACCCCTCCGAACATTAACTTCGGAGAAATTAATTACGAACGTGAGTTTGTCGTCTCGTCTCGTGGCGTCCGAGTTATCTAAGCGAACGCCCCTGTCAGCCATCTCGCCAAGTTATTATGCATCTTGCGAGAACATTTTATGCATCGTTGAAATACGACGAGGACGTGATTTTTGTTGTAATTATAAAATCCTATTCAATCGATACCAAACATTTGGGTTTTTGTATTTCGTCAAATATATGACCGAATGTAACAAAAGAAATTTTTCAAAGCCACTATAGTTTTCACCGAAAACTCCTTGAATACTCACTGCTGTAGCAACCACTCAGGTCTTTTTTTTTTTAAATGTTACTAAATACCTCATAAAGATTTCATTTTTTCTACCTAAATGACTCTTGTTAATTAAAGTATTTCGTCACGTTTATTTTTAAGGCCTGTTTTACGGTGGTGTAGATTATAGGCAAATATATATTTTCGAGGACGTTTCTGTAGAAATATTTGAGGTGAATAATTTTGTCATATAATCGTTTACACATTATATCACCCGCCCTTGCCAACGGCAAATTTTTTGCGGCTTCATCGTCCCAGGTTGGCGAATTTACACAAAACAATTAAAAACCTACACCTGAATTTTCTTCGGAAATCAATCAGTCCATTAGTGAAAATCGAATACTGAATATATAGATATATAAATTAATGGATATTTAATTACTTCATAGTTTTTCTCTCCCTTAAATATTTCACCTTCTACTTCTTTAAATCTACTTTCTCTATGTGCCTTAGTTTGCATCATAGTGTGTTGTGTCATCTTTTTCGTTTTGTATTTTGGATCCACAACTTCCAGTTAAAATTATATGATCCAAATGAGGACAAGAAAATTCCCCAGAAGTTTCAGTCTTATTTGTATTTATGTTTTTGGAAGCCCTGAGTCAAAATCAGTATTAAATATTCTATTAAATATTCAGTTCTTCAAAAAAAGGCAAGAAAGAACCACGAGTGGGTTTTTTCTTAACGATTTTTTATATAACGTTTTGTAATAAAAATCTAGACATAGAAGTGGGTACTCAATAACTTTAATACGCACAAATTCAACGCATGGTCATTACAAAAGTGTCCATTTAGTCAACGCAGTTGCGACTACAGAAATCTATACTAACTTGAATATAATAACGAATTTTATAACGTATGCGAAGTGACTTAAGATCAACTGGACACTGTTAGTACCAGAGAAACAAAATATAGAGTTAACCTCTATATATAACTATCAGAGTACTGAGTGCTTTGGGATAGGCGGGAGTCGGCTGCCAATGTTATCATGGCAATGAGTCCAAAGACTCAGAATTTGGATACTACGCAAAATGTATATGGAAGTAATGTTTTTAAACGTATTTATCAGAATAAACACACAGCCGGCTGTAGCCCGAGTAGCCCGCATAGTACAATCAAGACCTCTAGTATGCACGCCATCAAAATGGAATACTTACAGTTACATTTACACCAATGATCGAAAATTCGGGTGCAAATGGTGTAATTATAAATAATGTTGGGAAACAATAGCCTGATTATTTCGCTTGTCATACGCCCCTGTGGATCATCAATTAAATGAGTAAAAAGTATTTATAGGAAGGAACGACTTACGAGAATAAAAAAGACAACTTTGTCATTAATTCAAAAATCTTTAATTAAAGAAATTAAATGTAACGATGTCATTGACTTCAATTTTGATCTCATGTTCAGTACTTATTAACGACAAATTTGTTAATTGACTTTGCGATAATATTGATCTGAGAACGTTTTTAATTATTTTTAGTTTAGATAATGATCTTTCGCTATGTCTACAGTGTCTACTGTGACTGTGGTAAATTCTAAGTGTCGTGGAAGATTTGGGAACACTGAAATTAATTTATTCGTAAACAAATAATTTGTAATTTGAAAAAAATTGTTTGATCGTTCCTTTTTGTCATTTATATTCATCCATTTATAGAAAATCAAGTAAATAAAAAAATAAACTGCCATTTATGCGGTGCTAGCTAAAATAACAAGATTTGAAAAATGACCTTTTCCATATTTTATAATTCTAGCTAAAACAATTAAAATATTTTATTTGATTTGACTCGGGTTTTTTCGCGGTAATTATATATTTAATGAGTGAACCTAGATATTATATATACTAAGTACTCACTATGTCCCGACGTTTCTGACTGGTTGCACAGCCTGTGGTCACGGGAAGACTGACGATTTTTAGGAGTCACCGCTGCGACGCGGGAGTGTTTTTTAAAACTACCCCCACTTGGTTTATTGTAGAAATCTAAGGCGCGTTCACACTAGACCTACACACTACACTGACGTGACCACAGGCTGTGCAACCAGTCAGAAACGTCGGGACATAGTGAGTACTTAGTATATATAATATCTAGGTTCACTCATTAAATATATAATTACCGCGAAAAAACCCGAGTCAAATCAAATAAAATATGTGTTCGAATCGCGAAAGTTTGAAAAAGACAATTAAAATATGTCTGAAGCTTTAATACGTACAGCATATATTCAATATATGATTTCAATGTGGGACAAAACGCATTATGAGTGTCATTGTAGTGTCCAACTGTTACTGTCAAACTTGTGGCGAGAGATGTGGGGTGGACTGTCATTTTGTCACTTTCAAAATCTCTACTTTAAGAAGTGAAAATGTATATGGTGACAATTAAAAACAAATAATACGTGTTAATGGGAGATAAGGGGGAGAATGACTTTAAGATCCTGCCGACCCCAACAGTCATCCTCATCTGCTTGCATTGGTGGTTCGTATATCGCCGACAGCAGTGACTCAACAGCTGCGGTGACCCCTGCCAAATAATCGATGAGGCTCTGGCGACTGAGCTGTAGTGGTATAACCACACACGCCTGACCAGGCAAATGGTTGAAAGAGGTTTCAGCAGCCTAGAGGTCAAAATAACTTCTAAACGGACTGGTGCAGAAAGCAACGGATAACTACTGCAACTATACTCCCACGAAAGTCTACAAGGAAGTACAAGTAAGTAAATCACGATTTTCATGCGAACCGCGTAGCGACCGGCGCAGCTCTGCGTCTGGGGCAGGTGAGCAACTAGGGTCTTCATGGAAATCCAGCTATTAGAAATACTATCAAACTGCGACAAGTCCTAACGATAGGTACGTGGTATGTGCGCGTATTGTTCAGTCCCGGGAAGGTAAAGATTTTAGAGAAGAGAAGATTACCAGATGTGGATTAAATATCTTCGGACTTAATGAAACCCACTGGAAAAATAATGGACACTTCCTCACTGACACCCACATAGTATATTTCTCTGGCATCAACAATCAAAATGGGGTTGCATGTCTCATACCCTTATATTAGAGAAATTGTATATTGAGGAGCAGTCAATGATCAAACTTAATTCATCGCCTATAAACTTAAATCTTATACAAGTTTACGCCCCTACGAGTACTACAAGCGAGAAGGTACCAAGGATTTCTACTCAGAATTACAGACTACCATCGCAATGGTCCCGAATAGAGAGCTACTTCTAATCTTAAGAGATTTTAATGCTAAAATTGGTGCTAACTCACCTCAGATAAGCAACTGCACGGGGGGGTTTGCACTTGGTGTGCGCAATAAAAGAGGTGAACGCTTGTTACAATTCGCATCAGAAAATAGCCTTATAGTAGTTGACAATCATTTTCAACACCACCCACAACCACTTCACACCTATACATTTCCAGATGACAACTACCGCAACCAGATAGATTACATCCTTATTAGGTCGCGCTAGAGAACATCCATCCAAGATACCCATTCGCTACCCGGCGCGGATTGCGGCTCTAACCACCAAAAGTTAAACTGAGACTATAAGCAGCCAGAAATATTGACAAGCACAAGAAAATGTCAATAAAGAATAACTCAAAGTTCTTAGGAACATTACAACGAAATTAGGTAGATTGGGTGAATGCGGATTGCACAGAGTCGCTTGACATACTCTGGAACCAAGCAAACAATTTGATCGAGACTGACCCTATGGTACACTTAATGCGGCATTTTCCGGAGATACCAAAATTTGGTGAAAACCACTAGCTAAATCAGCGTGGAAAAATATTTACTTTTTCCTAGCTGGTCGAGGATTTCGGATATTTGTAAAATAGGATATGTTTCGGCTTTTACGTCGGTCGGAAGCATCTAATTTTTTCGGCATGACCCATATGTGTGAAGATCAGGGTGATACAGAGGGCGAGATAATATTTTGACTAAGCATTTTATTAATCTTCGATTCCACTTCTTTTGTGGTACTCTGAGAACCTATACGATTTCGTGTGAATCGGAACGTCAGTTGCGATTTTTATTTGATGTTTGATAGCTGTAGTAAAGATCAGATCGTATTGGGTAGTAGTAAGTAGTGGTAGTGGTAAGTCGAAATTTGGGAGCATAATTCAAATAAGGACTCAATTTCTTCGTTGTTTAGATGAGAAACTCTGAGTAGTTTAAAACTTTTAAGTACTTTCCACAACATCTGAGTTCTGAATATAATTGAATTGCAGATTGAATTGCATTCGATGGGCTCTAGAGTGAATTTGAGATCAGATTTTAGAGTGATGTCGTCTTCTGAAGTATTAAAATATGTATAATAGAAATGTTTACGCTATTATTATTCTTCACTTTTACCATGCGATTTACTACTAATGGAAATTGCGAAATGTGCTGGTCGGCAATAATACCTTCTTCGATCTCATGGTTTTTAACTGAACACTCTATAATAGTTTCTGTTCGCGGGGCTAATGTGTAGGATGGTTATGTGAAAAACAATTGTATAGTGTATTTACCTAATTCTAGATTATTGTTACTATAGTTAATTCGGTAATTGTATTTGATTAGTACGTCGTTACCTATAATTCCGTCATAGGGAAGACTTATTAAATCTACTACGTGGAATTTGTGAGATAGGATTAAATTTTCTGTTAAATTATTCATCGTAAAATATGTAGACATTACCTATGCTTTCAATGGCATCATCATTCAAGTTTATCCCTTTAATTGAAATTAAATTTTTATCCGAGAATTGGAGCGTTTTTAATATACATATTGATGAAATTTTATCAAGTAGAACTTTTGTGGATGTGTTTGTGTTGATGTTTATATGTGGGAGTGATCTATTTGTAGAAGCTTTTTTCAATATTTTGTGGAATTTGTTATCGTTAGGATTTGTATTATCATTTGATTTTATTATATTCCAATCTTCGTTTTTTTTACTACCGTGTTTTTGGGGCTAGTTACCCTGTCGGTTACCGTCGTATGAGTGATGATTTATTTGGTTTTTATCCCACATATGGGTTAAGAGTTTTTGTATCATTTGCCCTATATTTGGGACTGGCCATCCTGTCCGTTGACATTTTTTACGTCGCTGTGTGTTTGGGACGGATTATCCTGTCTGTTGGCATTTGTTATATGATGATTTATTAGTGGTTTATTTTCCTTTGATTTTGATCGACCGTGATTTTGGGGCTGGTTACCCTGTCCGTTGGTCGCGTTTTATAAAGTGGGGATGGTGTCTATTTTGGACAAGCTTTGTCCCACGCGACATCTCAGCGAAACATTAATTCGTTTAAATGCTATTCAGGCGTGCTAATATTTATGTTTTGTTCATCTTGAATGTTTATTTCAACTTAAACTTATTATTGCTGTATTTGCGTAAGCGACATGCTTCGATAGTGTGTCCTGCCTTTTTAGAATAGCGATATATAGGTGGTTTAAATTGAGAATTTAATTTAAGGTTATTAGAATTAGTTGACCTCGAGATTTGTTCTGTTTGTTTAGAAATTTATTGCTGGTTTATAGCTTTATTGAGAATTTTGGAGTCTCGGCATCGGACAATATTGGAAATTTGGGGGTGAAGCCCCATAATAAAAGTATTGAGTTCAAGATCTTCTATAGCTGCTAGGCGATCTTTAGTTCGATTTTAACTATGTTTGAAATCGTTACTTCAGTTAAAATTTTTGAGAGGCATGTATCCACACATAATGAAAATTTACGGATTCAGGTTTACGAATTCAGTGTAGTTTAGCCTGCAATCTTGCAGGTCGGTAAGCAAGTGAGCATAATATTTGCGCTCCCCAAATTGATGTTTTAAAAATTCTTTCAGTTGGGTCCAATTATCGAACTTTTTGATAGAACAGACTATTACTGCCTTACCCTGCAACTGAGTAATAAATTTAAAAATGATTTCCTCTTGCTGAGTGGAAGCTAAATTTGCAACAAATTGCGGCAACATAATTAGCGTTGCAGCAATTTGTTAAAATCCCGTTTAGATTTTCTCTTAAACCATCGTATGGTTTTATAAACTGAATAATAATATTTAGATGAATACGATCCGAAATAATTTCTGCGTCTGCGCCCTTGCGGCGAATACAATAACAACGCACTTGACGCGTGTTAGAGACATACTTACATCATCTGACTCAGCCCTGCAGGAACCCGAAGACGGTACAATTACGTTATTAAAACAATTGTAATTGAGAATGATGTTTTCATAATGACTAATAATTACATTGTATAAAAAGGCTCTCCTTTAGAGACTCGTCGCATTTGTTCTTCACTCGTTTCCATGTAAAGTTTGATAGATTCAATTGTCCTGGTAATCCAGTAAAATTATATAAGTTAAATATTAAATAAATAATTAAATTCAAATTATAAATAATTGTAAAAGTAAATCATTGGCTTGAGTATTCTCTGTTTGCAATTATATTTAAATCCTAGGCACATCAAATAAATGTTATTATGCCTAATAAATTGTCTTTAAAAACAATACCGTTCGGACACGCGGCGTAATTGACGCAGTCGTGCGGATTTTCAAGCAGAATACCGAAAATTGTGAGCTGTCTTCGTCTCAACGAACTAATTGAAGTCCACAGCAGAATCCCCGCGATCAGCAGAATCAGCCATCATCAAACTTCGCAGATGAAGTCTGACAACAATGTGAGTGTGTTATTTTTTTCTTATTTGCCAAAAAGCAATCCTTACTAAAAAAATTCACTTGTACCACAAATATAGTCGTGCTGTCAATTGTTTGCATTTGCAGTTTGATCCAAAAATAAATCATTCCTGAACCACTAGTAAACGCACAGACCCAAAAACATTTTTATAAATTAACAAATACATTGTTATAAACAACCAAATATATTTTCATATATAAACAAATTAATAATGTTGCGCTCTATAATGCGGCTCTTTAAATTGTACCCCATTTCGAGGGAAATCCAAATAAACTCTATCGCTATATTAAGACTGGCGAAACCATCTTAAAGCAATATTACAACTGTAAGGAAGCAATTTGTTTCCAGAAAACCATTATCTTAAATGGAATTATTGGGAAATTGGAAGGTAAAGCCGAAGAGATGATTAATAGAAATGGCGCTGAAATATGGGCCGAAATAAACTTTGATTCAAAATTTCGCGAATTAACGCGACGAAAATTTGCTTAATCGTGATCTAGTAAATACAAAACAAAGAGAAACTGAGACTCCACAAGTATACTACGAAAGATGCGTTAGTCTATTAAATACAATCACAAACTATGTTGATACTCATGAAGGAGACGAAAACCTTCGTATTTGCAAACGTAAATTCTTTTCTCAGTCAAATACTTATAACTTTCTAAGCCGCATTAGGTTCAACTATAAGGGCCATGAGACCTGAAACATTACCTATTACCTTACGGTACGTAACGGAAGAAGAAAATATTAATTATTCACAACGTAAATTAATCGCAATTTAATCACAATAATAATAATAACCATAATTCTAACCAAAATCAGAAATCTCAATTTAAACAAATTCCGCAAAAATCGTTTTCACGTACATTGAAAAATACTCAACCACAACAATTGTTTTCTCAAAATAAATCTAGTGCAAGCATGCAACAAAAACCTTAGTACCAACAAAAACTAATCCCAATGAGCGGATTATCGCACAGTTCATATAATAGACCATCGCCACGAAAACAGTATAAACATTTTAGAAATACTGGTCACTCACCTAATTATATAGCTGAGGAATTACACTACAATTCACTAGCTTCTGACCATGAAACGTTAAATACTGAAACATACCCAAAGGATATAGTTAAATATCCATATTATCGTGAGGAATTAGAAAGCAACCATCAAAATATTGACAATCAAAATTTTCCCTAAGACTTAGATCCGGACGACAACCCGTAGTCGAAATAAACCCACAAAACCAAAGAAATTACCGTACATACAAATATCAAACCCATCATTAAAACTTCTAATTGATACTGGAGCAAACAAATCGTTTTTATAGCCAAACAAATATTTTAGCAATTTTCTTATTGCTTATGATCCATTTACAATTACAAATCTGCAATAATTTTAAATATTACATTTACAAGTTCTGCAATATTTTTGATGAACTAATTAGACTAGACATCCTAGAAAAAATTTATTGTAATCTATTTGAAAGAACAATTCATAATCATTCTTTTGAGGAAGTTAAAATACCAGTTAATATTGATAACGGTGAAATTTACATCCCTGAAACTAAAATAAAAATTATTACACACCTAATATAGTAACTTTAGAGGTTAAGAGGTTACGCCATTGAATAAATTTATAACCCAACTACAAATTATATTATATTATCATTACCAACACCTATTAAAGTGAAACCCATGCATAACAATTTTAAAATACTTAATTATGAAAACTATTATTCAGATCAACCTATTAATATAGAGAAATGATTGAGAACAAATCATTTAAATTCAGAAGAGAAAATATCATTGATAAAACTTTGTAAAAAATTCAAAGACATTTTCTACTATGAAAATAATCCATTAACTCTTACCAATAAAGTAAAACATAATATAAAAACTAATGACGAATTACCCGTCTATAGCAAAACTTACCGATACAAAGAAAAATGGAGACTAGTCATCGACTATAAAAAATTAAATAGAAAAACAATATGACAAGCATCCAATACCTAATATTTCTGACGTATTAGACAAATTCGGACGTTCTCAATATTTTACAACTTTAGAATTTGCTAGCGGATTCCATCAAATCGAAATGAATCCCAATGATATTAAAAAACCCCGTTTTATTGTAGAGAACGGACATTACGAATTCCTTCGAATGCCCTTGGATTAAAAAATGCAACAACAACATTTCAAAGATTCATGGATAATGTACTCCTTGGACTGCAAAATAACATTTGTTTAGTATATCTTGAGATATAATTATATTTTCTACATCACTACAAGAACATTTAATAAATATAGAAAAAGTATTCCAAAGATTAAGGGAATCAAACTTCAAAATTCAACTAAATAAATCTGAATTTTTGAAAAAAGGAACTCCGTATTTAAGTCCTATTATAACACCACAAGGTATTAGACCAAACCCTGATAAAATTTAAGCTATCAAAAATTACCCAATACCAAAAACTACCAAAGAAATAAAATCATTTCTAGGACTAGTAGGTTATTATAGGAAATACATTCCAATTTTTGCAAAACTAGCAAAACCATTAATATTAGGCTTGACAAAAGACGCAAACATTTAACATTCAGACAAAATTTATAAAAAGTTTGGAACATTGTAGGGAAATACTAATGAATGATCCCATTCTTCAATACCCAGACTTTACTAAAGAATTTTTATTAACCACTGACGCATCAAACTTTGCCATAGGTGCAGTGTTATCTCAAGGTATAATAGGTTCCGATAAACTAATTGCATACGCATCTCGCACTTTAAGTGAGGCCGAAATAAAGTATAGTACCATAGAAAAAGAATTATTAGCCATCGTTTGAGCTACAAAATATTTTAGTCCATATCTTATCGAAAGAAAATTTACAATAATTACTGACCATAAACCACTACAATGGTTACATTCACTAAAAGCACCCAACTCACGCTTAGTTCGACAGAAACTAAAGTTGGAAGAATATGAGTATAAAGTTATCTATAAAAAGGGAAGACAAAACGTCAATACAGACGCAATATCTAGAGTTGAAATTAATAATAACTCACCAATACAATCAGATATAACTACTTCCGACGAAAATGTCGTGGATGATAACATGTCGCTAATAGCAAATATGAGCGATTTACCACAACTTTCAGATTTGGAAGATATTTTTCCAAACGAGCAAGAAACTGTATGAGTACATTCAAATATTGAAAATTCAATTTTAGAAATTCCCATTTCAGAAATTCCTATTAACCAATTCAGACAACAGATAAAAATAATTTTTGTGCATCATTCTCCCGCAAAAACAAAAACAATAAAAATATTAAATAACGAAAATTATATTTGTATTTAAAAATTTACCAATTAACGAATTTACCAATCTTCATTAAATTAAAATTCATTATACTACGATTAATCACCTACAATCGAATGGAGCAAAAGAAAGACTTCATTCAACTTTATTAGAACATTTAAGGATTCTAAAATATATTAAAGCCAATACAACAGTATATGAACTTATGTTATTATGCTATATTAGTAGGCTATAACAACACTATACATTCAACTACTAGAAATAAGTAATAATTAATTCTAACTCTACTATAAATAATTAATGGTCACATTAGAGAACCATAAAAATTCAGTAAAAACTCTACTCAGAAATTAATAAAAAATGATTAGCTAATCAAGTTTCTATTTTAACTAAACTAAATAAAAATTGGGACTACCCTATCGATTATTCTGAGGACACGCCTATCTATATGAAAAATCCATTAGCTATTAGGGGCAAATTACAACTTACAGCACAAAATGTAACCGAAAACGAAAATATAAAAATAAAAAACGATAAAGACCAAGAAATTCATAAAAGTAATATTAGAAAACCTAATAAACAAAAATCAAAATCTATTGTCTCACAAAATAAATAAAGGAATAAGCCTTAATAAAATCATAATATCTAAATTAAATCAAAGTATATTAATCTTAGAAAACAATCAAACAAAAATCAAAACAAAATGAATGAACTAATAAGACAAATAAATTCAATCAATATTGCCTATTGCAATTTATAAATTTGAACAACCTATATGACTTGGCCAATATTAATATATGGATAATTTCAGAAACTTTAAACGATTTCGAAAACGCTATTACTTTCTCACACCTCCATGTTAATGAGAAATATTTACTGAATACCGGGGGGGTTGCTCACTATGGCATACTTCCAATAAATAGTATACAATATATCATGAAAACAATTAAAGAAAATTATTCAAATAAACAATTGCCACTAGGAGAACATGAAAACATGTATCTCTTATGTATATGACATTTTAGAATTTGGGTCTTTCTATGCTATTTCTATTTTGTGGCAAAATTCCCAATAACCTATCCAACCGATTACATCCTGTATCATCTATATCCTATATCAAGTTTAAATAACACAATAATAATCCCTCCTAAACCCTTTTTGGCAATAAGCGAAAAAAATACATATATATTTGGATAATAACTGTAAAAAAGTGAAAGACTTGTATTATTGTGACAACATAGACTTAATAGAAAATGCTCAACAACCTGATTATGTTCAAGAACTAATAAAACATCAAGAATTAACATCAAGATATAACATATCTTAGTAAATTTATCAATGGAAGTCATCGAAAAATTGGACAACCTGAACTATTTCCCAGAAAAACAAAAATAACCTTATTATGCAAAAAAGAAGAGCATACATCCATTAAAGGACTATATTTGGCAAAGCTACCAACCAATTATAGTATATTACCAAAAAGTAACAAAATATATAATAGGCAGAATAAAATTATGGGACAACCTATAAAACTATTAGAATTCAATACGATTAAACCTTTAAAAATACGGAACCTGCCGTTAAATCAATTACATCAATTAAAGGATCAATTTGAAGAAGATCAACTCATAGAAGATAAAACAAATAATAATGCGCACACATACTTGACTATACCTTTCTACTTCATCATTTGCTGCGTGGTGATATACTTAATAATCAAAAAGATGAAAATCTGCAAAAAAGAAAATTTATAGACGCAGCTCAACAATCCCGGAAATTCCGAAGAAATAGTCAAGCCTTTCTTCACCACCGATGAAGAGGAGGTTTGCCCTTGTGAGGGAGGTATTAGAGACCTACTTACATCATCTGACTCAGTCCTGCAAGAACCCGAAGACAATAGACCTAAGTTATTAAAACAATTTTAATAAAACAATTATTGTATTGTATAAAAAGGCTCTCCTTCTCCACTCAGCACAACCTGGTTAAAACGGATACAAAGGATTCCTTTCGTAAAACTGAAGTGTTCTGCATTCCAACTCCACACATCGTTAGATATAAAAGCTGTCTTTAATAAGCTTAGAGCCATTATTATACAAAACTTTGTTAAGTCAACACCTTTTTTATTTAGCTTCTTAATAAATATGTATATATATATATATATATATATATATACATGTTAAACATTTTTATTTATTTTTTCAGTTCAAAATACATCAAAACATAATTAGTGCCGTCGGGAACATATTTGGGAACTAATAAACCGTTATTAGTTATCTGGTTCATCAGTTTACCGAAGATTCAACCTATTTCTTTACAAACTAATCAGAATTGGGAGAAGCTGCAACGACCAAAGGACAAACATATCCTGAGGTACTAATTAAGAAGGAAGGAACTGAGGACATGCACAGACAGTCGCTGTAAGTACGATCTTGTTATTTCAGTCTCTTGCATCCCTTGTACCTTACTTATGAACTTTTCAATAAATTGGTGTTAAATTTGTTAAAATTCATTTTGATTTAACATTAATATATTTAAAAATTGTGTAAATTACGTAGTCTGATCCCACTTTGATCTCACTTACTGTGTAATAAGTAAGTGAGATCAACACTATTTGAATTCATATATTTCAATATTTAAGTATTTTTGTGATAATATGTTATTTTTCTTTGGTAGGAATAGTTGCTTTTTGCCATAGTGTCATCACGTTGATTGCTGTTAATGACGCCAATTCTCTATTTATGTTGTTCCTGGTATGGATAGTTAAAACAATTAAAACTTGAATTTTATTAATATATATATATATATATATATATATATATATATATATATATATATATATATATATATACATGTTAAACATTTTTATTTATATTTTTTAATTAAAAATACATCGAAACATAATTAGCGGCGTAATTCGAGGTATAAAGTATGGTTTTGTTGTTATAAGTTAATCGTGACATTAACACGAAGTTATTGCTTAGTGACTGGATCTAGGAAGAAGCTGTGCTATTAATTATACATACAATTTTACACATTAAATTATAAAGCTAGCTAGGTAGATTAAACAATAAAAGTATAAAATGATAATTTTGGAATGTAGCACAAAGTAAATTAAATAATACTAAACAATATAATAGAAGTTCCAAAAGTAAGTTTTTTGAATCGCTTACAATAATATGAAGATATTTTCTTGCGATAGAGAAAACGTAGAACAGATGCACTGTCGGTGCTGCACTTCCAGACAGATCCCGGAGGAAGGTGCGCTGCTGGCTTTCGCTGCTGGATGTCACTTACTCCACAGTGGACGGGACTTCTTCGTGTTGTCGCACTGAAGTAGTGTGCCTATTGTACGTCGATATTATTTAAATTGGAATCCCAACGATGATGGTGCTAATGAGTTCACAGCATCGCAGCGGCAATATAATAATCTTTTGTTAATTTTGGATTTTTCACTAGCATATTTTCAAAGGCAGAAACAATTAAATTTTATGTATTTTAATTTCATATATTAGCGAAAATAATTATACTGGCAACAATCGATGACAGAGAGTCACAATCACTCTTTGTTCCCTAAAGATCTTGCTTACCATTATCATAAATAACTATTAGAAAGAATAAAGGAATTGATCACTATATAATGGGAACATGGCCTTCTTTTATGATATTATGATATCAAATGGCCTTCTTTTATGATTTAATGCTATAAGGAAAAACAAAGTAATCGGTCACTATATCAAGGAAACGTGGCCTTCTGCTATAACTGCAGCGTCACCATGTTGCAGTTATTTATGGTGTATAATTACCGTAACTCAGTTAGTGAAGTATAAATCTAGGGAACACTCGACAATAGACGTGTGCGCGAAACAATTTCTCTATGGTTCCTTTGCTGCCAATACATGTGATAGTCTGGACTGCGGCATCCAGATTCAGTTGAAACTCATTAAGAAAATTGATAATAAATTTTACATTACCTGCAAATCGATTCGCCATCCTGAACAGTCCACATCTCTGAAGTTCTAAATAGCTGCCTGTGTCTAAACAAAGTGTTAATGATATTGATATCATATCTTGTACTACCTTATCGGGACGCGCAGATTATATCTAATGTATAATGAATCGAAATGGGACGCATGAGCCTTTTACACGAAAATACTTTAATCTTCTTATTATTAATAAATATTTCCTAAAATCATCTAAATCATAAAAAGAAGATTTAATAAAACGAATCGTTACTTACTATCCAACCCAAACAATTAAGTTTTATGTATTTTAATTGCGTATATTAGCGAAAATAATTATTTTAAAGGCTTTTTCCATAATAATTACAACAATAGATACCATCTATCAACGGATAAGAAGAGCCCGCAATTTGTTTGGCGCCAATCCAATTAGTTTATTTTAAATTTGTGTAGGACATCGCTGTAAATTTTCGGTGGCTTAAATCAAGAACAGATCGAAGTTTTCCGAAAGCCTGTCGTTTTGTTCATTCCTTTGGCATTATCAAATAAAAAAACCCGTAATCGATCCATGCAGATTTTGTAAACCTTTGAAAGAGCACACAAATAAGTGCATACATACAACACGTAGATGTGATTCTTGTTTTTCTATTGACATTTCTTCAAAAACACCTTTCTTCCATTACTTTCATTGACACCTCCTCTCATGGATTCTAACGCAATACTTTAATAATTTTAACTAAAGTACAAATAAAATTAATATGTGAACCTTATTCCAATCACTATAATCATAATTTCGCTATTTTTGGAGAAAATAAATAATATTTTATTAATTTAATTACACTCTGATTGCTAAAAGTAAACCATACCGACAAGATTCGGAACGACATTGTCAGGACAAATGCTGAATTAAACATTATGCAGATTCAACGAATGCAAATATCACTATTATCTAGTATAATCTATAAGCGTGTGGTAAAGCGAAAATAAATATATTTATCTGTTAATCAGGTTAAGCTCACGAGCAGCGGGCGCACGTCGCGGCATGAATTCCATTGCGCTCTCACATGGCTCCCTGCTACACGATACACTTTCGCCTGCCACTTGCGCCATTGCTATTGTTCAACAAGAAGACATTTATTCGAAGTACAAAAAGACTTAAAAATAAATTTATTTATGTTTGAGTTTGGATCACTACTTGTCACATATACTAATTTTTATATTAGATCCTATACCGTTTTTAAACTGAAGCGGTATTAAAAATTATTAAAGAACAATTTATAAAATGGATATCCATAACTCTAATTACCATTAAAATACTCAAACTAATAATTATTATGTATCAAATAAATAATCACTCGGTTTCCGTTTGGTCATTCTTTAACAACATTTCAAGCGCAAATAACTATAGGTGAAAGTTGTCTACTATTATTAATATTAAGATTTAGAAATAATGTTTTTTGTACAAATGTTTGCTTTTAAGCTGAATTGCATTAAACTGACAGTATTTCAAAAGAAGTAAATAACTAAATTTAAAAATGTCGAAAAATGGTTTTCATTCAATTTTATACAATTATAAATTTATTCTTTTAATTTTCCTCTAACTTTCCATTTTCTGTAATACAGACAAATTGACAGAATTTTTCTAAATGATAAAAGTAATTTTACTCAAAAATTAAAATCATTTTCGAACGAAGATACTTGCAAGCGACAGAGAGTAACTAAGTCGCTTGGAACAGGTAACCAAGAGTAGGCGGAACGTTATGTTTCCTCGTAGCCACATGTATTAGAAATTGCACGCGCGACAATGCGTGACGTCATATATAGGTCTTTTCAAATATCTTAAAAGATCATGTTTTATTGAAGTATGGCAGTGTAGAATTATATTTAATGAGTGTAGTCATATGGCTACTCTTTTTCTGCCATTTACTGAGCGTCTGTTACTTTACTGTCATTGTAAAATATTAATTAAACATGTTTATTTAAAAGGTATTTCTGAATAAAAATAAATTCACGTGATTTCTTTCACACAAAGAAATAGAATTTGAAATATTGTATGCTAACAAAATGTGTAAAATAACAAAATAATCTTTATATCAACATATATCACGGAAATAGAAAGTTTCCAAGCATAAAAAGTGTTTTTAATGTTACATAAGTTGCATGTGCCGTTATGCCATATACACGTAAACTTCAATTCACTTTAAAACGATTTCTATTAATAGATTTATATTAGCTACATATTTTTGTTTTTGCTTTCCTAATTTTCATTATTCTTGTTACACAATTTGAAAATTGAACAATTAAAAAAAACACCCCCGAAGAAAAGTTCATTAGTTGTTAAAAATAAAAAATATTAAATGGAACCTTATTTTAATTTTAAAATACCATTGCAATGATATCCCCTTCTCTCCCGCTTCCCCACGTGCAAGGGGGAAGGGTTTAGGGGTTTAGGGGATATTTTACATGCTTCACATATTATTCTTTGAGCTCTCCATACTGACAAGATTTCATGCACATACGCCTGATACTATAGAAATTGTGAGGTTGAAACATGACCAAAAATAAATATTTCACTATGAAACGATCAGACAAACATTTTAAATATTAAACATGGAATAAGTTAAAACTTTTTGAATTTATTTTTGTGATTTTCAAAACAGTCTCTATGGCTATCACTGTTTCATCACATTGTGACCGAGGGAAACAGTCGACACATTCTTTCTTAGACCTTTTTGTACGTTTCCGACGTAGTCAAAAGTTTCATCCGGTTCAGTATGCAGCGACGTCATCGTGATGAGGGAAGATTCTCAGTTCGGTCGTGTCGATTCTCGTTTACGATAACTGTTCCTTAATTTTCCAAAATAATCGTTGCATAATGAACTGTCCGTTGAGACGGCGGTCTTCCTTCCAAGACGAGATAACCATATTATTGCCAGCACTACGTCGTTTCTTCATCTTTGTAAGTAAGTCTCGAGAAGGAATGAGCCACTGCGCAGATTGTCTCTCAGTTTGCCTGTAACACTATATCTAACTTTCGTATCCTGAAACATTATCTAATGAACGTGGCGATATTTTGAGCTTCGGTCAAATTATAGGGTATCCCCCTAACATAAAGCTTCTGTTAATGTAGAATTTTGAATTTTCTGTACTTGATCTGTGTTTTAATAAGAAATAAATTTATTCCAATCTGTCGATGGGTTACTCTCTTGTCAGTCTTTATAAAGAGCGGCTTAGCATTGATGTTATCTTCAGTTGTCGCAGTTGAGGGACGTTGCTCACGCATGCCATCACTGACATTGATACGACTACGCTTGATTTCATTAAACTAGTTGTAAACAGTGGCGTGGGATTGGGTTCTATCATAAAATGCTAATCGAAATGATCGTAACTTTATTAGGCCATAACGAAAGTCATAAAAATAATCAACAAACATTTTTCTCGCAATAAATTACTACTAATCTGTAAAAACAAATGATAAATTCAACAAAGTACTACAGCGGATTGCCAAATGGTTCTAATTTCGAGATTTGAATTCATTTTTTTAATGATATTATTACAAATGGCCATTTATCCCAAATGTCAGTGCACTTTTCGTATAACGCAGCTATTATAATCGTGGTAATCATACATAATAATATTTGTACGTCATCTAATTCTATTAATGTATCTCATCTAACTACCTCGTTCAGAATTATGACATAAATTTTATTAAAAAATATTCAAAATTCCACAGTGCAACACAAACTCGGGAACATAATAAAAAATATTATTATTGTAAGTTTATCTTTTACTGTTGAAGTTTTTTGTTACAAAATCGTCTAAATTAAATTTTTCACGTTCGTAAAATGATTCGTTTGCAACAACTTAAATGATCTAGTAAAGCGCTGATTAAATAACAAACATTTACTAAAGTAATCCAATTCTTATTCACGTTTATTATAAGAATAGAATGTTTGAAACTTACTATGTCTTCTGACATGACTATATTCTTCAATTATGTGCAGTAACACGTAAACTCTAAACGAATGCATTTGCGCGGTACACTACACCGTATTTCGTGCAACACAAATGAATGAATATCGTTGTCGCTGTGCCAATTTGGCTTTAAGGAACGCAAATATAACTTGAAATGTAAATAAGATATTGACCCTTATTCCGCGTGCGAGAAGTTTAGCAGAGACGCGCCGGCGATGCGTATTTGCACGGCCTCGATGCGAAGCCGCTGTCCGGTAACTGAAATAGAATCCACTTTCCTTATAACTACACGCCCGTTTTATTCATTATGATGACGAGAATGTTTCGACGCCTGTCTCGAGGCTGATTTATAATTTTTTAACAATTTTCCCTACCTAAAACATTTTCGACGGTTTATTTCATCGTACGACGGTGCGTAACGAATATTTTATAAATATTGTTACTTAAAATTACATACTATAATAAGCATTATTGCTTGAAAATGGTACTTATTTAGTAATACTTACGTTAATTATGTTTGAATTAAATTTCAAAGATGCTCAAATGCTTGAATCTAATAGACAATACGAGTTTTGTAAAAATTATGCGCTTTAGATTATTTTATTTATACAAAAAAAATGAAAGCAAGCTATTAAAAGGATGGAATAATTTTGTATGTCGTACAAAATAAAGCAGATGTTTGGAATTTTAAATTATTGTATAGGTCTCATTTTATCTTAACGATAGTTTTCTTAAGCTTAAGATTGCCACGGTTCAGAGGTTATGATCTCATATGCCCTAACAACTACTCTCAGTTCCTCTTTAATTTATTTGTTTGGTTCAAGTAATAACTCAAGCCAAATAAAAATTATTCTAAGTATAGCTATGTATAAACTTAGCTCAGCATTTCGCATGGTCTCTGAAAATATATCCTATATTTAACAAACATCGAGTAGGTTTCATAAAAGTTCTGTTACTATAAGTTCGATGTGGAACACTAAAATGTGCACCTTCCAGCTAAAGTAGCAGTCAGAAAAAAATGAAACCGCCGATACTAACATCGAATGTATGTCAATAAAATTTTTTCCTAAATATGAAACAATTTCTTTGAACTCTTTTTCTTAAAAATAATATCTAACAATAAAATAGCCTCTCGCTAAATACACGGAATGAATACACCCATTTGTCATCTTGTACAAGAGAACCAAGTTATACATATTATATTTAAAAACATTTCCGCAATACATATTTCTTTAGTTTCCACCCATCTTGCCTTTTTCAAACTAATGTTAGTAGTCGATTTGTTTGTTATGGTTAGTCCTGTACAACTTTTATCTTTAGCAACTTATATGAAAAATGTAGCTACGTACAAGTGGTTAGCAATGCAGCTCATCGTATCCTCTGTCGTATATTTCTGTCGATGGTACCAATCCAGGGTACAGTCTTTTTAAAATCTTATGTTCCCTACGGACTCAGAATGAAACTGTAGTAAGACCGACAACACTTGTTGTGTTGTCGGTCTTGCTATAGTTTTATTCTGATTCCGAAAGGTAATAAAAATATGAATTAAAGAAGTTAAACTAAATTTATCTCACTGCAATCTTTAATTTAAAAATTATTACAAATAAAATAAATGGAAATTTATAAGAATTAATGTCGTAAAAAATAAGGATCGAAACGCACGATATTTTCTTTCGATAGAGATGCTCTAGTGGCGGTAGAGAGTAAATATTGCCATGCTTTATTTCACTGATCTAAACATTGTCCGAATCTCGGAACCGTCCATACTTAAGAGAACTTCCTCTATACGACGTGTAAGGATTCCTCCATAACTGGGTTTTCCAGTATCATCACATGAGCTGATCTATTGACAATAGCCTATAGCGAAGGTTGAAATTGATTTCACCTTTATTTTATAACTAACATAAATCTGTAGAATTGTTAAACTAGAAAGCTAATTTTACAAGGGATGAAACTGTGAAGACTTCAGAGTTAACGAGAATGCTATGCCACGCCGCCTATCGCCCGCGGCGCAACGAGCGGCACCGCGGGCGATGCGATCTGTGTACTCCGACCGCCGACGAGTGATAGCAATGACAACCACTATGAAACTTTCTCCCGGAGGTATGATAAACACATGAATCATACTTATCCGTTCAGGTTTCTTCGAGAAAATTTAATATTGTAAGTTTCAATCAAGTATAGAAAAATATTAAATATACGACTAGCCCCAATGCATTTTGAAACATTTTTTAAACACAGTATTTTAATACTTTGCAATTTCAAGCGTTAGAACATATTTACTATGTAGGGTGAGAAATTTCAACCTTGATAATAGAAATAATTTTTATATCTGAATGAGCAAATTACTCTTGTGATAAATGTGCTAATATGTCACCGTTTGCCATATATTTATATACTAAAGTAAGCATAGTATCATAATCCGTCGATTGTCCTATAAGCATCTGACCATATTCTATGTGATGCTTTACAAACAATAACTCTTCTCATTCACTGCCTTCTTTTCACACATAATCAAATTAAAGTGTAATATGACATTTAATTGCGTCTTTCCCGCATTTTTTTTTTCGCGGTGTTTTTTACCCTTTTATAACGATCGATTACACATTAATGTCAATGTCGATGACAAATTTAGAGATAATAAACTAAACTTTAAATATATTAAATTTTGAAATACAAACTAAATTTTGAAATACATCTAGGTAGTAATTCTTACTGCCGCGGAAATGGAATATGTGCTTGGTAAATTTTCAAGATACATTGTTAAGTAGGAAAAAGGTAAAGCACCATAGATAATACTTATTTCCTATTTATTACATGCAAGTTAACGGAAAACAAGTTGGTTTCGTAACTCAGTTTTTTAAGTAATATACTTGCCGTTATTTCTATTTAAACCATCATATTACATCCGCTTTTCCTTCGAAATTGAACTTTAAATAGTATATGTTTTTACTTGTTTAATAAGTAATTTGGAAATGCATAATTAATTAATCATCACAACACACTCTTGTAAAGTTAAAATCTGTTTCGTTCAAGATTATGCTCGTCCTCATCACTGATGCCTAAAAAATATATATGTCTCAAAAATATAATATCTCTAAAAAATTTATATTCCAGTATATACCTCAATGTCCGATATACATCGCATACATAACGCTACCGTACTCTTGTATGTTTGAATAGCTTGAAGAAGTTTGTCTCTCTTAACGCCTCCAAGAATTTGTGTAAAAATTAATCTACAGAAAATATTTTTGTGTTCTTCTGCACTCAAAGAACCATATAGGATAATTTTTTGTACACTATAATGAGTTTATTGTAAGAGGAGGAGGCTGCAAATGAAAGAGAGGTGTAGGTGGCAATTAAAAGTTAAACTGTATGTAACGAGAGGAGTTCGAATATATACATCCCCGTTTATATTTGCAGGTACCTCGTAATTAGTACACAAATTTCGCGTTTAAAATCAAACTATCAACATCTTATTGATTTTAAGCAACTAACATTATTGTCAATCATAACGTCTCGAAACCTACACCTAAACCTTGGTCAAATAAGTTATTCCCATTTCAAATATTTAGAAGAGCAACATATACTAAAAAGTCAAAACAGTCTAGAAAATACAAATAATATTTTAAAATAATTAAATCAAATTAGAGACTTTACTATTTTGCAATTTTGAAAGGTTTTAATTTTCAAATTTAATATTTACATTTATACTTATTTTCGTTTTACCATTATATTCGCATTTAATTATTTAGCAACCATTTTCCAATTGATAATTTAATCCTTTTATTGTTATTTACAAATATTTTTATAACCAATCTTCTTGAAACTGGCTCTACTAGATTTTATGTAAATTAGTTGAACGGATATTTAATGTTATATTAATGGTATTTACTCACAATTTTATTCATATACGAGTATTTCAATTTTATTCATATTCTTCTTATTTTTTCCTTCACACCCCCCCCCCTCTCCTCTCCCTTCTTAAGTAATGGTTCTCTCATAAATTTTTTTCTACTGAGGTGCCACTCGAAATAGCCGGTTTTCATTTACACTCCCTGTGTTAGTTCCTTCCCTTGTCATATTAAAAACACCAACAAAGATAGCGTAAAAATAATATACATGAGGCACGATTATGAAGAAGCACTACACAGTACACTTCTCCCGATTAACATGGGATATAACAACACATTAGTTTAGAGGAAATTTACACTGGATGGGATTATTTATGTAATTATAAATATTTGAAATCGCGGTTGTGAGGTCGATATATCCGTGGAACTGACACTAGTTGTAGTAATACTATTTTAGAACTGATACAGAGAGAGAGAGAGGGAGAAAGTCTTGTCTAATAAAGATAGTCGATAGAGGGGAATGAAATACTTTCGTCTATCTTAATTCCAATTATAAAAATTTTATGTAAAATGTTTCTGTAACATAGATGTTATTGACTAAACAAAAATACAAAAAACGATATTCTAGATTTGTCCTAGATTTTCTGCTTTATGTGCACCATTGTCCTGAAAAAGTAAATTTTTCAGCTAAACCACGTATTAACTTTCCTCTAAGAGTTGTACTTTGTAGAAATAGTTACTTATTAATATTTATTTTTAATCAAGTAGGTTAAAATTATTGGGCTTTCATCCGCTGTGTCTATTTGTTATACAACTTAAACGCACGTAGCGATAGTCAAGTAAGAAAGGAGGACGAACATAATATAACGGTGAATATTTCAGATTCATTCACAGTGATTTAATCTATACTAATATATAAAAATAAATAAAATGTTTTTTAAGGTATCAGGTCTTACATTTCCATAGGCATAGAGATAAATTCATATATATAAGACTACCTACATCCAACTCAAGTATTATTTATTATATTAGTCGGAATTGGTTCTGTTAAATATATTCGTCTCTTATTTTATTTTCCGGAAATATATCTAATTTTTTGCCCATTTGTTTTTTTTTATTAATCATTAAATGCAAAGTTTTGCAAAATACTAAAATGAAATTCTGTTTCAGCATTCTAAACACTTCCATGTCTAGATAAAATAAAATTGTAAAGCGGAAACAAAATGTGAAGGTCGAATTGATGAAGAAAACTGCCACTTGAGGCCTTTCTCAGTTTAGCTCACCGATGTAAACTTAGAAGAGTGATAATATTTTCTGAGGCTCTCTCTCTAAAAATATATATATATATATATATATATATATATATATATATATATATACATATATATATATATATACATATATATATATATATATATATATATATATATATATATATATTGATGTTAAATAGTAACCCATTAGTGTAAGGACGAAAATCTGAGACTTTTTGGAATTTAATAATCAACTCTAAATTATGGACCATTAACTAGCCAAACTAATACTCGAACATAGAAAGGTAATTGCAACATGGATAAAATACAATTTCTACGTGAATATAACAATGAAATAATTTCAAGCCAAATTCAGACCAATTTCCAAATTTGTAACTAACAAAACAAAAATAAAATGCTAAGTTGTTACGTCAATTGAAAATCATTAAAAATAAAGTATTATTATTTAAATGGTATTACAATTTATGTTATGAGAACAAACATTTTGATTTAGTAATTAGGTCTTTAAAACACATACAGTATATATTTATTAAATTATGATTCTCGTACGTGCATATTTAAAGTCTTCAATATTACAACGGAATTATTACTGTTGTCCTGTTAGTATAGGTATATATTGATGTTCTATTCATAATAGCTGTATAGACTGTCGATTACTCACCTTCGAAATGTACAAACAGACATATGCACTGAAGAGGCTAAATAAATAGTCATTAGTAAATTCACACAAGGCAGTGGGTCAAACGATTACTTCCAACAAGTTACCGAAACGGTGGTGACGGGATGCGCCTCAGTGATGCAGATTTTGCTTATGTGTTATATAGAAAGAATGACCCTAAAATTTTCAAAATTTTTTTAAATAACTTATCAAATAAAATAACTTCAAATAACACGGCCAGACTTCAACAATTATTTTTCATGAACATAGCATTAATTAAATAGTTCGTTTTCTTTTCTTAGATAAGAATATTTCTATTAATAAAACAGAACAACATTATATTTAAATTTATTACAAAATAAATACGTTGACTTCTTTAACATCCCGTACAACAGATCAATAAATTAAGACGTGGTCTCGTACGGTGTGATAAACCCTCTCGCACGTCGTCGACTGTAAGTTCCGTTGACAGCAAAAATATACGACAAAAACCATAAACCGCATGAATTAGAATTGTATCACAATTTAAAACTACATCGGCGCACATAGAAGTATTTAAAATAAAAAGCTTGCCAAAATTTGAACGGTAAAATTTTACGGTTTAATGGCACTTTCGTTAAGCATATAAAGCCATGTGGCAGGTAGATTTTATAAATTATTTTCTCATCCGTTTCCATCAATAAAAATTCAGTTATGGGACTCCTTCCATCTCTTTGTTCTCGATATTACCAAAAATCAACACTTTGCAGTTGAGTTCACAATACTTTGTTTGAACATTATCAGTAAGGTAGTAATTTTTTTCATTAAAAACTAAAAATAACTTATTTTTTTCCACTCTCTTCTTGTTTCCCGTATTTAAAATTAACAGGTTGAAAATGATAATTTTATTTTTCTTCATTTCAAAAATGCAAGTTAAATTTATGTTTTTGCGTATTGTTAAAGTAAATCCTTTTGATTTGAAATTAACTTAAGTATCTCTACTATTACGAATCATTAAAAAAAACTGTAAATTGTTTTAAAATAAAAAAAAAATCGATTACTTTATTTGCCTCTTCTAAAATTGATATATTATCGTTTTTGAGTGTTAATATATCCGAAATAATACACTGTTACTCTAAAAAATACCGAGTTTCTACGTCGAATGGTTTCTAAAAAAATTGTTGCGATATAGAATAGATTATGATGACAGACGTACGGTCATTTGAGTATAAGAGCCCCATTTTTTCTCCCTACGACTAACAGAACATTTTATTCTACAGAACAGACGTTATTATAAATCAAAAAGAAGCTTTGACAAGCTTTTAACAAATAGCCCTATATGCAGCGGACGTCTGGTATTTAGATTTTATGTAATCGTTCATGTTTCCGCCACTCGATCCACTTCTATTTTTACATTGAAAATTAGCAATATCTTGGAGACACTAGCTAACTAAGACACGAGCTCAAGCTAGCCAACGAGTTAGTCAATTTAGTTTTTTTTTATAAATATTAAGCCGGCATGCTTTTATATTCTGAAAGAATTTAAAATTTAGGCACTGATGGAAAGTATTTGGTAATTTCTGAACCCAGTTTTTGATTAATTTTCCTTTCTAAATTTCCATATTTCTTTTTTTACGAAAAAAATTTACTTTCATTTTATAAATGTGAAGAAAAGTAAATGCCCATAACGGATAAATAATGTATTATATTTCATTTGCGGATAGAGGGAGCCACACCTTGTCAGAAAATGAAATTTTATGTTTAGAAAAAGTCCTATGGTTTATTTGCACTCTCTTTGTCTTTTTTTCAAAAAAGGTCACCTTTGGTTATTTTTTTCAAAAGTTAAGGAATTTTTTAAGTGCGTATTGGCATAAAATTTCTGAATAAGTATGGTATTAAACGTATTTTCCAATACCATTCGTTTCTTTTACGTCTATTATAATGCCATTAAAGTGGCACGCGGATCTACTTCACTGAAATTAAACGAAATGTATTTAATACCTCTTTACTTGAATCATGTTTAATTGACTAGTATAATTGAAAAAAAACTCGTGTCTCACTATTGTAAACCTGTTAAATGCACATTTTTTTTAAAAATTTACCACACAATTCTCCATAAATTTTATTATCACACCATAAGTGTAAATTACATGGAAGAAATAGGGCAACAGAAAAATGATAGTTTCATTTTTCTGTTTTGATAATTTAAGATACAAATTTTTTCAGTTTTTTTTATGTTAGCCCTTAATATAACTTCATGACATAAACGATACTAAACCTTTGTTCGTTCCTTTCACTTTTTTTGAATCATTATTATTTTATGAACCAATTTTGAGTGCCAAAAGCCACGAAAACATTATCACGTCATAAAACTCAAATAAATTTGCTTAATATTTTAAAACAATACTACAATTTTCTACACTTACAATCTGTTATTTGTGTTATTTAAGCCTTGATCCGTATGAAATTGAAAAGTCATGTTCTTAGCTTATGCTCAACGTGAAATCAACATCGAAAATTCTCACAAAAAACGTTTAAAATTAATTTTACCACCGTAATGAATATCTTAATATTTACTTATTCTTGATTATTTTAGGAGATTCTACCCTAGATTAACAACTTAATTTGCGAAAATACATCAAAAACTGTCGGTTATTGCATTCACGTGATGACAGTTGCACGGTTTTAGGATTACGCACAATATAATGGAAGAAATATACCTATCTTTATGCGTGCGAGCGTGGGTGCGTGCGAGCGTGCGTGCGTGCGTACGTGCGTGCCTGTGTGCGCGCGTGCGTAGAGCCGTGCGTGCGTGCGCGCGTGCGTGTGCGTGTGCGTGTGCGTGTGTGTGTTAATGTATTACAATGAAGATAACAAGTAGCGCATTTACTGGCAACTATGTCCAAACTTGTGGAAGTAATGAAATCAAGGTCAGTCGATTCATACTCATTGTGTTTGGAAAAAGTTAAAATCGTTTTTCGATGACTCTGGTTACACGCGTAAGATAACCTTGTTCAGAAATTTGATTTCAATTCGTCTGAATAAAAGTAAATCAATGACGACGTACGTTACTCAACTAATGGAGACAGCGCAGAAATTAAAACGAATTGGTTTCAAAATAAGTGACGAATGGATTAGTTCTATACTTTTAGCAGGATTACCAGATCAAATTTCGCCTATGATCAGGGCCATTGAATATTCGGAGATAGTCATTTCTGCTGACGTCATAAAGACAAAGCTTCTAGGCGTGAGTTCAAATACGGATATTGGCAGCAATGAATCATAAGGTACATTCCTGGCAAAAAGTTGGCAGCGCCATAGATACGATGATAAAGTCGGTAAAACCGCAGAAATGCCATCTCGATCTGCCTACATCAAAACAGTAAAATGATATTGATATAAATAAATAATTCATTACAAAAATGAATGTCCATCACTACGAAAACGATCAGTTAATTCTTTCAATACCGTATTCTTAAATGGACAATTTGATCGAAATGAATGGAACGTCAGTCAGGGGCCAGTAATCATATTATAAACAACGAGAATAATATTATAAATAAGTCATATAACCTGTCAACCAAGGAAATAATTTTTCAAAACCAAATGGGTGTGCCAGTGTTATGTCCGAGAGACACAGATTACTACGGTTGTGAATGACTCGGAATATGATATTACTATTAGAAATGTTTTGTATATTCCTAACCTCACTACAAGCTTGTTGTCCGTTAGTAAGCTAATAGAAAATGGTAACAAAGTTAATTTCCATAAAGGAGTTTGTTATATTAAAAACAAACAAAATAAGCTAATTGACATAACCAAGTTGATAAACGGGGCAGATTGAACATAAAATCGGCATGGTTGTTAACAGCTTCAGCAACGACTTCCGCTATGATACGGTATGACTAGGTCATATAAACAATGGAGATTTAAATACAATGATAATTGGAGCAGTAGTAGGGATTTAGCTTATAAAATAAAGCCGATATCAGTAAATTCAACTGTAAAGTATTCTGCGAAGGTAAACAAACAAGATTACCCTTTCCACATAGCAGAAATAGAAGTGAGAGAGTGTTGGAAGTGATGAATGCAGATGTATGCAGATGTATGCATCCATTTGGCTGCATACATCTGCATTCATCACTTCTATTTCTGCTATGTGGAAAGGGTAATCTTGTTTGTTTACCTTCGCAGAATACTTTACCGTTGAATTTACTGTACCTAGATAGGTACCTCTTGCTTTTTGTGGACGACTACCGTAGGATGCCATTCGTATATTTCTTGAAAAATAAAAGTGAAGCGTATACACATTTTAAAGAGTTCAAGTTGATGGTTGAAAAACAAATGACGCCAGTATCAAAGTTATAAAATATTTTTTTCAAATGAAATAACTAATTTTTGAAGCAATCTGGTATTTTACATCAGCGTACAAATCCATATACCCCGGAACAAAATGGTTTATATGAACGGCAACCGAACAGTTGTTAAAAGAGCTAGGTGTTTACTTTTTTATGCTAATTTAGACAAAAAGTTTTCTGCTGAAGTAGTACATACGGCTGTATACCTAAGAAATGTATCGTTGGCTTTTGGGTTAATCTATAACACGCCTTTTAAGCTCTGGACAGGCAGGAAGTCAGATATCAGTCACTAACGTATATTTAGCAGTAGAGTCGTGACCCGTGTACCGAAAGAAAAGAGATTGAAATGGGATAAAAAGTCGTTAAGCATTACTTAGTTGAATGTACTGAAAATGTAAAGGGTAATAGATTATACAATCATATTATGAAGAAAATCATCACCAGCAGAGGCGTTACTATCATTGAGCAAAATAATGACTCTGGCACGGTTCAGGTCAGTGTGGAAGAAGTACCAAAGCCAACATCAGATACTGCAGTGGATCATGACAGTTATAAAAGTGAAACTGCTGGTTCTGATCAATCGCAATCTAAAATAAGACCTATGTAGAAGATAAAGTAACCTCAAACAGTTCTTTAGATGAATTTTTCGATACTGTTCCCGAGTGAATTGAAAAAATCTTGTGCAAATTTGTATACTCAAACGTCAACAGCGGTAAAGACGGAAGATATGGTTTTGATAACCTGTTTATAGAAAGCGATCTGGGTATAAAGGAAGCCCTTAATGGCTCAAAGTCCAAGAAATAGTATTCAGCTATGGTAGAAGAACTGATATCATTTGAATAAATAAAGCATGGGAAGTAGTTTATAAACCAGAAGAAGAGAAAATTGTTGAGTGCAAATGTGTGTTTCGTAAAACATTAGAAGGTGATAATAAAGTGCGTTTTCGACCAAGATTGGTAGCAAAAGGTTTTACACTGCAAGCGGAATAGACTATAAATAAATATTTCCACCAGTGCTTTGTTATACAACAATTATTATTTGCTTTAAGTGTTATGTATAATTTAGAGATAACCCAGTTTGATGTCACTACAAAATTTGTTAATTGTTACTTAGTTAAAACTGTCTATATGAATTTATCTATAAACTATATATGTCCTGATAAGAAAAATAAAGTTTTAAAATTGTATTAAGCCTTTTATGACCTAAAGAGTCTGCAAGGGCATGGTACAAAGGGCATGGTAAAAACATTTATTTTTATTATGATTATAAACCCTTCAATGTTTATAAGTCCTGAAATTTATGCGGAACCATTGGAGAGCGACTTCTGTTCGCGCTTAACACTTTTTTCGTCTACCAATACTTTTGTTTCAAGTACGACGTAATTTTCTAATTTTAAATCCATTTTTGCTATTAAAATATTTTTAATTCTATTGATGATGTTCCAAGTTCGTAATTCGTTTCTAATTAAATCTATATAACCTTGTAGTTTATTTAAAAAAATCTAAACCCTTCAATCCATCGTCTATCGAAGGTGTTGTGAAACCTAAGTATGTAAAATTTATTTGATTTATCATTCCTAAATTTTCTAAATGTTGGCAAGTTTTTGAAATGTTTGTGTCTAATTATCTAATACACGTTTATATGGTAATTTAAGATGTGGATATTTTCAAACAAATTCTGACAAAATGTACATCCAGTAAATCCAGTACGAATTAAAATTTTCAATCATAGTTCAATAAAGTTTCAATAATAACACAGGATAATTCTTGCTTCTTTGCTACGTCAATTTCTGCAACATGTGTGCAGTTATATTTGAACCGGTTTGTCCACGAACGAATATATATATATATATATATATATATATATATATATATATATATATATATATATATATATCTTTCTGCTTTCAAATATATATGCACATCCACACAGAAGAGTGCTATATTTGACTTGGCACCAATTCCAAAAATCTTTAGAAATTACGGCATTTTTGTATGTTCTAAAACGTGAGTACTCGTATTTTCATTATTTTGTACTTTTCAGTACGTTTCTTTTTCTGCGATAATTTCAATTCGGTTCTGTTTTTTGTAAAAAAATGTTTCCCTTCTGAATACATATGATATCCTATGTTTCGCAGAATGTCACGAACTTACGATGATTCAATAGCAATAATATCTCATTTATTGAAATCGAAAGAGACGTTTGAAGGTTTCTATGAACTTAAATACATACATATAAATACACACATGCGAACATATAAATCACATTCTCTCTCTTGGCTTCACAGTAGTCAGTGCTTCAAGTCTTTATTTACCTTTAGATACTATATATCCGCCTACTAATATCCTAGTTAATTTATGGTTTTATATAGTTCTGTACATACGTATTTACCTACCTCCTAATATTCTAGTTGCTATACGTCTTTATATAGGTATATACCTATATATAATTAATCACCTACCAATCTACGCACTAATATTTAGTCATTTCATTTTTTTTTATACCTGTTCTTAATTACTTATCTATCTACCAACGAATACCTTATTTGCTTCATGCCTTTGTACCTGTACATACTTATCTATTTACTTTATTATTTTCATACTTACGTCAAGATAAGTGAAACTAGTCCAGACTCCATTAGTTTACTCATCAGTAGAAAGTTCTTGTTGCCACCTTCTGGTTCCATCATTGTACCTTTATTTTTTAAAGAACAGATTTATGCCTACCTTAGTCGTGTCAATACTTTTGAAACTTGATTGTTAAATTATCATTAGACCTATATCATTCAAACTCGATCACGGTACTTGTAGCGTTAATTTTTGAAGAATTCTGTGGGCCAATTTCAATAATCGAATTCTAACCAATTTTTTATGATGCTTGAAACCTATAAGACTAATTCTAAAACAGCTGATTCTCAAGTCTCACGGTTTAAGCAGGCAGTACTCCTCCAGCATCAGAAATTAAGAGTTGGAACCCAAAGTTCAACGACAGAATCTCTGCTTGAGACTTGTAATAAAGGCTCACGGTTTAGGCAGGCAGTATTCCTGCAGCATGAGTAATTAGAACATGGACTTCAATTACGGAGTCTATGTTTGAGACTCACAATTCTATGTTTAGACAGGCAGTACTCCTGCAGCAATAGGACTAAAGAATTTGAACCTGAAATTCAATGACAATTTCTGTTTGAAACCCACAATACTAATTTTGAAAAAGTATATCTTCGGATATCACAGTTTAGGCAGACAGAATACTTGCAGCATCAGGATTTATGAATCAAAGTTTGAAATTATACTGTATGTATCCGTAAATACTTCTCTACTTATTTTCCCTATTTCTTTCTTGCTACGTCAGTACAAGTCCAATGAATTCAAACTTTCCGTTTCCATCATTGCACACTAATTTTTTTAAAAAACAGATTTATGCATGCATTATTCGCATCTAAACTTTAGAGACTTTATTATTAGATTATAATTAGACCTTTATTATTTGATTATAATTAGACCTTTATTATTAGATTATAATTAGACATGTGAAACATTCAAATTGAGTGAGAAATGAGGCAGATCTGAGTTAATTTACACAAAAAAACAATGCGTAGTGAAAATTATCAAAATGTGTTGTGTGAATTATCCAAATAAAATAGACATGGGTAGAAATAATTTTACGGGTAGAATAAAACAGTTAAGAAAGCCGATGGTGTGAGCTTCGAGTGTATATGTGGCATATGTGCCTATATGAGGCAGTTGCAATCTGTGCGTAAATGGAAAATTAATAGCGTAGTAACGTATTAAGCGTAATAAAAAAAACTTAAAAAAATACGATGTGTATCGAGCTCCATTATCATACCAACCTCATTTTGATGAGTTGACTTCATACAAAAATAGCTATTTTACATATGTTGTTTTATTCATAAATAATATTTTATTCTACGACTACATCTTATAACCAACATTTTAATCATCCTTATATATGTAATAATGATAGAACATATGTAGCCACGTGCTACAACCATCAGAAATGAGACATAGATGAGTCAAATGGAATGCTGTGCGATTTCGTGCGAACTTTCGCTTCAAGCCCGCGCCCACATCCAATCCACACGCATTATACGTCAGATATTAGACATTATTCATCAGCTTGACACACTTCATTAGTTACTATTGTTTCTGTAGTGCTCTTGTGTTGGATTGTGATTTTTTAAGTTAAATCCTACAATGGATACAATGTGGCAAAGTTTCGACAGCATTAAGATATTTATAAAAAGGACGCGCAAAGAGAGTAATTCTTCGATGTCTATAGAATAAATATAACTACAATATAGAACACAATGCGAAGCACATTACAAATAATAAGATGTTTAGAAGGAAATAAGTCTTCGCCTCCTATCATAATGTCACTTGTAAAGAGCGTACAAATAAATATCATCACGCCAAATATTTGCGCAAATTACGACGCAACACCTCGGGTCGAACTTTAAGTTACAGACTTTTATTATATCTATATATACAGTTTCTAATCACAAAACGTCGTATCGGGCTTAAATTAAACTTAGTTAGCCATATGTGATGTCCAGATGTTAGTTATACTTTTCTGCATCTTCACAAAGCGCCGTATACTTTAAATAACATGCATTCTTCAAGTAACGTCTGAGAGCTTCAGGCGTAGAACATGATTTTGCATTTAATCATACATTTATTTATTGCGTGTTATGTAATTTAATCTGCTCGATATTATTATTTTAAAATCGTTACTCGTTATTATGGTAAAATCATCAGTGAATTAACATTTAAACTATTGGTGACATTTACAAACAAAACGTTGTACTGAATTATTTATACATACTGAATAGATTTCTTTGCGTTACTTTACTTGAAAGTATTATTATTTAACAATAACCAAAATAACATTTTCTGCACAGAGATAAATTTCTTAATATCTCAATAAGGATTAAAGTGAGATCATGAGGCTTACTATAAATGGAACAAAGCTATTATTTTTCTATTCTTGTTTATAAGCTAGAGATATTCATTTCTTTTTCTCTTATTTTTTTTCTTTCTCACCTCTACATTCTTTAGTTAGAATACAGAAAGTAATTTTGATATTTCTTTCATTCTTTGTTCTTGGAACATTTTTATACCGTGATCTCCGAGACATAGAAGGGCTTTGAATTTTTAATTTTTAAATTGTAATTACCAATAAGAAACTGTGCAGATGGAACTTACTCATTCTCATTTAACATATTATTCTCAATCACTTTTTAGTTTTAGCCTAGTCATCGTATATAGGTGGAAACTTTTGAGTTTCAGAAAGCGCATTCGCATGGCAACATTATATTGCTGGATTATATGTATATATTACGTTCGGCAGCAAGGGGTATATTAATTATATTTTTTTACAATTAAATGAAACTATATATATATATATATTAACAAAGATATTAGATCTTTGCTAATATCCCACCTGAAGATGTTGTAATACAACGAAACCTAGGTCGTGGTAAAGAAATTAAAGATAGTAGAAATCATACTACATCACGTAGTTTCATTTAATTGTGAATAATGAATTTCTACAAAATTAACGCCAAATATATTCAATATATTTTTTTAAATATCAAATTGAAGGCTAATGTGGATTTTAGACATACCTAAAAATATTACCGGAAATGTTAAGTACATATTTTATTAAAGCCAGATGAACATGACGTCACAAGTGTATTTATATCACATCACATCACTCCTTTCTCTAAATGGTCTAAACGTTCATTTTTACAATTGGAATCTTTTGATAACAATATACAACCATTCGAGAGCGGGTAGACGCATCAAGGCAGTAAATAATCAGAATCATAATTGTACTCCTTTTCATTTCATTCGTCATTTAATGAAAGTTTTCATAAAAGTTTCAGAATACATATATCGATGATAATGATACATACCATAACAATTATTTTATAAGGTCCCGTAGGAATTAGGAATCATTATATTTTTATCATGTTCGTTTATCGGTTCGTCTGCATATTAATGTTGAAACAACTTTTATGGTTATTCATTTCCCAATGCTATAAAGCTATAATTTTTATTTTTTTTATTTATATTCATATCGAGTACAAAGTTATGAAATAAAATGTTTTATATAAAATTCTTTAGAGTGCCTTTCCTAGATGTAAAGGACCAATATTTTTTTATTATCCTATTATGCCATGAAATCAATATAATACTAAATACATGTTTAAGAGTAACAAATTTATACTTTACGAAATGTTTAGATCGACACTGCCCCGTAGCCTATGAGTAAATCAAAAGAATTGTAGCCAAAATAAAATAACAACAATTCAATACACGTATAATTTATCGTATGATCCAAAAACCGATTACGATTTTGATTAGCAAACAATTTGTTCTATTAGCAAAGACAAAACAAACAAAGATAAAATTACTCTTTAGAAATTACATTTTATATTTTTTCTTGAAATCGACCAGATACTTCCATAATTTTCCGAACTAAATGTTACACAGTATGAAGACAGTTTCTTATAGTTATTTTATGTACCGTTCAAGGCTACAATCCGTATAAGTAATAACAAAACTTATTAAAGAATTATCTTTTCTAAATGTTTTCTTTTTTTAATTCCTTCAGAATCTGGTATAATCATTGATATCAATAAAAATTTTCTATGTACACACAGTGCCATTACTACCATTTATATTCGTCTTACAATGGCAGCTCAGTTAATGTATCCAATCTAAGATATCTCTACATAATATTCAAAATGCGACGAGATTATGACACAATACTATTGATAAAAAAAATAAATAACGTAACACAGATTTGTAGCACCTGTTTATTTTGTTTACGTTTTAAAAATAAGGAATACTTTCTTATTTGTTGGTATATCGTAAAAGATAAATTACTTTAGCCAATCTAGTAGTAGTATAATTTAGTCGACGTGGAATATTAACGAATAAAAATTAATGATGCGCTAGCGCTGTTATCATGGGACGCCACCTTCTCTCATTTAGTAACGATCGGCAACTGCCGAAAACACATGTGTGCATTTGGTACGAACAAATGCATTTTTCGTTATCGTTTGTTGTATAGCGTAGTTTAAGCCAGTTAAAACAGAAAATTATTTTCTGCTTTTGAAGTTGTGAAACGTAACAGAGTGAAGTTTAATAAATTAAAAGACAATATTCAAAAACGTGCCCGTTTACGTAATGAGCAAAACGGTAAGCAATTTGACTATTTGTTGCAATACAGATAGAACGTATGCAGGCGAAGAGGTCTGTATTAATTTGGAAAAGGTTGATTTTAATCGCTATCATTTGTAAATACCTAATTTGTGTTAACGGTTCACTTGATTTAAATTTTTTAAATACGCCTGAATTTTTTTTCCTTTTTTACACCTTTTTTATAAGTATCTAATGTATAAGTGGCGGTGTATAAACTTGACAAATAAGGGTTTTGACTTTATTTTGCTAATTACTTAATACTTCAGAGTAAAAAACAATATCGGTTTAACAAGTTTTCAAATTTCTCAAATTTAAACAAAAACTTTTTTTTCACTCTCATAGGTCGGAAATGAAGAAAATTAGAAACAATTGTTTGATTTCTAAAAAACATGGAATTACTGCGGTCCGTCCGTCACGATCAAATACTCTAATATAAGCGGATTCTGCCCGCGGAAATGTACTAAAATTTCAGTTACGCTTGTAAAACTCGACCACAGCCCTGATAAGGACCTCACCCCGTCACCCCCAATTTCTGAACCAGACAGAATAATCTATAAGTAATTAAGTTATATTTTATTGCAACCTGTTTAGACAATATAGAAGCGGCCTGCGCGCCCAACTAAATGCTCATTCCACTTTTATTTTTAGAACGAATTGTACGTCCATAAGTAAACCTTTTTGTACTCAATAAATCTATTTTTTTATAACAAATCCAGGCCTAAAGTTATTAACTGGCTTCTAAAGTGAGGAGCTAACAATGATCTTGACTCCTGCATCAAAGATTCACTTCAGTCTACTAACCATATAAAAAAGGTAATAACCAAGACTTCTCCTGAACGACAACTGGAAGAATTCCCAGTAGAAAATTCCTACGTACGAGCAGTTAGAAGCTCACCAGGCTTCAGCGGATAGACATCAAGCGCTTTCAAAAAGATCAGATGATTAGACCTGCGATAATACTTCTCAGCATTCAAACGTGAGTACACTTGATTTACCTTTGTAAACTGGCGACTACTCCCTTAAGAAAACCTATTATCCAACCATCCAGAATGAGTCTTAATCCTCCCACTGCTGCAATGGCATCTGTAAATTCTGTCATAGAATCAAGGCACATACCTATCCCTAATTTTAAAGGGTCAGGAAATGCTCGCGATCTAAATTGTTTCATTAAAGCTACCGAAAGCTATAGCGATGTATGTAGATGTTTAGATAGCGACGGACATCGAATAAAAAATAAAAGTACTCCTAAACCAATCCAAAATTTGAATCCGACTTTAATACCTCAAAGGCAAATTAATCCAATGCCTAAACAGTATTTTAATTCTCAACAAATACCTACGTACCCAATGCCACAACAAAAACATACGTATCCACCTTCACCTTTTTCTCAAAAAAAAGGCGACAGCAACAGAACTTTTATAGACCGCAACAAATGTATAGACCACAACCGCCTAAACCAAACGAAGACGTTACAATGAGGACAGTATCAGATAGACCTCCACTTAAACGCGTTCGCGATAGCCTATTTCAAATGGAAAATCCTCGAACAAACAAACCAACCGAAATAACGTCATACGAACAAGACAATACTGAAAATAATTCACACGAAGAATTGTACGATAACTACGAAGAGGATTTTACCCATCAAGGTCTCGAAACACAACCCAAATAACATCAAATAACTCCTTTTTTTATTATAATACCGGAATACGATGAGCGGATGTTAATTGATACAGGCAGTATGAGGTCATTTATTAATCCAAAAATAGCACAAGATTATATAGATTCAAAAATAGCACAATTTATCCCAGAAAACTTCTCAGTATAGACTTCTCATACAACAACGCATCATAAAGGAAAAATAATACTCCCTCCTTTTCAAAAAAATTTTGGAAAAACAACTGAAATCCTTGAATTCTATTTATTTGACTTCTGACCTAATTATGATTATTTATTAGGATGGGACGCGATGGCAAAACTAAATATTAAAATCGGGCCAGAAAAAAATAGAAGCCTAGAAACCACACATAAAATAATACCCCTATTCTACACAGAATTCAACACTTTAACTCTGGAAGATATAATTCAAAAATATTTAAATATATTCGCGGAAACCGCAGCGGAAACATCTTTTGAAATAATCCAAAATAAAATAACATTAATAAAAAATAAACCAATCTACCAAAGACCGTATAGACTTGCCGAAATACAACGACAAGAAGTAACACGACAAAATAAAGAAATGGTAGCGAATAAAATAATTAGACCCTCAGACTCCCCTTGGTTAAATATTTTTCGACCCTCGATCTAACAGCAGGGTATCACCAAATAAAAATGCATCCCGATTGAATAGAATTAACTGCATTCTCCACACCCGACGGATATTACGAATACACTCGCATGGCATTCGGACTTAAGACCGCACCAGCTACATTCCAACGAGTAATGAGTAACATACTACGTCCACACTTAGAACAGAGTATATGTTTAGTATATCTTAACGACGTAATAGTATTCGCACCCAATGAACAAGAACACCATAAACGACTTGAAACCATCTTTCAAACATTAAAACAATATAAACTTTTAGTTAACAGAGATAAGTGTTTTTTTTCAAATCCTCAGTAATATTCTTAGGACATATTCTAACGAAAGACGGGCTTCAACGGTGCCCAGAAAAAATAGAAGCCATACTAAGATTTTCATTACCTAAAAATCTAAAAGAAATCAATTCTTTTCTTGTATTAGTCTCGTATTATAGAAAGTTCATACCGGATCTCTCAAAGATAGTTAAGCCACTAACAGAATGCACAAAAAAGAGAAGAGCGATAATACACTACGAAATATTAAAAAATTCATTTACTAAAACCAAAGAGCTAATCACCAATCCACCAGTCTTATCATACCCGGATTTCAATAAACATTTCACAGTAACAATGGACGCAAGCGATATCGCATTAGGAGCTGTTATTTCACAAGATGGACATCCTATCGCGTTTGCCTCACGAACACTAAACGATACGGAACAAAAATACAATGTGACCGAACGTGAACTCTTAGGGATTATCTATGCGCTAACACAGTTCCGGCCATATATTTACGGACGACATTTAATCTAAGAGACGAACCACCAACCGTTGGTGTGGATAGCTAAATTAAAAAACTCGGATGAAGGGTTTCCTATCAAACATGAACACCCTCCACTCCAAATGAATAGAATATTCATAACATTAAATGAATGATATAACGTATAAATAAAGAATAAAAAAAATGACGCTCATGACTATATAGTAACTATAGCAAGGCCATTAGATTTTAAACAATTTATAATAGAATATTGTAGTAATAATCGATATGCCATAATATGTGAACAAAAATTGCAGAACAACTCTCAGAAGCATATATGATAACTTTAATAAAAAATCTTTAGAAATAATATGGTTTAAATCACTTAGGTTAGAAGTAACTAACGTAGAAGAAATTAAAAAAATAATTAGACTCACTCATGAGTACTTAAATAGACACATAGAAGAACCGGCACTAGCAAAAGAAATGTCAAAAAAATATTACGTAGAAAATCTTAAGCAACATGTAGCTAACTTTTTAAAGAAATGTAACGTATGTCAACAAATAAAATACGATAGATATCCAATAAAACCCCCGTTTGAAAAAACGCCTTCACCAGAGAAACCAATGGAAAAATGGCAAATAGATACGTTATGCTTCTCAAATAAACGATACCTGACAGGAATAGATTTATTCTCTACATGGTCTTTCATAGCACTTCTAGAAGAAAACTTTAGCCAAAAGGTAACGGAAGAACTATTAAAAATATTTATGAAAGTAGGAAAACCTAACCAAATTTCTATAGATAACGAAAGTATTTTTACGAGTGAATTATTTTAACAATTTATAAATACAGTAGGAATAGAATTACATATAACTACGCCCAATAATCACACATCGTACGGAGATATAGAGAGATTTCACTCTACTATAATAGAACGCTTGAGAGCGCAGCAAGAGACATTAAATCAATTACATGTTCAAATTGCAGTGTTTGGATATAACTCGACTGTACAAGTGAGTGAATTACTTTGAATGTCGGATTGAATCCGCGTTCTTCGATAATATCTGCTCAAAATGAAGTCATTTGGAAACATCCGTCGTATCTTTGAGTGTTCGATAGAAAACGTCGCGATTCTGGTGTTTCGCCACGAAGCAATGAATGCAATGCCTCAGGTGGCAGAGACAATAATGGCAATTTCACCTTACCAGTGAGAGAACACAATCCAGGCGTTTCTCCAGCAAACTCATTCAATGTACCGCATTGGTCCCACACAACCTCCATTGGGCCAATTCAACGAAAGGATGCGAGCTGTAGTCAATTGTGCAATCATATGAAATGCTACTTATTCAAATCAACACTTGAAGCATTTCTTCTTGCGCGTGGAAGATTATCACGTTGTTGATCTGTGCGATGTTGATCGACGATTTCTCATTGCCAACTGAGCCGTTTGACGTACTGCCTCTCTTTGTTCTTGTGTTTGTGAAAAACGAAGTTGAGCCATACTAATGTGGCGCTCTCCTTGTGCGGTTTCTTGTTCATCTGTAGTGGATTGATTCGCAATATTCCTAAGTCGAATTGCAATACGACTTCATTGTGAAAGATTAGATCTTCTGAATCTCGATTAGATCTTCTGAGTTCTTTAAAATTAATCACACAATTTAAAATTACATAATGAAGCAATTATCGATGCACGCACAATCATAAATGTCATAATTTCACAAAGTGAACATCTTCGAAGTCACAACGTTTCACAACGTGCACTTCATCAGACTTACTTTTCGCTGATAAATTACAGAAAAAATCATTTGAAGAATATTAATTTAATCGAATCCAAATGCAATAACGATCGAAAACTAAATAAAAATTGTTGAAAACCAAATATAATATATATCCGTGTCTGTCATTTATGACATACTTTTTTCTTTTTTTTCTTTCATTTACTACATATTACGTTTTTTACTCATTTCCAATGCGTAAGAAAACTTCTCTATTGGAGAGGAGACAAATCAAAGATCATGAAAATCCGTCCAGCCGTTCTTGAGTTATAAATGTTATAACCCGACTTTGTTAATACATATAAGTATAAATATATATATATATATATATATATATATATATATATATATATATATATATATATATATACATATATATATATTTATATTAAGTTGTGTTAGTTACACCGTTTATGACTCAAGAACGGCTGTACCAATTTTTTTCATTTTTGTGTTTTTGGATTTGTCTTCGTCGGGAATATCCAGTATTAAAACATTGGAAAAATTAACGAAAAAAAATTATGACGAAAATTCATTTTCTGATACATTTTGTATGGAACGGCTTTGTTGACGATATAACGAGAACGGATTGACTGATATTTTATTTTCATTGAACATTTATATGATTATTATATATTTATTGAATTTTTTTTTATCTCGACTTCGAGAAGTTTCCTCGCGTATTGGAAAAGTAAAAAAATTAATTGTGTATAAAAAACGTAATAGGTATGTGATAAATGACAGGAAAAAAAAGAAAAAAGTATGTCATAAATGACAGACCCGAACGAAAATGATAATTGGTTTTTAATAATTCTTATTCAGTTTTCGACCGTTATTTCATTTGAGTTTGATTAAATTAATTCTCTTTAAACGATTTTTTCTGAAATTCATTAGCGAAGAGTGATTTCAAATAGTTGAGTTAAGTTTTATGAAGATGTTCACTTTATGAGATTATGATATTTGTGATTGTGCGGGCATCAATAATTGCTTCATTATGTAATTTACATGATTAATTTTTGTGTAATTAAAGTGTTATTTATAATGCTGAGAGCCTAATCTTTCACAACGAAACCGTAATACAATTCGACTCAAGAATATTGCGAATCAATCCACTGCAAATGAACAAGAAATTGCACGGGATGAGCGCCGCGTAAGTATGGCCCGACTCAAGAACAAAACAAACAGCTCAGTTGGCAACGAAAAATCGTCGAGCTTATCGCAAAGATCGATAATCGAAGAAATGCTTCAAGCGTTGATTTGAATCGAGTATCATTTCAATACGATTGCATAATTGACTATAGCTCGCATCCTTTAGTTCGAATTGGCTCAATGGATATTGTGTGCGACCATTGCGGTGCATTGAATTAGTTCGCTGGAGAAACGCCTGGATTGTGCTCTCTCAGTGGCAAGATGAAATTGCCATTCTTGCTTCTACCACCTGAGTCATAGCATTCATTACTTCGTACCGAAATCACGACATTTTCTATCGAACGTTCAAAGATACAAGGATGTTTCCAAATGACTTCATTTGGAGCAGACATTATCGAAGAACGCGGATTCAATCTGACATTCAAGGTAATTTCTGCTAGAGAGGATAAAAGTTTATTTTCTTTTGGTGATCATAATTAATAAATATAATTTCGCCTTCGACTTTATACATCCAAGGCTAAATTCACAATCGAATTGGATTATTGCAACCGCTGTGCATCTGCACAGCATAAATTTATCTAAATTTACTTCATGGGCAGCATGGAAGAACAACTTGATCAGTGTTAAAAGATTGAATCGGCAATAAAAAGAGAAGTTCTTCAAGATTTTCAGCAACTACTTCATGAATAACATACATTGGTTCGGTGGTTCGGATGTGTATGTATATATATATATATATATATATATATATATATATATATATAGAGAGAGAGAGAGAGAGAGAGAGAGAGAGAAAGAGAGAGAGATTCATAAACAATTAAGTCCACAAATCTACAGTATAGTGGACTTAGTTCTTAAATGTTATTACTATTACTTTTAGATGTCCCGTAAAATTTTATATTCAGCGGATTTCAGTGTGGTCAGAATAAATAAAAAAACTTATAAATATTCTTCACTTCTTTTGATGTAGTTTGTGTAAATGAATGATAATTTTAATTTTAAATTGTCATGTAAGTTACGATGAGATTTCCCTGGTTGGAAAGCCGCCTATGTTATTTCATGACCCGCCAACTATCTTTGTGCAGAAAATCATGTAGATCTATTGCTCCATTGCGACGTGAAAGGAGGTCAAACTAACATACTTTGGAATTTGTAATATTAGTTAGGGTTGTTATATTAGTTAGGATGAGATTTTCCGGTTAAAAAGTAACTTAAATCATTTCCTGGTCTGCCAACTATCTGTGTGCATAACGAAGTCGATTTGCAGTTGTCGATTCACGTCGGTCACGTCGAACAGTCGTGTCGATTTGCTGCTTCATTGCGAAGTGAAAGAAGGACAAACACGTTTTGGAATTTTTACTATTTGTTAGGATTGTTCCATTAGTTAAGATGAAAATTTCCGGATTAGTCAGTAGTCTATATCATTTCCTAGCCCGTCAACTATATCTCTGAAGAAAATCAGGTTGGTCCATTATTCTATTGTGACGTGAAAAAAGAACAAACAAACACACTTTCGAATTTCAAAGAATTCAAGACATCTAAAATTTAGCAACCAAAAAGGATTACGTAAAAAAATAAATAGAAACACGAAATGATAATTTAAAAAAACAAATCCAAAACCTTCAAAATTTAATAAGCAAAAGGGTTACGTAAAAAAATATAAATACCAATTGATTATATAAGCAAGAAGAATTTTTACGCGATGTAAAAAAGTTTATAAATTAAAACACAAATGGTAAAACACAAACTCAGTAAGTAAAAAGGATTATGAAAAAAAAATTATAAATACAAACACGAATTGATATAAAAAAACTAACTCAAAACGTCCAAAAATTTAATAAGTAGTATTATGTGAAAAAATTTATAAATATATAAATACGAATTAATAAAAAAAACCAAAATAGTCAAAAGTAATTAAGCAAAAAGTATTTAAAAAAGGTGAATTACGTGAAAGAAAAAAGGTTAAAACTATATATACTACTTGTGCTGCAATATTCCGCTCCAGCACAAACAAATGCATAAATATATTCAAATCGATTTTTTTACATTAAACAATCATAAGCTGCAATATATATTCTGAAATACACGACGTATTTCAAAATATATATTGCATTCAATATATAATGCATATTCTTCCATGTCCTATCAAAAAAATGTCAAAATATCATTGGTGCTAAACTAAACTTATTCCTACGATATTGAAACACAGATCCAAACCTAAGATTAAAATTAATTTAATTATATTGCTTTTTATTTTTATTGCTTTTTGAGCGGATAGGAAAACAAGCGACATAGATCGATCTAGCATCGCGCCTCAGCACACACTGTCGGTTTGCATGCGAGTAAAAGAGAAGCAATAGCATCGCCAAAACACGTTTTTGTATTTAAGAGAAATAATGTGTTCTTATTTTTTTTATTCAAATTCTATTTACTTTATTGAAAATAAAAATCAACCAAGATTAAATAAGACGTGAGCAGTTAGACTTTTTAATTCTATTCATAAAATGTTATAAATAACGAAGTTAATTTGGTTTCAAATTTTAAACCAAATTAACTTCGTTACGAGATGTTTTTGGATTTTTTTCGGATACATAAAATAATTCAGCCGTGTTTTGGAAACATTGGTTGTTTCCAAAACACGATTAAAATATCATGTTTTGGAAACACTGGTTGTTTCCAAACACGACTGAATGGCAATTTGTACTGTAAAAATAAAAGTTTTGCAGCCCTCTCTCCATCTAACCTACTCCTGTTTTCATCATAAATTAGAACTGCTCCCCTGGACAATTGTTCGCTTGCGACACTGCTAGGTAAAACTAATAAAAATATTGGGACTAATGATAGTAAAATCGAATAGTTTTGAGCGTTTATTTTCCTTATCGAAATTCTGCAGCACCTATTTTATCATAACAGTAGGGTCTACTACCAGGTTATCACCAATATCTTCTTCATTATCTGAACTTAAAATAGATTCCAACAATCTCAAATAGTGCAGAATCTTTCTTTCAACCTACTATTTAGTAATCTCTTAAAAAAATCGATTTGAATCGTGGATTCAAATATATAGAAATAACACATAAAAATTGTTGCCAAAATTACTAAATCTGGTATTAATTTCGTCCATATTTTTTTTAAATACTCTTTTAAAGGCATTTGATGCGACAATTTTAGATTTCTCCGTTTGCAAAGTACTCATAATAAATACTATAATGGTGAAATTGTAATTTGAGAACTGTTTAATTCCCTCGTGACTTCTTCAAAAAGCCTCATTATATTGACATATTTTTAAACGTTTCACCAATCCTCCGGAGCAAATGTCATAATTATTTCTTTACTCAGATATAAAACAATGGAATCTTTCTTTGTTAGACAACGCTTCATTGCGTATAATGTGATGTTGCACCTACGAATAAATAATGATGATTATTCATTATTAATAGTTTTTTTATGTATTTCAAGAACTAGTTACCGGAGATTTTAAGATCACTAATTTAAATTTTAAGATTCACTAGTATATACTTTCAAACAAAAAAAGAATCGCGCATATCGATCTACGTCAGAGAAATAGGTGTACCTACATACAGTGGCGTAGCGTAGTGGGGGCGGCAGGGGCGGCCCGCCGGGGGGCACTTTTTAGGGGGCGGCAAAATTTAACAATAAATAATAAAAATATTTTGTAAATATTTTAACCATTTTATATTTTTATCACAACTACAAATTCGGACCGATTGAAAGGAGCACGGAATTTTTCATTACTTATTTTGTGACGAATTTGGGGAATTCCTTTTCTTTGAATGATATTTTGTAGCGACTGGCAACAACGTCTATACTGACTTGTGGGATTTAGAATGACTTCTATTACACATATATTAAGTTCAATATAGTTTATTACAAGTACGGGGAAGCCCCTTTAAGGTACGGGGAATTACGTGCTTTGACAAAGTTTGACAATTCGAAGAAAGTTTTATTGATGGATCGTCAGTTGTCCAATTCACATTGTATCGTATTTTAATTACGTTACGCTTTCCAAATTGTGATTTTTGTGCAAATAAGTACGTCTAGTGGTTGTGAAATTATTGAGCAACTTTAAACTGTGTGAGTATTAAATATTATATTTAACTAATTGTATGTTGGACTATCTGATATGTTGTTCAAACTTTAATTTATTAAAATAAAAAAACCGCCCAAGTGCATAAAGTGTTTTCACATTTTAAAGGGATCTAGACCGGAAACTCTGATATAAATTTCAATTTAATATGTGTAAGTAAGTACTCGTTCCTATGAAAAAAGGTCTTGACAGACAGACAGACGGTCAATGAAATGATTTAATAAAAGTAAAGATAGATAAAGGTTCAATTTTTTCCTTTTGAGGTACAAAACCCTAAAAACGGAAAATTTCAGTAAAGCAAGGTTTTTTTAAAATCTAATAGGTACTTCTTTTGAAATGTTCGATAGTTTTGTTTACAACTCTAACTTGTACTTTTATCATTTAATATTTTTTTTATTTTAGCATCAAAAATGAAAAGAGTAAAAGAAAGTGGGGCATCTTACCGTAATAAGAGAAAAGCTAAAGTTGGAAAATATTAGAGCAAATGAAGGAGCTTTACTTAAATATGTGAAAAGTGTTCTGAGACGTCAGATTCCTCGTTAGGCTTAATTTCATCACAGAGCCAGAAAAACAAAAACCCAGAACAAGCTGAAAAAATATAAGAACTTGGCACTGTTCCTAAAGATAAAATTCCAACAACATCTATTGCATTAGTGTCTCCATCTGTATGTCCAGACATGGACATGCATAGTTCCGAAACAGAGATTGATACAACATCAGCATTGTGTGATATTCAATACCAAAATTTCGACGATATTGGAAAATGGTCTGAACACATAGACGACAATATCCGATTGCATCTCATTCAGCAAGGACAGGAAATTATTCAGCATATTGATACTAATTTCGCTGAAATGTCAACAGTAATACGCTCAGATTCGTGATCTTTAAAATCAAAAGGAGAGACAAGACGGCTTACTAAGGAATGGTTTTACCGTACATTGACTAACGGCGAAAAAGTTTTACGTACTTGGATGGCTTATTCTCCATCTAAAGCATCATTATTTTGCTTTTGTTGTCGTTTATTTGAGAACGTAAATACACCGAATGGATCTAAATTTTGCTCATCTGATGGAATTAATACTTGGTTGAAATTAAATCCTAAGGTTTTAAGTCACGAATCAAGTGCACTACACATCCAAAATTATTGCAAATGGAAGGAGTAGGAGAGCAGACTTCAAAAAGGACAGACTATTGACAAAAAGAGCAAGACATAGTGGCAAAAGAAATAAAGAAATGGCAGGAAATTCTTATCAGAATGTTTGATATTATAAGATTCCTTGCCAAACAAAATTTGGCTTTACGTGGACATATAGAAAACGACACCAGTACCAATAGAGGAAACTTTGTAGAATTGGTTAATTTAATAGCAAAATACGATCCTGTACTTCGTGAACATCTTGTAAGGTCTAAAATGTGTGGCCAACATATCATCATACAAATAAAAAAGGCTAAGTATTATTCAATTATATTCGACAGCACCTGGAGTGCTGGAGATCTTTCTCATAAAGATCAAACAAGTCAGGTATTAAGATACGTAGTAATTGAAAATCAGGAAGTAAAAGTAATGGAATCTTTTATAGATTTCATTGAAACTAAAGACAAAACTGCTGAAGGAATTTCAAAGATGATTTTGGATAAGATTCAAGCTGATGGCCTAGATATAAGCAACTGTAGAGGCCAAGCATATGATAATGCTGCTGTCATGGCTGGAAAGTATTCAGGAGTTCAGCAAAGAATTCAAGAAATAAACCCTAAAGCTGAATTCGTAACTTGCTCAAATCATTCGTTAAACCTAGTTTGTTTACACGCTGCCTCAGTTGAGGTGGATTCAGTAACTTTTTTCAGCACTTTAGAACGTTGCTATTCTTTTTTTTCCTCATCGACACATCGTTGGGAAGTTCTGATAGCGACTACAGGCAAAAGCTTAAAAAGGGTTCAAGGCACGCGGTGAAGTGCAAGAGGCGATGCCGTAAATGTGACATGGCATCATTACAAAGACATTCTCGTGACTTTGGAAAAACTGACAGAGGCAGGTGAAAGCTTAAACACTAGGACAGATGCGGGTGCTTTACTAGTTTCGATGGAGTCATTTTCCTTTCTTTGTTTTTTGGGCCTGTGGCAACCGGTGCTACATGAAGTGAATGATGCACAAAAATATTTACAAACAAGGGAACTTGACATAAGATTGTGCGCTCAGAAAGTAAATGCTTTGCAGATGATATTGATAGAGAAAAGAGAGGAATGGGCAAATGGCGTTGTAGGTTATGCAAAAAATATGTGTGAAGAGCTTGAAATTTCCATAAAACCTCGGAGGCGGCATGCGCATAACAAGAAAGCATATTTTTGATGACGGAACTAGAGATGGTAACTTGTCTTGTGAAAATGAGTTGAGACGAAAGCTGTTTTTTTCGTTAGATAGAGTTATTATAGAAATTCGTGAGCGTTTTCAACAGCTACAGAATTTAACGGATAAGTTTGCTTATCTAACGCCGGCTATATTATTAGATCCAGACGACACTGAATGTAATCTAGACTACGCATCTGACGAAATTGACGAGCAGGATTTCAAGCTGGAAAGACTTCGACTGCGGACTTTCGTTGCTGCTACTGGCAACGAAAATAAATTGATTAATGCAGACTCACTTGAATTATTTAAATTTATTATTAAATCCAAGCTGGAAGATACTCTGCCCAATATTTTAATAATGTTCCGAATATTTTTCACAGTTGCTATAAGCAATGCCAGCTGTGAGAGAAGTTTTTCAAAATTGAAATTGATTGAAAATTATTTAAGATCGACAATGAGTACTCTAAGACTAACTAATTTGGCTATTTTGAGGTGTGTGATGCGATAGACATTGACGGTTCAATAAAAGACTTTGCTCTTAAAAAAAGTAGACGTATACATTTTTAATTGAAGACGGAAGTTTTGTTTTTAATTCTAACAAATACTCATATTACTTTTCAATAAAAATAAAAATATAACATTATAGTATCATTCTAGTTCTAATTAAAAATTGATTTTATTTAATCTTGTCGATCGTCAAGGTGTATCACACAGTGATAGGTACCTAAGTTATATCAATGTATCTAAGTGGTTAAAATAAAAGAATTTTTGTATTAATAAACGTTATTGAAAAACTTAAATAAACTTTTTTATTTAAAATCTAACCTGTATAATGCAAAATAATGATGACTGTTCTCGCCGAAAAGTTCTCTATAATTAATGTATGTAATGTATAGTATACATTAAATTAAAATACCTAAATAAGAGGGCGGCAAAATTGTCTTCCGCCCCGGGCAGCAGACACTCACGCTACGCCACTGCCTACATATATCCAAAAAAATATGAGTCGCACATATAACTTTTTTGAAGTCAGTTAAAAAAATTGAACAATCTTGCTTGAAGTCTATTTTTATAAAGAATATACAATATTAATATAACAAACTTGCATCAAGGTTTATGGACATAGTTACAGTTTTGGCATGACAAATTTGTTGATTTTTTGTTATGTAGATAATGATAATAAAATGATTATCCGGACTATATACACGATATCACAGCAAAGTAAGTCTGTGAATGTAGGTACCAAAGAGTAGACTTTGTATGTAAGTCTTCGCAGGCAATATTACTGTGCCTTCGTGGATACAACCTTTAAAAAATATTTGAAATACAATTTTAACTTATAACTATTTATTGTTAATTAAGTACAAGTCACTTAGTATCATTATCTTATATCATTCATTTCACTACACTTCAGAGCCCGGTGCTTTATTCTGTCTCTCAGCTCTGAAACAAATAAATATAACTGTTACACACACACTGTTATAAACTGTTTTTGAATTAACAGTTTCGCATAATCAAACTAATGACCGTTGGGGTAGAAAGGTACTAGACTGGCGATCTTTCACGCAATGTACATAGGCATGTAGGCCCACTAAGTGGACCGACAGCCTGGTGAGGGTCATAGGATAGGAAGCAATTCGATGCGAGAAGCACAGAACCGGTAGGTATGGAAATCTTTGGGGGAGACTTAGTGGGTGTAAATAGGCTGATATGATGATAAAACAAACAATAGGGACCACGGTGATTGCTAGAAAAATCAAATATTAATATTATAATCTTACCTTCTTGTTATCCTAACTTTTGCTTAATTCAGCCAGTCACTAGTTATTTCTTTAACTTTTTCTTCCGGTTACATCATGATAATTTTTTTGCAGATTTCTGAAAAAAAATTAACAAAATAAATTAAAACATAATTATGACAGTCCAGGTAAGTAGGTAAGTAATATCCAAAGAAGGCGGTACGTCCCACTGCTGAGGCACAGGTCTATTTTCATTGCGAGATTGTAAGGCACTGCCTAAGTATGAGTTAGCAGACGTAGCGATTTACTTGCTTATAATTTCACAATATAGTTTTTGACATGTCATACAATCTTTATTTATAAATGAAATATACATACTAAAGATTATTTTACGTGTTTCTTTTGTCAGAAAAGATTCTTTTTTTGAATTTTACATCTGTTTTCCAGTTAATGAATATAACTTGGTCACTTCATCAAGTAATATTGTTCTTAACATGTTTGTGGTAAGACTACGTACGTTTCTACCACCAATATCAGCCAAGTATTTAATCTAAAAAAAATTGATGTCATTATCAAGAAAAATGTTATATTAATAAAAAACATTTACCCTATATGTAACTCCGTTATTTAAAATAAAGAGTGGGTGTCAGCGCACAATATCAGCATATAATTTACAATAATGTAATAAAAGTGCCTTGCCTTCCAATCCCTTTCTTCAAATAACCAAGTTTATATCTACTGTCGCTTGTTCGTTCCGGTTAATCTTGAACTGGTCATTCGAATGACAAAAACTCGCATCATCCTTTACCGGAAGATTTGTCAAAAGGTCAGGAACTGTGAAAGTATCTTCTACTTATAGATTTAATGATTCTCCTGACCGTGCCAACAGTAAGTCGAGTTTCCTACTGAGTTCATCCTTTTGATTGGATAGGTCTGTCACCACCTGGATAAGATGGTTCTGTTGGATTACAAACTGTTTGCTTAGAAGTCTGTAACAAAAAAGCAAGTTAAGTCTGTATGGCTTATGTTAAATAAATTATAAAGATAAGTTTACTAAAACTTTACCAGATGGACAATTTACAGCTCGATTTGAACCGGTTTTGACTGTGCTGTTTGTCACATTATCAGAAACTAGCTGAGCTTTACTTTGCATCCGTTCTGCAACAAAAAAACACGTTGAGTTTGTGTACAGCCCATTTAAAATAAATTTCATAAAAATAAGATAAAAATCTTATCAGGTGCACAATTTACAGCATGATCTGGAACGGCTTCGATTGTTATTTTTGTCACATTATAAACAATATTCAACTTCTTCAGTACATGCGTATTTCCTTGTCACTGTTGACATATGTTTGGGAGGAGTTGGGTATATTAAATTTGGCTGAACTTTTTTGGTTTTTAAAATAAGATAATCATCAGACGAATCTGAATCTTCGGGCGAATCAACTTTCTTTATCTTTCTTTTTATTTTCATCACTTCGTCATCTGAATCAAAATTGGAAGTTTCTTCAGCTTTTTTTAAATGCAGTCGTGCTTCATTATAAGTTTCTGAAAGCAGAAGATGCAGGTTTTTTTTGCAACCCAAGTTTTAGTACAATTATAAAATAACTTAAAGGTAGAGAAATTAAGGAGACACTATATCTTTTAAGAATTTTTATTCGATATTGCAGCCTGAATCCTCAGGGCCAGTCATTTCTCTCAAAAATTTGATTTTCATTTCCCCTGTGCGTACATTTGGGTAGTAATGAGTGTTTCCATCTGGGTTTATCCTATTCGAAGCTACTATACTTGGGGTATCATTTTCATCTACAAATATGACACGAAGTTTATAGTGTTCATTATATTGAATCTTTAAAAATACGTTTAACAAATTAAAATGAATTACCTAGCATGTATTTAACATATTATGTGAATATCTATCCATATATACTACACTTACATACTTATAGAAAATGGATATAACAATCTAATTAAATAATGAAATGACATAGGATAAATGTATAAAAAGCACTATTAAAGTAACATTTTTATAGCGACATGATTATATGGAGGAAGTACAATTTACCTAAGGAAGGAGTACAATTTTATCCACAATGTCAATAAATTCTTTAGGTTATATTTATTTTTTACAACATAAATACCTATGTGTGAACTTTCTATTAATGGTGCTTCAAAGAAGTTTTCTTTTATTGAAAATTATTGATAAAGTATAACCATTCTCTGTGTATTTATGGAAAATATAATGTTGCGTACTATAACAATGCGGCCATCTTTTAAAACACAATGAGAATTTGGATATGTTGTCATTATTTCAAAAGAATAAAATTTTACAGATCTGAATTGTTGAAATTTATCACAATCTGGTAAAAGTAAGTCTGATTAATGAGGTTTAGAGAAATGTGCGAAAGTAGAAACACACGGTGAAACATTTTTGATCCAAAAGTTAGTATTAGATATTTCCCCGAACCTTTTTATAATTTGTTGAAGGGTTCTATCCCCTTTTCTGATGCTTCTTATACAAATCTGTAAAAAGTTTTCAAAGGGAAAGATGAATCAAGTGCTCCAAATTCAAATACATCATCACTAAGGTGTGCGAGACAGTATAAATTATAAGTTGCAAATTGTGACCCAAATAATTCTATGTACGATTTGACAAAATGTTTTAGGTGATTTTTAGCATAGTCATTGTGTTCAAATCAATAGTCAGGATTTAATAGTCCGATCGCAACAGTAAGGCTGAGAAAATTGTTATAATATGCTAAATAATCAGTCTTTATTTTGAAAAGTACTACTGGCCCTAGGTTTAGGAAAAATTTACAAAATTCAGTTGCCTTCCATCTCGGAAGTAAACGCCGATATTTCGTCACTTTTAAAGTATTAGAAGTGACAATTATCATTAGAAGTGACAAATTATACAAAAGTGGTTTAAAGAATTTGAAGCTTTTTCTATCGGTTTTACATACAGTGCAATATTGTTCTGTGAAATATGAAAGTGTTATGCATCATTGTAAAATGTTTTTAACGACAACTTGTATATTGTGGTTGCAACCAAGTTAAAGCTTTCTTGTTTTCCTTGTTTAATTTATTTTAGTTCTGATATATACCTGGTTACCGATTTCAAATATCTAAACAAAATAATAAAAAAATGCTACTCTTTAAATTACGATAAATAAAACGTCGTGAATGTGGTATTATTGGTAAAAACAATATTTAAGTGGCAATATTGCGATTAGATAATTTATGGCCATCTGTTTTTGACACAATTCTAATAAATAAAATATAATATTAATGTTTTAAATTTTTAATAAAAAATGGATCCGGTTGCTTAGTAATAGTGCTATTCAAAAATATTGACTGACATCGAATTTAACTATTGGCTATCTGTTTTTATAAGATAGTGCCTTCAGAAGAAATTTTTAATGTGATTTTATTTATTTGACATTAAACATTATGCCTTTAGCTAATCACATTTTTTTATTTGGGACATAAATTTACTTAAAACGTCGATTATATTGGCACCCGTTAATAAGAGTAACGGCGCCACTTACTGTCATTTGGCGCCCACTTTCTCACACAAATAAACGAGCGAAACAAACTTCAAGATACTAATTAAATCGTTATATTTTGTTCTTTTATTTATATCGCGCTACAAGTCTAAAGCCTAACATCCAGGGTTTTACATGAAATGAGCTTACATCGTTTAATCATCATTGTGACCATAGATGATGCCTTCCCATAATTTTGACCCACCGACCGTCACTGCTTTCATCAATGAGATTTTGATATACAAAATTTTTGGATTGGAGGGGAATTGGAATAACAAGAAAAGGAATCTAGGACATTATTTTCCAATTCATTTTCATTATTTAGCATTATAGTTCCACGATAACAAAATGAGATTTCTTTTTCGAAATGGTCGTAATTAGCATTGATATTTGCCATTTCTCTTCAATTCTTTTGTTTTTTCCTTGCTTGAACATTTGTAAAAAAGTTTCGTAAGCATATTTGGTCCTTCCTAAAAATATATATTTAAATTTATTATACGCACATATATTCGGTCACACCCATAAAATATCAGCAAAGAGGCATTTACCCATGTTAATCAAAATACATTACAACACTAGAATTACACTATACATCCTTTATAATTATCTCTTAGGCTGTGACTCCGTTACAAACTTGGGATCGCCCATTGAGATTACATCATCAGTTAACTTGAAGTCATTTCGAAAGTACTCTGATTTTTTAGAAAATAATGTACAGACATTTTCCGTAAACAAAATCATAGTTTATAACTTACAATCCATATTTTAAAAAACATATCATTGGAAATAGAAAAATAAACATGTATTTATAAGTACATAAAAATACGCTCAGACCTTTATACTGCACATCAGTGTCGATTCGAGATCACATCAACTTTGAAGTCTGATTTATCAAAAACAAAATACGATAAAGATAAGGAGATGACATGAGTAATTTATAATGGAAGTGTAGTAGCCAGTTCTACCCATAATGGTTATATTCAAGAAACGTACCCCATATGCAGTGTAAAGGTTATATTGTACAATCATGAATAACATTATTATTATTATTCTTTGTTTTGACTCAACTAGGGTGAATCACGTTAATAAAATATGAAGAAAAATACAGTGATAGCCATTGAATTATTACTAGTACCCGCGAGTGTCCTGTGACAGTATCAATATTTGAGATTATGCAGTAGCAATAATAATATTTATGTTATCTCGAACAATCTCCAACCCATTGTATTACAGTAGACATGGGCCTCCTTTAGATAGTAAATAGTTATCTAAGCTAGAAAAAAAAGAGACTAACTTTAATTCCACAAACAGATCGCGTCTGCTTATTATACACAACTTTGTTAAGTTTTTAATTTTCTTGATTTCGTTTGTTCAATTTCATACCGAAAGAAGAGATCAATTTTTATACCGAAGGAAGAAATCAGTTATCGCAACGGCGGCGTCAGTCGACAAAAAAACGCGCTAAACATGGTTGGTACTTCGCTCTACTTGCAATAGATGGCAACTATAGCGAGCATGAGGTCGCAGCAATATTATCACAAACTTGAAATGTCATCTTTAACTTAACAATATTGCTGCAATAAAAAACAAACTTCAAATTTCACATTTAACGCAACAATTTACAGTCAAAGAAAAATCAAGTTGGCCTCAAGTTTACATCCTATCTAAGTAGGTTAAGTACCCAGTTAGATAGTCTTGTACAGCACTTAAAGAAGATTAACGGAGTGTAGCCGTTTATAATTTTTGAAACTTTTCTTGTGCTCTCAGGGAATAGTTGAAATGAGTTATTAAGACTTTCTTAAATTTAAGCATAAGTTACTCCAGCCATTCTTATGTCTGAGTACAAGTTTTAATGCAGCATTGAATTTTGCTTATGATGCAATCCAAATCTTCAATATCTATTAACTGTAATATTTTAATCTAAACTTCTATAACGTATAATACGTTATAGAAGTTTAGATTAAAATATAAATTAACAGAGTACGGAATAATTATAATCATAGTAACGTTACAACAAACATGACGTCACTAGCCGTATAATTTTAGTAACGTAACAACAAATGTGGATTTCCATGTTTTATAACTATCACATTGTTGAGTTATAAAACATGGAAATCCAATAAAGAACATCTTACGCAACGGGCAATTATTACGCGTTGAATCAATAATATGAAACAAAAAACTTTTTTTTTCATTTAAGCCTTAATCTCACGTAACTAATTCGAAACAAATCACTCGGCAAGTCACAATCTATCGCCTCAATGCACTGCTCACGGCCCTGCCCATCATATAAAAATAATTGCGCAGTTCTTCCGTTATACTTCCGTCATAAAATATCCAGAAGCAGAACCAGAATCCGTAGTTTCAATTGTCGCGATACTTCCGCTTTTGCGGAAGCAGAAGCGGAACTCCGTTACACCTCTAGTGAGTGCAAAGAATATGAACAGAAGAGAAGTAATGCATGAGCCCGTCAAAAGTAATGCATGAGCCAGTCAAAGTGCAGCAAACGCCCCGCCGTACCGGAAAAGAAACTCAGTGCATGCTTCGCTATATGATCACTCTACTTCCCTACCTTTCATGTGATTTAGTGGAATATTTTTCGAAGTGATTTATGTGGCTGCAGGAAATATTTAAAAAAATCCAAAAAATCATAACTTTTAAGCTATCGATTTTCGCGGAACTAATTGTTTTTAAATTACGTATCACAATGTTCTCTACATAAAAAACAATTGGACCACTGTAGAAACAAAAGTGAATATATGCGTCTGGGCAGGTCGTTAATAGGAATCTAATGCTTTCTTTTTCTAACACTGTAAAAAATTCACATGGGACAGTTCTGTGATATAGGGCGTCTTATCTATTTACACAGTAGCACAGAACGGACAGTAGTATATTTAATGATTGCCATAGAAACTGTCAAATGACGTGGAAGGTTTTTCGCTGCCTGATTATTTCGTTATTATTTTCCTGGTATTCTGTCTGTTTTATTGCAATAAGTATCTACTATTTATGTTATTTATATTATAAATCAATTTTCCGTTTAGTATTTGTCCGTTGCTACATTCAATCTATTGTTATAATCAACATTCTGTTCGGTAAGTTTTTTCTTTTGTTTATTTTTATTGTATTATTTACTTTTGCCAAATTTAATCTGCTTCAGCTGCGTGAAAATGGATTTACCACCAAACCACCTAAATCTAAATCTCCACTTTCCAATAATGAATTTGCTTGTCCTACTGCCTCAGCTAGCTATGTTACCGTAATGAACTTCCAACAGGAATTAAAACGCAAATTCAAAAATTGTAAAGGAGCAAATTACAAAGAAAATAAATCTAAAAATCTTCCTTCCTTCCATTCTTCTGACAACTCCTGTGCTGAAACAGAGGATATACGCACTGCTCTTTCACAAGCAAATCCTAATTTACTACCATCATCCCCGATTTCATCTCCTTCCTCCCACCCTCCGAATTCTTTTGAGGATCACATTAAAAGAAAAGGACCACAGCCCAAATTTCGGATTCTCATTTCATGCAATTAAATTCGGTCAGTTTTAAAAAATTACCACATCGATGGCATAACCCGAGATGGAGTTAAAGAAATTGGCGGAAACAGGATTTCGGTGGAATTTTCATCTGCAGACGCCGCCGACCGTTTTGTAAACCACTCTGCTTTTACGGGACAGAATAAATTGTTCATCCCCTCCTTTAACGTCAGTCATGTGGGGATTGTTCGCAATGTTCCAGTCGATTGATCTCACGAGGAAGTCTTACAAAACATAAAGTCCCAGACAGATGCGGTAAGGTTATTAAATTACACCGGTTAAAATTTAAAAAAATGATCGATGGCCAACCCAAATATTTTTCATTGAAGACGATGGTCATCACCTTTGATGGCCAAGTCCATTCCTAACGCATATCCACGGCGTATTCCTCACTTCCTGTTTCGAAATATGAATTCTCTACAATACAATGCTTCGAATGTTGTAGGTTTGGACATGTTGCTGAAAAATGCCGATCTTCCGAGCGTTGTTTCCGATGTGGTGAAGGTCACGTCGGAAGAAACAGCCCTCTTCCTACTGACAAGGTAAAATGTGTCTTTTGCAGTGGAAATCATGATTCCACTGATAGTTTGTCCGGAATTCGAAAGACAAAAAAGATCTGATTTAAAATGTCTGAAAGAGGCATATCCTATTCGGACGTGTCCATAATGGTATCTTCTGCAAGAAAATCATACACCTCAGTTGAAGCTTAACAACCCGGGAGGGGTTGTTAAGCTGCAACTACAAAACAACCCTAGGGCCAGAGAGACTATCAAAATTAAAACTCAAAATTTGTGATTTATCAATTCTTGTTCTAAAATACTTCTTGAAAATTCTATGCTATTAGACGTGTGTTCTGTGGAATGTGTAGAAGATAATATTAAATCTTTTAATCCTGCAATTATAGAAGTGTTGTTGTCCTCATCACAATTTGTTTGTGGGGAATGTGTACTTAAACTGTCTGTTATTAATAACGTCTTAATGGAATTTTTGGAAATGGTCAGATGTAGGATTGTTACTTCTGTAGTCATGAGATCTTAATTTGCCAAAAAAAAATTCAATGCATCTTAGTTGACCTTACGTGGTGAATAAAATTGAATTCCTTTACTGTATAGATAATGTGTTAAAAGACGGAAGCTTTTTAAAGTTATTATCCAATTGTTTATACTAGGAAAATATTTAAGTGTACCTACTCCATCAACAAATTGCATACCTTCACTTTTCTTACTCTTGTTCTAAGTTTGCCCTTACAATATCTAGTATTAACTACCATTAACACTATCAAATAACTTGTCAAAAAAATTGATGATCTCGCCCGTCCAGCGACGGGCTAAATGGTAGCCCATTGTTATGCTCTTCCTGGAATCACTGGATCACCTGGAAATGAAGTTGAATTTTCAATAAAACACAAAGCGTTTTTATAGAATGAGAGAAATTCCAAGAATTATTTCAAATAGTTGCTGTCAATAAATCAGCTAGAAATAATGACTTAATAATATGGGAAAGTAAATGGAAATGCATAAATTACAATAAAACTAGTAATGTACCTACACTAAAACAATTGGTGGTAACAAAGGGATAATTTCCATAAATTTCAATTCAATTTAAGTACGACGAAGATAAAATAATAATTTGAACTTTATACCACTTCTATATTACATTCCCATGACTGCCTACATTATTAAACTAAAAACTCTTGCACAGCTACTTTCATCTTATTAATTCTACTTTCATCTTAGTCATCTTTTATTCTCGACAACAATTTCACTATCATCATGCTCATATATAAATACAATATCCTTCAAGGTTGCTCTTTTTTCACATTTCTTCCCAGACAATAGGTCGTACTGTAACAAATTATTCCTCATACCTTTCCACAAACGTGGAGCAACACAAAACAAACAAATCAGATCCTGACACTCTTATTATATTTGATTTATAATTTTCACCTTTCATAGCACATTCACGCTGGGTTTCTTGCATGAAATTCCTTATCATCCCTCTATTTGTTACTCCCTGATCACACACAACACATAACGGAATCAAATCACTACTTGTACAACCTCCTTTCAGAATATTTTCATTAAATGTGCAGTTGGTGTTGTGCCCTCACATAAATAATACACAATCACTTGCTTCCATGATTCACATACAGCTCTGATCATAACACCAATGCATGATCTGCAAACTTCTTTTCTCTCTTTTTCATCGAAGTTCACAATGCCAACAATACTGTTTAACTTATCAACAATAACATTTTTCAACTTATCAACAATAAAAGAAAATCCGGGACTAATATTTATATTACTCATGAAAAGTCGCAAAGTGCCGAGTGATGGCGACATCTTGCTCCACATTTCGTAACTGTTTGGACTATATTTTGACATAACCAAATACAAAACTTTTTCATCCTCATAACGGTGTCCTCCTCGTTTTCATTTTGCATTCTTCAGCATCATATATAATAATATTCTTCGATTTTCATTCGAATATTTATATATCGCTTTGGTAACTATCACTTCCTTAATATTTCATACCTATCTGCAATGCTTCCTACGTTTTTGGCGATAAAGATCTGGAATATGCCTTTGTAAGAAAGAATTTATTCTAATGTTGATCTTGACTGGGAGCAGATGAAACAATTGCAGCAACCGTCGCTGGCAGAAAACGATGACTGCACAGCAGCTTCTGTTTTCAAAAGATGTTAATGTATCAAATAGTTTGGGAAATATATGACATATTAGATTTAAAAAATGTAAACTCCGAATTTAGTATACAATATTAAGAATTGTATATTTCCAAAAGTTTTAAAATCATCTGACAGAATATTAAATACATACAATAGGTATATATAAGGTCTCGAATCTTTTTTCTGCTGGTTGATCCCCTAAATAAATTATGCATATGTTATATGAAATTGCAATTAGTAACGATCCACAAATTAATATTTTGAAATGTGTTATTTAGTGTAAAATTAATTTTAATTTTATACAAGTTTAAATAAACTTACAATATTCCTTTATTGTACACAAAATAAATTCACGGAAAAATGTATATAAAGCAAAATGAAAAAGATAAATGTAAAAATTGACATATTTAGAAGAAACCATTTATAGTAACATATGTTGAATAGGCAGAGCTAAATCAATTGTAACAAAGACATGTATTATCTCTGGCATTCAAAACAAGAGCCGTAATATTCTTAAGTATGTTGACAGACGATGTCGATGGTTGCACAGCAGCTTCTGTTGTTAAAAGATATCAATGAATAAAACAGTTTAAGAAATTTATATGACATATTACATTCAAATATGTGAATTCAGATAATTTAGTAATAATCACTTAAAAATTGGGTGGTTTCGAAAGTTTTTAAATGATCTAGTAGAATATTAAATATTTGCGATTCTCAGGCAATGGGTTCAGTTTCAAAACCTACTACCACCTGTTGATTCCCTACATAAAATTAAGCGTCAGTTATGTCAAAGAATGTACTTGCATAATTAAATAAACTTACTTTTGACGCCCAATATGGTAAGAACTTCATCCTTTTCAAGTCTTTTGTAAAATATTTCAGTCAGAAGTGTAAATTGACCGACGAACTTGCTTTTTAAACCTACAACAAATAATATTTTAAAATTTTCACTTCTATTATTTAACCAAATTGCGCTACCATTTCTGTCCTTTGGGAAATAATGCAAATAAATAACATTGGTCTATCTAATTAGGAACGTAACATTTACAATATATGCAGACATATTGAGAAAATAACAAAACAATTACACAATTTTAAAAGTGCCTAAATAGGAATGAAACAAATAAAAACAGGTGCACATAATATTAAAACAAATACAAAGATATTAACATATAGAAAAGATAACAAAACAGTTTCCAGATTTGATAACTATGTAAAGAGGAATGCAAGGAGTAAAAACAGATGAACATAATATTAAAACAGATACAAAGATAACATTAAAATAGATACAAAGATATTATTAAAGCAGATATAACTATAAAAAAATAAAGAAAACAATGCAAGTAAACAAAATCCAAAACCAGATAGTAGATGTTGATAAACAGAACACTATTTACCATTTACGTTTTGATCGATTAAAGAGACATTTTGGTTAAACGAATGTTGACAAAAGTACCAGTACTCTATTCTGTGGACAAAAGCACAGCCTAATTAATCTATGGCATAGACAAGAAGTTCAGAAAGTCAAAGCACAATATTGTTGCTTTGTTAGAAAGAATAGCACTTTCAACGACACAATCTATGTGAAAAAATACATTTGTGCGTGTTCGGACTCTGACATGCATGTTAGCAAAAGCATAGGTTAATCTACTGCATAGACAAGAAGAAATTCAGAAAGCTAAACCACAAGGAAGTTGGTTTTGTTAGAAGAGATAGCATACTGTACTCAACGATATAATTTATATGAAAAAATATATTTGTATTGTATGGGATTGTCCGGATTATGGTATAATATAGTCTTGCCACTCGCAAATATTTTTGCATACAAATTCTAGAGTCGCATATCGCTCCCTCTTTTTAACACAGTCAACTTCGTTGTATTTTAACTTTATGAAGTTTTTCTTATCTATGTCATAGATTTATTTTTATATTATATGGCGTTCGTTCTCTCCGCAGAGAACCTTTGCCAATGTCAAGTGTAGAGAAAAGGCTAAGCAACACTAATTAAATCATATTTTGGATATCTGTCATTGTTGCTTGTTAACAAAAGAATAAAGTTCACAATAAAACAAAAATTAATAAGGAGTTGGCTACAATTAAAGAAAATGAGATTATAATATAGAGAGAGTACAAAATAAGTATATACAAATATTTTATGTTTATAAACAAAAATAATCAACAATAGAAATATGAAAAATTATATATTTTGATGTCGTTCTTTCTTAGGAACTGAATGATTAATCCTAAAATAGGTTTGTTGGCAAAATATAGAAGTGGTCTTATTGTAATGGGCAATTGAATTTTAGATTTTAATAATTTGTAAATAAACGCAGGAAATCTATTATTCCATGGACATGCAAAAATAAAATGATTTAGATCAGCTTCTCCAAGCCCACAGTCGCAAATTGGAAATTCTCTGACACGCAGCCTAGCCGAATGGGTAGAAATAGAACAATGACCCAAACGCATGCAGGTTACCACAAAGGTTTCCTTTCCAAAGAAAGTAAATTTTGAGAACCAAGGTTTTGTGAGATCTGGGATAATCTTTCTCACGCCCTCTGCCAGTCATATGTCATCCAGATACGAATCATGGAAAGGAGATCTTCAATGAAATTAACAATGAAACAGGGATCCCTGTTCACGGCGACGAACCGAGCTTTTGCGTCGACTATTTCATTACCTACTATGCCGCAATGACTAGGAATCCATGCAAAAACAAAATCGGATCCCGATCTCTCCAAGTTAAGCGTAAATTGCTTGATCTGGAGAATCAGGAAGCCACAGTTGGAAGAAAATGGATTACCGAGAAGGGACTGTAAACAACTTAAGAAGTCAGAGAAGATAAGGACCTGCGAATCTTTTTGAATAGAGCATAATTCAAGGCCTCCACAATAGCGAACACTCCTTAGGAATACCGAACACTCCTTAGGAAGACAAAAGTATGCTGAATGAGCGGTGGATGGAGAGTAAAATAACAGTCCGACATAGCTATCTCTCAGAGTTTTAGATGCATCTGTATATATTCACGTCCAATTAATCCAAAAAGAATTCAAGATAGAATTGAAAAGCGAATTAGCATTTTTGAACTCCTTATCAACTGCAAAACACAAATTTATAACACACACAAATGAGAAACTATAGAGAGGGAGAGAAGATTTTTTTATAAACGGGGTTAGTGAGGGATTTGAATCTTTGGAAGCTAACGATAAGAAGAGGTCGAGACTTAGAACGCCAAAAAGGAGCATGCTCAATAAGCCTAGAGAGGAGGGTGAGTTTTGAAAAAATGGGGTGAGCTCCTGCAAACCTAGCTGCCTTCAGTAGACAACGATTAGCTAGATATTGTTGACGGAGCTTTAAATGAAGATCAACACATTTTACTTTTAGGGCATTTATGGGACTGGATTTCATAGCACCCCACTATATCCTCAGTGCTTGATAATGAATGGGGTTCAATTTAGTGGCATTGAATTTGGAAATAGGATCATGGAAAAATTAACCATAGTGTGAATGACTACGGACTAGAGCGTTATATATTAACTTTAATGTGGTAGGGTGTGAGCCTCACCACACTCCAGAAAGTATGAGGTGAATATTCATATTAGCCTGGAATTGGGAGATGACATATTCAATGTAAATGTTCCAGGATAATTTTGAGTTTAGGAACATACTTAAGAATTTGGTATTGGAAAGAACAGGGATCGAGGAGGAATTATAAGAAATAGATAACGGTGGAGTAATTCTCCTTCACGAGAAGACCATCACAGCGCTTTTGGAAAGGGATAAATCCATATCATGAGATTTAACCCATTTGTTTAGGTTAACAAGGGCAGAGTTCAAAGCATTTTCGGCAACCATTATTGACTTACCAGAAGAACATAAAAGCAGATCATGAGCGTATTTCAAAACGCGACAGAAGGGATTTACTGTTGAGTGGATCATATAGGAGTAAATACTGTTTTCAGTTACTGTTGTTTCCTTTTGTAAGGGACTTAAAACAAAGCCTTGGGGAAGACCTCCTACATATAGTTCTTGTTAAGGGACGGGATCCGGGGGATCTAAGAATAATGGATCTTTCTAAAAGAAAATTGAGGAGGAAATTTGTAATCTTGATCGGAATCCCACGATTATGAAGAATTTTCTTGAGAATTGGAAGATTTACGTTATCGTAGGCTGAAGAAAGATCTAAAAAAGCAGAGTGTCGAGAGAAGGCAAGTTTGATGTCAGTGGTTAGGACGCTGAGATTGTCCATCGTACTTTTAGCTCTTCTGAAGCCAAACTGGTTGCTTGGAAAAATGGAATGGTGTTCTGTAAACGATTCGAATCGATTATTAATTATGTGTTCCGTAATCTTCGCTAAGACAGGAGAAAGAGCGAGGGGTTTGTAGGACGAACCTCCATTGAGATCATAAGGTTTGAGAATGGGAATTATTATTTGAGTTTTCCTTGACTTTGGAATATAACCTGATTTGAACATACAGTTAATGAGGGATAGAAGATATCAACGGGTAGATTGTAAACTATTTTTCACCATTGAATATGATATTCCGTCAATACCAGGGGATAAATCCTTAAGATGATGCAAGGTGAAATCTAATTCATTAATGGAGAAATCTTCTTCTAAAAAATAATTGACGCTAACAAAGTTATATTTGAAAGGAAATTCATCTAAATTTAGAACGGACGGGGGAACAAGCTTATTTAAAAATTGATCTACCCAATTCCCGTGTACGGATTTGGGAAGATCAGGCTGAAATATAGACCGAAAGCGTTTTATTTTAGACCAGACGACACGAGAGGGAGTAAAAGGAAAGAAGGAGTGACACAATTTCTTCCACCCTTTCCTCTTTTTTATAAGGAGAATACGTTTAGTCTGTGCTTGGGTATTTCAAAACAATAGGAAGTTTGCTTCCGACATGTTAGATTTATATATGGCTTCAGCCTCTTTACGGGCTTTAACTGCTGTGGAACAGTCTCCATCCCATCAGGGGGGGAGAAGACTTGTAGTGGTGGTTAAACCTCTTAAGTGGGATAAAGTTCCGATCGGATGATCTATAGCCCTTACAAATTGGTCATACCAAGAGTCAATGCTATCCAGGTCCACTGGATGGAGGGGACCCACTTCAATACTGAGGAAAGTGCGGAATCCCATCCAATCTGCCAAATGTTAGCTGTATTTTTGAAGAGGGGTGTTTTTTTCAATATTTAAATTTAAACGAGGGAAAGAAATCAGAATGGGGAAATGGTCGCTTCCAAAAGACTCAGAAAGAATATTCCAGGAAACTCCTTAGTTTACCAAGGATGAGGAGCAAAGGGAGATATCTACTGAGCTCGGGTTATGAATGAGCAATCATTCATTAAACACTGGCTAAAATCGTCCTGGAGTTCCTCCAAGGAGACCCCTAAAGAGTTGTTTTGGCTAGAACCCCAAGACGGGTGATGAGCATTAAAATCTTCCAGAATAATATACGGGCCAGGAATTAACGTTTAAATATCCCGTGGGTCTAATGCTACGGGACAAGTTGGAGGGGGGACATATATAAAGAGGATGGTGATATCTTTAACTGTCGCAGCAACAACTTTGGATTGACAACTGTGGGAGCCAAGAGAAAACTAGAGAGGGGAAGGGATTTGTCAAGTAATAAGGCGGATCCGCCCTTGCCATCCCCTCTATCATCCCAGAGATAGGCATAGCCTTGGATCTTAAAATGGAATCCAGGCTTCAGCCAAGTCTCCGAGATGGCAGCCACGAATGGAGAATACTTTACAAGAAGGTGACGAAGATCTGCTTTGTCGGAAATAACATTCCATTGCAAGACCCTTGCCACTATTGAAAGAGCCATTAGAAATAAGGGATTGAAGGGAGGTAAGAATAGAGAAGGCAACGTTGGACGGTATTTGATTGAGGGAACTCAGAATTTTGACTAAGGTGGTCAAAAGAAATTGAATAATACACATAGAAGAAGGAGCATTAGCTGAAGGTCGTTGACTAAGGCCGCAGCCATTTTCAGGCTGAGGAATTCTGCGCAGGCTTGTTCTAGATCCGAGCGGTCATAGCCCTGATTGGAACTTGTCGAAGAGTGGGATTAGGGTTTCAGAATCACAATTTTTGTGAGAAGAGTTGTTGGGACGGGACAGAAAGAACAAATTTTGGGAAAAAGGGTTGAGCTGCAACTGAGGCGGATGATTTTCTATCAGAAGGGACAATTTTGGATGCTTGCGCATAGGAAATGTCTCTTACAGACATTTCAAATTTAATCTTTTTTTGCCTTTCTAATTCCGGACAAATTATCATTCAAATTCTCATTCAATTCAAAAGAATCATGATTTCCACTGCAAAAGATGCATTTTGCTTTGTCAATCGGAAAAGCGCAGTTTCTTCCAACGTGACCTTCGCCACATCGGAAACAACATCGGCCACATCGCTTAGAAGATCGGAATTTTTCAGCAACATGTCCAAACCTATAACATTTAGAGCATTGTATTGTAGAGAATTTATATTTTGAAACTGGAAACGATGAATATACCATATATATGCGTTGGGGACGGACTTGGCCATCAAAGGTAACGACCATCGTCTCAGATGGAAAATATTTGGGTTGGCCACCGATTTTTTTTTAAAGTATAAGCGGCGAACTTTAGTAATCTTACCACTTCTGGTACTTCTATGTTTTGTAAAACCTCCTCGTCAGATCAATCAACTGGAACATTGTGAATAAAGTCCATACGACTGACGTTAAAGGAAGGGATGAACAATTTATTCTATCCCGTGAAAGCAGAGTGTTTTACGAAGCGGTTGATGGCATCTGCAGATGAAAATTCCACCGAAATTCTGTTCCTGCCAATTTGTTTCATTCCATCTCTGTACACGTAGTTTTCAAATGATGAAATTGTGTTGTTACTTTTTAGCATATTTCTTTGTATTTGTTTTAATATTATCTCCATCTGTTGACAATTATTTCATTTCTATTTACTTACTTTTAAAATTGTAAAATAGTTATGTTATTTTTTCGTAAAGATGAAAATAAAAGCGCACTTTCGCTAAATATTATTAGAAGTGAAAACTTCAAAATATTATTTGTTGCAGGTCTAAAAACTTCATACAAGAAACCAAGCGTGAATGTGCTATGAGAGGTGAAAATTTTGAATCAAATATAATAAGAGTGTTTAAATCTAATTATTTGTTGTGTATGATCCTTCACATTTGTTGGAAGGTATAAGGAATAATTTGTTACGGTATAACCTATTGTTTGGGAATAAACGTGAAAAAAGACCAACATGGGAGGATATTTATACACAGAACAAATACGGATTACGTATGAGCGTGATGTCAGTGGAAGTATGAAACTGTTGTTGAGAATAAAAAATGGCAGTATATATCCGGATAAGAATACGTAAGACGAAAGTAACTGTGCAAGAATTTACCATTCAACTATGCAGGCATCCATGGAAATTTATTATAGAAGGGGGTCATTTATAAAGTTCAGTTCATTATTTCATGTTTGTCATACTTAATTGAAATTTATGGAATTACTACTTTGAACCACCAATGGATTTAGTGCAGGTACATAATTAGTTTTGTTATAGTAATTTATACGTTATATTTTTTGTTTATTTCTCACGCTTGTCATTTATTTCGTAACTGAAACTTATTGACAGCAAATATTTGAAATATTTTCTGCTTTATTAAAAACATTAACTATATACATATTGAAAATTCCACTTCATTTCCAGGTGATCCAGTGATTCCAAATAGGAATATAACAATGGCACTCACGGACGAGATCGTCGATTCCTCAAAAATTTATTTGATAGTGTTAATGGTAGTGCTAAATATTGTAAGAGTAAACTGAGAAAAGTGGACATAACATGGTAATGGTAGATACAATAAGAACACTTGAAGAAGGTATGGGATTTGTTGATTAGATACACATAAATATGTTCCCACTATATAAAATCGAGTAATAACTTTAAAAAGCATTCGCTCTTTCAACAAATTGTTTATATAACAAAAGAATTCAATTTTGTTTACCGTATAAGATCTATTAAAAATGTTTTTGGGGAATTAAGATCTCATAACTACAGAAATATCAATCCTACATGTAATCATTTCTAAAATTCCATTACGGCATCAATTACAGATAGTTTATGTACACATTCCCCGGGAGGACAATACTTTTGTAATTACAGGATTAAAATATTTAATATTATTTTCCACACATGTCCAGTAGCCTAGAATATTTAATAGTATTTTAGAACAAGAATTGTTAAATGACAAATTTTAATTTTGATAGTCTATCTAGCCCGTTTTTCACTGTACGAAATGTAGAAAAATTCTGTTTTTACGCTAAGGCTTATGTTTCGAATTGGGTAATTAGAAAATTGCTAAACAAAACTGGGAACTGTAAAACATGTGAAAATATATTTAAATGTGAGGTTCGCTCAGATGTTCATCGCTTTGTTGCTGCAAGTAGGGACTTGGGGAGTCAATTATTTTGTAACAGTATCATTTTTATTCCAAGCAATGGTAACTCGATCAAATTAGCTAATAATTGAGAAAGTTCGCTTACCAAAATGATTTAATTTCAAATTTAAAAATGTTTTTCAACTCCAATTTGCATTTAAACTAGATTGATTGTAAGGAACATAAAGATTCGATTAGATTTCATTTCATCAATATTATTACAACACTTGAAATGTTTCATTGGTGTCTGACATTAAATAATCTTGTTAAAGGCTTTGACTATGTGAGACCAAGTTCTAATCAGTGCAGGTTTTGCCAAAAATTTGCTATTGGCAGATATATAAAAAGTTTGAATCTTTTTGATCACACTTTCTCTCTTCTATTTGCATTTTATTTTGTACAAAATATTCCTGTCTTATTTCTACAGTGTTTACATTTCTTTGTTATCCATTATTGTACCTACATTTTTAAATATTTTAAAAACATTTTTATTTAAAATATTTTTATGTCATACATTTCTTTATATTTAAATTATCTAATAATATTTATTTTTACGCAAATGACAGGCCCAAAATTTAATCTTTTTCTTTAAGTTATAATTGACAGGAAGTTAAAAACTTTCGGACCCAAATATCAGTTATTAAATTAATGATCCTTTTTATTGGTGTATTGGAATAAGTGTAGTATACTTTCAAAAGTGTACTAACAATTAAAGGTATTATAGCATCCATTACTTATGTTTATTTTTAGGAACTCTTTATTACAATTTGGAAAGTAAAGTAATTGTCATATATTTATCCTTTCAATAATAATTTAATTTTTATGAGTGTATTTAAGACATTTAATAAAAGGATTTTTCAGTTGCACTGTTTTATTATAATCCAGTCTTGTATTATGTAAAAAAGTGAGTATAGATATATATGCTTGATTGTAAATGGGATGACAAATGCCGTCTCTTTCTTACAGTGAAAAAAATTGTATGGATGTCCCATCTTTTAGCATATTATCTATGGATATATTATACATGCTTGCACAGATTATATACTAAATAGATGGTCAACTGCAAGCAATTGTGCGAGCGAGATAGCACTTTCGCGTTTCCAAGTACTATGCCTCTATATTCCCCTGTTGCCCAATCTAATGAAATTGCAGCGAGTGCCCATTTGCTGAGCACTCGCTGCAACTTCGTACTTTCGCTGCAACTCGTATTTTTGACAGCTGTACTTATCTTACATTTTAGGTTACAATTGAAACAACAATTCTGAAATTAAAAAACTTTATTAGAAAAAATTCGCCAGTTCGAGCGACATAACTAAAAAGAACTAACAAAAAACTTAGTGGCCACATACAAACATATTGAATGAACGTTTCTATTTTACAAAATATCTCCCGCTTTTACACATCAAGATGTACTTAACTAGCTTCTATCATTAAAATAATATACTAATACTTTCAATTTTAATATGAATTTTCATTAAATAAATTGTTAACTCTCCTTTTACTCTTTACTGTGTTATAACTCTTAGAGTTTTTAAAATCGATTAATTTATTTAATTCGACGTTTACATTATTCATATAACTCATAACCTTTATAGTGAAAAAATATCAATATTCTATATCTTACAGCTTTATTCTATATCTTAGTAAAATAAAATTATTATAACCTTCCTACTATTTTGAATTTAACAATTAATCTATGAAATGAATAAAATATACTCACTATGGAAATTATACTTTATGAAGAGAAAAATGCGGTTATCGTGGCGATTACACTTCAGTTTTGTGCTACTAAATGTAAAAAAATGCTAAATCAGGGGGATAATTTCTATTTTTTAAACTATTTCAAAGAAATTGAAACTATGTGCTGAATAAAAAGAAATAAAAAGGATACGGTTTTGGCATAATCGTCGATTTAAAAGATTTTTGTACTCATTGTAGGCTAATTACTGTATCCTACTTAACCTAATTTATACATTCAGTTTAATATCCCCAATGTAAATAGTCGACAACACTTAATAAAGAATCAAATACAAAAAGTAGAATATAAGAATGTCAATTATTCCTGTGATATTTACACAATCACAAACATTTCTAAAAAACAAATGTAACCTAATACATATGAATAAATTATTTTGTTGAAAATTATTTTCTAAATAATTTTTTATTCATTGGCACATTGGCATACATTGACTGCATCTTCAGCTAAACAAATCACTTGGATGCAGTAACAACTTATTTTTATCTTTTAAATCAATATGCTTGTAGTTGTTGTATATTATATGTTAGCATCATTACTAAAAATCTCATTATCACAATCTTTTGTTTTAATCAGAAGGCTACGCGCAATCTAATACACATACAGTATTTGGTATAAATTAACAAATTTGGAAGCGAATGCAATATACCCATCAATGGTACAGCGAACAACTTTTGTAGGAACTTGTAATTCGGAGCAATTCTTAAATATTGACAAACAACTTTGCATCCATACTAAATCTGTGCCATTTCTTCTTCAAGTTCTGATTCAATAATTACCTTTTAACAAATATTCTCTAAATTACTTAAACCTTCCAATGACTTGTAAAAAAAAAATTTAATCTCTTCGTTAAATTTTCGTACCACATTCTGTTTTGGTTGTTTTTATCACCTCCAACTGCAAATAAAAGAACAAATTATTTAACCAACAATGTACATATATAATATTGTAAATTTATAAATGGATTCTTTTTGGTTTGTAATAATTGCTTCATCATAATTGCATAATGCGTATGACGGTGATGTTTTTTTGAGAGTGTCGGCGGCTAGGTCTGCTATTCTCCACATAACTTCTTAAATCCGCTTGTCTAAAAAGAAAATTAAATTATTAGCAACTTCTTTGTTGTTGATTATTAAAACGCGAATGTAACTTTGATGATGAGTTTGAACAATATTATCAATAAAATGTATAATTGATTCGATGCTATTTTCAAATTAATAATTTTCCGTGAAATGTTTACGGCTACAACCCAATGTACAAGAACGATCTTTAAAATAATTTCCTCTTATTACGAACAAATGTAATAAATACCAAAATTTGAATTAAAAGTGAAAATATTACAGATATTATAACCAAATGTAAAACTGAACTATAAAATAATGTTAATGTTAATATTTAATGTTTGATTATATAGCGTTCGTTATCGCTGCTCTATGTTCCATAGACAAAATTTTATGTATTTTGTGTGTGCGAAAGAGATAGGGCTTTCGCGTTCCAATCGAAATATTTGAATGAAGTAAACCCACCCTGCATGCTTGGAGCACAGAACGGACACGAGTTCGTGAGTAACAACATAGATAATATACTAAATAGATGGGACACTCCATACAATTTTTTAACACTGTCAGAAAGAAATGGCATGTGCCATCGAATTTACGATCTAGCCATACGTGCCTATATTCTCTTTTGTTTACATAATACAAGACTGGATTAAAATAAAAAAAAACACCAAACAATTCAATTAAAAAAAACTCTTTTATTAAATGCCTTAGTCATAAATAAAAATTAAATTATGAGTATATATGACACATAAAGTAAGGGATAAATATATGATAATTACTTAGCTTCCTAAATTGTAGTAAAAGAATTCCTAAAAATAAACACAAGTAATGGATGCTTTAATATCACTAATTGTTAATACACTTATTGAAAGTATACTACGTTTACCTTCCAAAACATATTCACACTTGGTTTCTTGTACGAAGTTTTTCAGACCTGCAATAAATAACATTTTTATGTTTTGACGTACAATAATATTTAGCCAAACTGTTCATCTTTTCATCCTTTGGAACATTTACTATACACATACATAGCAAACATCTTTAAAAATAACTATTTTACGATTTTAAAAGTACGTAAATAGAAATGAAATAAATGAAAACGGATGGAAATAATATTAAAACGAATACAAAGATATATTAATATAATAAAAAGAAAACAACACAATTTCACGATTTGACAACTACGTAAATAGGGTTGAACGAATAAAAATAGATGCAGATAATATTAAAACAGATACAAATATATTATTAATATATATACAAAGTTAAAAGTAAATAAAAAATGCAAAAGCAATAGTAGAAAGCGTAAAAAGCATAAGTCTCGATGAAGCTACTTACATTTTAAACGATTGAACAGCCATTTTGAGACGCATTTTGACAATAGCATAAGTCTATGGCATGTCAAGAAAAGGTACAGTACAATGAAGTGGTTGTGTTAGAAAGAGATAGCCGATGCACACCAGAAAATTTGTATGAAAAAATATATTAGTATGGAGTGTCCGGACTCTGAGTAACAAAAGGAACCAGTTAAAGTTAAAACCATTATCGTATCTTTTTAGAGAACGAACGCTATATAATCAAAGATAAAGATTCTATGGTTAAAACTGTTACCGTGAATTTGACAGTTACAACTAAATAAGTTTCTTCATCGATCCATTAGCTAAAGTAAGAGTCAATGGGACTGCCAGTGCAAATACGGCTAAGTTTCCCTCAAAAGCTGTCAGGATTTTTTTTTCCGTAAGCAACACTACAATATTTCTGGCCAAGCAACCTACTAGGTTGCTTGGCCAGAAATATTGTAAAATACAAAAGAAATATAATAAAACCTAATCTAACCAATATTTCAATTACGTATCAATTGACTAACACGTTTACGTTTGTAGTTTCTTGTTTATCTGTTTTCTTTTAATTATCTCAAAATGAATTTTTCGGAAATAATTGACAATAGTATGGACGTAGTGCTACCCCCAAGGTAACTTGGCAATGTTATTTCTTTTAATAATAATAAATATAAAATTTTCCATAATCCGCAAACAAAGTCACTACGTGTTTTGAATAGAAATATATAGAATATATCCGTAATATCTACTTATTAATGTTATTTTTATCAGCCAGACAGTTATAGACAGCACGTAAGTCAAAAAATGCCAATATATATTTATATCTTTAAAGTCACTGGCTTATATCAACCCGCCACGTGTAAAGCACACAAATCAAACAGGTATATAACTTGCTATATAAAATACCATGTTCGTTTTCAACCAATGATCCCACTAGAATTCTACTAAAGCAGACAACTTTATTTAAGTGCAAAATAACATTAACTTCAGCCACTAAAGGTTGTAAGTCTTGGTTGGAGAACACTTGAGAATATTATTTAAAAAGGGTAAATAATTTTGTAAAAAAGGGGGTAAATAAAGATTTAATTCATTACTTTTTTCTTCATTCTTTAATACTTAAATTACTTTCATTGCTTTGTCAGTCTAACCCTAACACATAATTCAAGTAACTTAAGTTTTATAAATTTAGCACATAAGTTATCTGATACATTTGTTAGATGATATCAAGAAAAAATAAATTTTTGTTAAGCAATAACTTTTTAGTAACTACTTAAAATAAAAAGAAACGTAACATTAGTATCCAAATTTGACTTTTTGGTTATTTCTGTAAAGTTTACATTTGTGGCTTATGTACTTAGTTCTGCTGACCCTAGAGTTAAATTGCCAATTATTATTTCTCATCATACAAACATGAAATAAATATAAAAAATATGTTTATAATCTCCTTATAATTTGAAATATATTGTATATTACAAATTTATGCATTAAAATTTATATATAATTGTTCTCAAGTATTTCAAGTAGTATGGTTAAGTCCTTGCGGTTTATATTTTACATGCATATAAATACTTCATCGAAAAGATAGCATAATACCAAAATAGTAATAATTTGTTTTACAGTGAAAGGGCTTCCAACTTTGCCTTCACTGAAATAGACAAATTAAAGGAATTGATTGGAAAGTATTCCAAAATTATATTGAACAAAAAAACCAATGGCACTGCAATCAAACAAAAAAATGAGACCCGGGCGCTCATCACAAATGAATTTAACGCCCAGACCGGTTCCTTTAGAAGCATAAAGCAATTGACGTGCAAATGGGAGTATATGAAGAAAATTGCAAGATAAGAGTCCGGTAAAATAAACCAGGTTCGTTGTCTCACTGGTGGAGGCCCACCTCCACCACCAATGTCGGACACTAATCAATGGGTGACTGGAATCTTTAAGGAATTGGCTTCAGGTCTGGAATCCCAATATGATGGCGACACTCCTCAAAATGATGTACAGTCTGAACATGTAATCATTGAAGGCCTTGACATGCCAGCAACTTCAGAGCAGCAAAAAAGTCAGCCACTTTCTGACGAAACTCCTAAAACAAAATTAGGAAATGTCAAGAAACGAGACAGTCTTTTTTGGAATTAGCAGAGAAAAAAAAAGAATTTGTCAAATTAAAAAGGAACGAAAAGAATGATTTAACAAAATTAAAAGAAGAGAAAGTTAGAGTGGAGATTGAAAATTTTAAAAATGATGAAAGGAGGAAACGGGTATTGCACAAATTACAACTTTATAAACTGAAATTAGAAATTATTGTCTTAGAAAATAAAAAAAACAGATTATATTTATTTTATTTCCTTTAATTTAAATGTATGTTTTGGACAATGATTTTAAAATCATATCTCAGTATTCATAGTATTCATAACTCATTTCCATTTGCAGCTAATCTGAAAATGAATAAATTTGTAATTATGATTTTATCACAAGGCATATAATATTACAATGATTGAAAAGTTTCATTTGCACTTTATAATTTCTTTGTAATTGGAAATATAATAATCATATTGCTATTTGGGTATCATATAAACCATTATCTTTTATAATTAATAAATTTGTAATTATAAATATTTAATGATGCATTTATTGCATTTCATATATCACAATGATTGACAAGTGTTATTTGTATGTTTTAATTTCTTGATAATTAGGATAATGGTTATATTCATACATGGGTATTGTATTTACTTTATTATTTTTAAAACCACTAGTTACCTGTTGAAATAGATGTGAATTAAATTATTTATAATAGCTTGTCCATTGCTATTGTTTATAGATATTGGTACATCACTCTCATTGTTTCTAATTACTAAAGGGGTATGCAAATCAGGCTCAGGATTATTTCTTTGGCGGCATATGTAATATAGCAGTTGCCACAACAACTGCCTCTATTCTGTTTTGTTTCAAGTGTAACTTCGTACCTATACATGGAAACCGACGTTTCCACACTCCTTAGAATCGCTCTACTGTGTTTCTCGTTTTTATGCGACATTTGTTATCTAATATTTCACCAGGAGTCTGAATTTCTAACAGGTGTTAACAAATATCTTTCAGCTGGGTATCCAGAATCCCCTAAAAGAACCTAGTCACTATACTGACCTCGTTCAAATTTCTCTTTAACATTGCTATTGTTAAAACCAATGCTGTCGTGTGATCCGCCAGGCCAACAACAAACTATATATCTAATCTTTAGTTTTGCATCACATATTGTTTGTACATTATAGGAAAATATACCTTTTTTATTTCGATACAATTCAGCTCTTTCGCCGTCTAAAACAAATATAAAATTAATTTCGAAAGTCATAGTTATACCCATAATGTTTAACCTCTTTACTGCCAAGTTGAAGTGGTCACGGCTCCACACAAACACCAACATTTATCTTACCAGAGTGAACTTTTATTGTAATTTTACAAGCTTTTGGAAATTTTTTGTTTAAAATTTAGAAAACAAGGGCACAGTTATCTAAGGGAGGAAAGCAAAATTCTAAAACGAAAAGAATATTTCACATTTTATTTCAATGTAATTTAAAATGCTTTGATGTCATGAATAAAGTATGTACTTGTTGTCGGTGCTAGATAGATGACCAACATATAAACCATTCGTGTCGAAAAGGTTAAATATCTACTTGTAGTAAAAACATTATTTATTACATTACCTGGTGATAGTTTGCTATATGTGTACAGTCTATAGTCCCGATTACTTCTGGAAACTAGGCTATATTATAAAATTGGTGAGAAATATTTGCCATTTCCTCGCTAGTTCCTGGCATTTGTATATGAAATACTGCTAGAGATGTTATAACAGACAATACTTTAAATATACATTTGCACACTGTACTTTTATGTACACCAGAAATGTCTCCAGCAACTTACTGCATTGATCCCGTTGCATAAAAACTTAAAGCCAACAAAAGTTGTTTTTGTACAGAAAGAGCCTTATTCTTCAAACAAATTTCTTGAAACAACTTGATTAGATGGTTTTAAATAATGAATAAATTACCAAATAACAGCTCAATTAATGACACAAATATACTAAAACTTACTTTGTAGTAACAATTCCCTAAGAAAATTGACATACTTTAGACATTATGTAACGAAATAAGAATTCAGAATCTGTCAACAAAAAGTGATTTCTGCGGATACTGAACTTTTTACGTCTATATGTAAAAAGTTCAATATCCGCAGAAATAGTACAATTAACAATTAATTCATCATCTGAAGAATTATCTGTTGAACTTTCGCTCGTAGATCTTAATTTCGAAATAACCTACAAAATTTTGACAGACGTCGCCTAACTTTTACAATTGCAGCTAGGATTGCCACCTTTTTTTTAAACAAATAGAGTAAATTTTATAAGGAAAAAAAATAAAGTACAATGTCTAAAAATAAAGTATTATTTATTTATTTAGATATTTTTCCATATATATTTTTTGTTAGTTCTAGCAAATATTTGTTATCAAAAAACGTCTAAACCGCATCTTTACAATCTATGTCCATGTTAAGATCAATAATTCGGTTTTTATTAAGTTTAGGGACGCTCTACTTCGTTTGTTCCGCCACTTAGCATTCATCAGAGAAAAGACTCTCTTTGTAAATGCTGAAGTGGCGGGAATGGATAGCAGAAATGACACGATTTTTTATATATTTACAAAATAATTACTACTATGGAAAATTTTTTGCCACTGATGCAATGTAGATAATTCCGAAAAATCTACAGAACTATTAACTTGTGCATATAACTCTTTCAATAAATTAATTTCTTCATAAAGGTCATCCATGTTAATATCAAGCTTTTGCAGTTTCAAAATTATAAGTATGTGAACAAAATGCTCATATTCAACATTACTACTTTTTGAATTTATGACGCTCAATGAAAAGAGCCAATTTGTGTGACTAACAACGTGACTCCAGATACTCTAAGGCTTTATTCAAGAATAACATGACTTTTTTGTAATTTTCTGACTAACTTCAGGCGAAGATAACTCAACGTCTTTAATATTTTTTTCAGTTTCATATCCAAAGAAGAGATATTCTTTTCTTTTCATTAATTCTTTTCTAAGGTTGTGCATAATATTATATACATCAAAATTGTTATCTTATTCCCTTATAAAAATTTACAGTTTTACCAAGCACATATATAATGTGGTTTTACAATTTAACAATATTGTATCCACATAAGGTAGGAGAGAGAGAGCCATCTTGTTCCTACATAGCGTTTAAGTTCACGAAAATCTCCATCTACCGATTTTATGAATTTTTTAAATTCTTATCTCCGAACAGCCGAGTGGGAAAAATGAGCATAGATTTTAAGGATAACATTCTCAATGTCATAGGATAAAAAGTTCCTGGTATGTTTCGTGCAATTGTGCACTATATGTGCATAACAATTTCCCTTAATCAATTCCGGTACCAAATCTTTAATCTTTATAAATGGTTTATTCCAAAATTGGCATTTGTGTTGTTAGCACTTAACCCAGATGTATTCCCAAATGATAATTTGCATTGCTCTACTGACTTCTGAATTGCATGAACCATGCAATCAGATGATTCATTGCTATTTTCATAGAAATCAGTTAATTTCCTTTGAATGCCACTTTCAGCTGTAAAATATTGCACAACTAATGGGAAAAGTTTTTATTTTTTTGTTGGAAGCAGAAAAATAAATTGTCTATATTCATATCGTTTATTACATTTTATAAAGCATATGGCCCCAACACCTCTGTAACTAGAGCTTCCATTTTGGTCCTGGCTAAATGAATACTTGTAGCTGTGTTTGAATTAATATAAACTTAACTTTTATTTAACTTAACAGTACAGTCCATACAATTAAAGGACAAAATATGCTTAACAGTGTGATATGTTAAGGCTAGGTAGTTCAGCAGCCGTGACATTGTCTTTATCACTGCAAAATTAACTTTGGGAAGAAGTAGAAACAGAAGCAGATCAAAGAAAACTTTCAGGCAGTTCAGATAATTTTTTCAGCTTATATTTCGATTTATGCTGTTTTGTTTCCAGATGTTGCTTAACCTGCAAATAAATAATAAACCCTTCACCTACCACCATACACACCAGACACCCCAAACCATCACGAAACCAAAGATTTATTGTGATTTTATCCCTGCATGCTTGTTTGTCCAATCTATACTCACACAGGCAAACATCCACCTAAGATTAAATTTTTGCCACATATTCCGGCTGAAACACATAATTTGCATTAAAATCGTTTTGAGGATCATTGGTTAATCAAACACCATGTTCTTTTTCCCATAGACTTTTATACTTTTGGATTCGTTTTGTTTGCTTTGCATCCATTGTTTTAGGGCATTTATTCAGTGTACTGTATTCAGAGTTAGAGATGCCGTCTAATTCTATGTTAGAATACATTTTTAAAATCCACTTTTTTTAATTATGTCGTAATCAGCGCCTATAACTAACTAAAACGTCTTTTAGTGCAAATTTTCTTTCAAACAGTAAAAATTCATTTTGACCAGAATGCACTTGTTACATGGATTACTTTTATAATCGTGTTATTTGAAAATATAATTCGTTCATCACAACATTACAAGAGTTAATACTCACATATCAGAATACTGTGCAACTCTTAGAATTAAATTTTAACAATAAACGTCTGCAACATCACCAGACACCAATTGCTTTGCGCCGTTAGTGTACAAAATTGATATTAATTTTTGAAATGTTAAATAAGTTAAATAATAAGCAATAATGGATAACACTTACCGACTTTCGTTACGAGTCAGGGAAAAAAATTACAATTTTGTACTTCGTCTTATGTAGGAATTACACCCCAGAACATGCACGCCATTACAAAATAAAACAAATATCTTAATTTACAACAAAACAAAATAATAAAGATCTTAACATATAATAACAGAAGAGCTATAACACCCTTTTTACTTAATATGTAAAACTTATAATATTAAATATGTGAAATAATGTGAATATGATTTATCAGTCGTTTCAAACAGGCTCAGTGTTAGTGATTTGTCCGAGTTTTCTAGTCTATCGTAGCGTCTCTTGCACATCTTTTACATAGCTGTCGTTAGAGGTCGTTGTACACATTACAAATTTACTGCCAATTTCATTGCGAGATGCTGTCACCAAATCGTGGATCCGTGTAACCACCGCTTGAAGTCGAAGTTCCGTATAACCAGTGAAATTTTCGTCGGGGTTAAACTACATTTGTTTCCACGGGTTATACGCACATATAACTTTTAGGTGATAAAATATTTTTTCAATAAAAATCTCAGAATCAATATGAATTAAAATATTCAATAATGACAACCACAAATTTTGCTACGACTCCTTCTTTCTGCTCTCATTGTGGATCTATACTTCCTCTGTTAAACGAATTTGGCAGTGTTAAATGTTATTTGTGCAAAACTGAATTTGATCCCGATAGTAAGTATAAATACATTTAATTTGGATACGATTGCACTTTACAAAACTGGTATTTTGACTTATTCCTATAAATAAGTTATTAAATAACGTTTTAGATATTGCAAGTCGCATATAGCAAAACAAATCGATTTGAAAATAATTTTACTTTACAAATTACTTTTTTCACTTTTTGTTTTGTCATTAACATTTATTACAAATCGAATGTAAATTACTAGGCATTCAATATTAAAAAAATACCAATAAAACGTAAAAAGTGGACGTTCGACTTCCAAAATCCACTCGTCGTAGGCATTAAATATTAAAAAAATAACAATAAAACGTAAAAAGTAGACGTTCGACTTCCGTTGGAAAGTCGTCGATAGTAAAGAAGTTTAAGTATTTTTTTCTATATTAAATCAGTTGAACCATTTACAACGTATACAAAACGTCATTTATTATTAGTATTTTCAATTAAGGAGAAAAAAGGAATAGAAAAACATGTAAGTTTTCCATGTAAAAACATTTTCTAGACTTAAGTTTTCACATCAGTAAGATTTCACACAATAGTAGCTAATTTCATATTTTCGAACTTGAATGTACAATTGTTGACAAAATTAAATTTAGGCTGGAATAAATAACTAAATACTCACAATGCCTCCTAAAACGCCCTCTACGCTACTCGCGAAGTACTTGTCGAAGTTAATTGCAGTTTGAAGTGTGCACAATGCGAATCGAAGTACCTTTCTACATTATTCTCTTCGCCTAACTTCGATCATCTTTACGAGTATTGTAGTGCAATTATAAATATTAATTCAATTAGAACAATCGTCCATTAACAACATGTCACAAGCTTTTTACAGTTATCCATGAAATATGAAAAATTACCCACCAAAATTTTTTCACTTTTTATAGCTATGTGATCTAAGCCAAATAGTCAACTTCTACGGAGTACAATTTCTTGCAAACAAGTTTATACAAAAAATACCTTATGTCTAATATCTACCGGACTACAAAATTTTAATACTACAAATATTAGTTAAATTTCAAAGTAAATAAATGAGCAAGCATTCCTATAATTTTGATATCAATCAATCCTTAATCCCTACTCAAAATATGTAATACTTGGCATCCTCTTAAAGGCCTTACTTTCATGAGAATGACATAAAAGGGAGGCAACTTATACACTAGAATTGGATGTATCCTCTTATTTTACTATCACCTAATATTGGAGAACACTGTATTTTTTGTCAATATTTTCAAAGCACATGCATGTATAGGAATATAACCAGAACCAAAATTGATTAGAAGACGATCATTTTTTTTTTTGGAAGAATATTAAGCATGAAATTTCTAATAAGCAGGCATAATTCAGTGTTTGATAAGCAATCCTGTGTATGTCTAACCCTTGCTGTCTGATAAGAGTGGTACAGAATATGTAGTTCTTGGTTTTCATGTCTGATATACTTTCAAGCTTTTGGCCACCAAAAGCTTAAAATTCTGCTCCCTGTTATTTATTTGTAACAAAGTATGATAATAAAAAAGCCTCAATGAAAATAATATTATATATCTAATGCCTAAAAACAATTTATTTATTTTAATACTGTTGTAAAATAAGAGTAAATAACTCAAGAGTGAGTACAATAAAAAATATTCTATTAAAGTGTCACACTGTTGTACATGTGTACATTCATAATCTCTTGTGCTGTTGAGAATTGCCAATAATGATGGTATAATTTACTGAAGTAGGGTAAAACTGCATATATTAAATTCTTATGATAAACTGCAATAAGATTTTTTTTTAATATATATATGTAGTTACTGCTTCACATTCTTTAATTACATCTTCACTATTTCTGTGTATTGGTATTTTTATTCATCACAAGATTTAACTGAATCATTTCAATCATTACCTTAAAACTTATCATACACATTATTTCTATAGAAATTTTCTTATATTATTTAAAATCAATAAAGTTTGCAGAAATATCGAGGCTTCCCAAAGCTGTTGCATTTTGTGTAGCATTATGTATTGTGTAAAAGAAAATGTTTGAAATGTTGTGGCTTTACTAAAGTATATAATTTTTAAACTATCGACACATTTTTAAATTGTTGATAAAAGATTGCATAACAACCAGCGTTCATTAATGGCACTGAATTACCATATGCCAAAACAGCTAAATATATTGACTTCTTTTTATGCCAAGCCTTGGTGGCAAGAACATATTAAAATTAAACGCAATGAACTCAACATCAAGTTCAAAAAAATGTATTGGTTGCTTGGTCGTATTTCTGAACTATCAACATACAACAAGCATATTTTATATAAGCAAGCTCTACACCCAGTTTGGAGTTTTGGAATACGGCTATGAGGCTGCATCAGTAATCATATATCCAAGTGACAAAGATTTCAATGTAAAGTGCCTAAGTATGTTGTTAACCGTGCCTTGCTACGTTCGTATCTCTGATCTCCATCATGATCTTGAGATCGATATTATTTGTTAATTTGCTAGTTCTTACCGAATGTCACTCCAAAATCACATCAACGTAGAAGCCTCCAGAACTCTTCAATGTGTAAAATATTACTAGACGCCTCAAAAAATGAAAGCATTTAAACTCGCCAGATATTAGGACACTAAGTGATGCAATAGAAATATTTTAATTTAGACAGTTCTTAGTATATTCAGTTAGAAACAAATTATTTGTTAGTTATGTTTAATAAAAATGTTAGAAAAATGAATTTAAACTAACTTTTCTTATACCAATATTAGTCAGTTTTGTTTTTAAGACATATTATGTAATCAGTAGCATTGACTCTTTTCTGTAAAAAGAATTTTGTAAATGATGTTAACTACTCTAGCATTTTATTCACATTTTTTATTGTTGCATTATTACCATGATACTAGGCAGATTCTATTATTACTTTTAAATATGTAGGACCATGTACTTACAGACTTTACTGTTCATCCCTAATAAACGTCCAAAACAACAAAAGATAATGTAGTATCTACATTATCTTTTGTTGTTTTGGAAGTTATTAATATTCCATCACAATATCTAATAACTGTGTATGTAAAGTAATTTACCAAAGATTGGCATTTTGAATCACTCGAAGTAATATCTTTGCATTTATATATTACGAGTACATAATATTTTCTATTATATAATCATATAGGAAATAAAGATGTTAACGCTAATTGCAGGTTTCAAAATTGTTAAATTCAATTATACAGTTCATTTCAACACTATTGCAACAAATATATTGGATGACGTGCTAACTAATGATGATCCAGATGGCCCTATTGTTGAACGAAAATGCCCCAAGTGTGGCAATGATAGGATGTCATATGCAACACTACAGCTACGCTCCGCTGATGAGGGACAGACTGTTTTCTACACATGTATCAGTTGCAAGTGAGTTTTTTCACTTTTTTTGATAAAAATCTCAAGGTACACAAACATAATTGTTAACGAGGTATTTAAAAATTTCATTATTTATCCTAATTATAATATTATAAATGTGAGTTTGTTTCCTTATTTCACATTTCAACTACACAACTGATCTCCGTAAAATTTGTGTAAATGTAGCCTGTGTCGTGAAGATGAGCACAGGATATTTCTATGCCGGAATAGATTTTTTTTTAATAATTAAAAGTATCACCCCATTAGAGATAAGAAGATGAACATAGATATGAGCATCAACACGAGTATGTAATTACACATCACGGCATCATGTCAGTCTGTTGCTACTTACTACGGGGGCACAGGAATCTTTTGTTCATACATAATCAGACAAAATGTAAGATTGTGTTGTGATACTTCTTAGCTCAATAGAGCCATTGCGCTACCAACACGTTTATACCAACCAAATTTATACCACTGTTATTTCCGTTTTTCATGCGAGGATAACCGTGGATCTAAGCTAGTCTTAATATTATTTTATTCTTATCTAAGTTCTGTTCCTTTGCAATAAAACCATGACGAAGCACTCTAAAATTGTTGCAAAAAGAAATGGTCAGACCTATATCCTCCTGGAAAGTGTAAAGATAACAGAGGATAAATGAGGAAAAACAAATTAGATTCATTTCAATAGTGAATTTAGTGTTGTCACCAAAGTAAAATGTTTTCTTCCTTAAATGAGATAAAAATTGGAGAAACTTTCAATATATTAATACCATATGCTATCTTAATTATATAAACTAAAAAAGTGAAATTAAGTATTGTATATTTACAAGCATTTGTTGTAAGAAAATAATCCCAGACGCACTTTTTTCTGTAGAAACCTTTTTTTATTAAATGAGACGAATTGTTCACATCCCCAAAGAAAATGTTTAATTTTGTTTAATATTTTTATAATTGTTCGTTTTATATCTGATTTAATTTTTGTTTGTATTTAAATTATATACATGCAAATGAAAGCGCATCAAAAGAGCTGCAAAATTGCATTTAAGTTTATATCTCACCTCACTTTTAAGGAAATTAAAATAGGAAAAAATCTCAGTTTTTCATAAAAATTGAAAGTTTAGTGACTAATTTTTCAATGAAAGATACTAATATTTTTTGTTTAAGATTTCTTACACGACTGCGTAAGAACATTTGGTTCACCAAAATAATTCGTGATTTAGCAAAATCTGAGGAGTCAAGTATATGTTGGTGTTTATACATCAAACAATTTGTCCTGGCTTTATCTTGTTTTACTGGCCTTGCTTCTACACATGATACACATGACTATGGATTCTGATACATGTGCAGATTAAGACAAAAATAACACTGGTTGTGATGTTCATATTATAACAGAAAACTGGTGGTGGGATGTATCTGTTATAGAGAAAATTTAAATGACTCTTCATTTAAATGTTGAAACAGCTAACATGTATAAACTTATGAGTAAGAAATATATAGAGCAGTAATGTTCAACACAAAAGTGAACCCGCTAAAATTATGCCGCGCTTCAATCAGTCTTTTGTTAGACGCCTGACGACAGACAACGCAGCGTAGATTTTATTTTCTAAATAGACGAACGCGTTAAAATGCCATCCTGTATTATAAAAAAATTGTTTAAGTGCATCCCATAAACATAATAGGTTAAACGGGATTACATTTCACAGGTTAGAAAATGATTTTGTTTAAGTTTAAATCAATTTGAAATTAATGATAAACGGACATCGCACGCTGTAACTAAATATAAAGGTAAAGCACGTACTGAACCATATATGCTTTAAAGAATTATTACTAACTTTTTATAAATTGTTTTATGTGTATGTATTTGTTTTATGTATAAAATGTTATGTTTTAAATAATTATTTGCAGGATTCCTCAAAATCCCAAAATAAATATTAAATGAATAAATATAATTTCACACAAAACAAATAATAATAAGCGACCTTAAAAATTTTCCGTTTTGTGTTCTTTACATTTTAAAGGAGACTATTTTTACACAACACCAAAATGATATCGCAAAATTAACAAGACAGCAGTCCCATCCTTATTCACCGTGAGTAACATTTTCTTAAACTGTCTCCCGTTGTACTTTTTTAATATCTGAAGATCAAAGTAATTGTCTAACCAGTTACTTTGATCTTCAGACATTAAAAAAGTATGAACTGTCTTCAAGACATACCACTTCAGGACACACTACCGCTTACTAATTTAACTACATATGGGGACTCGACGTGCCATCATCAAATTTAGAATCTGCATTATATACACCTAGGAAAGAAATATTAAAAAAAAATTTTAAAAAGACAACACAAATAAGCGCAAACAGGTTAGCAAAATTAAAGAAAATGCGAAAGGTCAATAAAAAAATTATGAAAAAAACATCTCTAAAAGAATTAACTAAAACTTTAAAAAGAAATAGGTTTATAAATAGTGATATTTACCCAGCTCTAAACAAAAATGTTGTTTCCACTGAAATTATAAATAGAATGTGTTTACATAAAAAGATCAATCGAACCAGTGTTAAATTTTCCACGGCTTTAAGGAAATTTGCACTATCATTAAATTACTATTCTCTCACAGGCTATAATTAAGCAAGGTTAGTTTTTGATAAATGTTTACCCCATCCATCCACTTTAACTAAATGGTACCAAAGTATTGACACTAATCCGGGATTTACTAGTGAAGCATTATCTGCTCTTCAAAAAAAATGTCAAAACAGTAAATTTAATATTTTTTGCTCTCTTATTGTAGATGAAATAGGTCTAAGACACCAAAAATTATTTAACGGTAAAAGTTTTGAAGGCTTGGTGACGTATGGTGAAGCTACCAACGAGATAGCTAAACAGGCGTTTGTTTTAATGTTAGTACCTATTAATGATAATCGGAAATTTCCATTGGGATATTTTTTGATAAACGGTTTATCAGGTGAGAGAAAAGCTAATTTAATTAAAATATGTTTAGAAACATTTATTGAACTTGACACGGAAGTCGTACCCCTAACATTTGACGAATGTAGTTCTAATTTAGCAGTGGCGAAAGGATTAGGTTGCAAGTTGGAAAACGCGAATAATCTAAAAACTTCTTTTAAACACCCTTCAAACGATAGAAATTTCGTGATACTTTTAGACCCGGGTCATATGGTTAAACTTATTAGAAACACCTTTGAATCTAAAAAAAATATAATTGACGGTGATGGTAATACAATATAATGACGGTTTCTTCGAGAATTACATAATTTGCAAGAATCTTTGATAAACTAACTAAACATTCTCTAATAAACTAACTAAACAGCATCTAGGATTCTGAAACCAAATAATGAAAGTTAAGTTAGCCACTCAATTGCTAAGTAATAGCGAAGCAAAAGCTATAGAATTATGCGAAAACGATTGGCCACATTTATAAAAAAGGTTGATTAAGGATTAAATAAAAAATGTGTGTAAGTAAAAACGAGCAAAAATTTAATTATAACAAAAGAATATTTCAGTATACACTTCGCACTGTAATTTCACATCTATGTATGATGAAATTAAAGTCAAATTGGCACGGCATGCTTCGCAGATTTGTCTAATATACATATGGATATGAATGTGGCAGTATATATATAATGGTGTGGGGGTGTGAGCAAGATAACAAAATACGTATGTATTGCGGCCAGAGCAAGATGGCACCTTTAGTGTAATAACTTGAGATAGGTGGCGCTGTATACATGGGTACGCTTTTCAACTTGATAGATTCATACACATTACGTCTCTATACATTTCTTTACTCGTAGGTATAAACAGTATAATCTTTATAAATTACAGTGAGGTTCTATTATTATGATTCTGTGCACTCTTTTGCTTTCATGTAAACTTGTATTAAGGCTACTCCATAAAGAATGACTTTGGTTAGTTAACAAATGGCTTACATTGGATTCGTTAGTTAATGTTCACTAATCATTGGCCATGCTCACTTATACTCCCATTCTACAATAGATTCTGCGCTAAGCATTTCCACTCATACACAGCGTTGAATAGTGATAACCCATTGATAGCTATTTTCTTGCCAAGTTGCTACTAATGTCGTATAGCTTTTACAATTAGAGGAAAAATTACTTTAATGCATGAGAAACTGGAAAGTCAAACTTGATACTTTAAAAAAAATCGGCTGTTGGTCATTCTACCAGATCCGTGATTATTAAAAAAAAATAAAACTTGTGATTGTTGTTACAAACACACAAAATTCAAGGAAAGCACTGCGGACTTCATTTTTTCAAGACGTTGTTAGCAGGATTGATGCAATTTTGATGATAATAGCAATACATTATTAACTCATTGTGTAAAAAATTTAAATTATCAATCACAGGTCCCACTCTATATTGGGACTGGTTGGCATTGATAACAACATTGTAACATCCGAAGACTCCACAGGATGAAAATATCATGTAAAAAACGGATGAACAACGTGAGCGTGAGAAAGAAGACAAGGAGATGATACGCAATATTCGCAAAGGAGAGAAAGCCTTAAAAGTAACAAATATGTTGAACAAAGTGCAATATCTTTGTATAAAGCAGAAGAGACTATGGTCATCATAGCCACAAAAGCTCATTTTATAAATAAAAATTAAAGTATGAATGCGATAATTTTATGATTTAATGTTTAGGAAGATATTAAATTACAAAATTCTAATTTAATGTCTACTTACTTTGGCTTAAAAAATGGTATTTTTTCCTTTAGTACTTTGTATACACAAGTATAAATAACTTTTTATCATTACAATAAAGAAAAAAATATAATGCTTTATTCTAATTTACAAAAATATTTCACTAACAATTTATATCCTTTCATTTTCAATTAGTTTCATGAATGTGGCAGTGCTTTTTGACTAAAGCAAGCCACTAAGGGGACACATATAAAAAAATATACATATATAATATACATAAATATATATATATATATATATATATATATATATATATATGTATAAATGTATATGCATGTATATATATATATATATATAAAAAGTGAGCTATAATTTGTTTTGTTTAGCAACAAAATAAAATCAAAGTTTTCTTATTTGATAAGATACTTTTTTTTAAAGTTCTTACCAATCTAATGCAAGCCAATTTGATGCTTCTTGTTTCATTTTCTTATTAACTAATAATTATTGATGACCAAAGGTCATAAATACATATATTAAAGCAAATGGTGTTAAATTGTGAACCAAAAAACACATAAGAATCACTATATCCACGCTTTGCATTAATATGACGTCAAATTTTGTAAATCGCAATAAATACAGTCTAGCACCAATGGAAATTTTACTGTTTATGGGTCATGAAATAAAATCATATTTAATAGAAAAATAATTTTCACTCGTGATATTTTAAAATAAAAAATTTATGAGAAAAATATTTCCCGTACAAACACAAATTTATATGATAAAATAATAAATTTAAACAGAAAAAATTTTAAGAAATTTTCAAAATTTAGAGATTATAAATTTGATGTTTGACATTCTTTTTCATTGTAAAAAAAATCAAATCAATTTTTTTTATTAACGTAATTACTAGTGGAATTTTCTTTGTTTTTTAATGATATTCTATCATTTGGAAAAAGAAAAAAGTAAAATCTTCAAGACCAGCACTACATTGTACTCAAAACACAACTCCTGGCTAATCATAAATGCGTATCGCACACGATAATACCGTACAATACATTTATTAGGAACTTGTTGTTTTGGAATTGGCTTTTTTTGAAAAAATAATAAAATTGTGAATGGTAAATTCACCATTTTGTTACTTTTACAATGAAAAATAAATCGAAAAATCTGATGTGAAAGGTCTACGAAGCAACAAACATTTCTGTTATGACGTCACAATAATAAACTAATAATAGAAACGCAAACAGGAAACAATAACTAATTTGGTGAATTAAATTCATTGACAAAATATAATAGTTGTATTTATAAAATGGAAAACTAGTACTATTTTTAATTTATTTACTTTGAATGATAGATGATCAGCTTATAACAGGATAGTTGTTATTATAACCAGTGGCGTAACTACAGGGTGGCAAGTCGGCAAAATGCCACGGGCCCCCGAACAGAGGAGAATCCCAACTCTCAACATTTATTATTACACATTTAGTAAAAAAAAAAAGTTTTGCCTTTAATTTATTTAAGTTACCTACTTAGTTGCATACACAAGTAAAAAATGTATTAAATTTCAATGCATTTGTAAAAAAAAAGTTGTTACCAACTTTTAGAATGTATCCGATAGAGGCGATAGATAATAAAACGCTTGCCACCCACGCGTGTTGGTAATACCAATCGTATTGGTAATTCCCTGAGCATCAGCAGTAATACCATTGATATTACTGCTGATGCTTGGGGACTCACCGATTCAAGTTTGTATAATGAAATGAAAGACTCCATTATTCTATTACGCAAGCACTCATGCAGTAAGCAGTTTATTGTTGTAAGAATTGGTTGTTTTGTTGTAAGTGAGGAGTGAGGATATATTTAATTTTAATAATTAAAATTTAATTAGTTAATTGTGAAAATAGGTTGACAATGTCTACTCGGTAAGAATTTTATTCTAATATTTAAAATAATTTATAAGATAAAATTGCACGCTTGAATTGAACATTGAACAATCGGTGGACTTTCGTTAGAAACATTTTTACGGTTGCTTTTTTGGCATTTGTTAGTATTATTATAAACTTTTTACGGTATTGTTCTAGAAAGTATCAGAGTGGAAGCGAAAGAAGGAGTCTGAAGAACATAATAAAAAGTTACCTAAAATAAGTCAGTACTTTAAGAATCAAGATAGTATAGAAGAATCAAATGAACAGCGCGTCGTAAGAGCAGAAAATGATGTCGTCATAAGTGGCAATATTGCAGAGCCCGATAACAGTGAATATTTAGATTCAGAGCAACCACAACCAGGTACGAGCAAATCTTCAAATGAATCATTTTTGGATATAGAAAAATTAAAATCTTTACCGTATGTTACTGATAAAGGTAATTTTAAAGAACTTAATGATCAAGTAAAACGGTTTGTAATCGAAAACGGACACTGTAAACCAAAAGGCCCCTTTTTAAAGGGCAGTAACAATAGATCTTTCTTGAATAGATATTATCACACTGTTTCTAAATCTGGCGTAAAGTTAGAAACGTACATGGCTGTTCTATTCCCTATTGCTTCAAAAAGCATATTGTGAACCATGTTGGTTATTCACAAATAGGGCATCTAAAAATATTCAAAATATTTGGATGGAAGGCTATGATGATTGGAAACATATTGTGGAACCCATAGAAAGACATGAGAGATCGAAAGACCATTTGCATTCATGTTTTGTACATCGACAATGGCAGTTACATGGAACACTAGATGAAAAGCAAGAGTCCATTATCAAGAGAGAAAAAATTTTGGCGCCAGGTACTCACTAGACTCCTTGATGTTACTCTGACACTTTCAACATGTAATTTAGCTTTTCGTGGCCATAGAGTAACGGTATATGGCAACAATTCAGGTCCAAAAGGAAATTTTTTGAGTATTGTTCAGTTATTAGCCAAATACGATCCTATTTTACAAGAATTGCTAAGTAAACCAAAGGGCCAGATTAAATACTTGAGTCCAAGCATACAAAATGAGCTCATTGCTGTTCTGGTTCAAAAAGTGGAAAATGCTCTGATATTTGAAATAATAACCACACCATTTTATTTGATACTTCTCAAGATATTTCCAAAACAGATCAATTATGTGAAATTTACCGTTACTGTGTAATCGAGAAAGGTGAAAATGGAACTCCAAAGGCGCTCGTAATTAAAGAGTCAGTTTTAGGATTTCATGAGGTTAAGGATCAAACTGCCTTAGCAATGTCCAAGCAGATAATAAAATCCATAAATGACAAAAATATTTCTCTAGTGCCTTGGACAAGGGTGCGATGGAGCTAATACCATGAAAGGCACTTATGGCGGAGTTCAAAAGCTCATAAGAGATATAGAGCCATTGTACTGCTCATAATTTAAATTTGATGGTAAATGATGCAGTAAAACAGGTCATAGAAATACAAACATTATTCGAAACTGTGCAACAAATTTATAATTTTTTTGGCCATAATATTAGACGATGGAATATATTATTTAGTTTTGTATCCGATAGCAAAGGAGAGACCGGGGTATGCTCAAATTCAGTAACATTAAAAACAATGAATCCAACTAGATGGGCAGGACGCTTTGATGCCATGTTTGCTTTAAAAGTTCGGTTTGTTGATGTTCAAAAAGCGCTTACAAAAACCATTTTATTAAATTCCAAAGCAGATGAGAGAAATGAACCTATCTTGCTGAAGAAGAAAGTAGAAAACTACAATTTTATTATGTTGCTGGTTTTCCATTGCAAAGTCTTACAAACCATAGACGCGGCTTCTAAAGCACTTCAATCTAAAGCCATCGATCTTTCAAATGCTTCAAAGTGTTTGCAAGTCTGTCTAGAAAAACTTGAAAAGTATCGACATGAATTTGAAGATTTAAAAACGGAAGTCATTTGCTGAAATTTGTGAAGATGAACGTCTCCAAGATCCTGAAAGCTTGTTTAAAGTGAATGTATGCTATCGTGTATTAGACATCATCATTAATCAACTGAGATCGCGTTTCCTTGGAATTAATGAAATTGTTTCCAATTTCAGTGTCTTGAAACCTGCCACTTTGCAAAATTTGAATGATACTGATTTATTGGAAAAGGTTTTGGCATTTGTCCATCTATATGAAAAAGATATATCCATCTCGTTTTCCAAGGAAATTCTCAGTTTTCGATCCTCTTTTAGACATGAAATAGAAAAGTCATCTTCTATAAGAGAACTTGCTGACTTATTACTAATAAAGAATCATTTTATATCTTCAAGCTTTCCTGAAGTGTGACTACCGCTAGTGCCGAGCGATCATTTTCGAAACTGAAAATGATTAAAACTTATTTAAGACATTCTATGGAACAAGAACGGTTAAGCAACTTGGCTATTCTATCCATCGAAAATTCTGTGGCTCGAAATTTGAACTTTGATGATGTCATTAACACTTATGCTGAACAGAAAGTCCGAAGAAAGGAATTTTAATAATTGTAATTGTGTACTTAAACTACAATTGTGATTTCAATTCGATATGTACTTTAAATAAGGTATCTTTAATTTAAAGTGAATTATTAGAAAATCAAATAAGTATAATTATAAAGATCGTATATACCTACATCACGTAGTGATTTATTATTAAACTCTGACAAGTAAAAGTGTATACTTAAATAAGTTTTATAGAATAAAAAATACTAAGTATTGTTGGGTCAGCTTCTTTATATTGGGGGGCCCATCCGATGAATTAGCCACGGGCCTCGAGCGGTATACTACGCCACTGATTATAACACAGTGATTTTGTGTGTATGTGTGGTATATGGTGCGCTTGGAACAATGAATAATATACAGGATTGTTTAATTCTGAATATAACCTTAAGTTGAGGACCGCTAGCTTATCTTGGCCCTACAAATTGGCTGTCTTAAAATGACTTGCAAAATTCCTAGTAATCTCATGGTTCGAGAGATACGAATGAAGTTTATACATTTTATTTAAAATTGCAAACACTGGTAGTGTCCAGTTTGTTTAGCAAACTACAGATCATATATAAATTGCTTGAATACAATAAATTAAATACATTTAAATATTCATAAATATATGATGTGTATACATCTTAATATATATAAATTACGTGTCACAGTGTTTGTTCGCGATGTACTCCTAAACTACTTAACCGATTTTAACCAAATTTTGCACACCGTGTGCAGATTGATCCAACTTGAAAGATAGGATAGCTTACATCTCAATTTATAGTCACAATATTATTATTTTATTGCAAATTATTTGTTTACTATCCGATAGCCACGATTATTTATTAGCTCCAAACGATTCCAACAGATGTCGATATCTATTGTCTGGATTGAGTATGTATTCAATAGATGGCGCTGTGTTAAAAGTACAGACGTTTGCTACATATTAGCTACAATTTAATAACATAACCGCCACGTGTTGCTGAGGTTAAAGTATACGACAAATTTATATTGTAGTAAACGTAATACAGTGAAATTTAATATTTTTACTTTTTTAACTTTTATAAGATAGGATAGCTTACATCTCAATTTATAGTCGCAATATTATTTTATTGCAAATTATTTGTTTACTATCCGATAGCTACGATTATTTATTAGCTCCAAACGATTCCAACAGATGTCGATACCTATTGTCTGGATTGAGTATGTATTCAATAGATGGCGCTGTGTTAAAAGAACAGACGTTTGCTACATATTAGCTACAATTTAATAACATAACCGCCACATGTTACTGACGTTAAAGTATACGACAAATTTATATTGTAGTAAACGTAATAAAGTGAAATTTAATATTTTTACTTTTTTAACTTTTATAAGATAGTATAGCTTACATCTCAATTTATAGTCGCAATATTATTTTATTGCAATTTATTTGTTTACTATCCGATAGCTACGATTATTTATTAGCTCCAAACGATTCCAACAGATGTCGATACCTATTGTCTGGATTGAGTATGTATTCAATAGATGGCGCTGTGTTAAAAGAACAGACGTTTGCTACATATTAGCTACAATTTAATAACATAACAGCCACATGTTACTGACGTTAAAGTATACGACAAATTTATATTGTAGTAAACGTAATACAGTGAAATTTAATATTTTTACTTTTTTAACTTTTGGTGTTTGCATACCTGACCATGTTTTACTCATACTGAAGTGTAAATTAATTCATATTATCCTGAGGACAATTCAGTGAAATAATTTTTGCTTTTCAATTATTAGTGCTTCATTGTTCTAAATTCGTTAATTGAAACAAAAACATGTAAGTATTATTACATAGTTATTTTATTAAAATTGCTATGCATCAAATTACGAAGGCTCTAGGATCTAAATAAATCTGGTTATCTCTAACAGCATGTTTTCGATTTTTTTCAATATTTCAATGTTTGAATTATTATTTTCAGTCAAATGCCACCGAAAAAATCTAACCTCAACAACGCACGGAGCAGAGAGGCACGACGCATACGTGTTGAAAGAGCTCTTCAGTCGGCAGAACAAATCGCAACAAGAAATGCAGACCAAAGCATCAGAACAGCAGAGGGCCGAGCACATGAATCTCAAGAACAGCGTGACGAACGTCAGCGGCTGAATATTATGAGAACAAGAGTGGCACGACAACAAAACGTAGCTGCAGTGCGAGTACAAGAACGACAAAGGCAGCGAACCAGCCGCTCATTAACACGTGCATCATTTGTTCGTCTTGCTTTTGAATATGCACCAGATATTGACTACTCTACGCATTCAAAAATTGCTATCGGTGCAATGGATAAAGTATGTCAATATTGCCAGGCATTGAAATTTCAGAATGAAACACCCGGCATATGCTGCGCATCAGGTAAAGTTGTCCTGTCACCTCTACCTACTCCGCCAGAACCTTTATTATCCCTTCTTGCTGGCGATTCAGATGATTCAAAATTATTTTTGCGTAAGATACGCAAATTTAATTCTTGCTTCCAAATGACGTCATTTGGGGCAACTAAAATTTGCGATCTCGCATCCGATGGACGTAATTTTGAAACTACATTCAAAATACAAGGTCAAGTGTACCATAAAATTGGTTCATTGATGCCAATGCCTGATCAGGATCCGAAATTTCTTCAAATTTATTTTATGGGCAATTATGAAGAGCGCGTAACAACTCGGTGCCAGTATAATTTTATTGAACAAGCAGATGAAAGAGCAATTGTGACATTGCTGGAAAATTTTTTAGAAAATCAGAATCAACTGATTCAATTGATTAAAAGAGTTTCACCACGATTGCAAAATGACAACTATCAAATCGTCATAAAAGCCGACAAAGTTCCATTAGGTGAACATGCTGGCAGATTCAACGCTCCAACTCTTGATGAGGTTGCTGTTATTATGGTTGGTGATCCTGTTGACAAAAGAGCTATAAAAATTACACGGCGAGACAACACTGTTAGTACGATTTCGGATCTTCACCGTTCATATGACGCACTTCAATATCCATTAATATTTTGGCAGGGGCAAGATGAATATCACCTTAACATCAAACAGTACGATCCAAATACCGGTAATTTTCACTATTGACGATTTACTTTCCTTACTGAATGTACGTTTTTTAATTTCTTTTTTTTTTTTTTCAGGTGCTCAAAAAGATAAGAAAGTTAGTGCAATGAACTATTATGCACACCGATTGATGATTAGACATAATCAAGTCAACTACATCCATCGATATCGTCAGCTATTCCACCAATACATTGTTGATATGTATGCTAAGATTGAAAGCGAACGCTTACGATTCATTCGATACAACCAGCCTAAATTACGCTCGGAAGAATACATTCATTTACGAGATGCTGTTGTTGGGAACATCGATGGAAATTTAAACCCCAATGAAATCGGTAATGCATTCATTTTACCTTCAAGCTACATCGGCAGTCCACGGAACATGCAGGAATACATATTAGATGCGATGACTTACGTACGTCATTACGGCCGACCAGATTTTTTTATAACATTCACATGTAATCCGAATTGGAAAGAGATACAAACTTTACTATTACCAGGGCAAAAAGCAATTCATCGTCATGACATAACTGCACGAGTGTTCAAGCAAAAATTGAAATCTTTAATTGATTTTATTGTTAAATATTCTGTTTTTGGTATCACACGTTGTTGGCTGTATTCGATTGAGTGGCAAAAACGAGGTTTGCCTCATGCCCACATTTTAATTTGGCTTCAAGATAAAATCCGTCCAGAAGAAATTGATCAAATAATTTCAGCTGAAATTCCAGACCAATCAACTGACCCAGTATTATTTGATATTGTTACCAAACACATGATCCACGGGCCGTGCGGTGCTTTCAACATGACATCACCATGCATGGAAAATGGAAAATGTAAGAAAAATTTCCCAAAGCCGCATACGAATGATACTATCACGGATATTGACGGTTATCCAATGTATCGGCGCAGAAACGCTGAGAATGGTGGCCATACATTTACGATGCGACTGCCGAATTCTATAAATCAAGTAGAATTTGATAATCGGTGGGTCGTACCATACTCACCATTACTTTCAAAAACTTATGAGGCTCATATTAATGTCGAGCTTTGCAGTTCTGTAAAATCAATTAAGTACATTTGTAAATATGTAAACAAAGGCAGTGATTTGGCCATATTTGGGGTACAAAATGTGAATGAAAAGGACGAAATTACACGATACCAAATGGGAAGATACATCAGCAGCAACGAAGCTATTTGGCATATTCTTAGCTTTTCCATACACGAAAGAGACCCTGCTGTCCAGCATTTAGCAATACATCTTGAAAACGGTCAACGTGTATACTTCACTGAAGAAAATGTTCTCCAAAGAGCGCTTGAGGCTCCAAAAACAACACTGACTGAGTTTTTTACATTGTGTCAAAGATCTGATATTTTTGGCCAATTCGCAAAGACATTGATATATACTGATGTTCCACGCTATTTCACATGGAACAAATCTGGTAAAAAATGGGAGCCACGAAAACAAGGAAACCCACATCCTTCCGTTACAGGAATATTCAAAGCTAAGACATTGGGGCGACTTTACACGGTGCATCCAAAGCAACGTGAGTGCTTCTATTTACGTTTGTTACTGGTGAATGTTCCTGGACCTACGTCTTTTGAATTTCTGCGAACAGTCAACGGCCGAGTATTCAATACATATCAAGATGCATGTCGTGAACTGCAATTGCTAGAAGACGATAACCATTGGGACTTAACGCTCGCTGATGCTGCGTTGACATCAACGGCCAATAACATTCGTCAGCTATTTGCCATTATTTTGACGACATGTTATCCATCACAAGCACACACTTTGTGGGAAAAATATAAAAATTGTATGACAGAAGACATATTGCATCGAATTACACGAACAGATCAATGCCAAAATACAGATTATACGCCAGAAATGTATAATGAAGCGTTATTGTTGATCGAAGATTTATGTGTTTTGATTTCCAATTTTCCACTATCTCATTATGGTATGCCATCACCTGATCGCCCAGCCACCGACTTAGTCAATACCGATTTACAACGTGAAAAACAATATGATCATCGTAATTTAGCAACAATTATCGTGAACAGTGAGCCATTACTGACAGCAGAACAAAAAATTATTTATGATCGGATTATGGTGACTGTTGCTGCTGAACAAGGTGGTTTTTTTTTCTTGGACGCACCAGGTGGAACCGGTAAGACTTTTCTAATATCGTTGATTCTTGCTAAAATACGATTACAACATAAAATCGCATTGGCAGTCGCATCGTCTGGCATTGCGGCTACTTTGCTAGATGGTGGGCGAACGGCTCATTCAACATTTAAGCTGCCATTGGACATTCGTAATAAGCCAAACGCATTATGTAATATAAAAAAGAATAGTGGAATAGCTACAGTGTTGCGAAAGAGTTCAATCATAGTTTGGGATGAGTGCACAATGGCACACAAATATTCACTCGAAGCATTGCATAGAACTATGCAAGATTTAAAAGGCAACGATAAACTTTTCGGTGGTGCTATCTTGCTATTGTCTGGTGATTTCCTACAGACCTTACCGGTTATACCTCGCTCTACGTTCGCGGATGAGATCAATGCATGTTTGAAGCAATCATTCTTATGGCGAAGTGTTGAAACGCTTCGATTGACCATAAATATGCGCGTACAATTGCAAAACGATCCACCAGCACAAATATTTTCCGAACAATTACTAGATATTGGGAACGGTAAAATAGAACTGCGACCAAATACACAATGCATTAAACTGCCTGACAATTTCTGCACTGTTCTTCAAGGAAAAAATGAATTGATTCAGAGTATTTTCCCAGATATACAGAGTAATTATTTAAATCATAACTGGCTCAGTGATCGGGCTATTTTGGCAGCCAAAAATGTTGATGTTGACGAAATTAACTTCAAGATACAACAGTTGTTACCAGGCGATCTTATGTCTTTTAAATCAATCGATACCGTTGTTGATGAAAATGACAGTGTAAATTTTCCAAGTGAATTTTTGAATTCACTGGATATACCTGGAATGCCACCACATAATCTTCGATTAAAGATTGGTTCACCTATCATTCTCCTGCGTAATCTGAATCCACCTCGATTATGCAACGGTACGCGTTTGGTTATCAAAAATATCACCGGAAATATTCTTGAAGCAACCATTTTAACTGGAAAGTTTAAAGGAGAAGTGGTCCTGTTGCCACGTATTCCAATGATACCCTCAGATTCTACGATACCCTTCAGAAGGCTACAGTTTCCAGTTCGTTTAGCTTTTGCCATTACCATAAATAAGTCTCAAGGCCAAACAATGTCCATTTGTGGTTTAGATTTGGAAAATCCATGTTTTTCTCATGGGCAACTATATGTTGCATGTTCACGTGTAGGAAAACCGTCGAATCTATTTGTGTTAGCAAAAGACAGGTTAACCAAAAATATTGTCCATCGATTAGTGCTAAATTGAATTAAAATTAAAAGTACTTATAATTCGAAATAATATATTTTATTGTCGAAATTTGAAACTATCTGCTATACCTACCTCATTTATAAGTTCAAGTGTCAGATTTTATTTACGAACAACTTTGTAATATACTCATTGGTTAAAAAATTTATTATCAAAAAAAAAAAAAAAATTTAGAATTAATTCTTTTGTATTCATTTCTACTTAATATTAACTGTACGAACATTTTGATCAATCGTGTTCAAAGTCCTTCCCCTTCAAATCCCAATTCAGTCGATTTTCATATAAGCTTTAAGGTTTCTGTCTTCGTTCGTAATCAATAATTTCATTATATTAAGGAGTAACGGTAGTAGAAAACCAGACATCGAGATTACCATGTTTTATTACAAATGGCATCTATGTAAAAAGCTTGATGGTGTCCATATGACTAATGTTCTTCCAACTTTCTCCGTTAATAGTTTACTACCATGTAATATAACAAAAACTTCAACCACAGCAACGCGTGGTCGGGTCTGCTAGTATATATATATATATTTAGGGCGTGTTACGCATAATTGCTTATAAGCAATGCATTGTGACCAGTAATAGAGGTGGGGCATATATATTGTAATCTATAAAAGTATGAAGTATATACGTGGACATATATTTCGTAAACAACTATTATAAAATATGGAACTTTCTGTTTCTGTTTTTAATGACTTAACAACTTCAAGAATAACAGAAATAAAGCAATTATGAACATATGCAGGCTATCCCGGCCATCGCATAAATCCCTTCCTAGGAAAGAATGAAACAGAAAACGTGTTACATAATAGAATGATATTTGTAATATGTCATACTCTTGGACATCCTAGTACCTCATATACATAATATGAGGTACTAGGATGTCTTATATGACTTACTTCATACTATATATTTTCTAGTCTGTCTAAACTCCATTGTGCATCGATGTTTGGTGCACATATTTTAATTTATAGTTTCGGGGGCCCCAAGACAAAAGGTTTTATAAGAATAGAACAATAACCATTAGAATCTATTTTTGTAACTTTTTGTTTAATTTCATTCAAATAAGTGAAAGACCAAAATATGGGAAATCCCAGTAAAAAAAATTAAATACTTTATGACAAGTGTTTATGTTGTATACCCCAAACCAAACACCTGACAAGTATGCATGCTGTTTACTGCCTAGTATTTTGTAATAGACATATTTTTACATACCTGTAACAGGAACACAGAGTAAAAAACTGATATTGTACACCTGTAACCAGTACAGTTAGTATAAATACTTGAAAAATGTTACGAAGTGCTTTTATTATGGGTATATAATTGGAATAAACTTTATTCAAGATTGTGTTTCTTTTTAAAAAAATTGAAATGATTGTGTATTACATACTGTTTATTTTATATTTCAGATTTAAGGAGACAGAAAACTCTTAACATCCCAATTAAAAAAACACCCAGTCATGGTTTGTCCAGATGAATTTTGTTTGTTTTATGGTGTAAATTTAATTGTCACACAATTCTTAATATAAAGATCATAAATTATATTTACATGCTAATTAAATGTAATTAAAATATTGTTATTGGAAATTTTTTTCATTCCTCCTTTTCAAACTTAATTAATTTTCAAATTATAATTAATTTATTTATCTAATTAGACACATTTAAACTTGTGCCAGTGTTTTTTCAGTGATACAAGACAAGTTTTCGTGATAATGCATATTTATCGCTACATTTATGTTTTTATAGTAATTTGAAATTGTAATTATGGTATTTTATTTGTTGTACTATTATAAATGAGTAGTTTCATTGACTTAATTATTATTTACATAACTTTTCTTTTGATTATTTTTATTGTTTGACACAAACACAGTTGCAAAATATTCTTACGTAAATTAATATCATTTAATTTCTAGAATCTTCTCAGTCAGTTAACACGTATTTCATCTGCTGTTGCTTGAGGTTCAGCATAAAGAGGCACAGCCGCATTGGTATTGTCAACATCAACACACATTTCTTCACTTTTATGCATTTCAATATTTTTGTCACCCAAATCCTCTTGCAAAGTATTGTCTATATCAAATGATGTATTTTCTATATTCTATAAAGTGAAATTATTTTAATTAAATAATAACAAATTATGTGTGTGTGTGTCTGTATATACATACACACACACAAACGCACGCGCGCGCACACACACACACACACATATATATATATACACACACACATATATATATATATATATATATATATATACACACACACATATATATATATACACACACACACATATATATATATATATATACATAATCAATCATTTTTGAAAAATATTTGTGATGATACAGAAAACGTGAAAAACCCATTAAAGAAAATCACATGTTAATACAGAATCATTAATGACTAAAATAGATAGTTATTTTGTTTAGTATTTCTTCATGTCTACTACATTTGAAATATATTAGGGCCAAATATAAGGTCTGCTGAATACGAAGATATGGTTTAAGATTAGTTTGCGCTTTGCTTTAACATGTCCACACATGTAAAAACATGTCTGTGAGGTGCTTAGTGGGTAGCTGCATTTGCCCGCCCGTTGATTAATAATTGAAAGTTCATAAAAACATTAGAGAAGTGGACGATGGCTAAATGAGTAATAATTTTAACACAGTAGAATTGTTACACATTTTAGCCACCCCACTCAAAAAGTTAATTCAAATTCAGAGTTCAATTTGTTAAACAATAAACTTATGCAAGATGTGAGTACTAGATGGAATTTTACATGTCCAAACACTTTAAAGAACAAAACAGAACAGTGTCATTATATATTTCCGAAAACTGTGGCACACCGAATTTCCATAACTTAAGTGAATGTTGATGGTTTTCAAAACCAGAAAGAAATTCTAATCTTATTACAACCCTTTGAAGAGAAAAAAAAGATTACCAGCTCCAGATGTATTTTTTTCTATTCTGAAGTTATAATGCATGTCACCAAAAAATACTCTTAAAGTATTACATACACAATGAGTTTACCCTAATATAGCCGAGATGAGACACACTTTAGAGACAGAACTCTGACATCGACTCGAAAGCATAGATGATGAAAGTACTCTGTACTGGCAACATTGTTAAACCCGATATTTCATTTCAAATTTTCTCTTCTGAAAATATGAAGTAATAAAAATACAATTGTTGAAGTAACAAATCAAAAGGAGTGAAGCATTGGAAAACAGTAGCAATGACAATGAGGAGAAAGACCGCAATTTCTGAACATTATGAATTTACTCGAATTTTATGCAAGATTTTGGACCTGCTCTGAATAAATTCCTTTTAGCAGGCAGCAGTATTTGACGAAATTCCTAAAATCATGTTTCCAATAAAATTACAAACTTATTTAAACGAAAAATTATGCTAACCCAATCTCAGTCTACTCGCATAGTGGACAAAAACGAAGAAAAATATGCACACTTGGCCAGTTCAGCTACTTCTGCGTACAGGGAACGTCCGTTTTCGGAGGCAAGAATGTTTATGAAAAAAACTTCAAAGTTTTTAAAGACAGAACAAAGAGTGTAGTAGTCTAGTTTTCCTTCACCGCAATTTATCTTACACAATTTTTAAGTATAACTTTTGTATATCTGGTACATTTTTTTTGTGGCTTCAGATTAAATTTATTCTTGATTATTAAGATTTCATGGCAAAGTAATATAAAATTTAAAAAATATAAAAGGCGTCTTTTCTTTATATTTGTTAATCATTCGGCGATTGAACGAATATTCGCCAAATACGAACATAGAAAGATATGCTGAACATCCCGAATACCGAATATTTTCCAAACATTCGGCCCATCTCTAAAATATATGTATAAATTATGTTCTGTGGATTCATGGATATTTTGCCAGCCATTTTAGACAAATGTCCAATTCCATACAAATAGAAATAGTGAAACATTATTATGATCAATCCACATGATCGAGTTGCTTATGGGTCTATTATTTATAAGTGGTGCAATCATATTAGAGGTAATATAGCTCTAATTACATTTCAGATCAAAAAGAACATTTAGCAAAATCAAATTGCATGCAATAGTGGAAATGACAAGTTTTTGATTTTATATTAATCCATTGTTACACTCGTCATCAGTCATAAAATTAATATAGTGCTTATAAATAAAAAAACTATTTAAATAAGTAAATTTTTGTCATAAAAGCTTTTTTAAATATGTACTTAAAAATATACTGTAATAATTTTTACCATGTCGTAATTTTGTCCCATATTGTTCTATATTTATTAACTTCAATTTTTTACTGTATTTTGGTCCTATTTGCATATAATTCAGAACATTGTAAAGAGAATTAACAAATTTCTTTAGAGCCATATTGCAATATATTGTGAACAAAAATGAAATCACCATGATATGATAGACGGGATACGAGACAAACAAAAAATATTATTTTTATGTAGCAGCTCAAACTATGCGTTAATTTAAAATCACAAGATTAATAAACCAAGATAACGTAATCTCTGTCAATATTCCCTACGTCTAATACAATGTAATATAATTGGCCTTTATCCTCCAATTATCACGTTAGTTAAATAAGTGTTATTGCAATGATAGTGTAGATAGTATTAACTGCATCTTTACACATAGCTTCTCCCTTGTCAACAGAATGAGTGGTAATTTTGAATTTTTTCAGTGTTTCACACAATCTCGTCACTTGGCGATATATATTTATTTAACTTTCACATGTTGCTTCATCTATTTTGAAAAATGTAGGATAAATTCAGATTAACAAGTAAAAGGCTTAAAGGAAGTTAATCAAAAGCTTTACAGTAATTAACATTTGTTTTTTAAGAAGCATTGTATTATAAAATAGCATTGTATATCTATTCAGACAACAAAGCACTTTCCTCATTGAATAATTATTATTGTCAAAAATTGAGCAGGAGGATTTACAAGTTATTAACCCAACTTAATTACCATACAACAGATTTTAGGTATAGACAGATACTGCCTTTTCGCAAAAAATACTATAACAATAGTTTTGTAATTTTGCAACAATGATTAGTTTTAGTCACTATGTGTCAATAATATTTTTTATTTGTTTCTGTCCGTTCATGATGGTTCCATTTGTGTTCATTGGATAGTATTTAGTGGCCCAACGCTGCAGGTCTCTTTTTCGGCAATTAGCAAATGTAGGTTTATACAGAAAATGTTTAAAAAACAGAGTAGATTCGTTTTGAGCAGATAATTTTGGAGCACGATTAAATCATTAGCAACTAGACAAATATAATTTTAATAGAATCTTTAAATATGCCGACTATAACATTAACAAAATTTGATTTAATTGTATTCACGATTTTGTAATTCTTACTTACTATAAGACTGTTGATGTAGATACTGTTGTTAATTCTCCCATACTATACATATTGGCAATTATTTATTATAAAATCACACTTTTACCTCCCTTACAGCAGGAATTTTCTCAGTTCCACTGGAGGCTTCTCTTGGAACGCGTCCTAGTGTACTGATGTTGCACCATGGTTGGCAGTTTTCATAATAATTTATAACAGTCTCATGATAATGTTCTGAAAACTGATCAGCGGCTACTACATCAAGTTCATCGCAACCATACCTTAAAAACCAAATAAAAATTGGTATATTACTAACTTTTGCCACTAGTTCTATTCTTTTATATAATGTAAACTCTAATTTCTAGATTCTATAAGTCTTTGTTCTCTATGAATAGCATTTTTATGATTTTTATAATTAACATCACAGTAAATGAAATATTTGCACTAAAAGTAACATTGCAATAAGAGAAATAAATAGATTAAATTTAGGTATAAAGTTAATTTCAAAAATTTATTAAAATTTTCAGCTCCCTCAATATATGAGAAGTATAGGCTACACAAACTCTACTATCCTTGTATTACAGTTTCAAAACTTTTTTATAGTGGTTATTTACGTTGCACTAGCCTTTGCCTTCTAATTCACTCTCATAAGTTTTATTTAAAACCTACTATTTACATATGACAGTCCTCTTTTAACTAGAAAAAAACGAATTAATATCTTAAGCTCCACTTAAACTGAATCGCTGTGAACGTCTTGACAATTCCTATTCATCAGTTCTAAAGCCCGCGAACACGGTTCTTACTACATAAGTGCTAATAATTGAATTTCAAATTCTTTAGTGAATACATGATTAGAAAAAAGCCACCTAGATTTCGAGCATCATCTCAATGAAAATAAAAGTTGTCTTGGCTTCTGCTCTATCCCAAAGGGAACGTGATCTTGATACAATAGTTTTCAAATATATTAAATTAGTATATTGAATATTTTTAGAAAGTGCACAACACTGAAGGATTTATATAAAAGTATGATTTTCTTTATTCTAAGTCTTACAAAAATTGTCATAAATAAAATATTTATACTAAAATAAGAATATCACACAAATATAGCACTAAAAAATTTGACACCGAGTTATCCTTTCAAGTTTAAAGATAATATAACTAAACTTTTTTAAATGTTGACAGCACAAAAATAAAGTTGGTTTCAACCAATACAAGTAAGAAAAACTTATCTTGATTGGAATAGAAGTTAGAGTAACTATACGACAGTATAGTTATAACGACCAAAAGAAAATTTGTTCTAACATTTTTATCGATTTTCGTTTATAAGTTTGTTATTTTTGGTTCTACGACTAAAATTGTAGAGAATTTAATTTGCAACAAAAAAATGTTTTCACAACTTTTCTGTGGGACCAATACTTTGCTAGATAAATCATAAAAACCATCTGCATACCTTTTTCCAAGATGGCGGCCGCGGGACAAGGGTTGCGACCCGACAAACTTGGATTTAACTTTACACTGACCCCCCTTGACATGTAAAAAATAAAATTGTGTCCTCTGACATATGCAACCCCAAATATAACTTTTGGACTACCAGCAAAAAACAATAAAAAGCAGTGACATAAAAGTGCAAATTTTTTTTTGACCATGACAGAACGCTTGTACATGTGCCAACAGTCACCGATGTCACTCTGTTGCACAATATGTCGACATAAAAAATTATATTTTTATAATTTCATTTAAATTTTGCTTTTGATCATTAATCTGTTTCAGTAACAAAATACAGATTTATTGATGAAAAAATGCAATGATTATATGTGAGACGTGTGTGTGTGTAATTTCATTTGGGTCTAGGTCAGGAAAGCGGCTATAAACCATGAATAATACGAATAATGAAAAAAAAATGACACAATTATAATCACATATAATTATTTTTATAATGACAGGTTTTATATGGCAGTCAAGTAATTAGAGATAGAATTAAAACACTACTTGATTACGATTTGTGCAGAAATCACCCACTTTCCGTCATTAATATGAGCCTTAGGCCATGGGTAAAAATCAAAGTGGCAATGACAATTATCTATAATTTTTTACTAAATCACATTAATATGTATCTACTGACATAAATATGATTAATTTATTTCAGTATATAAACAGCTATCAAAATAGATACAGCTATAAAAAAAACCTATCAAAATTACTCATTTTACAATGGACAATAATTATATTCACAACTATGTGTGAATGTACGCTAGAAGTATGAAAAGTTTTTTTATTATTTTATGCTGTAACAGTGGCTTTACATTAAATTAAAATATATGTCATTATTCAAATAATTTGAAAAACATCTTCTGCCTCCAAAATTTTAGATTCTGCTGAAAAATTCCAGTAAATTTGTATTTCTATAAATGAATAATTTTAGTGTAAATTAATGATAAAGGGGTGTTAAATCATACTCAATGTGTAAATCATAGATGTGAGACTTCAATTCAAAATAAACAATCATAAATTTATAAAAAGAATATTTTCAATTTGCTCCGAAACACAACATGGACACTTGTCTCAAATTTAGGAATTTTGTTTAATTCCAATTTGGTTTTATGGCCCCTAATCTTGTGTTTTTTTTTGAGCACTTAGAAGGGGCAGCTTCTATCGTGATCCTTAAAGAGTGTTCTATACCTTGGGTATGGTACGGTAATCATAAGAAAAACAGATGATTCCAACAAAATCAAATCCTTTTTGCCAATTTATTATATCGATGTAGTCTGATGCATTAAAATTTATATCTGGTACTTCGAAAAGCTTTGCTTCGTAAGTTTTAGCCATGCTACGTGTCTTCAATTTGCACCAAGTTATCAGTTCACAAATGTGTCTCCTCTCCTCAGTAATCATAACAAATAAGACACTCTCAAGGATTGCAAAATAGATATTACGCTGAATAACAGGATCGATAACTTTTTAAGTTCTTCTGGCAGGTTCTGAAGGCCATAATAATATAAAAAGATACTGTGTGCCATGTTTGCATAATCTTGATTAAGAACCAAGAGCGAGTGTATATTTTAACTAGAAGTGTAGCCAAAGTAATCAAGGCTGGTAATTGTATTTTTGTGGCTACGTAGAGATATAGCATGTGTGAGCCAACTGGTATGTGACATTTTGCCTGGATATTTATTTCCCAGATCTGGAAAATAACCTGATAGTATTGCTGAGACAATTTTGTTCAATTATGCCCAGTGATTCACAACAACTACGCTAGCAGCTTGAATTTCTGGAGTTTTATAGGATTCGGCTTCATGATGTCAGATACCATTCCATATGATGATTGCAGATCTTCCGTGAGCAGTATCGTCTAGGTGCATAGTATGGTAAAACGAGTAATTAGGCAATTTGAAAAAATTCTTATCAGTGAAGGAGTTTCAGAAATGAGTAAGATGTCAATTTTTAGTAATAAGACGGTTATGAATTTTAAGAAGTCCTAAAAATTTTACCTTAACTGACATTTTGCACATCTACTTTTATACTACTTTAACTCTATATATACTTTTACATGTCACTAGTCATCTTTTAACACAATTGTATCCATTAATATCAACATTATGCTCTTCCAATTAGAGCAATTTTGACAGGTGTAAATTCCCAATAAGAGAACTTTTAATCACATCATGCGCCTATACAAAGATATAATTATGCAACAAGTAATAATTAATTTTGTTGAAGTCTGGTGGGCTGGGTTTTTTATATTTTTTCAGATGAGCAATTTACTTTTCAAAATATGAATGGAACTGTTGGCATGACTTGTTGATAGTACCCTTTATTATCAAAATGGTTATTAACAGAGTAGCGACTGGAGCGTTATTACCAGGCAGACATAAAATGAACTCTTTTATTATATTGTGTACTTGGGATTAATAGTTTAAAAATGTTTGAATAGATCTACTCAATTTTCGGCTATCGTGGTCAGGTTCACACATTCAAATACTTCTAATTCTATGTCAAACGAATACCGCTCCATTATGTATTTTTTACTTGTCTTATAAAATTCTACTGCCATTATTTTCGCATATTCCTCATTTACAACATAATTTTTCAGTAATTTCAACAATCTATTACAGCCTGGGGAAGAATGAATGAATTTTGTGTCAACTTGTCTTTAAGCTGATTAATTTCCTTTACGGTCTCTATTGCAGGCACGGATTGTCCCTCGATTTTCAACAGGCTTGATAAAACGTAGATGACACAAAAAATAACCAAACTTCAGAGTTGGGATTTTCAAAAAAATTCTCTTAACTTATTTGGGTATGTTCAGGAAATAATTTTTTCAAAGGTTGAAACCTTTTCAAAACTCTCTTCAGTATAGGCATTAGCACAAGCCATCTAGTTTTATTGCAGCTTAGAATTTTCTGATATTCTGTGTCAGCTGCATTACAAAATTCTTTGACAGGTTCTATGCAAACACTATATATGCAGAAAGATTAATAATTTTTTACAATAATGGATTCAAAATCAGCAAAAGACAATCAATAGCTGTTTTGATCGCATGGTGGATTATGTGAGTTCCACATCCAATTCCTATGAGACTCCTTCCGAGAGACTCATACAATTTTGTGTAAACATTATTAACACCTTTTCTATTTTTTTTCCTCCAAAATTACAGGTTGTATTATCTCCAGAAAATGGCACAACTTTTCGTTCGTTCTGTTCGTTTATTTTTTATTACCTGCATCAAATAATCCTTCGTGTGGTAAAAAATAGCAGACTAAGGTTGGAAATAATTTAGCAGAGCCATGATTTGAAGCATCTGTTAAAAACTTATACAATTAGTTTCCCAAAGGTGTTTCTTTAATCTGTGTGTTACTAAAGGCATTATTAACATCTCCACAACAATGACTTCATATGTCATATATGCGCACAACATTTTTGTTCGAAACAGATTTGTATTAAGTTAGAAGCGCAATCATTGGAGTCAAAACTGTGATTTCCTTGCACCAATCACCTCCTACCTTCAAAATCTTTGAAAGTTTGTGAATCGTTTTTTTAAAGAAATGAAGCATGTGGAAAGGATCTTGAAATGGCAACAGGTCGGATAATCTGTGTTTTTCTGAATGTAAATGTTTCTCAATATAGCTGGCACCACCATATGTATCATTAAAATCTGTGCACCATCTTTCATATGTGACGTTTGTGGGAGCGCTTTTTGTTTTATAAACAGAAATTAGGTTTGCAAATTAATATTAAAAATGCACTTGCTTTTTGTAAGCAATATAAAATCTCCTATAATCACATAAAAATGATTGTCCTTGCCGTGTTGTGTTGGGATGATCACAAGGCATACGGCCTTTGATGTCGTGGCGCACCACGTGGACCTGGGTTCGATTCTCGGCCGCTTGTTGAGTGGGGCTGGACTGGTATTCTGGTTGGCTGTAGGAGATTGCTCTTGTAGTAACAAGTCGGCTATATGTATCAATTGGATACATTACAGTACATAAAACAAATACTAATCAGTTTCTGCCACATCAATTAGCCTTTGGTTCGTAAATCAAGTGCCCATCCACTCTCACTTGTCTCGACCCTAGCTCATCACGGCACCTTTACATTCACGCTAGAAACTGCATGCGCAGTACGGACCCACATCACAAAGTGGGTGACAAGGCTTGCTTCCTACTACATTTTTTTATTTTATCAAAGCAGGGCATTGTTATGTATTTTGGAGACGGCGTTAACAAGTCGAATTTCGTATGCAGCATATGTGCCTTTTTCATCGGTCTTATTTAATTAGTACGGTGACTTCTTTAATTTATGTACTGTATCTGGTTTGCATTCAAGACCTTCAGATGGTGTCGGTTATATATTTTCTTTAGTCACCTTATGAGAATGCTGTGGTGATGTTGAATTGTACCACCTAAAGATTTTGACAGTAATAAGTGTATGAAACCATACCTGATTATAGGGGAAAATGCTTTGTCATAGCCAATACCTTTGTGCATATTCTATTGCAGTCATGATTTGTACCCTGAATCAGTTGGCTCATCTTTGGTACGAAATACACATTTGCACCCTACTAGTTTTACATCTTGAAGTTTTCTTACTAATATCTGTTTTATTCAAGTTATAAGAATCTAGTTATGTTCTTATTGACATCTTCCAATTTTAAGACTCGTCTGACTTCATTGCTTCTTGATAGTTTAGTGATGTGAAGGTGTGCTATCTGTTTTCTATGATTGTCTTGTATTGTTTTGGTTTATTTCTTGATCTTAGTGTTATGTTGAAAGATCTCAGAGTTTTTATTCTTATAATTGGTGAATACAAGCTCTGACATGATGACAACTTGTTTTAAAACGTATCCTCGCCAACAGATTCACAATTCTTCATATTAAACGTATTTTTTTAAAGTGAACTTCCACGTAGAATAATTACCATGACCAGTTAACTTTTCGATTAAAGTTAGTGAATTATTTGAAGATATTTTTATCTTATTTCATTGTTGGTAGTTCAACAATTTGCACGTTCGTATGTTATATAGTTTTGAAAGCTTCCTTGGTTTTTAAATGTTGAACTTTTTGACGCTAAGGCTACTAAGCCCATAAACTGTTGAATTAATTTTGAGTTGAACTATATGGATGGTTGTTGAGATATTCCTTGATGAGGAATCCAGGTAAATAGCCACAACTGTTGATGTCACCAAGCAGAAAAGATAGTGCAGTGACGGAATTACTGTTTATATACCCTCAACCATAGACTGCAAGGATCGTATAGGAAGGGACGACATTAGTATAGACTAAATATTTTAACAGCACATCGTCCATCATCAACTTTACATCGTCCTTGAAATGTTATAAGGAATATATGAAATTGTTTTATATAAACCTACTTATTTCCATTGTAAATTACTTAAAAAAAAAACAATTCTTTAACCAATAAAGATATTAAAATTATGGTTACTTGTTATGAGTCATCTTAACAAATATTGGTAAATACTGTTACGATACTAACCATTTGATTAGAAAGTGTAGCTGACCCCCAAATAAACTGGCTGCTAATATGCGTTCAGGTGGAAGAGTTCTTGCTAGACCTTTTGGTTTCTCTATTTCCTGTAGTATTGAAATAATGTGAAGACAATAAAATGCGTAGGCAAACTATGATAACATTTTACTTTGAAATTGATTTTCCCTTTTCCTGCCACTATAAATGAAATTATTAATATTAGATATTCATGATGATTTACATATACATATTCAAACTACTATATATATATATAATTATATATATACACGGTGTCCGGAAATAAGTGTCGGACAAAGAAAGACGTTATTCGTTGAGTGGAATACAGTTGATTGTCGTTAAAATAAAATTTAAAAGATGATTTTTTTCAGAAAATTAAAAATAATTTTCATAATTATTTGTCATCTTTTTCGTCCACACAATACTTGCACACATAGCGCCACTCAGGGGAATAACCCGCAAACAGCTGCGAAGATATCTAGCTGTCCAGGTAAGCACCGCATTCCAGGCAAGTATTGGGTGTGTTAAAAAGAGTTATGCGTAATATTTTTTTTGCACTTAATTAGAAAAAGGGCATGTTTTATGTTTTATTTCAATGATAATTTATCCCTTTATAGCCAACGAATAACGTCTTTCTTTGTCCAACATCTATTCCCGGACACCATATATATATATACAGTGTAAACTCCATTTAACGCCACTCGATTTAACGACAAACTCCCTGAAGTGTCGAAATTATTTGACTCTGATTGGTTTACCTTGTTGTCCATACAATGATACACTCTAAGTAGCATCACACCCAGTGCTTGTAGATGCTGATATGAATGGCACAGAAAAATGCAAGCTGGTTGTAATAGGCAAATCAAAAAAATCCACGGTGTTTTAAGATCCCTAAACAATTGCCAGTCACCTATAAAGCTAATAAATCAGCCTGGATGACAAGTTTTTTTTTTTTGAAGAATTGTGAAGGTGGGCTGCAGAATTAAAGGGACGAAAAATCTTGCTTTTTGTCGACAACTGCCCTGCTCACACTCTTATATCTAACCTTCAAAACATAGAGTTGGCATTTTGATGATGAAAAGTCTCAAGGGTCACTACAGAAGGAAACTATCAATGGAGCTGGTTGAATCTGAGGATAAAACTTCTATTAATATGCTGCATGCAGTAATTTTTTTATTCAAAGCCTGAGAAGAAGTGACAGCAACAACTATACAGCACTCTTTTGGTCATGTCGGACTTTGTACCAATTCTGCGAGTGATGAGGTAGAAATGGAAGTTTGAATGTGAAGATGACATTCCATCAATTGAGTGGCTTCAACAGTACAACATGCCACAAAATTTCACTGAAAATCTACAAATCTACATACAAGTAGATGACAGCCTGGCTACAACAGCTTCACTTAAAGATGAAGAAATTCTGGATTCGGTGAGAAAAACTCAGGAACAACAAGGAGATGAAGAAGATGAGACGAATAATCCTGAGCCTCCACCAAGCATTAAACAAGCACTCGATGCAACGAAATTATTAAAAAAATACTTTTTGTATCACCAAGTTGATCCCACAGTATCCCAAGATATGAATAAAATATATGAGAAAATACAGTAGATTTCATTTATCTTGGCTGTATACCTTGGCTGTAACGACCATTTTTCTATATTGACGTTAAATCTTAAGTCCCTTGAATTTAAAGCATATACTCTTTCTACATCGACTTTGAATGTAACGCCGAGTTCGGGTGTAATGACTGTTTTTAATGAGTCATTTGTAACAAATTTCTAGAAAATCAAATTACGACTGGACTTGGCGGCCAAAGTCACAAAGAGCTTTCTTATCTTTTGTTTACATCCACACAGATAGTTGTTTATAGATATTAGCTAGGTAGGTAGGTAAGCGTGTACGTTTCAGAGGTAAAATGATTCAGTTACAAAGTGATAGACTGAGTAACAACTATGTTTAGTAAACTTTTGAATAAATATGGCTCCTAGACCCTCATTCGCTGTTAAAGAAAAGGTGGAAATCATTTCAAAATTGAAAAATGGTGAAAACAATACTGATTTGTGCAAAGAATACAAAGTTTCCCATTCAACAATATCTACGATGTGGACAAACCGTGATAAAATATTAGAATGCTTTGAATCAAAATCTTTGAAAATTAAGAAAAACCGTAAACCGACGCATCAAGATGTCGAAAATGCCCTCCTAGTGTGGTTCAAAGTTCAAAGAAGCCACAATGTACCTTTGAGCGGTCGTCTGTTGCAAGAAAAGGCTAATCATTTTGCCAGACTGTTTGGAAAAATGGATATTGAGTGTTCTGAGAGCTGGATATACCAATTTCGATATATCGATACGCAATATCGCAGTAGGCAAAGTATGTGGAGAAGCTGCTAGTATATGGCAAAGTGACTGTGACAACTGGCTAAAAACAGTTTTCCCAAAATTGACTGATAGCCAAATATGGAACTCTGACGAGACAGGTTTGTTTTTTAAGTTAATTAGTTGAAATTTAAAGGGGAAAAGTGCGTAGGTGGTAAACTAATGATCATAGGCAAGGCAAAAAAAACCCAGGTGTTTCAAAAATTTTACATCTTTGCCAGTTGATTACGAAGCAAATAAAAAGATTACGATTACGAAGCAAATAAAAAGGTCTAGATGACTTTAGAGATTTTTTAAAAAGTTCTACGGAAATGGGACTCCCAGTTAAGAGGTAACAAAAAAAAGATCATTTTATTTATTGACAATTGCCCAGCTCATCCTAAAATTGAGAATCTGACTAACATAAAAGTGGCATTTTTACCACCAAACAATACATCAGTGATTTAACCGATTGATCAAGGGATAATTAAAACCCTCAAAAGTCATTATTGGAAGATTTTAGTACAGAAAATAATGGGGGACATTGAAAAACGGCAGGCCCATTTTCCGTTAATCTTTTAGATGCCACTGAAATGATAACTACGGCATGGGCTCGAGTGATTCTAGATACGATCAAAAAGTGTTTTCTACGTGCTGGGTTCTGTAAATCTTCAGATATCACAACAATTGATGACGACTCCGATGATGAATTGGACATACTATTAGCACAGTTCACAACATCGTCAAGTGAAACAAATTTGTGGATTGGGAAACATATGTTGACATAAACATTGACAGTGAACTTATCATTGCTAGCAGTATGTCCGATAGTGAAATTATTGAAACTGTTGTTCCATCACATACGGCGTTTGATGAGGAATATGAGGAGGAAGAAGATTGCAAGGAATATGAGATTCCTACAACTAAAGATGTGTTGTATCTAACCTCAAAAGATATTGTTTATTTGATGGTAAAAGTATATTATAGACATTGAACGAGTAATGGAAATAGAATACACCCTACAGCGTACACTAGCCCAAAAAAATAACACAATATTGTAAATGTGCCAATGATTTAGTTAATCATGTGCAAATACATACTTTCAACAATAAATGAGTATAAATAAACTGTATACATATGTGTCTGTATCTCTTTAGCTTTGCTTGTTACAACTTCTGGATATACCGACGAAATTACGTGGCCCCTTCAATGTCGTTATATCTGAAATCCATTGTACAATTAAATTACTGGTGCGGCAAAAAATGTCAGGCGAAGATAACAGACCATACGCAATAAGCGTTGTTATTTGTATCAATATTAATGTTTGTTGTTTGTAAATGCTATAGTTTATTAGTAAATAATATTATAATAGTAAAATATGTAACATTGATTTTTCTTCTCTCCATTTAACAACAACTCTCAATAACGCCATAAAATGCATAGTCCCTTCAGTGTCGCTACATAGAGTTTACACTGTACACATATATATATTTATATAAATGATTGCATATTATAATCAGAGGTCGGATTCCGGGGTCATTTCAGGGCCGAAATGAAGAAACGTCGTAACATGATTTGAATTTATTTGGCGTTAATTTTGTAGAAATTCATTATTCACAATTAAATGAAACTACGTGATGTAGTATTAAGAAAGTAGAAATAATACTACATCACGTAGTTTCATTTAATTGTAACATGATTTATTTAAAAGTAAATTTTAACTTAATTGAATGTAAAAGGTTATTTTCATTATTTTTTTAATCATAATCAGCAAGTAGTGATTTTTGGGACATACCAAGGCCGGACTGAGAGATCATTTTTTTATTTAATCTAACCTCCTTATAAAATTTCTCCCCGTTTTCTACTTGAATTGAGTTTGAAATAAACTGTTTTAATATTTTATATGCCTGAAAAAAATACATAATGGTGTTCAAAATAAAATTTTTTTTGCTAGAAAATAAAGTACAACATAAAAATAAATTTTACCTCAGATATTGCTCTATGTACTTTTTGATCAGTTCATATTTTTTTAAATTTTAATTTTTGGAAAATTAGACAGTGCAATATAAAAATTAATATTTAGTATCAGTTTCCTTATTTCATAGTGTGTTCTATATGAAAATTGTCATGAAAGTATTCTGTGGATGAAACGTTAACTTTTTTTCATTTATTTCTCAACCACATTTCCGTTATGTGAATATAAAAAAATATTGAAATAAATACTAATATTTTTGGAAAAAGTCAGAATATTGACTTTGTATAAGGTAAAAATGTAAAACAATATATACTAAAAATAAATTCTAAGACATTCTCTGACGTATGCATGTGAGAATATTCTTTTGATCTGCTCGCCGTTGCAAATACGCATATATCAAACTTAATCCTAAATTATGGAGAAATTCCATTCATTTTGCATAGAGAAATTCCATTCATGTTTTTGTTTACATTTTCTTGAAATATGTTTACAATTATACGAGCCATGTTCACAATTCTGTAAAAGATCGTCATTGGCCAGTGCTTACTATTACGGGACACATAAGGTGCACTCAATTCGTCAACAACGTCTATTTCTGCTTTTGTTAAATTATAGAGTGTTATAAATTCCGATTTTTTCTGATCTCCAGTGCTGTCATCGTGATAAAAGGTGTATGTTTTCAACTACTAGTTTTTTTCTTTTTTGCGCATATGAGACCAAAGTAATAGCCTTCTGGAAACCGAACATTGAAGTTCCTGGCTCTTTTCCTGTCTTCAGAAATGCAGGTGTAATACATATTTTATTTTTGCGAACTGTTCCGGTGGAAGTCAGTCTATGCTTAGTCAATAAATGCATCATCAATTCTTGGCTGGTAAACCAATTATCAAAAGTCAAATTGCAGTTTGACTTGGATATGAGCATAATCAGTCTTTCCACTACAACAATGACGATATTATTCAGAGCGTGCTGCTTCAAGGCTGCTTCCCAGCATAAACTTCTCAATTGAAAACGTAGAAAATTTTAGCATCAACAAGTGCCGGAATTGTTATGCCATACTTAACAGGTTTGCTAAACGCCAACAGCATCTCGTCGCTGCATAAGCATATATGAGAAATATATGCTTCTCGGCAGCATCAAACAAAATGGTCAAAGAACCTTTTTATATGAGTAATGTTGTTAATTTTCCTTCGTTTTTCCCTCGTAGCTTTGTCATTAAACTGTATACAATTTTGTAAAAAGTAAAACCTTTGTAATTATGATCGTTGTTGTTCGAAATATATTGACTCCTATTCAATCAGTCCTCTACAAATCTTTTAGACTTTGTCAGCTTGTTTTACCCAGACCAGTATTGTATAGCAAGTCAATAAATGAATCAAGTTCAGTAGACATTGTTTTTTTCATGTAATATAGATTTTTGGGCTCTTTGTATCTTGCTTGTCATCTCATGATTTCTTCATTGGTATGTATCAATATAGCACTCTTCATTTCCTCAGTAAAAAAGTATTCCAATATTCTGTTTAAGTTTTCGCTTCTTCTTCTAATCCTTTGACTCAGTACGCTCATCAATTATATTTTCTGACAGAATTTGTATATGTGTATGTGGCGCTTTCTTGTACCATATTTGACCATTTTTAGATTTGTAATGAGGTGAATGAACTTGGGCCAATGAGCGACGCGTCTTCAAAACTAAAAAAGAGGGATACTATTGTCCAACTCCCAATCACTGCCACTTTCTACTTGATAATTATTTAGCTCCTGTTCTGTGATCAGATTCCAGATTGCGTTCACTGCAATGATCAGACACCTCTGTCGAGCTTGTTTCATTAGAAGAATTTTCTAATACATCGTACAACATAGACTCAAGTCTTTTTTCACCACTTATCTCGTTCATATTTGTCAAACACCTAAAAAGAAAGTAATAAATAAAAAAATATACACAAATAATTTTGTCATGAAACGTACCAAAATATATGTCACAGGGTGTCGCTTACCCACAGACGTGTGCACGCTTGTATCTCGAGCGGCAGCTAAAGCAACACAATCTAACGATCACACCACTGTACCCTCCTGCACTACGTCAATTCCAGCTACACGAAGCCGTTAAAATAACATTTTGAAAAATAAAAAAATAACTTTAACGAAAACAATAGGTGGGATATGTCACACCTCATCACACTCCCATCGGATTAAGTACTTGAAAGCACCTTGCCTTCAAAAACACTTTTTGATATTATTTATAAACTCATCTTGGTTCGTCTTTGAATCTATTTCTGATTTCTTCAGCAATGGACAATGTTAGTAATACGTTCGTCTTAATTTTATGGCCCGCGTCATGCCTAGCTTATAGAATTCCTAGTAAAAATAATTATTTTTATAATTTTTTTCAATATCACCTTACCATTGCAATTTCAGGCTTTTTTTAAATATATGCTTTATATAGGCAAGCAGAAGGTTCGTTTGTTTTCAAGGTCATAATAGTTATGTTATGAATTGTTCATCCTAGAAAGGCAGTAGTTTCATCCATGGAAACTCAAAAATTCCTCACACACCTGTGTGAACTATTCTTCGTACACTTTATTAAGAACCGATTTTCTTAAAGAGGACTCTTCAGGAATGGAAAATTTTTCAAAATGAATATTATTATAATTTACCATAGGTAAATTTTAATATATGTATAATGATCGATGGAATGATGATTTTAATATATGTTTAATGATCACAGCCAAATTGTAATTAAAATCCATTCGATATGTAGATCTCTGCATATTTCTTAAGAAGACACACCGGAGGCCCTCAAAAAATTCAAAATTTTTCGAATTACATACAAAGTCATAGTCAAAGCGACACGGTTATTTCTTTTCTTCAGGATAATTATATCTAAATATAGTGATTTATTGATAAAGTTATTTCTTTTCTTCTTTGGTAATTAGTATTATAAATTCACATCAGAATACTCTGAAGATTTTGTATTTCAAATTGATGGTCAGTTCTGGATTTCAATTATAAATTCTTCAGTATCGAAATCCATTTGTACAAAAGCGCATGTATGCCTACGACCTAACTCGATGGCGGGTGACTGCAAACTAAATGCAGTGTGCATAGCAATAGGGCGGCAGACTGGCAGCCAAGCCGGAGCTCTTTGAGTGATCAGACCAGTTTGCGGGCAGCCGCATAACTGGGCAAATATAAATACATTTGACATACACTTTATTACTGGTCAACTGAAAGGCAGGTGGCAATATGGCTACCAAGGTGGCTTTAAACACATCAGAGGTCATATTGCAGCATCTCGGTCAACGTAACTTATCGTCATTCTATGAAAATTGTTGCCTATTTCTTGCTTGTTGGGTTTTTATTAGATCTTTACTATCTTTAGTAGTCAGAGTCACTTCTACATTGTTTTTTCAAGTGTTGATGTGGTCATAGTATTATGGTGGTCTTTTTTTAAAAAAGGGAATATCAAACTGAGCTTTTCTTAATTCAACTTTTTTAATGTGTTTTGGCCCCTTGCCATTTGAGACTATAGCTCGCCTGTCCATATTACTGAGTTTGAACAATTTGCAACATCTTTATAGTAAGCTAATGTAGGATTATCTGGGACATCATTTAACCATTCAAAAAACTCTGATCTGAGATAGGGATCCAAGCAAATTTTATGAAATGTAAAAAGTTTATCATTTTGCCACCTTTGTTGCTTCGCTACATAATGCTAGCCTAGATTTGATTAATTATCTATTTCACTCTTCACTTCAGATATTAACTACTCTGAAACTTAGAAAAGCTTGGTTTGACTTGCAATGTTTTTGAAAACTACATAGGAGTAACGTAATTATAACAAATCAAAAATTAAATCATAATATAGATGATTTGGCTGAAAGGTCTGGTAAGATCAAAAGCGTATATTGAGATAGTTATATCCATAGATCAATTTGTTAACTAATGATTTTTGGTTACACATAGTAATTAAATTTGTGATGCAAAATTTACTAACATTTTGAAACATTAAATACGTTTCAAAATATATCTGTCATATAATTACTAATTAGCCCATCTTGGGTCCAGGCACTAATTAGCAATTTATGTGAACAAATGAAAATCGAGACAGCTGCACCGCCAAAATTATGACGAAAAAATTAAAAAGTTATGAAATTTCCTAAAGGATTAAATAATTTTTTATTTACAAGTATATAAAGGAATATCAAAAAACGTTATAAAATTTTTAAAGACCATTTTCTTGCTCAATTAACAATTACTTGACAATATTTCGTGAACTATGGCAGATAAAATACTAATTTTTCATTTAAAATAATCTCAAATAAATTTCTGTATGAATCCAAATCACATAATGAATACTCGAAAAAAATTCACAAACATTGTGAAAAATGCGACATGTCATATTAGTATGTTGTTGGCATGAAAAAAAATTGTTACAGTGAAATTAATAAAGTTTTAATGTTATAACTTACTTTGTTAAATTTGGTATAAAATTCTGAAGTGGTTAATTTTCGTAATAATGAAATGATATAATTCAACATATATTACCATAATTATATAATATAATTCAAGATATATTACAATAATACCCTTTAAAACTGGACAAAATAGTATTTATTATTTGAATTGTGTACTTCCTTCGATACATAGATAACTTCTGAAATATATGTAAAGAATAAAAAAAGCTTACCATGCTAATTGTTCCATTTTCTACGAAAATCTCATAAAACAAACTGCACAATTTATGAACAATGGTCAACTGATTTTAATTATTTTTATCGCTTCGCCCTCACAATAACAGAGTCAAGTTGACTAATGCAAAATTACAGAGATTACAAGGTATCTTTCATTCGAATTTATTGTTTAGTCATTCGATATGTCAGCATGTGCAACCTTTAATTTCGAAACCGATATTGTTCCCTCGGCTCTACATCGAAGATTTGTATTTGGAGCCTATATAGGTCTCTCGGATCTGCGATCAGTTAAACTGTCTTAGATTAGACTTAATAACAATGTAATATGTACCAAAAAAAATTATGAATTAGAATCATAACTGGCGCTGAATAGTTTAGAACAGACAATAAAATATGACTGGTTCTCTTTTCCCATCTGATTAATTTGGCCGGATTGCGTAAGCTCAGCAATACCCTAAATAAGAGTAAAGGGGATGTTCACTCATGAATAAATTTTTATGATAGGAAAATGGTTATAAAATTCATGTGTTATTTTTCATTTATTTTTAGTCATTTACTTGCACACAAAGTCTAATTAATATACTCTTATATATAAGCTAAAACTCTCATGTTTTACTTTAAAGTAGTTTAAACAGCTACAATTTTTTTCCCAACAATTTGCTATCTACATACCTCTAGACATATTTTTTCATTTATGCATTTGTAAAATTTTTTTTTGACGAAATGAAACAAATTCAGCAATATGTTTATAAGTACAAAATACCATGCAATTAGTGAGGTTAGAATTATATGCTAAATTAGATTTGATTGTAATTATTATTGACTTTGAAAGGATTGATCGTTATACACGGTGTAAAAATACCGAAATACTACATTTTACTATTCAATAATATTTTTTAAATAAATTTCAGTTTAAACCATTGGAAAAAAATTATTATTGGAAAGGAAAAGTTATTGGCTTCAAATTATATCATTTTGAGGCTATGTATAGTCAGAAAAAACATCGTTTTCTTTAACCTCTCACATACTAGGAAATCAAGCGATCGTAGAGCATACTTCCATCGGGATGTGCAATATATCTTTCATATAGCAATCACTGGGAAAGAAGAGCACTTGTGTGGAGCAAAAAGTACTTAAAATCTCTGCTCTTTACAATCATTCCATAAAAATCTCATTTTTCCCTAACTTTTTTATTTTGATTACTTGAAATGTGAATAAAACCCATTCATATTGGTTAAAATTATGAAATAATGAATGACAACTTCAACCTTATTTTAGTACATTTACGTCTATTTAGATTTAAATTGATATTATATTACCTGAAAAACATATTTAAAGTAAAAAATACCTCAATATTCTTGTTTCTTTTAAATTTATCATCAAATAAGGGAATATGAGCTCTTTTCCTTCTTTCCTTCTTCTCTGCTTCCTCTTTCTTTTGCCTTGCTTCTTCATATGCTGAAATCAATTCAGGGCAGTCTAAGTTATCTTCAGGTTCCCATGTATTATCATCACTGAAAAATGTTATTAAGGAATATAATAAATAAGCTATAATTTAACTTATGTAAAGAATCAATGACGTGTATAAATACAAAATTATTGTTTTATGACGTCGTCTTACTCAGAATAACCTTTCCATTTTAGAAGATATTCCACTCTGCTATTTTTGATACGTCTATCTAATACTTTTTCCACAGAAAACTCTTCAGGTTTCCCCATCTGTGGAACCACCACCGCCTCCTCAGGACGTACTTCTTCCATGGACGATTCGGTCGGGAGGGATTCGTTAGTCACTGTCTCCATATCTGCACCTATCGGTGCATCTTGTGTTTCGTTGTCATTTTGACTGGTTTGAATTTGTGACGCTTGAATTTGAGGAAGCTCGCACGAAGAATTTGGTGGTTCATATTCAGTTCCAGAATGCCCAAGCTGTTCCATTATAATTATATATAATTGAAAAACAATATTTATAATAATTTTTATTAGACTTGCATACAAGTTGTTTGCATGCATTTAATACATTATCTAAACCAGTTTAGTATATTATCTTTATCTTAGATTATATAGCGTTCGTTCTCTCCAGAGAGAACCTTTGCCAACGTCAAGTGTGGAAAAAAGGCTATGGCAACACTGATTAAATCAAATTTCGGATATTTGTCATTGTTGCTTGATAACAAAAGAATAGACTATACAATAAAACAAAAACTAAATAAGAAGTTGGCTACAATTAAACTAAAAGAAGAAAACGACATTATAATATACAGAAAGTACAAAATAAGTATATACAAATATATAAACTTAAAAAAATAAACATGAACATAAGTATAAAAATTTCTATATTTTGATGTCGTTCTTTCTTATGAACTGAATGATTAATCCTAAAATGGGTTTGTTGGCAATAAATAAAAGTGATCTTATGTTGATGGGCAATTGAATTTTATATTTTAATAATTTGGAAACAAACGAAGGAAATCTATTATCTAATGGACATGAAAAAATGAGATGATTTAAATCGCCTTCTCCAAACCCGCAATCGCAAATTGGAGACTCTCTGACCCGCAGTCTAGCCAAATGAGTAGGAATAGAATAATGACCCAAACGCATGCGAGATACCACAGAGGATTCCTTTCGAGAGAAAGTAAATGTTGAGAACCAAGGTTTTGAAGGTATAAAAGGTTGGATCTGAAAATATCTCGCACCTGTAATCTGGGATGATCTTTCCCACGCCCTCTGCCAGTCAGACGCCATCCAGAAACGAGTCATGGGAAGAAGATCCTCAATGAAATTAGTAGTGAAACATGGATCCCCGTTCACTGCGGCAAACCGAGCTTTTGCTTCGACTATTTCATTACCTACTATGCCACAATGACTAGGGATCCATGCAAGAACGACATCGGATCCCGATCTCTCCAAATAAAGCGCAAGTTGCTTGATCCGAAGAATCAGGAAACTACAGTTTGAAGAAAATGGATTAGCAAGAAGGGACTGTAAACAACTTAAGGAGTCAGAGAAGATAAGGAGCCTGCGAATCTTTTTGTGTAGGGCATAATTCAAGGCCTCCACAAATAGCACGGCATTCTCCGGAGAATACCGAACATTCCTTAGGAAGACGAAAGTAAGCTGAATGAGCGGTGGATGGAGAGTAAAATGACGCTCCGACATAGCCATCTCTACCGGTTTTTGGTGCATCTGTATATATTCGCGTCCAATCCATCCAAAACGAATTCAAGATAGAATTGAACAGCGAATTAGCATTTTTGGACTCCTTATCAACTCCAAAACACAAATTTATATTTGGCCTGTGAAATACCGAGTCAAATCGGAAGCTATAGAGAGGGAGAGAAGAATTTTGATAAACGGGGTTAGTGAGGGATTTGAATCTTTGGAAGCTAACGATAAGAAGAGGTCGGGACTTAGAACGCCAAAAAGGAGTATGTTCAGTAAACCTAGAGAGGAGGGTGAGTTTAGGAAAAATAGGGTGAGTAGAAAACCTAGCTGCCTTTAGTAAATAACGATCAGCTAGGTATTGTCGCCGGAGACTTAAAGGAGGATCAACACATTCTACTTGTAGGGCACTTATGGGACTGGATTTCATAGCACCTGCTATGATCCTCAGAGCTTGAGACTGAATGCGGGTCAATTTAGTGGCATTGGATTTGGAAATAGGATCAAGTAGAAATGAACCATATTCTAGATGACTACGGACTAGAGCGTTATTTATTAACTTTAATGTGGAAGGGTGAGAGCCCCACCACACTCCCGAAAGAGCGCGGAGGATATTCAAATTAGCCTGGCATTGGGAGATAACATATTCGATGTGAATGTTCCAGGATAATTTTGAGTCTAGGAACAAACCTAAGAATTTGGTATTGGAAAGAACAGGGATCAAAGAGGAATTATAAGAAATAGATAACGGAGGAGTAATTCTCCTTCTCGAGAAGACCACAACAGCGCTTTTGGAAGGGGATAAATCCATACCATGAGAGGTAACCCATTTATTTAGGTTAACAAGGACAGAGTTCAAAGCATTTTCGGCAACAATTATTGATTTATCAGAAGAATATAAAAGCAGGTCACCAGCGTATTGCAAAACACGACAGAAAGGATTAACTGTTGAGTGAATCATATAAGAGTAAATATTGAAAAGTAATGGACTTAAAACAGAACCTTGGGGAAGACCCTTCCATATAGTTCTTGAAAAGGGGGAGGGGGATCCTGGGGGTCTAAGAATAATAGATCTTTCTAAAAGAAAATTGAGGAGAAAATTTATAATCTTAATCGGAATCCCAAGATTATGAAGAATTTTTTGGAGGACTGGAAGGATTACATTATCATAGGCTGAAGAAAGATCTAAAAAAGCAGCAACGAGAAATTCTTGTCTAGAGAAAGCAAGTCTGATGTCAGTGGTTAGGACGCTGAGATTGTCCAACGTACTTTTAGCTCTTCTAAAGCCAAATTGGTTCCTTGGAAAAATAGAATGGTGTTCAGTAAACCATTCCAAACGATTCTTAATTAAATGTTCCGTAATCTTCGCTAGAACAGGAGAAAGGGCTATGGGTCTGTAGGATGAAACTACATTGGGATCTTTATGAGGTTTAGGGATGGGAATTATTATTTGAGTTTTCCAAGACTTTGGAATAGAACCTGATTTGAACATATAGTTAATGAGGGATAGAAGATACCAACGGGTAGATGGTAAAGTATTTTTCACCATTGAATATGACATTCCGTCAATACCAGGGGAAGAATCCTTAAGATGGTGTAAGGTGAAATCCAATTCGTTAATGGAGAAATCTTCTTCTAAAAAATGATTGGCGCTAGTAAAGTTATACCTGAAAGGTTCATCTAAATTTGGGACGGATGGGGGAGCAAGTGTATTTAAAAATTGATCAATCCAATTCCCGTGTACAGATTTGGGAAGATCAGGCTGAAAAATAGACCGAAAGCGTTTTACATTAGACCAGACGACACGGGAGGGAGTAAAAGGAGAGAGGGATTGACAGAATTTCTTCCAGCCTTCCCTCTCTTTTTCAAGGAGAATTCGTTTAGTCTGAGCTTGGGTCTTTCGAAACAAGAGGAAGTTTGCTTCCGACATATTAGATTTATATATCGCTTCAGCCTCTTTACGGGTTTTAACCGCTGCAGAACAGTCTCCATCCCACCAGGGGGGAGAGGATCTGAAGTGATAATAAAAATTTAAATTTTTTAAGTGGGATAAATTTCCGAGCGGATAGGTCTATAGCCTTTACAAATTGGTCATAGCAAGTGTCAATGTTATCCAAGTCCACTGGAGGGAGGGAATCCACTTCGACACTGAGAAAGGTACGGAATCCCACCCAATCTGCCCTATGTAGGTTTTATTTTTGAAGAGGGGGAGTTTTTTCAATATGTAAATTTACGTGAGGGAAAGAAATCAAAATGGGGAAATAGTCGCTTCCAAAAGACTCAGAAAGAATATTCCAGGAAACCAAGGATGCCAAGGATGAGGAGCAAAGAGAGATATCTACTGAGCTCGGGTTCTGAAATGGGACAGGAACTCGTGTTGGAGAACCATCATTCAGTAAACACAGGCCAAAATCGTCCTGGAGTTCCACCAAGGAGACACCAAGAGGGTTGCTTCGGGTGAAACCCCAAGACGGATGATGAGCATTAAAATCTCCCAGAATAATATACGGGCCAGGAATTGAAGATAAAATATCCCGTAGTTCTAATGCTACGGAACATATTGGAAGGAGGATATATATGGAGAGGATAGTGATATCTTTAACTCTCGCAGCAACAATATTGAAGGGCTTCGGCCAAGTCTCCGAGATGGCAGCCACGGATGGAGTATACTTGACAAGGAGGTGACGAAGATCTGCTTTGTTGGAAATTATACTGCGACTATTCCATTGCAAGACCCTCGCCACTATTGGCGAAGCCATTGGAAAGGAGGGATTGAAGGGAAGTAAGAATAGATGAGGCAACGTTGGACGGTATTTGATTGGGGGAACTCAGAATTTTGACCAAGGTGGTCAAAAGAAATTGAATAATACTCGTAAAAGAATTAGTTGAAGGTTGTTGATTTAAACCGCAACCATTTTCAGGTTGAGGAATTCGGAAGTCTGCCCAGGTTTGTTCTAGAGCAGAGCGGTCATAGCCCTGGTTGGAACTAGTCGAAGAGTGGGATCGGGGTTTCAGAGAAATAATTTTTTTGTGGGAAGCGTTGGTAGGACGAGACGGAGAAAGCAAACTTTGGGAAGAGATTGAAGAAGGAAGAGTTAGAAGGGGATGAGCTGCAACTGAGGTGTATGATTTTTTAGCAGAAGGGACCAATTTGGACGCTTCCGTATAGGAAATATCTCTTTCAAACATTTCGAATTTGATTTTTCTTTGTCTTTCGAATTCTGGACAATTTCTATCAGTGGAATCATGATTTCCACTGCAAAAGATACATTTTGCTTTGTTAAGAGGAAGTGGGCAGTTTCTCCCAACGTGACCTTGACCACATCGGAAACAACGCTCAGAAGATCGGCATTTGTCAGCAACATGTCCAAACCTACAACACTTGAAGCACTGTATTGTAGGGAATTCATATTTTGAGACTGGAAGCGATGAATAAGCCATATATATCCGTTGGGGACGAACTTGGCCATCAAAGGTAATGACCATCGTCTCAGACGGAAAATATTTAGGCTGGCCATCAATTATCTTTTTAAAATTTAAGCGGCGGACTTTAGTAACTTTACCGCACCCTTCAGGGACTTCTATTTTATATAAAACCTCCTGGTCAGACCAATCAACTGGAACATTGCGAACAATTCCCATACGACTGACGTTAAAAGAGGGGATAAACAATTTGTTTTGACCTGTGAAGGCAGAGTGATTAACGAGTCGGTTGGCGGCATGAGCAGATGAAAATTCCACCGAAATCCTGTTTCTGCCAATTTGTTTCACTCCATCTCGTACAATTCCATCAACATTAAATTTTTTTAAGAGGAACCAAATTTCACAGCATGGAATGAAAATCCGGAATTAGTCTGGGGTTCTTTTCTCTGAACATGAACGATAAATGGACCAACGTCGCCAGGGACGTATAAACGGCCCTCAAAAGGATTCGGAGGAAGAGAGGGAGGAGAAGAGGTCGGGGTTGGAGGAAGAGATTTTGAATTTGCTTCTGAAAGAGGAGTGCGAGGGGTCTTACGAGGGATTGTATCCTCTGTTTCATTACATGAAGAATCAGAAAGATGAAAAGAGGGATTATTCTTAAGCTTATTTTTTTTACAGTTGGGCCTTTTACAATTTTTATTTTTTCGTTTCAGTTCCTATTGGGAATCCGAAACTGTAATAAAACTGGCAGGCGATGTAGGAGAAGCAAATTCATTGAAACATATAGGAGACTTAGAAGGGTCTGGAGGTTTCGGGGGAATAACTAAGTCCATTTTCCCAAAAGATTACCTGAATCACAAAAATAAATAATAAAACAAATGAACAAAAGAACAAACTTACCGAGAACTGGATAAGACAATAAACGGGATACAGATAAAGTAGAAAATTAAATGAAAATAAAAATAACACAAATCTTAATAAATTATTGCAACAGATTAAGACTAAATATCACGAAAAAAATAAGGAAATAATAGAGTTGCGAAAAACCTTTCCACTTTGTTTGACGGTTTCTATGGCAAAGTTCGTTTAGTATATTATCTATGATCTAAACCAGAAACCGTATTCCATACAAAAATATTTTGTCATACAAATTTTAGGGTCGCATATTGCTATCTCTATCTAACACAACCAACTTCATTATATTTTACCTTTTTGAAGTTTTTCTTGTCTATGCCATAGATTAAGAGTGCGTTCCACTAGACGATCGCAACGCTCAAAACGCTCACTGCAACGTCCCACTTGGCGATTGCGGTCGTGATCAATACGTCATTGTTTACGACCGCACCGACCCACTTATCGAGGTGGGTCGTTTATCTGTCAATATGACTCCGACACATTTTATACATGAAATTTACGTAAATCAATTTATATAATCTTTGAAGATTAAATATAGTGACAGAGAGAATCACTTTATGCAGTTTTGAGATGTGCCTAATAGAAATAAAGATGACACCGAAAGACACAAAACTTACAATCATCAAATTTTTATAGAGATTAAATTGCATTTTTACAACTATTGTAAGTCTAAATTATTGTGAAATTATTGATATATAGAAATTAAATTGCACTTTTATAATTACTGTAAGTCTAAATTATTATCTAACGGAATGAATATAATCTCTAATAAAGTAAAAAACATAATCTCTTGATTTTCGTCCAATACCCGTCATTTACTCATAGTTACGATACGCATTGTTCCTATCAGAGTCCGGACCCTCCATACTATAATATTTTTTCATACAAATTTTCTGGTGTGCATCGGCTATCTCTTTCTAACACAACCAACTTCATTGTACTGTACCTTTTCTTGACATGCCATAGACTTATGCTATTGTCAAAATGCGTCTCAAAATGGCTGTTCAAGCGTTTAAAATGTAAGTAGCTTCATCGAGACTTATGCTTTTTACGCTTTCTACTATTGCTTTTGCATTTTTTATTTACTTTTAACTTTGTATATATATTAATAATATATTTGTATCTGTTTTAATATTATCTGCATCTATTTTTATTCGTTCAACCCTATTTACGTAGTTGTCAAATCGTGAAATTGTGTTGTTTTCTTTTTATTATATTAATATATCTTTGTATTCGTTTTAATATTATTTCCATCCGTTTTCATTTATTTCATTTCTATTTACGTACTTTTAAAATCGTAAAATAGTTATTTTTAAAGATGTTTGCTATGTATGTGTATAGTAAATGTTCCAAAGGATGAAAAGATGAACAGTTTGGCTAAATATTATTGTACGTCAAAACATAAAAATGTTATTTATTGCAGGTCTGAAAAACTTCGTACAAGAAACCAAGTGTGAATATGTTTTGGAAGGTAAACGTAGTATACTTTCAACAAGTGTATTAACATTAGTGGTATTAAAGCATCCATTACTTATGTTTATTTTTAGGAATTATTTTACTATAGGAAGTAAAGTAATTGTCATATATTTATCCCTTACCTTATGTAAATAATATACTTATAATTGAAAATAATTAAATTTTTATTTATAGCGTATTTAAGGCATTTAATAAAACGATTTTTCAGTTGAATTTTTTTTTATTGTATCCAGTTTCGTATTATGTAAACAGTGTTCCCAACTCTCGAAAATTTTTCTCCCTAAAGCTGAAATCAAAAACCCCTAAAATTCCCGTAATTACTTAGAATTTCCCCTAAAAAAATATTATAATTAATATTTTATATAATTATTAATAAATAAATAAAAGTAATCAATAAATAAATATATATTTTTGAATAAAAAATGAATTAATATTATTTATTAAATAATAAATATCGATAATTTTTAATATTTTTTTTATTCAAAAATTATTTAATGCTTCAAGTAAAATGTCATTATCATCGGATTCAGAACTGCTTTTAAACTCATACATATTAACATTAAATAAATTTAACATTTTAGTAGATGGATTAAACGTTTTACATGATCCACCATTTCTTAATAGCGAAAACGGGCCATCATCGTACTTTGCAACATTTCAATAGAGAGTCTGTTTCGCAATTTGTTTTTTATAATATTATAAATTGAGAAGGCACGCTCCACACTGGCGTTCGAAATCGGAACTGTAACAAATGCCAATCCAAATTTAGAAATATTTTCAAAACGCTTACAGCCAGCTGCATCTGTATCAGTATATACTTCGAAATAAAAATCAGCAGAACTTGATGTATTCGTCCATCTTTTATTGCTTAATTGGTGCCACTCAGACTCGATGCCATTTTTATTACCGTATATATGTGCCCTTTGAATATGATTCAATATGGGTTTAATGTCAGGTTTTACTTGAGAGGTCGCAATCTTAGGATGTAAGTCAGCGACTATTTTCAATGTAGATAAGTTTTCTGGAAGCCTTTTTTGAATTTGTTCTGCTAAACAACATAAAAAGTTTTTGCATCTGTCCCTGACATCTGACAAATCCCTGGTTGTATGTTCTTGTGATATGTTTTGGAAATCAAAGCCAAAGTACATTGATGCGGTATGCATAAGATGCTCTTTAAAATTGAATTCAACCAATTCAGCGTCCACTAATCTTTCCAATTGTGAAGGAACAACAAGCCGTTTCAGCAGATTTTTATAGAGTAAAAATAGATCCTCAAATAATTTTGTCGGTTCTACATTTTCACTTTGAAAGAGTAAATTTAATTGTACCACATTTTTTAATTCATTCCTAAGAAAAATCAGGAAAGCTTTAAAAGGTAGTCTGTTCATAATATCATAAAGTTGTTCAGCCATAAAGCATTTATCTTCAGTTTTAGCAAGTGAAAACAGCAATTTCAACTCATCCCACTGTTCTAATATTGTACTAATAGCTTGATATCGAGCAAGCCAGCGGGTTCCACTGAGTCCTTGAATTTTTTTAGGATCCTTATTATCATTCATGGTTTCGTATAACGTTTTATAATAATCCAAACGCTTCGGACTGTATGAAAACCAATTATGGGTTTCCCTAACGAGAAATTCAAGCTGTCGTGGTAACAATTCTGCCGCCTTTTCAGCACATAAATGCAAGGAATGGCTTACACATTTTACAACAATTAAATCAGGCAGTTCTCTTTTTATTATCGCAGTCACAGAATTATGTTTTCCGACCATCACATTAGCTCCATCCACGCCGATACCAATCATATTTTCAATTTTTATACCATCCTTTTTAAATTGATTGATAATCGCTTCATGAACACTTTTCGCATCACATTCTATAATTTTTATTATTCGATAAAATGTTGTCACGACTTGCTTTGTCTTGTGTGAAAAAAAACGAACCATGATGCATAATACTTTTTGTGTTGACAAATCAGTACTTTCGTCTATTATTATAGAAAATGGAGAATCTCCTATTTCTTCAATTAAATCTTCTAACATTACAGGACCCAGCACATTTTTTATTAACATTGAGCATTTGGTACGATGAAGCTTGAGGTTTTTTAATGCATCTGACGAAGGATCCAATTGAGGGAGTATATTGATTAAATGATCAACTGTTAACAAAGAGCAGTGTTCAGCGATAAAGGCTGATATTTTTAATTCGGCGATTTTAGTACTTTCCGCTAACTTTGGTTTGTAGATTTTAGATGTAGGTGTTGTTGTCTTTGCTGATTTTTCCCACTCGGTTGATTTTTTATGTTTGTCCGTTTTGGCGTGACTGATTAGATCCTTCTTATGAGCTTTTAAACCAACATGACAGTAACGACAATACGCTAAGTTTTCATTTGTACTATCAGCTGCAAGCCAACCTGCAATAAAAAATAAATTGTAAATAACGACACCCGATACTTGAGTAATTATGCAAATATAGCATTCATATAAAGAAAAGTTCGAATCATGACAAAACCAATGCACAATTTTTTATAGTAGATGAATATAAAAGCCTAAACCAGACACCATTTAAAACCTGCAAATATAAAACATCACCAATATCTTGTACTGTCCAATTAATTTACTCCAACCGACGTGCATGTGATCATAACAGTAGTAGTAAACTCTTAAATTCTTTACCTAAATTAAATAAACAATACCTCTTTTGAATTTTATTGAAGAATAGACATGACTGCAATTTCACGACACTGGTAATTCTATAGTAATGGATTTTAAATATTAAGATTAATACTTTTTATTGTGGTTGCTATTAACAGGGCCAAGAGGTTATCATGTGATTTTTCTGTTTACATTTTAGGTTAAACATAGAAAAATCATAAATAATTGCGAACCACCTCACCCAATCTATAAATTACAAAAATATAAAGTAGTGTCAATTTATAAAACAAAATAAATTTTTACAAAACAAATAAAAAAATAATAATTTGGAAAAAATAAAAAAATGCAAGTGTGAAAAATTTTAAAATTTCAAAGTGCATTTTTTATTTTTTCAAAATAACTTTATTCATATTCTTTTTAATAATAAAAAATTTATTTTGTCATTTAGATTCACACTCGTAAATACAATAGAATTACTTCACCTTTCAAGTCTGGATCAGTTTCCCACGTCTTGGTGTATTTTTGACAATATTTTTTCTTTTCTTTAGCCTTAGGCATTTTAATGCTTGACTTGATGAACGTTAAAATTAATAAACGGTAAAATAATTAATAATTTTTCTGACAACACACGTTGCAATTCACGTTTTATTTAACTTAGCACTCTCACTGACAACTCTTACTGACAACCACTACTTCTTACTGACTAGATGTCGCTTAGGCGGTATCAAAAATTAAATATGATTGGCTAGATTGGATTATCCCAGGGCCTACACTAAACAGTAAACGCTCTATAAAGTTACAGTAGTTCTGTCTCTATTTTCTGATGAACCTTTAACAAGAGCAAAAAAGACAACCTGTGTAAGTTTATAGAACGGCTATTGCACATCTTTATTTTGTTTAATTATGCATTTGAAAAAAATAAATATTGGGGTTATAAAAAACCCTAAAAATACCTCTAAAAATATAACACCCCTAAAAAAATCCCATCCCACTTTTTTTCCCCCTAAATTTAGGGGGAAAACCCCTAAGTTGGGAACCCTGTATGTAAACGAGAATGAATATAGACACGTATGGCTAATCGTAAATGGGGGTGACACATGCCGTCTCTTTTTAACAATTTGATTGTATGTTTACTCATTTATTTAATATATATCTATGATCTAGCTTGCCAGTACAGAATTTTGTTTTTGATTATATGGCTTTCACTCTCTCCAGACAGAACCTATGCAACACTGATTAAATCATTGCTTGTTACCAACAAAATAAACTATACAGTAAAAGAAAAATTAACTAAGAAGTTGGCTATAATTATAGAAAATGAAATAAATATGAGATTATAACAAAATTAATATATAATTGACACTTCGTGACACACCGGGACGTGTCACGAAGTGTCAAGAAGTCACGAAATGTCACAAAGTGTCACGAAGTCACGAAGTGTCACCAAGTCATGAAGTGTCATAAAGTGTCACGAAGTGTAACGAGGTGTCACGAAGTGTCACGGAGTGTCACGAAATCATAGAGTGTCACGAAGTGTCACGAGGTGTCACGAAGTCACAAAGCGTTATGAAGTCACGAATGATCACGAAGTGTCACTAAGTGTCACGAATTCACGAAGTCACAAAGTGTCACGAAATGTCACTAAGTGTGACAAAGTCACGAAGTGTCACGAAGTCACAAAGTGTCATGGAGTGTCACGGAATGTCACGGAGTGTCACGTCACGAAGTGTCACGAAATCACAAAGTGACACTAAGTGTCACGGAGTGTCACGAAGTGTCAAGAAGTCACGAAGTGGCACGAAGTGTCACGAAGTCACAAACTGACCCGAAGAGTCACAAAGTTCACGAAATCACAAAATGTCGCGAAGTGTCAAGAAGTGTCACGAAGTCAAAGTGTCACGAAGTCACGAATGATCACGAAGTGTAACGAAGTGTCACGAAGTCACAAAGTGTCACTAAGTCACGAAGGTTCACGAAGTGTCACTAAGTGTCACGAAGTCACGAAATATCACAAGTGTCACGAAGTCACGAAGTGTCATGAAGTGTCACGGTGTGTCACATAGACCCTGACCTGGCCAATTGTGTAGGTATTTTGCAAAGTAACTACTACCAGTAGCTAATATCCTGAATCGTGGTTGATTTTCGACCGTCCATTACAGAGTTCATCTCCGAAACTCATCATCAGACCCTAATCTCCACTAGATAGGGAAGTTATTTGGAAAGAAACTAATAGCAGTAGTAAATATCTTGAATCACGGTTGATTTACTGCCATCCGTTAAGGAGTTCCATTGTTCATCTTCAGAATTCATCATCAGACCCTAACCTGGTCGATGGCATAGTTATTTTGCAAAATAACAACTGTCAGTAGAAAATATCTTGAATCACGGTTGATTTAGTACCATCTGTTAAGGAGTTCAATTATTCGTTTTCGGACCTCATCATCAGATTCTCACTATATTTATATGGAATCACCTCGCCAGTTTACTCTTTCAAACCAAAATAATTATTAGTATTAATAAAAATAGAATAGAAATAAATTCAAGTATATACGTATACATATGTATATAACACATATACTCACGAAATTATAATCAGTGGACACTTTCAAATACCGGAAACAGGTAAGCAAACTGTAAACTTTACTGACCGTTCATTCCATCCAAAAAATATCCGAGTTAGTCTCAACTGGCACCTGAAGGAGTTTTACTTCAAAAATCTTAAACACGAATAACCACAAAACTGTCAGTGTGCCATTAGCATAATATTTTGATATGACTTTCGCTGTTAACTCATTCAGTAAGAAAAGTAGGAAAGACTTCGTCAGATCACCTAATAATTATTTAATAAATTAAAGCCTATTCATGTGAACCCTAGTATTCGCGGAGTATGCACTGCAATGGTTGTGGCCGAAGATATTCTCAATGATATGCTAATGTTAAAATCAGATGAGAGATCTTTAATATTAAAAGTACAAGTATCCCATTGATTGAATGACAAACATAATTATGTCCCAATCTTTTTAACCGATGAAGTTTTGATCCGAGTATTTGATTGTAATATCTTATTGATTACGTTGCTTTTAACGTCTATTTTATTTTATATTCGAGATGAAATAAATTTCAAAACTTAAATAAAAAGATTACATCCATCGACTTTTATATTACAGACCATTTTATAATTACAGACGATTTTATGGAACTTGAGCCGACTGTTACGAAATCCGCCAAAGTTTCCAGTGTGTTTGTTATCTATTCAATATTGATCAGAAATTGATGGACCAATTTTTGAGTATCTGCGCTACGTACGTCATTATCGTTGCACAGTTTCATAATTTTCAAATGAGTTAAATGTGTGTCTGCGATTGTGTAATTTGTTATTCTAGAAGAACTTAATCTATTCCGCATCACACTTTTATATTCGACTTTTTAGATATTAGACTTTCAATCTATTAATAACGTCATGTTTCTCAGTATCGTATCTCTGAAATATTAATAAATCGTTATTTAGTGTTAATATTATAATATTCGGAGGATTTATATTAATGTAAAATATCGATTTCCGTCTTCATTACAATATATTTCAAAAAACGCTTCAAGGCCAATTTACGAACGATACAAGTTATGAAAATAGCACTTTTCGAGTTATGGAAATATGTTTATAATTACGAAATAATATAAAGGTACACTAACTTAGGCTTGCAACCTCAACAGCAAATTTAAACACCTTCATTGAACAAATTTAGCCGAAAAACCTGACTGAGAAAAGTGATAAAGGCAAAAAAGTTGAATGATAGTGATTATTTCGACCAATTTTAAAAACTTCACAAAATTTATGAGAAATAGTCTAAATAATATAGATACTCTTAAACTATTAATACAGACAGAATGTAATTTTATGATTCCAGCCCGTTAAAAACACGCATACTTCACAAACCTTCAACAAGTGCATCTTCAATTAATAAAGTAAATGAGCAAGCGCTGTAGGAACTCTTTGGGTTCGTTGATTTAATTTTCTTATCCATCAATGTAGGTTTACTTTTTTAATCGTAGCAAATAATGAAATAATAATTTAGTACCAAAACTGCGTTTTATGAAAACCGCGACATATAATTAAAAGTACAAGTACTAAGCTCTGACATTTCATCCAACAAAATGTTATAAATAAATTTCAGTCAATTTATTAAAAAACGAGTACGAAAAAATAATTTGGCACAGCTGAAAATTTAAGCTATGAGATGTTAAGACAGTAAAGTACAGTTTTAGATGGATAACCCGTACCTCTCAAACATGCTGGATTTCATTAGTGCACATTTTATTTCATGACATCCATATTTGTATTTGATAATTTTCGTGCATGCGTATTTGGTTTTAGAATTTTCGTATTTACCTAAGGTTGATTCGATAACCGCTAACCTACCTTAAATGCTTCGCCAGTATTATTAATACATTTGGCATTCACTAAATCATGTCCAAATATACCCTCTATTTTACGGGGGTATAACAGAGGGAATATTTGGAACATATCTCTATATTTTTGAGAATTTTGGAGCATATCTCTATATTGGCGTGGGGACGCCAGTATAGAGATATGCTTAGTAAAGTACCGTACCATCTCGATACTCCACGCAAATTCGATTTCCCTTATTTCAAAAACATCTAGCCAGACATAAGACAAGTCTCAGATAGAAAATGCAGCTTTGAATCAGTCAGTCAATCCTCAGCCTGCGTCGTGTGTAGATAGTTACCTGTGTCTGGGTAGATGTTTTTGAAATAAGGGAAATCGGATTTGCGTGCAGTATCGAGATGGTACAGTACTTTACTAAGCATATCTCCATACTTGTGTGGGGGTATAACAGAGGGAATATTTGGACATGATTTAGGGAATGTAAAATGTAATAATAATACCTGCGAAGCATTGAAGGTATGTTAGCGGTTATCGAATGAACCCTAGGTAAATACGTAAATTCTAAAACCAAATAATTGCAATTTTATTTATTGTGTATGCATGCACGAAAATTATCAAATACAAATATGGATGTCATGAAATAAAATGTACACTTATGAAGTGGATAAATTATAAACGGAAGCAAATGTATTGTATTAACCGTATATCTTTTTACTTTTTTCGTAATTACAATTCGTCTGACATTTGATAGTTGATAATACGTTACACGTGACCAAAACTGACAATTGGCGCTCTTTACCCAGGTGCTAATTTAAATATAATTATGGTTTCATACAAAACTTTAATATTAATTATTTTATAAAGGAGGCGAATGATTTAAAAAAAATGACATTTTGCCGGATTAGAGATGATTAGTGGCATAAGTGGTTAAAGTGGCGCTATTTGGTGACGATAAATACTGTATAAGAACCTCGTACTTTCTAAGGGTCGCAGCAGAGAATCTAGCAACAACGCTCGCAGCGGCTCGCTAGGCAAAATACAAGAATCTACCATGTTTGTTATCATCCTAGGGAATCTAACACCGACCTCTCGCGACTGCTTGCCAATTGGAATATAAGAACTTCACGGGTTCACACTTATTTGTTATCTGGCATACTTGAGAGGTGAATTAATGTACGGGTTATCTATCTAAAACTGTACTTTACTGTATAAACATCTCATAGCTTTAGGTTTTCAGCTGTACCAAATTATTTTTTCGTACTCGTTTTGTATAGAATTTATATATTTTTTTATAAATTGATTGAAATTTTGTTGGATGAAACGTCAGAGCTTAGTACTCCTACTTCTAATTAGAGTCATGTGGGTCAAGTGTGCGCAGCGTATAAGTGTGCGCCTTCAAAATATCTTGAAAACTATATAGAGCTAAAGATTGGCAACCCCCCTCTTCAGTCCCCTAGCAGCGGCTGCTCGCGCGCCACTTTGATCTGACAGGTAAATAAAGATTTTTGCCAAAATATTTACGATATTTTGTCACATTTGACGCGTATTCTTTTATAGTCATGTAAACCTTTTATAGATATTCTATTTGCTATCGAGTGCAACGTAATATCTAGTTTGATAATTTCCAGTGTTTGAGTTGTTATGATGACGCAATAATCAACGACATTCATACAATTCTGTTTCGATGGTTTGGATTAAGTGTGCGCAGGAGCCTGTCGTGTAAGTGTGCGCATGCGCACACTTACCCTGCTTGCATAACTTTGTACATGTGTTGCTATGTTTTGTTTCAGAGTACAAATAATAATTCAAAATGCCTCAAGATTACCTAAGGAAAGCTCCGGATAGATGCATCGTCACAGATCGACAGCTGGAAGCCGCCAAATTATTAATTTCAAAGGGTGCCAGTAAAAGAAAAGCTGCATCTCAAGTCGGACTTAAGGAAAGTAATCTGCGAAAACGGTTAAAAGCTGGGAATACAGCAATCAGCATGGAAAGATTTTCTTTGACATTCACCAAGGAGCAAGAGACTGATATATACAAATATATTAAACAAAGTGATGATCTTTATTATGGTCTCACTATGCAAAACCTCCAAAAGTTGATTTTTGAGTATGCTGAAGTAAATAAAATTACGCATAGATTCAACACATCCACAAAATTAGCTGGCCGAGTTTGGGTATATGGATTTATCAAAAGGTTTCCTGAATTGAAATTGCGACAGCCAGTCCCAACTAGTATTGCCAGAGCAATGAGATTCAATAAAAATTCAAGTACAAAGATTTTATGATAACTTGCAGAGCCTCTACAACAAACACAAATTCGTGCACAGTCGAATATATAATATGGATGAAAGTGAAGTCAATACTACACCAAAGAAAATACCAAAAGTAATATCGATGAAAGGAAAAAGCTGACGGGAAAAATCGTTTCTATTGAAAGAGGCCAAACGATTACACTAGTTTGCGCAATGAGTGCAACTGGAAACTATGTTCCTCCAGCATTTATTTTTCCCCGGAAGAGAATGCAAGGTTATTTGCTTAACAATGCACCCGAAGGTAGTATCGGAATTTTTTCTGATTCAGAATTCATAAATACAAGCCTTTTTCTAGAATACCTACGCTATTTTAAAGACAATGTTCAACCAACCAAAGATAATCCCGTCTTATTGATTTTAGACAACCATAGCAGCCACATCTCTCTGGGTGCTATATTGTTTTGTCGTGATAATGGCATTCACATGCTTACTCTCCCACCTCATAGTAGCCACAAGATGCGGCCCTTAGATCGTGGGTTTTTTAGGCCTCTGAAAACAAAATTCGCTTACGTATGTGATAAATGGCTAAGCTACCATCCAGGCCGCGTGATTGGACAAACAGAAATAGCTCAATTGGTGAATGAGGCCATCCAAAAAGCAGCTTCGCTTAGCAATGCGGTTTCAGGTTTCAAAGTTTCTGGAATCTGGCCAATAAACAGAGACATTTTTTCGGAGGAAGATTTCGCGGCAGCTTCTGTATCTGACATTATTCCTGCCCAAAATTTAGAAGAGATGTTTCCAACTACAGCAGTACTGGAACCTTTCTAAGAAGATTCAACTCCATCACACGCACAGCATTTGACAAACTTAGTAACGTCCACCTCTTCTACACAGCCAACACAAGAAGTTTTGGAACGTGCAGGAACGACTTCACCTTCGATATTACATAATCTTTCTATGTCAGAGCAAGACTCTTCATTGCATATCTTTACAGCTACCACATCATTCAGTCAACCTGTTCAAGGTCTACTGTTGACTACTGAGCATACATTGACATCATCCAACGCTGACAAGCAAACACAAGAAAACTTCTTAGAAATCTCCCAATCATGTTCAGCGACATAAAAAACTGTTATCAGTTCAGCCACCACTTTATTTTCACCAACATGTGTAGCTTCAACCAGCAAAGAATTCATACCATTGTCGTCTATACAAGCTCTGCCGAAAGCAACATCACAAAATCAACGACAAAAAGGCAAAAAGTCAATAATGGCTACTGATAGTCTCTTTAAATCTGAGATAGAAACTAAGAAAAAAGAGGAAAAAAAGAAATCAGCCAAAAAGAAAATGCGAGTAGATTTAAAAGGAAGATTAAAAAGTAAAAAAACTACTATAAAATCATATGAGATTGCCAAAAACAAGACCTTTAAAAAGAAGAAACCAGAAAATGACAAAAATGAGTATTATTGCCCCTTATGTGGCGAAAAGTATTCTCATCCACCGATTGAAGACTGGATTGAATGTAGCCTTTGTGGAGCCTGGTGGCACGAACAGTTCACCAACTTCGAACACGGTACTTTTATTTGTGATTCATGTATGACGAAATAACTAAGGATTTCTAAGTTCAAGTTGATCTCATATTTCATTTAAGATGATTATTATGTTGATTACTTTAAGTATCTATGATGAAAATTTTAATAATAACATAATATTGTTTATGTTCTAAAAATATATAAATATGTAGCTCAATATTTCTTTTTTGTTGTCGCGTACACTTACCCACAGTTCTGCGTACACTTACCCCTATACTGGGGTAAGTGTGCGCGTACGGAACGGTCTTTATTTTCTATAGTTTCTTAAAATATAAGCTACTGACAATACTATTATTGTATCTAAGTTGAATACAAATAACCAGTCTTACAAATTAACATAGTTTTGTTTCATTCTACAAATAATTTTCGAGTTTTTGAAGCGTCAAAGTTTAAATGCGCACACTTGACCTACATGACTCTATATGTCGCAGTTTTCATAAAACACAATTTTGTTACTAAATTATTATTTCATTATTTGCTACGATTAAAAAAGTAAACCTACATGTGATTGATGGAAAAAAAATTAAATCAGTGAACCCAAAGAGTTCCTACAGCGTTTGCTCATTTCTTTTATTAATTGAAGATGCACTTGTTGAAGGTTTGTGAAGTATGCATGTTTTTAACGGGCTAGAATCATAAAATTACATTCTGTCTCTATTAATAGTTTAGAGTATCTATATTATTTAGACTATTTCTCATAAATTTTGTGAAGCCAGGTTTTTCGGTTAAATTTGTCCAATGAAGGTGTTTAAATTTTCTGTTGAAGTTGCAAGCCCAGGTTAGTGTAACCTTCATATTATTTCGTAATTATATACATATTCCCATAATCCCTTTAAACTAATTCACGTGATTTTGTTTTACAATAGTATGTGTAAATGTCCGAAAAAATTTACTAGTGAAAGTTTCTTTTTACTCTTAAATTTTTTTTTAGAAATTGACACGTAATCATTGGATCATTTATTTTATTAAAAATAAGAATAAAATAAACCTTTCTCCAACATCCTGCTACAGCCATAAATATGAACCGACATAAAAATATTCATTCATATATATATATATCGTATTTGCTGTTTTTTGCATCATTAGTAGATCAATGGGTTTCAATGCCAAGAACAAATAAATAACAACCTAATTTTGCGGCCCAAAAGCCATTATTGTACTTGATCCACTATTATTTCTCAGATCTACAGGAGATCGAGCGCCGATGATGTCATTTTTTGCGTACCTTTTTGCTAATGTCTAAAAATTATGCAATCTAAAATAAAAATAAAAATAACCTAAATATGTGCCAACAATTATTTTCCATAAGACACTTAGTATTCGTTTGATTTGTTTAGAAAAAATAAAACTTTTCGAACACCTTCCCTCGACTACCCTGAAGGAAGAGGAAGAAGGTGTTTGTTAAATTGTTATAACATTAGTCATTATAATAATTACTATTTTCAGTTCAATTGCATAAGAATAGTGGCTGTGACATATAAAAAGATGAGAAGCAGTTACATAAAAATATGGAATGAAATTGTTTATTCAGGGAAATAAAATACATGCGGCAAATAAAGTCCACCTGTATTTTTATAATTAACATTTTTAATTCTTAAAACCTGTATTAAACTTAAACTTATTTAACTATCGTAGCTTACTTACACTCGTCAACTCGATTTAAATTTTTTTTAGGAAAAAAAAAACAATCCAATACTTACATTAAAGTAGAAATGAAATAAAGATCAACATTTAAAAGTATTAAAATTCCTTCATTTGAGAAACGAAATACAATACTATAATAATATTAAAAACGGAAACCTTCCAGAAACGGGAAACGGAAACCGGAAAAATCACTCATGCGCAGCCATTTTTTTTTTGGGAACCACTTGATGTTGAAGTTTGGAAGGACTATGCCAAAATATGCCCCAATTTGTGCAGAGATAAAATTACTATCAATTAAAATAAACAAATAATTTTAAGTATCTTCATAAACTTAGTAGCAAAGAGAGCATAATGTTAAAAAAGATTTTGAGTTGATCTCTCCTCTATTTCCTTCTGCGTGTCGTAACCACAGAATAAGGTTTACGAGTAATGTCATTTTGTTATCATGCTTAGAGAAAAAAATAATCTGCCCAGGTGCCCACATAATCCTTTTAATATTCTTAGACGCAGTGATTATGTATATATATATATGTATATATATATATATATATATATATATATATATATGTATATATATATATATACATATATATATATATATATATATATATATATATATATATATATATATATACTTATAATATTAATTACTCATTAATTAATATATAGTAATAAATAACAGAATACTTTATGTTTATACATGGTACAATATTCTTAACATAAAGCGTAAAATACTTTTTATTTTTGCAACACAACAAGCAAATTGTCATTCGACGTAACGGTAGTTGAGATATAAATGTTTTGTGATTGCTATAGAAACCGTCAAACAAAGTGGAAAGGTTTTTCGCAACTCTATTATTTCTTTATTATTTTCGTTATATTTAGTCTTAATCTGTTGCAATAACTTATTTAATTTTGTATTATTTTTATTTCAAATTTATTTTCATCTAATTTTTTACTTTATATATATCCCGTTTATTGTTTTAACCAGTTCTCGGTAAGTTTGTTCATTTGTTGTATTATTTATTTTTGTGATTCAGGTTATCTTTTGGGAATATGGATTTAGTTATTCCCCCGAAACCTCCAGACCCTTCTAAGTCTCCAATATGTTTTAATGAATTTGCTTCTCCTACATCGCCTGCCAGTTTTGTTACAGTTTCGGATTCCCAACCGGAACTAAAACGAAAAAATAAAAATTGTAAAAGACCCAACTGTAAAAAAAATAAGCTTAAGAATAATCCCTCTTTTCATCCTTCTGATTCTTCATGTACTGAAACAGAGGATACAATCCCTCGCAAGACCCCTCGCACTCCTCTTTCAGAAGCAAATTCAAAATTTCTTCCTCCAACCCCGACCTCTTCTCCTCCCTCTCTCCCTCCGAATTCTTTTAAGGGCCGTTTATACGTCCCTGGCGACCTTGGTCCATTTATTGTTCACGTTCAGAGAAAAGAACCCCAGCCTAATTCCGGATTTTCATTCCATGCTGTAAAATTTGGTTCCACTTTAAACAATTATAGTGTTGATGGAATTATACGAGATGGAGTAAAACAAATTGACAGGAACAGGATTTGAGTGGAATTTTCATCTGCTGATGCCGCCAACCGACTCGTTAATCACTCTGCCTTCACAGGTCAAAACAAATTGTTTATACCCTCCTTTAACGTGAGTCATATGGGAATTGTTCGCAATGTTCCAGTTGATTGGTCTGACGAGGAGGTTTTACACAATATAGAAGTCCCTGAAGGGTGCGGTAAAGTTATTAAAGTCCGCTGCTTAAATTAAAAAAAAATAATTGATGGCCAGCCTAAATATTTTCCGTCTGAGACGATGGTCATTACCTTTGATGGCCAAGTTCATCCCCAACGTATATATATGGCTTATTCATCGCTTCCAGTTTCAAAACGTGAATTACCTACAATACAATGTGTTGTAGGTTTGGACATGTGGCTGATAAATGCCGATCTTCTGAGCGTACTTTCCGATGTGGTCAAGGTCACGTTGGGAAAAACTGCCCACTTCCTCTTGACAAAGCAAAATGTATCTTTTGCAGTGGAAATCATGATTCCACTGATAGAAATTGTCCAGAATTTGAAAGACAAAGAAAAATCAAGTTCGAAATGTCTGAAAGAGATATTTCCTATGCGGAAGCGTCCAAATTGGTCCCCTCTGCTAAAAAATCATACGCCTCAGTTGCAACTCATTCCCCTCTAACTCTTTCTTCTCCAATTTCTTCCTAAAGTTTGATCTCTCCGTCTCGTCCTACCAACTCTTCTCACAAAAAAATTATTTCTATGAAACCCCGATCCCACTCTTCGACTAGTTCCAACCAGGGCTATGACCGCTCTGCTCTAGAACAAGCCTGGGCAGACTTCCGAATTCCTCAACCTGAAAATGGTTGCGGCTTAAATCAACAACCTTCAGCTAATACTTCTACGAGTATTATTCAATTTCTACATCCGTGGCTGCCATCTCGGAGACTTGGCCGAAGCCTGGATTCCATTTTAAGATCCTAGGCTTTGTCTGTCTCCGGGATGATAGAGCGGATGGTAAGGGCGGATCCGCCCTATTACTTGACAAATCGCTTCCCTTCTCCCAGATTTTTCTTGGCTCCCGCAGTTGTCAATTCAATATTGTTGCTGCGAGAGTTAAAGATATGACTATCCTCTCCATATATGCCCCCTTCCTACATGTTCCGTAGCATTAGAACTACGGGATATTTTATCTTCAATTCCTGGCCCATATATTATTCTGGGAGATTTTAATGCTCATCACCCGTCTTAGGGTTCCACCCGAAGCAACCCTCTTGGGGTCTCCTTGGTGGAACTCCAGGACGATTTTGGCCTGTGTTTACTGAATGATGGTTCTCCAACACGAGTTCCTGTTCCATTTCAGAACCCGAGCTCAATAGATATATCTCTTTGCTCCTCATCCTTGGCATCCTTGGTTTCCTGAAATATTCTTTCTGAGTCTTTTGGAAGCGACTATTTCCCCATTTTGATTTCTTTCCCTCATGTAAATTTAAATATTGAAAAAACTCCCCCTGTTCAAAAATACAACCTTCATAGGGCAGATTGGGTGGGATTCCGTACCTTTCTCAGTGTCGAAGTGGATTACCTCCCTCCAGTGGACTTGTATACCATTGACACTTGCTATGACCAATTTTGTAAAGGCTATAGACCTATCCGCTCGAAAATTTATCCCACTTAAAAAATTTAAATTTTTATTATCACTTCAGATCCTCTCCCCCCTGGTGGGATGGAGACTGTTCTGCAGCGGTTAAAACCCGTAAAGAGGCTGAAGCGATATATAAATCTAATATGTCGGAAGCAAACTTCCTCTTGTTTCGAAAGACCCAAGCTCAGACTAAACGAATTCTCCTTAAAAAAAAGAGGGAAGGCTGGAAGAAATTCTGTCAATCCCTCTCTCCTTTTACTCCCTCTCGTGTCGTCTGGTCTAATATAAAACGCTTTCGGTCTATTTTTCAGCCTGATCTTCCCAAATCTGTACACGGGAATTGGGTTGATCAATTTTTAAATAAACTTGCTCCCCCATCCGTCCCAAATATAGATGAATTACCTTTCAGGTATAACTTTACTAGCGCCAATCATTTTTTAGAAGAAGATTTCTCCATTAACGAATTGGATTTTACCTTACACCATCTTAAGGATTCTTCCCCTGGTATTGACGGAATGTCATATTCAATGGTGAAAAATACTTTACCATCTACCCGTTGGTATCTTCTATCCCTCATTAACTGTATGTTCAAATCAGGTTCTATTCCAAAGTCTTGGAAAACTCAAATAATAATTCCCATTCTTAAACCTCATAAAGAACCCAATGTGGGTTCATCCTACAGACCCATAGCCCTTTCTCCTGTTCTAACGAAGATTACGGAACATTTAATTAAGAATCGTTTGGAATGGTTTACTGAACACCATTCCATTTTTCCAAGGAACCAATTTGGCTTCAGAAGAGCTAATAGTACGTTGGACAATCTCAGCGTCCTAACCACTGACATCAGACTTACTTTCTCTCGACAAGAGTTTCTCGTTGCTGCTTTTTTAAATCTTTCTTCAGCCTACGATAATGTAATCCTTCCAGTCCTCCAAAAAATTCTTCATAATCTTGGGATTCCGATTAAGATTATAAAATTTCTCCTCAATTTTCTTTTAGAACGATCTATTATTCTTAGTTCCCTTGGACCCCCCTCCTTTACAAGAACTATATGGAAGGGTCTTCCCCAAGGTTCTGTTTTAAGTCCATTACTTTTCAATAATTACTCCTATAAGATTCACTCAACAGTTAAACCTTTCTGTCGTGTTTTGCAATACGCCGATGACCTGCTTTTATATTCTTCTGATAAATCAATAATTGTTGCCAAAAATGCTTTGAACTCTGCCCTTGTTAACCTAAATAAATGGGTTACCTCTCATGGTATGGATTTATCCCCTTCCAAAAGCGCTGTCGTGGTCTTCTCGAGAAGGAGAATTACTCATCCGTTATCTATTTCTTATAATTCCTCTTTGATCCCTGTTCTTTCCAATACCATATTCTTAGGTATGTTCCTAGACTCAAAATTATCCTGGAACATTCACGTCGAATATGTCTTCTCCCAATGCCAGGCTAATATGAATATCCTCCGCGCTCTTTCGGGAGTGTGGTGGGGCTCTCACCCTTCCACATTAAAGTTAATAAATAACGCTCTAGTCCGTAGTTATCTAGAATATGGTTCATTTCTACTTGATCCTATTTCCAAATCCAATGCCACTAAATTGACCCACATTCAATCTCAAGCACTGAGGATCATAGCAGGTGCTATGAAATCCAGTCCCGTAAATGCCCTACAAGTAGAATGTGTTGATCCTCCTTTAAGTCTCCGGCGACAATACCTAGCTGATCGTTATTTACTAAAGGCAGCTAGGTTTTCTACTCACCCTATTTTTCCTAAACTCATCCTCCTCTCTAGGTTTATTGAACATTCTCCTTTTTGGCGTTCTAAGTCCCGACCTCTTCTTATCGTTAGCTTCCAAAGATTCAAATCCCTCACTAACCCCGTTTATCAAAATTCTTCTCTCCCTCTCTATAGCTTCCGATTTGACTCGGTATTTCACAGGCCAAATATAAATTTGTGTTTTGGAGTTGATAAGGAGTCCAAAAATGCTAATTCGCTGTTCAATTCTATCTTGAATTCGTTTTGGATGGATTGGACGCGAATATATACAGATGCATCAAAAACCGGTAGAGATGGCTATGTCGGAGCGTCATTTTACTCTCCATCCACCGCTCATTCAGCTTACTTACGCCTTCCTAAGGAATGTTCGGTATTCTCCGGAGAATGCCGTGCTATTTGTGGAGGCCTTGAATTATGCCCTACACAAAAAGATTCGCAGGCTCCTTATCTTCTCTGACTCCATAAGTTGTTTACAGTCCCTTCTTGCTAATCCATTTTCTTCAAACTGTAGTTTCCTGATTCTTCGGATCAAGCAACTTGCGCTTGATTTGGAGAGATCGAGATCCGATGTCGTTCTTGCATGGATCCCTAATTATTGTGGCATAGTAGGTAATGAAATAGTCGAAGCAAAAGCTCGGTTTGCCGCAGTGAACGGGGATCCATGTTTCACTACTAATTTCATTGAGGATCTTCTTCCCATGACTCGTTTCTGGATGGCGTCTGACTGGCAGAGGGCGTGGGAAAGATCATCCCAGATTACAAGTGCGAGATATTTCCAGATCCAACCTTTTATACCTTCATAACCTTGGTTCTCAACATTTACTTTCTCTCGACAGGAATCCTCTGTGGTATCTCGCATGCGTTTGGGTCATTATTCTATTCCTACTCATTTGGCTAGACTGCGGGTCAGAGAGTCTCAAATTTGCGATTGCGGGTTTGGAGAAGGCAATTTAAATCATCTCATTTTTTCATGTCCATTAAATAATAGATTTCCTTCGTTTGTTTCCAAATTATTAAAATATAAAATTCAATTGCCCATCAACATAAGATCACTTTTATTTATTGCCAACAAACCCATTTTAGGATTAATCATTCAGTTCATAAGAAAGAACGACATCAAAATATAGAAATTTTTATATTTATGTTCATGTTTATTTTTTTAAGTTTGTATATTTGTATATACTTATTTTGTACTTTCTGTATATTATAATGTCGTTTTCTTCTTTTAGTTTAATTGTAGCCAACTTCTTATTTAGTTTTTGTTTTATTGTATAGTCTATTCTTTTGTTATCAAGCAACAATGACAAATATCCGAAATTTGATTTAATCAGTGTTGCATAGCCTTTTTTCCACACTTGACATTGGCAAAGGTTGTCTCTGGAGAGAACGAACGCTATATAATGAAAGACAAAGATAAATGTTTTGTTTGATTACTTTTTTGACTTTCGGTGACGCCGAGTTACAAATAAATATCGCTGTCGTATTCTAAGAAAGATTTGTTTGTTTTATAAAAAAAAAGTGTCGTAGCCTCTTGTTAGCAAGCGCTCCGCTTTTTACGAATCGTATAGTAAAACTTAAATTGAAAAATGGATAGACAAACCTGTGTTAATTGTGGCATTACTATTCGAAAACGGATCGGAAGATACTTAATATTATCTATGCCACCCGAAATGACTAATCGAATGGTTGACATATGAGGTAAGTTCGTGTTTTGTGCATAAATTAATTATGTATCTTAAGTTAAAATATTGATCTAAATATATTTTGAACACTAGCTGCATAGCTCTAAGACACTGCCACGTAGGTTTTAACATAAAACAGCAACATGTTTTATAAATAGGGTTCAATGTTTTTTACTAAAATATTTCAAAAAGGACAGATTGGTTCAAAGTAACGGTATTTCCGAGATTTACTTACTACTTTTATAAAAGACTTTGGACACAAATCCATCAAAAATATTACATCAATATAGTGGGTCGAAAAACGAAAGTAAAAAGAATTTGTGTGAAATCATGTCATTGCCACTGATCGTAAAAACATTTTTGTATTGAAAAAATGAATAAAGCAACGTGCATTACGTCTTTCGTTAATACCTATTTCGAAATTTTTCTAATATCGATTGAAAACCATGGGAATCCACAAAACATTTAGTGATTTGCAGTCTACACTTCGTAGACGTAAATAAAGTCTCTGAACAGATAAAATCTGGTTTTAAGAAAAACTGCTACAATCTGTTTACTAAACACGATAACACCTTGTAGTTTTTGGACGCAATTAACGACTCTTAGTAGTGTGCAATTTATATTCACAAGTAAATAATATTTTTTTTGTCCCAAGACATTAAGATTTTTTCTCAACATATTAAGGTTAGTATTTTTTCATCGTGGAACTCTTTTATTTATTTAGCTATATTTTTGGTGATTGGTCACATATCATGGGCTTATCAGTTTGAGAATTTCTGTATTCTTCGTATTATTTCCGCAGAGTTGGCACATAAATCAAGGAAGCACATGTTCATAAACTGATGAGTTCATAATCGGGAACTAGTCGCAGAAAATACAATTAAATAAATATCAATATTCAATCAGAAGTAGAGTTACCTAAGTGTTTTAAGTAACCAAATGATCCTATTAGTGTATGTAAATTATCTCCCACATTGAATGTGTATATTGTCATTGCAATTAACTGATCTATTTTCAATGGGCTAATGTAATCTTAAAAAATACAAAGAAAGCCAACAAAAACCCTTATTTATATTAATGGGAAACTCTTTGAAGAGAAAGTATGGTTGGAATAGAAACAGGCAGAGAAAATACTGATAGAAGAGTAAGGTACTGTAATCATAGGAAAAGTATTGTGGCTAACGCTTAGGAGTGGCTTTTTTTATATATGATGAAGCAGTTGTGAGGTTTAAAAGATTCTACAGAATAAATTGGTTTTCATTCGTGTCTACCTGAGCGTTCATTGCATTTAAAGTTTAAATAAATATCTTTCAAAAATTAAAGGAACATGTAGTATATATAATTAATATAATATTTGTTTTCTCACAACAGTTACCACCACAGAGCTCTTTATGTCGTGCCTGCTATAATGTCATTTTAAAATGTCTTACAACCAATGTAAGATAGAGACAATTTGGACACAACAAAATTTGTTATGGCTGTGTAGGTACTTGCTAGAAAGCATGTATTATTAGAAAACACTCCTCTTGCCCTAGTTGCATCATCAAGGCACCGACATGTGAGTAAAATGTCTATATTAACAAAATGTTATTAATTTGCATATAATGTAACTATGTAATGATTGTGAAGAAACAAAGTTTTAGAATAGAATAAGTGAGGTTTAGAATAGAAGTGGGGCATATATATTGTAAACTGTACAAGTATGAAGTATTAGCGTGGAACAAACATACTAGCATGATATTCTGCAGATAACTGTTATAAAATATGTAAGCATTCTGTATTTTTCTATAATGACTTAAGCGAATACGGATTTATGAACGCTATCCTGTTCATCTTATAAATCCCTTAGGAGAGAATGAAATATAAAACGCTATGAAAAAAGACTCGTATTCGTCACATATCTTGAACAAGCTAGTATTCCATATACTGGTGTATTCCATGTACTCATACTTTATGCTTGTTTCATACTAGGTATACTCCAGTCCATCTGAACTCTATTGCATATAGACATTTGGCATACATATGTTCATACATAGACTTTGAAGGCCTGTGGCAAAAAGTTTTATAAGAATAGAAATTCTGAATATTATGTAGAAAGTTAAAACAGATTTTGTTTTTCAACAATACTTTTAAATAAACAAAGATAAATGCGTATTCATGTTTTGTTTTGATTTTAGTATAAATTTCATATGATAATCATTTGATTTTATTTTTGAAACTTTATGTTTATTTTATTTCAAATAAGTGAAAACCAAAATATGTGTAAATATCTGAATAGTGATTAAGTAGCGACAAAAACTTTTAAGCGCAACTGTATATATCGATTGCTTATATATACGTTAACCAATTGATAACTTTGAAATATGCCAGCCATAAAAATATTATCCATTATATGCCATAAATATATTTACCCCTCCATTTTAATTAACTCAAATAGCAGACAATCATTTTGTACAGACAGACACTGCTGAAAATACCTAAACCTATACAAGAAGCAAAAAAAATATTGAATACTTTATGTCAAGTGGTTTACGTTGTGTACTCCCAATCGAATATTCAAAAAGCAAGTGTGAGTGCTATGAATGTTTTGTAACAGTAATATGTACCTATTATTTCTACGTACTCATAGCAGTCACCTAGTATAAAATAATAGTGATATTGCACACCTCTAGTTTAGAAAATAGCTTTATTTACCACTTCATTATTTTGTCTGCTATTGTTATCATACTATAGTCTAGTCCACTTAGCAGAAAGAAACATTTCTTCGTTGTCAAGTTATATGCTAAATGAAAGGAATTTCGATTTTCATTAATGCCAGAACAACTGTATCTCTCTTATAATAACAATGTATTGTAGACTTTTTTACTTGATATCTATTCTCAGTAGTGGGTCTCTAGGTTTTCTGGAATGAGTGCAAACATCAATCTAAAAATGTTAATATTTCTAGTATTTTCTCAACACTAAAATTATTTTATTTATTGCATCATTTATTAATTTCAGATCAGACGGGCCACCTTCTTGTGCCATGCTTGCTACATGAGAGGCAATAGGGAAACATCCAGGAGGATCGAAGTTGATAATTTGAGATTCGACATTGTTGCACAAAATCAACAAGAACAAAATGTTCATATACCCACACCACCTCCGCTTCCACTTGCACCTGTTTCAAGAAACTTCATGAAAGCTAATGTCTCAACAATTGTGCTATCACATTATAAACGGTGTGCTAATACATCAAGAAGATGTGTATTTGATACATGCTGGAATAACGGGTCATTTAATACTTAATACCATAAAATCTGCTCCTCTTGCAGATTACAAATTGTATATCCCGCAGAGTATTACAGTATGTGAAGTACATTTATATTAAAATGAGCGGGAAAACTTGTTGGAAAATACAACGTTATCAAATACCTTTACAGCATATCAAATGGAAACTATTTTTGATGGGAAAAGCGAAGAAAATATTCTTGATTTTGAAAATGTTGAAACTATGCCTAATCACATGTGCCATTGTTGGACTGGGCATACTATCCAAGAATTTTTGGAGTTATATAATAGTATACCGATACAAGCTTTTATAAATAAAGAGAGTAAAGCTGCATTAGCAATGCTTTTAATGAAATATAGGTTTTTTTGTAAAAATTATGTCTTTATCTTGGACTGTGGTTTTACAGACACAATCCCCAATTTAGCGGCATTTGGTTTCAAGGTGTACAAACCTAAAACTAGAGTTCATAGAGAAAGTCAACTAAGTACTCTCCAAGCTAATAGAAGCAGATGCGTTACGCTTTGCAGGTGGGTTGTGGAAATTGTAAATGGAAGGTTCAAACGTGACTTTAAATTGTTCAAACAAGATTTTTTTAATAAGGCTTCTGCTCACATGATGATGGATTTTAGAATTGCTGCTGCACTTCTAAATAAGTTCCATAAAGTAATTGAAAATCCTCCAAATGTAGTAGAAATTGCTGAGAGAGCAATCGCACGCATGCATCACCCTAATAATTTGGGTTAGTTTATATTGGAGAACAATTTAAACAGAAGGAGAGTCTTGAACTTATATTGCACATTGGAGGTAATCATCCACAAGAGGTCACATTAAGTCTAGACATATATCTAGACGTGAATATTTCACACACATATATATATATATATATAAATATATATATGTGTGTGAAATATATATATATTTCGTAGGAGGTATTAAGTTTCAGTTTCATTATTACTTAAAGAAATTACAATTATAAAGCGACTAATTTTCGTATCTAATAGATGATTTTAAAACCTGAGAACTCCTGACCAAAACTGCTTAGCTACTTTTATTTATCAAGTTCATGATTGGGAAAATTCGGGGTTTTCAAATATGTCCTATTTATTTCTGTACATTCTGGGGTACAGCTCCATACAATTTTTACATAGTCCTTTATGCATGCATTGTTATGAATTAACATTCAATTTATTTTCCAGCTACTCATGTCACTGTCTCATATTTTCTGGCGTAATGAATTTCTGTGATAATACAATTTAGGTAAAAATTTACTGTTGAAAATATGATAATTTTTTTTTGTTGAAATGTTGGCAGTAATACCGTTAAATAGTAGAGAAATACATATAACTAGCTATAACAATGAATTCTAGCAAATTTATTTGTTATTCATCAATCATATTTTATCTATTAAAACAGGGCCCAAAATTATTTCTAGTGCATCTAAAACAGACAGCAATTGAGGCCATCATTGAAACATAAAATCCAATCTGTTTATATTGAATTGAAGTTAAATTATTTGATCATATTATGATACATGACGGTGATAAGATTTCACATTTGTAATTCGCTAGCTTTTACCCGTAGCTTTGTTTGCATGAAAGTAGGAATTGAGAACAAATTAAATTAATAGGCTTATTGTATTCTGAATATTATATAGAGATTAGCTTTCAGGGGCCAGTGAGATTGACACAGTGGGCTGACTTTTCTCCGTAAAATACAATTACTTATCCTATTCTATTTTTAAGACATTATTTTGGTCGTGCACAATCTTCCAGTTAATTAATCGTAGTACTCTCATAACATTACTTCATTTAAAGGCTCTTTGGTTTGCAACCCAGCAGTAGTGGGTGACGCTTAGGAATGAAGAATGCAAATAATCATAATTGGTGGTTTAAATCTATGGTACATAATTCTATATTATTTCACAAACTTGCTGTACATTTTTTGTAAAATTATTTATTTTTTATGTATATTTAACTTCAATTAACCTACATGTATCACAACATGCCATGCTTGATTGAAGGTAGTATAGTAATTACTATGAAATAAATTATCTAAATCGTCACTCAATGTTATAGTGGCAATGATCGATCACAATAAATTTGTCATAGCATGGAATAAATGCCGCTTAATAACCTAAATCTTTCGAACACTTGAGCAGCCCTACTAAAGAAGAGTGATGGGACGAGCTGCTCATATTGTCTTTTACTTTTATGCTTCTGTGCATATTAGCTTTTACTGAGTTTATACTATATTTGGGTATAGTTTTATTTTTCATATTTTCTATGCCCAAAACATTTTTATCAATATAGTCCGAGAAATTAAATTCAATTAGTATTCTAAAGCATTCATTCAAAGATCGATTGCCGAATAAGGTGAAATATTTCCAAAATTTGTTCGTATGCCAAATTTTGATCTTAAAATAAGACCAACTTTCTGTATGGGTTATAAAATATTTGCAATCGATGCATGATCGAAAGATTTCACATTGTTAGCCACTTTTCAACATCTTAAATATCTATGATATATGAAGAATATTCTAAACTAGAAGCAATATAAAAGGGATTGTCCATTTTTAACTAACTTCAAAAAAAAGGAGAGGTTTCTCAATTCGACCGTATATATATATATTTTTTTTTTTTTTTATGTGTGTTAGCGGATAACTTCGTCGTTTATGAACCGATTTTGATACTTTTTTTTATTGGAAAGGAGATACTTCAAGGGTGGTCCCATAATAAGGAAACCGGGATCTGATGATGGCATCCTAGAGAAATTCAGGGGAGCTTTCAAAAATTGTAGGGGCGACTAGTGCGTTTGTTAATTTTTTTTTATTAAGTATTTTAAAGCACTACAATTTAAAGAAGGTCTCGATCAGATGATGGAGCCGAAAGACAGTCGAGGGAACTCCTCAACGTTTTATAGCAGTTACCTTGTGTTTGGGTTTGATTAATTTGTATTAATGAGAAATTTACACCTAGATGGGTTGTGACTGTCATTAGGGGTCTGATGATGAAGACGAAGGACAGTTAAGGGAACTCCTCAACTGTTTACAGTAGTTACCTTGCGTTTGGACTTAATTCATTTATATTGATTAAAACTTTGCACCCATATGGGTTATAAGTGCCATTACAGGTCTGATGATGGAGACCATAGATAATCGATGGAATTTAAAGATCGAAGTTTTATGTAGGACAACTACAATGATGTTGATGAGTAGTAGACTCATGCTGATGTGTCAATTTGAGATCAAATTTAAATTGCGTAATCGAGTCATCTCTAGCAATGCTCTTTCGTCGTGTGGCCTACTCAATAATTTGTTTGAATCTAAGTCAGACAACGCTATTCCTTCCAAAGTTTTAACACAACCCAGAGCAACATACACCTGTCCTTTGGCGAAATTTGTCTTGCCTAGATCAATAACAGCTTTTTCTAGTGTAGTTCCCTGTAACTTGTGAACTGTAACTGCCCAACTTAAAATCAAAGGCAACATTCGGCGCTCGACATCTCCGTATCCTTTAGTTGCTTGAAACATTGCAACAGTAGGAGTTATTGGTACCCAGCCATTTTCATCTTTAATTCTACTTTCAATCATATCATCATCAAATTGAACTAAAAGACATTCCGGTAATGCCCCTTCTTCAATTTGTTCTCTTCGAAGAGCAGGCCATTTAAACTATGCCCATTGCTCCGTTTACAAGGCCATCTAAAACCGATATATTTCGCCTTAGCATAACGCGAGATTCTTCAGCTAATTTTAGCGTTGATAATAAACTTCCATAGTTATTAACATCCCTCGGTATTACGTTGGGCGGTGGCATCTTTCCGTAAGTGGCGACCTCACGAGACTCGTCTACAGCAGTTATTGTATTTTAGAATTTTCCTACACTTTATGTATTTTAGAATTTTTTGCTGTCATTAAATCATTATAATCGTCAACTTGTTTAACAGTGGGGAAGATTCACAGCAACTCCATCAGCAAAGTCCCCTGTCAAAGGTATTCTGCGTCGTTCACATAGCAATTCATGTTGACTCGTAGTCAATTCACCGACCCGCAAATTATTTAGCAAGTCGATGAATTCAGCATCATTTTGTTGGCGCATATTTATTGTTAGTTCGCAAAACGAAAATTGATGCCATAAATTAATTTCGGCTTCAAACCACGATGGCTGCAAAAAGCACCAGTTTCCTTTGACCGGGGGCAGTTGCATTATATCACCAAACAGTAGTAAGTTAACTCGGCCAAATAACATATCGTTGTTTTTGTATTCTTGTAAACGTAAATGTATGATGCGCAAGTTTTCATACGACACCATCGAAATTTCATCAATTATGAGCCAATTGATATGGCGCCATCTATGTCTTTCTTGTTTGAGCTTATTTCCACTTAAACGTTTATATGACATGGTGTTGCTTTTCTCAATAGGTAGTAAAAATACGGAATGCAGAATCTTACCAAATATTTGTCGGGCGCCCCCTGTTAGAGATGCTACTTCCACAAATTTGGGTTTAAGCAGAGGGTCAAAAGTCGGACCGTAACAACATACGATGTATTCTACAAGTAATTTTAACAAGCATGACTTGCCGCTGCCGGCACCTTCCGTTATAAAAAGCAGCAATTGATCTTCGGCGCCATTTAAATCGGCTTCGACCGCAGCAGAAACTTTTTGGAACAAATTTTGTTGTTGGATATTTAGTCCACGTATAGTATTGATGAACACATCATTAGGCATCATTATTCTTTCACCATTATCATCGCAATTGTCATTAATGTTATTAATAACTTCTTCATCTGCACGTAGTACTCCTTCATTTTCAGTGGCAAGCATTTGTCTAGCAGCATTTAATGCAGTTACTTGAGCTAATGCTTGTTGTATTATTTGCTCGGCGTGAGCAAATTCTTCAGGATTAACATTAGCTTGCAAAGGCCGTAATTCAGTTTGCCGTCTCAAAAAGCAAAACTCTGCAGTCTCGAAAAGGGAGATGACATACAAGTAAGCTATAATAATAGCTTTCTTTGTCACTATTTAAAGTGTAGTATCTAGTGCGAAGAACTGCGTGCTTATTTCGTATGCGCATCCGAGTGTTATCTCTTAATTTAATAAAACGTGGGGGCTCATTATGCATTTCTCTCAACTCCTCGTCGCCATCTTCTTCATTCCACGCCGGGTGTGAAACTGTTTCAAAACGTACAGCAAATTCAGCCAGGCTCATGTTTTCGAGATCGTCGAGTCTCTGTACGTAGTGGTCAAAAATGTTGTTACAAATTGATGACTCACTGCCTTCAACTCGTAAAAGCCGAAATCTTTCATTTGGTTTGCAACTGTTAACAAACACAGTCTTCCGTGAACTCATCTTAAGAGGTAAATGGCATAACCTATAAGCACATTCAAAGGCGCTTACCAGACGTCGTGACAAAATTGCCATTGCCACTGTGAATAACTGATGCCATACTGTGCCCCCTTGCCTCTTAGCCCTGGTAATTGTTTCGCGTATTACATCGCCACTATCGTGTGGTTCACATTTGCTAACGTATTTAGCGACGTAATAAAAAACTGCAGTAACATTACCACAAGGTTGCACGTCAATGTTGCCTTCCCATAGTTCTAACAAATGTGCGTTATAATTGTTAACCATACCTTCTTCAGCTGTTGGCCTAAGGTTACAAAATCGCCCATGATTAATTAGAGCTTCATCGGGTTCTAAACAAACAGTATTATCACTAGGTGGCCTAGGAAAACCAAATCGACAGGATTGATTAGTACGATTCTTATAGCAATTGCTAGTATGCTTATGGATTTATACGTTCTCTACCAATGTTTTTAATGTAAGACTCTCAGGATTTAAGGAACAAGAAATCACTCTATCAATAACCGCAGTGCCTTCTGAGGTGGAAAAGTCAGGAAGACCTTCACACTATACCAACATGTGGAGATGTGGACTGCCTCGATTTTGAAATTCAATTCGGTGCCAATAATCCCCAACTTTACTACCTAAGCAGTTATCATTCCCTTTAATGTAATTCATCAACGCGTTTATGCGTAATGAAAATTGTCTTACAGCTACTATTGGATATTTTTGAACCAAATTAAGCTTCATTTCAAATGTAAGTTGGTCAATTACATTAATGTCTTGATTATCTGCAACGAGTAACGCTTTAATCATATCGGACCAATGTAAATCATTACATGAGAAAATTAAAAACCACGAAAGAGGCCCTAAAGTTCTTACCATCGCTATAAGTTCCGAACAACATTTTCTCCAATATGATGCTGAACCTCTTATGTTTCTCATTGTCAGGTGAATATTATCAACAAGACCTTGTGGAGTTTGTTCTCTCTGAGCTTGACGCATTCTACATGACACAGAAATGCTAGCCTTTGCTCGATAATACTCAACAACTGACAAAGCATAAAATAAATAATCGTTTCTATGGAAACGTCTGTCATTAGACATCATTCGGCTCTGAAAGTAATCTAATGGAGTAATAGCTATATTTCTTTCCTCATGAAGTCCATTTTTACCATCTGGGAAAAGAAAATACCAGGCTAGCTCTTGGAGTCGACGCTTTCGTTCCAAATTTAGCGGTGAAGCGGTTTTTCTCTTAATTTCGGCTAATCTCAACTCGGTTATTGAATCTGCGTTATTGTAATCAACAACACTTTTTAACGCGGGCACTGTTTCCTCAACACTGCAAAGCATACTGGTAGTCTCTATTATCATTGTAGATTCTAAATTGTTTGCTCGTTGTACTGTATCTTACAGTTGTAGAGCGTGATATGGGTACGCTATTATCTGTATTAGCATGAGGTTGATTGCCATTACATGGTACTGATGTTAATATAAGTGACGTCAATGAATAAACATTCAATGTGTATTGATTAGAGGCATTTTTGACAGTCAAATTAGTTCAACAAACTATTTTGACTGTCAAAAATGCCTCTATCAGTTCCTATGCAAAACGTTAAACAAACTATCAATATTTTGGAATCTCATACAACAAGCTGCTTCGTGCAAGGGTGCCTTAAAACCCTTTGCGCCACGAGCATGAAAATCAAACAAAATACGTAACAGATTCTAATCGACGTTTGCAATGCAGCTACTGTTGTGAGGTTAGCGGTTATCAAACCATACAAATGATCAATGAAAAATCTATTGAGAGCATTCTTTAAATTAGGGAAAGAATTTTCGCTGTTGTCGTTGACTAAATGACCGTTATAAATAGGTTGCTCATTACCGCTAATGTTAACTTGTTGTCTATTATATGTTACACATGGCAAAAGCTATGCAATCACAATAATATTTATCACCTATAATCAAAATGTAGTCAATGTCACTTTGGCACATTGAGTTGGGATCAATTAGATGAAAAGCTACACAAGAAACTGTTGCAATAGCAGTACATTGTCTGCCCTGAGATTCGGAACTGAATCTTGCATCGCCTTGATGATATGAACCGTGCAAAATACTTGGATCGTTATTTAAGTGCTTAAAATGTTCAATAGATCTATTGATTTTCGTCATTGCCTCGGTTTCTTCTTCATTATTGGTTAGTTCACCGGTCACCTGTATTGATTCCGAAATATCAATTGCGTTGCTAAAATGAAGTCGAACATCCCTACAAAGAACATTATTAGATATTAACCAATTTAATGCAATTTAAAATTTATCAATATCAACTACGAATTCTTTAGAACGTTCAACGTTTTCTAGACTTTCTACAATAAGTATTAATCCAGCCTGGTTTGGGTGAAGTGGTAGTTGTTCAGCTAACTCTACGACATCTTTGGCAAATAAGACTACTTGACCTTTACACCAATCTTGGCTAAATCGGTTCTATAGTTTCATTATTTTAATAAATGGCACCACTCTGCAAATAAATTTTTTTTCAGTTTCGTTTAAATCGACTAATTCATGTGGCACAGTAGCAACAACCATATTATTACAATAGGCTTGAGATGGAATTTTTCGTTTTTTTATAGTATTAGAGCATCGAGAACACGTTATTAACCTATTAACTGTAATTAATTCTGAAGGTAAGATAGAGCTATATGATGCCGTCTGTAAATTAATACGCTGTTGTGGATAAAGCAATTTATTACATATAACACACGGCACATCTGTAAAAACATTAACCGCTGCTCGAAATTGTTCAACTCCCAATATACGAGTATTTCTTAAGCGACTTGACACTTGTCTTACAACGGATAATCGACTGGCCCTTTCTTCTGAAGTTTTATTAAGCACCCTCTGTGCGGAACGGTTACATAAGTAACTTAACCGTTGAGAATGCTGTGTAGCAGTGAATCTGCTACACAGCATTCTCAACAATTCTTGACAATCGCTCATGAATCAAACTGAGCCGGTGAGCACGGGCTTCTTCGGTGTCATTTGATAATCGGTCACGAATCAAACTGAGCCGATGAGCATGGTGTTCATCGGATTCATTTGTTAAGTTATCGCCTATCAAAGACAAACGATGGTCACGATCCTCTTGACCTTCGTTAGTTAATATATTTGATATATAAGCTCTCATACCCGATAATCTATTTTTGCGCACCTCTGGCGTTTCATTTTGTCTCTTTTCATTAGTGTTTTTTTTATCTATCTATACCTCACTTCTATTTTCAGCCTCATCTATCCTCTCACAGCTAGGTTTTAAGCTCTAAGTAATGTATATATATATAAGCTCCTAATTCCTGAATAATCACTGATCATTCATATAAACTACTAATTCCTGGATACTCACTGATCATTCAGAGCACTGATAAAATATATAATTGTTATGGTGTGTACCAGCTTCTGCGCTGGTTACGCACCGTACCAATTATATATTTTGAGTAAATCGTGTATCTCCACGATTTACTCAAAATATGTAATTGCGTATTTACTTTAAATTAAGTAATAACTCATCTGATTTTATTTGAAAACACAATAATTAACAAACTATTCCATAAACCATTTTTTAAATGTCGCTCTATTCAAACAAACGATAACCATACCATAAAACTACATGTATATATTCGATCTTTCTTTCACAAGGACGTGTTTACTGAGTTGATTTTATTCTTACCTTACAATGTTTCGTATTTTATCATTTCAGCATCTTCAATTCATCTATCTATACTCCTTATGTATGCTCAAAATCACGTTTTGATGCAAAAAAATTAATTTCGTCATCCTTCAATGATTTCAGACTTCATCCAGTGACGGTCAAGTTAAAGCGGTAATTATGGAATTGTTCTTTTTTATCAATGAACGTAAAAAAAAATTTGACGTCCTTGAAAAATAAGAATACTTTATGTATGAATAAAATGGTAAGTTACTAATTATATAAAGAAATATTTTTCATTCAGAATTCACAAAGATATTCATAAAGCTCTGTAAACCTTTTGTGTGACGTAAACCTATCATTTATTAACCATATTAAAGCGATTAAAGAAAGGTTTATACTCATTTAAATCTATAATAATATCTACAATTTCACTTACATCTGTTTTATATATTTAAAAAAAACATTTCAAAAGACAATGACGTTTACTTGATGACTCTAAAGTTAATTATGCCATTACATTATTAAGACATAAATTTTCACATAATTTTATAGACATAGATGCTAATGTTCTTTACATTAACAATTATATCAACAACTAATATTCTTTACATTAACAATGACAACTGCAGTATAGCTCATAATAATAACTATATAATGTGATATTTTCTGAACAACTTTTAAATGCTACTTTTTTTTTAATTTATCTTACCCAAACGTAGAACTTTCACAAAAATAATAATAATATGATGAGGCAATAGAATGCCATGTTGATAATTTGTTTTTCATTCAAATGTTTGTAATTGAGGATGGCGAATGTTAAGGATGATATTTTATGAGCACTTGTGGCCATCTTATATCTATGTGTCTTAATTCAATATTTTAACATTACTTCATGAAGTAAAATTGAAGTAGTGCGATTACATTTGTTGTCACAAAATTAAGGTAGTCTAGTATCAGAAACCTGATGCAAAAGACGACCAATATTAAATACTCCGAACCCTGGCACGGACAGTAGATGGCAAAGATCTTCCATTTTGTATTAGTAAATGATCAGTTGAAAAATGCATTATACAAATTATTGTTATATTTTTTCACATCTTTAACTTGATAATGGAATGTTATATACTGTTAATACTACAGCTCGATATTTATTTAACGTTTGATTATTTATTTAAAGGTCGTCCACAGAATCCTAATTGTTTAATCATGAAATATTCAATTTTTACACAAGGCCATGTGTCTTTAATCTACATTAAAGAAATATGTAATATTGTATATATTTCATTAATGTTAAAGATTTATTATTCCTTAATTCTAAAGTTGTGATCAGTGCTGTGTACGTGGGTAAATATGTACACAGATAATTCCTCGCTCTCGGACGCTCTGACGTAACAAAATATAACCAGCGGGTTTTAATGAGGATAAATGATTATTCACATAACATCGAAACAAACAGTCTAACATCTAAAAAGTTACATTTTATTTGGTTCTTTGGTTTACCTAATAGTGGATAGTAAACACTTTTTCAAGAACAATTTGTATTTACTCACTCATTCCTATTAACAATTTTATTAATAATTTGGATAGCATCAAATATTAATCCTGAACGAAGTCTACTGCTGAATTCAGACAAATTTGAGAAATGTCAATTCTAACTATTGAAAGTGACACAACAAAATAATATATGGTATAAGGGCAATTTAGGGATATCAGTTTTTATTCAAAGAATGCCCACAAAAAATAATTAACTTTGCAAGTGTCACTTGTGATTCATTTAATAAAAAAGTCAACTTTTTTATGTTATGTTTTTATGTTCACTTCTATTTCAAAGTAAATTTTGGGCTCTCTAATGTTATATTCGGAACCTGTTAATATTTGATTATGTTGATGTATGTATTTAAATCTTTAAATCACCTAAATCTAATGATCACCAAAAACTGAAATTGTAGAGTGACTTGGAAGCCGTTCATAGAAATCAACATTCCAGTTAAATAAGTGGCGTCTGTTTTTTAAACATATATGGAAACAATTAAAGACGATCCCCTCCCAGGATGGCCAGTTAACGCCAGACGAGGTAATACATCCCTGAAAAAGTCAGAAATATTTAAGAAGGTGCCATCTTTCTTAATTAATAGAAATTTCAGATATTATGATTTCGAATATCCTACACGATCATTTTGGCATGTATTATGTTCACGTATGTTCTTGCTATCTATCTAGTATTAACCGAAGAAATTGATAAATTATCCTGTTATGGATAGATCATTAAGTATTTATCGTCGGGTACCTGGTTGACACTCGTAAAGTATTGCTATATAAAGATAGCCAATCATTAAACTTTGCAGCATTACTAGACAGTAGTACCCAAATATAAGATCCTTAACTTTAGTGTGAAATATATCTCACACTTATTAGGTGTCTTGTAAATGTTTCGTTGTAAATGTTTTACTGTTCATGTTTCGAAAGGGCATTGATAGGCGTAGCAAACCTAAATTTATACACTAGACTTTTAGTTAATATCCTATTATTCACGGAACAAATTATACGGTATTTTTCGTTACAAAGAAAATAAAGTAAAGAGCAAAATAGATTTTCTACATACTATTTCTGGTGATAAAATACGCTTAGCCAATATTTTTGAACCTGATTGCTGCCATGAATAATGAAATTTATGTTTTCTTAGGTACTTAGCTCAGTTACTGGTTGGTGAAACGTGACAAGTGTTTATATTTTAATTAATAAAATCAGTGAAAAGAGAAAAGCTTTTCACTGATTTTTTTAACTTTTAAAGCATGGAAAAACGCCACATAATTAATTAATATTATGATAACATTTTTTCCTTTGTCAGTTATCAACCAATTAATCATAATGGATAATACTATCTACGATTTGTTTCGTTATCTTTACATTAATTTTTCTTTCAAGCTAATGTCAAATATGTTTTTTCAGGATGGAAAAATTTCATCATGCCATGAAAATAAAATAAAACATGAAAATCAAACCCCTTAAAGCTTCACGACTCAAAACTTAATCCATCCTACCAACTTTACCCTCGCGGAAAAACGGAAATATCACAACTCTTCTGATTTCTGTTGCTGTTTTGACTTCAATTTCGAGTATGAAAACTTTACGTACTTGAGGTTTTCTTTAGTATTGCATAATCAGAATTCGCAGTTTAATGCGATTTTATGAAGAGCGTATGAGGAAGACGATATTTAAAATTTCTAAAATTGTATTGAACGATTGAAATTGTTGTGTAGTGTAATTAATAAGGAATGAACTCGAAACGAAAACGAGTTCATTGCAGCTTACTGACAAAGAACAAAGTTCAGACGTCTTTTGTGCTATTTTTAACTAATGTTTTATACCTTCTTTTTCGTATTTTTTTACCGTCATATATCCATGACATGCAACAAAATAGCATTATTATAGACAAATGAAGATGCTACATGTTGCAAAATTGACAACCATTACGGTATATATATATATATATATATATATATATATATATATATATATATATATATATATATGTGTGAATAATTATGCTTTTTTACCGTCCGTATGTAATATTATGGTAAACAATTGAATAATCAGTCTGTAGTTTCACTTCATAAAGAAAATACTGATTAAGTAATATTCTCTGGTTATTGAGGTGTAGGTACATTTTGAAGATAACTGTGATATCAAACGTATGTTTGATGTTAGAATTATCTTACCAAATAGCGAATTGATTGATCGCTCATTAAAATTTCTTTCGATAGTAAAAAAAATTACTGTGCTATCTTCATTTATTACTATGTAACATTAGTTTCCCCATCCGCGATCACCATTGATATTAGTCATCTCTTTGTCATTTTAAATGATTTTTACTTTTATCATTGTTTTATATTTTCGACTCTGCTTATATATGTACTCGTATGTATGAATGTTAAGAATTGTTATCAAGTATGCCTGTATATTCCTACATCTTTTTGGATCGAATATTATTATATAGAATATAATTTATTATTTAATAAAAAAGTATAATATACTAACAAAGAAAGACTTATTCTATTCATTCATGTTACTTCATACATCTTAATAATCTAAATACAAATCTGAGGGATGTTACAAACACAATCTTTTAGAAATCGATTGCTATACCAAATTGCTGCTAGGCTAAGATTACTTTTATTTAAAGAAATTGCGCCATAAGTGAACTTTGTAAATGGAGCAATGTTATTTCCTTTAAGAAAATAATGCACATACTTACATATAGAGATGTAATGAGAAGTAAGCGATTCTGGGAAAATGTTTATTTAATTTCATTAGAAAGTTTATTTTTATCGCCAAACTATATTTTGGCCGCAGCTTTGCTTGGGTATATTTTTTAATTTAGTAGCGGATTTTTTCTCCAATAGTGACGTTGCCATCTCAGAAATATCTTATATCTATATTCGGAATAGAAGGTCTATATATAAGCATTTTTGCTTGAACAGCCAAATCACTGTAAGAATCGCGACAAATTCCATTAATACATTTTAAGTCCACATTTCATTACCCAAATATTTAAAAAATATTTATTAATTTATTAAAAATTCATTTAATACAAAGATATATTTTGTGAATTAGTTACAGTGAAAATAATTGTTTCCACTCGATTAAAACACTATTTATAAAAATATGGTATGTATTGTAAAAGCCTCCAAAAATACTAAATACAAAGATGATAAAGAAAAAAAAACAATAAGCTAGTGTACAAAACTATTAGTAAGTACTTACTGTACATATAATGTCGATAGCAAAGAAGTGAGCCAATATTAAAATACCTGAAAAAGGAAACTTGAAAAAAAATCCTTTTTCAGATGAACCTTGAATATAGTTAGAATCTAATGTATTTCATATTTTAAAGACTGATGGTATTTCGCAATAAAAACTGATGGTATTTCGGAATAAAATAATGCTTTAGAACGTTTTAGAGAAAACGACAAATATCTGTTTGTACCTGTTATATATCTTAATTGTTATATATATTTATATATATATATATATATATATATATATATATATATATATATATATATATATTAATAAGTTAATTTATGATTTACAGTCGCAAATACAATTATACCTACTGAGACTGATAATACAACGAATACTAATATTTTGTCAGTAAACTTAATTGTATCGATACTCTTTATTAAAATCTAGGTTCTATATATATATATCAATATTTAAGCTGCGAGTTTTTGTTATAAGTGATTCGAAGTCGAATACAGCACTTGAATATTTGCCATCGAATTTTTGTAATATTCAATAATTTATTTTCTTGTCAGTCTTTATCATAAGCCGCACCTCATTAACATTATCTTCATTTCTCGCTTTTGAGGGATATCCTTTATAGAGATGGTCACTGAGATTGGTACAACCATGCTTGAACTCGTAAAACTAGTTGTAAATAATAGCGCAAATAAAATGCCATAAGCCGCACCTCATTAACATTATCTTCATTTCTCGGTTTTGAGGGATATCCTTTATAGAGATGGTCACTGAGATTGGTACAACCACGCTTGAACTCGTAAAACTAGTTGTAAATAATAACGCACAATAAAATGCCAAATGAAGACGATTGTTACTTCGTTGTTGCTTGTGGACATCATGAAAGTCATGAGAAATTTTTGAACTAAAATATTCAAGTATAAAATTCATCTTGACTGATAAACACAAATTGCCGTTAATTTGTGAAAACGAAGGACAAATTTAATAAAAATGGATTACCGAGGAATTGGATTTTCTATATTTGAACTTACTTTTAATTGGCATTATTGTTAATGGTCAGCTCTAAGAACTTTCAATGCTACCCTCGTACATAGGATCAATATCCTTTTTCTTTTTTGAACTGAACTGACACACTTCTATGTTTTCGAAATGTGTATTTTCATTTTCTTTCACTGGTAAACATTATTTAGGGGGTAATTAAAGTTGTCATTTTTGGACCAATTATGTTGCCAGGTCCATCTGGTTGCTATTACGCAGAAAAAAAAATTATTATTAAAAGTTTTATAAACTTGGAGTAGTGAACGTTTAGTTCTCTGAACATTAATGTGACAGAAATTTAAAGGAAAACTGCCAAGCAACAAACACGAGAAGCTGAATTGCGCTGCGTCGTAGTTTTACAGCAAATATTTACCAATACGTAATAGCGATTATAGTGATGGCATGCGGGTAAATTATATTATAAATTTCTAGTATAGATTGGAATTCAGTATTGTAAAACGATACAAATAATAAAATGTATGTAAATATATCATGATGTTTTGTTTCGTTATAATATATTAAAAATGATATAGAATGGATGATATAAAATATCATTCCGACAAATTATGTATTTCAATGAAATTTTTAACAATAAATTGAATGATTATTCGCAGTTATTTTTCACAGAAGCAAAATATGGTAGCGGTGATAGTAAGTCACAACGTACGATGCTAATATGTGTTTACGTTCTTTCTTAATATGTAAAACAATTGACGCTATATCGTAATATTTGATGTATTTTATTCCCATTTTGGAAAATGGTTCAACGAGATTTCGAATAGATTTTTGAATGATTTGATTTTTGATTTGTATAGATTTTTGAAGGTCTTTTTTTATTTTTTTTCTCCTTTTCTTACTTTATAATTTATATATATATATATATATATATATATATATATAACGTATACACACGCATACGCACACACACACACACACACACACACACACACACATATATATATATATATATATATATATATATATATATATATATAAATTACTTTTATCTAAAAGGAAAAGGCTAATTTAATAATTCATAATAATGCTATTTTGTTACAAGTTTACAATAAAATATCACAAATAATTTTATTTTGACTCTTCTAAAATGATCAATATAATATGGTCATAAACAGTTAATTGCATATATTTTTTATTTTTCACTTTTCATTAATTCCTTGCATGTGTTCTTATTTACGCTCTTTTTTTCTATTCTTGTACATATCTTATGTATAAATATTCGTTTTTTTAATTTGTTCCTTTTTCTTCCCTCAGCTATTAGTTTATTTTTAATTAATTTCAAATATTCTTAATCATAAATAAAAAAAAATATTTGGTTTATAATGCTTGTTTTAATATTTAAAACGGATAACATCATTATGCACAATTAAACTGAGGTTCAAAACCAAATTAGAATTAGGAACACGTATGTTTAAAAAAAATGTTAATAATTACTATTATTAAAAGATCATTATTCGTTTAAAGGTATGATTTATGCTCATTGCCATTTAATCAAAATAATTCAATAAAAAAAAACAATATATATATATATATATATATATATATATATATATATATATATATATATATATTACTTAAAAATAAGTCATTCGACATCTATCTCCAAAATATTGTTTGGATACGTCCTTCAATTGGCTCTGAATCTTCAACTTTTTAATACCAGAATTTATGTGCCTGAAGTAATTTTGTTTCTGAAAGCAAATGTGTCACCCATTTCGTAAACTTTCATACGACTGTGAACTATAAGCGACTGTGGGATTTAAATACATTTAGAGTGGAATAGCTATATTAGCTTACTAACACTTACTCGGTCTACAATCATAATAAATGTTTACAAAACACTCCCTTAAACGCAACATGGTGTTGGCACATCTTTTGTATAGACGACAACAAGGAGATGAAATGTGCACTCGGGAGTGACGCGTTGGAAACTAAATCGACGGGCGATCACTATTTGCTATTTAGTGTCACATTCAATCTTCTCGCGCAGCCCCTGCAGTATCGAGACTTGGATCATAATCTGTCAAATAATGCTTATCGGAAATTGCAATGAATAAAGGCTTGCATAATACTGAGAATCAAATTCATAATATATATATATATATATATATATATATATATATATATACACATACATGTATATATATATATACGTACTTACATACTCGTATACTCTGTAAAAGTAATTAATTATAGGCGTATTATGTATTAAATCACTCTTTTAATTTTATTTAAATTTCCGATTTTCAATTCTTACATCAGAAGTGGGATAGGACGCGAAAGTTCACGGCCTTGTTACGTTTAGAGTTATATGAAATTTGATTTTCAATTTGAAACGTTTTAATCATTTAATTTTATACGTTTTTTTAAATCTGTTATTCGATTTTTAGTTTTAAAAACTTTAAGTATTTTAATTTCGTTCGTTTACTATTTATTTCGTATAAGTTTTTATTGTGATTTGTGTGAAAGTTCAAAAATACGTGATTGGAATACATAAAGGTGAATCAGTGCATTGTGCTGTAGTTTTACAGTTGTTCGTTCACGGTGGTCGAAATCTGAAGTGGGTGAGGCACAGCGCTGCATGTTTACATTACTTGCGCCGGGTTTTGATAGTGTTTATGCGACAGGGTCAGGTTACATTACCCCTTATTCATTATTGTTGATAATGGATACTTTGTTCCTTTGTATTGAATATTGACCTACTACTTATATTTTGAATTTATTTAATTATGTCAGACCGGAAGTCTCGAAGCAGAAATAGGTGTAGTAATAAAAGCCGTCATGGTAATAAGAGTCGACGTTTATCGCCCGGCAGCGATCTTAAACAACAAATGCAGTATATTATGGGTCGTTTAAACGTGTTGGAAAATCAATCTGTTTCCACGTCGTCTCCACGGGTTGATGTAGGTCAGCATTCAGCTGAGCCTACACATTTGGGATGGCAAAGTGGAAAGCCTCTAGGCACGCCACCTTCTAGATTTATACCTCATAATAGCGAGTTGACTGATCGTGACGGGACAGCCGCACCCACAGCAGATGGGCCATCTGGAACTCCGTTCCGTGATAGCGCGGTACAATCAGATCAAACAGATATATTAGTTAACGCGATACGTTCGATTAACACAGCAGTACGATCTAATCAACCGTATTATATTTCTAACTTCGATCCTAGTCTGCACCGGCATCAAAACGTGGTGCCAAGAAGTAGATCGTGCCAAAACAACTAATAATTGGAGTGATAATGAGTGTCTTTCTCGGATCGGTAATTGTTTGAAGGGTGATGCTCGAACGTGACAAATGATCGTAGTTGGAGTAATTTTAAAAAAGAGTTTAAACCATTGTGTCCCAAAAACGTTAACGTTGCTAACATTTTGTTTGACGTGATGAACACCACCTCTGATCACTATTCAACATATGCTGATTATGCAAGCCGTTCATTACTGCGTTTACGAATCGTTACTGGTTTGAGTGACGAATTAATTTCCGCAATAGTTATTCGGGGAATTACCGATTCACAAATCCGAGCAACTGTAACTAACGCAAAGTTGATGCCTTGTGATTTAGTTGAATTTTTATCAATTTATGTTAAACCCAGTCCTAATACTGTTATTAGCGACACATCCCAAGTTGTGTCTCGTAATCGACGTAACATTTCGAAAGTGAATCGTACCGATTTTGGTAGGAAACGGTGCTTTGATGGTAACAAATGCTTTTCGTGTGGACTCTCGGGACACGTACTTGCTAATTGCCATAGAAGACATAAAGTAAATCCTAACATGAATAGTTTTTCTACTACACGGAAATCTGACACTCGTATTACAATTAATCAAGGTAAAACGGAAACGTGTTCCTTTTGTAAGAAACCTGGTCATAAGATAGAAACCTGTTTTGCTAAAATAAAATCCGAATCTCGAAAAAAAAATAACGTTAATTTCTGCTGTGAAAAGAAAAGTACTCGTGAAACCGATATCGTAGTTGCAGTCATACAGGGTATACCGGTAGACGTATTGATTGATAGCGGGTCGACCATATCTCTTGTTTCATCTTCTTTAGTGAAACATTTCGATTGCCCCCGGAAACCGGCCTTTCGCATCTTGAAGGGTATTGTAAGTCAGGAGGTAGAGTTTACACATTATGTGACCCTGCCAATAGAGTTTGACGATATCACGTTTGAAGTTGATTTGTTTGTGATTGAGGCGAAGTATATGAGCGCCCCGATCATAGTAGGGACCGACGTACTTAACCGCGAGGGCGTCACATATGTACGAACTATATACATATGTATTACTCGTAGGGTTGAGAATACCGCTAGGATTTTAAAAGTTGAGTTGATTTTTAAAGCATATTCCGATAAATACGAGACTTGGCGGCGATAATTTAAATAAATTATTGGCCATAATTAGTGAATATTCTAAATATTTTATTACGGGGACAACAACTACGACTGTGAAAACCGGAAGTATGTCCATCAAACTCAACAGCGATGATCCCGTTAACTATAGACCTTATCGTCTTTCACAACCTGAGACGTTACGCGTTCATGAGATCGTTAGGGATTTACTGGATAAGGGGATTATACAAGAATCAGAGTCAGAATTTTCAAGCCCAATTCTTCTTGTTAAGAAGAAAGACGGTACGGATCGTATGTGCGTGGATTTCCGAAAGCTTAATGAAATCACAATTAAAGATCGTTTTCCCTTGCCACTTATAGATGATCATATAGACCGTTTAGGATGTCATAAATATTTCACTAGTCTTGACATGGCAACCGGATTTCACCAGATTCCAATGGAAAAAGAGTCAATCCCGCGGACGGCTTTCGTTACACCGGAAGGCCACTATGAGTACTTGAAGATGCCATATGGGCTGATCATTCATTCCAATTATCTGCAAGAAGAATGGTCCAAGATAATGTGGCGATTGCAGCTTGTGTTAAATATGACGAAACACAAGACAACTCAACATTCCCCTCTAAGCCTCCTTATAGGGACAAATGTGGTAAATCCGTTAATCCGCAATCTTATTCGCGATGTGGCTATGGATGGTTTGAATCCCAATCGAGAGGCACTACGCGAGATGACTAAAAAGCGCGCCTCAAAGTTGATGAAGCAGAACCGAGAACGACAAGATACTTTGATCAATAAAAACAGACGATTACCACAGACTTTTGAGCTCAATTCGCTGGTTTTTGTAATAAAAAAAGCACAGTCTACAGAAAAACTTGACTCTAGCATGCGCGGTCCCTACCGCGTAGTAAAAGCTTTGCCTCAGGGAAGATACAAATTGCAGTTGGTGGCTGGTTCTTGTGGAAAGTTGTCTCAAGCCGCAGCAGAATTCATGGTGCCTTGGAAGGGAGAATGGACTCCAGACACATGTGCTGCCTTCTTTGAAAGTAAGATTTTATAATTTTATTGTAAGGCCTTAAGTGTTTAATTTTGCGAGCAGACCTCGCATATTACTTTTGTGAGCAGACCTCACAGCTTGATATTTGCGAGCAGACCTCGCAGATTACCTTTTGTGAGCAGACCTCACAGCTTGACTTTTGCGAGCAGACCTCGCATATTACTTTTGTGAGCAGACCTCACAGCTTTATATTTGCGAGCAGACCTCGCATATTACTTTTGTGAGCAGACCTCACAGCTTGATATTTGCGAGCAGACCTCGTAGATTGCCTTTGTGAGGAGACCTCACAGCTTTACTTTTGAGAGCAGACCTCGCATATTACATTTTGTGAGCAGACCTCACGGGTTGATCTTTGCGAGCAGACCTCGCAGATTGCCTTTTGTGAGCAGACCTCACAAACCATTATTTGCGAGTAGATCTCGCTATTATTTACTACACTACAGTTTGCACTACAGTTTTGACAGTAATGTTATAAGAATTATTTTCTTTGAAAACTCTAGATAAAGAAGATTTCGAGTCGACATTGACTGGACAACTGACTGAGGAGGAGCCGACCATCGACCCATCACACGAGAACGAGGACGTTCTCCTGTCAGGAGAGGCCGTGTTGGAGTTGAGCTAAGAAAAGCTGCGGTCCTCGCTTCTCCCGAATCCAACTTCAAGGCGAGCGATGGTGAGCAGCTTAAAGCGGGAGATTACGACACGTGGCACTTCGGAAAGGGACTCGGTTCGGACTGGACGTATTTTACTTACGTACTTACATACTCGTATACTCTGTAAAAGTAATTAATTATAGGAGTATTATGTATTAAATCACTCTTTTAATTCTTACAATATATATATATATATATATATATATATATATATATATATATATATATATATATATATATATATATATATATATATATATATATATTATGAATTTGATTCTCAGTATTATGCAAGCCTTTACTCATTGCAATTTCCGATAAGGATTATTTGACAGATTATGATCCAAGTCTCGATACTACAGGGGCTGCGCGAGAAGATTGAATGTGACACTAAATAGTAAATAGTGATCGCCCGTCGATTCAGTTTCCAACGCGTCACTCCCGAGTGCAGGGGGTGGTCAAGCAGGACTCGATTTGGTGACAGCATCTCTTAAGGAAATTGGCGGCAAATTTAAATGTGTACAGCGACCTCTAGCGACGGCTATGTGTCACCATGCAAGAGACGCTACGAACACTCTAGAAAACACAGACAGAAACCGCTCAACACTGAGTCAATTTGAAACGAGTGACAGATCATTATTGCGCAAAAACATTTCACATTTAATATTATAAGTTTTGTATATTAACTAAGTAAAAGGGTTTTGTACCTATTGTTTTGTTATATGTTCTTTGTTATTTTGTTTTATTATATATTAAGATCTGTTTTATTTTGTAATGGCGTGTATTGTACTGCGGTGTAATTCGTACATAGGACAAAGCACAAAAATCTCGTTTTTTTCCCTGCCTCATAACGAAAGCCTATGAAAATTTATAAAGAAAATTTTATTCACTAACGGCGCAAAGCAATTCCGATGTTGCAGTTGCTTATTGTTAAAATTAATTCGAAGAACTTTGCAAAAGTTCTGGTTAAAACGAATTTTTACTGTTTTGTTTAAAAGAAAACTTGCACTAAAAGATGTTTTAGTTAGTTATAGACGATGTTTATATAACAAAAAATGTATTTTAAAAATATTACCACTCAAATTACAATTTCGTTACAAAGTTTTGTCTTGTCAGAAAACTCCGAGAAATTACTTCAGACACAGTTGGGTGTATTCGCCGGTAGTAAATTGGTTTTCCAAATAGAATTTTTTACTAAATAATGTTGTGAGCAGCATTTATATTTAATCAAACGTTGTTTGTTGTAAGTTTTCTTCCAATTGAAAGAAAGAAAAAGGCGGATTGATTGAAATTATTATATATCTAACTTAATGTTTTGTTTTTTTGCAGGGCAAAAGCGTGGCTGAAATTGTGTGGCAGGGAAAATTTGGCAGTTACTTGGAATGACCTCCTCAGACGTAAACATAGAATCTGCGGACGTCACTTTACTAATGAGAACTTTAAAACTTTTCAGCCCAGGAAATTGTATAGTAACGCTGCACCGAACCAGTATTTGCCAACACCAACTGAAGAAACCAGAGCAGCAGTCGAACAACCAAGCACGAGCTCAGGCACAGTTGCGACAGGAAACTATCAGCAAGACCTTGGCGGCTTCTGTAGGAGAATGTCTAAGGTTGTTTAAGTGATAATACCGTAATATTTTTTGCTTGCACAACTGAATACGTCATATAAACATCAGTTATAAATGTATAATTTTGAAATAACACATGTCATGAATACAGCTTTTATTATAATTAAAGGAAGACGTACACTTAGAGGCAGCTTCTTTGGGGTCTGGATGGTTGAAGAGCGACAAAGGCGGAAAGCTGAAGAGGTCCAAACTTGTGAGGAAGATTCGTCAACAGAACAAGAAGATTCAGCAGCTCAGACGGGAGTTAAGAAGATTGCAGAAACCCATGCGGCGTAGTAATTTGGAAAGTATACAAATTAATGAAATAAAACAAATGTTAAAATTAATTTTATCAAAAGAATCATATATTTTATTTGAGCATGAATTGAAAAATTATTTTCGAAAACAGACAGCAGCCACCCCTCTATATGATTCTAAAATGAAAGAAATCTGCATGAACCTACATTATAATTCACCAAAATGTTATAACAATTTAGCTACCATTTTAAAACAGCCCGTAGTATACGTCGTTGGAGTACTAAGTTTCCTATTAGAAGAGGTATAAACTATTTTATTATAGATGCCTTAAGCAAACAATTTTGTAACAAAAACGATGATGATAAGTTAGTAAGTATACTTTTAGATGAAATAAGTATTAAAGAAAACTTGCAATACAATTTAAGTTATGATAAGATTTTAGGATTTGCAGATAATGGCCATACGCGAAGTAATATCCCTTCCACGTCTGTATTAGTTTGTATGATAACAGGTTTAAAATAAAAATTTAAGCAGGTTGTAGGCTATTGGTTGACAGCTGGGGGAGACAATAATTTAGATATGTGTAATGTAGTAAAGGAAAGTATTGAGAAAATGTTACTTGCAGGATTAATTGTTAAAGCTATAATTTGTGACCAGGGTCGAAAAAATCAGGGATTGGCAAAAAGATTAGGTATTGATGTAAATAGGCCGTATTTTGCATATAATCATGTAAAAAAAATTTTCTTTTATGATCCCCCTCATTTATTAAAATCAATAATTTAAATAAGTATGATTTAATATATAAAGGTAATATTGTGAAATGGTCCTATATTAAAGAAGTAGCTCTAGATATTGAAGATCCGTAAAAAATTAACCGTAACCATATATATCTCTCTAATTTTAAATCTATGAAAGTAAAATATGCAGCCCAAATATTTAGTGTATCGGTATGTACAGCAATGAGTGTTTTCATAGCCCTCCAAAAAAATCGAATCGCAAGCTGTACGTACGGCTAATTTCATAAGTGACGTAAATAAATTATTTGACACTTTTAATAGCAATAAGTATGGTAGGGAAAATCATTGCTTGCGATATGGCCTTTCACATAATAGTCCCCATTTTTCTTTTTTGGAAGATATGGTTAAAAATTTAGCACACTGTAGATTTATAAATGCAAAAAGACCCCCTTGTATTAGTGGTTGGGTAATATCTATACAATCTTTGATCAGTTTATATAACGAAATTTCTATCCAGTATAATGTAAATAAATTACTAACTCGTAGACTAAATCAAGACCCCCTAGAAAATTTCTTTTCAATTGTCCGACAACAGAATGGTGGATGTCGTAATCCAACAGTAAGTCAGTTTGAGTATTCCCTCAGACATACACTCATTACGAATGTATCGAAAATATGTAAAAATACCAATTGTGAGGATGATAATAATTATTTTCTTTTGTGTCTTCAATCTGCTTTGAATCACGACATCCAACCTGTTTCTAAAATTACCCCCATTCAATTTGATTGTGAAGGTTATGCTGAACAGACTGCTATTGAAAATAATGCTATTTATTATGTTGCAGGATAAGTGATGAAGAGTTTCTTCGAAAGGATTCATAATTGCAGCACATGTAAAAATTTGATTATTGATCAATCAAGAACTGGCGACTGTGATTACAAATTATTTACATCTTTTAAAATGTATGATGATTTAATTGATGAGCAAGGTTTATTTTTTGTTAAAGATAATATATTTTATGTAATAAAAAAGTGGGAAACCAAATTTCAATTAGTTTTTAGAAGGTATATGTTTATTAATAATTTAAAAGACAACTTGTATCGGTTTTTAAAAAAAGGTAGTAATGAATGGCATATATGTTGTACAGAAAATTATTCCGATTTGTTCATAAAACATTACATTAAACTGAAGATTGATTGGTCCCTCAGAAATTTAAATAGTCTTAAAGAAAGTAAATCAATCGGGAAAGAAAATCAAAAATTACGAAACATATGTAACTTGTAATAAACTTATATAGCTTGTAATAATTTCGGTCCCTCTTGTTAAAAATATTCTTTAGATGTTAATGTTATCCTACTGTTATTTATCTCCAAAATTATTAATTAACTCGTCTGAATAGTAAATTTGTTTATTTTCCAGACTCTTCTAACAGCTATAGGAAACACCAGCAGCAATATGGCTCATAAGGTCCGCATCCAATCAGCCTCAGAGATAGAACTGAGTTGTCACATGTGGGTAATTTTAATTTTTTAATAGAATTATTGACATCGGAAATTATTGATAAATACAGTTGTTGAGCAACTACAGTTAGTTATTCTGTAGTCATTAATTAGTTGTCCTTATAGTGTTTTAAATATAATAGAAAATCAGAAATATTATAATTAGATTACATCATGTTCATAATTGAAATATTCCATCAATCTGAACCTAATTTTTTGTGAACTTATTTATAGATTATAGGGTAATTGTGTAATAAAATTGAGAGTAGAATAAAATATTTCCGGTATCCATTATTCTTGAAACTGTCAAGTGGTCAAATCATATAATTTTCGATTTAGATGTAGTATTTTTATTTTATATATATGGGCATAGCCAGTGTTTGGTAGTGTGGCACAGCCTCCAGGATAAAACTATCTAAAATAATTCAAGTTAATTGATAGAAAATTTTTTAAATATCAATATTGATGCATACTTTTTTGGCTCTGCCGGCTCCTGCTAGCCCTCCCCACAAAAAATACTGGCTATGCCAATATCTATACGTAGTATTATGGTATTGTATTTCACTAAATTTTAATCCAATTCCTTAACATAACCATTTCCTCTTCCTTTCCAATCCCGATGGAAGTTACCCACCACTTTCCTGTGGTTTCCATTGAAAAATAACACTGATATGTGGCATTTTAAAATAAGTCATAGAATATCACATGTTATTGGCCAAGCGTGGGGTTTTGACAAAAGTTTGAAAATATACTCCAACCACTAATAGATATCGCTATAATCATGTATGCTTTGTGTATGTTTTTGGTTGTTTTCAGTTGTTGAGGAGTTGCCCACTTTCATTTATGCAATTTACCGCCTACACAGAATACCACCTAGTTGATTCCAGAGTGCTACCTGATGCTATTTACAATTGTATTTTCTATTTTATTTAAATTTTCTTGCATTGTATTTTCATAGTAATGATATTTAAAATGTATTAAATTGTATAGTAATGTTATTTTCAGGTTTGTCTTTTGTGAAATATTTTTTTAAATTTTAACAAAATTTATGGATTAAAATTACTTTTTTTTGATAACGCCATCTATGAGCAAAAGAGAGTAAGAAATTACGCCATCTATGGGCATAAATAATAATTACACAAGTCTTTGGTCAGGAGGAGTGAGGCGAGGGGAAAGGGGAATTACTTTGACAGCGTTTCGCCATGTATGAAAAAGTTACTCTTTTTTTATATGGCCTAGTATGGATCGTGTCCGTTCTGTATCGTGCCCGAGTGCACATTTCATCTCCTTGTTGTCGTCGATACAAAAGATGGGCCAACACCATGTTGCGTTTAAGGGAGTGTTTTGTAAACATTTATTATGATTGTAGACCGAGTAAGTGTTAGTAAGCTAATATAGCTATTCCACTCTAAATGTATTTAAATTCCACAGTCGCTTATAGTTCACGGTCGTATGAAAGTTTACGAAATGGGTGACACATTTGCTTTCAGAAACAAAATTACTTCAGGCACACAAAAAATGTTGAAGATTCAGAGCCAATTGCAGGACGTATCCAAACAATATTTTGGAGATAGATGTCGAATGACTTATTTTAAAATAATATATTCGAGATTTTTCCCAAAGTTCTTTTAAATATAAATACGATGTAACTTTCACAATGAAATAATTAGGTACTTTATTTAATATAATAAATAAACGGAAATAATTAAATTATTGTAACTATCGCCTATTTGTTTTATTTCATCGTTCTCTATAAACAAACGTTTAAAAAATATGTCTAAAAAAGTAATTTATTGCAATAATTAGTTGCACATAATGAAACGTGATTGTGTGTGAAAAACGTTATGTAAAAAATTATATTTTTTTTGAATTGGGATTTTGTAGCCAAATTCCAGAAACCGATCCTATCTTCATGTCCGTCCGTGTGTCTGTTCACTTGTACTTGTTTATATAATTTTAAATAATACGCATGATATTTTGCAAGCAATATTTCATACGGAGATCCTAATCTATATGCACCGTGCAAAGTTTTTTTTAGAAAAATATTAAAGTATTTTTTAATACACCTGCTCGTCGTGTGTATAATTTTTATTCTCACATTCCATCAAGTGGGTTACAATTGGAAAAGATTTGTATCAACAATTTTAAGACGCACAGTCTACTACAAAATTGTATATTGTGCGTGTTGTGAACATGCACAACATAGGGTTTTATAGTTGTTGCCTAATGTAGTTGTAATTGGCTAGTTTTATTCACATATTAATTTATAAGTGTGTAGCCACGCAATTGGCTAGTTTTATTTATAACTTTGTCTTTTCCAGGTACTAAATTTTAAAAATTGCTCTTAACATGTTTTTTAAAATTTGTCTTCGATTTTCATTATTCTTTGCATCTTTTGTAGTATTTTTGCGTCAATTTTATCGTAGTGCCTTATTATATTCGATACGTGACTGACCTTTTTATTATTATTTTTTTATATATTTGTGTTCCAATTTTTTTTCAGTTTGGATTCATTTCAAATTAATGGACAAAATCCATTGAACTCTCTCGTCATAAAGTCTCTTCTGGGTCATAAATCAATAATATTCAAATATATAATCAACATAAAGGGTAGAACATGTACATTAATATAATTAAGATTTTGTACATCTGTACTGAATACAAACAAAATAACAAATCTAAAAGGGACGACATTTTATTGGAGATGGCGACAAAATTTTGTTTACGTGAAATAAATATGCAAAAATATAGAAAATTGCTTGTTTAAATAACAAATAAATTACTTTCACATGTTTGGTAATGAAACTTTTTATTTAAGTATTACTAACGTCACCATTCAATATTACTAATATCTATCGTAAATAAAAGTGACGTTTTCGCGTCCTTGTCACATATTTTGTCAGTTTTAGAAAAAAACATTGCTTATTACAAAATATATTAATAAATATAGAATGGAAAATAATAACTGTACACTTATTTTCACTCCATAATAACAAACACAAAACTTTCACAGTAAAACACAACACACGAAAAGCCATAGCGCTGAAAATAAAAATGAAATAACTAATCGATCGGTAATACGCAGATAAGTGTATTACCGATCGATTAGTTATTTCATTGTCTTTCCTACGATATGTAATTGTCTATATGTTTATCTCATTTTCATCTGACTAAGTTTGAGTGGCGCTAATCGCCCTTTATCCAAACTGGGACGCCCGAGGGGATAAGAAATTAGCTAAATAATAGTATTTATTTTATGGAAATTTAAAATGTTATTACTATGTTATTGCTTACTATTTGAATACAAGACAATTAATTAGGAATACAAATCAAAGCATATGAATGTAAAATAAACAGAAACTGACTAGGCAAAAACTTGTCTTTGTAGCTAATTTAAATTAAATTCAATTTCCTTTATAATTATTCGATTTTTACTCGTATATAGTGGCAGTGAATTTTGAACTACAGTCAATTTAGATGTATGGACAGTACCGTATAAAAAAATATTTTAAAAAGAAAATGTCCTAAAAACGATAACATATCAGGCGGGTGAACTAGTTTGCTCTTGTGGCCTCATTTCAAGCCAATTGGACATATTAAAGTTCTGTTTTAGTTAAATTAATTTTATATTTATAAGACTACACTTTATTAAATTAAAAAAATCTTACTTTAGTTCAGATTGAAATTCGAGTTTAAAATAAAACTTCTGTGTTGGGTTAACCATATTATTTTTTGATTTGTTTATAAGAAGGATGATGAATTTCGAGTTTTTTTTCCATTGTCATAGGATAAATAATGTTTATTTTTAATTTAGTTGCCCGGTATTAATATTGTTTTGTATAAATAAATATCAGAATGTGAAAATAACTTCATAAGAAATATTACGAAATCCGGTGATTAACTAATAACGGACACGAAAAAAATAGTCAGTTTTCTTACTCCGTTGGCGATGCGCGGTCTCACCGTAATGAACCTTAAACATTGCATGCAAAATTGTTTGGTCGATTTTACGGAAATTAGATAAACATTGTTTTCATATTGAAATTGACAGTTGTCGTCCACATTTTTGGTCCGCTTTTCAATTCACCTCATGGAATGTTTGTGGCAATGCTAAAAAGTTCTTCAAAAATAGCTCGTTTGGTTTCATTTGCTTTGTTTTAATTTGTTGTAATTTAAGTTAGTTTTTCGAATTACTTTTAATTACTAAAAATAAATCAAATAAATAAGTTATTACTGAACAGTAGCGGTTCTATCTAAAGGGCTATGGGGCTGTGCCCTCCTATCTGAATGTCAAAAAAGGAAAAACAAGTTTCATTTTTTTATCAAGTAATACTTTATTCTCGTAAACGTAAGAACAAATTTTATTTATTGTGCAGTTCAAAATTTAAAGCCAATATGATAAAATAAAAGTGACGAAAAATTTAAAAACTACTGTAAACTTTGTAAATTTCGCAACAAACACCAGTTTACGTAGATATATTACACACTTATATATGACATATAGTCAGGCTGCGTCATACTCGTATGTTGCCCTAGTACAATACTAGATCTCCGTATAAAATTGTATCATCAACGAACACCTAAATCCACGATTCGTATAGAGCATTGGAGCGCTGCCTAAAGTACATTCAATACAAAATGAAACGAGTGATGCGCGATGCGTTCGTAAAAGAAAATATTTTTTTCGAGTATTTTTTTTCTATGACTCAAAGCTATTTCAATATCGCAATTATTTTCTTTTGAAATTATCTTACGCGATCGATCGACGCTTTGGATACCGCGACACAGATGTTGCTCGAGACAGTCGTCTCCAGTTGTCTCGCTGTCTCTAGTACGACCAGCAATTTGTAAATTTATTATTTGTCACAATAACTCATTTTTATTGTTTACCGTATCCTAACACAATATTTTGTCGTGGTAATTTATCGTAATATTAAATAAGGAATTCAGTCCAAAGCATTAAAAGCGGTGAATTACTGTCGTTTGATAGAAAAGTGGTTTTAAAAAAGATAGGCCCTTGGCGACCCATGTTAAATTCAGTGCAAAATTATTTGTTTAAAAACAAAAGTTTCACTCGTTACCATACTATGAAATTAAAATAATATTTTAATTAATTTAACATTAATTATTTTAAAGAAATTAAGGCTTGATTATTAAGCTAAAGTTTATTTTTTCATGTTATTATTACCTTTAGTCCATTCAATTTAAAAAAAGAATGTTTATAAACAATCGAATTTGACAGTTAAAATATGGTTGGCAAAAATATATATTCGATCAGCTGACAACAATTTATAAAATTCATTGTATTACATTACATTTATATATATATATATATATATATATATATATATATATATATATATATATATATATATATATATATATATATATATATATATATATATACACATATATATATATATATATATATATATATATATATATATATATATATATATATAACGGACACGAAACATTGTGACATGTTACTTACTTTTTACTTGTTAATATCCGTTATAACTTGGCCGCTCATGTAAGGATAAAATGGCCATTTAATTTCTGGGTCATTTTTCCTCTACCTTTGCCTTTTTCGTTACTTTGTTTTCTCGCGTAAGTTTTTCTTTTCCATATCTTGTTTCTTCATTTTCTTGCCACAAGATTTGCAAGAATTGTTGAAAGTTCGCTGTATCCCACGCAATCGTATATATTATTTTCGGGGCCGGAATGTATAATTCTATCGTTTTTCTTCCTCAGAATGTCAATCTAATTTAATTCGTAGTAATGTTCGCTGCATCCCACGCAATCATATATATTATTGTCGGGGCCGGAATATATAATTTTATCGTTTTTTCTTCCTCAGAACTTCAATCTAATTTAATTCTTAATAATGTTCGTTGTATCCCACGCAATCATATATATTATTTTCGGGCCGGAATGTGTAACTCTATCGTTTTTTCATCCTCAGAACTTCAATCTAATTACATTTTTTGCTTTTTAATATTAATTTTTTTCTTCATAATCTTATTTTTATTTTCCTTTTCCTTTTTGTCACTAATGTATGAATACGATGTTACCTTTGCTACTTGCTTAGACCGTTTCCAAACATTAGTAAGCAACACAATTTAGGAAGTTCTACAACTAGGCACGTGTCAGTCAGATACTTTGAACGCGTGTATTTTTGTGAGCATCGTTATTAGATCTTAATGTTGAAGAAATTGTTGGTTATAGTTCTCTAGAACCCGTTCAGATATAGGATTCTCAAGCATCATTGAAATCTTTTAAATAACTTTGTCACTTTTAAGATTATCAGATATGTGAGCATAATTTCGAAAGTATAATCTGGAATATAAATTTAGTGTCGCTTATGAATTTATTATTCTATTTGCGGTTACGTTATCGACAGGTTATTGTATTTAATGAGAAAACAGTAAAAACTTAATAAGTTTTGAAAATATTAACACTGCAACATCAAATATCAATTTACTAAAAAAATCTGAGGTAAATTGAATCTTTGAAGTTTAAAAACACTTCCTAATTTTTTTTTCAATAAAAATTATTTAAAAAACGTGAGCTCACGGACATCTAATTTTCTAATATTGCTCTCCAAATTTTTGGCGTTTCATAAAATTAGTATATTAAGTTTATTATATTATTATGTGTTTTATAATGTTAAATTCATTGTGTTAAATGTGTAATATTTTTTAGGCATGAGTGTAATTAAAATGGCGAATGTTCTTCTAAGGACCGTACCTATACAGCTGTTCAAGAATACATATAACTGTAAAATAAACACATTCAAAATGATCTGGACACAAAAGAAATGAAATGTGGTGAAAGTAAGCACTACTTTTAAATTAAACGATGTCATCAGATTTCTACTTGGAGCAATGTCATTTAATAAGCCCCGCGGAATGGCTGAACAAACACTGTTACTGTTGATATACGATGTAATAGATAGATTTATGATGAATATATTCTGCTAATATGTTCTGTAATAGATATGATATGTTCTGTAATACTATTTCTCAGTGATATCGGCAAAAGGCCGGCCTCGCCGGCATTAGCATTAGGCACAACCATCTCTGGATAACGGTGCAAACCCCAGATTCATTGTTTTGTTATTGTATATGTATGCAGTGAATTTTTTCTATGAAATATTATTGTATTTCGTGTATTTTTATACATTAGTTCGTTTTAAAAAAATATTTTAATGATTACTCATAAATTAAGTATTTGCGATTACTTTATAATAATTTTCTGTATAACTTAACATTTAATTAAACTACTATTTCTATCGAAATTTGTGGAATTATTTTATGTTTTTTTTTATGGAATAGTAATACTTACAAATTATTCGAAACACTTCATCTTACTTATGTGAATTTCTTTTAAATATAAAATATAACCTATATAAGTTACGAATGTAATCAGCGCATTTATGCACGCTAATAAAAATATACTTTTTAATCACAAATAATTTTTCTTTTAGATCCTACTCATAGTATACGTTAGACAGCCATATCTCTTAGCTTACCGAAAACGCTTGTCGGAGATACGCTCATAAACGATAGATAAGATCCGTTATCGTGCTGTAAAACAATTGACCGAAGAACATTTCGCCCGTCGTCGAACTTTTGTCAGTGGCTCGCTCGCATGAATGACGATTTGCAAACATTTGTTCGACGTATTTTATGGTTAGATGAAAGCACTTTTACGCGGCATTGAATATTTAATGCGCATAACGAACACTACTATGGTTCCCATACGAATCCACATTTAAAACGGACGGGAATTTTTCAGCACAGATGGAATGTAACTCGGGAAATTCGGGTAATCAGCTCGTAGGTCCGTTTTTCTTAACTACCAAAATGATATCGGACAAATATTTGCATTTTTTGCGTAATGAAGTGGGAGACATTATTTCAAATTTCCCTTTGAGTGTAGTCAGAGATGTGTGATGGCAGCATGATGAGCTCTCCCTCACTTCGGTATTTGGGTACGTGAGTGTTTAGACGAGCAATATTGTCGTCACTGGATAGGGGGCAGTGGATCTGTACCTTGTCTTCCGAGATCTCCAGATTTAACACCACTCGATTCTTTTCTTTGGAGCAGCATCAAATCCGATGTGTACTCAACTGAATGCCCGGACAAATAAACTTCACGAGAAAGAAACTTCAGCTACAAAGGCAAAATGGAATTCTGTTTTGTTTGCCCCTCTCACGGAGTAAAAATGTCAAGCTTAGGGTATGAAGTCCGGTGATTGTAATAGCTGGTTAAAAATGTCAATTAGGTACATAAAAATATTTTAAAATGATTTTCAATATTTTTATTAAAGTATAAATTTATGTTTATAAAATCAACATAATCTTAGGATTTTAGTATTTATTTATTTATTAGTATAATCAACATAAAATTGATCTCAAAACAAACAAAATAAGTTAATTATTTGCACACAAAATTTAAGTCCTTTATTACAATGGCAGTAATTCAATATGTCTTATTTTAAATATCCCTAATCATTATCACTATCGCAATTCACACATACAAAATTTAAATTTGAATTAAAACGCACTCATCGCTCATGTGCCCAACCTATGCAGATTGAACATTGGATACACTGTTATCCTGACTTGCTTTCTGAGTAAGATTCACAGCATACAACACAAAAATACTCTGCGTCAGAAGAAGCTGACAGGCTCTTTTGTTTTAAAATTTTCTTCTTCACTGTCAATTTCTTCTAATTTTCTTTAGTTGCCTTAGTTTTTCTCAGTTTAGCCTTCTTTTGCTCTTTCTCTAACTCGTTTTTTCAGGAGTATCAGTTAAAATGGTAGCTTTGTGACGTAGTCTGGTGTTTGTGCTTCTATGGGTTCCGACTTTACATATAGGTCGAACGGCTTTAGGAAAAAATACTGCTTCAGATGTAGAAATTTGTGGAGGTTTGGGTTCAGAGCTTTCTTTAGGTTGTCGTATCCTTGATTGAGCTGGCTGAGTTTTCTTAGACTTATTTATAAGAGGTGGATATTTTCAATATCATTAACAACACTGGGACGATCTGTAACATTGCTTGGTGCATATTCTACATCCGTGAATATTTTGCGATTAAATGGGATTATACCTGATGCTTTAAACCACTTGATAATATTAACAGACGAAAGAGCCATCGGTAATGGGTCCGGGCCAATGACGGGATATCATATATTGACATGGTTTTTCCATGAATATTGAGCTAATGGCAAATAAGTCTTGAACAGACCAAATACAGATGCATGAAGTGGCTGTAACTTATGAGAGCAACGGGGAGGAAAAGATAGCATAACTACACCGCTTTCTTTGGCAAATCGAGGAGTTTAACACATAAATGTGAATAATTGTTATCTGGTAGTTGAAGAATCGGAATATCTTTCGAAGGTCTTACATGGCGGATAAAATGTTGAATGAAGCAATAAAATTCTTCGTCAGTGATTCACCCACTTGAATTTGCTTTTCCAATATAGTCTGGTGGACCATCACGACCGAAGTGATCCTGAAAATGTTTCCTGGAAAATATAAATATTGGAGGAATGTGAGAGCCTGTTTCGTTTGCCTTCTAAAATATTTGCGGCAAATATTTTAGAAGGTTTTAACATAGTCGAAACCCCAGTTTCATTCACATTCCATTTAGAAAAAGCTGGAAATTTATACTTGTACTTCAGCCAATTTATCAAAATAGTTTTGAGGGTTTTCTTCGGGTTTTAGGACAGACGAAGAAGAGTGTCTTCTTAAAAGAGCTGTCATTCAGTCTTTGCTCGCCATTTTATTATTTTACCAGGAATCGGGTACAGAAAATTACGAACTTAGCGCAGTCATATGCTAAGCGTCACACTTCTTTAGTCCCTAGTCCAAAAAAACATTTGAGCAAGCATAAGTAAATAATCGCATAAACTCTTCTCTTCGTTTTCAGTAAAAACTTGCCATGTAGCTAGATATCCAAAACATACGATATTTGGGTCTTTTTTATAACGCGCGACATATCTTTTCAAGGAATTCCTATAAATATTGTAATCTTTCGCAGCTGCACATAGTTTCTTCTCACCCTTAATGTCCTCGTTTGCAGCCAATTTCATAATATGTACCGGTGTAGTCTCTGTGTCTATCCTTCGTTTGTAATTACGCATCCTAAAAAAATAAGCGTTATTTATTAAACACATTACTTCAATAAAGTATTTCGAGCAAAAAGTCGTCTCGCGGGGCAATAAGTCACGTCACTGTGCTTCTTGTCCCATTCCTACATTCACTAAATTACAAGGTTGTAAAACAAAAATGTTTAACAACAACAACATTTTATTTACTTAATATATTTTAAAAACTATGTTGCAATTCGAAGCTAAAAACCTTTACACATTGTGTTAGTTGTAAAGTACCATTACGCTTTCAGATACAATCAATCTGTATATAAGTATTAACGTCATTTAAACGAAATACCTCCATTAAATTTAATCATTGCGTAATTAATAATATCGAAAGAAACTGCATAGGTCTCTTAATGCGCATTAAGTAATGCGGTCGCTTGGAACTTTAAGATTTATTTTAGTAAAGGTCACGCCCAGGGGGTGGTCAAGTAGGTACTCGATTTGGTGACAACATCTCTTAAGGAAGATGGCGGCAAATTTTAATTGTGTACAGCGACCTCTAGCGACGGCTATATGTCACCATGTAAGAGACGCTACGAACACTCTAGAAAACACAGACAGAAACCGCTCAACACTGAGTCTGCTTGAAACGAGTGAGAGATATTTACTGCGCAAAAACATATTACACGCATTTAATATTATAAGTTTTGTATATTAATTAAGTAAAAAAGGTGTTGTAGCTATTGTTTTGTTATGTGTTCAGATCTTTGTTATTTTGTTTTATTATATATTAAGATCTTCGTTTTATTTTGTAATGGCGTGTATTGAACCGGGGTGTAATTCCTACATAAGACAATGGACAAAATGGTCATTTTTTTCCCTGCATCATAATGAAAACCGGTAAGTGTTATCCATTATTGCTTATTATACAACATTTCAAAATTAATATAAATTTTATACACTAACGGCGCAAAGCAATTGCGACGTTGCAGTTGTTTGTCAAAATTTAATTCGAAGAGTTGCAAAGTATGGTTAAAACGAATTTTTACTGTTTTGTTTAAAAGAAAACTTAACTTAAAAGAAACTAAAAGATGTTTTAGTTAGTTATCGACGATATTTATATAAAAAAAAATGGATTTTAAAAATATTACCACACAAATTACAATTTTGTGACAAAGTTTTTTCTTGTCAGAAAACTCCGAGAAATTACTTCTGACACACAGTTGGGTGTATTCGCCGGTAGTAAATTGGTTTTCCAAATATAATTTTTTACTAAATAATGTTATGAGCAGCATTTATATTTAATCAAACGTTGTTTGTTGTAAGTTTTCTTCCAATTGAAAGAGAGGAAAAGGCGAATTGATTGAAATTATTATACCTAACTTAATGTTTTGTTTTTTTGCAGGGCAAAAGCGTGGCTGAAGTTGTGTGGCAGGGAGAATTGGGCAGTTACTTGGAATGACCTCAGACATAAACAGAATCTGCGGACGACACTTTACTAATGAGAACTTTAAAACTTTTCAGCCTAGGAAATTATTATATAGCAATGCTACACCGAGCCAGTATTTGCCAACACCAACAGAGCAGCAGTCGAACAACCAAGCACAGCGCTCAGGCACAGTTTCGACAGGAAACTATCAGCAAGACCTTAGGGGCTTCTTTAGGAGAATGTCTAAGGTTATTTAAGTGATAATACCAAAATGTCCTTATGCACTCATTTTTTGCTTGCACAACTGAATATGTCATATAAACATCATGTATAATTTTGAAATAACACATGTCATAAATACAACTGTTATTATATTTAAAGGAAGACGTACACTTAGAGGCAGCGTCTTTGGGGTCTAGATTGTTGAAAAGCGAAAAAGGCGGAAAGCTGAAGAGGTCCAGACTTGTAAGGAAGATTCGTCAACAGAACAAGACGATTCAGCAGCTCAGACGGAAGTTAAGAAGATTGCGAAAACCTATGCGGCGTAGTAAGTAATATGGAAAGTATACAAATTAGTAAAATAAAACAAATGTTAAAACTAATTTTATCAAAAGAATCATATATTTTATTTGAACATGAATTGAAAATTTTTTTATTTATAATTATTTATTGGCCAAGCGTGGAGTTTTGACAAAAGTTTGAAAATATACTCCAAGCACTAACAGATATCGCTATAATCATGTATGTTTTTGCTTGTTTTCAGTTGTTGAGGAGTTGCCCACTTTCCATTTATGCAATTACCACCTAGTTGATTCCAGAGTGCTACCTGGAGACGCCTGGTACTATTACAATTGTATTTTCTATTTTATTTAAAGTTTTTTGAATTTTATTCTCATAGTAATGTTATTTTCATATTTGTCTTGTGAAATATTTTTATAATTTTAATAAATTTATGGATTAAAATTACTTTTTTTTTTGATAACGCCATCTGTGATCAACAGAAAGTAAGAAATTACGCCATCTATGGGCATTAATAATAATTACACAAGTCTTTGGTCAGGAGAAGTGAGGCGAGGGGAAAGGGGAGTTACTTTGACAGCGTTTCGCCATGTATGAAAAAGTGTTACTCTTTTTTTATATGGGCTAGTATGGATCGTGTCCGTTCTGTATCGTATCTATTCTGTGGTCACGCCGTCATTTTTAACTCTTCAATTCAAACGTAGCTAGTGGTAGCGACTTAATATGTGTTTATATATTGTAAAAATAGTTCGGTTTCGGCGGTGTGGATTTCGTGGTTTTGTTGTTTTGTTTAATTCAGTTAAGACTCTATACAGTAATATCGTATTGTGCGACATTTAGCCGTAAATGTTAAAACGTAAAGAGATATATGACAATTTTTTTTTAAAACGTAAAGAGATATATGACAATTTCTTTCTTATGAAATGACATTGATATAAATATTACAAGTGACATATTTGAATAGAAGTATTTCAAATAAATTTACCTTTATATACTGGCTTCAATTTATAAAAACGTGTTAGAATTTAAGCGTTGGCGACAATTGAGCATCGTATTATTGCGTTACTAACGATGCCGTGAAATTATTTTTACGAATTGGAAATTTTGACATTACTCATAAAAAATAGGAAAATCGTAGCCTAACTTACATAATTTAAACATAAACGAAATGCGTTCTAGTTTTTGAGAGATTCTGAAACAAACTTTGATTTTTGGGAGACGATTTTACTTAATAAATGAACTTTCTGAGTATAATGCAATGAACTACTCATACATATTTTACCAAATTTTCTATAAAATTAACCCTAAATTGGACTACGTTTTAAAACAAATTTTGTCGAATGAAAGTTTAAAGTTTGAAATACTATTTTTGTGACGCTAGATAATTATGCATTTGCCACTTTATATTAAAACAAAAAATCTTGTTAAAAGTTTAAAGTCTAAACTTAAAGTTTAAACTTGTTAAAACTTAAACATTTCAAAAAGATTTAAAAGTTTACTAATTAAAATTGTAAATTTATTTTCTATTCCTTTACACTATACTATTTATTTTGATACGAATTTTCACACACCTTATCTTTTAGAACACAATGATCTTATATTCAGATTAATGTTGATATTTGTTAAAGTAATAAAATCATTTAATTTCAATAAAGAAGAATTGGATTCTAAATATAAAGTTGCAGGAAATGTTATTATAGTCAAACCTTCTTGCTGGACAATTTCGAAGACAACGATTAATCTGCATTAAAGAAGATTAATCTGCGGAAAGCTAATAATTTAATCGCCCGTATTAGTGATTAAAAACGCATAGGAATCATAAATAAAAACAAAATCTCACTCTCAGATGCAAGTATATTGAAGTCATAAAAACGATAAATATTTGAGCTGCCACAGATAAGTACTTTTGTTTACACAATCTTTTAATTTAATAATAATATTAGACTTAAAATAATCAATTGTTTTTGGTAATGCGCTTAATTTAATAGTTTTAACATTTTGACTCTTGATAGCTAAAAAGGTACAAACTTCTAAATGTTAGTATTTATAATAAACATTTTTTGTTTAAATTAAAAATGTAACCAAAGCGTTTTCATTCCCTTAAACATCTAATTAAGTTGTTTGTAAACCAAAATAAAATATGATGCAAATTGCTAATTTTAGGGCGGAACGTTCCGTAACTTATTTCTTCAAACTAAAATCAGCAAATTTTGATCTAGTTTAACATGGAACCCTCGTAAGGCGTCGTGTCTACATAAAGTAGTTGTCCTGTGATAGTAATATCCAAAAATTATTATCAAATTTTAATTGAATTTTTTTCCACACTTTTAATGTAACATAATTTTACATTGACTTAGTTTTTAGACAAATTGCTCGACGGATTTTTTTAAATAAAATGAAAAATGTAGTAAAATAACTACTTTTCCTGTAATGTTAATTGTACAATTTTTGAGAGCAATTTTTACCAACAATAAATGGTAAATCATTTAAATTTTAAAACGAGTTAAATATATATAATTTAAATTATATTTAAAAAATTCAGTGAATTTCGTCAACAACGCGTTTTACCGTAATTGGGATCGGTGTTTGTACTCGGATACGTACATTATACTATGTGGTTTTGTTACTAGACGTTCCTCTATTATAATAAATTTATATATTAAGTTGGCAACTTATAAACCTGCCACTTTTTCGACCGATTTCTGAAATGATATAGAAGGTTCTAGAATATTTCTTGTAGGGTATATAAATAGTGCGCCATTCGAACTTCTGTTCAGTTCGTAATTGAATAATCGGTGACTAAAGAATAAATTAAAAATGGAAGTATTTCGAAGTAAACTGAGAGGACTCTTTCTTCATGTATGTCCTTTAGAGAAAAAAACCAACGAAGCATCACGCAATATATATATACAACGATAGTTGAAGGTTTGTCCTCTTACAACACAGCCAAGCACTGGTTCAAAGCTTCAAAGAAAGGAATTTTGACCTGTCTAATAAACCTCATCCAAAGAAACCTCCTACAACTGATTTAGAAAAAATTAAAAGCATTATTGAAACAGATCCCGGATTAAGTTCACGTTGTTTGGCAGAGCTGTTTTCATGCTCTTATTCTGTAATGGAAAAACAACTTCTGCTTTGAGAAGAAGTGGAAATATTCCGCTTGGCTACCATATGAACTGACACCCTTTTAACTTCAGAGGAGAGCTAATGTGTGCTTGGAGCTACTGAGGTCCCATTGCATTAACGAAAGACTAAAGTATCTGGTCACAGGAGATGAAAAGTGGGTGGCTTATGTTAATTTTAGCGTAAACGCTAGCGTGGCTAGGAGTTGGAGAAAAATGTGTATCTAGACCAAAATATAATATTAGAAAAAAGATACTTTTGAGTGCATCGTGGGGTATAAATGGAGTTATTCATTGGGAACTCGTTCAATCTAACAGTATAATTACAACTAAGATTTATTGTGAACAAGTGAGCAAAGTCACCGCTAAACTTCTTTCAAATCAAAGCAAAGTTTATATTTTATATAACAATGCTCGACCCCACGTAGCAAACGTAACGCGTGAAAAACACTTTCACTTGGATGGATTATGCTACTTCACCCAATGTACTCTCCAGATCTTTCGCCGTCTAATTACCATCTGCTTCGCTTTCTGTCTAATAATTTACGTGATAGGAAATTTAAAGACCAAAGTCATATCAAAATTGAACTTCACCGATTTTTCAGTCACAGGCCCAAAGATTTCTAAAAGGACGTCGGCGACTAGTATTAGTTACCGACGGTGCTTATATATTTAACGATTGATTTTATTGATTGCATATAAAAAGTTGAGAAGTTTGTGTACAGAGATGGTGGGTTAGTAAACCTAACAATAACCTAAATATTATTTTACTATATTCATGATTTATTTATAAATCACAAAATAATCGAGAACTTCGTAAAATTATATTTTCCAATTATTAAAGATAAGGAGAAGTTTAATTTTTTTTAATTGTTTAACAGCAAATAATCTTTATTCAGTATTGACAATATATTATACTAGAAATTGCATAAAAAATAGTGATCTGAAAATATCGTCTGAAATTTTAACATCGGTAATTACAGGTTAATGTAATTGTAACTTGCATCTTAACAAGCGATAGAAAAATGTTATCACGGCATTTGAACTACACTTCACATAAGGGATTATTTGTCACAACACATGGGACGATTTACTTTCCTGTTAATCCCTTAAAACAGACCTTCAACAAGGTAAAAGAAAACATTAATACGTAAATTCAATGTAATATATATAGATATCAATGCTTTTCTCACTTCGCTGAAAGAGTGCTAACAGAACTAAATGTATATATAAATTACATTGCCGTAGTCATATACAGTTATGTTTGTAGACTAGAGTCACAATTATATTCACAACTATTTTTATGTTATAATCACAGCTATATTTTAGTCTATAATGAACCTGATTGAAAATACAATAGTAGGCGACTATAGAATTACTGAATCATCATTTACTTATGAATTGATATTCTTATTATTTAGATTTAAGTTATCTTATTGCTGCTAATGTGCGATGGTGAAACAAACTGATGTTTTTCGGAAAAGTAATTAAAATTAAAAAAAGTGTAAATACGCAATTTTTTTCCAATAGATAAATTATCCTCACAAATGTTTTTAAATACTTACTAATAAACTGCATCATGAAATCATAAATGTCATTACAAATTTAATAATCATATGAAAATTAGTAGAAATTATTTTGTAATTGTTGAAATAAATTCTCAGAGTGAACATATCGGGCAGTTTGCCAGATGTATTCGCTCTGATAATTCATTCTTTCATAAATTAGAAATATTGACAGTATACTTTTATCAAACTTGAGAACAAGGCCCACTTCTTAATTAAATTCTGATTAAATTAACAATTTAAGTAAACTACCGTTTAACCTTACTTATTTTGAACTTGTGTTCCTTGCTGTTGAAATAACATTCGCAAAGCAATTTTAACCCAGATAATCTAATTTCAGCAAATATCCCTTAAATCCTACCGCAAAGCCTTGAGAATCAACCGAATAATGTCTGTGAAATAATGCGTACGCCAATTGTCAATTTCGGGGCGGAAACAATGGTTTACCGTTCCTCGGCTAAATAAAATTGACCAAGGAATTTCCGGCAAGACATAAGACGTTTAACGTTCAGAAGCCAGACTCACTCAGCCAAATGTTTACTCGTATTCAGTGCAATTTATTTATGCTTTTTTAACGTTCTTTAGAATTTTATTTATAACTTTTTCAATTACTTAAATCGACGAAGAAAGAAAATTCAATCAATGGCAGATGAAAGTAATTTGTCAAAAAGCAATTTAAAAATTGGATTTCTATTTTTGTCACAGGTTTACGAAATAAAACGACGTCTATGCACCACTTTCAGTGAATTAATGGATAGTAGATTTAAATTTTATTTTTTTCAAGTGTGGAAAGAAAACATATAGTGTAAAAATAGAAAAAATAAATACAATTTATAATTTATAAAAAAAATCTGTCAAGCACGAGGGGAACTCACATTACGAAAATTTCGTACTTATCTATGTTCTTAAAAGCTTTACGTGTATACAGTATTTCTAATTATTAATTTTTTACAACATAAGTATATTTTGTACTCAAAAATTATGACACCTAAATCATCGCTATAGTTTTCCTATAACTATTGTATATGATTCTAGAAGCCCCATTTCTTCATAACTTTATATTGAATGGTTTCAATAATAAGAGGGAGGGGGGGGGGGCTGTAAATAATTTTTTGCTTATTTTCAATATATCAATGGAGATATATTTTCTAAAATTATGACAAATATATTTTTGGAACTATTTTAACTTGCCCTTTGAACCACACTACACATGGAATTAAAAAAATGGTTGAATACATACTTTTATCCCCTACAAACCCACTAAAATTTCCATATGAATATTCTTGAGTATTAGCTATTGAGATGTTTAGTTACTAACCCAATTTCAAGTTTCTACATCCAGCACTAAATGAGGAAAACGGCTATGACAGGCAGGTAGACAGACAAGTAAGCCATCCTGTAAGGGTGCCTTTTTTTCCTTTTGAGATACAGAACCTTCAAAACCAGAATTATGTAGGTATAAATATAGATTTATTATAAAGAAGTTCAAAACAGCACACTTTGATGAAAAAGAAAAATTTTCACGATTTGCAAAATTGCAATTTCGACGAATTTCTCTTTGGATGAAAGAAAGTAGTTTCGTTAGGAAAAGCATATAAAAGCGCGATTATTTTTACGAGCTTTATTACATTTGTCGTCGCCGGGGTGTGTTGGATTGATCACAAACCATATGACCTTTGATGGCGCATCGCAATGTGAGAACCCGGTTTAGATTCCCGGCCTCTTGTCGAGCGGGGCTGGACTGGTGTTCTGATTGACTGTATGAGATTGCCCTCGTAGCGGTAAGTCCGCCATACGTATGGATTAGATACATACAAGTAGTTAAATAAATACATCTCAAAACAATGTAATCGAGTAGATAAGTTTAGATATTTTAAAATCTAATATTAATCTAATATGCTAAAAAATATTTTATTTTGCCTATGGGAATAATTAGTCTTAAAATTACATTCCAAATAATTTTATGCGAAATCTCACGTAATTTAGATTACTGATTTTAAATAAAAAAATTAACGGATTAGAATAACCATATTTGAGAAAACTATAATTATATGTTTCGGAATTGTATTAATCTCCAATCCAAACATTTGACATCCATCCACTGATGCACTAACAAATCTACTATAACTAACAAACATGTATGGAACCACTAACAAACCCGCAGACATTGCGCGAGTCAACAGATCGTCAATCATTCGCCGTATGTGGGAAAATGGACCCCAATATCCTCAAACGCAGCCGGGTTTGCTTTTTGTCAACAATCTGGGGAGTACATTCTGCTATCAAATACGACTGGTAAAGAGAGATGAAATTGTTAAAATATTTGAAAACTCCTTCATTACAACAACTGTATGCGATATCATCTGGACGAGACGATGATGGACTTTGCGCTTTTTAAGCTTCTTCTTTGTTTTCTTTCTTCACTAATTGCTTAATCCGGAAAGCCACATACAATCACTGAGGATCTCATTCTACAGGCTGCTAACAGTAAGGTCAATTGTTTAAAGAATATACAAATGAATCTGAACAATAATAAGTCTTTTAAATACTAAATCCGGTACTGTCTTTGATTCCAAATAGCCGATACATTAAGTGTAAATAATTTCTTCCAATTGTCATCTGCAGGCTGCGCCCGTCGCTGTTTCCAAGTACAGTGGATATGTTTAGTGACATTTTAATTGCTAATTCAGATCTTTTTCTGGATTCTTGCATTTATTCATCACGAGTGGGCACATTGTAAAAATTGTGCTCTATCATAGCTGATCTTTATAATTGTCACTGTATTCAAACTTCGTGCCTTTTATTAAATTTTGTGGTTATGTATTATAATTGTTAAAAGTACATGGACCATCTGACTGAAGTAATACATTTTCGAGCGTTCCATAATCACACTCTCTTAAATTCTAAAAACGTTTGAAATTATTATTCTAATTTTGAGCGATAAAAAATTGTTAATTCGGTATAAAGTGCTAAACATTTATTTTATATTTATTTAAATTATAAAAAGAATAGGAATAGGGTACTAAACTTGTTCAACATAATGACACGTGCTAGCAACGACTATATATGACTATTTATAAAGAAATATTAAAGCAAGATTACGAATGAAAAATAAACCTAAATAAAACCTTACGCACTAAATACGCAAATCGGTGTGAATCGCTGACGTATTTCTCGTGAGTCATTTTAAACTTTTTTGCACATTCGCTTTCAGTCAATTACCATTTTGACATAAAAATTAGAACTGGTTTGGTAACCGTTATTTTTCAATAACCTATAAAGGTGATAAAAATTGCATCGCATAAAGAAGTGCGATTCCTAATAATTTATTTTCAATTCAAATATTTACAAATTGACCATATGATTTAACTTGAAATGTTGAACAGTTTTCGGTTTATTTTTGAGCTTTAATATAACAATCGATTTAGTATACATGTATATTTTGTTTAGTTACTATTATATACAACATAGTAATATGGTATATATAGTAATATGGTCCACTTCAGTTAGTGGAAGCGAAATTTGAATTTCCCAAATTATATGAATGGTTGCCTGTGTGTTGAAATATGATTAATATATTTAATTTCAAACATATCCGCTACAAAACACTAGTCACTACTAACAATGGAATGATACAATATCACAAAATTTTATCTGAACAATATTATGTTACTTTATTCACCTTTCTTCCAAAAATCGGTATCGTTTATGGCAATTAAAAGTAAATTGAGTAATTATGTAATAAGAAACTCACAAACCCCAATATTTGAAGAATTAAAATGTCTTTCTTTTAAAATTTTCACCTCCGCAGTTATCCTGTCTGATGGTAATAGGTTTTGCGTACTTCTTATGAAACTTGCAGTAGATTTTAACATCAACCTCCATTTTAGCAAAATTTGGAGGATATAAGTAAATAAATTTAATATTGTATATTATTGAGGATTGTTGATTATTATTAATGTAAGATTGTTTAATATTTAGGATTGAACATAACTGAGACCATCTGATGGATTTTTGATGACACAAATTTGGTATATAGCCATTTGTATGGCTAATTTCACGTAACACCAACGTGGGATTGGGTACATGAAAGCGAAATCATCAGTAATATTTTACATTAGTAATTTCACATTCAAGTACTATATACATAGGTATATACAGGATCGAGTTGGTATGTGCATTTATCCTATGAAGTTGTATGTGTGGATGACAATTCCATTTTTCTCGAAAATTGCTGAACCGAATTCGATGCAATTTTTATTTGAAAATTGGTGTTAAAGGACTAACTTGTAATACATTCGTTAGAAATTAGTACAGCCGTTTCTAATTTGTGAATGAAACTTGGCGACTCTTGCGACGTCGAATTCAATTTCAAATGTCAAGTTTTGTTGGGCAGTTTTCATATCTGCAAACCTAAGTATCTGATGATCACCAGGATAGCACACTCTCGATCTAGGTAACTATAAAAGCTAAACCTCTTGCATTAATGTTGAAATGTTTAGCTATATTGGATAATTCTCACATCTGTAAAACTGAGGATCTGATGATGGCTAGAGTAGAAAAAATTAAAATAACTAGATACTTCAACTATACTTGGTATACTTATTCATTTTTAGGTAATCCTCATACGTGCAAATCTGAAGGACATTTAATAACTAGAGTAGTAAGTATCCGCCAAATCTAAAGGGTTATGATGTTTATTTCCTGCAAGGCTACAATGCGTATAGTACGCATTGCGAATTACTACATTTTCAAATTTGGAAGGTTTTCGACTTAGACTAACACAGTTACATAGGTTTGATCTTCAGCAAACGTTTTATTTCATAAAATTAAATAGTATTAATCGATATAATAAATAAACAAATTACAGTAAAAATATAGGGAAACCAACACACTAGCCAAATATCCCGTATTAATAAAAACCATTGATAATACTAATTACTGGATATTAGGTTAATATTAAATCAACAAAAATGCAAGTAAATCGCAATAGAACATATAGAAAAGACAGTTACAAGTCAAATACCATATAAAAATAACAATCGACAATAATTAGACAGAAATTTTTCACATTCTTCAAAGGGAATTTGCCATTGAAACAGACACTCAAAATGAGCCCGGTGACAATAATACAATAAGCATCAAGCGGATCGTCTAGGATTTTGATTTCTCGTCACCATTTCGCATGCACGGGCATGTCATTTTCATTGTATTTATTGCGCAAACTGTGGCTAAGTGCGAGTAATAATTTCAAAATATAATGAATCAAATGAAATTCTAAGTTTTAAAAACCCACAAAACAATCGCAAAGCAGAAAAGTATGAAGCAAAAAAAGGTGAAGCCATTAATAAAAAAATGTACTTTCTTGAATATTTCAGGATATTATAACCTTTATTTATGAAGTATAGACAATCAGTATTCTATTGTAGGTTACATACGTATTCAAAAAAGTTTCTTCTTTGCCAAATTATCAAAGAATTGTTAATGAAAATGTACATACTCGTAGTTTTAATATTATTGTACAAGTACCTAAGTATTTCATAATCGGTACTCCATAGTCTGAAATATATTTGATAACTTGGTTATAATCAATTAAAATTAGCAATTATTATTTAACGAAGTAAATTTCCATGCCTTTGTCTCATTCTAGAACTTCGCCTTCCGTAAGACATATGTAAATTTGAAAATTACTCATGAAGTGTACGTATGTTACAAACTTGACTTTCATTATCCGGTGCAAAGATTTATTTAAACATTATCATTGGCTTCATTCTGAAATGTATGATTTAGATCTGTAATTATGTAACTTTATTTTTTAGTTGTTATTTACCAAAACTCGACAATCGTTTTATTCACGAACAATTTTTAAAGCTTTAGTAATGTATATTATTGCTAAGAGATTTGTTAAAATATGATTATGATACCAATGACTTGATTTTATTTCTTAAAATTTAAGATCTAATAGAACCGAATTTATTTTCACCATTGTTACCCTAAATTACATACCGCAAAAGATACCCGTTGAACATTATGGGAGATGGGCTGGTTTCTGCTCGCATATTCATTTTAAATACGTATTATTGGATCATCTAAATTTAATCAATTATTTAAAGATTGAAAAAATTGAGATTATTTGCGTTTAAGAAGATCTTGCTTTGAATATTTTAGAAGACCTTTAAGAAGATCTTGTCATTTTTTTTTAAATCTAAATCAATAGACTTTTCCCCTGAAGGTAAAAGATTATTTCTTACCAGATGGCGGCAAACAATAAATATATATGGTGCCTATAGTACACCTGATACATTGATTTGTTTGTGACATTTAAATTTTAAAATATTTTTTGTAAGAATACATCCGGGTTAAAAACTTATTAGACAACACAATAGTATGATTTACCTTTCTAAAATCTACTTCGTGCAATTAGAAGATCAATGTGCAAGTTAAATCAATAAATTGCGCATAATTCAAACTGCATTACGACACGTTATAATGAGTAAACTTAAGAAATGCAAGCTGGTATAACCTTATTATAAAATAAGTATAGTAAGAAAAGATATTATGGATGCAGCGAGTAAATAATTAATACGATTCTACTTCAAAAATAATCTAAGGAAGAAACTTTTCAAAAGCGGCGGTCGCATTTAATTTGACCGTTTGCTATTCGCATTATTTGGAAGTTGGAAAGCTGAAACTTAATTAAGACCATTGGATAGCAGAACAGGAAAACATCGGAAATATTATTGCTGTTATATTTAACCGCAATATTTCAGAAATTGTTGTGCCAAGTTTAGGGTGAGTAATATTTCAATTCAGTCATATAGAGAATTTCCTCAAAATAGTAGAAAATAGTTGTTAAATAGAAAGCTTTTCAAATAATAATTGTGTTCAAGATGATTTATATCCGATACGTTATGGTCTAAAAAACGATGCATTCAATTAAAAATTTAACATTTGCATGATAAACAAGACGTTATAATATTTTTTGTGGCTTCAGATGGTGTAAATATCTTTACGACATCAAACAGTAGTAAAGATACTCCATCCTGTATTATGGTTTATGGATAATTTAGGTTTTAAGAAAATTCTGTCTCAAAAATTTGTATGACTGTGTAAAAGCAATAATAAAAAAATTTTAAAGTTCAGTAATTCATATATTGCATTTTTTATGAAAACGTCAGCGATATTTTGTTCTGCTTAAAAAACAGGAAATATTCATTTAAAAACCTGCTTTACGACAACATTTCTATAAGAGATAAAGAATAGTATACATAAAATAATTAGATATTATCCATAAAATAATTACTTATTTCGAATGTTTTGAAAAGGGGCAAAATGACTTCTGTCCGTGATTTATTTGAATTGACCATGAATATCACACGTTGTAAATGGGAAATGTTTCTTTGAGAAATTCTATCGCCTACGAACATGTTCAAGTAGCACGTTGACATGAAATAACATTTTGTTACAATGCCAATATTTTTTCAATAGATCTTTTTAAATTTAGAAATGTCAATGTCAATATTTTTTCAATAAATTAAATTAGATAAAATTATTCAATAGATCAAATTAGATAGATAGAATTGTTAAATAAAATTAACAACAATGACTAATTGTTAAGTATGTTACGTACGTTTGACATAATAGTACATTATATGTAATATTACTGTCGAGGTATTAAAATTTTACATTATTTCTTATTCTTTAAAGAATTCAATTCTGTTTCCTTATATTTTTGTCGGGTTCACCAATTTATAATTAATGAGAATGAAATTGACGAAAAACCTGTTTCTGGAACTAGACTTTTGTCTTAAAATGTGATTATCTCTTAACATTTATATCACGTTTATACGGAAAAATGCCGGACACCTGCCCCACTAGTCATCCCAAAAGTTTTTGTCATTTTTACCTAATTTTGTGCTTTTAAGGTTTGCGCTCCCGTATGATTACATCGAAACTTATAAGCCCGTGAGATGCTATCACTACACTAATGTCTTTTTCTTCTTCTCTTGGAATGCGGAATCGTAAAAATGAATTGATGAACACAATAAAAAATATAGCTTTATATATTTAGGAATAATAAAGCGGCATCACATAAAAAGCAAAATTGAGTTTTATTATTATATATATTAATAGGTTCTTACTTTCTTTCGGGGGAGGGGTCAAACAATTATTAAATCGTTTTTCAAATTATAAGGACTACATCCGTCGTGGGTTTTCTCAGAATTTTCAATTTTGCTTTTACTTTGTACTTTTTTGATTAAAATGTTTACATCTGTCGTGGGCTTAATCAACATTTTAATTTTGCTTTTTATTGTTAGTCTTAATAATTAAGCCCTTAAAAAAACATTCGCCAAAGGGCAAGCTTACGTTGTTCTTAGTAGAGTACGATCTTTATACGGCGTAATAATAACTGATCCACACAATAGCATAGCATTGGAAGAATTAGTGCGCTTGAGAAACATGTTACGTGGATCACACATCGACAAAGCCAAAGAAAGGTCACAAAGTAGTTAATCTAGACCAAACAAAAATCTTTATTGTACCGCTCCTTGCCGAGTTAACAACATAAAACCAACTAATAACCAGAGTTAACAAACTAATAACCTTTGCCGTTAAATCACAAACTTTTTACTGAAAACCGTATCTAAATCGGTTAAACGGTTTTGAAGTTAAATGGGAGCATTCGTTTGCAACAAAATGTTTATTGCGGCGCCCCTGGTGGGTAATCATCGTATCTAACAACTATTGTCAATGAATCACAAACATTTTACAAGAAACCGTGTTAAATCAGTCAAACCGTTTTGGAGATAAATGGATTGCACACACAAACTACCTGTCAGCTTAAACGCATATACCTCCTCCGTTCCGTCGTGGGTAAAAACTAAATATACCAAGAAATAATTGTGCATGTAAAATATCACATTGACACCAACGAATTTAAATGAGTTTTATTTATATTTATTTCAATATAATAAGTAAAAAAAACAAATTTAAAACTAACGTTGAAAAACAATACAAATTCGGAACACATAAATATTATTTTTCTTTGTATATACAGTTATTTGTTGTAGTATACAAAGAAAACAATAATTTGTTTTCTTTATATATTACAGTTTTTTTTAATAAAAGTTATGGTCATGTATACACTTACACATATGTTGCAAAAAATTAATATTTATAAACTGTTTAATATAAACGTATCTTGTACTAATAAACGTTTATAAATGGTTAAATGTGTACGAAACCGTCGTAGTGTTAGTTCTACTCGTGATTGACAGGTGTTAGTTAAGAGTAAGTTTTATGGGGATGGAAAAGGAAAAACGTAAACTTATAAATAACAGCATTCATATATTATAATATATATTGTATAGTAGATAAATATAGTAGTATAATAGATAAAGACAAGAATGATACGAATAATAAGCACAAACTTATGCAAGGAAAAAGCTTTCTTAATATCGCTACCTTTATAACATGACGTAAAGTTTTATTCAAATTAGCGCATCGATTCAATGAAGTTTAGTAAGTACTTGAAATAGTTGCTAAATAGAATACATTAAACTAATTTTTCGTTATTAATTACATGAATCAACTACTCTATTTTCCTGAATGCTATACTTCATATATGTAGGTGCATATCGCACTTGAAATAATCCATTACAAAAACGAAAATTATTGTCAATCGTATTTAGAGAAGGTCTCACTTCGATTTCACATTTTCATTAACACTATTTGTATACATGTATATGTTTATATGGATTATTTTTTCTAGAAGTTAATGTGTGCTGTAACAGCTCCCGGTCGTATCATATATTTTTAATTTTGACCCCCTAATAGCAATACATCATGCACACAGTAAACATAAGAAATCACGAAATATAACAACTATAAAATAACATATATCACTTTAATTAGAAATATAATTTAAAAGCACTTCTTTAAATGGAAGATCGTCTTTCGATAGGATTTAGCATACTTGGGATGGTAATTCAATGAACATAAAAATATATTAGGATCACGCCGCTTAATCAAAATTCTTAACTATAGAGAATTTCAAATTTACAAAATGTCGGTATAAAGAGAAGATTAAATATTCTGGGAGAAGGATTGAGAGTATGCGCAATAGCGCAAAGGGCTAAAAGAGGGTAATCACTTTGAAAGAAAAAAAGCTTTTCTTTTATTTTTTTGGTTGGCAACATAAAATAAAAGTTGAACATATTATTCCTAACAAATTAGTTTTTAACAAATTATTTAGTAATAATATTTAGTATATACTATCAAGGCCGATGATTTCGTGGTATCAAACTTTTGTGTTTTAATGTCGCTCAAAACATCATCATCATGGGCGCCGCCAGGATTATTTTCAGGGAGGTGCATCTGCATCTATACATACTATTAACCAATATAACATATAGAACTAAACATGTATAGCATGTGGATGACAGAGTTGCGAGTATTAAGTACTTTTTCTACTATCTGTCTGACAATGACAGATACAGAGTTTTTCAATGGCTACTTTCTTCTAATACTGTATGACAAAAGCACAATGCCCTATATTCCGTGATCATTAAAAACTGTCAAGTGGGGGACTTAAAAAAATATTCTGGAAAAACGAAGACCTAAAAATAAAAAAAACCATAGTTTCTCGATTCCCAAACTAGTATCTATTGAAAAAAAATATAATATCCTTACGTTGAAAAAACCTGACCTTCCCTATTATCTAAGTATTTTTATTTCAAATCAATTTTAATAAAAAAAAATACTTTGTATTGGTATCTTTAATTTTCTTGATTCCGGTATACATTATATATTGTAATGTCAGTACTTTTAATGTACAAATCTCGCAACTCTAGTGGATAAATGCAATGTCAAATTCTAATCACGTGAGTATTTAATTAAATATACTTCGCTCATTGGAAACATACTTAAGGTGAGTTCCACTAGAAGTTCACTACGATAAAAATTATATCTAAATACACAGAACATTATTATTGTAAACGCTTAATCGAACGCGCCCTTAGACTATATAGTCGATGGTTGGAATTATTACTTGGGAATCCCCGCTGTAGCGCGACGGATACGCTGATCAATTGTCGGTAATACTCAAATCTGCTTAAACAACGACTTTATTTATTAGATAATTTGTCGCATAGGTTATTAATTTTTATTCAAGTTATGAGTGACATAAGACGTTTTTTGTGTAAAAAACGTAATAAACATTTTGATGAAGATGATTCCTCTCATAATAAATCATCCAGGCCGAATACGGATAAATTGGATAGTTCAGGTATGTTGTGTTGTTGTGATCTGTCATCGAATGTATTATTCATTATCAACATACATAAAAAATGTGACTTGAAAACAACGCAATAATGCGTTAATTTATTCGTTCTTTTTTATATTACATAAGAATTCTTTTTGTTTAAAGGTACGTGTTCTGCGCGTAAAGATTCTCAAGTAGATGCATCGCTCGATTTTTCTAATAGAAGCACAACAACTAACTTATTGGATATTGGGTTGTGTTTGGACTCTGGTTATCGAGTCATTTATGATCTACGTTTGAAATTACTAAGCATCCTTGGAACCCTAGCAAGACATACAATTTTAAAAATGATATAAACCTTGATGCTAAACGAGCTTTCCGACATGAATGGCTTACAATATATCCGTGGTTAGTTTACTCAGCTCTAACAAAAGGACCGCTATGTAGGATATGTGTTTTATTTTAGCCTCCAGTGCAGCGTTCAAGGGCGAACAAGGACAGTTCATAGTTTCTCCTTGCTTCAAATATCAAAAGTTTCATGAAGCTGCTCAGTCTCACGCGACAAGTAACTGGCATTGTGACGCACTGGCTTCGTCAAATACATTTGAAAAAATCATGGATAGAAAAGGATTTAGCGTTCATGAATCTTTAAATACGGCATATCACAAGGTAGTTGAAGAAAATCGTTTAAAACTTCGATCTATCATTTCAACAATTTTATTTTGCGGGCAACATGATCTTCCACTTCGTGGAAAAATCGACAAGGGTTCTGTTTCTACGGACCTGCTACATTTTCGAGTTGACTCGGGAGACGAGATTCTGAAGAATCATTTAGAATCAGGAGCAAAAAATTCTTTATACTTATCGCATCAAATTCAAAACGAATTGATTGAAATTTGTTCCGATGTTCTTAAGAGCAAAATAATTGAGGAGGTGAAACATGCTTCAGCTTTTTCGGTTTTAGCTGATGAGACTGCTGATATTAGTGGCACAGAACAATTATCAATTGGTGTTCGATATCTACGTTATGATAAAGATGCTAAAAAACCAATAATTTGCGAAGAATTCCTTGGATATGTACCGGTACAAGAACTAAATGCACAAGCCATTTCGGAAACAATTACTTACTTTCTGCAAGATTGCGATCTTGATTTAAATAAACTTGTTGGTCAAGGATACGACGGGTGTGCTGCAATTGCAAGTCACATAGGTGGTGTTCAGAAAATTATTAATGATAAATATCCTTTAGCCCTATTTTTCCACTGTGCAAGCCATGTATTGAATCTTGTCATTAATGGCCTTAATACTGTCAGTGAAGTGAGAAATACTGCTGGAACAACAAAGGACATTATAAATTTCTTTCGGGAGAGTACGTTGCGGCGGAGTAAAATTCCAAATATACCACTATTTTGTGAAACGCGTTGGACAGCAAAGTACAAAAGTATCAGAATATTTTCTGAAAATTTTGTGACTATTATACAAGTTTTAGATGAACTTTCGCAGGACGCACCGAATTCTAAAACGAAAACCAAAGCGTATCAGCTCTGCACGACTGCAATAACTCCAACATACATTGTGACACTTTTAATAATTGCTGCTTATTCTGCCAAACTTGAGCCCGTGTGCAATCAATTACAGGAAGTAAATATGGATATAAAGGCAATACATCATCACGTTAATAAATTAACTGATATGCTTCAATCTCATCGCGATAATGCATCTATGGAGTTTGCGGTCATTTTTGAGAAAGCTCAGAAAATTTGCGAGAAACTGAACGTTGAATTTAAGCGTCCTCGAGTAGTGGAAAAACAGACTTACAGATCAAATCACCCATCTGAAACTGTGGAAGAATTTTTCAGAAGATCTATATTTATTCCATACTTAGATTCTATTATTTTTTCACTAAAAATTCGATTTTCTTCAACACACAAGAAAGCATTTTCGCTTATGCTACTTCACCCAGAAAATATGAGAAAATTAAAGAAATCAAAATTTTTATTGATAGCAGAAGATATACAGAACTTTTACGGAGGTCTTCTCCATAATTTTATTGCCGAGGCTACCACATGGTACGAGGTAATGAAAACAAATGAAGCAAATAATGAGATTCTAAATGAATCTGCTGTTGAATACGTGATTGCTCAAGCCACTCCTTTTTACCCAGCGGTATGTGAGGCAATTAAAATTGCTTTAACTATTCCAGCAACAACATGTAGCATTGAACGTACATTTAGCACGTTACGACGGGTGAAGACGTGGAATCGCTCAACGATGGGAGATGCGAGGCTAAGCGGCCTGTGCATGCTCAGTGTTCACAGGAAAAGAGTTGAGGAGGATACAGAATTTATTGACAAGGTGTTGAACAAATTTGGACAGCAACCTAACTCACTATACCAATAAATTTCTAATCTTTTTTCCATATAAAATTGACTTTGTTGATTTCTCATGAAAATTATATAGCCTATGTCACTCGCACGGTCTTCACGAATCTAACGACACGTCGTTTGCTAAAATCAGTCAAGCCGTTTGGGCTGTAGCGCGTACTATCGAAATGGTCATATATACATACATACATATATATATATATAAGCATACATATGAACATATACATACATACACTCGAAAAGCATTACTCTCCTGCTGGTTCAGTCGGGTAAAAAATATGTAATTTTTTCTATGTATTTTCTTTCCCGACAGGGGGGTGCAATTGCACCCCCTAGTACCACGCTGCCGGCGCCCATGATCATCATAAATATTGATGATATTTAGAGGATTTTTAGAACAATAACCACAAAAAATAACTTTTAGAGAACTTAAAAAAGTTCATGACACGAAATATGACTTAGTACTTATGTTACCTTTATTTATTAACTAAATGCAAATTTTGCTGTTTTAAACACAATAAACTTTATAAAAGAATAAAGTCCGAAATATCAGAATACAATGATGCTTGATGGGTATGCTCCGCTAACGTACTCTATTCCGATTATTATATTTGTTCCTAGTTATAACGCTACAGCCAAAAATTTCACCGTTAAATTTTATGCATATATTCATGAAAGTATGGCCTTTAATTATATGCAAAATATCCTGTTAAAGTACTACACCCACTGATATATCCCACATTTAAGCCCTTTAAGATATTGCGTATACTCTCAAAAATAATTCTAAATATAAGGGCGGCGTTACTTATGACATCAACAGATTTATGCTTACACATATATATTTATTTCCGATGGTGTAATGAAAATAAAAGTATGTCTGATTATATCGATCTTCCTTATAAATTCTTAGTTATTCTTTATTTGCTTTTCCATATTTGCCATAATCATAATTTCGGTGGGCTCACTTAAAATTAATGGAATTAAATTATTTGACGATGACATAAGTAAATAGAGAGTGTAAGTTCTGGAACTCTCTTCCCAACCTAGCCTAACTTTTCCTATCCTGACATAACTTAATCTAATCTTACCAATCTAACCCATCATATTCTAACCTGATTTAACATAATCTTTATGTCTGATAGCCCTTATATGATTTAATAAAATTTAATAGAATCCAATAAAACAATTTTCCCCATGTCCGCTCCTCCGTATATGACTCCATATGAGGAATACGTAGTCTGAAATAAATAAGAAATCAGCATTCATCTCACTCATACAATGAAATAGTCATCTATGTGCGAACCACACTGTATGTAACCTAATATATAGAGAAAATTAGAGGCACTGCTCTTTACATTCTTCTTATTAGAAAATTATTTTATTATTTACCTTTACTTACTCCACTTAACTTTGTTACTAAGTGGTACAATTTAGTAAATTAATTACAATATAAAAGACATAGAAATTATGAAATATTTGTAAATATGTTAGTGAAATTTAATGCAAGTTTATACCTGTACACTTAATTGAATATGACAAAATAATTATTTCAGTGATCTAATTAATAAGCTAAAATAATTGAGAGTACTATAACATGATGCACTAAAATTTAAAAATATTACGTAAATAAAGATGCTTTCGAACGAGAAACTACATACAATTTAATAAAATATCTTTACCAGTAGATGATATAGAAAATTTGTTTGAGAAGCAATACATTACCTTGGGCTCATTAAAATTTAAGGAAAAATGTAGTGTGTATATTTATTATTTTTTTTATTTTTTACCTCAATATTTTTTCTGTTGATTATTTTAATTTTTATGATGTAGGCTCCATCATCAATATTATCGGTAAAGTATTATAAACCATCATAAGTGGGCTTCATTATGGATGAGCTTAGCGTACATTTGTCCTTTTCCTCGTTTTTCTCTCATGAATAAAGTAGGTATTGATACCATCAATGTGTGACTTTCGTTTCGTTGATTCATCTTCGTATTATAGTAACCTAAAGTTTCGTGCGTGGTAAAATGAATCGCCGTGTTATCATTTTTAAGATTTCGAAACTGTAGAATACGTAAGTATTATATCACAAGTAATATAATATTAATATTACTTGTGATATATTACTTACGTAATAAAATAACTACAGCTTATAAAATTAGCATGATAATAAAATAAATTAGCCGATATTGTCATGTCTCAAGTATATCATGGTATTACATTAACATTCGCATTTTTATCATTAAAGTAGTAATTATATGATTCAAATAGTTATTTAGTTACATTCAACTAAGCGTATAGGTATAAACTTACATTCAATTCTATATTTATTAACATTTAACTGAATAATAAAGTTAGGTGATGTTAAATTATGTAAGTTTTATTAAATTTTTAAAGAGCAGAATGTACAGCAGGGCTCCTAATTTTCGTTATATATTAGGTTACATGGAGCACGAATCACACATAAATAACTATTCTATGGTATGTTGAGATATCTCCTGTTTATTTCAGACTATATATTCTTTATATTAGATCATATACAGGAGAGCAGACCTGGATAAAACCCTTTTATAGTAAGTTACTCATTTCAGGTTATATTTTCTTTTTATAAGATTATATACGTAGGAGCCAACCTGGATTAAAATATTTTATAGTCAGTATAAAAGTTAAATTAGGTTATGATAAGTTAGATTGATAAGGTTAGATTAAATTAAGTTAGTTTACGCGAAAAAGAGTATTTCAGGACATACACTCTGTATTTACTAACACAATGTTTCTACTTACCATTGTTACCAAAAAAAGAATAAATGTAAACAAAGTTTTGTATTTAATTATATTAATATATGATGAAAATTGATCCTAGATTCATGATCATCTGGATTTGAGAAAACCGATCACGATTTTTTAAAAATCGAAGTTTTTTAAAGTTAAGATGCAGTTATATTGCAGAACTTATATTTTCCAGTGATATTTTGTGTGTTATCTTCTTTTCCGGTTACTCCGTAGTTGATTTTATGTTCTTTAAATGCCTTCAATTGTTTCACTTTCGGTCAATGATGAAAATAAAGTACAGTTATAGTTGATTAAATTGAAAACAATATTTTAATAGAGATTAATTCGCAAACTCAAATAGAATTTAAAAAATACAACAGTAAAAATATAAGTATTTTTAAGGGAAACAGCGTTTTATTTAAAAAATAGTTGCTTCTCATAACAAAATAACTTCCATTTATAGCGTGTATAAAATATGTTATGTGCACCTGTAATAACATGAAAAATAATGATAATATAAGAAAGAATGCTTACATATTTATTACATCTTAATGTGAGTAATTAATGACTCATTGTCTCTTCGATGTCATTATTACTTTTTAGTTTGAATTTTTAAAAAAAAAAGGTTATTTTATAAAAGATATTACACGTAACGTAATGTCAATATTTTTTATCTACTTTTCTCAAATGTTTCGGAGAGAAAGTTTTTTTGGGATCGTAAAAAAACAATTTTTCAGATTTTTTTTAAAAATAAGGCTTCTGAAAGAAATGAAAATATTTTCAAAGGCGCATTAAAAATCAGTTTTGATTCGATATCAAACTCGATAAATTTGATGAAAAAAATGTTTTCCGTCTCTATTTGTGCTACTTAAAATTGTCCCCTAAAATGGAAATTCAACTTTTTATTCGTAATATATGTAATTGGATCACTATTTCCTACTAATTTTTTCTATAACAAAAATGCCTGCGATAGACATACAAATGTCAGGTTGATTCAAAAAAGTATCCTGTTTTATCAATTCTGGTTAAAATTTTATTAAATGTTTAGAATATTCTATTAGTCCAGATATTCTATTAGTATTCTATTAGTCCAGAAATGTTCATTAATTCCTTTTTCCGGTATAATTCTGATTAGAAAACTTCACATCCTAAATTTTACTGAATAGTATAAAGAGGGTAAGTCGTGGAAGGAGTGCGCAGAGCTACAATGATTGGTAAACAAATTACAAGATCATCAATAAAATAAAACTATACAACAAGAGTTCCCAACCAGGGGGACGCGCTTCCCAAGGGGGGCATAGAGAGATGTCAAGGGGGGCGGAAAGCGTTTGCATTTTAGAAAGAAAAGACAAAAAAATATACAAACAACATTAAGAAATAACATTACAATGTAATGTTTAATATACATGCATAAAATTAATGAAATTAAAATCATATTCACTATTATTACCACAAACTTGCGAAAAATTTTACGTTTTGGTGTACATTTTTTGTTGAGAAATCAGTTTGAGTCTGTAAAATTATTGTGGTAAGTTTGTGTATTTACAAACTTCAGTTACCATTTTTATTTCATTTACTAAATCAAAGGGGGGGGGTTCATGAAAAAGTAAAGGGGGTGCATTAAAATATAATTTATAGTCCGGGGAGCCTCAACAAAAAAAAAAGGTTGGGAAACCCTGCTATACAATGTCATTGTAGTATTAGGAAAGCATATAATTTTTATTAAAATCATTGTCAAAGTTGCGATGGATATATAATCGACAAAGTAGAAAGTAATATGTTTGTGAATATAATAGAGGCACTACAGTGCCTCCCTACAAATATCCAAAAACTTAAGCCTCCCAAGCAAACATTTTCGTGGCGTGTTAATAAAGTTAAAGTGTATTAATTTTTCTGTAATTTTTTGTATCAATGGCATATGTAAAAGGTATTAGTATATTCTGAACAAAAGATGTTTTTTAATGTTATTTTGACTATCTCATTCCTATGTGCAGTGTGATACATAGTAAATATTTAATGAAAGCTGTGATACTTGTTTTTCCATTGAATTGGCCCGAAGCGATACTATCGATCTACTTGGCAACTGTCTTTTTTGCTTCTACTGTAGCATTTATAACAGAGACTGTAAATTCCATATACTTAACAAATACTTTTATTTCGTAATATATACTTTTTTTTGTATTCCTACTACTGACCGTTTAAAGAAGAAACTGAAAGTTATATGCATATTTACATTCAACCGACTGTCATTAGCCTTTCCATTTTAAGTTGAAAAAGCACTATCGTTTCTCAATTTCTGAATTATATTTAACTCTTAAATGCACACGTTATGGACTAAATGAATATTTTTAAATAAGTATTTAGTATTTGGACACTTATTTTAATTTTTTTAGAAATATCTGACTGAAAGAAAAGTGAATAAATTAAATAAAATCCCACAAAAAACCTACGAAAGCGGGAAGTTAGACATCCAAACAAACAATATAGGTAATAGACACACCACGTCTTTCGCGTATTTTTGGAGTTCAAATCCTATCAATAATCCGGTTCAGCTGTCATCTACCGGTTGCTCCGGGCATACACATTACCGTCGTTGTCTGCAAGCACAGTGGATTTATTTATATTTAACATAATTTTAATTTCCAGTACAACGTTATTGACTCTTCTGCATTCATTGATTTGTAATTCTTGTTTATTTCGCGGAGACACTGCTCACCTCAGGATTATATTTTACACGTGAAGTAAATCGTGTATGTAATTTCGTATTTCGCGATAATAAAAACAATTATCAATATGTCGCATATAATAAAACTACAGAATAAAAATTTCCGTGTAGTGAAAATATTAACAAAAACGCGATGTAGGGGAAGTAATAATTTTACAAATATATATAGTTTTTTTCAATTTTTACCTAATTATGAGTCGGTTATGTAAAAATTCCTGACCAAATTCAGATGAAACTTTTAGAAAAAGTTGGGGGTCAACTCGAACATTTAATTTTTTTTCATTTTGTCCTATCAGAAGATACGCGAATTTAATATTTTTAAAATTCATTTACATTGTACATATACTTACGTATATGTGTACATACATATATATGTACAAACGTTTCATACATGACAAACATTTTGATATTTAAATGGGCAGTTAATAGTATTAAAAACTTCAATATAACACTCAATTACTGCAAGTTTTGGACATTCACCCAACCCAGATTTACAGAGAGCTAATCAGAAAAATACAAAAACATTTGATTAAATGTTAGTTGCAAACATACTTTTTAACGTTAGATTCATTTTAGTAATTGAATATGCAAAACATTATTATTTATTTCGTCATCGAATACAAGCACTTGCACCAATTTCGTTCCATTAACTTAGGCTCATAATATATATTAGTAATCTAGATAGACCGTACATACATAGTTTCCACCATATTGCATTTATGATGGCTTCAATTCTAGGAAACAATGAAAAAAAATAAATTTGCGGCTCACAGAAACTTCACTCGCTTTAAGTTTCAATTAGGTCTATGTGAACTTGGTCTTTAAAAACTTTAATATTCTTTATTGTAATCAAATTGAAGTGTTATATATATCATCGTACTAAACATTTTTTGGCGATTGTGTTATGGTAGTATCTGTAGTAAAAATATTATTACGAACATTTACGAGTCCGAAACATCATTTCATTATCCCTAGCATATTCGGCTATAAAGTTGTTTTTACTTAACTCGTGATGTTCATTGTGCACTAGTATTGCTTTCGGTTTTCCTTTAGAGCTTAACATAGTATTTTTACCCATTAAGGAGAGTGAACTCCACTGCTGTTAACGCCAAGCAGCAGGCGTATTTCGGTAATAAAGATCATATAAATAATATCGAAAATGGATTACATAGGTACACAGATAGCAATTTTAACGAAAAAATGTACAATTTTCAAATAATGATTTGTAAATTATTATTGTAGATGAATAATAAAGATACTCTTTTTAGATCTGAATCATGAATCGTTATTTTTTCATGATACCATTAAGAGCTGACCAAAATTTATTCATGCCCTATTTTATATTTATTAATACTTTTTTTTTTAATTTTCTTCTAAGTCAGTTTTCCGGAAGTAATGAAATTCTATACTTGCAGAATTGTTTAGTTTATAATTTAATTTACTCTTATATACCCTCTTCTATTTTTGCGGTTTCTTTCATTACCAAATTTTTTTAAATATATTTTTTTAATAATAGGAAACTTGTTGAATATATTTGGCGTTAATTTTGTAGAAATTCACAAATCTTTGCTAATAGTCCACCTGAAGATGTTGTAATACAACTAAACGTAGGTCGTGGTAAAGAAATTAAAGAAAGCAAAAATAATACTATATCACGTAGTTCCATTTAATTCGAAAACTTGTTTTTACGTTTCTTTTTCAATTTATAGTATTAAATATTTATAAATGAATCATTGTACGTGTTACTGTTAAGAAATGTCTAGTTTTATGTATTTAAAAGTTTTTCACAAATTTGATGGAAGAGAAGACAGCCATATAATTTAAATCTCACCGTAGTTTTGAGTTCTGTATATTTATTTTTTTGAAAAATAAATATACAGAACTCAAAACGTTATTATTGATGTTAAAAAATAAAAGCGCAGCTGTTAATCAAATAAATGTTTGGGTTCGATTGAAATATATGTTTAAATGAAAGAGGGAACAGTTCGTGCGGCTTTATTTGAAGGTGTGTAGTTTAGAAGATTTATAAATAATGAGGAAGAAATTATGCGTAAATTTTAAAACATTTGAAAAGTGAATATACATGTTGAGACTGATATCAAATATTATTATCAGAATTTAATTTATAGCTAAGAAGTTCACTCTTATCGACTTCGATTAAATATACTGGGATTGGTTAGCTGGTGTTATTAACTGAGGAAAAAGAGTTTCCTGATAGTTTTTAAAGCTTATGATATTACATCTTTTTCACAGTATTGATTACAAGGGTGTATAGTTACACTATCCCACACGAGATATATTTAAGAGATGGTTATGAAAGAAGTCATAAACAAAGAAGATGATATATAAGGATACTTTTGGTTATGAGCAAAACTAAACGATTGTGCTAGAATATATAGTATAACATTTCATTACTTCTGGCAACTTACCTAGGAGAAAATTTTAAAAAAATATTAATAAATGTAGTGCACGAATAAATTGTGACCGATAGTATTAAAAAAACTCTTAACGATAGTATTAAAAAAATAATGGTCCGTGATTCAGATCCAAAAAAAATATCTTTATTATTTATATACAATAATATCTTTCAAATCAGAGTTCGTAAATAATTCATTTTTGTTTCTGTTTGTATAATTTTTTATATTATTCAAAAAGTTTTTTAAAATAAATTATATTTAATATAGTGTAAAGTAATATTGTTTTAAATAGTGTAAAATTTATCTTAGAAAATAATAAAAAATCCTATAAGACAAAAACATATTAAAATGTAATCAAAATAATATTCAAGATTCAAAACAACATGTAATAATGCTGTTCCCTTGTCGAAATATGTTTGCTGCTTTTTGTCAATAGCAATGACATTTGCTCTGCTTAACAAATACTGTGATGAGCTTAATAAAGGAGAACTGAAAACAATACTATTGTATTATGAAGGTGGCGAGTTAAATATTGAATATATTTGGCGTTAATTTTGTAGAAATTCATTATTCACAATTAAATGAAACTACGTTATGTAGTATTATTTCTACTTTCTTTGCCACAACTTAGGTGTTGTATTACACCGTTGTTTTCAACCTGGGTCGTGGTACTACTACTCGTAGTTTCATTTAATTGTGTATTTAATTGTGTCGCGAGTTAAGTACAAACTTTATAGCCAAACATGTTAGGTATAATGAAATATCAAATGATGAGGTTCCTACGATATTTAGGACTCAAAAATATCCGTAATAACATTTTTACTTCAGATATTTTACTACCATGCCATAACCGTAAAATAAATATTAAAAGTCAATAAATAGCGAGTTCACATAAAACTAAATGAAACTTAAAGAGAGTGAAGTTTCTGTGAGTCGCGAATTTATTTTTTTCTAGAAATGAAACTATCATGAATGAAGTATGGATGAAGCTATGTGTATATAGTCTATCTAGATGACATATACTATGAGCCTAAGTTAATGAATACAAATAGACGTAAGCGTTCGTATTCGATTGCACAATAAAGAGTAACGTTTTGCATATTCCATTATTAAAACGAATCTAATGTCAAAAAACGTCCGTCTATCTGCTGGTCGGTCGGTACGAATGGATTTAATTCGAAACTACTGAAGCCATTATGACATAACTCACACAAGTAATAGATATTAATTCTAGGATCAATTTAGTTTTTGTTTCACTTTGATATTTCAAAGGGTTTTGCAATAATGATGACATGGATGATGAGGTTACGTATAAAATGAAACAAAATATCCGCGCCGTGCGGTTGGTAGACAGGGCAGGTTGACGCGCAGTAGCGAGCAATTTCAAACAAACGATGTTGCAAGGTATTGCTGTTTATTGGATGATGAGGTTACGTATAAAATGAAACAAAATATCCGCGCCGTGCGGTTAGTAGACAGGGCAGGTTGACAAGCAGTAGCGAGCAATTCCAAACAAACGATGTTGCAAGGTATTGCTGTTTATTGGATGATGAGGTTACGTATAAAATGAAACAAAATATCCGCGCCGTGCGGTTGGTAGACAGGGCAGGTTGACACGCAGTAGCTAGCAATTCCAAACAAACGATGTTGCAAGGTATTGCTGTTTATTGGATGATGAGGTTACGTATAAAATGAAACAAAATATCCGCGCCGTGCGGTTGGTAGACAGGGCAGGTTGACACGCAGTAGCGAGCAATTCCAAACAAACGATGTTGCAAGGTATTGCTGTTTATTGGATGATGAGGTTACCTATAAAATGAAACAAAATATCGGCGCCGTGCGGTTGGTAGACAGGGCAGGTTGACGCGCAGTAGCGAGTAATTCCAAACAAACGATGTTGCAAGGTATTGCTGTTTATTGGATGATGAGGTTACGTATAAAATGAAACAAAATATTCGCGCCGTGCGGTTGGTAGACAGGGCAGGTTGACACGCAGTAGCGAGCAATTCCAAACAAACGATGTTGCAAGGTATTGCTGTTTATTGGATGATGAGGTTACGTATAAAATGAAACAAAATATCCGCGCCGTGCGGTTGGTAGACAGGGCAGGTTGACACGCAGTAGCGAGCAATTCCAAACAAACGATGTTGCAAGGTATTGCTGTTTATTGGATGATGAGGTTACGTATAAAATGAAATAAAATATCCGCGCCGTGCGGTTGGTAGACAGGGCAGGTTGACACGCAGTAGCGAGCAATTCCAAACAAACGATGTTGCAAGGTATTGCTGTTTATTGGATGATGAGGTTACGTATAAAATGAAACAAAATATCGGCGCCGTGCGGTTGGTAGACAGAGCAGGTTGACGCGCAGTAGCGAGTAATTCCAAACAAACGATGTTGCAAGGTATTGCTGTTTATTGGATGATGAGGTTACGTATAAAATGAAACAAAATATCCGCGCCGTGCGGTTGGTAGACAGGGCAGGTTGACACGCAGTAGCGAGCAATTCCAAACAAACGATGTTGCAAGGTATTGCTGTATATTGGATGATGAGGTTACGTATAAAATGAAATAAAATATCCGCGCCGTGCGGTTGGTAGACAGGGCAGGTTGACACGCAGTAGCGAGCAATTCCAAACAAACGATGTTGCAAGGTATTGCTGTTTATTGGATGATGAGGTTACGTATAAAATGAAACAAAATATCGGCGCCGTGCGGTTTGTAGACAGGGCAGGTTGACGCGCAGTAGCGAGTAATTCCAAACAAACGATGTTGCAAGGTATTGCTGTTTATTGGATGATGAGGTTACGTTTAAAATGAAACAAAATATCCGCGCCGTGCGGTTGGTAGACAGGGCAGGTTGACACGCAGTAGCGTGCAATTCCAAACAAACGATGTTGCAAGGTATTGCTGTTTATTGGATGATGAGGTTACGTATAAAATGAAACAAAATATCGGCGCCGTGCGGTTGGTAGACAGGGCAGGTTGACGCGCAGTAGCGAGTAATTCCAAACAAACGATGTTGCAAGGTATTGCTGTTTATTGGATGATGAGGTTACGTTTAAAATGAAACAAAATATCCGCGCCGTGCGGTTGGTAGACAGGGCAGGTTGACACGCAGTAGCGTGCAATTCCAAACAAACGATGTTGCAAGGTATTGCTGTTTATTGGATGATGAGGTTACGTATAAAATGAAACAAAATATCCGCGCCGTGCGGTTGGTAGACAGGGCAGGTTGACACGCAGTAGCGTGCAATTCCAAACAAACGACGTTGCAAGGTATTGCTGTTTATTGGATGATGAGGTTACGTATAAAATTAAACAAAATATCCGCGCCGTGCGGTTGGTAGACAGGGCAGGTTGACACTCAGTAGCGAGCAATTCCAAACAAACGATGTTGCAAGGTATTGCTGTTTATTGAATGATGAGGTTACGTATAAAATGAAACAAAATATCCGCGCCGTGCGGTTGGTAGACAGGGCAGGGTGACGCGCAGTAGCGAGCAATTCCAAACAAGCGATGTTGCAAGGTATTGCTGTTTATTGAATGATGAAGTTAAAAAAGCTAGAATTGCCTGCCGTGGCACTTTACCAAAGTAGTTCAATTCATTGTAAAACTATGCATAGTTTCACCTACGTCTCGTGAGTAGTGAATTAATCTCGCTAATAATATAAATATTAACGTTTGGGTATTTAGATATTTGTGAAAAACAACAAATTCTGCCCTTAAAATTAAGTTTCTTTTCCTTAAAATTAGGTCTCTAAGGATAAACATTGAATATCAGCTGGTCATTTTCTATTATAAAAGTTTATATGACTGAAAATATAAAGGAGCTGGAGAAATTATACGTTTATACATTTATATTTGAGATAAATAAGTACAAATTTTGTTTGTTAAGTATATCTGATTACTGCAAGTTTTGAAATAATAATACCTGTATTTTTACTTTCATCTGAATGCGTTAGGTAGAAGCTGAAAAATCCATTTAACTTTTTAATTTAACTTTTTCGTTATTCTTTCCAATTAGACGTACTTGTCATCATCCTGTGGATATCAATATCTTGCTCTCCGCAGGAAGGTATAACTGAATATGATGTATGAGTGTAATGAATAATGAAATATACTTTTGGTCAATATTTATGAACGATAACGTACGTGCAATTCCTTGAATATAGACCAGTTTAATAAGACTTGTGTTCAAATTGGACCGGAAAAAACGTTAATGTATATAACTTTAGTATCTTATATATGTTAAATATCATTCTTCCACCTTTATGCGTAAAGAAGTAATGTAATTTACTGGAGTTAGCTAATGAATTCGAAAGCCAAAACCTATAATTCATAATTGGATATTCACGTTGAATATCCAATTATGAATTATTGGTATATGAATTATTAGTATTTATATTCAAGTTGAAAATGGTAGAACGGTCTTGTTTCTATAAAGTAAATTAAAATATTAGTCACGTGCGTCCTTCATACAGGAAAGTAAACGCATGTCTCGCGGGTGTTATTAAGGTATAAAGGTATAAATTATAGAAGATAAAATCGTAAGGCTTGTGCTTACGAGGATTTAGAAATTTTAGTTATCTAGGTATACCTACATAGATAATGAATTCTTGAATTTTTTTAGCATTTAATCTGATCTTTGACAAAATTCTCACAAAATATTGTCGCTGCAGATTAACAATAAGCGTTACTTACTTCATTAGGGCGAGCATAGAGAGCCCTAACACTATCCCACAACCCATACAGTTTTGTGGTACACTTTACGAAAAAACTATCACACCCCTAGATTTGAAATTTCAGATAATAATTTAAAGTCATGTCTAGATTTGTTATCTTTCCTTATTTTCGTATTTACATATTTCAATAAATTATAAAAAAATATAAAACAACAATGCGTAATACTAACATGTGGTTACTTGCGCCATCTGTTAGACAATTACGGAATTAATGGAGCATGCAGGCTGATGTGTCATATTTCTGGAATGTTTAATAACAAAATCGAAACGTGATGTGTGAATGTTTTAAATAACCAGACTCTTACTAGCGATATCTTTTAGAAAATTACACAATTAATAGGGCACCAGATGTGTAATATTTCTTGAAGGAATGTTTACTAACAAAATCAAAACGTGATACGTCGATGTTTTTATATTGTAAATGAATGAATAGCGAGTTGTGGAGGTTAAATAAGCTGCATAAATCGATAAAACAAGTTACAGAAAGGTGCTGAATCACAAAATTGTGGATGTACGTGAATAAGTAAGTAGCTGTTATTACATTAAATAGTTTATAGTAAAATTGGAAGTTAGGTTAATATTTTTATTTAATTTGTAATGGAATAAATTTTAAAGTTTACAAATACTTTAAGCTTTAACTTTTCAATTCATCTCAATTTTATATCAATTCATAAAATATGCATTGGCACTGTTTTTTCAATAACTTCTACTCTTTAGATTTGTTTCATACTATATCTACAATAATGTAATAGCTACATGAAACTAATCGATCTACATTTAAACAAAATTACAGTTCGTTTTTTTTTATTTTTTGAACCCTACAGTACAAACTGTATGGTTAAATTTAACTAACTTCCGATGTTAAAATTATTTTACATGTTAAATTATTTTTTTTTGAACAAGATGGCCTTTATGTTTGTCACAAATTTCAAGTAAAAATGAAATCTTACCTATTAAAAGAATTGTTATACAAGGAAAAGCTGGTTCTGGAAAAAGTACTTTGATCAATTATTTTACTGTTCGATTGAATCAAACGTTGGAATTCTCATGTTATCAATTCCTTGCCCCAACTGGTGCTGCTGCTGTGAATATTAATGGTTCGATAATTCATTCTAAACTTTTATTAGGAATAAATAAAAGGTTTAAAGTTCTTAGCTTACATTTCCTTGTTCCACTTTAATAAGAGTTATATGGGTGTAAATTTTTATTTATTGATCAATTAAGTATTATTGGACGTAGTCTTTTAAGGAAAATTGATCCACGTTTACGTAAAATTTTCCCTTCAAGGCAAGATAAACCGTTTGGTGGAAGAATGGATATTTATTGTATATTTTTTGGGGATATTAATCAGTTGCCACCTGTAAATGAGAGGTCACTTTACAGTGATAAAACTGAAGGAAGTGAATTTCTTTTAGAAGAAAAATTGGAATTTACATCTAGTATTCAAAAATATTTCTTTCTATCGTCATCATTCAGACAAAATGAATCTAAGCAAGTTTTCCGAGATATACTTGATCGAATTAGTAATGGTGAAAGTACATTTCAAGATTATGAAAAATTAATGACACGGGTATACACGTATTATCACTAAATGAACGTTCTTTTTTCAACAATGCCATCAGACTGTTTGCAACAAATAAAGAAGTAAAATAGTTTAATAATAAAAAGTTAAATGAATTGCCTCAACCATTTTCATATATTCCAGCATATCATAATTGCTCTAAAGCAAAATCAGCAAGTGCAGAAATGTTAGGTGGCCTTGAATCATATATTATTTTATCGATCGGATCAAAAGTTATGTTACGTTCAAATTTGTGGGTTGAAAATGGCTTGGTGAATGGTGCTTTAGGTTATGTCGAAGATATAATTTATGAAGAAAATTATAGTCCTCCTGCTCAAATGCCACGAGTGATGATGGTTCGTTTTGAAAATATTTCTGATTTAATGTATGACAATAGTGGCTGTATTCCAATATAACTAAATTTTGGAAAAGCGGAAATACCAATTGTTCTAGAAAACAATTCCCATTACAATTAGCTTTCGCAATTAAAATCCATAAATCACAATTCTTAACCTTAGATAAAGCTGTTGTAGACATTGGCGAAAAAGAAACTTATATTTGTTTATCATACGTTGCATTTTCTGTCGTGTAAAATTATTTATAAAAACCTTTATCAATAATCTATTAATTTAAAAACAATTCTATAAAAGAATGCTTAAAAATTATTGCTAGGCTAAAAATCCCGCGAGCCCTTGTAAAGCTGCGCTTTTTGCTAGTGAATATTTTATGTTTCAGTTTAACATTAATGTTTTTTATATCCCTCCGATACGATATACGGAAACATTTGAATTTAATTTAGAGGGTTTATGAAGAACTAAACCAGGAATGTTACCGCTGCGATTAAGCAAACGAACGATGTTTCCTATGGAAGTAAGAATATTTACTGGCTTAATTAAAATACCTCCTTACTTTTCTCTTCGCGGATTTTTCTTTTCCTCTCTTATTTCAAACATACCTATGTAAATGTATAAGTATTTTTATTTATATATTATAAACATATTTATTACAATTTAAAGTGTTAACTGCGGTTTGCCGTGGCATGTAGTTTCATGCACGTAGTTTCATAAATGATGAAAATTTGTTCTTGAATAAATAAAATTGTTTTTTATGCATAAATAATTAACCAAGTTTTCGTTAAATTATCTTTTACTTTCTAATTATTGTAAACAGTCATTTAATATCCATAGTTATATTACGTTAGAAAAATATTGTTCAATTTTTCCATAAATATGATGTTTTTTATTTCAATTCTGAAAGTGTTCAACAAGTTGTAAACATTTTAAAATGAAGTTCAAACCGACATTAATAAGTTTTAAAAGAAAGTTTTAAGTATATTGGTCACCGTTCTGGTACATTTATTTATCAGCTTCATTTTCCATCATGAATTTCTAAACGGTTTGCTTTTTAAATTTGACGGAATTAATTTTCTCTACTCTATTCGGAATTAATTTTTTCTAACTCTATCACACAGAATCGGGGACTTTGGCTTAACTGCCCGGGTCGAGAGATAGTAACTCTCTTCAAAATTTTCTCAACCCTAAAGTGGAATAACACGCCGATAGGATGCATGGCTTGTGGGATACAAGCCTCTAGCGCCACCCTCGGTGGACCAGGCGAACATCGCTGTATAAAGCCTTCCCAGTAGGGCCGATAAATATCGTCACCATCCGTGTATACGATATTTATCGAATAAAAATCCAAATTAATCAAATTAATACAACAAATCAAAACCAAGCACTACAAAACATTATAACCTCAACAAATCCAAACATGATACAACAGACATTTCATAAAGCCAGCTCGTAAGACATATGAGCAATTCTACAGTCATTAAAGGTGACTCACGACACTGAAAACACCACTATCCTACAAAATACGAAAAGCTCTTTGAGAGAAACAGTGAAGTTATACAAATACTTAATGACAGTGAAAACTGAAACCAGGGAGAATGGCAGAGATAGACCAATAAGGAGACAAAAAAGAAAAGAAACAAGTCCTTTAACTAATGACATATAGAAAAAGACAAAGAATCTTATAACTTACCCAATACCAACATATAACAGATTTGGTATGCTAGAAACTGAATACACAAACACTAATGAAAAAAGCTGCGAAAGAATTTGACCCAAGGCATAACCTATTTTTGTAACAGGTGTCATCAACATAATATCTTTAAAAGAAGCTATGAACAAATTCATAGAAAACAATATATAGAAAATGACCACTCCAAAAAACAATCAGCTCTCTGTCAAGAACACAAAAATAATATTCAACTACCCCATTTACCCCAAGAGTACAGATCTACTAAAACATACACGGAAGCAGTTGCGCAGCAGAGACCAGCGCCACAAACAGAAAGACAAGAATAAGGAAATCATTGAAGTGTTACAAACTACAGCAGACAATAATAGCAAAATGCTAGACGGGGTGGTCCAGATATTCAACAACCTTGCAAAGAAATGACCTGCAAACTACTAGCTGTAACTTGGAATGCCAAAGGCTTGACGGAAATACGTCAAAAATGTGAAACTTTCTTACATATGGGATTAATTAACATAGCACTGATATCGGAAACAAGATTCACATCCAAGACACGTATCACATTCAAAAACTACTCAGTATATACAACTAATCATCCATTTGATAATAGCCATAGCGGATATGCAGTGATCATTATACACAACAATAAACATTACCCAACTTAAGAATATTGTACTAATAAAATTCAAGCAACAACATTAAAAATTATAGATAAAAAGAGTGAAACTGCACTGCTGGTTGTTTACCGCTTTCCCGGACATACAATAACTGCGGATGACTTCCACACACTAGGACCAAGATTCTCTGGTGGTGACTGGAACTCTTAAACACTTACACACTCATTGGGCCACCAGACTGATCCAAGATGAGGCCGAAAGGAAGGAAACTACTTGAAGTTATTGAAAAGGCTAAGCTTGTATGTACCTCTACTAGAGAACCCACCTACTGGCCCATGGACAAAAACAAAACTCTAGACTTACTGGACTTCTATATTACAAGAAATGTCGATAGTAATTTTATCAGTATCAAGTCACACATAGACCTTATATCAGACCACACACTAGCTATCCTCAATATTAACTCGACAATCACTTTAGTTGAACCTTCTAATAGAGTTATAACCCAAAAAAGGAAAACTGGACACTATACCAAACCAAAATGCCTCCCAAATAAACCTGCAACATCAAACCTCCCAAATAAACTTGCAACAAAACCTGCAAAATTGATAATATAGATAATGCTGTGGAAAAACTTAATATGACTATCCATAACACTGTCAACAATCAAATAAAAAGGACTACCCATCAAATACAACATATATCTAAAAGATATCAAGGATAAGATACAAGAATGATGCACACTGAGAAAGATGACGTGAGAGAACATCCTAATGACAAAACATTATTTAACAAGTGCTCGGCAGAACTATAACACTGATAAAAACATTGGTAAACAGCAACCTACAATCTAATCTCTCCAGCCTAAGCCCGACAATGGACACAAACTATTCACTATGAAAAGAGACTAAAAATCTTAAACGCCCCAAAATTCATAGTCTACCAATTAAAAAATGCTGTGGGAACTAGGCTAGATCAGATGCAGAAAAATCATCAGTCTTCGCAGAACATCTGAGTGACGTCTTCCAATCTTTCACAGAGTATATTAGAACATCTGAAATAACAGAATTTCTTGAATCAGCAACACAAATGTGTACACCTGTAAAAATATTTATTTTATTTATTTATTTATACTTCAATGTATCTAATTGATACATATGGCGGATTTATTGCTACGAAAACAATCTCTTACAGCCAACCAGAGCACAAGTCCAGGCCGGGAATCCGCGAACCCGGGTCCCCGCAGTGCACCGCACCTTCAAGCCGTATGCCAAATAGAGAAATTCTGTTATATTGATCAACCCACCACGACGACAAATACTAGTCAAAAATTTTTCGGAAGCCAAATATCCTGGATACGACGTAGTAGATGCAACTCTGCTATGCAAAAACTCCCACACAAAGGTAAAAAATATTCACCGCCTGCTTAAGGCTAGAGCACTTTTCTAGCCAATGGAACATAACCCAAGAAGTAATGGTTCCTAAGTCCAGTAAGCCACCTCAAGAAATGACATCATACAGACCTATAAGCTTGCTACCCATCATTAGTAAACTTTTCGAAAAAATTTTGCTCCATAAATGAAACAGCATTTAAAAGACATACTGCCAAACCACCAATTCGGGCATTCTCATGGAATTATCGAACAAGTTCATAGCATTGTAGATATTATTGGCAGATGCTTGGAGAATTATATGTATTGGTCAGTAGCATTTTCAGATATTAGCCAGGCGTTTGATAAAATTTGGCATAAGGGCCTTGTATACAAACTGAAGAACCAGCCACTCATTCATTAATATCCCCAAATCTTACCTCGACAAAAGAAGTTTACAAGTCAAATGTAATAATGACTGCTCGCCTCTTCAAGGGATAAAATCAGGTGTTCCACAGCATTGTTATCTACCCACATTAGCCCTGAAAGAGCTTCAAGAAATTTACAAAAACACTTTATACAAATTGGAAAAGTGGCTGAAACAATGAAGAATAAAAACTAATTAAAACAAGTCTACACAGGCTACTATTACAAAAAGAAAAGAGAACTGCCCTCCAGTTAAACTCAATTATGAAGAAATTCCACAAGAAGACCATGCAAAATATTTCAGAATGTACCTTGACAGATGACGTATCAGCAATAAATATTTATTAGATCTCAACATCCCACTTCACCAGATACCAGAGCAATATTTCAAACCATATAAATGAGCTTATACAAACACTGAATGAGGGAGGACTGCGTCATATGTTAGTGAAACGAAAAGACATTCCAACATTGAGTACTAGATTTCCTACATACTAAAGAGAACTCTCTAATAGAATACTCCATTTAATAGAAGCTCTCTATAAAGAAACATATACTCCAGATACAAACTATGGCTTACATATATTGAACAGATTGCCACGTAGCAGCCACAACAAAAAAAAGGAAATATAAATAAATAAGCACATTTACACACTGCGTCAGCAATGCATGACTAACATTAGTCAATTCATTTAATTGACATGATTTAACATTATTAGGAAAATTCAAAATATGTTGAGCCAGTATTATTCTAAATATTAATTTTCAATGACTCAGGCTCCATAGGGGTCATGATGTTAATATAAACATTTGGCACTGGGGAATCCCTAACATTAAGGAATTTATAAACAATGCTTTGCTGCACCTTAACATAAAGGCCCAATTATTATCCTTATAATAAAATATAAACAACAATACTTCGTTATAACTTTAATATTTCTAGGATAATAATTACATTTAATAATAAACTCTTTCACCTGGCTTAGTTAATTTAATAGCTGTCTTAGAAATATTGTTTATTTATATTTTTGATGCAGGTAGCATTACACTTCTTGGAGCAATGACTGCTTTATGTTTCGTTAGTCATTTATCCTTTGTCTTGTTTTATTGGTGTTTGAAATGACTGCCAATTTGTTTGATTTTACGAGTTCTCAAATTCTCAACTATGATATATGCTCCGAGGATGAAATAGTTACGAAATGGAGAATTGTTTGGAAGAAAATACTAGCGACAATATTCAACTTGCAATGAGATCTCTTTCAAGATATGCTACCAATACTAGCAGTGCTAACAGCCCTCAAGAAATGGTGAATTTGTGTCGTCAAGAACCCCATCAGAAGTAAGAAGTCGTTTGAGCAATATAAATATTATTTACTTTACACCAGGCATTACCGGGTATATTTCTAATCGTATAAAAACATTCAAGAATGCCTTTGTATATTATAATATATAAATAAACGTCTAAAATCTATCCATTTTGAAACAAACATAGGACACTCTTCGTGGTTTGGAAATTAATAGGAAGGTCTAGATAAAAAGGAGTTGGATGTATTCTTCTAGATCTTCTTATTTTTGCTGGAGTGTTCAAGTATTATGAATAAAGTTTAGAAGTTTATGGTTTGAATTTTATGGAAAACCTATATTTCAAGCAACAATTTCTTCAATTTTGCGATTTGATATAGGTTTGGGCCGAAAACCAAAAAAGACAAAGTGATAAATTAGCAGCTGTAAGATATATATGGGTGTGTTATATTCGAAATATTACAATTGATGAACAGCCACTTTATAATATAATTAATATTTCATGTTTCGATGCTGACATATTATACTGTGAAACTTATTCGGAAAGGAAATAAACGAGAACAGTTCTTAGATGACCAATTATAGAAAAACTGACAATGAAATTTGTAAATAATCGTACAGAGCGTAGAAAAACTCTTTTTTGGACAAGCGCATCTCTGTAAGTAGTGCAGCGGTGTTACCGAGGCAAAAAGTATTTCCATGTCTTAGTGTTTGGCCCGTCTTTGAAACATAATATCCTCAAAATTCTGTAAAAAATGTAAGAAACATGTCTGAAACATGGTAATATTTTGTTACTATCGTGTTACAAATAAAATGTATAATATTCATTAATTATTCTTTCTATTTCATTATATATATTTCAAAAAAAATTTGTATGGCATTAAATTTTAAACAATTAACTTTTTTCACAAACACAACTTATAGCAAAAAGCAGCTGTTTTCAGGTAGCTTTTCAGACCTTATTTCACTGGACCTTTACTGGGAGAATCACCCGATTAACACATGCATTAACAAAAAAATATAACTTGTCTCTTATCAAATCTTAAGTGATATACAGATTAGTTTTGTTTGGTATGTTTTCTTATATTGGATATAATTATTCTTCTATTAAAAACAAAATGTTTTGTTGTGAATGTATAGTTGTTTTTCTCGTATTTTTTCTGCTATATGTGTGCAAATTATACTAATAATGAATACATGATGATGAATCCACGAAAATACAATGACAGTGTCAGCCTTGCACCCATATCAAATGTAGAATAAATAAATATATGATAGGATAAAATACACATTTGATCACATAGAACAATATACAATGTACTTTATAGAATAAACCGTTCAAAAATGAATGGATACCGCACAGTATATATTTATATATAATACACTGTATATATTTTTGAAAACTTTAATATCAAGTGAAGCAAATTTTTTATTAGTTTATTTTTTATAACATGGAAGTTGTTTACCAAACAACATAAAAGAAGTATTATTGTGGACGTTATAAAACCCTGAAATTTCAGCTTCAAAATGTTGAGTTTTTAGTTTCTAAAAGTAAGTAATACTTTGTTTTGTTTTTTCAAAAATGGTATCATATCTTTTCGTGTAGTAATTTTATATGGCTACTTTATACTTGCGATCACATATTTTTCAAATGGTTTCTTTAGTGGTCAAATTTGACAGCCGTCCAGTGCGAAAGGGTCATCTTCTTTGCTCACCTTCCTTGTTTAAATTCAGCTAGCCACTTTACCAGTTTACAACGGAGCGGGCTCTCCTAATATAACCAGTATGTCTTCATGGATCAGCTTCGGAGTTAACCCTTTCTCAAATAAGTATGAGAATAGCACTAAAAGTTCTTAGAGTTGGTCATTGTAGATAAAAAGAAAATTAACCGAAAAAGTAATTCTGTGATTAATTTTTAAGATAGTTTGCTTGTATTTATGATTTCTTTTTACAAAATGATGGCAATTTGAAAACTGTGTGTATCACATCAAAATCAAGCCAAGATAAATTTAGCATGAAAAAATTGGATTCATTGATTTTTATGTCTCATTGGGTTCTCAATCAACAACCATGACTATGATTGGTATTTCATTATGAAGCCGTCACTGTTTAGAACTGGTTTAATGGGTATTCATAAATAATAATTCAAGCGTGGTCGTACCAATACCAAAATGGGTATTAATAAATAATAATTCAAGCGTGGTCATACCAATACCAAAATGGGTATTAATAAATAATAATTCAAGCGTGGTCGTACCAATACCAAAATGGGTATTAATAAATAATAATTCAAGCGTGGTCGTACCAATACCAAAATGGGTATTAATAAATAATAATTCAAGCATGGTCGTACCAATACCAAAATGGGTATTAATAAATAATAATTCAAGCGTGGTCATACCAATCTCAGTGATGGCTTGTGTCAGCAACAACTGCAACATCAATGCTACGTGGCTAACAAAGACTGACAAGAGAATAACGTATTTGCAAATTCGACTAAGTTTGGACACTGGTATGAAAATAAAGTACAAAAAATTCCACATAAATATTTAGGCATCGAGCTTTGTTTTAGAATAACTGGTAATTTGACCAAAGTTCAAAAATACGACCAGTTTTATTGGTATGAAATGTTAAAAAAATTTGACAGAGGTTACACTTTTTTGTCTGGTAATTTAAACTTTTTTAATTGGATATATTCTCCGGAATAGTCAAGGTTTCTTAAAAAATTTATATACACATAAAGCTAGGATTGTAATGTGACATAAGCTATAATCAGCCCCAATCATTAACCTGAAATTATTTAGGGCCCAACTTGGTCTTCTATCAGTAGTTGAATAAGGATGCTTTTCCTTGTTTTATATTTTTCCTACAATATTATCAATAGAAATGGCCGGTCTATCCCAATGACTACCTGGTTTTGACTATGTGACCATTAGTACATTTCCACTGTTACTATTTCGTCTTATACCTTAAATGGTAAATTTCCTCAAGCACCTAGCACTTTCAGTCTACATTAGAATATACCTTATTATTAGGAGAATAGAAGCTTAAGACTAATCTTAACCTTTATAGGTTGGCGTGTTTCACAGAAAACTTCTACTAGGTCGAAGTTTATTACAGTTTATCAACAGTGTCAACAATTTTTTAACCGATGTTAATATAATTTTAAATCAAAACAAATTCATTTTCACATAAAAATTTTACATGGTTCCTATGACTAGAAAACCTACTATGAATGGTTGCTGCGTGATGATATTCGATCGATAAGGGTTAACAGTTTATTCACAATCTTTTACTATCTCTACAGAATTTAAAAGTAAAATAAAAACAAATGTTATCGAAATATGTACAGAAATGTTTATTTCATAGGAAGTTACATAACCCTCTGAGTAAGGACTACAACATTGAGGTCGTATAATACTGAGCTATGTCCATTTCCTCATAAACATTACCAAAGGCCTTAAGGTCGGTAGAGGGCGCCACAGAAGTAGCGCCGATTAAATTTAGGAAACGATGCACACATTTTGACTTTTTTTGAATACATAGAACGTACACATATTCAGGTATACAAATCTTCAAGACTTTATCATTATTCTTTTAAAAAAGCAATATTAATTATGTAAGTCTAGGTTAATTTTTTTAATGTTATTCAGTATTTTGTTAACAAGGTATTGCTTTATCAGTGATACATCGGTTCACATCACACATGGTCAAATTATCTGTATAAATATTGAGTGTGAATGACAGGTGACACACCACACTCGTTGCCAGTTCACACCTGGCCCAAATAGCTCATTGCTGATGTCCATTGCCCGAGCTTTCCGACCTCGCTTCGTCCACGAGTAATAATATTAATTCTAAATGTCATTTACGACGACACTAATCAAAGTACAGATAAACTTCGAACAAATAAAATAAAAAGAAACGAAAAAAGTCAAGCGACTACGATCGCTCACAACTCGTATGTGTGAGTTAGGGTCACACTCGGACCTCCTCCGTTGGCCAACTGATATATCAGGTCATTCTTGCAAACAATAATATAGAAATAAAATAGAAATCAATTATTCCAATTCTTGGTGAAACTTGGAAGCGATTCACAATATGTGTAAATCAACATAAGCAATGTCCATATTTTTTGCTTCGCGAATCGGCGTATCGCATTAAAGAGAACACAACTTTAACTTTAAAAAAAACTTACTTTTTTCCTATAATTCTCGTAACACAACTTTTCCACACCGTTACTTTAATAATATTTCAATTACGATCATAGATAAAACACTAAGGTTGACTTTAAAAGAATCGTATCTATGACCATTGGGTGAGGCACCCTCGTGATACGCAGACTTAAGCCGCTCCATTTACCATAGCCTCTTTTGGCTTGGATGAAGCCTCAGGCCGCTTTCCCGCAGGTGGCCGTTGACCTGAGAACATACAAGACAATATAAAAATTTAGTTAACCGTATTACTAAACAACTCAAATTATATAAATTATGGATATACTTTTTACTGATAAGAGATAAGTGATAAATTGCAAGGCAGTCCTGTAATACCAGGATCGTCATCTCTTTACTAAATCAATATTTCCAACATTTCCTGTAATTTGTTTTTCTTGGCCTTGAATTCATCACTTAAACTATTAGATTAAAAGCAAAATTAAACTTGTACATTTTTAATACTAGGTGGCAGCACTATGTATGCTTACTTAAACTGGTTCTTCTTACAGGTATTGTATTTTCAATTATATTTCATTTACTGTAAATATGAGTTTGTTATATTGAAAATACTTTGTTTCATTGATTAACCCATAATACAAGACGTTATGGGCCCAGTCTACTGCGAAAACAAACGAAAACAGCAAAGAAAAAGTTAAAATCGTTGTTGAAAATCTTTAACAAAATAACCTCAAAATGAATCTTACGCTATCAATGAATTTAGAAAAATTTAATGGAAATAACTTTCATCAACGGAAGTTAGGTATTTATATGAATAAAATGCGCTTTACAGTAACAAAACACTTTACAGTGACAAACTAGTGCTGACTGGTCGAAAAATGATAGCATGGCGATGTTCATTACAACCTCTTCAATGGACTTCAAACACATTGATAAAAAATTGCAATAGTGCTATGGAAATTATGACAAAATTGGAATCTATTTATGAACAAAAGAGTGAACTATGCAACATGTTGATTCACGAAAAGTTTTATCCAGTACAAGATGTCATCGAGTGACAGAGCAGCTTAGCAGGTGAAGAAGAATAAGAGACAGCACTTCTTGTTGCCAATAAAGGATGGAAGATAAAGCCGAAACAAAATGAACCAATGGCGAGTGGGAGCGGCACAAATCAAAATAAAACAACCAGCCATAGGTTTGAATGTCATAATTGTGAAAAGCGAGGCCATTTTTCTAGAGAATATTGTGCACCAAGAAAATCCTAGTTTAGAAAACCTCAACAAGAAGGTGCAAATATGTTAGCGTTTTATGTAGAAAATAATGCATGTAACACTGAAGAAAATACTTGGCTTCTAGATAGTGGTGCTTCTGCGCATATGACTTTTAGAAAGAATTTCTTTTTGGAACTGTTTGAATGCAACCAGAAGTCATTGACATTGGTAAATAAATAATCTATGGAAGTGTCTGGTATCGGCAAGGTATTAATGAAAAGATATGCCAATGGACAGCGGGAGACTAGCGAACTGCATAGTGTGTTATATGTTCCAAGAAGGAACTTATTTTCAGAAGATGTGATAATAGAAAAGTTTTACTCTATTATCAAGAAAGATACAAGTGCATTAATTTATAAAGACAACGAGGTGGTGATGAGAGCCAAAATTACATAAAACAATTTGTATGAGTTGAACATTAAAACAGTGGTCCCAGTTACTTGTAACTTGGTTCAAAATAATGAAAACGACATTAAAATGCGGCATGAAATACTAGGACACATCAACCTAAAACAAATTAAGAACATTAGTGCAAACAATGTTGTGGAAGGTTTAAGAGTAAATGACATTGGACGAGGTGATTTTGTTTGTGAGGCATGTGCTTATGGGAAGCATTGCAAGTCCCTGTTACACAAATCTGAGCGAGGAGAACTACAGCCAGATGACCTAGTATATAATGATGTCTGAGGATTTATGAGTTGCTCATCAATTCAAGGTATGAGATACTTCATATTATTCAAAGATGCTGCTACGAGATACAGGCATGTATACTTTATTAAAAACAAAAGTGATGTCATGGAAGTGTTCAAGAAATACAATGCTACAATTAAAAATAATTTTGATGCACAGTGTCAATATATTACATACCGACAATGGAACAGAGTATGTAAATAAAGCTTTCAAAGGATTTATGGATAGAGAGGGAATAGTTCATGAGCATACTGCACCATATATACATAGGCTGATTTAGAACTTCTGGGGGGTGGGCACGTGCCCCCCCACCCAGAAGTCCCAGAATAATCTATTTATTTAGTTCTCGCAAGTTACAAAACAATATATGTAATAATTCCATACAAATATTTTTTTAACGATGAAAAGCGATGAAATTTATAGAATAAATAATACCGGTACTAGTACCCATAGCTACTATATGTAGTCTACAGTTTTGAGTTGCACGCATGTCTGCGAACGAGCGATCGGCAAGAGTTTTTTCCTGCTAATTTACTTCAACTGACACTCGTTGCCAACTTGGTTGTGCCCCCTCCAAAAAAAATTCTGTATCCGCCCTTGCATATACACCAGAACAGAATGAACGAACAGAAAGGGAGAATAGAACCATAGTGAAGAGTTGACGTTCAATGTTATATGCTCGAGATGTGCAGTTGTATTTATGGGCAGAAGCTGTGAACTGTGTGGTATATTTGTTACAACAATTTTCAAGTTTTTTCCAAGTTTAGTTGAACATCAATTTCCAATCACAAGAAAAAATATTGCACAAATAAATATTGCTGATATAGATATGAAAATAAACCAGAATGAAACAGAAACAATAAGTGAAGCAGTAATGTAGAGGATACTATCATTGAAAATTCATCAACAGAGAATGAAAACAAATGCATGTAACAGTGAAGACCCTACATATGAACCACCTCAAGAATTAGAAGACTCACCACCACGGACTGTAAATTTAAAACCACAACTTAATAAAAATTTTGAAGCAAAGCTTATCGAGCTGTCATTACCTCAAACACATGCTGATGCACTGAATAGTCCACAGAAAAGTGAATGGTCTAAATCTATTAAAGAAAAATTGTATGCACGCAAAGAAAACATACTTAGACTGCAAGTAAGAGATCTGGTCAGCGAACACTTACTACAAAATGGATTTTTACTACTAAAACAAATGGGAATAATCAAACAGTGCACTATAAGGTTCATTTGTGTGCACGTGAGTTTAGTCAGATCAATGACATTGATCAAGAAATATGTTCTCCAACAACAAGATATAATTCTATAAGAATTATTTTTTCTATTGCCGCAAAATAAAATTTAGGAATAAAACAGTTTGTTACAACAGATTTTTTAAATGGGGATTATGAAGATATATTCATAGAAATACCTGAAAGTATGGTAATGAAAGATAATTATGTATTAAAGTTAAATAAATCATTATATAGTTTAAAACAAGCATCTCGGTGCTGGAACAAAAGGTTCATTGAATTTTTGAAGAAATATAGTTTTGTGCAATCTCAGGCATTATGTAGGAATTTTTGTACAGACTAGAGTATTCCTAATTATTTATATTGAAGATTCCCTTGTACTATCCTCAAACAAACAACATATCAAAGAAATAATTGAGTATTTAAAACAAGCTTTTAAAATAAAAGAATGAAATATTTTGTAGGCATGCAAATAGAGAGGGAAAATAATAGTATCTGTGTTCATCAAGAAAATTATACAAATCAAATTATTGATCAATTTTGTACGAGCAATGCAAATCCTAATCTTAATCTTAAGTAGTCCAGCAGATGTTAATGTTGTTGTTACAAAGAATATAGATGAAAATGTTGTTAATTTTCCTTAGAAAGAAGATATAGATTGCTTACTGTTTCAAGGCCTGACATTTCATTTGCTGTAAATGCATTAAGCAGATATGTACACAATTCAAGTCATGCATACATGTAAATGCTACTAATGTGTGATTAACCTAATAAATGGTAAAGATTGACCTAATAAATAGTAAAAATTTATGTATAAAATATGGAGAAAGTAATGGTCTATTTGGCTATACAGATTCAGACTTTGCAGGTGATGCAGATACAAATAAATCTACCGCAGGGTTTATTTTTACAATGAATGAAGGACTGATCATATGATCCAGTCAAAAACAAAAGACTATTGCTCTCTCCACAACTGAGGCAGAATTTGTGGCTGCTTGGAAATTTGCCAAAGAGATATTATAGTTGCAGCAACTTATGTCAGAATTAGGTGAAAGTTATGTTTGTATTACATTAAATGCTGATAATCAGAGTGAATAAAATTGATTATCATAAAAAACTAAACATATAGATATTGAGTATAACTTCATAACGGAAAAGGTTGAGTTGGGTTTAGTTAAAATTAATTATGTATCAAGTAAAAGTCAGTTAGCTGACATTTTGACAAAAGCATTGCCTACTCAAACTTTTGCCTATTTAAGAGATCAGATTTTGTTTGGTCAATATTTGATTTGTTTAGTTAAACTATTTTGTTATTAAATAGAGTTTAATTTTAGTGGGAGTATTAGATTTAAAGCAAAATTAGCACTATGTACGCGTTAGTAAGTTAACTTGTTCTTCTTGCAAGTATTGTATTTTCAATTGTATTTCATTTATTTTCAATAAGAGTTTGTTACATTGAAAATACATTGTTTCATTGAATAAACCGATAATTCAAGATAAACTAATGCAATAGTAAATATAAGCACTTTTTGGAATAGCCAGTATATGAAAATACTAAGTCATACCTGACTACAAGAACCTGTGAATAAGAGTGTAAAAAATAAATATTTCAAGTTTTATTTTTAAAGTTTCATTGAAATGCTTAATGAGCCAATTTTCTTATAAAATTCTTCTATTCCTTGGCAGATTTATCATGTATTTTCTTTTTTTTCCGCTAGTAGGCTCCTTGAGTTTTTATAGAAATGTACGTTTTTCAAATATCAATCTCGACTCTGCGTCTTGCCTTTGTATATTTTTTTAGAACTTCTTATATAAACCAAGCACTTTTTAACTTATATGTATAAGATTTTCATTAACATAATTTTACATAAGTGCTTTGTGAAACTGTTTCTAAGCAATTAACAATTTTTAGAGATTATCAAAATCTCTTTTTTTAAATCTCCTGTAAATTGCATTACCGTGGGATAAAACCAACCATTTACATTACTTTATGCTTGAAACAATATCTAATTAAAATTGTCAATCAATTAATAATAAACCAAACAGAATTAGCAACAAATCTTCATGTCACAATTAGCAACAAATCTTCGTATGGCATGCGTACGCCATGCCACTTAACATCGGTGTTTGCGCCATGTCCAGAAGTATTGATTCTGTTGCAATGAAATTTTTAACATAGATAAAGAAGAAATGTAGTTACAAAATAGAAGCATTTATATTTTATGTATGTAGTTATTAGTGTAAAAAATAATAAGAAAAAAATCCTCTTTCAGCAAGAAAAAAGTTTAAAAAAGGTCAATTTTTGTTATTACCATAAAAAAGTACTCGTACTTTTTTTACGAAACAATTATGAAATATTAAATAAAAAATCATTTATCCTAATAAAAATTTGTGATATCTTTGAGTTTTTGGTGAGCCAAAAATTTAACGATAGCCATGTCAAGCAGTACAAAAATGAAAAAAGCAAAAATAACTATATAGACGAATGTATCAAACTATCAATTCCTTATTTCTTTTTCTTTCTTATATAAATCTTGTATGTTTATCCCATTTTAACTGAAATATATATACAGTGTAAACTCTTTATAACGAAACTCAATGGACTGAGCATTTTTTATCGTTATATGGAGTGAACAAAAAAACAACCAAATTAACAATAATTTTTAATAAGTCTTAGATAAAATATGCTTATAAATTATTGTTTACACATATAGTCTGATAATTTTGTTTGACGTTCTTTGCTATGCCAGTACTTGTTTTGTATTATTTTATGTATTCTATTCATATCTAGATATGTGGTGGAATCGTCTTGATTAAACAACAAACATTTTTCTACCAACTTAGCGGCATCTAGGGCTTGTTGAATTGTTGGTGGTGATTCGGCTTCGTCCACTTGATCATCTTCTTCATCTTGATTATCGGGTGTTTCCTTACTTTTTGACATTAAATCGACAATTTGTTCATCTGTAAGTGTACCGGTTGTGGCTACATCCTCATCTATATTTTTGTACGATTGTAGATCTTCGTTAAAATTGTTTGGTATGTTGAAGTGGCTTATCCATTCACTCAGTGGTAGATTGTCTTCACTATCAAATTGGTTCGTTTCTACTGTCTGGCTACTACATAATCCAGCATGTCGAAAAGAATGTTGGATAGTGGCTGCTGTTACCTCTTGCCAGGCTTTTGATAAGAAGTTCACTGCTTGTAGCATGTTGATCGAGACCTTGCCGTCAGTTTCCATCATATCCATCAACATTTTCCGTCTATAGTGACCCTTTAGGCTTTTAATTACACTCTGATCCATTGGTTGCAAAATACTGGTTGTATTAGCTGGGAAAAATGCTAACTCTATGTTTCGAAGATTAGATATGATTGGGTGAGCAGGACAATTGTCTACTAGAAGCAAGATTTTCCGTGATTTTAATTCAGCATCCCATTTTCTCACTTCCTCTTGAAAAAACTGCGATGTAATCCAAGCTGACTTGTTTGCTTTGTACATAACTGGCAACTGTTTTATGTTCTTGAAACACCGAGGGTTTTTTGATTTGACTATAACTAAGAGCTTTCTTTTTTCTGTGCATATTGGCAGCTACTAGAACAGTAATATGCTCTTTAGACAGTTTTCCTCCAACACATTTTTCCCCTTTGAATTTTAAAGTTTTGTCGGGAGTCAACTTGAAAAAAAGGCACACTCCTTCTTTAATTTAGGCCACACTGTACTAATCCAATTGTTAGTCACATTCATATCGACATCCCGCGCCTCTCCGTTCATTTTACCGTACCTAATTTGGTGACGGTGCTTAAATTTTCCGAGCCAATCTTCAGATGCTTTAAAGTCAATTATGCCAAGTTGGTCGGCAAACTTTTCAGCCTTGGCTTTTGCAATTGGCCCCGAGATGGGTACATTATTCTGGTGCTGATTGTGAAAACACGACAACATTGCCCGACCTAATTCTTCGAATTTTGGCTTTCTTAATTTTTTAGAAGAGTTTCCTTCCAGCGCCGCCTGCAGAATTGTTTCTTTGTTTTTCCAAATGGTAGCAACAGTGGATTGGCTTAGTTCAAAACGTCTTCCAACGTCACTTTTCTTTTCTCCCTTTTCAATCGCACGTATCACACAAACTTTTTCGTCAACACTAATCGCTTTTCTTTTACTGGCCATGTTAACAGTTTCAAAGTAGGTTTACGACATATATATCGAAAAATACTTGCTTACATAATAAAATAAAGTGCTGCTAACATAAAACATACGTTTAAAATATAAAACTCTTTATTTGTTTTAAACACTGTTTCAAACATTACTTTAATTACAATCATGTTTTATTTAGAAGGTGTATTAAACTCTGATTTTAACACATGTTTAAAAACACAATCCTGAGTAGTGTTCATCATATCCGTCGAACAGACAGACAAAACAGATCTGCAGAAATAATATCCATTTCGATGAATCCCTAAAAATTTACTTTTCACTGTTCTAATGTCATTGTACATTTACTTACTTTGCAAATGAAAGACAACATTGTTTGTTCCTTCCTCTGAACCCGTCATTCCGAAACTTCTCTTAATTTATATGATCACTTAGACCATTCTTACTGGTAAACTTTAGCTTTGCCTCCTTTCACAAACTATTAACTGCTTGCTGGCACATTTGTTTCACCTTGTCGGTATGCCGCTTAGAATATGCATTGTAAAAGCCTTGGTACAAATTCATGTTGAACACAATAACATCAGCCTATACATTGCAGATATCACGACTGACTGACAAAATATATCTGTAAATTAGCACAAAATCACATTTATTGGAAAACAAATCAAACATGATTGCTGTAATTAGTATTGTAAACATGGTAAGCAGCGGCAAATGCACAATTTATTAATTGGGGAAGTCTGAAATATCTTCCAATTTTTTATTGGAAATATGTATTTTTATTACCTCATCTAGAAAAAATTATTTCCTACTGCAAATATGTAATATTACAATTATAATTACTTCGGAAGTGAATACTACTATTGTTTCGTGGGATACTTGAGTATGTATATAAACAGAGTGAATTCTTGGATATTTCATAACTATAAAAGAAATAAGCATAATTTTCAATAAACATAAATTATTTTTGTACACCTTATTTAGAATACAATGTTTAAAACTATCGGGAACTGTCGTTTAAATGAACTCCTTAAAAGGAATTGGAAAATTTTTTTTGTTAAGGTGGTAGAAGTTTCCTAAAAGTTTCACAAACTTTAAATTTTTCCAAGGTTGAGTGTTATCTGTCTACTAGTGTGTTTACAGCGGTTGTCTGACTGGTTCCAAAAGAGTTTAATTTCTTGCAAAAAGGGCATCAAAAGCAGGTCTCTGAAGATATAATTTCTCGAGGGGCAGACTTCATGAAACACAACATAACTGGTGACATAAGATGCATTAACGAGCCAACAGAGCGCTTCAAAATTATATCAAAGCATCATTCGGATGCCACATATTTTTTTCGAATTTGAAAAAGCCACGCCAAAGTCACTCCAGTTGCTTACTGTCTTTTTCTATTGCCGTTGTGGTATGGTCTAAATTCTTTACAAAGGGGCAGACAGTGAATATGGAGTATTATTTGAAGGTATTAAAGCGTTTGCACATGAATGTTTGCACATGAATAAGGGACCAAATTTGTATAAGGACAACTCATGGATTTACATGACAATAATACATCTTTTTGTACAGCAACAATTGTGACCGAGTAAGAAGCCAAAAACACAATTAATACCATTAACAGTATTTGCCAGATTTAACCCCGTATGACTTCTTTCTGTTTCCAAAATTTAAAATTACCAATCAATGGAACCTGTTTTGACTAGATTCAAGACAACAAATGGAATTTGCAGCGGGAATTAAAAGACATACCACTTTCGGCCTATGAAAAGTATATTGATGAGTGCGTCTGGCGTTATTAGAATTGTATTGCAAACAATGGGGATTACTTTGAAGGTGAAAAATAAATTTTGATAAATAAACCTAAATTTGTGTGTTTTTTTCGGGGTAGTTTTTATACAGAAGTTATATATAAAAAGTTACAGAAATAAATGCAGAGATTTGGAAATCCAACATTATTCAAAAAATATTGTTCGGGTAGCTAATGAACTCTACAATAAAAGAACTGTTCCTTTTTGAAACAATCCATCGATCAAATATTAGGTTTTTTCATACATTTAGAAAAACCATGTTGCATTGATGAAAACATATGGTAATCGGAAAATTGCTTTATAATGTCTATTCATATTTTCTGATCATTTCTTTTGCAAAGGTTCAAATTTGTTACTTGACGTGGATAAAAATAACAATTGGCAGTTTGATTCTGTAACAATTAATTATAGTTCACAATGTCTTTCTGATTATGTTATTTTAATTCTTAGAGCCATTTTTAGAGCATCACATCCTCAAGTTTACCACCAGCTTCCATAAGCAAACATTGACTTTCAGTTATATTTTTCCATAATTCTTTTTCACGTGATTTTGTATACGTTTTGCAGTTACATACATTCTGCTTGATCAGTGTTTTTAAGTTACTTATTTCAAAAAAATTGTGACTAGCTTTCACCAGTCAATGACAGTAAATATTTTTTTAAAAATAAGATGCAAATCTTTTGTAGAGTTTTCTCTGACAAGAAATATTTCCTGTTTTTTTTTCGATATTCCCTATTCCCAGAAAGTTACTTCCTATACACAATACCAAAAAATATAAATATCCAAAAAAACAAAATATTTGATTTTCATTATATAATTTATTGATATCGAATAGTATCAATATAGTGCTCTAAAAGTAGTCAAGAAACAAGTTACTTATTTTACCTTGTTGTCAATTTACATGGCTGCTATTTTGTAAATTTAGGACTCATAGCATATGTCATTTTATAGAAATGAATTTCAAAATATCCTCCTGCATAATGGAAACTGGGTTTAAATTCCGATTTAATTAAAAAGTTATATAACCGGAAGTTAACAATAACATTTTATGTCTACAAAACATTGAAAATACTATGCCGCATCGACTTTCATTTTACTTCCATTGGTTTATAGGTTTATTTCATATACGCCACTGTTCATGGTTAATGCATGTGCATATCTGGGAATACTTTTGTATTTATTGTTACAATTCTTATTTGTAAACTTAAATTCTTATTTTTCAAATAATACTTAATACATATAAATCTATATTGTTTCGTGTATACATGTAATTATTAAAGTCAATTAAAAATTGGAAATGAGAAATTGTTTTAATTACATTGCTACTGTGCAGAGACTGCAAGTGTGACAAGATCAAAACTGAATTCTGAAACTTCTATAGGGAAATATAATTGAAATGCAAAAATAAAAGAATCAGGGGAAGAACAAAATTATACCCGTTACAAACATAAATTTTCACAACCTAGAAAACTATTTTGAGGGGTGTCATTATTATTTTGACCTATTTTCATTATTGGTATATGTGGAAGTTTTAGAAATAATCTGTGGTTTATTTAAAAAACTCGTCTTTACATTACCCTTTAAGTGCGAAACTTCCGATTTCGCAGTTAAAGACTAAAGTAAAAAAAAAAAACATGTTAGGTACAAATATTTAAAGATAAACCAAGAAACAACATCTCATATCAAGGTAAACATTTCATTTTTGCTATATAAAAGAAAAATCTTTATTTCTTTATATCATCATCATATATATTAATACGATAAGGTTTTAAGATATTACTCTCCCTTTTTAGAAAAAACCTAACAACTAATCCACATAAATTATATATCATTTTATAGATAATTGCTTGCTCTACCGGCATCCACAACTAAAAAATTTATTATTGCTATTGTTTTTGCAAATTAATTATTTATTAAAATTATATACACAAAACAGCAATGCCGCCATCTAACGGCTCAACGTCAATATGATCGACGGTCGGTAAAATTTTTGTTTAATTTCAAATCCACTCACGTATAAATAAAGTGGCGCTTTAGCTCAATGCTTTTGATACTTGTGCCTCTATATGTCAATTTTAGTAAAATATTTGTTTGATCTGTCATCTGAGCTTCATAATGGAATAAATAATAATGCGAAAACTTCGCACGGGTCACGCTAGTGTAGAAATAATAGTATTTTTATTATGTAAATCGTCTATTCTATAGAGCTGACTCATCATGAATTTTTTTAATATTAAAGATATTTATAAAGCAAAATAAGTATGTTTCAACAGTGGCGGTGCAAAAAATCTCCCCATCATCCTTTGCTCAAAACATTTTCATATTAAAGAATGTATACAAAAAGAATAATACTGGTTGAAAAAGTCTATGCCGATTCCTGTTAAATTAATATAAATATCAGAGCTGGCTCCGATAACTATTATTTAAAAAGGAAAAAACATCCTATAGTATACATTTATCGATGAAAAAAAGAACAAAATTGTGCATATTTAGCTTATATTAAAAAAAAACTCTATTGTTTTGGTATAATGGAAACTGGGTTTAAATTCAAATTTAATTAAAAAGTTATATAACCGGAAGTTAACAATAACATTTTAAGTCTACAAGACATTAAAATACTATGCCGCATTGACTTTCATTTTACTTCCATTGGTTTATAGGTTTATTCCATATACGCCACGGTTCATGGTGATGCATGTGCATATCTGGGAATACTTTTGTATTTATTGTTACAATTCTTATTTGTAAACTTAAATTCTCATTTTTCAAATAATACTTGATACATATAAATCTATATTACATACATAATTTCTTTGCTTCGTGTATACATGTAATTATTAAAGTCAATAAAAAATTGGAGTTATATTTATTAATGTGTTACCTTTTCCTAATGATTTACCATATTTATACATATATACGTGATATATATATATATATTTATATATATATATATATATATTCACGTATATATGTATAAATATATATATATATATATATTCACGTATATATGTATAAATATATATATATATATATATATATATATATATATATATATATATATATATATTATATATTTAAATATAATAGATGTCAAAAAGTCTAATTAAATAAATTTTCACTTTTTTCAGAAACGCATTGAAGATCTAGACACGGAAGCACTCAAATTACCTGAACTAGCTATCCAAGATGTTGGAGTGCAAACTATACCAGTCCCTCCTCCTTTAGCAGAACTTCTGATTCTACAGCAAATTCTTATTAATGATGCATCCACACTGTCCCTGCATAATTACAATTACAAGTGTATTTCAGCCACTTAAGGCAAAGTTTATTTGTAGATTGTCAAAGCAAATTACGCTTCTAACTTATATTTACAATGCAAGCTACCCGTGGAATATGTAAGTTATATCTTAACAAGTGGTCAAACAGGTGCCCCGTAAGGGGTAGACCAATGAAATGTGGGTGATAGAGGGGGTTATTAGACATACGAAACAATAAATTTTATTATCCTAGGCCTAATAGTTTTAGAAATATGATTTTTTGAATTTTTGTTACAGCGCATGAAAATTCAATTTTTTTTATTTGGTATTATTATTTCTGCTATTTTATTCTCCAAGATCTTTAAGAGAACATTCGTCTTCCTAATTAAATGTTATTCATTTGTAATTATTGGAAACATAAAAATTAAACGCTGAACATGTACATGTTTTTTGTTTAATTACAAAACATGAAAAGTGATTTTTAAACAATGCTGCTGAATGGCTCAAATGGCAACCTTGTGGAACTTTATTTCAAAAACACCTACAGGTACTAAATGATTTCGTAACATGTTTTTTATTCCTAAACCCATACCATTGATCATTTTGTCGGTCATGGTAAAATAAAACAAGTGTAGTATTTATGATTATACTGTATTTATTATGTTTTTTTATTACAGTAAATGCTCAAAATGCCTTTCCCTAGCTGTTATACATTACCAGCATCTTAAATGTCGTAAAGCCCTTTCGTTGTTTTTTATCACTTCAGACACATGGTGTACTTTTTGTCTTAATTGTTGTTCATTATCGTTAGTAGTCTTATAGACTACCTCCTTGAAAGATTCCTATAGAAAATAGTCCAATGGATTGAGGTCTGGAGAACATGGTAGCCATGCGTTGGGTAAGTTGCATTTAATTATTCAGTCGTGAAAAGTGGGCTGGTGCACCATTGTGCTGTAGCCACATCCTGTCACGTACGTCTTGTGGTATTTCATTGAAAAGATTTCCAAGTTCGTCTCTTAAAAACCGTAGATAACGAACTCCTTTAAGCCTCGGTACGAATCCAAATGGACCGATAATTTTGCCATCCAGGATCCCAGTCGACAAATTGGCTCCGAATTGATGTTGAAATCTATCTTGCCTTACTATACGGGGATTCTCGAGAGCCCATTGGTGTAAATTGTGCATATTAAATACTCCCATTCTTTTAAAACATGATCCATAAACATGGCCCATAAGGCTGAATTTAAAAAAATGCAGATCTTGCCTGCATCGACGCAACATCTTCCGACTGAAATCTATTCGTTGTTGATAGTCAGCAGGTAGCAGTGCTTGCACTCATTGTAATGTAGTACAGGTACAAATAATTTAGTCTTAAAATGTGGTATACTGTACTTCTTGCGACACCAGTACGTCAAGAAATCCACCGAACATATGTAGAAGGAGCTTCTTCCACTTTGGCCAGCACTTGACGCTCATCAACGTTTCTAGGTCTTCCTTTGGAAACTTTTCCAGGAATTCGAACCTCTAAATATACATTATTTAAACGAAGAAAGACTCTGTGATCGGCATAACGTTGGCGATTAGGTTAGTGCTTGCAATACGTACGTGCAGCTTGCCGAGCATTCCCGTCACATAGCCTGTACAAGAAATACATTTCTGCGTATTCACAAACAGTGTAGGTCTCAGCATTTTGATCGATCAAACAATATCCAAATCACAAGCACAAACAAGGTCCAATTCAAGCATAGGTCGACAAATAAAAACAGTGGTAAGGAAAAAACAGCAAAAATCACGTTATTCGCTCTGAGCGAAAAATCACATTATTAGCTCCGAGCGAAGTTGTTGAGGGAAGGAGTAAAGGGGGTCGCTTGAAGCCGCGAACAATAAAAAGACCATACAAGTGGGAAAGGGACAGCAAAACAATTCTGATCAGCGGTTGTTTTGATCGTAGGCATTTCTGCGAATGCGGAATTATTCAGGTATTTAATTCCGCAGGTATTTTTCAAATCTTTACAGAATTAATTGTCACAATGTTACCTTTTTGGAATCTAATTCAAAAATAACTTTTCATGTTTTGTAATTGAAAAAATGCACGTTTCAGCGTTTAATTTTTATCTTGCCAATAATGAGAAATGAATAATATTTTAATCAGGAAAACGAATGTTCTCTTAAAGATCTTGGATAATAAAAAAGGTGAAATATTAACAATACCTAATAAAAAAATATTTTTTTCCTGCACTGTAACAAAAATCAAACAGAAATTTAAAAAAACCATATCTAAAACTATTAAAAAAATTATTTTACTATTAGAAAATATTTAAATTATAATAAGACTACCAAAACAACATTATGCATGTATTTGACCAAGTGTAGAACTGGGGGATTCGAATTATAGATTGTCCATTTTATTTTGTAAAGAAAGCTACTATGTTTAGCCACTATGTTTTTTGGAAAGAAAGCTTAATATTGTATTTAACCCACGAATATGTCTCAAATCAATTAGGACTGAGACATATAAGTGTTCAAGACGTAGCTCAAAAGAATCTCATAATTCTTAATATTCTTTTTCGGTGCTCCTCAGGTACCAGTAGTTCAAAAGCCTGCAAGAGTTATTTGTAGCGGAACAACACAGAAAGGTAGTAATTATATATCCCAAAAAGATAATAATTCATGTGTAATTTTCCTAGGAATGATGATGTATTTGTAATAGATCGAGGATTCTGAGATGTCTCACCAGAACTTGGGATGTATGGTTACAATGTACATATGCCAGAATCTGTTCACAAGGATAGTTTTCAGTTGACCACTTTACAGGTTAATAAAACTTGTTGCATTACATTAGCACAGTGGGTAGTTTCAAGTTGAATGGTTATTTTAAACTAAATTTCAAATTATTTCGACAAGAATTTTTTAACAGAATTGTCCCCCATTTCATGCTTTATTTTGCTATCAGAGCAGCCCTTATTAACCATTTTCATCCAGTAATTGTAGATAGACTAGATGCTAATGAAATACTACATATAGCTATATAAAAAATGGTTCTCAATTATTTAGCTAATTATGTTTTACAAAATAGTTCAAATAGACATTGTAGCAACTTTACAACAAATAAATGATTTCCCACAATTTGCAATGTCAGATAAAACAGACACAATTTACAATGTCAGACAAAACAGAGTACACTACAGAGAGAGCATGTCCGAGCCAATGGGATTTTTCCCATAAAAATAAGCACAGAATTAAAAATGTTTATGATGACAATATTTCAGGTGTATTGATAGGTAGAATAAAATACTGATAAATTAGTGGTGAAACTTATTTAAGCTATGTATGTATTCACATAATAATACTGTTTTAAATTCTTTGGAACGAATAAAGGGTATTATTGTAACTGTAAATTAAGCAAACGAACTGCTGGCTGTTGCTAACATATAATAATAATTATATGGTATTTTGGTTCAGCTCGGCATCAGCCCAATCCTATAACACTTCCAGCACAGTTTTTTATGAAATATTTATAGACGCAAAGATGAATAGTTTTGTTTAAGGCTCATGGGAGCGGAGCAAGGAGGAGATTATAAAACTCCTTTCAAATAGCTTGAGCAGATTTTTTGCAAATGCTATGGTAGCAAGCAAAATCTGTTTTTGCAGATCAAATTGCTACATTGCTTAGTAGCCTCAGCGGTACTTAAGCCAAGACCTTGAGATATGAATCTTCAAGGACCAAGTAGTAGGTATTTGTCTGAAAAATAGAAACTAACAGTAGTCTTCTGGTTGAGAACTAACGACTTTCATCTTTATCAATAGATTTATAGCTCACATGCTTTATTAAAAAAGAAGTGACAAGTGTGTGTTTTTGATCGAGAAAAGTGGTACTCTGTGATCATTGACTACTCCACCAGGGACATGAAAAGTATATAAAAGAGCATGTGACAATTGAACAAAACGGACCCACTGCGGAATAAAGTAAGAAAATTGTGCATAATTTACACATATTGAAAAAATAATACATTAAACAATTCTATTATTTTGATTTACTTTTCATTATTACTGGGAGATGTGGTTAAATTCTGCATTTAATTAAGACATTTTATGACCGGAAAACAAAAATAACGTTTTAGTACCCATTATAAAATATTAGAAACAGGTCATTGCTGGCGCATATGTGCTACACCGATTGTCAATAGACTTGTGTTTAAGCCATTTTACTTATTTGAATCATAGAAAATGTCGTTGAGTGATCTCTAACAGTGATCACTGAACAACATTTCTTCCTTAAACACTAGAACGTGCATGTCACAATATTGTAAGTAACAGTGCTCAGATATTGTGACCTTACATGCTTTAGGGATTAAAAAAAGTTAATTTTTTTATTGACCCATCTAAAGTAAGCATATAAATCAAATATGCTTAAAAAAACGGTCTCAACATATGAGCAAAGTCCATAAAAAAATTACAGTAGATTCTAACCAGTACCTTAATAAAATGTAAAAATTAAAACATTTCCATCTATGCTATTTATCATACGTTGATTTATTAACAATCACTCACTGTTCATTGGGTGCAATTCTGTTATTTTCGTTCACAATGTTTTCACCAATAACAGTCCCATATTGTTACACCAGCTCGATATTTAACATCTATACCGATGAGGTTTCATAGTTATTGTGTTGCTTTATAAACAATCTTGAATTTATCCGCTTCACGAAATCCATTCCTGCAACCTCAGAATTTACCTGCATCCATATAGTACCAATGTGTCGACAAAACTCACTTTTTAGTAGAGGAACTCCAATATTCATACTTTGGCACTCGACTTAGTAAAGACACTCAGCGATCTTAAGATTTAATTACGGCGAAAACTAAAGGAAAAAACACATAACTCATATGAGCAGGTAGTTTATGGATGGTTACATTTTCTTTCTGAACTTCTCCCCTATTATATTGAGTCCCACAAGAGTTGAGTGGGCATCATATATTAGTAATATAGGGCTTCGTTTACTGATAACGGGTAAAAAAGTTTTTTTTAAATAGTTTTCAGAAACCTTCTTTTTTTTTCTCAATCCACCTATTTGATATGGCGGCATACAATGTATTTGTATATACATCAGGGGAGGTCCACTGATCCCATCCATTTTGGGCCTTAAGTACCATGAGTGGTAAAAGTTTTCCTACATTTACGTTTGCACAGTGGTGTTGTGTTTACCTGGACTAGAAATCATCCTAGTCACTACGTGGCCTTTATGGTCTATTATGGACTATTTTGGTTTCATGGATACTTTGAAAAATTGTTTTTGTCCTTCAGACAAACAATCAGAGAGTAATAGAAGTAGTAAAGAGAAATAAATAGAAATACGGACAACTAATAAAACGATCTACGGCTTTTTTGATCATATTTGACAGCTTGAGGTTTTTGAACAGATAAATTATTCAATCTTTAAAGACTGCAAACAAATCTCTTCCTGGTTTTCTGTTTTTGGCAATACTCCTAATGTTACGTAATGGCATACAGTTTCTAAGACCTCATCTCTAATTATACCAAACCCGTATCGTTCCGTTATGTAAAGATATGACGCTAATTTTGTTTCAGCTACTTGTGAAAGAGCCATGCACCTCCCTAGAGTTGTTGATTTCACCCTTTTATTATGCACATAATCCATTATGTTATTCTGGGAATTTCAAACAACTAGCCGTCTTATATCCACTTAAATCATTATTTGGCACAGCTCACGGAGCATCATGTAATCATTCTTTTTAATATGGAAGTGTACCATTTGCTTTTATAGTTTCTTACCATTTTAACCGAACCACACACCTAGAAAATAAATAAAAAACACGATTCATTACTTTTTAAATACAAATTTATATCTTTGGATGTTTGTGAAAAATTATTGTGTACCAAAATCGTTCAAAAGTACTTAGACAAAAAAGGTTTACAATATTTGCTAACGGGTAAGATCGGCATTTGATGACTTTCCCCTTGATTTACTATCAATATTCCCCAAAATTTCATTTTAAGGTTACAATTTTATTACTATGAATAGTTCTGTAATGATAGGTTATTATTCAAATTAGACTTATGAAAGCATTCAAAAGGAACATAAATTAGACACTTACCGCCTCATAATGTATAAATTTTTTAAAAAAGTCAAACAATTTTAGTCAAAACTTCGAGTCCTCTCACTTGTGAATAAACTCAACAACAAGTAAAATGAAAAGACGTTATTTTTTCTTTAGTAAGGAACGTAGCGACATAATTGTTTCAAGGTTAGGACTAAACAATGGTGCTGGATTACCATCCAACAGCTTTTACCTTAATAGTAGTTCAAGATGAAATCAAACATTAAGGTGTATGGTGTTTTTTACCTGCTCAGGGTCTTTCCCACACTGACTTTATACTAACGCTCTAGCGCTCTTGAATTGGTGTTAACGGCGATTTCAAAACTTTTCTACTCAAAACTTAGCTTTATGTAAAAGCGTGGTTGGGTTTTCCGGTTGTAATTAAACCTAGTGACGCTAAAAGTAGTTTAGTTTCACTAAAGTAGATGCTACAAAGTCTACACGTGAATTGTGCTGACAGATTTGTTCGCGATATATGCAAAACAATTTGTCTTCGAGATGCAGACATGCACCAACTTTTAAGCGATTCAATTTCTTAAGAGATTGTGTATTAATATTGCAGCAGCAAATAAACAAAATATATTTGTAGTGAATTTATATTATATGTGCATGTCTGTTATAAGGAACATACTCAGTCTCACCATTCAAACATTGAGATTATGGAAGAAATGTAAATAAATATTTATTATCTGATGCATAGTTATTATTGTTTCAATATCTATTTTGTATTTTTTGTATAATTTCGTAACAAACAAAATATTTTTTTATCAAGGCATTTATAATCTAAATTTAGGAAAATTACATCTGATAGATATCTGCACTTTTATGCCACCACGCTTTTACGCAAGTAAATTATATTGTCAATGAACATTCAAAGAGTGAAAGAACATTTTTTTCTCACTTACACATGTGCCTGATTTGCAGTGGTAATATTGAAAATGATGATTCACCAGCGTGTTGAGCCAAATTACGTATTTTCTTTGTTATTACTAGTGAAAATGTTGCTCGCGGTAACGTTTTTGTTGTGGTATATCGGGTGTTATAAGTTGCATACCCAAATTCTCCAAAAAGTGTCGATGTTTAGTAAGGCTTCCTATTATCTGCAGCAGAAAGCTATTATTTGCAGCAGTAAATAAAACGAAAGCATTACATGCAGACATATCTAACTTATTACTGAAAACGACTTGAGGCCATCGATTTATTTTTCTTTTACAAGTGTTATACTTGTATAAGACTGCTTTACTCAGTGTATCAACACCACCTTAGAATTTGTTGTAATCTCAAAATTATTAGTAGTTTTTATCTACACGATTACTAACTTCTGAGCTCTGAGAAGAATCACACTTAAATTTTTCTTAGGGATATACAATACGACCATAGTACCTTTGCTGAAAACAAAATAAGATTATTGTGACTATTTTTCCTTGATAACTACTATTTGTGGCGATAATTCAGGCTTGTTTTTAAGTATAGTTTCTACCAGTGCCCTTATAAGTAATTACAGTGCAGTGCCTTATAAGCAATTACACGTAATTTGCCCTGAACATTTAGCATACATACATCAGATATATACAAAAATATAAACATATTTATTGTGGTATTCATAATTATTGTGGTATTTGAGTTTTAATTCACATTCATATATTTTATTGGACATACATAATACCATATTAGTTCATTTTACTATGTTGTTGCAATAACTAAATGGTATAAATATATTTTGAAACCACACGTCGGCCATTCCTAAACAGCACATTTGTTTCAGTAAGGTATCCGTTATAAATGGAACAACAAATGAGCTAAGTTTTTGCAGTACATATTGTATTATATATGAAAATGATCTGAATTTATTGACATTTAAGCTGATCTCATTTGTTTTATAAAACATACTTCACAAAATTCACTTTAGTTTTATAAGTTCACTAGATTTATATACATTGAATTCACACATAGTCAAGAATGCCAAGAAAGACAGTAGTATTCACTTCTGAAGCAATTATAATTGTATTGCTACATATTTGTAGTGGAAAACAATTTTTTCTAATCAGTTTATTATATATTTTGTATGTAAAAAGAAATGTTTCTAACCAAAAATTTCAAAATATTTCATGCTTTCACTATTCGATAAACTATGCATTTGTAGCAGCTTATAATGTTTGCAATAATTAGTATATTTGTTTTACAAATAATATGATCTTTCTTGTATGTAGTGCTAATTATAGATATATTGTCATTATGTTCACGATAACATAAAAACATATTTAAGTCCTAAAAAATATTTTTTATACTTAGATGCAAAGAAAGTTCTGTCGCAAGCATATTTTATTACTTGGACAAAGATATTATTTCATAAAAATGATTTTGGAAGTATTTATCTTCAAAATTTCATTAGCTAAAATTTTATATACATGTATGTTTCAGAGTTTAAGGTTGTGTAAATGGAAGCATACAATTCTAGTAATAAATACTATTTCTGCCATTTTTAGAAAGCACTATGGTAAATGAAAAATTACCAACGAAATAAAAAATTTTATTTTCACAAAAATTATACCACGTTTTTCAGAAAGTTACACCAAATTAAAAAAAGTAAGTGATAAAATTAAAATATATTTATATTTTAAGTACAATAATTTTTAAAAAAAATTATTATATATTTATAATTATAGTTTCAAAGTAACTATTTTTTTTCCGTGCATTGCCGCCAACCACATACTGATTCGATAAATTGTTTTTTTCAAAATGTTTAAGAATTTTTTTAAGTACTTGTATGTAATTTAGATTTATACGTCTTATAACATTTGTTTTGGAAATTTATTTGAGATTATTTGATATGAAAAATTTATTTTTTATCTACCATAATCCACAAAATATTGTCAAATAATTGAAAATAAGGCGAGAAACTGGTCTTTTTAAATTTTGCTAACAATTTTTGATACCTCTTTATAAACTTATTTGAACATTTAGGATATTCCATAATCTTTTCAAAAATATATGATTGTAGATAGTTTTGACTGAAGTACTTTCTGCAATAAGTTGATAATTAAATTTCAGCACTGCAGCTCTGCCACGAATTTCACTAGTATGTGCATTCCACGTAAATTATTAGCCTAGTCAAGTTAACAATGATGACAACATACTATGTTTTAACTTATGCAACTAAGCTATTATATATAATGTTAGGTACGTCAAGAGGAAGAAGTAAAAAATTTAATATATGTGTGTACCATATACTATAATTGAAGGTTCCTTGAAGATCCATTATTTTAACAAAATCACAATTATTTCAAACCTGTATATGACGCTTACTAAAAAAATATACCTCTGACAGTATAAACACATTATGTTTATAAAGTCATTGTTTCATCAATACCATTATTATATAAGAACTTAGCCTATGTCGTAGACATTCCCTTTTTTTACCTTCTGTAAAAAACTACCCGGAATCATAAAAAAACACACAAATTTAAGTTTATTAATTTTGTCACCTTCAAAGTAATCCCCATTGTTTGAAATACCACTAATAATAAGTATAATAACACCGGACCCACTCTTCCATAATTAACGCTGCAAAGTCCGTTTAATGTCTTCAGTTGAGTCAAAACAGGTTCCACGGAGTGGCAATTTCAGATTTAAAGAAGTCACAAAGGACTAAATTCGGTGAATACGATAGATAATCGATGGCACCAAGTATCTGGCTTTGTACTCGATCACAATTGTTGCGCTGTGAGAATGTGTATTATCCTCATGCAAAATCCATGGGTTGTCTTTCTAAAAATCTGACCTCTTATGACAATATTCTCTGTCCCTCCGGAGGAAATTCAGAGTGTACCACACCAGGACGATAAAAAAAACCATCAGAAACACCTTCATTTTCAAGCAGCCTTGGTGTGGTTTTTTCGGATCCAGCTCGTTTTCAAAGCGCCATTTGGTCGGTTGTTGCCTTGTTAATGTATCTTTTCCTTAGACCCATGTCTCTTCTCCAGTTATGATGTGTTTCATGAAGTCTGCGCCTCGAGAACGCATGTCTTAAAAGACCTGCTTTCGAAGCTCTTTTTGCCAGAAATTAAGCTCTTTTCGATCCAGTCTTGTAGTGACGCAGTGTAGCTAAGACTGTAAAACATTGGATATAATTCCACGAATGGTCATTTTATCAATGTTCAATTCTCGAGCCAACTCTCTAATACTGAAATAAGGTTCTACCAACTTAACAAAAAAAAATGTTTACTGATTCCTTTTAAGTGATTCATTTAAATGAAAATTCCCTATAGTTTTTATACAGATGGTATATAAATTCTAATATGACACCAAACTTTTTTAAGTTTTGTGCACTTGCAATGATTCCCAAAATATTTCTTTATTTTAAGTATTCTCCCCTCATTCTAAGTAATCAATTAACAATTTTCAAGAATAGGAACAACAATTTTCTGGGAATTTTGAACTTATATCTTTAATCAGAAAATCTGGTGTTTTTATTTCATGAACACTTCAGTCAACACAATATTCTCAAATTCCGTCATCAAAATTCAACAGAACATTTTACAAGAAAAAATATTTTTACTGCCAATAGTTCTTAGGGGTCATGGTATAAATTTTCTTTTATCTACATCATTCATACTTACTACCCAAACCACTTTAGCTGTAAAATTATTGTGACAGAGAGATTGACATTAGGTTTACAAAGGCCTATGAACAATGTTGAAAATTAACAAATTTTGCTCATATTCAAATAAACAAGAGCTGAAATTTAATGTCAGTAAGTTTTACCACATTGCTGACTTTTTTGGTAACAAAGTATGTAACTTTTTATATCACATAAATTATTAATTTATCTATTAGGTAGTTTGTCGAAATTAATTTCCAAAATGGTGAAAATTTGCAGTTGGCACAGACATCCAGTTCTGCTCATGGTGACATTCCAAATCTTACTTCAAGGAATGCTGAGACAAGACACATACGACTTTTATTATTTTGCACACATTGCATCATATGTTAGAACAATAGTTGATCAATTGCATATTCTTTAGCCAGTATTACTGAACACATTGTATTAAAGTAATTAGCTTGTGTGTGTTTCATATAAAGTCAGCTTGAGTGATACACTGAAGAAAGGTTATACCCTTCTAACTGCATCAGTCTGATGGTTTCCTTTTAATTAATTTTAACGTTTCCTCTTATATTTACATACTACTGAACAGTTCAGTGTGAACATAGTTGAATGTAGATGGCAGTACGATGAAAACTGTCAACTGCTTCAATTTTTTGGCAAGTATGTTAACAGCTACAATCAGCCGTATGTCACGTTAGAAGCATGGATCTCGAATGGAGAATATACAGTATATAACATAATCAATAGAGAATATACATAATCATGATATTGAACAAGTCTCATTACAAAAATTATATTAACAATCATGGATTCTGTATCCTGGATTCCGTGGAAAGTACGAATGAATGTGGAGATTTAAAAGGTGATATTATATAGGATCGCTTTATCTTTTACAATCATTTTTTTTTTACTTCTTAAGGACAAACAAATAAATTTAATGTATACAAAGAAAACTTGTAGCATTTTTTCGATGTAGCCAATAAAAAATTAGGAACAATTATTAAGAATTAGATATGACTTACAAAGATCTGCTTTACAAAGTATCTGAAACATCACTCTTGATTATTTCAGAATTGATTATGGTATTCAAATTAACTGTCGCAAAAGCTACATTCAAACTAACTATCTACCTTTGACATATTGACAGATATATTATATTAATATTCTCATATAGTATTCCTTTACCAATGATACAAAGTAGAATCTCACATGTTGTCATTAACGAAATAAATAATCACAAAGTAGCAAGATTATTTTATCCACAATGACATTAGGACATCGGCCATCAACATTGATATAATCGATGGCCATCTAAAATTTTGCAGCTTATCGGGCAACCACGCCACCCAGTGTTGACATTTACATCAAATTAAATAATCCAAGTAGTTGATAGGGCATTAAGCAATAATAACATTGCTTCATATTGATAAAATTATATATTTTTCAATAGCGTAACCTGCTTTTCAGTGTCGAACTCAACATTTCAGTTAGACAAATGAAAAATGTAAAAGATTTTGTAATATCCAAATCATAAATTGAAAAATATTCAAAATGAAGTAATTTTTAACAATATACGTTACAATTTGTGGTGGACTTGCACTCCATAGTGGAAAAAATTAGTCCTTTTAAAAGGATTATTGTCATCATTAGAATGAAACAATCAAATATTGTAATACTCTACAGTTCTAATAGTACTAATGTACTGTAAACATTGAAGGCGTGTATTGTTCTGTATGCAAAAAGACAGCAAAGATTTAAATAAACATGCTACGTGCTATTACCACATTAGGTTTGACATAATTATCACATTTTTTATTTATTTTCTGCATTCACTCATTGAATTTTATAAAATTAATTTAAATTCTCATTAAAAACATAAATGTCTTACAACAAACCTCGAGGCTTTTGATCCCGTGGTGCCTTTGGATTGGATGTGACAATAGGAGTAATATCCTTGTTGGCTGATTCAGTTGCATTATTGACTGGTGGACAGCTCAGCTCTGTGGGTGTGGCTCCCAACTCAGGGGTTCCTGCGCTGTTGCTGCCATTCTTCATCGCACCTCCTAGCCAATCAATATTTTATCTATTATACACATATTCAAGTATATAAACATAAAAATTTACAAAGGACAATCCCCTTCCTCCCTCTCCCTTAACTTGACAGGCAATAACAATTCACAGCATACCTGATGCACGCTTATTGCAAACTGTACCAGTGTCATAAATACCTTAATTTCTTGAAGTTTATCAAGTGCACATTATTCTTAAAAGTGTAACCAATAATTTAAGCTAAAATAATTCTTTTATATTTCAAAATGAAAACAAAAAAAAATGCTCTAGACGTGGAATCAAACAAAACTTATCTGAAGAGGACTGCTCAAATATCATAAGGTTTGGTACAATCAAGTTGACCACTATGCCCTGTTTGTTGAGGCTTAATATTTTTAACGCACTTCTGATAGCATTTCACAAACTGTAAAGTATGGGGACCGCAGTATCATAGTGTGAGGCTTTGTTTTGGTCTATGGCGTTGAAGAAATAGTATCGAACGAGGACCTAATGAAGAGTACATTAATTTATTGGAAACTGTACTGACATACCATATTAAATTTTTTGGTGACATGAGATTAAAAAAGCATTCAGTTTCAGCAAAACAACCTGTTGTGCCATAAATCGACTGCTAAAATAAAATCGTTCAGAGACAAGGAATTTGAACTGATGGAGTGGTCACTAGAATTATCAGAACTGGAACCCATAAAATATTTGTGGTCAATACTAAAGCAAAATTTAATCACATATTACCAATAAATAAATATGAAATTTGACTTTGAATATTAAATATGACCATATACAGTATGCTTTTGTTTATGTTTGGTTTTACACTTGGTTGTTTTAAAATATAACACCAGTGTTCAACTTGTCTGCAGTTAAAAATATGAAATAATCCAAATATATCCAAACACAGCAAAATGATTTGGAAAATAAATAAAATTACTAACAAAAAAACAAATATTTTAAATTTTTGAATGTACTACCAAATATAAATTATATACTATAAAACAACCAGAATACAAACTAAAATCCTTTAGATAATCTATTCTCAAAAATATGTCAGGTATATCTTCAGAGACCTCACAATGCACAGAGAGAATATTATCTATATAAAGTACGATATAAATAAAAGTACAAAAGAGTTTATATTTTTTTAAAAATTATTGAGAAATGCCTGTTAACTGATGATTATAATAGAATCTAGAGCTATATAAAGCCATAAATGGTATAACATAAATATGATTCATATGAATTTCATAGAAATTTTCAGTACTTTTATGTGGATATCAACATGAAAGTATTGAAAAATATGATGAAAAATATGATGAATGAAATACCACATGCATATGAAAAATCATATGCATGTGGTAAAGAAATCATTTTTGTCAAAATAATGCTTTTTACCAGGTTTGCTTATTAACAACCCAGTGGTGGTGGTGACAGTTTATTAGCCATTTTACAAAAAGCAATTGGAAGTGTAAACATTTAAATTTAATATAATGTCAAACTCCGCAGACATTATTTAACTATAAAAGATTAGTTATGATTTAGACTTTGCAAGCTTGCTTCCGTTCTCACAGGTTTATTTTATCAATTTCATTGAATTAAATACTTGAATGCATTGAAATTTTATTAAAAATATGAATCTCGTATACCATGGACATTACTACACATTTTAAGAACATTAAGATTTCTTTTTAATAGGCATTTTTCATTGCACAGGTAAAAAACATTATATTAAAAAATAAACTAAACATTGAATTGTGATATCAGAAAATATATTAGGAAAATGTATATAGGAATGTATATATCAGAAAACATATTAGGAAAATGCTAAAAAGCCATATTCAAAAATTAATTGTACATGAACTATCATTAATGAATATTGCCAGATAATTACTCTAGAGTAATAATTTGATTCTGGTTTTTTATTATCATAGCTATTTTAGTTATATTATTTTTATTATATTTTGGAAGTTTGTATTTACATAACGGGTATATATATATATATATATATATATGTGTGTGTGTACATGTATGTGTACGTATATGTATACGTATACATATACACACATATATATATTTCTCCCTTTAAAAAACGTTATACCCCGAATATTTTATAACTCATTTAATAATTAAGTCACTGTCATACTTTCAAGTAAATGATTTGAGTAAATCAATTTATTTATGCAAATATGAATCTTCATAGAACAGTTAAAATTAGAATATGAAGAAGTTGCCAAGTTTCTTACATTCACACAGACATATTTATATTTTCAATTTATTTCATTAGTTTATTTATATTTTACAATTTGTTTCCAAAATTTGTTTTTGTTTTTTAAACATTCTTAATTTTCCTTATATCGTGAAAAAATTATAATTTGTTGGTTTTATTTGATTCTGTTGAGATATTTTGTTATTCCACTTTATATGAATTAACCCAATTTTATAAAAACCTATAATGGTACCACTATAAACATTTTTAATTCTTTACTTGAAAGACAATTCTAAACTCGGTTAAATATTTAGAACGTATGTTTGTGAAATGTCAATAGTTTTTAGTAATGCATACCACCCCGTGTTGTAATTTTAATCCCAATTGTACTTGCTATTAGTTGGTTAAACGAATCACCATGGTATGAACAAAAACAAAAAATTTGTTTACATTTTCTTAAAATATGTAAATTTATAATCTTAAGAACATAGTAAATAATGCTAAGAGTAGGTCCGCCAAGGATTATATTTAAAAATAATAGAATTGATGAATTTGCAGCTTTCGTAGTAGAAGCAGGTAGAGCATCTGAACTTGACCGACTGCAAGAGTCTTGTGTTTATTTTCAAAGAATTCTGGAGCCTATTCTTTTGTTGAACCCTTCGAATGTATGTAGCACTGTAACAAACTGTTGAGCATTCATAATGGCTAAAGAATTGTTTACCATGTGCATGCTGTTGCTTGGCTTCAAAATTATAAAATGTAACTCAAAATCATAGAGTGGTTTTTACTCAATCCTTAAAAATCCTTAATCCTTAAAAAGGTAAACGAGAAAACTATGTCATCAAATTTTTTATCCTTCTTTAAACTCCACAAAAAAAAAAGAAATTATTTACATTTCATTCTATTAAATGAAAATTACAAATAATTTTCTTTCTTTCTATTCCTTTATTCTTTGAAAATTATTTATAATTTTCATTCCATTCTATTAAAATATTTTACTTTAGCAATTTATGACTTAATTAAATTTGACAAAACTGAAATGATGCAATAAACATTTAAAAATGTTTGCTTCCACATTTTAGGTTCACATTGAAAGAAATCTATGGACAGTGGACACAAGACATTTGTGCAATTTAAACAGCCTTTAGTAGTGCATACACTTCAGATTACCTGTTTAATGATAACAGAACTTGCTTATTCATTGATTAAGATGGATTCATTACTGTGATAGGTAAAAAAATGTTTTTTGTCAAAATTTCTAGAAACGAAAAATTTGCAGCATTGTAATAGAAGTAGGTAAAACGCTTATTTCTCAGTAAACCTGGCTCTATTCTAAATTGCGATCAATTGTTGTATGTTCATTTGGTTAAAGAATGTGTGCATTGTTGCATTGCTATAAAGTTATAAGGTTATAGTTGCATAATTTGTTACAAAATCTTATAATATTTTTCTCAAAACAATTTTTTGCAAGAAAATTTTGGCATTAATAATCCACCAATAAAAAATATTTTTATCATTTCAACTAAAGTTAAGCACTTAGATTATAGGCACCTTATTTGAAAGAAATTTTACTAAAAACTTAACTATTTTATAGAATAATCACCATTGTACAAAAAATGGAAATCAATAAACTTATTAAATGTTTAACTTTTTTATGTACATAAGTTAGTGTTTTTAATACAGTATTTGGAAATGTCTATATGTGTAAATAGGGTAAAAACACTGGCAATTTTCCAAAACTTTCTTTTGTTGTTCATAAATTTATCTTTTTTATTACTTCATATTTTCTTTAGTATTCATTTTTTAAGTACAGGCACTGAAAAATATTTCAGTGAAACCACAGCTTCCAAATACTTAAATGATCCACCAAATTTTTCTTTTGCAGTGAAAAAAATTTAACAACTACTGTTCTATTCAAATAACTCTTAAGCAATACCCCTCCTTTATTATGCATGTGAATATTATGCAAAAAAAATTCCTTTTTCAGAGGCATGCAAATAAAGGAGGGCTCTATTTGCATGCCTCTTTAAATGAAATGCAATTTTGAGTCATTTAAATATCGTTTTAAATTTTGGGCCAAGGAACTACATATTTTATATAAATTTAAAGCTCCGATCTTATTTTATTTAGAAGTTAGAATCCTGTGACAGATAGACGGATGGACTGACAGCCATCTCAGACCACCTTGCCACAACAAACCATTTGGATCCTTCAGCTGCAAGCCCCTAAAAAATACCTACCATTAATAATATGATAAACTAAAATGAAGTAATCATACTGCCAATAGGGTGTAAATTTTTATGTTTCCGCTTTTTATAAATAGCATAATAAATATTGATTGTTTAGCAAAAAAATTTACATCACTATTATTCGAAATAGATGTTTGAAATTTGTGTCAGCATATCCCATAATTCTCAAATGATATAATATTTTTAAGAAAGGAATTTACAAAAGGAGCCTTTTTTTGGTACCTTCACAACAGTGATTGCCATTAATGGTTATATAATTCAGACGGAATGCTTTAATTTTAACTTATAAAGTAGACATCATGGAATAAAATAGTTATATTGACAGTATTAAAAAAGGTCAAATTCTATTAATGCAAATAGAAATGCTATTGAAAGGGAGAGGTCTCAGAATTTGAATTCGGTACGAACTTTTATGTGGTGATACAATAACATTAGGGTAAATTTATATAATTTTAAGTTTTAGGACACATTACTCAGACATTATGCAAAAAACCTGTCAAGCACAAGTGAAACTCGCACTACATTTAGGCATTTATAAACAATTAATGTTATATAATATTCTTATTAAACTATTTACAAAATTTAAATTTTTTAGAACGAACATACATTGCCATGGCAATGTATCTTCACATTACTGTACCTTTCATAGGTTATTAACAATTTTCGGCTCTTTTCCTTTACATGTGCTGTAAGATCCTGCTTCTTGCCAAATTTCATGATTCTAGATCAACAGACAGTACCTATATATAGGTTTGGATTTATTTGCAAGTATCAAAATATGTTGCATAAACTTTACTTACGTCATAAAGCTTTAACTTAGAAACTTGATGCTTTTTTTTTACAGCTCCAAGGGAGCGTAGAGCTAAGTATTTGATATTAATTTCAACTCGATACCTCCACAGGTTCTTGGGAAAAAGAATCTCGACAGACCAACAGATGGACAACGAAGTTCTTTTTTCTTTTCGAGGTACAGTACCCTAATTAAACTTACTTTACATTAATTTTTGTGCAATTTAAAAACGTTCACAATAAAGAAAATGAAATAAAAAATATACTACTTTCTTTTTCATATCGAAATGTAATTAAAATTACAAAAAAATATATTGTATAATTATTTAGAGAAACAACCAAATTTTTTTCCAACACGTATCCGTATGCACCCTTCTAAATTCATTTTACAATATAAATAATTTTTAACAAAATGGTAGATTGCAAAAATCCATAAAAATGAATGTCATATTTGGGAAATTATTAAAGTGTGTATTTCAAGTTTTCCGTAATAAATAATTAATTCAATATGTATGAAATGAATTCTCTATTTTGATTACGTAACTGTCTAATAAATTAATTTCTCTTATTAAGCATTTCATAGAATTACTATAAATTTTTTAGGTATGGAAATTAAAAAAAATTAGGCTGGAAATGTAGTTGGAATGGTTACAGTCGATTGGAAATGGCTAAAGAAGTAGTTTCCTTAAAAATGATATTTAGAATTTTTAATGAAGGATCCAGAAAATATAGTTAATAATTTAAACAATATGAACCTCAAAGGTTCTGTATTAAAACATTTTAGTTAATCAAATTTAAGGTTTGTAATTATATTTACAATTTGAGCAGATAAGAGGAATAAAAATGTTTAGGTAAAAGAAATAAATTGCTTGTTGGTTAATAGAAAATGATAAATGTAGCAGACAATTTTGAAACAAAAATTCTGTAGTAGGACAATATTAAACAAAGTGATCATAGTCTAGCCACTGTCAGAAGTGAAGCCCACATCAAGTATTTGAACAAATTAATTACCGCAACCAATGAATTGTGAATTATGATGTATCTGTTCTTGCATTGTTAATTACATGAAGGCTCTGAAAATGAATCAAAAGAGATAAAAGCCTCATTGACGTGAGGGTTAAGTACGTGGAAAAGCCTAGGCTGGTGGGTTGCTGATTATTGGCAGAGCGGTGGGTGGCAAGCTGAAGGTATGAAGATCTCACCAGGTCGAGACGCCCGGCGCCGTTGACGCCTCCGTGGCCGCACACCACTCGCCCCGCTGCCGCCCTCAGCTGATGACACGGACTCTGCGCCCACCACAAATACATCATATCACACCGCCACACCACCACCTGTACACCCGCCCACCACTCTACCCACTAACTATCTATATCTACATCCACTCTTCTTTTATTTCAATATCTTAAACAATCTTTTAACATATTATAGATCATTTAATGTATAAAGTGTAATACGAGGTGTAAAACAAAATAATGAACAATCTTCAAAAGCGTTTATACAAAAGCCTAATGGATCCAATCAAGCTAGAAATTAGATATTTTCCATATACTAATACTAGTCGGCCTGCATGAATTATTCTGAAGTCACCGAATGTTAATTAAAAAGATTACCAATAGATGGCACCGTTTTAAATAATTACTCTCAGGCAAGCTAGTTAAACAGATTGTCAACAGATGGCGCTTAAACACCTTTGAGGAATAATATACAGAGCATTAAAAAATTTAATTAAAAATTAATCTTCAACTGTTTGCCTATTTTTCGAAGTCACCAAATGTTAGTTATAAAGATTGTCAATACATGGAACTGTTTTAAATAATTACTATCAGACACTTTAGTTAAAACGATTGTTAACAGATGGCAATTAAACACAGATGGCAATTTGAAAAGTAATATTTAGAGAATTAAACAAATTAAAAAATTTAATTAAAAAATTTATTTTCAATTGTCTACTTTTCATCAAAAGCACTAATTTTGATGAAAAATTAAGGGAGATATGGCATTACCATAAAAATACCTGTGAGAAATTATTATATATATAACAACTGTTGAGTGTGTATAAATTCACTTTTTTCTAAATAATATTACTGCTACAAAGATCACCATTTTAGAATATTTTCTTTGATATTATTTGGCTTTTTATAGCATTTTCCTAAAAGATCTTATGTTATAGCTTACGTATTTAATTTTAAACTATACATAACACTAGTTCCTTCTAATATGTTGAAGTAACAGGGAATTGACATGAGATTATTCTCGAATAGTCCATATTGTTTCATTTCAAGTGACGCTAAGCTTTAAAAACTGATCCTTCAAAGTGATAAATGTTGGAAGGAATCATCAAAAAATTATCGAGTCCCAGTTTAACCCATAGGTGGACAGAGCGTCCTATATGGGCCAAAGGACAAATTTACGCAGATGGCCCGAGCACCCCATATCAGGCGAGAAATTAATGGTCACGTGCTGAAGTTCAAATGACTTTATGCTATAAATATGGATGAAAATCACTTTTAATCACTGTTATACGAAAGTAGATGTTGTGCTATATTATTGAGCTTGGCACTGTTATTCTTTGAGTGAACAGGCGAAATAAATAATTAAAATTAGTAGATCGTTGTTCATGAACTATGCAGTGTTTTTGTGAGACCTCTGTTAAAAATGGAACAGTTAACATAGTAAGTTCTTGCAACATACATTACTATAATCAAAATAATCTATATTTATTGCAGATTACGATTACTTACTTTGTTTTTTAAATTCTAACAATTTAATTGCATAATTAGCAGATGCGCACACAAATTGAAGCAAACATTCTTAATTAATTATAACATTACATATTCATAGCAGGAAATAATTTTTTCTAGATTTGGTATATTACGTATTTTGTGATAAAATAATTAAAAAATGTGTTCCCAGCGAAAGAATTATAACCAAGGAAGATATTTCCCGCTCGTATAAAATACGCTGTGGAAAGAACAAAGTTTATAGTCACGAGATAGTACTACAGTAATTTATTACAAAATAAAAATTTTTCACGCTTTTTCCCGCATTAAATCATTTTATTTTCACAACAATTACAATTACACCCCTTTTTTAGAATTTTATACCAAATTAAAAAAAGTAAATTATAATATTAAAACATTAACATTAATTTCACTGTAATGATTTTTTCCCGTGCGTGGCCAACGACGTATTGATTCGACACGTTGCTTTTTTTTTAAATGTTTTTGATTTTTTTTTAGTATTTGTGTATACGGTGACTTTTTATTCATTTTACACCTAGAACTAAAGTTGTATATCTGTCATAAATGCTACCCAATCGCATTGTTAACGTTGTGAAACAAAGTAATTAAATTTTATTTAAAAAAAAATATTGCGACCAATAAACAATTAAACATACTGTACATGTAACAAAGTGCACATGAACTTAATTGACGCACAACATCAAGGCAATCAGTGGGGGGTGTGTAGATGCATGTGATTTGATTCCATAATAAACCAGCTTATCGTAAAATTGCATAAAGTTCTAGGTGTCCAAAAGCAATAAGTAGTTTGTATCGTAATTGATAGGGTTCAGACTTTTCTCTGCAACTGTTATCGTTTCTAATTTTTTTAATTGGAAGGATATGAGCAATTAATAATTTTTCAATAAATGAAACATTAAGTAATTCAGGCGTAGTTAAAAAACTGGAGTCAACATATTTAAAACAGATTAGGTATTTACAAGAATTTAACCACGTATGTAAAAATAACGACGTAGTAAAAATGTACACATCACTTCCAATGTTTTAACTGTTGTTCAAAATCATGCACAAACGAAAACATTCTAAATGTTTTCTCCTCTAAAAAGAAATCGCCTATATGGAGATACTGGACGATAAAAATGATCCAAAAAATGTTGTGTGTAAATTGTGTGAAATAAAAGTATCTAATGGCGGAGTCGGTAAGAAAGCAACTACATCAGGAATGATAAATCATTTGAAAAATAAACAAAGTGAAGAACATCGTCAGTCAGCCTACGCTGCATAAGGGGCAAGAAATTAATAAAATCATGGGATATTAATGACCCAAGGCTAAAAAATACCACGTCTTAACTGGCGAAATGATAGCACTTGATAATGAGGCAATAAATATAGTAGAAAGAGCTGGTTTTAAAAGACTGATTAATGAAGCTGTGTCGCGGCATAAAATACCAAGCCAGGGCGGCTTTTTAGAGAAAATAATTCCAGAAATATAACAAAGTGGTAGAAACAATTAAACAATTATTTTTATAGACTGATTATATTTCCGTGACATGCGACCATGTGGACGTGTTTGTATAATCATAACAGTTTTTTAAGTTTTACTACACATTTTATACACATGTAGTACTGAGCATCAAGCATTTTAAGGGACAGCACACAGCACAAAACATGGCGATTAGTTTACAGGAAATTGCTAGTTTATGGGAATGTCCCATAAACCAGCTAAAAAAATTCAAATCGTTATTCTTCATAATGGACAAAACATCAAGATGCAGTCGGATGTGATTCCAAATGATTGCTACAGGTAGGAAGATCGTAACTCATTTTTATCATTCTGGTACTACACAGAAAAACTGCATTCTATACAAAAAGATTTGGATCTCCCTCAGGAATTCCACCTATTATATCCTTGAAAGACTAATGAAATAAAAAACGGGTCATTTCATTTTATCTTACGGACTGCGATATTGCGCCTATCTGACTGCTGTACAATGGGAACTTTTAGAACAAGTTTTGAAATTATTACAACCATTTAAGGAAGTAACAAAAATTACAAGTTCCGATTGCATTTCTGAAATCATTCCGTATGTTGTTACATTAATGCAATATTGCGATGAAATGAGTACATCAGAGCTAACACCCAAAATAAGCCAGGTGACGCTTGTCATACAACAAGGGTTGCAAGAACGATTTGAAGACATTACAAAAAGTAAAAATTATTTGTTAGCTACCACCGCTTTAGATCCACTCTTTAAAATGAATGTATCAGTCAACTGCAAAGAGAAGAAGCAAAGCAGTATATTTTGATCAATAGCCTACGATGAACAGTGAAACAAACAGTGATGATGGCACAAATTTGTCCCCTATTCGGGCCAAGAGGATGAGAACCGAAGAGAAGAGTTTAGGCCAAACTATTCACTCAACTTTCATGGATTGCTACTTCGTAGCTGTTGTAAGTGGTTGCAGAAAAAAACACAGCTCATACTATGATATCGGAAGGGAAAAATACAATTGCAACTGGAATAGACCTTTATTTACGTATTAAGAACATATCACGTCATGACAACTCATACCCAAACTTGCAGCTAAATATTTGTCAGCGCCAGGCAGTAGTATTTATTCAGAGCGTCTTTCTTCTGAAGCTGCGATGTCTTTCTGCATCATAATCTTCAACTCCTAAATTTCGATTAGAATAATGCAAGTGTCTGATACTTTCTCATTAATTCTTAATTCTTTTAATACGAAATTTGATTATGCATGACAACTTTAATGATTACAGGAAAAATACATTATTGCAAAATAATCAGTCTTTTTTTACCCATTTATCTGACTACACATAAAGATCTTAAGTATTCAGTATTCAGCCGAAAAGTACCTAGATTTTCGATATATGATCAAATAGGATAAAAGTAGCCGAATAGGCCAAATACCAAATAATGACCAAATATTCGTCGCAAGTCCAGCGTGAATATGGCAGGGAATAATGGACAGGATCACGGTCACGCCATTGTCACCCTTATGCTGATTGGTCTTATTATTGAGCAGCTTATGTTTGAGTCTACGGTCAGTCCACGTGGACCAAAATTTTATTGCTAATTCTTACTAAACGGGATTGTGTCAGAACGTTCTGTATTAGGTGGTAAAACTCTATATACACAGGTTATTTTTTTTCAGATTCTGGGCTTCTTGTTTTGAAATTTCGTCACGTGATAATTATTTTAACACTGCAAATGGACTGCAAACATCAACTTTAGTTCTAGATGTAAAACGAATAAAAAGTCACATGTATAATTTGGATTAATATAACTCACACCCACCTTATTTGGAAATTTATTTGAGTTTATTTTAAATGAAATTTTTTTTATCTCCCATAGTTTACGACATATTGTCAAGTTATTGAAAATGGGGCGAGAAAATGATCATTTAGTAATTTAATAACCTTCTTTGAAATCTCTTTAAACACTTATAAATAAAAAACTAAACATTTAGGAAATTGCATAACCTTGTCGAAAATGTATAAATAGTTTTCATTGAAATGATTTCCACAATTAGTTGATAATTCAATTTTGGTAGTACAGCTGTGCGAATGTCATTTATTCCGGGCCTTCTCTGTAAATTCACTAATTAGCACCTGGGACGTGGATAGATTAATTAAGTTTAAAAATAAATTCCTGGATTAACCAATTAGCAATTGAAAACAATACAGTTTACAGGAAATTGCTAGTTTATGGGAAACATTGCTCATATAATTAGTGAGTACTGGATGATTTATATAATAATTTTTATTGATATTAAATTCTATTTCTGAGAAATTATCAGAATTTAGTTGGTATTAAATGTTAAGTGATGGAAGATATAACAGAGTAATTTTTTTGACATAATTTTTTAGTTTTAAATACTCAAAAACGAACTCTTTAGAGTATTAATTTGAGTTATTATAGAATATTAAGAGAGAAAAATTTTGAAGTCCAAGTATGAAATCATATGTGAAAGAAACTAAAAGTGGGTTATCTCAACCTCACATCCAAGTAATAGAAGTGTTCAAGCAAATTCTATATTCAAAATGGCAGCTAGCTTTGGTTGCTTTAGATATTAACTAATGACAGATGCGAGTATAAAAATTTAGTTCGTGTCCCCTTTTTTTCAAGCAGCTTCTACACCACACAACATGTTTTAATCCTTTACCGTTTGTAGAACATGATGTAAGAAAGTAAATTAAATACTTTTCTAAATTATTATACTTTATACTTTTTAGTCTTATTAATGTTACAAAATAATTTCATCTGTATATAATGAAATACCTTTTTATGATTAATCAATGGTCATTGTGACCATCGTGACATAGTCACCTCAACGTCAATATATGTTAAGAACTCTTTATGGTATCCCTATGAAAAATTATTTAAAAAGCCGAGAGCCAAAAAAGTAAAGGGATAGTTGTATCTTCGTTCGAAGATCTGGTTTTTATAATTAGAGAAATCAAGCAGAGATTGTTCTTTGATCTCTAAATAGTATTCTATCAATAATTCATAGTTTGGTCTGCCCAGTCTAAAAAAGAAAAACAGCAGAATAATTTTGACAGGCAAATAAATTAATTTTGAAAACTTAAATTAATGTTTCATCTCGAATCCAAACTAACACAGAAACTCTTTGATAATCCTGACATTTTTCATGTTTTTAATTATATGAAAAATGTAGAGCTCTTTACAGAAATAGCTTATTTGAATTTTGCAAACATCACATTATTTACAAATTAATTGAAAACTAATTCAAGAGGATGATTTAATTTTTTTATTTAAATTTCTACAATGGAATAAATAATTCACTATGATCATCCTCAAAATTGATGATACAACTATTTTATTATATTGTACAAAGAATAACTGAAGCACATTTTAAGATGTACGGTTGTAGTTTGGAACTCTATTTAGCCCGTCTACGGCCTGAGCGCCAGATATCAGCAAAAGTGCAAATTTACACAGATGGCCTGAATGCCCATTATCAGGTAAGAAATTAATGATTGTGGGCGCTGAAGTTTGAATGATTTTAAACAATAAATATTAATATGACTTGTAATCTCTGTTATAAGATACTAAAATAAATATTGTAACATATTAATTAACTTGACACTGTTATTGTTTGGGTGAAGGGGCCAATAAATAATTGAAATCAGTGACCCATTATTCCATGAACTGCATGCAGTTTGTTTTTTGAGATCTGTCAGAAATAGAACAATTAGCATGGTAAGTTTTTTTAGTATACATCAAAATAATCTGTATATATTGCAGATCGCATTTATTTTCAGAAGTTTCAGAAGTAATTATAATTTTACATATTCACAGCGAGAAATCGTTTTTTCAAGATTTAATATATTATGTATAATATTTTGTGATAACAAAATAAAAAAATATGTTTCCAACAAAAGAATTATAACCAAAAAAGATATTTTACACTCACATAAAATGTGCCATGGAAAGAACAAAGATTATAATCATTTTTGAAGTAAAACTTCTTTACGCACGCTTGACTAGGGGAGTAAGCTGGTGAATGCGTGAGAGCGTTACGAAAAGTGTGATCGGGTGAGGCGAACGGAAGTTGAGAGGGAGATATACGTTAGTGAAGACAGAAAGAGAGAGAGTTACGTTTTGTTTATTACTGTAGGGACAAGAGAGAGAGGTGCGAGCACACATTTTCTTTCTCTCATAGCCAGTTATGTTTCGTATATCTAAGACACAGTGCAAACCTATTGTCTGTATCACACTATAGGAGCAAGAGAGAGCAGTGCGCGCGCACATTTTCTTTCTCTCTTCCTCTCATAGCCAGTGTATGAAATATATATATATATATATATATATATATAAACGAGTTTTGCTAGCGTTATGCGATTGTAAATTCATTTTAAAGGTCATATTTTGAGAATTTGAAGTTTTACATCAGTCGTGTGGTCTAAAGCACACTCGTTTTTTTAAATTTTTTGTAATATATTTTTTTCTTTATATATATTTGGGGATTATGTACATATAAATAAAAATATACAATCTGAGTAATAAATACTATTTCACCCAGGTTCCGTTATTACTAAGGTAATATACGATGAAATAAAATGTTTTCATGTTTTTCTTGAATTATATCATTTTATTTTCAAAAAATTATACCATTTTTTTCCAAAATGGTATACCAAATTCAAAAAGTAAGTTAAAAAATTAAAAAATAATTAACATCACTGTATATTGATTTGACACTTCACATTTTTTTCACAATGTTTATGAATTTTTTCGAGTATTTGTGAATAATTTAGATTCTAACTTATAACATTTCTTTGGAAAATTTATTTGAGATTATTTTAAATAAGAAATTAATTTTTTATCTGCTGTAGTTCACGAAATATATTATATATATTAATATAAATTATATATATTAATATATAACATTTAATAACAATAATATTTAACAGTTGAATTTTCACGGTGCAGCTGCACGAATGTCATTTGTTACGGGCCTTCTGCGTAAATTCTTTAATTAGCACCCAGGACGTGTACGGGTTAAAAAAGCTAATATAAGATTTTTTATACACTATCATTATCATTCATACAAATAATGCAAGTGAAGGATAACTAACCTCTATCTGCGCTAGACACATCGTGACTATCCAACACAGAACTCTCATCATCAGTCTGCCGACGTCTTTCATCTCTTCTTCTGGTGGTCTGGAAACATTAACAACAGTGACAGTTAATTACAGCTTAATATGTTGTGAAAGCAACAAATTAATTATTAAAACAAATAACTGGTAATAATCATGCATTTAAGAAATAATAAATAGCAAGTTATGTCCACATTTCTCTTTCAATACTAAAGAAATTTTGGCTATTTTATACTTTGATAGGTAGAATGCTCTTACAATAATAATAGCATTTAAGAAATAATAAATAGCAAGTTATGTCCACATTTCTCCTTCAATACTAAAGAAATTTTGGCTATTTTATACTTTGATAGGTAGAATGCTCTTACAATAATAATAGCATTTAAGAAATAATAAATAGCAAGTTATGTCCACATTTCTCCTTCAATACTAAAGAAATTTTGGCTATTTTATACTTTGATAGGTAGAATGCTCTTACAATTGTTTCATCAGCAATTATTACAATATTCATTGTATTTTAGATATAGATATGATAATATAATAAAAATCTTTTTTAAATTTACACTAATAAATTAACTGACAACTTTTTCAAAGGCCTGTTTAAACTCTTTTATCTTATTATTTGTTTGAACTCAGATTCTGGACTTTTACTGTTTTCCCATAATAACCGTCCAAATGTTCCCTTACACTTTAAAGATATGTCCCTAGTAGCAATTTTTATATTACATCTTGATGAAAACATCAACTTTTATCTTCAGAATAAAGTCCTATGGTATCTTTCAATTTATCCAGGGGAACAAGTAACATTAGTTTTCTGTCAGATTATTCCCTAAAAAACTTATGGACCACCCTCTTCATGTTATTCCTGCCCTTTAAGTAGCCAGGAAAGTTATTGAATGTGATTTTATCTGATGCCTTCTTTGATTTTGGTCTGCAACTATAAAAATTCTTTAATAATTTTAAAGTTTCTGATTACCTGTGTTTCACAAACTTCATTTCTTATTTCACAAACCACTTCGGAAGGCTGAATATTATATGTAACAGAGGCATCAAAGTACTTTCAAGATTAAGCAAAAATTCCCATTTCACATTATACTTAACCTACAAAAACTTCTGTACGTTCAAATCAAACTTATTGCGCTGTAGTAACCGTCTCGGTTGTCCTAAAGACATAGACGATAAAGAACTAAAATATATATATACATATATATATATATATATATATATATATATATAAATTGCACGACCAGGGTCCGGCTAAATAAATAATACACGTCGTCTCACTAGGGGAGGCCCACCTCCACCACCAATGTCAGACACCAGTGAATAGGTGACTGGAATCTTGTAGGAATCAGCTTCAAGACTGGAATCTCAATATGATGGTGACATTCCTCAGGATGTCTGTTCGGAAAATATAATTGTTAAAATTCTTGACATGCCTCTGACTTCACAACAGTATACGGGTCAACCGCTTTCTGAGACTCCCAAGACAAAAATTACAAAATTGTCTCCAATTTGCTATTCCCCTAGGTAGTCTTTTTTGGAGCTAGCACAAAAAATAATTCCTTAAACTGAAAACAAATAATTTAAAAAAAATGAAACTTTAACGAATTATCAAAATTAAGAGACGAAATTAGATTGGAGGTTGAAATTTTAAAAAATGATGAAAGGAGGAAGCAGGATTTGCACCTTCGCAAACTTAGATTAGAAATCTTAAATTTAGAAAATAAAACATAGATTACATTTACATTTTTATTCATTTTAATTTAGATTTATGTTTTGGACAATGATTTTCAAATCAGCAATTCATATCCCATTTCCACATTCATATCCCATTTCCATTTGCAGCTAATCTGAAAAATAATACATTTGAAATTTGAGTTATAATATTACTATGATTGACGAGTTTCACAGTGGCGCGCAGTGCCTTATAAGCAATTACACGTAGCTTGCCCTGAACATTTAACATATATATATATATATATATATGATATATTTATGAAAATTTAAACTAATTAATTATCAAGCAAATTCCGTACTTCAATATATGATTTGCTGTTTGCATGCACAAAGCGAACATACCGGTATGTGGAATTTTAAATATATTATTATATTGTATCAAATTAATAAAACTTCTCAATCAGAAATGGTCCATACGAAATTAAAATTAATTACCTCAGTTCAGACTGTCATTTCATAGTCTCTAGACAAGCTGAAGCTTGTTAGATACCTTCGGCTATATTAAGACTGATATAATCCCGTATTTATAACACTTGCATACAAACAATGATACAATATGTCATTATAATGATCTCTCTATTGTCAGTTTATCATTCTAATTCGAAAACAATTTTATAAATAACTTCTGGTTTTTAAATGCTCGTATTATATTTTGTCAATAAAATACTTATTGTATTACCCGTTTTCTTTGGGCATTATAATTAATATTTTATTAATTTATTTTTTAACATTCATTTACGTCGTGAAAGTAAACAAAGGTTTCCACATTTTTCTTATATAATATTTATCCAGAAATCACCATACTGACCCCGTTCAAATTTCTCTTTAACATCGCTATTGTTTAAAATAATGCTGTCATGTGATCCGCTAGGCCAAAGACAAACTATATTTCTAATCTTCAGTTTTGTATCACATGTTGTTTGTAGGCAAATACACCTTTTCTATTTCGATACAATTCAGCTCTTTCTCCACCTAAAAGAAACACAAAATTAATTTCGAAAATCATAATTATTCTCCTAAAGATTAACTTTTTTACTGCCAAGCTGAAATGGTTGTGATATCACACCAACACCAACGTTTATCATGCCAGAGTGAAATTTTATTGTCATTTTTCAAGTTTTTTGGAATTTCATGTTTAATTTTTTAAAAAATAAGGATACAGTTAGGTAAAAAAGGAAAGAACAATTCTAAAATAAACAGAGGGTTTCACATTTTATTTCAATTTGATTTAAAATTCATTGATGTCATGAATGAAGTAGATATTTGTTGTCAGTATTAGACAGATGTGTGATGACCGTTAGTGTCGACCGTAGATGACGTTAGTGTCGAAAAGATTAAGTAGATACCTACTTAAAGTAAAAACATCATTGATACATTACCAGGTGATAATATTGCTATATGTGTACAGTCTATAGTTCCAATTACTTCTGGATACTAGGCTATAAAATTGGTGAGAAATGTTGGCCAATTTCATGCTAATTCTACCAGAGACGCTATAACAGATGATACTTTAAATATACACTTGCAAACTGTATGTACTCTTATGTGCACCAGAAATATCTCCAACAACCTGTTGCATCGATCCCGTTGAATAAAAAGATAAAGCCAACAAAAGTTTTTCTTCTACAGAAAGAACTTTATTCCTGAAAAAAATTTGTTGAAACAATTTCATTAGATGGGTTTGAATAATGAATTAATTACTAAATAACAGCTCAATTATTTACACAAATATACACAAAACTTACTTTGTAGTAACAATTACCAATCTGCTTTGTAACAATTCACTTAGAAATTTGGTAGACTCTATAGACATTCTTCAACGAAATAAAAATTCAGAATCTGTCAACAAAAAGTTATTCCTACGGATATGGTACTTTTTATGTCTATATTATATAATTAGCTTTAAATAATTTTTTTTAAATTGTTAATTCTATGTTATATAATTAACAATTAATTCATCGTCTAAAGAAATATCTGCTGAACTTTCAATCGAAGATCTTAGAGACATTTCAAATTCAATGCTCTTAACCTAACAATATTTTGACAGAAGTCGAGTTACTTTTATAATTACAGCAGCATAATGAGTAATGAAGGTTAGCATCAAAAGTTAGAGGAAAAGTAAAAGTAACAAAATTGAAGAAACAATTTTGACCGTGACTTTTACTTTGCTACATTACTTTAGCTGTTACTATCGATGACGAAACTCATTATTAGTCAGATTGGACAAAAGTTTTAATAGATTTCAAGTCTTATAACTAAGTTATTTTTATTTTTACCAATATTCAATACCGTTTAACATAAATTTGTGCTATCTTTAAACGCTGTAAGAACAATTCGGAAATTTATTCTGATATTTTGCAATGGGAACATAAATACATAAACATCCATAATAAAACAATTTTTTACAATTTTTTAATATTATCCTTCACAAATAGAAGTCCTTACAAAAAGCTTTACTCACATTCTAAAGTGATCGGGTGCAGCTCTTGAAAGAACTATGCCAAGCCTAAAATTTCTCATGTTTATGAATAAGCACATTAATTTACCCCTATCTGTCGAATGTCACTATACAGGAACCATTCGTAGTAGAGTTTCTAGTCATATGTTGTGAAACAAGGACCATGTCGAGTATTTACATGTAAAAATGGATTTTATTTTTTATTCACATTATAATTATTCTAACAAATGTTAAAAAATGTTAACCAAGACAAAAGCTTAATACACAATAGTTGATCTAGTAGAAGTTATCAACAAAAATACACTGACCGATAAGGATCAAAAATAAGCTTCATATGCCTGACAAACCATAAAATTAATTTTGAAACTAAACGTTTATTGCAGTACTAATAGATCATGACGCTATTTCAAGGAGCAAGAGCAAATTTGGGGGTATGTGAGCATTTAAAAAATTGCATAAAAACAAATATGTCAAACAGTAGATACTCAGAATTGAATAAAATCTCTATTGGTCACTGCAAACATTTCATTCTCATCTTTAGATATATTCATAAATTTCTAGAAATTTGATAAGGCAATTTAAAATGAAACTATTTTCTTATTCTCTTTTAAAACAATCTATCTGTTCTATATAGGGTGAAAATAACTAGGACATAAAAAATGCAGCTTGGATTCTATTAGCCATACCACTTTTGATCGGGTGTCTGGGAATCTCTCATTGAAATATTCTGTGCATATATTTATATTAAAAAGAAATGCATTCATACGTTTAACTGATCCCTAGCCAAACGAGGTCCTGAACCATTCTCCAGAGCAGGTGGACGCGTGGAGCCGCCACGCTCATCGCCACCACGCCGCCCTCCTCCATCTCTCTCATGCGACCTACATATATACAATAACCGATGATAATTACATATTTTAAAATAACATCATTTTCTAATTATTGCTATAATTGATGAAATTGGTCAAAATTACTGTAGAATTGTATGTAAAACTTAAAGAAAAAGGTTGTCACATTGTTTTAACGAAAATAATTGTACCGTAAACAAAATTTAGAGTGGTCAAATCGCCAGTTACTAAAGGATTAAGGTTGTGATATTTCTAATTATTTTATTAATATATTTACCAGTATTTATTAATACTTTTTGTGTACTAATTAGTAAAAACTGTATTATTTAACACAAATTTTATAATACACAATTAAAAGTGATAAAACAAATTATTCTGTATGTCCAATCTTACCATAGTTAAAGAACAAATGTATGTAGCGATAAGTTTGGGACTACCCAAAGATCAATCCAGATAAAATGTTATCATATTAATATTCTATTGTTACGTTACATAACTTTTTTATACAAGAGTTAAAGTTGTTTTATTTTTAACCACAATGGTGTACATGCACAAATTTTATTTTTATACTTACTCAATAGAATTACAATCTTTTATTTCTATAACTATAACAAGTTATAGTTATAGAAATCAAAGATTTTTTATAGATATATATAGTTATAGAATCAAAGAAGTTATAGTTATAGAAGAATTCAACTTGGAATGTTGAAAAATAGGTGTGAAAATTCTTGTTTTGTGTCTATGTTTGAATCCACATCAATAATGCATCCAGATCAAGTGTTTTAAACTGTGTCTCCTAATACAAAATTAAGAAGCAAGTGATTCAAAGCTGCACGAGGTTCCTATGATAGTTCAGTTTACTAAGATCTATAGAACGAATAATTTGAGGTTTATACTCAACTTTAGTGCAGAGGGTTTAAAAGTACGCTGAGTTGTTTCGAGATAAAGTTGTTACAGCTGTATTTGCTTAATTTGGCAGAAGCATTTCTGTGCTAGATATTCTCATAGTCTCAATAAATCAGAAATAAATCCCACGGTCTTGATTGAGAATTTATTTAGACGGCACCATAGACAAAAAGTTAATTATTTATAAACTTATAAAACTTGCAAGATTCTTATACAAAAATATTCATACTTCAATTTTGACCAAAAATGGTTAAAATTATTTTCATTTTAAGGCAATTAATATTCATATCTAAATTTAACCAAACTTCAGTGATTCACTGTAGTATTTGATGCAATGTGTGTAAAATAAGTGTACTCAATAAGTGTGAGTTATAATCAAGCATTTTAAATCCATGCATCTCTCTAATATTGCTACTGATCTTGCTGCATAACCTATTTTCATCCATACCTAGAAGTATCCAATCATAATGTTTCCAGTTATTAGAATAAGAAAGTTAATTTGTGTTAAGGTAGTTGTGTCGTGAGACAGGAAGATCTAAAATTGTCAAAAATTGTTTAAAGAAAATTATTTATTTTTTCCAAAATATGGAAAACTGTAACGAAACAATGCTTGATCTTAAGTTGGTTTACCTTCTAACCCATACACTGATTCACCTCTGTAAGGAACCAGCTATTCTCCATTAGGAAGGAGAAGACATTGTCTAGGAGGAAAAAGTTGTTTATTGTTTATTATCACTAAGTATATATTTATTAACAATAGGCTCACATAGATTCCGATTATTTTAAAAGAGATTATCTTTACAAATGCCGAAAATTCTAAGAATGAATAGACACAATTTTATTATCATTGTGCACAGTTATTACTGCTGTTTTCATTAGGCACACATGTTTACTTGGTAAAGTTCAACCTTAACACATTACCGCTTTCATATAATCACTTGATTAGACATAAACTGGATTTTAAAGAGCAGACATGGCTACAAAGAGAAGATGTTTATGTGTAGATCAGAAAGTGGCTTCAAAATGTGTGATAGAGCAAGGGGAAAAGAAAAGTGAAGAACTTACTTTTCAGCCGAAAAAATGCGAGGAAAAGCAAAATGAAGTTGAAGAGGAGAAGAATATGGCACCACCAATTATACAAGAAGCACTTGACGCAATTAAATTAGAAGACAAATTTTTATTGTTCCCCGACAATGATTCAAATCTTTCCCAGCATATAAACACAATATGTAATGTATATAAGAAAATACAAAACTAGCTATTGGAATAGTAAACAAATTCAAGAGACAGATTATTTTAAATAATTATTTTAAATTGTAACAAACAAATGTAAGCTGTAAAGAATAAGGGAACTGATTAAATATATATGTAAATAAAACCGAATAAACAATTTTTTTAAATAAAATTAAGTGTGGTAGAATAAGTACTTTCTCTGTAATTGTACAATTTTTAGGCTCGACTTTTACCATAACTAAACAGTAAACAAATTTTTTGTCAAAATTTTAATAACGTCATTTTACTTTGACGTGTTTTTTAACAATTTGAGTGCCAACGAGCGCCATCGTGCTCGTGCGCGTACTTACTAAATTTACCGTACCATTAATTTCTTATCTTTCTATGTGTTACATAAAGTTCAAATTATAATATTATTAGTAATTACAATATAAAAAGCATTCAGGAAAAGAAAATTTTTAATCCATAATGTCGGAATACAAAAATAATTCACAACACAAGTTTTATTAAGAAAACTCCGAAAAAATTATTAAAATTGGATAATTTTTGGAAGAGATACAGTTTTTTTTCAGGACAAGGGTAAATGATATCAAAAACAAAAGATTTCTTTGGCATTTTAAAGTATATATGAGTAAAAAACCATGGCACTAAAACGGTTAAATAAATTTTTAATAAAGTGTTTTTTAAATAAAATGAAGTGTGGTGAAATTACTACTTTTGTATAAAGTATTTTTTGCCAAAATTATGGGGTGAATAATTTTTTTTTCAAAATTTTAATAATCATTTTATATTGACTTAGTTTTTTAGACAAATTGCTTGATGCATTTTTTAGATAAAATTAAAAATGTGGTGAAATTACTACTTTTCCCGTAAGGTTAATTGTATTATTTTTTAAGAATGATTTTTACCAAAAGGAAAGGGTAAATAATTTTTGAATTTTAAAATAAGTTAGATATTTACAATTTAAACATTATACCAAATATTCTACGAATTTAGCTGACAATGCGTTTTATACAACAACTATCTTAGTCTACATTAATCAGTAAATATTCTTCTTCAGGTGGTATTATATTAATATTTCGTTACTATTCACGAGTAAGACCCACCTGCCCCCTCGGCCTCCTCGACCACCTCGAAAACCACTATACTGTGACGTACGCTCTTCTCCCATGTCCGGAGTCATACGTCGTGATCCTGAAAACATTTGATTTTAGAGTATCTATTAATACATTAAAACATTTTGTGACTAATAGTTCATAATTTTTGGCTGGAACTACGGAATGAAATGCATGAATTAAATATTTGTATCATTAAAGCGTGGGTATGAAGAATCAAAAATTCACGAAAACTGTAGCCAATCCATATAACTGTGAAATATTCATGGGTAGTGTAATAATAATAGTTGTGAAAATATAATAAGTTTGCCTCACCAGGTTGATAGCGATGGTGCAGGTGAGGCGGTTGAGTACGCTGACCACGACGTGCACGTCCTGCACCGGTTCCACGTGTGCCCTCTCCCTCCCGTCGTGCACCTCCACCGTATGCAGTTGGCCCACCCCCTGCACCTTGGCCCGTCCCGCCTGTCATCACACGTAATTGCTGATCGATGCCCTGCTTCACTTGTCGCATTTGCTCCACCTCCTGAAATTATTAACATGCAATACATTGTATTTTTACAGCCACCTTAATAACCATGTGACACTTGATATTTTATCTAAGCCAATAATAACCTAATACTATACATAAATTACTGTGGTCTATCAGTTGATATGAAAAGGAAAGCATAATTAATGTGATTACATGTGATTGTGGAACAGCATTAGAAGTTTGCATCTAATTTCGCCTCCTAAAATTGTAGCATTTCTAATGCTAAGGTCACCTCCTATAATTCCAGCATTAGAAGTGCAGGTGCCCTTAGATTTTGAAGATTGACTCCATTAAAGGGTAGTTATCATAACCTTCCTGCTATGTAATCATGGTAACTTTGCTTATGATATAAAACCGAAAATTGTTAAGATACACAATTTATTGAGGCAAATATATTCTACACCAAGCAATTTCTTATCATTGATTGTATGAATTTATTTAACTTTAAGCTAATAAAGGCTTAATGGAATTAGACCATTTGCAGTTTGCATAAAATGGTGATGTGAGAAAGGAATAAAAAGTATCACAATAGATTATTTTTACAAATATATCTATTATGTCAAGCTGATCTAACTGATGAAGATAACATTTAAACCCTATGTCAATTTATTTGTGTTACCACTAAGTCAATATCTTTTGCCACTTTTTTAAAGGGATTATGTTCAAAAACACAACTATTGCTTACAACTTATAATAAAAAATATATATTATTACATTTCACCAAGTGCTTTATTATTAACTTCTTGATCGACTTGGGTCGAGCAGTTTGCCGACACTTTCGCATAACATTTCATCCTCTCCCTCCCCCAATTCACGGCATACTCTTCTTGCAGCCTTTGCGCTCCACCTTACCTTTCGCAGTCGTGACCATGATCTGCTTGTGTGTGTCTAATATTTTGGTCCGCAGGAGAGCGTACAGTTACAAGAAACAGCACAAAGGATATATTCTCAGTAATCAAAGTTTACTTGATGAACTGATAGTTTTTTTAATGAAAGTTTTTTCCATTAAGACAAGAAATTTTAGGGGGAAATGAGCCTAAATGGGAAATAATACAGTATCACAATATTATTAATTAGATTAGCCACAATTTCGGGTTCCTACTTATGCACATACTTGTAGTAGATAAGCTCTAAATATTGTGATGGATGTAGTAGTACTTGAGTTCATTGAAGGCAATCCCAGAATGGAGATACAGTCTGATTTCAATGTGGACCAATATCACATGTAAAAACTATTAAATGCATTTGATTAACATCCCTATCACTTCCAGCTGATACAAGCATTAGATGATTGAGAAAGTACAATATGCCGCCTACGGTTTTGTGATTGGCTAATAAATAATGAAGAGGTCAATATCTTATGGACAGATGGTTTATAGCTGTAGGATTTCACAACATTTATACTTGCGTACATAAACATTTATTTTGGGCATGACATTGCTTTAGTGCAGATTTTTTGACACTGAATAACGGCTACAAATATTTTTTTTTCAGATGGGTTAAAAGATGTAAATTTTTATTCAGTACAGGTAAGCATTACCAATACTCTACCTTACTGCAGATTTTAGTTGATTTATTGCAATGCAATATTTTTCTTAATTTTTGTTTCATTTGATCCTGTTTATATAAATTCTTTACATATAATTGTGAAAAAAAAAAAAAAAAATATATATATATATTCATATAATAATTAATACATAATATACTATAATTAAAAAACAGGCATCTCCTACTCGAAAGTAAATAAAATAAAAGAAATCCTGAAATCAAAACTGAGGTGGAAGAATTGTTAAGAGACAATCTAAATGAGCTAAATTATATAGATAGAGTGGAGAGAGGATAGACTTACAAACATTCCAAACGAGTGCACCCATGTCACTATACCTTGAACATAAGAAATTATTTAAATGAAAAATTCCCCCAGGAAATTAATTAATGTTTGTGGTTACCTATAGGTTGGCCTCCGAGACCTCCCGATTTAAATCCAATTGACTATTTTTGTGGGAATACTAAGAGTTGAAAGAATATTGCAGTTTGAAAGAATTGAGAAGAAAGCGACATTAATACATTTAAGAGAATTATTTTCTGCAATGCCGTTATTTGTATTATACAAGACACGGTCTTAATTTAGAACTTTTTATTTTTGAAAATAAATACATATCTAGCAACATTTATATAGTTTTAATCATTTCTTGAATTACACACATAAATTATCATTTTTGACTTACTACACTTTGCGTCTAATTTTAGGGTGAAAGCACAGAGGTAGTAATGTCAAATTTCTCTATCAAAAAGCTGATGAAATAAGTGAATAAGAAATACCGAAAACGACTGTTTGGAAAATTTTAACCGAAAATTTGGAAATGATTCGCACGTGTGCGAAATTCACTCCAAAATTGCTCACGGTAGAGCAGAACAACCTTCTCTTTGAAAGCACTCAGAACAACTTGCAAATGGTCACTGATTATGAAAATGTGCTTGAAAAGATTATTACTGGCGATGAATCGTGGGTTCATGGTTATGATCCAGAAACAAAACAGTGAAAGCTTCCCTCCGAGCCATGGCCGTAAAAAGCATGTCAAAATCGGAGCAATGTCATGTCAATATGATTATTTTTTTTCGATTATCAAGGTGTTGGTACACCACGAATATGCTCCTAGAGGTCAGATAATCAATAAAGAATATTACGTTGAAGTTCTGAAAAGATTGCATGATGCGGTTAGAAGAAAATGAACATGTTTTTGGTCAGGTGGTGACTGGATTCTTCACCACAACATAGGCCGTGACTTTTGGCTGTTCCCAAGATTAAAAATGCCACTTGGCACCGTTTCAATGACACAGACGGTTGAAACTAATAGCATTAACGGCCATTCCGAAAATTAAGTTGCAGGTCTGCTTCGGAAAATGGAAACACTAAAGGTAGCACGTGATTCAATCAATTAGGGACTACTTTGGAGGTTGCGACTAGCCGGATAACAAAAGAAAACATCAGTGCGAAGATATGAAGGCAGGTCGGTTACTTTTGGGGCAGACCTCGTATGTCATTTTTCTGTTAATTTTTTAGTGCGATGTTTTAAAGCTTATCAAAATAAATTTTTTTTATCCTGAATGTATCAGTTCATCAACTAGTTGATAAATAAAGAAATCGAATTTCTATCACATTTATTCATGCCACAAAGAAATATTTTGTCTTCAATTGCAGAGTTTTACAGAAAAAAAAAACTGTTAACTCAAACTAGAGATTCTCTATCTCTGGGCTTCCGATTAACAAAAGTTTTGGGAGACGCAGAGTATTTCATGATAATCAAAATACCATTAGTTTTTTATGGCGTACCGGAATATTACTTTTAAATAAATAAAGAAAATCTAAATCTTCTTCTCCAAAACTCAAAACAAATTTGCAAACAAGCCTCAGAACAAAACAGTTAAATTATAAAAAAACATATTATGTCTAAGTCTGTAAACATATTAATACTATATACATTCAGAAAAATAAATAAAATTGTGTATTAAATTGATGTAAATATCTTAAAAATGTTTATATAAATTTACATACACAATTGTCAATTAAAAAAAATAGCCATAATGCAAGTGTCAGAAAACCGGTAAGTACAGGCAAATGACAGACTATTTCACTTCTGCTGTAAATTATATTTATGACAATTACATTTGTGTTCATTGAGGATTTATAAAAAAAAAGTAAGTAAATATTTTGTTAGTCTTGTAATTGATGAATACAAATAAAATTACTAACATAACAATCATAAATTGTTAAAAAATAATCAAGATACTTGTTTTGACAAGTATTATTATTATGAAATTGATTCACATTTAGTTAATCACAATTATTTATTGATTTTTAAGTTTTTTGGTATTACAATTATTTATATGAAACTATACAAACATATTAGATTGTAGATTATAGTCAGTGCAATAAGGAAACATCCTGTCAGTCACCGATACTGTGGCCATAAACCAGGATGCAGTTTCAGAAAATTATTTCACTAGGTTATAGTTTTACACGATTAAAAAGATTTTTAGCTTCCATAGTTATTCCTTCACTAAATTTGAAAATATATCATTCTATGCATGACACGATTTTCACTTGGTGGAAGGTAGCATCAAGGTTACTGGTAATAAAAACTAAGAAAATTTGTAAAAGTTACCAAACCTGGCATTTTTCAAGGGCCAAACCAATATTTTTTTGCTACCAGCTAGTATTATAGTGTCAGTTCATGCCATAGTTAGAAAAGCTAGCGATAAGTACACTATGATTATCTATGTTTAAATACAAGATAATATGGAATATCGAATATCGACCTATAGATTATTTTGTATTATTTTTCTATTTTGCCAAGCTTATATGGCATTATGTTTGCTTTTGAAACAAATGTGAATTTAAATGGGGATAAAAAAATTTAAAACTTGATTTTCATTTTCACTTCTATCACTTATTTATTGTAAAAACTATATTTAGATTTAGTGATATTTGGTCGCCTAGCTAATGCTATCAGTACTTTATCCATTTACGCAAAAATAAACTACTTGTAACTCATTTACTCAGGCACAGTAACATTATAATGCTACGAAGTGTGACTTAAAATAAAAATGTGACATGACAACAAAACTTTTATTAAAAAAAAGTTATTACATAACTCTATTTAAACTTTACTCCAAAATTTTTAATATTCTCTATGCACAACTCTAATGATTTTGTCCTATGCAGTTACCGAGATAAAAATTCACCATTCAATAACAGATTTCAATACAATTTTGCGCATATGTAATATATATCATATTTAAAAGATATAAGTGGACGCAAATAAGCAATAACATGTCAATAGATTGATAATTGGTTTAAAAATATTTTTTAGTAACATTTAAACTGATTTAACATTAATTCTTCGAAAATTAAAACTTTTATAATTGTGTTATTGCGCTATGAACGTATAATAATTTTGGTATAATATACTAAGTTCCTTGACTTACACTCTTAAAATACTAAGCGCCATCTGTTATTTTTCTATAAGAAGTCAAGTCTCATAACACATTATTGCAAAATTTACGTCACTAAGTACTTTGGTTTAAATAATTGAGTGCCGGTTGAAAAGAAAATCAATTTAAGAGCTAAAATATCATTTTTACTTAAATTTTCGAGTGTACTTTTTTGATATAATAATAAAATTAACAAAAAACATTGTTTCTTATACAAGGAAAGTGTTTTATTCACTATTATCAGTCACTTCTAATTTGAGAGGTTATAAATTACCAATGTCTAGGGTCCTAAAATATCGAATATGCAGTTGCTGTATATAAAAATAATAGTATATTACGTACCGGAGATAGGTTTATCAATTAGAAAGTATAAAAACACTAAATTAGTAACAAATTTAAGTAAAAACATGAAATTTTAGTGAATGTCACTTGAATTACTATATACACGAGTTTGTCAAATAGTTATGTTACTTAACACACTATTGTCAAAATATTTAGAACAGGATTAAATTCTTATTTTTGTGTCACGATCTGAAATAGTATAACCTTAAATAAATTTGCACCAGAGCAAGAAGAAATAATAGTAGATAGCACAGACATTAATCATGAATTTAATCATGAATTATAACAAGGAAATTAATCATGAATTATAAATATTCCAGACATTAATCATGAATTAGGACAAGGAAGAATTTACAAAACACAGATTTAAAAGAGATTGAAGAAGATAAAAATATTTCAAACACCAAAGAAAATTATATAACTATAGATAAGTGTATCAGAGGAAGAAGAAACAATACTAGTTACCAGAATTTATGACAAGCAATGATTTTGAAGAGATAGACTTTATTCAAATTGAAGAATATTTACAATCTTCAATAGATGAAGAATCTGATAACACGCGAAAGAGACCATGCAAAGGACGTAAAAATAAGACTGCAGACCAAAACCTGCGACCATTTGAAAGAAAAGAACTAATAATAACGAAGATTATATTAGTGCAAAGGGAAAAACAGTTGAATCGAAGATATTTACAGGAAATTATTTTCATTGTCCAAAAAAATGTACAGAAGAGCTAAGTATGGACGAACATAAGGCTGAATTTGATAAGTTTTGGAAAGCAGAATCTTATGATGCACGCTTTACCTTATTACTGGATTACGTTAAAGTATGTAACAAGAAAAGGTCTTATTCAGTTAATTCAAGAAGAACATTCACAAAAAAATAATACGTAAAGAAGATAAAGATATGTAAAAAAACATTGTTAAACACATTATGTATTAGCCAAGCAAGAATTTATAAGTGCTCTTATGAAAAACCATAACAATGAATCTATAAATGATAAAAGAGGAGTCAATTTGGTAGGTAAAAATAATATTAGTTCAAGCCAACTTAAAGAAATGCAAAACTTCATTGGTTATTCGCCGAGATATAATCATTACTGCAGAAATAGCAGTACTTCTATATATTTAGGTCCACATTTAAATCTTCCCATTTTATATAACAAATTTAAAGAAAACAGCAATAATGCAGTAAGTTTTTCTAGATTTAGACAGTATTTTATGAAAGATTTCAATCTTAAATTTTAAAAACCTAAAAAAGATACTTGCTTAACTTTAGCTAAATCAGATGTGTTGACAGAAACAGTTGTGTATTATAAAAGGCAACTTAATCTGTATATTTTGGGGATTTACTGCGGGAGCACTTGTAAAGGTTATTTCTATGTATGGTTGGAGCACGAAGCACATGCTCCAACCATATATTATGGAGGACAGAATCGCAGTATTAAAATGGCCCCGATTCTTCTATACATCCTTCAAAACCACCTGACCTTGGAAAAAATAACTCTCCAGTTCCTGCAACCTGCCCACACTTTCTTGTCTAATGATTCCGAATATGGGGATGTCGAATGTGCATTAAAAACACGACCTCAGCTGTACACTGCAGGTGACTTTATTGAAGTCATGCAAAATTGCCGCAGAAAGAATAAGTTTCAATTCACTAAATTTACAAAAAATGATTTCCTTTCCATTGAATCCATTCTAAATCAAATTACAAATAGGAAAAGTGATACACAAAAAAACAAAATTTCTTGGTTAGACGCTTTTAAACTACAATTAGTGAAAAATGTGCCCACAAAGTTTTGATTTCATGTAAAGCATTTACATGAAATCAAAACTTGCAGGTGAAGCCAAAGCTGTCGACATAGGCAAAGGAAGAAAAACACAAATCGATTTTAAAAATGCTTTACCTTTGCAGTTGGGTGCACCCCGAAGGGCGTGAACTCAATACTGAAAAAATCTTATACCAAGTTCATTAACTTTCAAAAACATTAGTCGTTTAAGTTCAAACTATGAATAAAAATTTTATAAGAGTTTCATAGAAATCGTTAAAGGTCCAAAATTCATATTTGTATTGATTTTTATGTGATTTTGAACGTTGATTGACTTTTTTATTATTGATGTGTTATTAGTTCAAGCTATGAATAAAAATTTTATAAGACTTTCATAGAAATTGTTAGAGGTCTAAATCTCATATTTGTATGACTTTGGTGGAGGTCTAAACCTCATATTTGTTTGACATATGTTGATTGACTTTTTTATTATTATTGTGTTATTAGTTTAAGCCATGAATAAAAATGTTATGAGCTTCATAGAAATTGTTAGAGGTATAAACCTCATATTTGTATTGATTTTGAATGTTGATTGAATAGTCTTTCTTTGTCCAACACTTTTTCCCGGACACCGTGTATAATTACTTTGACATTTATAAGAAACAGAACAGTGAAAATAAACGCTTAAAAATTATTTCTGCACACGAAAAATTGAATACATTGGTATCATTTTAATTTTTAAATATCATGGAACATGTTCCATTTAACATGCGACATTCGCATGTTAATTATTTCATGGTATTTTAGTTCAGACTACCATTTCATAGCCCGCGCAGCACGTCACAGCAAATATAGTCAGGTCTGGTAAATTTTAAAATCATAATTACAGTTATGTCATAACTACATAACTGTCATAATTCAAATTTAGGCCAATTTCTAGTAAGAAATTTTTGTTTATATATTCCTGACATTACATAGATGAAGAAACAGGCAAATACTTGTTCTACAAAATTCTCAGTATATCCTATACTTATACTGAACAACATCGTTATAGTTAGTCGGTGATAAAAATTTTAATTTAGTATGTAATCTTAAATAGTACAAAACGAAGTCTCTTTTCGCATCTACTGTTATTCACTTACTTCTAAAATAACACAATGGATTTTTATGCGCTTTTCACCATCATTCAGATAATTTCTTCTGGAAGGTTTAAGTGTATAATACATTCATATTAAATTTAAAAATAAAGAAATTTTTATGTTTTACAATAAAATTGTAAAAAGATGCTTTTAGGGCTCTAACATTGCTTAAGGCTGATTAAATCATAAGAGATATATCAAATTAATGTACAGAATCGTATGTCTTATAAAGGTCTACAGAACAGTCCATGATAGAACTATTATCTTTCAAAATTTGATCAAAATAATGAGAGTTATTTGCGAAGTCATTTTGACTGATGTGGTATTAATCATTATCAAATTAGATTTATTGGTTACGTTAGGCATTTAATTTAGGTCATAGTTGTCCTTACACCACATAATTTAAATTAATATTTTAGAAGATATATTATCACAGGTTAAAAAATTGCATTGCAGCATAGCAAACACCTTGCACCTATAGCACTGATCGATTTGTAGCGAGTGCATGTATATCGCAGCTCTTCAGATTTCAAAATATTTTATCTATCAAACCGTGCTTTTTAGGCGTGATATTAATTATTAGGTATCTTAATTACTTTTGTTGATTTATCTGTCATACCTACCTAATATATGATTGAACGTAGGTAGACAGGAAGAATGCAGGTGCTTTTTATTTATCTTTAAGGTTCTTGGTTAATTTTTGTATTTTCAGCACATCCCGGTGTATTTTTTTATTAATAATTTTATCCACAATTAAACGAAACTACGTGATGTAGTATTATTATTTTCTTTAAGTTCTTACTACAACCTAAGTTTCGTTGTATTACAACATCTTCAGGTGGGCTCTTAGCAAAGATTCATCAGGGTTTTCAAGTAAAACAGTGTTATTTGTTTGTTTAGAATTGAACGCAAGTTATTTTTTTTGTGATTTGTCATTTGTAAATATTGCAAATGTGTCTTTTTGTATTATTTGTGGTTTATTTTTTGTTCTTCTTGGTTATCTACATGTAAAGTTGTGTATTTCAAATATTTCCTGGAAAAATCGGAGTTTGAATTTAATAAAATAATATGTTTGGTACAGAACGATGAAAACAAAGAAGAGAAATCTGGCAAATAGTAGAAAAAGTACTTCTTTGAGATGAGGATAATGATCTTTTGGAAGTGAAGTTTGCCTTAGTCTTGACTGGATAGTACAGATCACAAAGAGCCAGAGAATCACCTGTACAAAGAAACAATGAATCACTCACTGATTGAAATAGACAAAGTACCCGCAGATCTAAAAGGGTTTCTAATTTGTGGTCAGAAAAAGTGAATTCTGCCATTAATTACAGTGGATTTCATTTATTACGACCTTGGCTATAGCATCCATTTTTCTATAGCGACGTTAAATCTAAGTCCCTTGAATTTAAAGCATACTTTATACTACAGTGCATGTGCCTATAGCGACTTCAGATGTAAGGCTGAGTTCAGGTGAAGAAAATATTTTTAATGAGTCATTTGTATCCAATTCCTAGAAATCCCATGCAGACATTAAGACTGAACTTGGCTGCGAAAGACACAAAGAGCTTTCTTATCTTTTGTTTACATTCACACAGATGGTCAGCAGCTGTGGTGACCTTCACCTTTTGTTTATAGATATTAGCTAGGTAGGTAAGCGTGTACGTTTCAGAATTAAAATTAATCAGTTACAAAGTGATATTCTGAGTAATTATTCAGTTACAAAGTGATATTCTGAGTGAGTAACTGTGTTTAGTAAACTTTCGAAAATACCCTCCTAGTGTGGTTTAAAGTCTAAAGAAGCCACAGAGGACCTTTGAGCGGTTGTCTGCTGCAAGAAAAGGCTAATCATTTTGCCAGACTGTTTGAAAAAATGGATATTGTGATATTCTGAGAGCTGGATATACCGATTTCGTCAACGACACGATATTGCAGTAGGCAAAGTTTGTGGTGAAGCCGCTAGTGTATCGCAAAGTAACTGTGACAACTGGCTAAAAACAGTTTTCCCAAAAATTCCTGAAAAAACCTTGAAAATTATCAAAAGATGAGAGAAAGAATCACCGTGCTTGTTGCATCAAGTATGGCAGGGGAAAAAGAAAACTATTGATCATAGGCAAGGCAAAAAAAACTCCGATGTTTCAAAAATGTTCAGTTGATTACGAAGCAAATAAAAAGGCCTGAATGACTTCAGAGATTTTTGAAAAAGCTGTATGCAAATGGGACTCCCAGTTAAGAAGTAACAAAAAAAAGATCATTTTATTTATTGACAATTGCCCAGCTCATCATAAAATTGAGAATCTGACTAACATAAAAGTGGCATTTTTACCACCAAACACTACATCAGGGATTCAACCGATTGATCAAGGGATAATTAAAACCCTCAAAAGTCATTATTAGAAGATTTTAGTACAGAAAATGATGGAGAACATTGAAAAAATGGCAGGTCCATTTTCCGTTAATCTTTTAGATGCCATTGAAATGGTAACTACGGCATGGGCTTGTGTGTCTCCGGATACGATTAAAAAGTGTTTTCTACAAGCTGGGATCTATAAATCTTCGGATATCACAACAATTGATGACGACTCCAATGATGAATTAGACATACCAATAGCACAGTTGACAACAACATCATCAAGCAAAACAAATATTGTGGATTGGGAAACATATGTTGATATTGACAGTCTTGTCTTCACTATCGGACAACTTATCACTGCTAGCAGTATGTCCGATAGTGAAATTATTGAAACAGTTGTTCCATCACATACAACGTTTGGTGAGGAATATGAGGAGGAAGAAGATTACAAGGAAGATGAGATTCCTACAACTAAAGATGTGTTTATATGTTGTACCTAACCTCAAAAGATATTGTTTATTTGATGATAGAAAGGATATTATAGACATTGAACAAGTAATGGACATAGAATATACACCCTACAGCGTACACTAGCCCAAAAAAATAACTCAAAGTAATATTACACAATATTTTAAATGTGCCAATGATTAACTACATGTGCAAATACTTTCAACAATAAATGAGTATAAATAAACTGTATACATATGTGTCTGTATCTCTTTAGCTTTGCCTGTTACGACTTCCGGATATAACGACGAAATTACGTGGTCCCTTCAATGTCGTTATATCCGAAATTCGCAGTACATGCATAGCCATGAATACAAGACCCTGTCGATTCAATTGGTAACAATGTCTATTGTCTGTGAACATTGATCTGCTCGGAAATGGAAGGATAAATAAAAAGGTATATGGTGCTTACAGAAAAAAATTAAATTAGAGGAAATCCTTCCTCCGCCCGAACCATTAAACTCCCTTCTTTCAAGCTATCATTCTAAGTCTGCCCAATTCATGTTCAATAATACGCCTATATAATAACGCGTTTCAAATGACCTCATTTAAGAAAAAAACAGACCGTTGAGCGGCATTTTATGCCTACGTTCAAAATTCAGGGGCAAGTATACCACTCATCATAAATTTCTGCAAATTTATTTTATCTCTATATATCTAATCCAGTATAGCATAGCTATTATGGATTGTGTTTTGGTAAAATGTTTACCAGATATGTTACATTCCAACTACATACAGTCTTTTAGAACTGCTATTGAGAGTGTTTCACCAGGCACACCCAAATTCAACACCATAATTCATGCAAATAAAGTACCCGCTGGTGAACACAGTAGCGGTTATAATGCCTCATCCATGAGTGAAGTAGCAGTTATGATAGCAATAATTTGATAAAAGGGATATTGTACTGCACAGCCATGAAGAAAACTTGCAAAAGAATTCAGAGTTACACAGATTTTATGACAGTTTACAGTATCCATTGATGTTATGTCGGGGAAAGATAGGATATGGCATCATGTATCTCAAGGTTGATGAACAATTTCATGCATGAACTACTATTGGTACCATATAATAACAAGAAATAAAAACCCTCTTACTCAGGTATGGAATGTTAACTAACCAATACTTAGTCCAAAAAAATTAGAAGCAGAAAATTATGTTCGTGTTCAGGATACCTTACAATTAAATGTACACGGCAGCGAAATTGGGTAATTGATTATAATTCCTTCATCGTTCACTGGTGGATCTCGATATTTACATGAAAAATCTAACGACTTATGTCAGACATCATATATACCTGATCTCTTTATAACTGCAACATGTAATCTGAACCGGAGAAAAATCAAGGAAAATACCTATGCCAATTTAACTCCATAAGAGATATGAATAAAATATTCCATTTAAAAGTTCAGAAACTCCTGTTTTTCATAAACAAGGTGCATATATTTGGTCCACCACAATGTCACATATATATTATTGAATGACATAAAAGTGGTTTACCACATGTCCATCTGTTGGTTTGGTTAGTGATTAAAATTAGATCAGATCAAGTTGATAACGTCATTTTAGCACAATCACCGAACAAAAGAGATCCAACCTTTTATGTAATTGTAAAAAAGCACATGGTCTATGTCCCATGTGGGGTCTTAAATTCTAATTCTGCATGTATGCGGGAGGGCAGATGCACTAAAAAAGTTCCAAAATTATAAAGAATAAAACATCTACTGAAAATAATGTATATCCTAAATATCATCGACGGTTGTCTGATGAAGATTGACAAACTGCTTTTTGACAGTCTGTGGGTGGCTCCATACACTTCATTACTTCAGAAAGTTTTCATCACATCAATATTGAGCTGTGTGTGAAATAGATAAATAAATAAAATAAAAAAATATATACAATAAAAAAAATTAATAGATAAATATGTATAAAAAAAATGAATAAATAAAACGGGAGATATGTATAATTAGTGGTATAACATTGCATAAATACTTTACTGAGAATAATATTCATTTAATTTTATTGCATACACCGGAACATTTGCATTATATAACCTCGTAGAATAATATCAATTTAATTTATTACCCTCATTAAAATTTTTGTATATTGTATAACTTCTGAAAGTATAATAAATATTACAATAACCCCACTAACGTAAGCAGTGGGAAAACTCGCACAAACTTGGCTTCCGCTATTGTTTTGTGAGAAATATATAAATGCTGTTGTGAGTTCCTGAAAGTTAATCTTTGTTAATAGCCCACCTGAAGATATTGTAATGCAACGAAACCTAGGTTGTGGTAAAGAAATTAAAGAAAGTAGAAATAATACTACATCACATAGTTTAATTTAATTGTGATTAAATTTATAAATACTTTTCAATTTGTATAATTATTATTTTTATTATTTTCAGAAGATGTCAAACACAAAGAATTTACATGTATTTCATCAATATTTATTTGTTTTCTTATATCTAAAATAGTTTGTCATAACAAGGCACATATTGAACATGAAAATTCATATCTAACATGAAAACAACAAAAAAAATACTCTCAACATAAAATACAAAAATTCTGACAATGGTCCTATATGTGTAAAATTATTGACAATTCTTGCATAAGGGCTTGGAATACTGTAAGCATATTGCCTATTTCAACTTACACAAATGTAGTTAGACTCCCTCTTTAGTTTTGGTGGATAGTCTGCATGTCTTTCACTTTGATGAATAAATTTCTTGAGTAGAAGATTTTGGGGACATATCTGCTCCTAAAACTCGCATCAGTGTCATTTTCACTTCTTTTGCATACTTGAATTTATAGCATGTCTTTGCTTGTATGGAACAACCAAAAATCGTGCTAATTTCTTTAGAAAATCTCTTTCTAATTCTTTGATCTCGTTCTGATTATGTAGTATATGACCATTGACTCTACACAAGTCAAGAAGTCTGTAAAAATCACCAGAGGCCACCTTCTTGTTCGTCGACTACATTGAACATTTCTTATCTGTTTCGTTCACTCCTCCTTTGCTGTATATTATTGGAATATTGAATTACTTCAGGTTTTTTGGTGTGCTCGTTAGCGGTGTTACTGTGATGTATTGAAGATATAAGATTAGAGCTTATGAGCACAGAGTTTTGTTTTTCGTGAAACCAAATAAAGTAAAACCAAATTCAGAGACTTTTGTGCTTGGAACTCTATTGGAATCTCTCTTTAATTTTTTTCATAATCCTGACATACGTCAGTTTTCTCTTAACCAGTTCATCTATAAACTTGGTAAACAAAAACCAGTTGTCTGCAGTTACACATTGAGATTAGTTCCTTGAATCAGCTTCATCAAACGAAGAAGTGTCGACGAGAAACTCTTTCTCATTTGCTGAAAATCTAATCCTATCATAATAAACATGTCCATTGTATAAATAAAAGGTCTTGGTGTCACACAAGGCACCCAATTAGTCCATATTTTCTTGGTTTCTTTGGCATGTATGAAGCTTCACCAACTATCATTTTCTGCCACGAAGCTTCACCAACATCTTATTAAGAATGACGCATTTGCCAACTTAATATAATTATTGAGATTCATAACAAACTTCTCAAAAACAGAAAAAATTGCTGCCAGCTTACCAAAGCAATACAACTTAGCAATACCAAAAATTTGGTCTCGGACATGCAGCACCTGAATATATCACAACTTGTGTTTTTATGATTTGCTTTCAAGACAGCAGAGTAGTATAATAATCCCAAAAAACATTCAGCTCCATCAATCTTTTAATTCAGGTCCATCTTGCCGCTTGAACTTTGCTATAAAGTCGACAATTTTCACACTAGTCCATGTGAAAATGATCTGCCGCATTTCATTATTAAAAAGTTAATTCCAAATACTAATGGGACTCCTGTCGTCATCAGTCAAGCGTGAAATAGATTTGATGATAACTATATTATGCTGAGCTGTTCTGACCCTGCTAAAAGAGGGATTATTACTCCCACTTGTAGCAATTTTTACCATAGTAATATTTAGCATGTTATTTTCGGAGTTCTGACATGGGAACATCATCATCTGAACTGTCATTGTCTGGACTGTAACTCCTTATAACATTTTATTATATGCTATCAGTGCTAGGTTTTTTTCATCCCCTTCTTGGTTACTCTCAAGATTTTGTATCTTTCTCGCTATCAGGCTGGTATGACCCTAAAAGTATTTTATTCAATTTATTTTCAAAGGATGGATGGTCAACTCGAAATATTTTATTGGCATGCTGTTGTAATAGTGATCTTGATGCTCGTTTTCGATGTAGAAGTACTTGGTTTACTATTTTTTGATATTCTGAACCAAAATAACTTAAAACAAAGAAAATCTCCATCAGAGATTTTTTATGGGAAATGTGAATGTGCAGAATCTCACTGACCGCTGTAAAAATTGAAGGAAAATAACTTACCTGATATACAGCAGACTACACAACCTCCTGTCGCCACTGTCGTTTCGCCACTAAATTCGAAGGTACCGAGTGCCTCAGAAGCTGGAAGTGCGGGGAAATTGGTAAACACGAAAATCGCAAACCATGAGCGGACTGCAGATTTTAGACTGCGAATGCCAAGTTTTATAACAAATTCGGATATAACCAATGTTAAATACACACGAGAAATGTCCTATGATCAATCAAGACTTACAAGTTGTTGCTCGAAGTGAACATCACATGAACACTGACCAAAAAGGTGGATACATGGATTAACCGTTTTAGTGCCATGGTTTTTTACTCATATACTTAAAAATGCCAAAGAAATCTTTTATTTTTGATGTCATTTACTCTCGTCTGGAAAAAAAAACTATATCTCTTCCAAAAATTATATAATTTTAATAATTTTTTTGGTGTTTTCTAAATAAAAACTTGTACAAGGATGATAAATACAAAAACAATGATGGAAATCAAGGTCATATCATATTTTCGCAGTCCAGTACATCCTCTGTATCAGCAAAATAATTGTTATCGTCACTATTATCACTATCACTCAAAATTTGCATTACGCCAAATTGTGAGCGCACCACAATGTCACTCCCATTATCACTTTCTTCCCACAACTTGAAAAATTAACATTTTCACTCCAATTATTTTCATATTCCGACATTATAGGTTACAAATTTTCTTTTCCTGTATTCTTTTTATATTGTAATTACTAATAAAACAGATTTTGTTTAAAGTATCAAACTTTCACGTGTGACTTCTAAACAAAATCTGTTTGTGTTGTCTCATGAGAAAAAAGCTGTGAACATTGCTTACAGAGAAAATTCTTTAGTATGTATTCGTAGGCATACCTGTGCGAAGCTGGGATGAGTCATTAGTTTCCAATTAATATTGCAGTTGTCGTTTGTTCATCACTTTTCCATACCTTAGATTGATTTTGATGAAATTACGAAAGGAAATATACCATTACACAAATACTAGAATTTAGAGATAAAATTTATAGATCTTTTCATTAATTATATCTAAATTGTTCATCATACAAGTAAAATATACATTTGTATATTAGGTTTATTAGGTGTTTGAAAAAAAATCAACTGACTTGTCCTCCAATTCTCTACTTGATATCTAGACTTGGGTGATTATGATGGTTCCAATTAACTTGTGATTGGCCCAAAGGACCGATATAGAATTCGAATGAAACCCATGCTATCGGTCAGAGGGGCCAATATTATTCACTAAACTGACCTTTGTGTTGAGCTGAACTTTATTCGCTAATTCACGAAAATTACACCATTTTTTTCAGAATTTTATACCAAATTTAGCAAATTAAGTTATAAAATTAATACAATTAATTTCTCTGAAACGATTTTTTTCCATGCGCAGCCAATAATATATTGTCTCAATCCATCACATTTTTTTCAAACTATATATGAATTAGGAGGAATAGAGGGGGAAAATGCTGCTAGGCCTCGGTGGTGCATAGTTATGCTAGTAGGTATGTACCTAGAAAAAGCTGAGTTAGAGCCGGTAGCGTACGCCTAAGTGTGCAAGATTAGGCTATCAGACGCGCATCATAAAGTCCTATCTTACACGTCCTCGCCACTGTCAAACTGCCGCCGCAGTCTGGTTCTGGACTCACTTATATGAGTTGTCCCATTCCCCGGGCAATGCCCTGGTCAACAACGAGTCTTGCACAACACATCTACCTCGTGACCTTGATAGCAAACTAAGAAGGGCGAAGGCGAGTCATCGGCTCCTTAAAACCGATAAATCTAGCTAAGGGAGACAACCCTGACAAAAAAACCAGTGTGCAGCCCGAAAGGGTTGCCCCAGCACCGTAAACCTGTGGTCATGTTTTGCAGGAACGGGAGTCTGAGCTTCGCCACTTGGACTACGAGGAAGGTAACCTCTTCAAAAATCCCCTAATCCTACGGTGCGGGGTGCGCCAAAAGGATGTGTGACTGGCAGGTGGCCAGCCGCTAACGACCAACCTTGACAGCCTAGGCGAACTGACGTTGTATAACTGCCTTCTCCGTGGGAATGGGCGTCACCCCAGGAGCGACAGCTTTTATCGACCCCACTCGTGGTGGTACCAATATGAATGATCTAAATACAAATACCAATACCACTATGGGAGTAGGCAACCAGGCTCCTGTGTTAGTGAATGCTACTGGCAGCAATAAAAAATATATTCAGCAGGCATTTCATCCTAGCCTCTTCATTGGCAGACCAAGATCTGCTTCAGTGAGTGATCTAACCAATCTCCACTCTGGAATGAACACTGAAAATGAAACTCCCTCTCAGGAAAACCCATCTGCTCCACCATCGTGGCAAAGGGTCCCGAAATCAAAAAATCCCACAAAAAAAAGGAAAGCCGCTAGCAGCCCATCAGCAGAGGCTACTAAAACTACCAACAGATTCAGTGGTTTAGCTGTTGATTTGACAGAAGATGAACCGGGTTCCTTACCAACGAAACTCAATAAACCTCCTCCAATTATTCTCTATGGAGTAGAAGATATTAATAAGCTCACGACAATACTGGAAACTGCTGCGGATAGAGGTCAATTTACATACAGAATAGTGACTAGAAATCAGCTGAGAATAACTAGCAAAGATATAGAGGTTTACAAAAAACTCATTGCTCTGGTAAGGGAAAATGGACTAATTGGTCACACCTTTAACAGGAAAGATGATAGATGCTATAGGCTCGTCATCAGGAAACTTCACCCGTCAACACCAATAACCGCCATAAAAGAAGAAATAAAAGTAACTGGTAACCAAACCACAGGCGAAATTATTAACGCTAAATATGGTCCTGATAAAATCTCTACTTCAACCTTCTTTGTCAACCTAATCTCCGGACCTAATAACATTGCGGCCAAGAGCCTTAAGTATATATACCACCAATCCATCGTAATGGAAGATCCAAAGAAGAAAAAATCTGTAGTGCAATGCCAGAGATGCCAGCAATATGGACACACCAAAAACTATTGCCTGCGCCCATACAGATGTGTGAAATGTGGACAGTCGCACAAAACATCGGAGTGTACTAAACGCGATCGTAATACCCCAGCCCAGTGTGCCCTTTGTAACGGTCCCCCCCCCCTGCTAATTATAAGGGATGTGAGGTAAACAAAGAAATACTACTTAGATGTACTCGGAAGATCGTGCCTAAAAGTAACTTTATGGACAGAAAAGCTCAAACACCAAACAACTTGAATATCAACAACATTGAACCTGGAGACGACAAAAATACCACTAAAAAGTCATATGCTAAAGTACTACAAACGACAAATGCGTGCTATCCATCAGTAGCACGCAATTCACACACAACACAAAAGAGTCACTCTCTTTAGAAGAAATACTCTTAAAACAAACTGAGAAGTTTGATATCATACTCCAACAAATGGGCACTCTAATGAGTCTCATAGTCAAACTTGTAGATAAACTATCAAAATAGGTACAACTCTACATATAGCTGCTTGGAACATAAATGGTTTAGCTCCAAACAAAAATGAGGCAGAGATTCTAATGACGGAAAACAAGCTTGATGTATTGCTAATTTCAGAAGCACACTGTACACCTGCATCATGTATTAAGTTCGCAAACCACAATTGTTACCATACTTCCCACCCCGATGGAACTAGCCATGCTGGAACTGCAGTAATAGTAAAAAAATCTATTAAACATCATCTACTTCCTAGCTACAGACATGATTACCTCCAGGCAACCACAATACCGGTCGAAGATAAACATGGGTACTTGATTGTCTCGTCAATATACTGTCCACCAAAACACAAAGTAAGCGAAGCAATGTTCTCTCATTTTTTCAGTACGCTTGGTGTGTTTTGTAGTGGGCGGCGACTGAAACGCTAAACACACGTGCTGGGCCTCAAGACTAACAACAACTCGAGGCCGGCAACTCAAATCAAGTATTACCAGTAATAACTTGACTACTGCCACAACAGCCAAGCCAACATACTGGCCGAGTGACCCGAATAAAATTCTTGACCTACTGGATTTTTTTGTGGCTAAAGGACTTTCAAAATACAACATCAAGGCAGAATCATGCTATGACAGCTCCTCAGACCACACACCTGTCATGATAACCATAAGCACGAAGTTAATAGAAGTCACAAGGCCAGAAACATTGTACAACAAAAAAACTGACTGAATCATTTAGGGACTACGTTGAAGAACATCTACAGCTAAAAGTAGCTCTAAAAACAACAGAGGAAGTGGAAAACGCTACAACACTGATACAAGAAGCATGTTGGATTAATACTCCTCCACTCGACCCCCAGGTTATACCAACGAACTATCCCATACAAATAAAAAGCGCAGTCCTACATAAGAGACGTCTTCGTAGAATCTGGCATCAAAGCAGACTAACAGAAGACAAGAAGAATTTAAATAGTGCTTGTAAAACTCTAAAGGAAATGCTACAGGCTTGGCGTGATGATACTCTGCAGACACAGCTTGAATCATTGACTGCTTCTGAGGACACTAATTACTCACTATGGAAATTCACTAAGAACTACGATAGACCTCAGATAGATAAACCACCCCTAACTATGAACTCGAAATGGGTCAGAACACCCCAAGAAAAGGCAGACGCTTTTGCCGAACACCTGTCAAGAATTTTCTGTCCTAACGACAACAACGACCAACAATTTGAAGACCATATCGACCAAAATTTAAGTCAAGCTCATCAGATGTCACTACCACCTGCTCCCATAACATTTTCAGAGGTCTGTAGGGTCATCAAAAACCTTAAAGACAAAAAATCGCCTGGCTTTGACTTAATTACGAAGGAGATATTGAAGCAGCTTCCAAAAAAGGCAGTGATATTTCTTACGACGTTATTCAATGGTATCCTTAGAGTGCAACACATCCCACAACAATGGAAAATGTCACAAATTCTGATGATTCATAAACCAGGAAAACCACCCAACAATGTTACCTCATATAGGCCAATTAGCCTATTACCTATTTTGTCGAAAGTCTTCGAGAAACTTCTCCTAAACAGAATACTTCCCATACTTGAAAAAGAACAAATAATTCCTAACCACCAGTTTGGATTCAGATCACATCATTCCACTACGGAGCAAGTTCATAGTGTTACTGAGAAAATAAGGAAATCCCTGGAAAACAAAGAGTATTGTTTCTCAGTTGTTCTCGACATCCAACAAGCCTTCGATCGAGTGTGGCATAAGGGATTACTATTTAAAATAAAAAGATACTTGTCACACAGCCTCTATCCACTACTACACTCCTACCTGACAAAACGCTGGTACCAAGTGAAAGAGGCTGAAGCCACTTCCGAGTTCTATGAAGTTAAAGCGGGCGTTCCCCAAGGATCAGTCTTGGGACCTTTATTGTATACCTTGTATACGTGTGACCTACTGAGCACAGAGGGCACAATAACTACGACATTTGCTGATGACACGGCGATTCTGGCAAGCAGTAAGAATGCTAATGAAGCCTCAGAAATGTTGCAAACTGGCCTTGACAAAATAACAAATTGGCTCCACAAATGGCGCAAACACCTTGGCCTATACCTTGGACAGCGTAAAATACCTTGGCCTACACCTTGACCGACGTTTAACCTGGCGCCAACACATAAAAACAAAAAGAGATGAGCTTAAGATAAGATACAACAACCTTTTATGGCTCCTAGGAAGGAATAATAAACTACCTCTAAACAACAAGCTACTCATCTACAAAGCCATCTTAAAACCAGTTTGGCTACATGGCGTTCAGTTATGGGGAAGTGCCAGTAACTCAAATATTGCCATACTGCAACGAATGCAAAATATGATACTGCGCTCAATCTCGAATGTCCCATGGTACATAACTAACATGGAAATACATGAACAGTTGGGTATGAACACTGTGAAATCAGAGTTTACACAAATGACAGAAAGATACAGAGAGAGGCTGGAACGCCACCCAAACAAACTCGCAACTACTCATAGTTATCAGAAGCGCCTCAAAAGAAAAGATGTCCTAATCTCCTGATTACGAGTAGATGCTCTCTTTGGAGGGCACACTCTACCTGACCTATCGCCCACAAAACATCCGCTAAAAGCAAATGCTGATTGAAGATTATAATAAAGAAAAAAAAAAATATAGATATATATATGAATTTGGATTTATATTTAAGAGTATTTATATGTGATTTGGATTTATATAACTAATAACATTTCTTTAGAGTGTGTCACAGATACAATCGAGCAATTCATTATGCGGGGATACTTGCTCTTTATAAACCGTCCTTCCAAAAATTAAAATGTAATAATGGTACAACAGATAAAGAGAAAGAAGAGTGTTAGAAATGAAAATTATGTTTATAAGAAATCTATAGAGAGAATAATGTACATAATCCATCTTTCTTTTAAAAACAAATATAAATATAGAAAAGAAACTAAACATTTCTTTTCTATATTTATATTACAAAGAGAAGATGAGTTAATTTGTTTTGATATGTAAAAAGTAACAATGAAAACGATGAAACTGATTGATTACAAAAATTTGTTCACAAGAATAAATTAAACATTAAATTCAAACGTAACAATAAAAATAATTACACAAATTGATGAAATTTACTTCAGTCATCTATCAAATGTTTCTATTCTGCATTAGATTTAAATGATTATGACAAAAAAATGACTTATTTAAAATAAAAAGTTGTCAAGCACAAGTAGTGTTCCATACACATTTAGGCACTTATAAACATCTAAGCGTACATAGTATTTCTATTAAACTATTTACAGATATAAATTTTGCATAACAAATATATTTGCAGATGTAAAACTAGGATAATGGAAATAGTTTTTCCACAACCTTCCAAAAACCCTATCTTTTTCAAGTTTAGGTTGAGGTAGTTTTTGAAATAAGGGAAGCAACCAATTTTTTTCATATTTTACAGTATATTTCTGAAGATATAATACCCAAAATTAGGAAAAAAGAATTTTTGAAGCCTTTACTACTATTTCTTGAAAAAAAATTACTTTGCACCTTCCCTTTTAAATTTCCATGCAAAAGCTATTGACACATGTGTCGGTTAATATGTTTTATTACTTTATCAAATCTCATGTTTCTATACCAAGCGGATTCTGAGACAGACACACATTTATGAGCGATCTCAATTTTGTTCCGTTTTCTTTTGGAGGTACACAAACCTGAAAATGGTCCATGTTTCTGTGAATATTGTTGGAAGTATTGATCACTGGTAACCCATTCCGATTTTGCTTTGATAAAGAGGGGCCATGACCGAATTTTCTACAAATTGTTTTTTTAATACAATTATTTACAACTATGCTTTAAGTCGAATACAGAACTGTACAACATCCTTGTATAAACGCTCATAACAAACTATCATATTAACATTATCATATTAATCAATCTGTTGCTGAGTGGGCTAAATGGTAATTGCTTGTCAATAATTTCTAAACTGTAAATTTGTTTTTATGTGCTGTCTATAAGAAATGGATCAATTATCGTGCTAAGTTTTTTTTTCAATATACAGTCAAAACCGTTTATGGCGACATCATTTAGAACAACATACCGGTTATATTGACCAAAATCAAAGGTCCCGGCTGAATGCTATACGATCGCCTCATCAAAAACATTGCTTATTACGACATACCTCTTTAAGCAACTACATTTAACTAGTATTTTCGCTATAATATGTCTGTTAGAACGACCAGCTGACTTTCTACTAAGCTGTATTGTAAACAATTTGAAAGGTATCCACATCTGGCAGACATCAGAAACAAAACACGTGCATGCAGTAGAGTAGTAATAGTAATAAAAGCCCGCTTCTTCATGTCTCAGTCAGTTTGTTACTTATCTGTACACAAGACGCACCAAAACATATTGTGGAGTTATTTGTGAAATTTTTAACATGTCGCAAAGAAAAAGGAAAGAAATGAATATCGAAGAAATATCGCCTATTGTGTCAAAACTAGAAAGTGGAAATCCAAACAAAGACTTAGCAAAGGAATATGGTGTAACTGGTTTTAAAGACCTCAGAACAATATCCTCAGATAATGTGACTGATGATGATGAAGAGGACGATATTTCTTTGGCTCAATTAGCCCAAAATTTACGCCCTGTTTTATCTACTACTGAAGCAGAGGAGTTCCTTGATGTAGATAATTCTATTGCAATTTGTCCACCAGCTACGGAGGATGATATTGTACGAGAAGTTCAAGAGGAAGATGACGAAGAGGAAGACTCTGAAGAACAATTTACAGTGCCAACTTTAAATGATGGTCTCAATGCTGTTAGTGTTTTACGAAAGATTGTTCTTCTTAATGAACAGTTCCACATCCAGGGCAAATATGACGATATGCTAATTAAAATCGTGAATTACAAAATATGTATGCATGACAGAAGTGTTCCAAACAGACTAAAATTACAGATTTTATGCATACAGAAAAGTAATGTATACATATTGTTCTTTTATATTATACGTTTTATGTGAAATAAATAAATACCTATGGATTAATATGTAGGTACGTACAGAATACACATTCAATAATAGCATAAATACTTTCTCGAAAACATCATCGCTTGTTACGACTATCTGTTTTTACAACTAAATATGAGTAGTCCCTTTGATGTCGTTATAACAGATTTTGACTGTATATTGTATTTCTCTTGATGGAAAAAAATTATTTGTTATATCAATTTGAATTTTATTTTTTTTATCTGTAAAATAATAAAGGTTTATTAAGAGATGCTGGAGATACATGGGTCAATATTTCAGTAAAATCAAGCAATTAAAGCTATTTCAGCTCGGGCAGCTTGTTATAATGTACATCTTATACAACTAAGCTATTATTAGCTAAACGTAAAGACAAAGCAGGAAAAAAGTAGGGGTAGGTGTACTGTATGTAATAATTGAAGGTTCCTTGAGGATACATTATTTTAATAAAATCGTATAATTATATTTTAAATCTTTACGAGACTTTTACTAGAAATATACTTCTAACTCTGCCTTCGCAACTGAATAACACATGTGGAAAGAGATGATTGCAGTATAAGCACAATTTGTTTCTAAAGTAAATTTTTTATCAATATCATTATTATTTAAGAACTATGTCAATCATCTACATTCTCTCACATTATATAAATTGTAACGTGATACATGAAACAAGTTTTCTACATTTTGTACACTGGTCGCGGCTCCCAAAATTTGTCTATAATTTGTTTGTAGGAATAAATTCCTGCACAGAAATTCTACATTAATTCTCAAACTCAGAAACTCGTAGGACTTTCCCTATGCTTCTACATAACTCGAGAACTACTTCACATCCTTCCTGTTTATATATGACATAATCGTGGGGACGATTAAACCACTTTCCCCCACTATCCTTTCAATAAATTAATATATAAAAACGAAACATCTACAATCTACACAAAGAACTATGCCTATATATACTATAGAACCTAAGTAAGAAAGTAATATAAACAAAAGTTTAGTATGACATTCTACTATTTTCATTCAAACTAAAAACTATATTTACACTATCAAAGCAAGAACAAATTAAAATATGTAAACCTTCAGAAATGTGTAAATAAGAACTAAGGTAACATGGTAATTTAACTAAATTAATGGACCAATGTAAAACACCCACACTCTTAAGCAATTTTTCTGAAATATGGTGGAATCATTTATCAGAAACTAGAGAAGGCTGCAGGACAATCGATCACACTTCATGCCGCCTCTTGTGGCTAGGTCACCGTGACAGGATACCCTTTAAACATGATATTTCCTGCCAATTGTGCCTTATCCATTTTCCCTCTCTTTGCCCAAATATAATTAACATTGAATACCATCAAAACTTAATTTTTACTTTTGTTTACTTTCTAAGACTTTTAATTTCTCTAAATAACGAATCCAAATTAAGAGTGGAAAGGGCAATTTTCAATCAAAAATGCTTAAAATTTCTACGTATTGTAGAAATTATTGGATATGGATTTATATATCAATCTATCACAGATTTTAAAAACACAGTTAAGTGTACACAGTAAAACTACAAAATGTTAGCGCTTTGCATATTGAGATTTGTACCAAGGGGCAACTAGCTATTGCAGATCGGGAAGTTAATGACATAGAAACAGAAATAATTTAAGATACTACTGTATTTTCAGATAAGCCAGAATTAGCTTTTCATTGTCACAATTAAGGTCATAGTTCAATAAGTTCGGGTAATTACGTTGAAAGTTCATTATTATGAGTACCAATGATTCAAATTTTGAGACAAATTTTCAATCTATCACACCTTCGATACCATTTTGCAGTGTTATCAGTGGTGGTCATGGACACTTGCACATGTGTGTGTATTATCTATATCATTTGATATATGTCTGTCCCTTTGTAGCTTGCCCTTCCCAAAAAGCATTGCATGCCACTGGGACAGGACATGCAATGCATCTCTTAAGAATTAATTACATCTCTTTAGAATTAACTTCATTCAATACTAACTGTTTCCAATTTTTGTAATGAACTTTTTATAGTACCATGCAAAGTTGAGGGTAAAAATGTTGTGTGACAAGACCTCAACACACATTTTTTTTAAATTAAAAATAGTAACCATGATTTAGCCTCAAAAGACAGATATATGTTGTCGCAGAATATTCTAAGTACCTTTTTTAAATTTACAATTTCTATATACATAGTGTGAGTATGTCTATAACAGGATTCTAGCATTCGTCACGAAAACATCAAAACCGGTGACTTTTTCTCTGATTATTAACATAAATAAATCTCAACAAATATACAATAAATATATATACATATTATATAGCTTATTGCAATCTGGAAACTATAAGCTATCATAAGGTGAAAGTCATATGTCAATTACGGTCAGCAGTTTTTATATGAAAAACCCAACAACGAAACAAACTTTTTTTCATCATTATCGGTCTCAAAAGTGTTTGGAAGTCGAAGTGACAAAAGTATGGAAAAAAATGGAAAATTGTTAAAAAATTTAGTAACCTTCTGAACTTTCTAGTATTATTCCCAAAGGGCTGTAGCTGTCAATAAAACTTGGAACACATGGTTCTTAATTTTCGACTAAAAATACAATAGGCTATAGGCCCCACCCATCCACTTGAAATTATTTATTTCAACGTAAATGACATCGCTAGATGGCGCATTTGCAGATCGCCTGCAAAATCGTAGGCAGCCATCAATTTTGTTGATGTAGATGGCCAATGTCCTAATAGCATTGTGGATAAAATAATTTTGGTACTTTGTGATTATCTATTTCGCTAATGACAATATGTGAGATTCCACTTTGTATCATAAATAAAGAAATACTATACAAAAGACATGGGTATGTGATGCATGTAATATAACTCGGAGAGGTGATACAACATTACATATTACGTGAGAGTTCCAACCATCACAAATCACCTATTACTTTGATTCGGCAAAATTCACTCAGTGTTGTTCTGTTCGTATTTATTACATGTGATGAGGTGATGAGCGACTCAATATGCATAAATTACTGCATGTCATAGGTGCTTAATTATATTAATTTAGTTAAGTTCCTAAGTTACTATTGAGCAAATGTATCTAGGTATTGTAGACAAGAAATTAATGGGTGTTTGGAGAATTTTTTTAAAAAGAAATTTAAATTGTCGTAATTTATTATTTATCTATAAGGGGGGCTAAGTATGAAGGAACATCAACATATTACATTAGATTTTTTTCTTACTAGATATGCACAATGTAAAGTTAGGAAACTTTGCTACTTTAATCTGTTATAGTACTACATGGGTATATTGCAATACACCTATATTTTTTTTAACATGCAAATGCATTAACCTATATCTTATATTTCGATAAACGTAAAAAATGTGGCAATATTGCATAATTACCTTTCTTACCGATCGATGAATTTGAATTTTCTAACTACCCAATATGCGTACATCAATCAAAAAACGCAAGCGTTAGAGACGGCAGATTATACACGTAGAATAAATTACGCTGAATGGGCCTTACAAATATGTAGTGAAAATCCTCGTTGGATCGAAAAAAGTCCGATGAAAGTTTATTTATGAGAAATTTAAGTTTGGAATCGACAAATTTATCACCATTGGTCGCAGAAAGTCAGTCATGCTATCAAGTAAGATGGACTATTAATGTATACGATTATTGGCTCCGTTTTCATTAATGGCACTTTGAATCGCCAAAGGTATCACCGAAATAAGAAAGCAGATTATACAAGCTTTTAACATAATAAGACTGCGCATTCGAGAGAACCCCCACATAATGAGACACATTCACACCAATAATTGTCATTGACTGCGAAAGTGTCTCAAAGAATGAGGAAGACACTTTAAACATAAAATTTAGGTAATTGTAATTAAATTCTAAAACAAAAAAATTTGTATTTTAATTACTATGTATGTGTGTTTCTTAGTTTTTTGAAACCGATAAATAACATTTCATTTTGACACTTGACAGTTTGCAAAATTTACAATGTTGCTAAACTGACATTTAGTTAGAAAAAAATAACATTTTGTCGGATTACACATGATTAATGATACAAGCGGTTGAAGTGACCAAAGTCTCCTTCCTATACATAGTGTATATCACAACAGTAATGCAATTTGCACTAAACATTACACGATAAAATGCCTTAAGTTATATACTTGATATTCCATTCAAAGTAATACATTTCATCCATGATCTTAAATAAAGTTTAAGAAATAGTAAAAGATGTTGATATGGAATAATATTTCGTACAAAGTGATACATATCATGCAATATCTCGAGTAATGTTTAGGGTGATGTTACGGAATGATATTACTATTTTATGTACTGTTTTATGCATGTCTACTACACAAGAACATTATAATAATATATCCATTAAGTCATCGATGGATACCAGATAAACTGAGATAAACAATTTAGAAAAACTTGACGGTCTTTTTCTTTTTATTAAATCAAAGTATATTCGACGTAGTTTTGTGATTATTCTTCAGGCGGCTTTGAGTGGAGAATAAACACAAAACTGTGATGCAAAATCATAGGTCGCCTTTTAGAATATTTAATTTCAATTACTTTAGCATAATAAATTCTGAAATACTCGAAATTGGTACTTCACATAATTCGGAATACAAATTTTTCCTTGTGTGCCCAAGAAACATTAAACTCAAGCAAATCACAACACTCCATAGTCACGCCCGATTTTTGATATAATTTCTGTAATGCGACTTGTTCAATGTCACAAATGGTATATTTTCCAATCGAGATACTTCTAGTGAGAGATGATAACTGTTTCAATTTATGATAGATAGCTGTTTACAAACTTTGCCAAAAAAAGTCAAAATTTTCGTTGTACATTTGCCTATACTCAACTACATTTACACTGAGCTGTTCTTCAAATATACGAGGAAACAATTAAAATAAACTAAAAGTTAACACAGTCAGAAGAATATAATATTTCTGCCACTAAGACAATTTATTCCATTTGCATGAAGCATGTCATACAAACTGACTTTATGTGAAACCATACAAGTTTTAAAGCAATGTGTTGCAGAACATCAATTAAACAATGTCCAGTGGATCAAATATTTTTCTAATATTTGAGATTGATGTATAAAAGGATAAACATGCTCAAAATAATAGAATTCGTTACTATGTGTCCTTCTTCTTGAAGCAATATTTGGAATGGCACAATGAGCTGAACTAGACATAAAAGCCAACTACACATTTTCACTATTCTGGAAATTAATGTTGTCAACAAACAATATAAAATACAAATTTATAATTTTTATAATGTCAAAAATATATAATATTTATAATGTCAAATATATTTTGATACCAAAAAAGCTAAAATATTCTGATATTAAATTTAAATACCCGTTCGTTTTTGTGTGAGCAAAACACGTAAATTTTTAATGTAGTTTATAGGCCTTTATAAACTTAAATACCTCCATAGGGTCCACCTTCCTTACAAAATGATCTCAAGGCTAAACAATTCATAAAAAAGTATGAATAATGCAGATAAGTGAAAATTTATACCACACTAAGGACGATTGGCGTTAAAAGTTTCTATTCTCATAAATTGTGTTAAACACAGATTTATAATATTAAGAAGTAGATGACACAAATAATAAGGCAATTTCGAGTGAAAGTCATAAAGACTGACATACTTCCATTTCCTTCTTTTAGTCATTACTTGTAATAGTTCGAGTGAGATTGCATTTTTTTCATACTTTTTCTAAACTAGAAACTGTCACCGCGCCCTAGTTTGCCATGTAACCTAAGCGCCATATTGACAAAATGAATTATCAACCTCGTAGAATTTGATATTTTATGTGTAATTTCTAAATTTACATAAATTAATTATTCAAAAAGTATTACAAAAATTGGGTAAACGTCTTGACTATATGTATAATAGCACTTCATACAGGAATTGGTCAGGTATTGCATTTGAAGGGTACGTAAAATGTGGCATCAATTGCTTCAATTCGAAATTTTCTCATTATTTATTTTGAAATATATATTATAATTCTGTAAGCATTTTAGGTTTAAAACATTATTGAATTTTTACGCAATGATCAAAGTTGTTTTCACTCGCAATGTGCAGCGTGTGAATATGATAATATAAAATAAAATATTATAATATAAAATAAAATATTTGAAGCGCAAAACAGAGCAAGTGCGCTGCGACACAACCTCCCCCTTCGAAAGCCCACAGGCGAATGACAGGAAGCACACTCAGCCGGTAGTGATGTTAATATTTAGATGCAAAAGTATGGAAATTATGTTTTTCTTCATATATCGAAAACTAATCAACATTTTGAAAAACCTTTAATACAGCCACTGCATATTATAAAAGCCTTTATTTTAGTGTAGATTCGAACGACGATACAGGTATAAAATAAGCTTCATATTTTGAAAACAGGGTTATTTCAGCAATAAGCTTTATCGAAGAAAGTTTTACCTATCATGTTTCTGATCATGCATTGATCAGAAAAATCACCATTCATTTTTTTCAGAAAAAAACATAAGTAATTAGTATGTAAAATTTCAAATCGAAAATGTTCAGTTTGAGTATAACACCCTCTTTAAGACAACACAAAATGTAGTATGAGAAACAAAACATAATTTAGAGTGTCCCAAATTATGCTCTATTTTCTTTGTTTTTCCTTTCAATTCATTTTTTTCTCTTCGTCTTCTTCAATATTTCAAAGTATTTTATCATTGGATTATTATATTGTTCATTATTGTTTTTTTTTAAATTAACACATGTGAGCATCATGGGTTGTGTAAGATTGAATAGGGTGTGAAAGTTTTGTTTTTAAAGATGCTTCACTAATTTAATTTCACTTCAGCAATCTTGGAAATATCCTATTTTGAATCTTGATTTTCATTGCTTTTGATAATTATCACATTCTTAGAGAAATTTTAGTTAGAATAAAACTATAGTTTGGCTTTAGTTTTTCCAACTAATATTTCTTTAAGTTTTTGAAATCTTAAATTTAGCTGCTCAGAGCTCAACGATTTCAAGGTTAATTTTTAGACATTCAATTAATTTCGATTTAGGAACCATTTTTATAACACAGAAATTATTCATGATGAACATTCTTCATGAAGAAAATAGATAAATATCAACAAACCTTAAGGTGTGCCAGATGATATTGGACTAATACTTTGGCATTCCCAATACTCTCTGTAGTTCCCACAAAAACAAATGCCACCAAACCTTCTTCTCTAGGTATGGAAGGCTGAGGTTCATTATCACCTTCTATCTTAACCTGCAAAATATAAAATAATAGAATGTCATTAATACTTATCACTATTATTAGACTAAAATATTCAGACATCAATTATAATTAACCGAATTCAATATGAATAATATTGGTGGAGCTAGTTAGTGACCAAAGTGTTGACAGCATTATTGCATTTCACTTGTAGTGGGTAGTGCCTATTCGTTGGTGATCACTATTGGCTGTTCCTGTAGTTTTTAAAAACATTCCGACAAGAATGTACAAAAGAAATAAAAAATTATTTGAAGTAATGAGTGTTTGGTTTGGGATCATTCATTTCCTAACTATTTTAACACAGTATGGAATAACAAGATTTAATATTAAGTAAGAAAATAACAGATATTTTATTCAACAAGATATTTAAGTTATAACATTGACATTTTGGCCAATCTGAATTTTACATATCGTATACCCTTAAAAGCTTGACTGCCAATTTACCAAAAACAATATTTCATAACCGATAATGCCAGCATGCTGACTCATAGGATTAATGTGGTGACTATCACACTGTGTGGCATGATAGGTCTCACGTGATGGATTCTGCAACCTGCCGTAAGGGGTGATGAGCACTTAAAAAGTTAATGACTTAAAGATATTTTAAATAATTTATTGCATCAAGTAATCTAAATCTAAAAACTAAAACTAGATCTCTAGGATAAATACTAAAACTTGCTCACACTAAGATAAACACACTTTGAGTTCTTAGTAGATGAACCACTTTGTACTAGAAAGAGACATATTTTTGTGGTCGCCTCTGCTCACTGCCAAACTAGATTATCCTTGCTGAACTCTCAAGGTAAAACTACGAAAGCATTTTTCCCTAGTGTTTCTGAACAGGTCGAGAAAGTCTGGGTCAAATCAGATTACTGCACATTGGAATTTCCCATGGGACAGGACGTCTTCTGTGTATGCTTGCATAGGTTCACACCGACAGAAAACCCAGCCTTTATCTGTGGTAACAAAATCAGGACATGGAGATCAATTTACGTACTTAACTGCAGGGAGCACAAAGATGCACACAGGGTTCTGTTGGAGAGCATGCTTCGAGATAACAGCGTCACATTGTCATATTTATCACAGTGACATGTTTGAGAATGGACAGATCTTTGAGTCATTTAGAACATTCACTAAATGTGTTCTTAAAAAAATGGACGTCTTTAATGATTCAGTGTGGAGGGACCAGAAGGGGCTCTGAGATGACTATGACTTTGCTCTGGACAATAATTAATAAATTCAATTTAATCCAATTTATTTCATGGTTCGTCTAATTATTAATTTTTTGTATTATGATACACTTGGACACCTAAAAGGGTAAGATAAGCAAGGCCAAATAAAATGTTGTATTAGCTAATTAAATGCATCTTTTCAAAATCAGTCATTGCAAGTAGCCTTTTCCTTTGTTGTTGTTTCTATACTGTTTATCCAATGTGTTTGAAAATTTAAAATGACCACACATTGTACCTTTTTCTAACTTTAATTTTGTAACATTAATAGTGCCACTATTGTGATTATATGATAAAATATCTTTATATATGTTTTTAACAAAGACTGCTTCAAGAAGACCAGTACTTATCACAACCTCCTAAAGTCAGAAAGGTTCAAAGCATACACCTAATAACCACAGGACGTGCCATACTTGGACAACCCCACTAGCCATACTTTGGTAAAACAAGACATATGGGCTATTTTTGAAAAATCTAATATGTCAGTTGCATATAGGTTAAAGTCATGAACGCATTGTAACACAAAATGCCATATTATGCAATTAATTGTGAAAGTCATAATGGAACATCAAATTTAGAAAAAGATGGCATAACATTTCGTTTGTGACTATATAACATTTATATTATATCTCTTATTTCAATGCTAATAATCATTATTTATAATTTATTTGTAACAGAAACTGACATGTACTTCTTATGACATTACATTAGTGAGGTATAAAATAAGCGTAGATGTAAATTATAACGATGTCCTTATTGCTCGCCAAAAATATATCTAGGTAATTTTGTACATTTCCTATAAAATGTTTAGTCATTGCAATTTGGAAAGGGACCGCAAAAATAATATATTAATCTATTACTATATGGAATGTTAATCATTACTAGTTTTATTATTTGCATGGCTTCCCAAAGGATTGAAATATAAAAATAAAATGGGTTACTCAGTGATCAAAAAAGTTGACACTCACGAAATATAGCTGTATCTGCTCAAAGCATTTTACCAATAACTGCTTTAATGTGTAAGCAAAAATAAACGAAAAGAAGAATTTTTTCAACTGCAATACTCACAATATTTTTGCTATCATATGTAAGTAAACTATGGTACATTTCTAATACCATTTATAAAAATACTAGTTGCACTTAGAAATAACTGACGTTATGTACATTATAATCCATTCAATTTCAAGATGGAATGTTTACAATCGAATTTGACAGTTAAAATACGGTTGGTACAAATATAATATTCGATCAACTGACAACTATTTATAAAATTCATTGCATTATTCCCGGAGTATTATTTAAGTATATACATAATCAAAATATTAACTTCAGAAAGTTTCACTATGAAAAATGTTATAAATACAAGTATTACACCATTATTTTATTGATACAAATTCTAAAATTTTACACGGTAATAATGGATAACCCTTCATTTTTTTTGCGAAATAGTCAGGCGTTTCAAACATTGTGTGAAAATAATCAAAATCTCGACACTGTAAAAATCTAAACCATATATGTTATTCATTAATTTTATAAGGCGTTAGAGTGAGCTAAGGCGTTAGTGTCAGCTTACGCTGCTATATTTCTAGATTTGATTACCTTATATACAGATCTAATTATGGTATATTTGGCGTATAGATAACTAAACAAACATTGTGACATATCTCATTTTCTCTTCAAGTGTTGGTACTAAAATATTTTCCATTGTAGCTTACAAATTGTATACGTACTTTAGGATAATATTTTTATATTAACTGAGCTTTTACTCTTATTTCGAAGTATATTTTCGATGATTATTCTTAATATTAGACATATTTATTTCAAAAAGATTAAAAAAGCTTTAATGTTAATATCCGTTATAAGTTGGACTCATGTAAGGTTAAGATGGCCACTTAATTTCCGGGTCATTTTTCATCTTCCTTTTTGTTTTTCCTTACTTTTCTCATTTTTCTAGTGTAAGTTTTTCTTTTCCATTTCTTGTTTCTTCATTTTCTTGCGACAAGGATTGCAAAAATTGTTAAATGGAATACAATTTACATGCGGCCATAATTTACAAACAATTTATTGTAGTTAATCTTCTAATTTTTCAGTCTCATAGTAATTTTCACCGCATTCCACGCATCATATATATTAACTTCGGGACTGGAATATCTTCCTCAGAACTTCAATGTAATTTAATTTTTTGCTTTTGAATATTAAAATTTTTCTTCATAATCTTATTATTTTTAACTTTCTCTTTCCTTTTTTTCACTAATATAATCTAGGGATGCTAGTAAGCAGTTCTACAACTGGGTACATATCAGTCAGGTACGTTGAAGGCGGGTCTTTTTGTGAGCATCCTCATTAGATCTTTATGTTAAAAGCCCGGTTGGTGGTATTTCTTTTTGAACCCGTTGAGACGTAGGATCCTCAAGTATCATTAAAATCTCTTCAATAATTTTTAAGATTATCAGATATGTAAGCACAGTAAAAACATAATAAATTTAAAAAATATTAACATTGCAACATCAAATATCAACTTACAAAAAAAAATCTCAGGTAAATTGAAACTATGAAGTTTAAAAACACTTTTTAATTTTTTTTTCAATAAAAAAATGTATACAGTGACATACACGTTCGAGCAGCAATTGCTCACCAATCTTAGCTCACGAGATATAGAACAGACAGTAAAATTTTTTGGTTGGTCGTTTCATCGAACAGGTCATAGAATATTGAATTACCCTACCCTAATACCCGGAAATTCAGCCTTGATTGTATTTATATATATATTATAGTGCATTCGCAGTGATTCCTTATGACGCATTTTAATAGTCGTACAAAAAGAAAACGCATTATGAGCGGCGTAGTATACTAAGCGGAAAATAATATAATAATTGAAATATTATTCTGAAAAGAAAACATATCTACGTTTGTGTTTCCTACAAGTAGTTTAAAAAATAATATATTTATGTCAATGGCTGCGGAAAATGTAATGTTTACTCATCTCAAAATCTTCGACAAATAATTAAATATTTATTTCATACTGACATACACCTATATTAATTTTTATACTATTCGAATAATCTGAAAAAAACATTTGAATAGATATTAGAAAGAGAAGAAATTTAATACCCATTTTTATGGTCAATACACCTTGAGACTTAGTTAATAATATTATTTTGACACTGTACTTTCGTTTGACTTTCAAAAAATCATCAGTTTATCAGATAAAAATGCCGATTTGTGCTTATGAATTTGCCGGACAATAAACTTTATTCTCCATTCAGATACATATATCTGGTAAAACTAACTTATTAGTGTTTGGTTTGAGGACAACCAATGCGGGTTCGTATGATTATCTATCTGTCCACCTGTTGCACAAACACAAAACCTAACAATTGTATTAAAGTGGCCATTTATAAATTTACGTAGGACTAAAAAATCTTAATTAATTAGAGTGCATAGCTAATATAATTATATGCGACATTCATTATTTATATGTTCACAAGGGGTACAATTCTTTTCCAAAGGTATTTAGATTCAGGAGATCAATCATATTTTTTTGTTTACTGTATGGTCACGTATGGCAACTTATTTATACAACGTATATTCAATGCTTGCTTGCAACACTTATCAACGTAATGTACATCTCATTTTCCAATATTGCTCTCTAAATTTTTGGTGTTTCATAAAAATATTTTGTATTATATTAAGTTTATTATATTATTATGTGTTTTTTAATGTTAAATTCGTTGTGTTAAATGTGTGATATTTTTAAATACGAGTGTAATTAAAATGGCGAATGTTCTTCTAAGGACCTATACAGTTGGTATATCACTGTAAGATAAACAGAATCAAAATGATCTGGACACAAAAGAAATGATATGTGGCGAAAGAAAACACTACTTTTAAATTAAACGACGTCAAAAGATTTCTACTTGGAGCAATGTCATTTAATACGCCCCGCCGCCATGGCTGAAGGAACATTGTTGATATACGATGTAATTACTGTTGATATACATGTAATAGATAGATTTATGATGAATAAATTCTGCTAATATGTTGTGTAATAGATAGGATATGCCGTCACTAGCATTAGAAACAACCAATGTTATTGTATTTCCTGTATTATTATACATTAGTTCGTTTTAAAACTATTTTAATGATTACTCAAAAATTAAGTATTTGCAATTACTTTGTAATAATTTTCTGTATAACTTAACATTTAATTAAACAACTATTTCTATCTAAATTTTTGGTATTATTTTATTATGTGTCTTTTTTATGTAGTACTTTTAAATTGTTCGGAACACTTCACTTTACTTATCTGAATTTCTCATAAATATAAAATATAATATAAGTTACGTATGTACACAGTGTAAATGTGTACACTAATAAAAAAAATATTTTTTAATCACAAATAGCATATAAATCCACATGAAATTACTAACGTGAATGTAAGAAAAAGATTTGCAATACCTGAAAAGTCAAAGGTGATTGTTTATAAATATTCCATCTTGTAATTGAATGGACTATAAATAACTAGATTCATTGTGTCATAAACATTTAATAATCTTTGAAAATGATGTAAAATACCTTTCAATGTGTACTTCATTAATTAAAATCATTCATGCATATATAAAATGATGAACCAGTAAAATATGATATTGTGCTCATCCTTATAATTTTGATTGTTTATATAAGTGTTGGTATTTTAATATTAAAGTTGCTAAAAAATTAATAAATTATTAAAATTGGTAATTTTTTCTTGACATAGAATGTCTTCAAGTACACTAAAATTATTATTAAAACATTGTATGTGGAAAATATATTTATACGTTGACTAGTAGTAAAGCGCGGGACACATATTAATAGGTTTTTATATATACTAGCAAACATATAAATAAATGTATGTATTTTTATACTTTTTTATTGCTCTAAAGAGACCCTAACTTGCAGATATATGAATTCCAAAGGACAAAATTTGGGTCTCTAACACATACAATGGTGAATTATGTATGTACTTCGGGGTATAACGGTAATCTATTCAACTGCGTAGAGTCATCCTTTTAAACAAGTCTCTGCTTCAGTGCAATTCTAACAATCAGAAAGGGTGCACACTTCACAAAATCTTTGTAATTTTGATCAAAGTGACATTATTTCGAGAGATATGAGCCATTTGGACGACGAACGTGATGAAAAATTGTGTGTTGATTGTTTATCGGATCTTTCGTGTGATAGTGATATCGAAGATCATTAAGAATTGGAAAGTGACAATGAAAGCGACAGTTAAGATATCCCTCTACCTCCAAATTTTACTCGTAGAACTATATCTTCAAGTCCTAATGAAAGTGAAGATGTATGGTCCTCGACTGACGAACATCCAGTTCTTGAAGATTTTATGGGTCTTCCTGGAGTTACTTCAAATGCTGCTCCAGAACATCTGATTGATGCGAAGGAATCATTTATAAAAGATGATTTCTTTCAATATTTAGCTGATGAATCAAACAAATATTCTTAATAAAAATATTGAACGATTCGAAACATTCCGAAAACTATCAAATGGCGAGATATTACAATTGCAGAAATGAAAAATTTTTGGGTGTAATAATTTTGATGGGACAAGTTCCGAAATATAAGCGAGATTTTTAGATTATTAGTCAACAGACACATGCTTGAAAACGCCATTTTTTTCCAAAATTCAATAATAATGAAGACATTACAGAAGAACCGGGAAGATCCGTGAAAGTCATGCCGCCTATAATCAATTATTTTTCTGATAAATTTATAAATGTGTACAAATCAAAAAGGAACTTATTGGTGTGTAGTTTTCCAGTATTTACGGTAAATAAATACTATTGAACAATAGTTTACCAATATTGTCACAGCCCAGACATCGCAATGGTTTGGCTTGATCACAAGGCATACAGCCTTTGACGATGCGGCAATGCCTTGTTTGGAATCGTACACGGGGACCCTAGTTCGATTCCCGGCCGTTCGTCGAACGGAGCTGGACTGGTGTTATTGTTGGCTGTAAGAGATTGCTCTCATAGCAATAAGTCTGCCATATGTATCTAACTGAGATACATTAAAGTAGATAAATAAATTTGTAATTTAACAAACATGTGATTGGCGCGTCCGCTGACCAATTACAATAAAGTGTGTCGCTTCTAATTGGCTACTGCAGTGTTAGGCAATTCGAAACTAGTACTATACCCCCCTCACACCCCTCAAATTTTGACACACTTTGTTTCACAGTGAACATGTTTAATTACAAGTCCAGTGGTTCAAAGTGACGAGCAAATATAATAATGAATTTATAAGCGATCAGTGACTGAAATAGATAACTGCGGCATGTGTTTTGAATACTACTGGCTTATTTTGGTTTCGTTTGTCGAGTGAAACTTCCTCACTGGGAACATTTGAAAAACAATCATTTTCATGCCAAATTCTATTACTTCTATATTTCCTGCTTTTCCAACCACCAATAAATTATATTTATGTTATAATTATTTTATATTTATTTTATTTAAATTAGAAAAGCTTTCAAGTAAAGACAGTTTTTGTATCATCTTTTTTTACCAAAAAGCATGAGCAAGGAAAATAATTCTCTTTATGAGATAACTGGGAATTGAAGTAACCCAACCGGAAGAAAAAAAATCTTTGGGAAGATCACTCGGAATAATAAGCATACTTTTACTGGACCAATAACTACATGCTCTATATCAAAGAAAGAACATTTAAATGATAATGGTAAAATTTTTGCCATGTTCTTAGAACAAAATTTACCATGAAACAAATTGTGTTTGATTTGGCCGAGATTTCAAAAAAATCACGAAAATGTTATAAAATAATTCTTACAATCATGAAATCCATTACTCCAATAATTATATATCCTATAATTAAGTTAAACTAAAGCTGAAGAATTTGATTGTGAAGATAACATATGTCTGTAGAGTGAGCTTGTGGATGGGCTCTGCCAGTTTATTCACACCCAAGAGGTGACCAGGTGTCTCTTGGGTTATAATATCTCTTGTCATCACACTCTTGTCATAGTAGTCGTGGTTTCAGTGATGATGTACATGGTTGCCCTTTTTCCTCATTCCTCTTGATTCGGATGGTTTCTTTAACGATGCGTTTCTACTTCAATTGATTGACAGCATTTCTAGAAAACTCTGTCACCCTGTTTATCAGGTCCGTCCATCGGATTAACCCTTAAGAACTTTCGCCTTCAACATGTCCCTGCACCACTAGACCGCTCCATCGAAAGTTGTTGTCTGGAGATGTGTCTGAAGAATTTAAGAATTTGCAACTGTACAGTCAACAAAAGTGTTTCTTGGATACTCAACTATTTTATAATGGAGATATTGGTGCGAAAAAGGGTCCAAGGACTTTTTAGCATGTGCCAGCACCACATTTCAAGTGTGTCAATTTTGCGACGGTCTCTTAATCTGAGAGTCCAGGTTTCTTCTCCATATAGAAAAATGAGACATTTCATTAGTCAAACCTTGGTATGTTTGCTTATCATTTGTCCTTACAAATTTTGTCCAGCTTCCCGACAGCATACCTTATGATGGCATGGCATCTTCCATTTTCCTCTTCACACTTTGCAACACTGGACAGCCGAACAGAAGTAAATATAACTTTGTACAACTTCACACTTGGCAATGTTAGAGATTTTTTGTTATACAGCTGACCCATTTATAGTGGGTCAAACATTTTTTTTGTATAGAAAATGTCATAACAAATCATTTAAAAACACCATTCCTTCCGCGAAAATCAATAGTTTGGAAGTTATGATTTTTTTACTTTTTTTCTGGAAATTCCCAGATGTAGTCACATAAATCCTTCTATTTGGTTTACTATTCCACTAAGTTGAATGAAATTTGGCACGGAAGTAGAAAACACATATAGCTAGCATATAATATGCAGATATTAAGTTTATTCCTAGATTGTACCACTGTTCTAGAATTGTCTGTTAAGTTTAATTTAATTTACATAAAAACTGATTAATCTTCAAAAAATTACCATGAAAAAAAAATGTACTACCGGTGATTTGCCAATGGTCCTAAAAACTACCTCTAAACCTACAATTATGATACCTAAAAAGGTGTCATAATTGTATAAACATAAAATTGTAATGATGTAGCAATTATAACGTCTTCAGAAATTAACATTATATGCACAGTCACTAAAACAAAATTGTACTAATTTGCTTAATTTCAAAAATGGAAATTTAATTTAAAATAGCATGAATTTAAATTAAATTTAAGTTATTTGGCAACTGATCTCCAATAGTCATAATTTCAACATAAAAAACTTACAGCTCTGCCAAAACAAGAGCTTTCATTGTGTTATGCATGTGTAGGATAGAGACCGGCAGCACGCTATTGTTTAACCACCACGTTTTTGTGAGACTTTGTAATTCATTTTTAGAAGGAGCCGGCTTTCATGGTCGAGAACCTGGAATAGTTGAACGAGATCTTGAAGACCCCATCTTGGTTGACGACAATTGGAAAGGTGTACTGGGATTCCTAGATCATCCATGCAACGGATTATTCACTCTAATGAACAACATGCTTTTCACTATGAAAAAGTAAAAAAGCTAAAGCCCGAGGATTATCTGAGAAGGGTGGCGTTTTGTGAGCAATGTTGCTAGAAATTGGGAGATCCAAATTTTATTGATAACATTTTGTTGACGGATAAGAACTGTTCAACACGCATAATATTCACACACTATTCAGTAGTTAATCCACATTTAATTAGAAAATCAAGTTTTAACTTACGGAACGGCATCATTAATAAACAGTTGTGGGTTCGTACGAACTACCACCACGCCTCAATGCAGTATTTATTTAAATTTTTTATTCAATGTGCTACCCAATCTTCTCCGCAATATCCCTCCAAACATGCGAGGGCATAGTTGCAGCACGACGGCACAATGTGTCACTTTGTGCTAAGAGTGAGAGAGCATCTGAATGCATCATATCCGGAGAGGTGGATCGGTCGTGGAGGTGGTTACCGAGATCACCGGATTTAAATCCGATCAACTTTTTTATTTGGGGATACTTTAAGGAGATTGTTAACGCCCGGGAAAGTATTCAGAACGAGAATTGTGCCAAAAAATCGCAGTGGCAATAACAAAAATTAGACAAAATCAACAGCCATTTAATAGGTTGAAAAGATACTTTTTACGTCGATGCGATGTGCATTGCAAACCAAGGAAGGCACTTTGAAAACTTATTATAAACAGTTTTTTTTAATTTTTTTAACAATAGTTTATTTTCTGTCTGATTCATTGTAAAAATTCCATTTTTAATAAATATTTTAGATTATTTTGCTGTCTGATTTCGATCTCAAATTACATGAAAACAAAAGCACTTTTTTACGATTTAAGAATACTAAGGTAAATGGAAATCGGAATAAAGGTATTTTCTTAGTGATAAAAGTAGATTTTCAAATTTATATCCCATAAAATTGTACATTTTGTTTTTAGCGACTTTGTGCACATTATGTTAACTTCTGATGACGTTGTAATTGCTACTACATTCCAATTTAATGTTTACACAATTATGACATCTTAAAGTAGTTTTTAAAGCCATTGGCAAATCGATGGTAGTACATTTTTTTTTCATGATGACTTTTTAAAGATTAAACAGTTTTTATGTAAATTAAACTAAACTTAACAAAAAATTCTAAAACAATGATACAGTCTTGGATTAAATGGGCCACCTAATGGCCCACCTGTCAACTATCATAATTTTCGTCATTTCTCTATTAATGGCAAATCCAACACTGAGCTGGTCCTTTCAAGACTATGAAGGTAGGAGGGCTTTTATTTCCTCTTCACTTTTAACAAAAAGGGTGGTATCATCAGCATACCTCAAGTTTGTTATCATCTACCCTCCCGCTGATACGGCTCTGCTCCAGTCCTCCAGGACAATCCGCATGATGTACTCACTGTCGATATTAAATAGTAGTAAGAAGAATATGCACCATTGTCGAACACCACCTCCATTCTAAAATTTTCAGAGTCAAATCATCTATTTGGACAGCTGCTTTTCAATCTATATAAAGTGATTTGAAAAGGTTTACGAGGTGTCTCCGTGTGCGCATCTCAGAGTATTTGACAGTCTTTTCCATTTAATAGTGTCAAAAGCCTTCCAGAAGTTCACAAAAAGATGAAAAGCGGGTTATAACAGTACCTTAGCAAAACAGGGTTCGAAATTATCAAGATAAATATGGTTTACGATAATTATGAAACAAATATGAATCAATTGATCGTTATTTAACTGGTATTACCCATCACATTTTACATTAGAAGCAGGTAGTTTAACAACCATTTAAAAACCAAAGTTATCATTTATTTTGGCCATTAAAAACTTAGAAAACAAAACTTTAGCCAAACAAAAATAGGCAAAAATAAATTACACATTTATTAAAAAAAAATTATTGAGTGGTATATCATCTTTATCCTCCTCAACTGCATCAACTGTTTAAGGATTGTCTGAATCTGAAGATACAGAATTCAAAATAAAACTTAAATGTGATAGCAGATTCTTAGTTTGCTGATAAAAATTAAACCAATTTCGACAAAGTAATTGTAGCAATCAGCCTTAAACATCCCATTCTATCTAAGTCCATGCATTTATCAAAATATAGGCGATCAATGACTCAAGATCATTCAAAATTCACTATGCTATAGCTAAAATGATTGCATTATTTAATTATCCTATATCCATAATAGGACACTGGATTTAATACACTGATTCATTTATTGATACCAAATTTGCGGAAGAAAACACATGAGTGAAATAATTTTGCCGCAACTTTATGAAAAAGTAGAGATTATTAAATCAAACTTGTTAAGGCTAAACCTATATCAATAACCATTGACACATGGACTTGTGTGAACAGTTTAATTAGCTTTTTGAGCTTCACAGTTCAGTGGCTCAATGAAGAATTTTCTGTTCAACACAGTGCTCTTCAAATGAAACAACTTACTGGGCAGCGCATAGCAGTCAACATCCGAATTCACCTGGATGATATTATAAATATGTGGCAAACTAATCATATGATATTTGGGAGATAATGGACCTAACACAGTAAAAGGAGTTAACAAGAACCCATACATTGGAAGAGGATGTTTTATCCATACATTATAACCAGCCCTAAATAATTCACTGAATTTCATGAAAACGTCAGTGAAGATTTAACATTGACAAAAAGAATAGTCACTCAATTTAGCCGCGTCACTCAGGCTCAAGAACAATTAATTCAAATTCAGATGAACTCCTTTTGCTAAAAGATAAACTGATACAAGATGTTGATAAAATAATTTTACATGTGTGAACACCTTCAAAAACAGAAAAGAGTAGTGTCATTAGATATTTCCGAAAACTGGCACAACAAATCTCCAGAACTTAAGTGAGCGTCTATGTCTAGTTCTGAAAGAAATTATGACCTTATTACAACCCTTTGAAGAAATAAAAAGATTACCCACTCCACATTTTCTTCAAATTCTGAACTTACACAGTATATTACTACTCTTTTAAAGTATTACGTACACAGCAAGTTTGCCCTAACAAAGCCAAAATGAGACTTATTTTAGTGACAGATCTCAGATGCAGATTCGAAAGTATAGACAACGGGACAAATACTATTATATTCTTGGCAACATTGTTGGCAACCTGAGATTTTGATTGAATTTTTTCGAAAAATATGAAGGGCAAGGCGAAGGCAAAGACGGAAGCGGATGTGAAGGGGTAAGGGGAGGGGAAGGGGAAGGATCAACGGAAGGGGAAGGCGAAGGTTTAAGGGGAGGGTTTAAGGGGAAGTTTTAAGGGGAAGGTTTAAGGTGAACGTTTAAGGTGAATGTTTAAGGTGAAAGTTTAAAGAGAAGGTTTAATAAGGGATGGTTTAAGGGGAAGTTTTAAGGGAAGTTTTAAGAGGAAAGTTTAAGGGAAAGGTTTAAGGGGAAGGTTGAAGGGAAGAGGAAGACGAAGGGCAAGGCGTAGGCAAACGAGAAAGTGAACGCGAAGGCAAACTCCAACGGGAAGCTGAAGCCCAAGCTGAGACCGAGGCCGAAGGCAAAAGCAAAATGGAAGACAATTTAATACCACGAAATAAGTAATTTCACATTCCCATGGGAAATTGAAATACACCGAGCACCGCTCGTTCACCTGGTACAATATTATGATAACAAAGAATATTGAAAGAATATTACATACTAACCCTTATTACACCACTTTTGTCCACTATTTCTTGAATAACTCTGCCTGTTTTCCCGATAACTTTGCCCACAAGATTCCTAGGAACTCTCAACGTTTCTTCCCCATACTCGAGTAACGAACGAGCTTTCTTCACAGCTTCTGCAGACTGAAACAAGACATATGCAAACTAGAAATTATCATTACTAAAATTTAACGGTGGAACTTTGGACATTACGGTAATTCAAATACTTATATAGCTAAACATTATCTCTATCTGAACAATAAGAGAAACACATAACGGGAGGTTATTGGTGAACGAATGAGGCATAAGATACAGACAAAAAAATTTTCGGAGCTATATAGCCAAATAAGATAATATTTTTATTGGTGTACAAACTGCCTATTGACTGTGCCCAGGTTTCAATCACTTTTTTTATAAAATATTTAATTCTGGTTACTTTTAACCGAATCAATATTTTTTATACTTTTGTTTAAACAGACTGTTTAAAACAAAATTTAAATAATGAACAAATAAAATTTAAATAAAGTATGAACAATGAAGAGTTTTGCTGCTAAATGCGCTCATGGAAATTTGTAGAAGTTTTTGATAATCAAGCTACTGGATAGAGAAGGGGAAAGGGAAGGGATAGATTGCACCCTATCACTTTGGTTTTGCTAGTCTACCGTAGATAGTGCCCAATGGAGTATAATTCAAAATGTAGATACCATTTTAAAAGATGTATTAGGCACTAATCAGAATAAAGTAATTATATGGTGCTGTAGGGGAAAATTTCTAGATTCTACTTTATTTGAATGCATATTTAATCTATATTCTGTATACAATATAAGCTACGCATTATGCACTTGTAGATACCAGTCTTAAGAAATGAGAATTTGATGCTTCACAGAATCCAATACCATCATCATCACAACTTCAGAATCACTTAAGACATCACAATGAAACAAAAGCTAAGTTAGCCCCCAGAGTTACTATATATAACACAGAGGAACAATGGTTCTGTGGCGTGGGATTTCAGAGGTAATCTTGGATTATTCTGGTCTACTAAATACGAAAATAATAACAGATTCACTGAATTGACTCTTCTTTTTGAGATAAAGACAATCCTTTTAAATTGACAATAAAATGAAATTCAAGTGTTGAATATATTCACAAAATTTTATTTTTAAATGGAAACAATGTTATGAGACATATTACAATATTAAAGGGATATAAAAGAAATATTAAAAATTAATTAGGAAAATGTTTTGCGTGTCATTGTCTACTTTATTTTTGATCAAGACAGTCCCTTTTATAAAATCCAGCAGTAGTCTGCCATATGGCGATCCTGTCATATGGCGATCCCAGCGGCCTTGATATCTTTTCTCCATTGTATGCTGGTGAAACCTTTCCCCCTGCTCTTCACTGTAGTCACCCAGTGATATATCAGCTCCCACTAGTCCATACCAGCTCTCACTTTTTTTAAATTAGCAAGCAAGCATTTTGGAGACTATTTTGGAATAATTTGCAAATTTGTGATTCCCCAAGCTTGTCCACCCTTCTGATAGAAACTTTGTCTTGTTTATAGTATAGTAAACTTGTTTTTAAGACAAGTTTACTATAGTAAACTTGTTTCAAAGATGCCTGTACTGCGGTCCAGAAATAATTTTCAAATATATTTGAAACAATGACCATTCTTATCTAAAGCTTTTACAAACGTAATTTTATAGTGGCAATAAAAGGATTGTTTCTCGATTTATTAATGGCTCAAAAACAATATTAGCTTCTCCCAAAGTTACATTTATTCTGGACGGCCCCAAATTTTCCTACTATAGTGTTCATTTTTTTCACGACTGTCCCACTGACAAAGAAAACAGGGGTATTTAGTGTCACACTGACCACTGATGTGAAACAAATGAAAAGAAGGTTTGTTGAATGAGCTATCGAAATCAAAGCTAATATGTTTCCATTATACAGTAACCCACATTTCAAACTTCTTTTTGAGCTATCTATGAAAAGTCACCAATCTTCTAGTTGATATACTTGAAGGCCCATTAAATTTAAAAGCCCAGGGATATTCTTACAATATAGGACATTATTCTCCTCAGTAAAATATGGAAGAATATGTCTCCAGTTTAGTCCGATAAGATGTTATTGACACCCCAGATTGAAGACGTTTTTCTTTAAGTCTTGACGCAAGAAGCTCAGCTGACTTTTTCTATAAATTTAAATATCAAATCAGGGTGTTTAACTCAGCTTGAGAAAAAACCTCTGTGGGACTAGAACTACACCTTTCAAATCCACTTCCGCTGCCACTCTGAGTATCTAACATTTCAATATCATCAGTGTCAACGTTTGATAAGGCAATACATATCGGTACAGGTAAATCTTTACTATGCAGCATTGGTTGCTTAGCCGATTTTATGTTTGGGTAAATTCAAGAGTACTTTTTATATTGGTTCATGGTGTTTCTTGGCTCATTCCATATCACTGGAGAGCCAAATGGAAGTCCTTATCATTCTGCTTGGCTTCTTAAGCTTCGTAAGGTCTATCTTGATCAAACAAATAAAAAATACTCTTAATTACTTAATAACCTTAGTGAATCGGGATACCAAAAACTAAGACAGCAGAAACAATTTTTTTTGTTCCCTTATGTAACCTATGTATAAAATTTGTGTCAATATTTTGAGTGGTTTTCTAGTTAAATCCTTTTATACAGACAGAAAAACAACATTTCTTTTGACAGACAGAAAAACAACATTTCTTTTAACATTAGATTCATTTTAGTAATCATATATGTAAACAGAAAGTGTGTAAAAAAATGTAAAATTTGAAAACCACAAACAGAAATTTCCATTATATTTATCTATTTTGATGTCATAATAAAGCATTACTTGACTTGAATCTTTAATCTTATAGTTCATTTAATATTTTCGAAAGGTCCACACAAACGAAGCCATAGGTATAGCCAATATTATATAAAACTTGTTTATTTTAACAAAGAATTCATTAAAATAAATACTGTTTGGGCAATTTCACACATCTTAATTTTTGTGTGAATGAATCACATCGCCCTACATAATGATGGCAACTACAAGTGAAGAAAAACATATATTTATTATACATTAATGTTATATAAAGCTGTGTACTTCAAGCAAATTAGTAGTCACCATAATCTCACACGCCCAGGTAAGTCTTAAAGTCCCACAAGCAAAACTAATGATCAATTTGGGAATATTGAAAAAGACAGTATAGGCACTAGACATTAGTGCTAAAACAGGCGCTAGAAGTTCATGTGAAAACAACTGAAACAGTGAAACACGGCAGTTGTTAATATGGATGGAATAATGTTTCATGCTATTTCATCTGACCTTTATTACATTTTTTGGCAAAGAAATGGGAAAACAATTCAAAATCGTGCAGAGGTTTCTTGGAAGACAAGCAATAAAAAGAATTTTGAAAAATATATGGGGTAAAATATGACACACAATACCCAGATCAAAATCCCATTGAACTTTATGGAAGGAGTTCAAAAGAAAAGTTGTAGTAGTATGTTGGACATATTACAGGGTAGCTGGAATAATATTTCACAATAAACTATACTAAAATTCTTAACAAGGAGGTCAAGACATGTAAAAAGGAATATAGTACAAAGGTGGATTTTTCGACGAAAACATTTCATATCTTAATTGAATCATGTAAAAACTGGAATAAAAACCAGTTTCATTTAAATTTTAAACCGGAATAAAAACCAGTTTCATTTAAACAACAGTTAAACCATTGGATTTGTTTAAAGAAATTGTAAAAATTACAAAAATTAAATATTTTTTATAACAAAATAAAGAAAATCATACTTAGCTTGCCAACTTTTTGACATAAAAATACAAATCACAAATGAGAAAACCTGAAATCTTTGGCAATAAGTAAACATTTTCGAGTTTTAGCTTTTAATGTTAGATCAATTATGAATAGAAGTAGAAAGGGACCTTAATCTCTATACTGACTCAATCCAGAATTTCTAATATACTGATCCATCATATTGGACAAAAGTACTTGGGGAAAAACTGAACCAAATTAAGAGAAACCCATCTCCAATTACGTAATTTTTTATACCCTCACAATAACCATCATAACCATCACTGCATACCAGGTTAGCCCGTCTTAAACGTAACATCAGAGTTTCTCATTGTAATTGTACAATCCTGATGATTCACATATATTATATGTGTGTCTATATGTGGTCTGTACAGTTTAATTGGAAAAATAACATGTCTTTTTTCCCTTTTCCCAATCACAAGTACAGTACAAAACAAGTGATACTATATCTTTGCTTAGACAATTCTATTTATTAATCATCTAATTTCAGCAGCACCTTATACTCCAATATTGAGTATCAGTTGCCCTAGCAGAAAACAGTACTCTCTATTATACCATTTATTAAATCAGGTTAGATGTTTTCTACTTTAAATTGACAGTTCTGCAAATTAAGGGAGCTATCCCTCAAATAAAAATGATTCTTTTTTTTCACATTCAGCTGCATGATTTCTTCTCTCGAGCTAATCTTTTTTCTCCAAGATCTTCTTCTTCAAAACTATGTATTTTTTATTCCAAGCATCTGCCATACAAGTATAATGCGCTAAAACTATTTGAGAAGATTTAAAAAAAAAGGAATTTTTTCTTAAAAACATTCTGATTTGGTGTTTCATGCATTTACTTTGGTAAGCTTATTAAGATTATTTATTATTACGATTCAGCCAATTATCCTCTTTCGTTATTATATGCAGTTTTTTTCATAAGTATCATACATGCAGTTGTATGTGCACACTGCTCAGACTCTTGTAGTTATAGCACAGGCATATCTCTAAAATTACTCCTGAAACTTGTGGCAACACAAAGAAAATCTTTACGAGACTACTGAAGCCTTTATCCCGTGCAAGTGAAACAAAAAATTTCTTGGGCATGTAGAAGCCTTTTCTACATCAGGACAAAAATCGAAATTTAAGGTTTTTGGCACTGCTCATCTCCTTGAAGCAGCGGCGTGATGGTACAAGTTCTCAGAGCTTACAGAATAGTGATATTGGATCCCCTCAAAGTACATGGTTGCCTAGACGTGTAAGTTTTTACAATGTTTTTCTTTACTGTGGCCTATCTAGGCTACAGGTACAGAAAAACATTGTCAAAACAAGTGCTATTGATATGATCCTTTTACTTTTGATGAGGCTGACACGGTCTACAATTGGAACCAAACATTCAAAATACTGATTTGATACAGCAACATTTATATTTTATAGTAATAATTTGCTACGTAATGTCAGTTTGAACGTAATTTTTGCTGTAATTTAAAAAGAATTTTCAAATTTTTTTCCAAAACCTTAAAATAAGTCCAAAGTGTAGTAAGCCAATGATTCTAATTTTAAGAGATTAATTTTTATGAGTAATTATCAATAAAAAGCTTATGAAATAAAAATGTTTCAAGTTCTGGAAAAGACTTATGTGAACTTTCTTATTAAAATGGCTTCAATAATTAGTTAAATCTTTCGAACTCCTCATTTTTCTTTTAATTTTGGCACTACGTTAAGACATATGTAAGCAAATGTTTTTATCCCAGATAACCAGGACAGGCCTATATTGGGACATAATAGATACACTACGTGTATACACCGCATACAGATTCTCCAAAATTCTAAATTTTCTCAAACTTACTTAGTTTGCATTCGACTGAGTGCAATTAGCCCGAAAATATATTGTTAAACTATTTTAAATTGTTCTATATTGCATTATAAGCAAGTAAGTTTATATTTCCTGGATATATGCCGTATTTTTTATATAACATTACTTTCAAAATTTAAATTATTACACTCGTGCCAAAAACACAGTTTCTTGATATGTAATGTCATACGCCAATAAGCATAACAGTCATATGCCAGTAAACATAATCAGATATAATTTATTTTCATATTAAAATGTTGTATAAATGGTGTGCAGTGGTGTATAAATGAAGTGGTATAGTAGTAAACATTACAAATGAGCCATTTAAAAAAACCAACCGCTGGCAATTATTTATTATAAAAAAAAACAATTTGAAAAATTTCATACCTGATGATTTTGTTTTAATCTTGTTTTTTTTTCAGTTAATTCACTTTTTCTTTTATCACTAAGTACTTATTACATAATTAAAAGCATAATTTCTTATAAATCATTAAGAGGGGAAATACCTGTAAAATTTAGAAAAAAAAATTTTTTTTTTCGTAAAATATTAGTATAATCCTTTAAGAATATGTCACCAAATTTTTAGAACATAATTTTAAGTATTTCTTATATTATAGAGTGTAAGCCATGACGACATTGACGACGATTATACCTCTATTTTTTGCTTTTATTATACGACCCTATTATTTGCGACAAGTGCTGGGCGCAAACGCAAAGAATAGGGTCGTATAATAAACGCAAAGAATAGAGGTATAATTAAGCGACCGACTATTGATAAAAATTTAAATGAACAGATGTTTTGAAATACTTTTACCGACAAATTCCAAGTATTGAATATATTTGGCGTTAATTTTGTAGAAATTCATTATTCACAATTAAATGAAACTACGTGATGTAGTATTATTTCTACTTTCTTTAATTTCTTTACCACAATCTAGGTTTTGTTGTATTACAACATCTTCAGGTGGGATATTAGCAAAGATTAACTCTTAGGAACAACCAACAGCATTTATATGTTGAAACACAATCGGAAGCGGAAGCCTGGTTTGTGCGGATTTTTCCATTGTTTATGTTAGTGAGTTTATTGCAGGAGCGCAGTGTAGGTTTTATTATATTACCGAGAGTTATACAATATACCAGTATTTTAGTGAGGGTAATAAATTCAATTGTTGTTATTATGTGAGGTTATACAATGCAAACTTTACGGTGTATGTAATAAAATTAAATGGAAGTTATTATCGTTATACAAAAGCAAGGGTATTTGAAAGTAAAGACAAGGTAATACACTAATTCTACATATCTCCGGTTTTGTGTATTCATATATTTATTTATTTCTTTAATTTTTTGTTTTTATTATATATACTTATATTTATATGTGTATTAGTGCTGAAACAATTTCCAGGGTACTGTAGTATCAATGTTATATATTTATATTATATCTAGAAGATATTAAGAATGGGTGATGATATTATATTTAGTTGTTCATTTAATATATTTAGGGGAGTAAGGGGAGAATGGATCTAACATCTTATCCGGCCCTACTGTCAACCTCACCTGCACACGTCAATAGACGGCGGCGTGGCTTCACCACCCCGCGGTGCTCCCTGCTAGATAACAGACGAGGCAATGGCGACCGAGTCAGTGGCGGTATAACCACTCCTTAGGTCACCACAAACCTTGAGGATTAATACCCCCAAAAAGAGTGGCTACAGAGTATTGAGACAATGCCAAATTAATTAACTATGGAAGAGAGACTCAAAACGTAATTACCCCAGGAGGGTACCGGTATCACCGGAGAATCCCTCTCCGAGTTCAACTCGGGCAGCCCCTTCGAATCTGGGGGGGGCAAAATTTCGCTCTCTATAGTTGATGCAGACTGTACGGGGGTGGGTACCCAGGCCCCCTCATCAGTGAATACTACTGGTCTAAATGAAAGCAACAAGAGGCTTATCCAGCAAGCCTTCCATCCTGGTCTGTTTGTCACCAGACCTAGAAGTGTGTCACTGAGCTCTGTGACCAACATCAATACGGAAAGTTCATCCCACGACATGCCGAAGCGCATAGATCAGGAAATAAAATATACTGAAAAAGAAATCAGAGACCATCCTTCATGGCAAAGAGTACCAAGCCAACGAAATCCTAAAAGAAAAAGACCCAAAAATAGTCCACCAAACACTAAAAGTCACATTAGTGCTTCACCAGTAGAAACTACCTCATCAAATAGATTCAGTGGGCTTTCAATAGACCTTACAGAGGATCCCACCGAAAACCCAACAAAAGATAGCAGCCCAAAAATGAAGATACACAAACCACCCCCAATTGTTCTCTTTGGTATAGAAGACCTATCAAAGCTAACTGAGTAATAACTAAGTATGGCTGTGCCAAGTGGTACCTACTTTATAAGATTATCAATAGAGATCAACTGAGAATTGTATCACAATCAACTGAGATCTACAAGAATTTGATAGATCATATACGAAAAAATGGTCTTATTGGTCATACATTTACACAGAAGGATAAGAAATGCTACAGAATAGTTGTAAAAAATTTGCACCACACAACTCCAAAAGCAGCAAATATAGAAGCTATTGAAAAAACTGGGAACTTGGTTAGAGGAGAAGTCATATATGCAATATAATAAAAAAACAACAAGCCATTAAATATGTTCTTTATTAATGTGAAACCAAGTCCAAACCATCCTGAAATAAAAAACATTGAATTCATTTACCACACAAGAGTTAAGATAAAGGACCCTAGGAAATCCAATGAAATTCCTCAGTGCGCCAGGTGCCAACAATGTGGCCATACAAAAAATAACTGCATGCGCCCCTATCGGTGTGTAAAATGTGCAGGACACAAAACTGCAGATTGTCCTAAAAAGGACAGGAATACACCAGCTGCCTGTACACTGTGCTTTGGGGACCACCCAGCCAATTACAAAGGTTGTCAAATATACAAAGAGATCAGAGCACGAAAAATTACCCAAATGATAAACTACAAAACTAAGCCAGCCTTAAGAAACTTCCACAAAAAACCTCTTCAACCATAGCCTGAAGAGTACCCTCCACTCGATCCACAAAACAACATCAAATTGGATGATATACACCACCAAATGACACCTCCTAATATTACGACATACTCCAGTGTAACTAGGGTCAGGGATAGAAAAACAGAGGATACACAGCCTCAGCCAACAAATTTGCTTGAACAAATTATAATAAAACAATCTGAGAAGATTGATATACTCATACAGCAAATAGGCACCCTTATTTATGGGATTGCAAAAATGAAATTCCTACGAATCGCAGCATGGAACATAAATGGCATAGCTCCTAATAAAGAAGTTGAATTATTTCTTAATCACAATAGAATTGACATCCTATTAGTTTCGGAGACGAATTTAACTGATGAAAGAGTGATCAAAATCAACAGATACAATGTCTACTACTCTAATCATCTTGATGGTACATCTCACGCAGGGGCTGCAATCATAATCAAAGAAAATATAAAACAACATCTTCTCTTTGATCTAAAACATCCATTCCTTCAATCTACAGCAGTAGCCATAGATGACTGGCATAGGACACTTGCTGTTGCTGCAGTGTACTGTCCACCTCGTCACAGGATCGATGAGCTTATGTTTACTGATTTCTTTAGTAAACTTGGATGTAGATTTATTTCTGGAGGCGATTGGAATGCAAAAAATGTTTATTGGGGTTCCAGACTTACTACAACCCGAGGTAGAGAATTAAAAAAGCAGTAGACAAAAACGCTCTTGGTGTAATCTCAACAGGGGAACCAACCTACTGGCCTACAGATCTAAATAAAACTCCTGACTTGATTGATTTCTTCATCACAAAAGGAATGTCAGGAATGTACACAAAAATAGAATCTTGCTTGGATGGTACTTCAGACCACACACCAGTGATTTGCACCCTTAGTACTACTCTTGGTGTAATCTCAACAGGGGAACGAACCTACTGGCCTACAGATCCAAATAAAACTCCTGACTGGATTGATTTCTTCATCACAAAAGGAATGTCAGGAATGTACACATAAATAGAATCTTGCTTGGATGGTACTTCAGACCACACACCAGTGATTTGCATCCTTAGTACTACTGTTATTTGGCGTGAACCACCTGTTACCTGCATAACTGCAAAACCGATTGGGAATCTTTCCGTGACTACATTGACATGAATGCAAACTTGTTTATACCCCTCAAAACAGAAGACAATATAGAGAGCTGTGCTTGGTATGTCACTAACCTAATCCAAAAGGCAGCGTGGCTATCTACACCATACCTTGAGTCAAAAGAAAAGTCTCAGGATACTACAGCGCAAAGCCAAAAGATGATTGCCTCAAAAAGGTGACTAAGACGTCAGTGGCATACAAGTAGAAGTCGAAGGGACAAAAATGCACTCAATAATGCACAGAAAGAGCTAAAGAGGATGCTGAAAGACAATGCAAACATTACCTTACAAGACAAGTTAATGACTCTGTCTCCATACAAAGCCGATGACTATTCCCTCTGGAAAATGACTAAGTCTCTGAAAAGACCAAAAGAGCATATTCCGTCACTAAGGCAACCAAGGAAGTCATCGGATAAAGCAGTTATTTGCATAATTCCTAAAGGATACATTTAAACCCAATGAGCCCAATCCTATGTATCCAGAAGAAGAGATTGATGATTTCCTAAACAGTAACCAACAAATGTCACTTCCTTTAAAATTAGTAAAGCCAGCAGAAGTTAGAAAATCCATCTTTCAACTTAAATCATAAAAGGCACCGGGATTTGATCTCATAATAGGAGAGATTCTCAGACAGCTGCCAAGAAAAGGAATAGTTCTCGTTACCATTCTGTTTAATGCAGTACTAAGGCTGCAGTACTTCCCACTATTATGGAAAATTTCCATCATAAATATGGTTGCTAAACCTGGGAAGCCACTAACAGAAGTGGCATCATACAGACCAATAAGCCTACTCCCTGTACTATCCAAGCTCTTCGAAAAGCTAATACTAAAAAGACTTCACCCAATATTTGAAGAACGTAAGGTGATACCAAATCATCAATTTGGATTCCGCGCACAACATGGCACTGTAGAGCAGATTCATCGTGTGGCCCATACAATCCGCCAAACGTTAGAAAAAAAGGAATACTGTTCTGCTGTATTCTTGGATGTACAGCAGGCCTTTGACCGTGTGTGGCATAAAGGCCTCCTATATAAATTGAAACTGCATTTACCAAACTGTGCCTACAAAATCTTGGAATCTTACTTGCAAGATCGTATGTTCCAAGTCAAGACCAGTAATTCTTACTCTTCTATCTACAAAATAGAGGCTGGAGTTCCCCAGGGGTCAGTGCTGGGCCCAGTACTATACAGTCTACACTGCTGACTTACCCTATTCAGATGAGGTAATGATTGCCACTTATGCTGACGATACAGCTATTCTCTCAAATAATAAAGATCCCAACGTAGCATCTATGAAACTCCTATAACACCTTAAGAATATAGAAACATGGCTTAAAAAGTGGAGAATGAACGCAAGCGCTACAAAATCTGTACATATAACATTCACACTGAAGCGAGGAGACTGTCCCCCAGTGAGACTTGACGGAACCGTTTTACCACCGAAAGCAACAGTTAAATACCTAGGTATGCACCTAGATAGGAAACTTACTTGGAGAGAACATGTCAAGGCCAAGAGAGAACAAGCAAATAAAAAATTTGGAGAAATGTACTGGCTAATAGGCAGACAATCCTCTCTAAGCTTGGAAAACAAACTGCTTATATACGAGGCGTGTTTTTAAAGTAAGTACCGATTTGACATAAAAAAACAATTAAATTTTTTCCAAAAATAATTTATTCACTTGAAAGGCCATACTTTACTCTACTTTTCTACATAATTCCCATTACTATTGAGGCATTTATCGTATCTTGGGACCAGCTTTTGTATGCCATCGTCAAAGAAGATTGCCGCCTGATTAGACAACCACTGCTTCACAGTCGCTTTCACTTTGTCATCATCGGAATGGCGCTGCCCCGCCAGATGCTTCTTCAAGTGCATAAACAAATGGTAGTCGCTTGGTGCTAGATCGGGACTGTATGGAGTGTGGTCCAATTGTTCCCAGCCAAAAGAAGTGATAAGGTCTTGTGTTCAATTTGCTGTGTGTGGATGGGCATTATCGTGGAGCAAAACGACACCTGCACTCAGCATGCCACGCCTTTTGTTTTGAATTGCGCGGCGCAGTTTTTGGAAAGTCGCACAGTACGCTGCTGCATTGATCGTGTCGCCGCGAGTCAAAAAATCGACCAGCAACACACCCTTTCTGTCCCAAAACACAGTGCACATGATTTTCTGAGCAGAAATTGTTTGTTTAAATTTCACTTTCCTAGGGGATGATGAATGCCGCCATTCCATTGATTGCTGCTTCGATTCCGGTGTAACGTAGGCTACCCATATTTCATCGCCTGTGACAATATGGCTTAGAAAATCATCCCCCTCGTTACTGTATCGTTCGAGAATGCACTGCCCAATCTTTTGGTTTTGTGCTCATCAGTCAACATTTTTGGCACCCAGCGTGAACACAATTTCCGATAATTTTAACGTTCGGACACAATTTCTGGAGACAGCAGGAAACTTTTCAGCTAAGGACGAAATCGTGAATCGTCTGTTCTCTTTCACTTTACAGTCCACTTTTTGAATCAGTTCATCGGTAATGACTGAAGGTCTCCCACTTCGTTCCTCATCATGAATATTTGGACGGCCATCTTTAAAGGCCCTAACCCATTTCCGCACCATTCCATCACTCATAATGTTTTCACCATACACTTCACTGATTTGGTGATGAATGTCAACTGATTTGAAGCCTTGAGCACAGAGAAACCGTATTACAGCACGCACTTTAGTCGGCGGGATTCTCAATAGGTGGAGGCATTTTAAAATCACGCAAACAGATGTAGACTCGATTGGATGGTTCCGTAATGGCGTCTGCTTTCCAACAGATGTAGCTACACGACGCGCATGCGCTAAACGGCGACTGCAGCGCTGCGGCGGCGTAATTTAAAAACGGTACTTACTTTAAAAACACGCATCGTACAAGAGTGTAATAAAACCAATCTGGACGTATGGAATTGAGCTGTGGGGAATGGCAAGCTACTCCAATGTTGAGATACTGCAGCGTTTTCAAAATAAAGCCCTAAAAACCTTGATAAATGCCCCATGGTTTATTAAAAATACAGAAATACACGAATATACTAAGATGCCCACTGTAAAAGAACAGGTTAACTTATCATGCAAAGGCTACAAACAAAGACTGGAACATCACACAAACCAATTAGCTAGAGCACTTATGGATGCTGATCAAAGTATATTCCGATTGAGAACGTCAAGACTAGCTTTGATCTGATTCTGAAGCTATATTAATATGGGAAATGTCACGTCATTGGATGTGCTCAATTTCTGAAATCGTTCATAAGATGTCAAAAAATTTAATATATTAACCTTGATATCTTTTTTATGTCTGTTTATTTCTAATGTTTCTAGGATATTAAGTTTATTACCTTTTGTATTTATTTGTAATATATAGGGGGCATTATCAGTATGGAATTTATCAGCATTGAAAATAACCATCACCCGGTTATTTTCAATGAGATGTTTAGCAAAGTGAGATGTGTCTGGTTTATTATTTCGCCAGCTGGCAATGTGTTCTTTATATCTTGTATTAAAATCTCTTCCTGTTTGACCTATGTATACACTATAATAGTCGTTACATTTAAGTTTATAGATACCACTCTTTTTATCTTTATCTATTTTTTCTTTATTATTAATAAGAGTTTTACCCAAGTTATTTAAGGTACTATACGTACACATGTTATATTATTTATATTTTTATTATTAGTTAAAAGTTTTCCTAATTTGAGTGATACATTACCTATGTATGGGATAGATTTATAGTAAATATTATTATTATTTGGTACGACAGGGTATATTTCTTGTATTAGTATTTTTCTTAATCTATTATGGTAGTTTTGTGACAATTGATGGGTCATAATTATTATTTTTTGCTATTTGTTTTATAGTTTTTATTTCTTTACGTAGATTAGGTTTTTCTAGAGGGATGGTTAAAGCTCTGTGAATCATGGAATGGAAGGCTGCTAACTTATGGGACCAAGGGTGTTGAGATTGACCATTAATTATGGAGTCTGTAAATGTGTCTTTTCTAAATATACTAAACTTATGTTTATTATTTTTGTGTTCTATTGTTATATCTAAAAAGTTAAGTTTATTATCGGACTCTACTTCTAAAGTGAATTTGATAGGTTAATATATTAAATGAACAACTAAATATAATAACATCACCCATTCTTAATATCTTCTAGATATAATATAAATATACAACATACTGATACTACAGTACCCTCGAAATTGTTTCAGCACTAATACACATATAAATATAAGTATATATAATAAAAACAAAAAAATAAAGAAAGAAATATATGAATACACAAAACCGAAGATATGTAGAATTAGTGTATTACCTTGTCCTTACTTTCAAATACCCTTGCTTTTGTATAAGGATAATAACTTCCATTTAATTTTATTACATACACCGTAAAGTTTGCATTGTATAACCTCACATAATAACAACAATTGAATGAAACCCTCACTAAAATACTGGTATATTGTATAACTCTCGGTAATATAATAAAACCTACACTGCGCCCCTGCAATAAACTCACTAACATAAACAATGTAAAAATCGGCACAAACCAGGCTTCCGCTATTGTGTTTGAAACATATAAATGCTGTTGGTTGTTCCTAAGAGTTAATCTTTGCTAATATCCCACCTGAAGATGTAATACAACGAAACCTAGGTTGTGGTAAAGAAATTAAAGAAAGTAGAAATAATACTACATCACGTAGTTTCATTTAATTGTAAAATTCCAAGTAATTGACAGTTTCACAGTTGCTACAGAGTATATTCGTACAGGCTAGATCTGGTTTTGCTGTTAGTTTTGTTCAGTTTAATTTTGGAACTCATTCTGTACGCAACGACTTCGATATAGAAAAAAAATAAAAATGAGTTCATATCCTAAAGGAGCTAAAGATACACCAGCTCGGTCAGGACGTCCGTGTAAACGGAAATTTCATCGAAATCAGCATAATAAAAATTATGAAGCCGAACAATCGAGTGCAAGTGCGAGAAAATTATCTAATGTTACTAGTGAGGACATTCATTACAATAATATGCATTGTTATAAATTTATTGAGTTATTTACGGTGTTCACTGCATTATCAGAAATTGCTTGAAAGATGTTTGGGTCGTCACACGCAAAAGCAAATGAGAGTTTCAACTCTACCGTTTGGCGTCTGGCTCCAAAATCATTGAAATAGGCTCATACATTGCTGCTGGATTATTCAATGAAGGATATTCATCGATTTTACAAATAATGAACTGTTTAGACATAATAGTTGGCCGACAATGTAAATCATACGCCCAAAAAATGGATGAACAGAGAGTGACTCAAGAAAATCGGCGCACCTTATTAGCCACTAAAGAAGCTCGTCAAGCACGTCAATAGCAACTAATTGAACAAAATGAGTTCTATGAGGCTACAGAAGGACAATTATATGGTGCTGGAATTGCTGATTAATCGGTAAGTCACTATAATCATTGAATTTTTATGTATTCAAACTTTAAACGCGTTTTTCTCGAAACCATATTTTTTAAACTGGCGTACACGATAACTCAAAAAGTTATTGATCAATCTCCCTGAAATTTGACACACACACATCTTTTTAATATTATTTTCTATATGAACCTACAAATTTCCGAAAATTTTTTGAAAAAATAATTTTATCGAAGCAAAAACAATAAGAAAATTCGTCCCAAAAGTATTTTATTCTGCGAATATTTTTTTAAATTTTTTTTAGGTTCATCTAGAAATTATGACATTAATAAACACACAGAATTTTGGTTTTTGTTTTCAGATCACTAGAACCGATGCAACAATGCTCGCCGATTGAGAAGTCTCGCTGCGATATTTCTGGAAAAATTTAGTGTACATCAGCCATTTTGAATAAATCAAATAAAAAAAAATTATATTATTTTAATGTTTGAATAAACCAGATGTTAATTTTCAAAAATATAATGACTCTTTCATTTAAAAAAAATCACAAAAATTAAGCAAAATTTAAGCTTTTACAGGTATCCCCCCTTAAGTATTAATAATAATCAAACTTGAATATTTTTTTAACCTGTCAATTTCAACAATTGCATTTGTTTATACAGTACCAACATTTAGGAAGCAATAACGTCTATTTGTCTATGGTTTATGTTTCGAATAATATTATAGTGCTGACATACATTAGTGAGTGCGTATGTTTACGTGCGTTTGTGTGGTTTGTTCTGTTCGTTAAATACTAATTAATTTTTACTTTTTTGGTTATTTTTCGCCTACCTTCATTTTGTTTTTTAGCTGTAATAAAACAAAATGAAGGCGTCTATTTTAGGTAGATTGTTTTTATCAGATTGCACGAAATTTCGCTCCATTTTGACAATATTTAAACTAGTACAAGCAAGATACAAGACAAAAGATAGGGAACTTTAAGAAATATGTAACTAAAAGATCAAATATTTAGATAAAACCAGAAACAAAACCAAGTTTGCGAACAACAATCAGTCTGTTTATTTGTGTGTAACAGAGTGTTTGGAACGTTGGTTAAATATCAAAAATATTGTGATTTTTTTACGTTTTTATTTTACAAAATATAAACTTATTTTTTCAAAAATGAAGAGTAATATGCTTATTTGCGTTATAATCTAATAATGATGGATCACCACAAACTGGTATATTTTCGATATTGTCAAACAGCCTATTAGATATACTGAATAGATTTTCATAATTTTACTAGAGATTTTAACTTTTAAAAATTACTACTATGTGGAACATCCATAATTGTTTATTTAAACAATTAATTATAAAATATAATTGCTATAATTAAAGTTTTTTCTGAAGAAAAATTATTCCTATAGTTTTCAATATGCAAATAATGAATCTACCATTAAAATTAAAATTGTTAACTACTGGTACAAGGCAGCCACCATATAACATATGAAGGTGGTCACCATATCCGTCTTAATTAGTTAAAAATAAATATTTTTAAAAACCATATATAAATAACAAAATGAAACAAGGTCCCGAGCATTGATAAAATGGGTAACAAATTAGTTAAAGTAGTTTGATGCGCCACAGTGCCTAAAGTACTAGGGATTTTAACTGTTGCCTGCATGAGGGTCACTTTCCGAAGATCTGGAAAGTGAGGAGGGTTAAAGTCATACTGAAGAGTAATGGGGAAACGTCTAGCAATCTGAAGTTCTACAAACCCATTATGCTCCTTCCAGCCTTCGGGAAGTTGCTCGAATGAACTATAGTGGCTCCGTTATTAGCACAGTTTGTCTCTTTCACCGAGATTCCCAAACCAATACTGCTTCCGATCTGGAGTGACCACTTTTCAGATGTTAAAAACACGCCACTTTATCCTGGGTAGATGCGTGCCCAAATAAGTACATTCTCAGTGTTTTTCTAGACATCTTCGGCGCGTTTGATAATACCTGGTAGCCAGCCATTCTGACCGCGTTAAAGTAACAAAGAGTGTCAGCGATCCTTCGTTAGATAATTATGAACTACTTCAGCTATCATGTTGTATATTTGCAGGACGTAAACGTAGAAATCAGGAAAACATTGACCAGGGGCTGCCCGCAGGGTTCGGTCCTCGGACCGATTTTGTGGAATGTAACATTCGATGGAATTCCCGCAATGTCCCTTCAGGGATGGGGGACCATTGCTTACACGGACAACACACTACTGTTGGTCAAAGGAGCGAGCTGTAGATAAATAGAGAAGCAAGTGGCGGACTCCCTCACCACGATATATGACTGAAGCAATAAGAACAAGCGAGCAGTCTGTGGTTATGAGCGTGTCTATGATCGGGGTGCAGGACTGGGTCATATACCTGGGTGCAATCTTCGATTCAAGGCAGAGCTTTATGCCACAGGCGCGGTACATCATGTCATGGTCCAGTATGCCAGTTTTGGTGGGGGGCTAATAGCTCGATCCTCAAGCTGATGTACACGCAATATACCTGGGTATATTGGTCTATGCGCAAACGGTGGAGGTTTTGCCCTGTGTCGCAGTCCAACAAGTGAGGTGGGTTTTGCTCAGGTCACAACATGCATCAAAACTTACAGCACCTGTTCAACGGATGTTCTTTTGATGGATCTTCTGCCTGCCAACCTTGCATTTATAGAAAGGGCGGCTAATTTTACTTTGGCTCGAGATTGGAGTTTCACTGTGGGTCCATTGAGTTTTAAATTTGTGGGGAATGAACCCCTCTTAATATAATTTGACTGTAGAATAAAACAGAATTATTCCAAATATTTACAATTAAATATGACTTTAAAATTTCATATTTTTCAATATTTCTTTACATACTTGTAAATATAAAGTTACTTCAACATTTAGGAAATTTCATAACTTTTCTGAAAGGGTATGATTATAGAGATAGTTTTCATTACAGTAAATTCTGCAATTAGTTGATAATTAAAGTTTAGCAGAGCAGGCGCCCCGAATTTCACTTGTATGGAGCATTCAAATTAGAACCCGGGCACCGGCAAACATTGCTGTTAATGTTTTTTTTAAGAAAAAAAATATTAACAGCAATGTTTTAAGGGTAAATTTCTTTAATTTTCGACCTTAGAAATTCGATAAAAAAAAAATTTTGCAAATTCGTTCAGTATAATTGGGTTTCAAAATATAAGCAGAATTGCAGTCAACTATAGGTTTTGAATAAAAATGTACTTATAAAAGTAACTAGGTAAAAATAAGAAGAGGCAAAACTTTCGTTTCAGTCCCACCAAGAGAAACTTTTCGAAGATTGCAAATATGGTGTTACAAAAAGGAAAATAGATTTTCTACAAAGTACACTACCGTCAAAAATGCAAAACTATACTGATTTGTTAAATTAAACATATTATAATTTTCCAAAATAGAATGTCACTTTTTTCTGGTAATAAAGTATGATCTTTTAAACATCACAAATCACACTCAAAGATGCCAAATCAGATGAAATAAAATAAGAAATTTTTACTTTCTTGTGAGTTATTACTCGTCAGTTAAACAAGTTTTTTGTTTGAATAAAGATGTTGTTTTAGGCCCCATAATTAAGAGGTTTCTTTGTGGCTGTTTAAATTTGTTCATCACCTTCGGGATCAAATATCTGAATGGAGATGTTTATTTAGTGCAACCTTAAAAAAAGCATTAAAAAGGTTCAAAAATCGAAAATTCCACTTGAAAAGCAAAGAGCACGCAACCAAGAAGCAAGAAATGAGTGTGTTACCCTTAAATTAAAATTTCCAAACTCGCTTTACACAATACTATAGAGAGATTTATGGAAACGGGCAGTTGATCATGTGAGTTTGGGGAGGCCCAGAGCTAAAACTTCTGCTGAGGACCGGAGACTGGTGACCGCAAGCAAGCGAAATAAATGCTTAACAGCCCCAGAAATACGTACTGAAATTAATAGAAGTCATGAAAATACCATCAGAAAACTACAGTAAAAAATCTATTAATAGATCAAGTGGACAAATTGCCATTCATAAATCTTTGCAAGCTCATAAGATAAAACATTTAAAATTAGTTAAAAAGCATCAAGATTGGTGATTTGAAAACTGAGCAAAGTGTAATGGGCAGGTGAATCTAAATTTGATATCAAAACCTGATAAAACCTGATCCAAAACTTTCTACAATTTCTTTTATTGTTAATGTAAAGAAAATATGTTAGCACGCTGTGTGGTTGCAACAGTCAAGGACAGTGGTGGTTCTGTTATGGTGTTATTGATAGAGTGCCAAAACTTTGTGCAAAGGTAATAAAAAATAACTGTGGTTTATTCAATGTAAAGGAAATTTAAAAAGTTAGCTATTTCAACGGCATTTTTACTTTACATTTTAATAATGTACCATCTCATTACTAATATATGTAGTATATTCTTTCATTGAAATACAGGGGTTGTACAAAATAATATGAACACCATGCGATGGAGTACAATTAGGTGCATGTTGGCACCACTGCTTCCGTGTAAATACTGTGACACAATTGTCAGGTGGCAGGTCTTGTAAATTATATTTCAGTGTAGTAGACACTGTTTCTGCGATGGTTATAACATGTGAGCCGTAAAATGTGTGATCTCTCCGACTTTGAAAAAGGGTGAATTGTTGGCTCTCGGTCAGGGGAAATGTCTGCGACGAAAACAGCTGAACTGTGTAACGTTTCACAAGCGACGGTATTCACGTTAATGACAGCATACACAAAAGAAGGGAAAACATCATCGGCAAAGAGGAATACTGGACGACAGTCAAAGTTAACGGACAGAGACCGACGAACATTAAAAAGAATTGTGACTAGACAGCACAAAACTACCGCAGAACTCAACACTCACCTAAGTAATACTGTGTCAACAAAAACTGTACGGCGGGAACTCCACAAAGCTAATATTCACGGAACACCTGCAATTTCAAAATCCTTCATAATAGACGCCAACATTAAGCTGCGAAAGAAGTGGTGCCACGAGCATTAAACTTGGACACTTGAGGATTGGAGGAATGTGGTATGGTCCAATGAATCATGGTTCACATGGTTTCCGACTAATGGCCGATTTTATGTATGGAGAACCCCAAAAGAAGCCTACAATCCGAACTGCCTGCTTTCTACAGTCAAGCATGGGAGAGGTGCCGTTAGGATTTGGGCAGCTATATTGTGGTATTCTGCTAGTCAGTCCTCTCATTCACATCACTGGCCGGATGACTGCAAATGAATATCTCTACATCCTCAATGAAGAATTGCTTACTATGACTAGCATACTACTGCCAAACACTGCCATCTTCCAAGATGATAATGCGCCCATGCACATAGCCAAAAGATTCGGTCTTGGTTTTAGAAGCATCAGAATATAATCAAAATCTTCCCTGGCCAGCACAATGGCCAGACCTCTACTTTATTAAACCGTTGTGCGGAGTTTTAGATCAGAAAATTAGGAGGAGATTCCCACCTCTAACATCATTGAAGCAGTTGGCGGATGCTTTAGTACAAGAATAGGACAACATTCCGTTGGAAACTATACAAGCAAATGGAGGCTCTACGCCGTATTAATAAACGAATATTGTGTATACGTCAGGTGTTCATTTTACGTTGTCCAACCCCTGTATATTATTTTGACCCTAAACTTTCCAACAGCAATGAAGTTATTTTCTCATGGAGTGTTGAATGGAAATTCTTTCCATTACTGCTACTTTCTTGTCTTGGCTGCCCAAATAACTACTTTTCCAAAACCAATTTTCTATTTGACACAATACATCAAGCTTTCATAGATGTGTTTTCATATCAATGTTAGTTTCCAATACCGAAGAATAAATATAAATATCCCGTATATTGAATTATTACTAATCACATCTCAGCACTATAAATACAGAGAAAACTTTTTCTGAGGCAATGGGACGCTTTGTATTCATCGTATTGAATATTTAGATAGGTTTTTTCAACCCAAATAAATTTGACAGAAACTCCTCAAATAAAACAAACATTGTAATTAAGAGTAAACCATATTTCTTTATGTTTCGTGTTTGTTCACTACTAGTCTGAAGTTTTCTTTTTATCTTTAAGTCATTTTCAAATATATTTGTAATATTTGTACTTCTTCACATGTTAATGAAAAAATACTGAGCTTAATAAATATTGAAATTATTGACCTAATCAAAACCTTATTTTAAATATTGACCTAATAAAGACCCTTTTTATTCACTTTTAAAAACAGGATTTTTGAAATTTTGGTTCCCTTTTATTTTCTACTGTTACTAGTTTTTCAAACTGTATTGATGACAATTCACAACATCAAAACTGTCCATCCGATGCCGATTTGTGATGTAAATGAAGATAATGGAAGCAAATGGCATTATCGCTTAGTATAAACTATAAACACATTCCCATGGAAAATGAAAGTCATACAACTATTCTTTTTGGTTCAGTCCTGCCTCGATACAAATCTTTAAAGGAAAAGTGTAAATATCACAAACGGTATAAGACATATGGTAATACCCATAAAAATTATGACTCCTTTGATTTATTATAAGCCAGGTCCAAGAAAGCTGTAATACCTATATACACACATATATATACACACACGTATGCATGCACGCTCTTGCGTGCACGCACCATTCCCCACATTTTTATAAAAAACTGTTGTAACGACTTGAGATTTCCACTAAATATTCTATTCAATAAATCTATTAAGTCAGATACATTTCCTACCCACTGGAAAACTGCTTACATTATTTCCATCCACAAATCAGGTGACAAAAACCAAAATTAAACTACCAGTATCTCACATTATTTGAATCTGTTTTATACAACGCTTTTTTTCCATTTCCAAATATTTCTGTCCGCAAGTCAAAATTTTGTTTCAAAAAGATCAACAATAAGTAATTTTATTAATATATAAAAGCTATCATTGTAGCGCCTTTGCCAAAACGAGCCAGGTAGATTCTATTTATACAGACTTTTCGAAAGTGTTTGATCATGTCAACCATTTAACACTTTGCACGAGTTATGACATCGATGGGAATTTATTGAGGTGGTTTAGACCTTACCTAAATAACAGGAGTCAACTTGTAAGTATCAAAGGTTATCTTTCTGCCCCATTAACAATCACCTCCATTGTCTCAGAAGGCTCGCAAATGCTTTATTATCTCTCACTACTTTAATAAATAAAATTTTATTTAAGTACACGATAGGCAACTTGACCGTACAATATAAGTCTGTTGTCAGAGATCTCGAGTTTACTTTGACGAAAAACTGACATTCCATTATCACTATGATCATATTATTCATAAGTGTACCCAACTTTTAAGATTCATCTGTCGTTCTACTAAACGATCGAAAAACCATCACACTTTTACAAATTTATTTGTTCATTATTTAAAAATATCCTCGAATATGGGTCAATTATTTGGTCTCTGTACTACAAACTGCACAGATAAAAAATTTAAAAAATTACAAGAGGTTCTTGAATATTCTGACTTAATCTTGTATATGATTATAAACCCTATGAAACCCAACTACAGCGATTCAATTTGTTATCATTAGCAACGCGGAGAGAAAAAGCGCCAATCTATTATATTTATATAAAATCATATATTTGCATGTTCATTGTCTCTCCCTGCTATCCCTGCTATAGTTAGTGAACTCCAACACCTGACTCAGATACCATAAACCTTCATAGAGATTATTCATACTACAAGTTTATAACAATAATACCTCGTTTTTAACCCCATAACACATTCAAGTTATCCTCATAACTTGACCAATTGCATAACAATACTGTTTCTCAACAACCTTCTGTGGAGATTTTTGAAAACATATTTTGTTTAAAAAGTGAATACAAAACATATTATTTACAAATTAAAACCCAGCTAAAATAGAATTAAGGGTTTGTTCAGTATGTAGAAAATAATATTAATACTAACATTACTAATTGATCGATATATTATGTAATAAATTTAATAACACAAATAACCCTTGAAAATCTATACAGTATGTAAATTAACTAAAGTGCGCCACTTCACCACTTGTACAATGTGGTGTGTAATTTAGCAAAATGTTATTTTTTTTAAATCAATCGCCTAGTTTATAAAATAATTAGAGTTAAAATTTTGTATGAAATCATCCTGTGAAAATACCGCCAAGTTTATAAAATAATTACATTCAAAATAGTTTTATACAAATAACAAGAACCATCTCTTCAAAAGGATTCAAAGGTTAAGATTTGTTGCACACATTGTAGGTGTTGCCATATTAAAAAAATAAATAAACATGCATCATAATTAAAATTAGATTAATATTATCTTTAAGAAGCAAATAATAATTCATCTGAATGACAAACAAAAAAATATCGTATTAATAATTATTCCGATAAGTTTATTTTAAAAATCGAAGGTAGTATGTTTACAATCTTAAATATCGAGGTGAATTATGGATGAATGTTAAAGATTTTCAAATGGCAATCGTTTTGAGTTACGAATTGTACACAAACTTTTTTTATAAAACTATTCAAATTAAAGTATAATAGTTAAAAAATTCTGATGTATTTGACCATCGTCGATTGTTAAGACAGATAATTATGCAATATTACCACATTTCTTACGTTTTTTAAAATAAAGATATAGGTTCATGCATTTCCATGTTAATGACAGGACAATTTTCAAATTCCACAAAAAAACAGGTTTCATGCATTTCCATGTTAATGACTTAGGACAATTTTCAAATTCCACAAAAAAACTGGTTTGATTTTTTTAGGTGTATTATATCATGGGTGCACCATTACAGATTGGAGTGACACCCTTAGGTTAATTTACATACTGTATATAAATATTCTGACCATTTTGTGCACACATAATTAAAGTTATAGTCTAATTTCATACTCTGATTTTTTTATTATACACTTTCGTGCTGTAACTTATTTTGTGAGCCTTTTCAATGAATAAATAAATAAACGCTTCTCTCAAAACAACATTTTTCACCTACATCTCACAATAATTTGGTGAACTGATTTTAATAATTTTGGGCTTAAACTGTGTGAAAAACTTGATTCTTTAAATAAATAATAATTATAAACAAGAATCATTGAACATTTTCAAAAGTCATTTCTTGACAAACGAAAAATTGATCAATTTCTTCATAAAAACTTAAATTTCAACTTTCACTTGCATCATTTTCATAAAAATTTATGTATATTTAATATTTCGTTTTTTTTAAAGGTGTCAATGAAAAATGTACTACCATGTTTATTTAAGATTTGTGGTTGCAGAGCAGACATAGCCACAGCCTAAAGCTAATATGTGTTTTGCACATGTGCCAACAAACAAGATTGTTAAAAATCAATAAATTAAATTATTTTGTATTGTATTATGTGTGTGTTTTGTATTAAAAATAATTGTGTAGAAAGTATGGTTTCTAATCTTTATCCATATCCCAAAAAAATCCTGACAACCATCCAGTTTTTTCAAAGCAAAGTAGAAATCCCTTTTAGTTTATTTTTAGTACACTTAGCATTCTTCAGTCACTTTGCCATTGATTCTTTACCATTTTTATTCTAATGATTTATGTGTCGTGCAATGAAGTTGAACATTGACAATAATTTTGATATTTACACATAAAAAAAAGGAAAGATAAAATATATGTAATTTATTTATCTAAGGGTGTTTACCTCTCCACAAATTTTAAATGTGCAAGTATTTTCTTCAAGTTCTATATTAGTGATGCCATCGACCTTCCTGGCTGACTGGATGTTAGCACCATGTGCCCCGATCGCTAAACCCATCAGATCTTCTCGCACGGCAAATTCATCTGAATATCTTTAAGAAAATAATAAGGCATTCTTAAATAAGCTTTAATAAATATTTAAAAATAATAATATTCGTAATGCTTGTCTTCGCTTTTTAATCTTCATTTTACAACTGCGAAAACATTATGTGGTCAATATTTTGATCTTTATTGTATTTTGTTTAAAATTTTAATAACTTTTAAATTAAAGTATCTAATGTTTTGCATAAGTAAAATAAAATTGCTCTGTCAAATGACACATTTATGTTATATCTAATGCCTGAAACCCATTTACATATTTATGTGCAAAAAACCAAAAGAGCTTACATTGGCAAAAAACCTGTGAAATATGCAACTCCCACTAGAAGTATTAATGTGGTACCTCTCTATATTAATATTTATGTAAAAAAAAATTTAAACTTTAAAAAGTACATATTATTTACATTAACCAATTTACAAATATTAATTTTATTTTTCACCATATAAATATTGCCTAGTATAATCTTTAGAGGTAAAAAAGAATAGGGTGAATTTCTCAAACACCATAAGATCTATAATTGTCATTGCCATAGCTTACCAATAAGTTTAGGTTAACTACTACCAACTCTTTTTTGACATAGAATATGTGTTTCTTTTCGAAACCGGGGTGCCACTCTCAAATCACGAGTGTCACAAAAAAGTTACATCACGAAAAATTTAATGACTTGAAAACTATTAATGATACATAAAAATCAACAGAGTATTAAACTGGCCACTGCAATCACACTGCATGATTTCATCATGAATGTGTGCACAACAGTACATTGACTTTGTCTTGCTTCAGCATTCATTATGCGAATACTACTTTCCAAGGTGTGTTATCTTTATGCAATTTACAAAACAAATTATAAATAAAACCTCAATATTTAATACTAGAAATCATTGTTCAAACTGAGAAAATATCACAAAAACTACAAAATATCCAAAATATACATAATAAACACTGAATTAATTATAGAAAACTACTAGAAAGAACAGATGTTTGATACTGGACACCAAAAAAACGACTGAAGCACTTCAAAGTTGACAAATCATGTCATCGCACAAAGTGAATAAATGCATTATACTATTTTTTTCTCCATTTGGCTATAACTGATATATTCTAAGTCTTCAAACTAGTGACATTATCCTGACATAGTGTAAGCCATTATCTTTTCAAAATTTTTAAACATAGCAGTTTTGGGATTGAATACATTTTTTACGGACGTTTTGTCCAGATATATGTTTTGTAAAATTCCGAAAAGAATTAACTAAAAACAAAGTGCATGTAAGCCCAAAAGTGATTACTCTATGTTTGCTTTTTCACCAATCACTATTGCATTGATAACCTGTAGATTGCGTCGCGACACATGCATCTGCAATTAAGCCAAATGGCATACTGAATATAGAGGGGTCATTCAGTGGCGGAGAATGAGACAGGTGCGGGGAGAGCGGTTCCTTTGTACGCACGTTTGTTTGCCACACGCCGCATTTCTTGTGTTCGTCTGAAGAATTGTTCAAGTACTTATTTCAAAAAATTCTTTTTCACTTAACACTACCAGAAATAATAATTTATCTATTTACTTGACATTAAGTCTGTTTCTTTTTTCTGATGTATTATTTTTGCATTTCATAAGTCTTTCACAATACTGGTAAAGCTAAACTTAGTAAGTAAAATCTTCGTAATGTTTAAAAAATTTTTAAAGTGGGAAATAAAGGTTTTGCTTCTTTCAATGTTTATCCATTAGTACATATTTTATAAGATATAAAATAAGCTTGGTTCAATTTTATTAATTATTTAACATTAATAATACCACATCATGTATATTTTTGCATAAAGGAATGTTTTATTAAGAGTGTTTTCAATTTGATTCATATAATCAGCACTTGGAAGTCGATCTGAAAATAAATGAGAGATCAAACTGAATTTTCTGGTTAATCAATATCATACCCTATCTTTGCTACATCACTACACCAACGTCATCATAGGCACTCATAACCATAGATAAATATATGGTCATAACCTAAAAAAGTCAAAAAATGCAACATACAATTTCACACGTCCATCACATGCAATTCATTTTTTGCCAAGAATGGTAGAGAAACAGAGATTAAGCAATTAATCTTTAGAATAAAATGAATATAAAAGGAGACCTTTTTTGACAGGAATTTAAAAATATAACATTGAAAATCCATTTAAGTGTTGACAATATTACTGAAATATTTCTCGTAATAAGATTTGTCAAATAATTATAACATCAAAATCATACACGCCTATGCCTTACTGAAGACCTGAGCCATTCCACTCAGGCTCAAAATCATACACGCTTATGCCTTACTAAACTCCTGAGCCATTCTACCCATATATTTTTATTTGTATATACATACCCTAAAACATGATACAGTATAATCCGGATACAACGACTTTACTTATAACGGCTAACTGTTTTTAGTGACGACAATGTAAACTCAAGTTAGGTACTAGGAAAACATTTCCGTTCAGTATGACTCCAGTTTAAGTGACCAATTGCTTATAGCGACCTATTTTGACAATAATCCGTCCGGCTAGAACGACACGGAGTGTTTTGTTTACAAAACCTACGCACAAACAATACCTCGCCGGTCCGCACCTGTCTTTCTCCCCACTCCCACGTACATATTTTGATTAACGCGCGTAAATCACAGTATTTTTCATCTATCGTGATAAGGTTAAAAACTCAACACATGCGCTATAATCAGTTCTGTGAAGGTAAAGTGTTTCCTCAATTGAAAAAAAAATGCTACATTACACTGTTTAGAAGCTGGACGGAGTTCGGCGTGTCTCGTTCTACAATATCCACAATAAAGAAAAACAAACATAAGATAGAAGTCCTGTTTAATGCCAATGTTTTAAAATCTAAATGTGTGAGGGCATCGATGCAAGAACTGGTAGATCAGGTATTACTAGTGGTTTAAGCTTCAATATAACCGGGAAATACCCGTTAATGGACCCCTGTTTCAAGAAAAAGCTACCTTTTTTGCTCAAGGGTTGAATATTCCTAACTTCAGTTATTCAATGAGTTGAATAAACCGTTTTAAAGTAGACACAACATCGTCACTGGTAAGATTGCTGGCGGGTCTTTTTCAGTTCAACAGAGTGATGTATGCGATTGATTAAAAAGAGTTTGGCCTACTTTGCTTTGATGAAGAAATTTTAATGCGTATGAGACTGGGGTGTTTTATAAATTAACCGCAGGAGGAAATTAAACAAAGGAAATGAAGAAAAAAAGAACTATGATGGTGGCAGCCAACATGAGTGGTATAGTTAAAAAAAGACTTCTCGTAATCGGGAAATCTCAACATCCCAGATGTTTTAAAAATGTACGGTATTTGCCTGTGGAATATGAGGGCAATCGAAAGACCTGGCTGGATGACTGACATTTTTACCAAATGGGTATGCATATGGGATCACAAACTTATTAAAACATACAAGAAAATCCTGTCAGGGCAGTAGACACATTCCCATATTGCTGACTTGAGAAGCGTAACCTTAGTGTTTCTGCCTCCCAACACGAGTTCGGTATTGTAACCAATAGATCAAGGGATTATTCGGGCCTTGAAATCACACTTTCGCAATAAAGCTTTTCGCTGTAGAAGCAGTAGTACTGAGTACCCAAAGATTATTGTTCTCAATTCTATTCCAATGATTCACCGAATGAACTGAAGGAGACTTATCCAACTTCCAGTGCGTCAATGTGTTTGTTCAAATTAACTTTGATGATGATGTTATGAAAAGTATGATGACAAATATTCACAACGCTACACAAAGTTTTTACTGTCGAACAAAAATTGGCCATAAACAAAGTCAAATTACAAAACTTCTACATTAGAAAATACATATTTACGTGCATAGAATGTAGATACATCGTATCTCTTTGTATTTCAGTACATTATGTATGTATATCATGTGGAATGTTTATCATTACAGTTATAATTTGTAATAAATGTTTTATTTAAATAGAAATTTATCTAACTATACTACTACATATTTCTTAATAAGAATTACAATAACATTAATACATAATAAAAACAAGTTTAAATTATCCGGCCGTTTTGTGCGTCGTTTGGTTAGTAAGACAAAGTGTCGCCGGCCCCTTGAGGGTTTTTTTATCCTGATTCTACTGTATATCAGTCATTCGCGTTCATAACTAGGCTAAATGCTCCATACAAAATGCGCATTCTCCTTTGGTCACTGACCAAAATGTATATTATAATATATCAAAATAATCCATATTTATTACAAATTGTAATTATTTGCTTTGTTTTTTAAATATCTAACAATTAATGTTATTTGCATATCTTGAATTCGAGGATGCGTACATGAATTCAAGGATGCGTTCAGCAAGAAATAATTTTTTTTAGATTCAGTATCTTAATATGCTATTTTGTGATAAATCATTAAAAAAATTATGTTTCCCACCAAAGAATTCTAACCAAAGATGATATTTCTCGCTTGCAAAATGCGCCGTGGACAAAAAAATATTTATAATTATTTTAAATCCTTGCATTTTTCAGATTTTAGAGATTATGCAGGTATAAATAGAAGTATATATTTCGAGTGATAAATACTAATTCACCCGATTTTAGAGAGTACTACGGTAAAATATGAAAACAAAATTTCTGTACTTTTTCTTGAATAATTATCATTTTATTTGAATAAAGTAAATTATGAAATTAAAATATAATTAACGGAATTCAATAAAGTAAATTATGAAATTAAAACATAATTTATTTCACTGTAATGATTTTTTCTCGTGCGCCAGCCAAGGACATATTGATTTTTTTTCAAAATGTTTATTAAATTTTTTCTAGTATTTTTGTTTCATTTGGATTTACATAGCTTATAACATATTTTTTGAAAATTTATTTAAGATCATTTTAAACAACTAGCGTGACACATGCGAAGTCTTTGCATTATTTATTCCATTATGAAGCTCAGATGACAGATCAAACAAATATTTTACTAAAATTGACATATAGAGGCGCAAGTATCAAAAGCATTGAGTTAAAGCACCACTTTATTTATACGTGAGTGGATTTGAAATTAAACAAAAATTTTACCGACCGTCAATCATATTGACGTTGAGCCGTTAGATGGCAGCATTGCTGTTTTGTATATATAATTTTAATAATTAATTAATTTGCAAAAACAATAGCAATAATAAATTTTTTAGTTGTGGATGCCGGTAGAGCAAGCAATTATCTATAAATGATATATAATTTATGTGGATTAGTTGTGAGGTTTTTTCTAAAAAGGGAGAGTAACATCTTAACCTTAGCGTATTAATATATATGATGATGATGATAAATTAGTTTTTGATCTACTGTATTTCACAAAATATTTTATTAACTGAAAATCGGGCGAGAAATTAGTCTTTAAACATTTAATAACATTTTTTGACATCTTTCTATACTTGAAAATAAAAAGATCATTTATTAATTTAGAAAATGTCATATCCTTTTCGAAAATATATGTTTGTGGATAGTTTCCATTGAAGTAATTTCTGCAATTAGTTGCTAATTAAATTATGGCAGTGCAGCTGTCACGAATTTCATTTGTTCAGTTCCATCTGCGTCAATTCGCTAATTAGCGCTCGTACATTGGATGTGTCAATCTGTACTTTTGACAGCGTGGTACGAATCTCTTCTTGAGCTTTAATGTTGCTGATGATGTTAAGTTTGCACAAACTTGGTGCTACGTAATTTCCTAATTTATCTATGTCATCTTCTTTAGCAGAGCCCTTTTGTGTAATACTTCGTAATTTGTCCAGGATGAAATCAATACTATGTTTTACAATGGTCTCCCGTAATTTTTGGGGAGACAGGTTTCTGCATACCATTTCTACAGGATTATCAGCAACATTTTCTGAATCGGATTCTACTGGACTTTCGAGTATGATCATCATTTACTGAAACAAAGTCATTAAAGCTGTTAGAGGAATTTTTTTTCAAGTTCGCAGATCGAAGGAGCATTGAGTCAAATAATAAGGTTCTTGATAGAAGACATTTTTCCAGTTATGCAGGTACTAGAAACAGAAGACATATTTGTGAAAAATGCTATTAGTACTATAATGTGAAAAGAGTTGTACCTTGGTAAGATAGTGCCAATTCAGAAAATTTAAAAAAATAAATTTTTTTCCATTTTTCATTGGCTTTTTTTTTGTTCTTATATTTTTTATTTATTTATTAAATTAGACATAAGTTACATCTCAAAATGTCTCAAAAAACTGAAAACACTTACCACGTTATATAAACTAGCCCTTGGTTCAGCTCTCATCATGAGGAAGCAATCCAATAAATGAAACCACTGATGTTTTTGATGATAAATTCTGGATCCAGTCGCCATATATATTTTTTCCCTTCTTATATTGTTTATTTTTATAGTGATCTCTTTTACCACAAACCATGCCAATTCTTCAGCAAAAAAGAAAGTACTGTCATGTCCCTATTCTTGTAATTTTAATTGCAAACATTCCACAGGTATTCAGAGGTCATCTGATATATTTTGTATTAAGTTTGGATCTAATGACATATTTTATATAATGCCACTAGATCCAAACTTAACCAATTTTTGTATTTTAAGCACAAACCAATGTTTTTAACATGCACAACGCTTGAATGAAAAAAAATTGTTTGTATGGTTTCGTAGGAGTATCATACCATTTAGATCAAAATAATAGAGATTACTGTTTACATTAGCCTATAATTGAGAAGGGAGTATCATATTAATTTCGACTCATGTAAACAAGCAAAGGGCAAGTTTATCGCCTTTCGAGGCTCTCCTGGGATTCTGGAACATGTGAGGTATTATTTTGTGTAAATATTTGTTTAGCAACTTTGAACACCAAATCTCATATTTCATAATCAGCTGCTAATTTAACGAATGCGGGAGTGTCATTACCACAAAGCAGGCCCTTGAAGTAAACTTTCTAGATCTTCAATAAAAATCACATCTCAATTCCTCTACCTATTAAATATAGGAGTCTATTATGGTATGGAAGTGTTTTTCTTAGAATGACACAGACGATCTTTACTGAATCTAGGGTGTTCTTGATAAAAATAGGTTAACATTCCATCTTGAAAAACGGATGCTGTACCGTCCGGGAAGTGTTTTATCACTCGTAATTATATTCAAATTAGCAATCGAATAAAAGAAAGGTAATAAAAACGTACAATTGACAAAGTATCCTCCACGGACTTCCAATCTTAATCTCATAATATTATGGTGGGGTGGATTTCACTAGAAAGCAAGGAAGTTAAACATCATTCCAAGCAATACCTTTTGAATGGTCCTCAACTACCATGGAATAAAACATAGAAAATCGTTCTGTGAAAAACTTATTAAAAACATACCACATATGGTTAATACTCCAGTAGTCACACATTCTACAGTTGTAGAACGTACTTGCATTTCGCAGAAATTGAATGCAGATTCGGGGTCCCAGCTCCGCACACTCCTTGTATTCATCTACAACTAGCCTATGAACATAATTAGTATCCTAGCGACGACCAACGTGTCTGCACGTCAGAGAAATTTTGCACTAAAACAAAATTTCTACAACTGTAGAGTACGTGAGCACTCGCGTTATAATTTTGTCGGGAACTGCTGTTGATGTTTTTTGTTGTAAGTATATTTGTTATCTTTTACTGATGTTACTGTAACAGTTTTTCTCAGAATAATAGCTCCATGTACCGGAGAAGACAGAATTTGTAGATGGTTGGAAGAAGTATGCACTGATGATGAGGACATAATAGAAAGTGATACTGAAAATCTGTTATTAGACGAAGACTACGTATTAGAATCTTCATATAATACGGATACAGAACAAAAGTCCGGAATCCTACTTGGAAAATAGCACACAAGTTATGAGTAGCACTCCGTCATCAGATTCAGAATCTGAAGATGATATTCCCTTAATTTCATACGTCTAAAAATGGTACTAAGTGGAAGAAATATCCTTATCCTAGTACAAAAACACGTTCTCAGTATATTCATATGCAACCTGGGGAGCCAAAGAAGCAGCGAGAAATGCAAAGTTATAGTAGTAGTAGTATAAGTGCTAGAATGTTTTGAATTGTATTTCGATCAGTCTATCAGAGAATCTTTAGTAAACTCAACTAATTTATACATATTGACCACGTAAAATAAAAATTTGCAAGAGAATGAGATGGTAAAGCTATGAACATTTTGGAAATGAGGGCTTTTCTTGGCGTACTCTTCATAATGGGTGTTCAAAAATCCGTAAGATGCAACTTGAAGGATTTCTTAGATACGATGCGAGGTACAGGTACCGAATTGATTCAATAAAAAGGATATTATGAACACAATGATTGTTTTTTTTTCAAGATGATAAGTGTGTAAAACAAGTTTGCCAGTGAAGAAAAAAAATATAAGTGTTATTGATCGGCGGTAAAAATAACTGTCATTTAAGAAGCACTTTCATTTTCAAATACTTACGTTTTGGTAACCCTTGCACCATGCCTGAAGTAAATGCTGTGCAAATCCCTGTTTATAATAAATCTGACCCCGCATTATGGTTTATAATGTGTGAATGCACTTTCGCTCTCACTACACCGAAACAAATAACTGAATCTGTGACTAAATACAATTATATCGTTTCACATATCCCACCGGATGTTGCATCGTTAGTTCGAGATATACTTATAAAACCAGATGATAAAAATCCTTATGACAAATGAAAAAAGGAACTGGTGAATCGTTTGGGTGAATTTTCGACACAGGAACTTCTGTCAGGGGAAGAATTAGGTTCACACCAACCTTCAGAACTTTTGAGAAATATGGAACGTCGCACCGAAACTTTAAACATTCCAGAAAAATTTGTGTTGAAAATATTCTTGCAGCGATTGCCATCTAGGGTACAATCAATTCTAGCCAGCGTTTGGGATCTCTCTTTAGACAAAGCTGCTGAAATTTCGGATCGAATTTTAGAGGTTACCCCAAATCCAGTTGAAAATTGCAGTATCGGGAGCATCCGGAAATGCGATAGAGGATTGGGTACTCCGCCAAATTGAAAAATTAAACAAGCGAATTGATAATCTTACATTTTTTCATAGCCATTCCCTGTTTAGATATAACTCAAATTTTCGTCGTAATGGTAGATCGAAATCTAGAGATCGAGATCCTTCGGTTTGCTGGTGTCACCGGCATTTTGGTAAAAAGTGTAAAGAAGATAAATGTGTTAAACCTTGTTCGTGGAAGGGAAACAACGACAGCGAAGAATAGAGGCGAGGCGACTTATTCTTTGCCTCCAGAGTTACGTCGCCTGTTCATTCGAGACTGAAAATCAAATGTTTAATTTTTGGTCGACACCAGGTCAGACGTGTCCTTGATCCCAGCAAATGAATTTCAAAAGAGAAATGCTCCTCAACTTACTCTTTTTGCCACTAATTCCAGCACTATTAATGTATACGGGCAGAAAACACTTTCTTTAGACTTTAATGTCAGGCGACAGTTCAATTGGACATTTTACTTGCAAGTGTTAAAACATCTATTCTTAGAGAAGATTTCCTCCATTATTTTGAATTAGTGCCAGATCTTCGCCACAAATGTTTAAGAGATTTGAAAACTAATTTTCAAGCAGTAGGACATTTAAAACAAGCTGCCCTCCATTCGGTAAAAACTATTTCGAGTCACGAAACACCTTATCTAAAACTGTAACAAAAATACCCTGCCATCTCTAAGCTGCCCAACCCCAACAGATAAGCTCAACCATACTACAAGGCCATACTGCTTCACCATCCCATTCCAGCGGCAAAGCTAAGCCTCTGGGTTGACACGTCAAGCGTGGCAATCAGAGGGACCCTGATGCAGCAAGAAGATCGACATTGGGGACAAATTCCCTTTTTCTCAATGAAGTGGAACAGCAGCCAGCGTAAGTTGTCTACTTACGACAGAGAACTATTCACCATTTATTCCGGCATTCGGAAATGTAAATACATGCTAGAAGGCCGAGTTTTCACAGTCTTCACAGATCAAAAACCATTGATTTTTTTTGCCTACCAACAAAATCCTGAGAAAGGTTCTCCCAGATAGCAAAGACACCTGGACTTCATCAGCCAGTATACAACCAACCTACAACATGTCCAGGGATCTAAAAATGTGATTGCAGATGCAATGTCAAGAATAGAGGTAAATTTAATCACTGATTCTCCATTGCCAGACTTTGTGGAGTTCGTCAAAGTTCAAACCAGTAATCCAAAGGTGAAGAAATTTCAGCAAGATAGCAAGTCCATAAAATTAACACCCACAACTTGTCTGTTAACAGACATTCCGTTATTGTGCGAAACGTCAACTGGAACTCTTCTCCCATTCGTACCTAAATCTTTCCGCAAGTTGATATTCTCCCACTTGCATAACATTTCATATCATCTGGGTATTGCAGCGTCCACTAAACTCATCTGCAAGAGATATATCTGGCCCAATGTGAAGAAGCAAATCAAATATTGGGTATGTTACTGCATTCAATGCGAAAAGTCAAAGATACAACGCCACTACAAGGCTCCACTAGCGACATTTAATCTACCAGATGCCAGATTCCTGCAAATACATATTGACATAGTTGGACCATTACCTTACTCAGAAGGTATTTTTTATTTGCTGACGATGATAGACAGGTTCACCAGATGGCCTGATGCTGCTGCAATACCAGACATGAAGGCGGAAACCATCCGTCGAGCATTGTTCCAAACGTGGATTTCTCGTTTTGGGTGTCCATCGACTATAACTATAGACCGGGGAGCACAGATGTGATCTAACCTGTACAAAGTCTTCGCCAACTTGTTGGGCACCAACAGAATAATGACAACAGCATACCATTCCATTTCAAATGGAATTATTGAGAGATTTCACCTACACCTCAAGTCAGCCCTGAAAGCTCACGAAAACCCAAGATGGACAGAGATTATTCCAGTTATTATTCTCGGCATAAGGACAGCATTCAAAGAAGATGTCCAAGCTACTTGTGCCGAACTTGTCTATGGGACAATCATCAAATTTCCTGGATATATGCTTGAGACATAAATTTCACCATCAATTCACTGAATATCTCAAGGACAGGATGAGGACGTCGAACCCAATTGCAACCACCAAACATGGCACATCGGATTACTACCTCCGTTCAGCGTTAAAGTCCTTCTCCCGCATGTTTCTTCGAGTTGACAGTGTAAACCCACCATACACTGGTTCTCATAAGGTCCTCGAGAGAACTGACAAAACTGTTACACGGGAACTGAATGGGAAACCTTACAACGGATCAAGAGACAGAGTCAAGCCAGCGCATATTCTCATGGACAAGCATTCCAGACCCACGACTGAAGCACAAGTGGAACCACGTCCACCCTCAAACACTGAATTCACACCGTCAGACAATGAATCCAAATCATTTGCAAAGACTGTGAGGACAAGAGCAGGAAGATCAGTTCATTCCCCTGCTAAGTTGGCAACCTATGTAACATACCAATAATACGAGTAACTCACTCCACAAAAAACCCATTAGTTAAATTTAATTACCAATAACATATGTATAAAAAAAACTCTCCTGACATACTTGTCTACATACTCAGTTGTATTTTAGCATATTGTTACTATGACACATTAATGAAAATTCTGTGATAAAGAGGAAAACTGTGGGCATGTTTTATAATGAATCATTATGTAATTATAATGATTTGCTTGCTTTAGGTAGTGTCTAAATATCATACATGTAAAAGGTGATGATTTTATGTAATTCTTATTCTAATTTGTTTTGTAATAATCATGTTGCAGTAATATAAGAGCATTGAATACAAATTCGCCCATGTATTTTCAATCTTAAAAACTAGTTTTTATAGTCATACATTACATGTAATTATTCATAATCATGCTGGATAAATTTAATTTTCATTTTCAATTGATCATACATTTTGTCATGCATGTAAATAACATGTCATAAGATGTGTTATATTGTTCCTTCTCAGTACTCAGTCACTGGGGGGGATACTCTGTGGCAACACTAAGAATGTAAGAGTTTGTTTTTCCGCGTGACAACAAAAGGAGTGCATATGTAAAAGCTGAGATGTCAACTCGGAATAGACATTCGACACAAATAAAACACTTTTCGATACTTTAACCTAAGAATTTGTAATTATTTATTGGAGTCAATATAAACAATCTTCATTTGGACGTCAAGCTAACAAACAATACACTACAATGTCACTGAAAAGATTTAGATTCCTTATACGAGCAGTTAGATTTGACAATATAAGAGAGAGAGAGATATGTAAACAACATGACAAACTAGCTCCAGTCGCCAACTGTCAAAAACACTATGTTCCGGAGAATTCATGATATTAGATGAACAGCTTGTAGCTTTCCGAGAATGTTGCTCTTTTAAACAACATATTCCGAACAAATCCGCTAAGTATGGCATAAAAATATTTTTACTGACAGATGCCAAAGTACCATATATGTACAACATGGAAATTTATGCAGGTGCTCAGCCTCCTCCATATCAGCAGTCGAACAAGGTTGTAGTTATAGTGAATCGAATGCTTACTCCCTTGAATAATTCTGGTTGTAATGTCACTATGGATAATTGGTTCACAGATATAGCACAATGCACCGAACTCCTGAATAAAGTAATAACCGTTGTTGGCACTGTAAAAAAAACAAGCCTCAAATTCCCGAATACTTCAAAATTTCTAAAAACAGAAGTAACAATTATTCAGTATTTGGGTTCCAGAAACGGGACTTTTGTATCCTACATGCCAAAAAAAACAAGGTAGTGCTATGTATTCCTCTATGCATTATAACGCAAATATCGATTTACAGACAGGAGAGAAAAATAAGCCAGAAGTAATAACGTTTTATAATAACACCAAATATGGTGTGGATATTATGGACAAAATGTGTGGTTCTGATGACGTCTCCAGAAACTCAAGGTGTTGGCCACTTACTATATTCTTTGATCTTATATGATGAATATCAGTGCCATAAAAAGGTATATTGTGCATTCAATAAACAAAGACTATAGTAATATGAAGTTGGTTTTCACCTTGTGGCCCCATGCATAAACCACATAATGACTATTGAAAGTATTCCGAAATCCTTGAAAATAAAAGGAAAAATACTTTTGGGCCTAAATCTGAACTACACCCGGGTCCAGTACAACCCCCTAACACAGGTCGAGTTAGAAAATTTTCTTTCTGTGGCAGAGCGCGCAATAAATCCTTCAGGAAACAATGTTATATATATAACAAGTGGAAGAAATGGAAGTGGTGGGGATTATTAGAAGATTAAGTACCAAAATTTTGCTAAATATTTTTGTTTGCCAAATATTTATGTATTTCAAGACGTCTGATTTTAAGTTATAATTATGTTTTTTTTTATTTAGTTTTAGAGTAAAGTCTATTTGAATACAATGTGTATGTTTTTTTTAAACAATAAAACTTTCCTTTCAACACCATTAAATAAGAGTGTTCTACATAGGTAGAGCGCGTGAACACTAACGTCCCAAATAGATGCGCGCCTACTGGAGTGTTAGCAAGGTAGAGTCCAACACCATGTTTACGTTTTAATAAAAAGAAATTATGAGATACATAAAAAGAAATTATGATGATACATCGATATCAGAATTAACCCACTACCCCCACACAAACGCATGATAAACCATCTGAATCGCATATTTTATTTGTTTCCTTTTTAATATAAGTGAGTTTTACAAACAAAAAAGCGAGATAAATTATAAAACAAATTCGTATTTTTGAGACGTTTATGATATTTTTACATTTGAAAAAACATACTAGACGATGTATAGATTTACATGGTGACAAAAGGATTGCTACTACTAATAGAATGCTATGTACCCTTAAATGTCTATATAGGTCTAAATGTATGTTGTTCTTGTACATAATTTTTTTATTGAAATTAAACTTTTTTCTTTCCTTCCCTTTGTTCAGAAACATAATATTATAAATGAAATGGGAGTCATAGTTTTTTTAAATATAGAGAATGTTAAGTAATAGAAATTATTGAATTGATATAATTCTAAATATTCATACCTAAATTAAATTCAAAAACTGATTAGATGTAATTTACTTATTTATTTATTTATCAAAAAAATCCAATATCCAACTTACAGGTTACTTCTAAGTGCTGGACATGCGCAAGCACTTTAAATTTACCTATATATAAATAACATAAATAAAAATGGATAAAATAGAAAAAACACACATTAATTGAATGTACCATAAAACTAATTATCAAACCTCAACTACGAAGTTACTCCATAATAGAATAAGAAAATATCAAGACTGGGTGCCCCCGCGCAATACCATGTTGATCAACTATGTGTGTGAAAAACTGGTGACTATGTGATTCCTGAAATTCTATGAATTAAATGATTCCTGAATTCCTGAAATAAACTATGTGATTCCATCCCCTCAAATAAGTCGGGAATATAAAGTCTTACCAAACCAAAAACTGAGAGTTTATCAACATAATTATTTGATAATTTAAAAAATGCATAATCAAAAGCAATTCCCATTGGAGTTGAAAGGAATTACTTTCATACCATACCCATTACAAAATCTAACGGATATAAAGATAGTACTCGTGCATTTTTTTACATAAATATTAATAAAAATTTTAATAGTAAAGTTTTTCAATGTTATCTCCAACGTGAAGAAATAACTTACTTCATGTGGAGATCAGATGACTGTATTGATTTCAAAGATACTAAATGAAAATCTGAAGTCACAATACATCCACTGTCATGGAAATCGTGGGAATATAACATGACAAATCCTTGCTCCTGTACGCCTTCGGACAGGTTTCAATGATATGATCATAAAATGTTAGATGGCTGTCCATAATTACTCTGAGATCCTGCACGTATGATACCCTTTCCACCACCGTAGCATTTAACTCATAATTCTGCACCAAAGGTAATGTTTTAAGAGAAATTGTTTTTTCAGAAGTAGTTTGACTTTTTCTATATTAGAAAAGCATAAATATTCTAACAAAAAATTATACTTTATATAATCGTATTACCATCTTTTGGGTAATGCTAATCAAAAGCATAATTTTGGAAACACTTGCACATAAGTAATTACATTACATATTTAAGTAATTACATACTTTACATTTTATAAATGATAATTATTACTTAGGACAATATTATTTTTGGTATATTCCCTTGTATCGTCAACTTTTCAATACCGGAAAGTAAAAATGTACTCATGCCACAGGTCTGGACATGTGTGTTTGTGTGATTCTATTGCAGTTTTTTACTGATTTTGCATTATTAAACTTTGTTACTGCTTATTATCTTCAAAATTAGCACTTTTTAAAACAAAAAATTTATTGCTGTGGCTTTCTAAGCATGGGTTTAAAAGGGAAATCTCTCATCCTTAATGTAAAGAAAGCTGAAGTTTAAGCTCTCATTTATCATAAAATTTACTTCAAGCGAAAAACTTCACTACGTTCCAAGGTATTTGTAGCAGTGTTTGACCATATAAAGAAAGTTTCGATGTAGGTCAAGAATTGAACCCAACAAGGGGAAAAAATGCGGAAGCCCATTTCAACCCAAAGTGAGAAAGATGTCTCCACAAAATTTACTCAGAAGATTTGTTAAAATTAACATAATAAAATCTCAGTTGGAAGACACAAATGTTAATAAGCCTGAGTGCATTACACAGAAAAGTTAAGGATTCAGAAAAATGTATTATGGGACATGTAAAGCCTTAACAATTTAAGATTTTAAGATTTTAAAAAGTTAAGGATTCACATCTCAAAGGTCAATGACTAACAAATTGTCCAGAAGCCAAAGTTAACAGCTGCAGTAAAAGCAAAGCACCAAAAGTGTTCATTCAAATCAGTGTTCATTCTTCAAAATGTAAATGTTATTTTTAAATAGTCTGCTTCAGCGATACAAGAACATTTGAAATTTCAGCAAAGCTAAATTTATGTATCATGGCTTCAATAAAAAATTTCACCGAGACTGCATAGTTTAAGCTTTTAAGCATCTTACAAGTCATGGTACGGTATATCATCAGTGGCAAGGGCAATGAGCCTATAAGGCTTTACATGCCTCATAATACATTTTTCTAAAGTCGCTAGTATAAATTATTTTAAGAAAGACGGAGCTCCTTCACATTCACCCCAATCAGTCTAAATATATTTACAGGAAAAAAATGTTCCTATATTAGATTGGCTGAGTGATAATCCCAATATAAACCAGTCGAAAATGTATGGGAACTGATAAAAAAAGAAGTGGTTAAAGTGATCACAACCAAAATATAACTGCGAAAAGGTCATCCATGTGTAAAACCAAAATCCATGAATGTAGGAGAACAAACAGTCTTTCATTAACGGCATGCCATGCGAGATTGAGGCCATTATAACAGCAAAAGGTTCAATAAAGGGCTCAACAAAATATTAAGGACTTTAAAATACTTTTGGCGATATCATTATTCCAATAATGAATGTTAATATTTTTCCATCAAAACTATGTTTTATTTATAACAGGAACTATTTAATAAAGTAGAATAGACATTCAAATTTAATTATTTGTATTACGTATTCCAAAACCTTTTTTTAATGAGTGTTAATTATAATTTTACACAAAAACTATCTTGGATCTAATAATTTGGCCAAGGACTTGGAAATTAGTACACGTGTTTAATATAAAATGTCTCAATTATTGCATTTGCTTCAATTATTTGCATCTGCCTCATGATTTGTACAGTGATTGTGTTTAACTTTGTAGTCACAATAGCCTATGTGGCTGCAACCAAAATTTGCTTTTTCTTACATCTTAAACATTTTTAAATACAAAATTTTTCATAAATCGTTAATGAAACAGGGTGTATCACTTTTTTAAATGTGGCAATGATCAACTTTCAAAAAATCAAGATCAAATTTTACCTTCTTTCATTTTAGCTTCGTAAAAGAAATGATGCAAGGAAATACTCACCCTCCTTGTGTATGTAACTTCGTAGACTCTAGTTGGCGGGCAGCTTCTTCAGTTCTTTTAAGTAGTAGGACTTTTTGTGATAAATTCCTGAAGAAAATAAATATCCTTTGAATCAAAAAACATCTACAGTGATTTTTATCAAGGTCTTAATATGAATATAGCTTAAAAAGTTCAGTGTTAATATGAACAATAAACACACAAGACTTAATATGAATATAGCTTACAAAGTTCACAGTCTAAAGAGATAGTGGTTTAAGTTGATCATCCACTTAACACTTGCATAATTCATTATTAATTAGTTAATCATTAGTCTCTTGAGACATTATTATTTAAGCAAATTGATTTAAAAATAAAATTGGCCAAATTTAATTCAGGTTTGCATTATGTTACTAAGTCACCATACACTTTGATCCACGAAAAATATATTTTTTTAAAAAGCATGACTTGGGAAACAGATTAACTTATTTACACTATAAAATCTGCTCTTGCTTGAAACAGCAAGTTTCTTCTGAATTTTTCTCGAAAATATAAGACTAAAATATTCTAGGAATTTTTGTAATTAATTAAAATTAAAGGTGTCACCTTTAGTTTCAATTAATTTTTATTAAAAAAGGTTTTTTATTTTTGTATTTTCTAGACATTGAAAATAATTCATTTTCATAAACAAAAACGCTATAAAAATTAAATTCAAAAACACTAAGTTAACATGATAGCCGATATTTCTTTTTGTGAAATAATTCATAATGATAAATACTCAAATCCCAATAACCAAGTCGCATTATGTATCCCTTTGATAGTATTGTGCAGCGTTCACCTTTTCTCGATGTGTGTGTACTAGGTGCTCGAAACATTTGGTGTATTAGGCTAATTCATCGACAAATTATAGGCAATTTCAACATTCTTGAAAAAAGAATGCATTGAATTGTTTCGTTTGCACTGCACTCCATGCACCTAGTGTGCCTATTGGATTGCACATAGTGCATTATGTCTTAAATATTGACAAATTATTGGCAGATATACATTTTGTGTATTTGGAAATAATCATTTTGACATTTTTGATAAAAAATGATGGACTGAATACTTTGTTTTGTATGCTTCTAATTCACAGTATAATGTTTTATTCTCAAATTTTAACTGTGGGTCTTGTCTTTATAGACAGGGCATTGTATTATTTATATCGAGCTAGACAACCAAGTAGAGACATTTTTCAATTAGCCCAGCAATTTCGAGACAACGGGGTACGCAGATATATTGGGTGTGGTAGATATAAGGAGAAGTTGAATTACTGTAGAAAAATGTATACTTTATGTGGCTCAGAACAATCCTTTCACTGCAAAATGTATAGGTAGATTTTCAATGTAGATCGCAAACTCGCATGACTGACGGCCAGCATTCATACTGCTATCAACGAGTGCAACATCTATCACCAAAACTTTATTGTGTTTGAGTGTCTTATTGCCAAAGACTTATGACTTTGCTCTCAATCAATGAAAATTTTTCTAAAATCATTACATGAACTGATGCAAGTTCTTTTACTTCTGAAGGTATGTTAATTTCACATATCGAGCTGAAATAAATACACTTTTTATCATGCGAAATAAATTTCAAACTTGATCGAGTATAATCATGTGAGCTGGATAATCGTAGACCGCATTTTGAGTCCGGAGACCACACTAGAAGCATTTCAGAAATTTTCCAAATACAGTATTTACTCAAAGGTAACTTGCAAAATATTTGATAGGTTATCAATTAACTATAGTTTTGTTATATTTTAAATTGTTGTTTAAAACGAAATTGCTTCATTGCATTTGTCAACCCACAAATGTTAAAATGTACAAAAAAAATTTAATAAAAGCTTATTCCTGATTCTAATTGCTGTCATCAAAATGCAGGATTGAATAGTAAAAGCATTCTCATCAGGTTGGTGTAAACTCCAATCAGAGAGTTAGGAGTATTATGATTTTTCAGTAATCACAATAAAAGCTGGTCAATTATTATATGAATATTATCAGAAGTAATTCTGTAAAAAATCTTTTCAACATTAAATCAATTTACAATAAAAACAAAATACAAACCTAAAATGCATCTCATGCAACATCAGTGCTCTTTTACGTGATGCTTCGACCCTAGAGATAATGGAGAGTACACCACGTTCTGGTATATATCTGCATATACCGGCATCTATAGCTTTCTGGAATTCCTTGTGAGCATTCTCCACTTTAGCACTATTGACATACAAATCATAGTTAAATAATGAAAACCTACTAAAAGAAAAACGTTAAAAAAATGGCCATTTCTAGAGTCTTCAACTAGAATTTTACTGTTGATATGTTTACAATTAATTTTTTTTTTTTTATTATGAGTGGATTGTTCTGACATTTTTTATATATTTGTATTGTTTATTTATTTGTACTTACTATTCTTGCAACTCGGGTGGCACATTTATTTCAAATTTATGAAATGTATTTTTATCAATCGGCTGGTTTGTGTGCTTCACTCGTAAACGTTCTGTGGGAACAATTTCTGAATAACAATTTTCCCAGCCTAAATATTCTATTACGAAAAATTCCCCCTTCATCATCTGAAAAAGAATGTGATAAACCATGAAAATACAATAAAAATATATTACGCTTACAGTTACTCACTCTTACACAATATCCCACAAGCCGAAACTGGAAAAGCCAGTGACATTAGTCGAACGGACGGCAAATTAATATTATGGTACGTTTCGACACTTACCCCAGGGTTAAATATATAAAATAGTAAAATATACCTTTATCTTGGCTGTCCACCACCCACAAGCCTCTTGGTCATTAGCACGCGAATAAACCTCTACCTCTTGATTGACGACAAACTCTGTTTGAGCACTTTCCTTAGGTGGTAAAAAGACTTGTGCAAATGGGAATTTAGATTCAGGCTGCCAACTACAATAATAAAATAAATCGCATTTACAGGTGTTCTATCATATTGACTTAAATACGCCTTGGAATAATTTATGAAATTACTTACTCATTTTCAAATGCGACTAAAACCTCATTGTCGAGAACATCCGTGACAACGGCCTAAAAATAAAACAATTCGCAAGATTACCGCTAAAGGAAAACACAAACCAATTCTGATAAATGATAAACTCGTATTTAATGCTGACAAAATATAATCGATGAAAGTTAACAAACCGGCCGATATTATAATAACAAAGTTATAATAATTATAATTCAATAGCACATGGAAAAATCACGCCCTGTCAAACGGACATGGCGTCTGCTCAGCCGCGACAAAATTTTCAATACTCGTTTACTTTTGAAAGTATAGAGTTAGGCTTATTCAGAGTAAGAAAATTCGCAAACACTATACACAATTGCATCGAAACTGGCATTTAAACACTATTTGTGTGAGTACTTAATCCATTACACACCTTATAATAAGCACCATTTTCACCATACACTTCCACCGATAAATCCTCCATTTTGCTTTAAAGCGTTTTGTAGCAAACGCAAGCAGAGAGAAAAAAACTTGGCATTCCGATCAGCTGCGACTACTTTATACCATAGAGAGAAGACGTCACCCGATACGTCGATTTGCTGAGAAGTTGATAAATTCAATTTATTTGCCAATCTAGATCCGAAAGGGGAAAAAATATAAGATATTTCAATCAAATTACACATTGTAAGCTTTTGATAATAAAAGTTACCATGTACGTACTTTTCCTCTTTAAAGTAAAATTAGTTTTAAAAAATGACTTCTATTTAAAATGTTCATCTAATTAAAAGAAAAGAAGCTTTTGGCAAGAATGTAAAAAATGGAAATGCAAAAACTTCCTTATATGAATAACATTTAGATATTTTATTAACTAATTAGAATATTTACGACATTAAACATGTGAAATCACAAATGTTATCGGGTATTTCCATAAGCCATAAATACACAAAAATTCCACTCTCAATGGTTCTACAAAATAAAGCGCATCACTGTCATTCGAAAAGCATGCTGACTTAACATAATCGCTTTTATAATGAAATTATCAATTAAATAGTATTGAAAGCGTAGTTATAAAAAATAGTATTTTTAATTTTTACAAAATGAGAACTTTATAACCTTATTTTTATCTTTAAAGTAATTTTGGAAAAATGTGTTTAATTAAGTTATCCTGGTTCCTATGAATGCGATGGTCATAAGCCAAAAGCGATAAACAAACAGGAAATTTCGTATCAATTCAACAATTTGTGTATTGTTGAGAGAACGTAGAAATTTCCATTCCAGAAATTGTCATCACACAGAAATCATGTAGATGATCCACAAAAAGTTACACGAGATCAAAGGTCAAAATTGATTTTTCGCGAATATAGAACGTTAGGAAATATAGAATACAAGGATATAAAATTAAAGTTTTTAAAATTTTCGATCAAAATATTATGTCACTTTTGATACGTTACGTTACGCTATATCTCGTAACTACTTTTTAAATGTTACGTAACGCTGTGTCTTGTGACTTTTTCGAGACAGAGTGGTATAAAACAATATCTTATTTATTAGGCCAAAACGTTCCTAGGTCAAAGACTCAAATAATTCGATAAAATTTCTAGTGAGTCATTTAGCTTGGCGGATCAGAAGTAAAGATAGAGCTGGTCGAAAAACGATTAACAGTTAAGCTCAACTCAATTAACGTGCGTCAATGTAACCGCTGTTAACGAAAAAATGTGTTAACAGTTGATCAACATTTGCCGTTAATAAATGATCGACATCGACGGCTATTTATATTAACGCACATTGGATCATTATTTCGTTAGAGCGTTCACGTTGATCAACATTAAATGCAAACTGCTAAATGAGGAGGGTCAGTCAATTTAATATATTGAATCGACGGTTTATGCATTAGCAGGCTAGCGACCAGTCTTTCGTCGACGGTTATTGCATAATGAAGGTTAATGAGTGAAAGTTTAGAGATTTGTCCGATAGTTTATTAATTTCGACGTATTCCATATAATTTTAAAATTAATAAAAAATTAATTATGGTCTTTAGCGCAATTATTTTACACTATATTATTAGTTATTATTTTCACAGATCTAATATTCAGAAGACGTTTTTATTTTAAAAAGTATTTTAAATTTTTTACGAAAGTTTGAAATTAATGTAACTTTTTAGTATTAATATTTTTATGGTTATTTTTATGGTTAATATTTTAAATATCCTTTAATGTCATTAAGAGATTAATTATGTGTGACCTTTTAGTGCAAATATTTTATATTTTATTACTAGTTATTTTTTATAGATTTAAATACCAGGATTTATATATCAAATAATATTTTTATTTTTTTTAAAGATTTGGAAAGATACTAACTTTTAGTCATAAATATGTATATCATCGTTAATAATCAACATTAATTTACTGGATATTTTTTGTATTTGTATGTGTCTGGATCAAAAAACTTTGTAAATTTATTCAAAATATTTGAAAGGTGTAAACAAAGTGATCCTTGTAATTATTTTACATCAGATAACGCAATTTGATGGAGAAATAATGGATATATTATATTAGCTTTCAAGGTAACATATTTACTAATTATTTTTATGTTAGAGTCATGTGAAGTTCTAAACACTATATTTACAATAAACAACTAATTTTGCTTAACATATTTTATTTTTATTTATATGATTTAATATTAGGAGAAAAACTTAAAATGAATCGCGATTTCAGTAACAATCCGCATAGCATTCTTTTCCATATTTGCTTGTTACGTATTAAATTACTCAAGCTCCATATAATTATCAGGTTTAATTTATTGTGTTAATATAAACATTTGATGTATACCTGAGTTCGCAACACTTCGAAATTTATAAACAATGCGTCGTGTGCCGCCATTTTCGGCGTGCTATTTATATTAACTATGGTAGGCGTCTAAAACATTAACTGTTAATATAAACAGTTTTGGTCAACAGTTAATTGTCGTCAACGTTATAATGATTAGCGTAAACGCCCACCTCTAGTAGAGATTAACCGCGTTGTAATTTGTTTATGTTTCACCCATCCTAGTCATTTAAAAGTTTATTTTTATTTATAAATCGTTTAGGTTGGTTTTTTAAGTTTGCTTTATGGATAATTTTTTTCCCCTTGAAATGGTTTTGTGACTCTTGCGACCGTAGTTCGTAACATTATTACAATTTTTTTCTTAAAATCTTCAATCACTCCATCGCCGTCGGTCTTTCACTTAAACTAACTAACTTGCGTACCTATATTTTAATGTAATTATGATATTTATTTCCTTTTTCTTTTAGGTCGATCATGAATAGACCTAAGGCAAAGAATATTAACTATTACTACGTAAAGAAGCGACACTCTCCTCCCCCCGCCAATTTAACGTCACCCGCGTATAATGGGCACGATCGTGTGTATGATAAATATAAATTTCTGACTGAGATTGCATTGAAATGTCTTTAGAGATTGATGCAGAACAATCCACATTTTGTTCCCTCGCAGACCAAGTTACTATTTTAGGCCAAAAAAACAATATTAATTCGTTAACATAAATAAGAACTTACATTACAAGGAAAGAAATAAAAAAAACACAATGTATAATGGCCACACATAATATTTTAACAATAAAGGCCAACGTTATCAAAAGATACAAATATAAATGTACGTATAACATATAGAGCATGCACACGGTCTGACAAAATGGGAGAGGTTAAGCAAGAAAGGCGACGCGGTTAAAAATATAAATGTTAATTTAAAGTCTAATTTACAATTGAACTATTGGTATTAATCACGAGGTAAGTAATTACCAATTCTGAAGGCTGTGACTGATGAATATCTATTTTCTATATAGATAGGCCTCGTTTGCTTGAGGTGTACCTATTGTTATAATAAAATGTGAAAACATTACAATTAAGTATTGACCATTTTCTTATACCAAATAGCAAAATCAATAATAAAATAATTATATTTGAATTACATACCAGAGGAAAGCATATTAGTACCGAATTTTCACGTCATCTAACTAAATCAAGAGTTGCGGTATCTTCAAAATGCAAAGAAGAAACAAACGTTTATTTTACTCCAGGATTGAAAATTTGTTGCCCAGTGAAAAATCCAGCCATTGTCTTTTTAGACATTCATTTTTAAGAAACCTGACATATTCAATAATATAGGTTCTAAATAAACAATGCGGTAAAAACTGATGGGCTTTGATTAGAAATGATTTTTTTCATATCTGTTGTAAGGCTCTGCCATGATATGAAAATACGATTACAATACTCTATCTCTCGCTATGTATAAAGTTCATGTCTACGACAAAATGCATTTTATCGTAGACATGAACTATTCTGTAAATATTCTCTTTTACGGTGATTGGTTATCTCGTGCAAGTTAAATAAAGTATCGATATTGAAAAATTTATGAAGAACGTCATTATGCAAAACGGAACCAAATCGTTATTAAGAATGGCAAATTGAAAGTTCGACAAATACATAAACAAGATTAAAAATAACATACATTTGCTTTACTTTATAATGAAGTTTCTTTGAATTCAACCACTCGCTCAGGAATTAAATTAATATACAAAATTAATATTTTTATTACTAACCTATGAAGTGAGATATTAGATCGATTTTTGCTGTATTTGGAACCACAACCTTTACAACACTTTTTTTATATAACTGCGATCAGTCCCTTTGGACTATTATCAGTTTTGTTGGGTGATAAATTTGGCATTTAGAGTGCAGAGGCGAATGCCACTGCTACTCAATTAGAATACTTGGCTTTTTTTTAGTTGCTATTACTAGCCACGCCACACAGCTGAATTTCATATGTCCATAACGGCTTGAGGAGTGAACTATATAATAATAGTTTATTGTCCACCGCTAACACAGAGTTACGACCCAACAACCATTGTAGGTTTTAGCACTTGATATTTAATTGATTACGTTTCTGCTTGATGTGAGTTTTCCAGGTAAGCCTTCTATCTAGCTGGAAGTCCAGATATTTACCTCAATCAGTGTGAAAGTATCGGTTCCTAGTTTCACTTCGGAGCAATTGCCTCACCTCAATGTAAACGTGGTGTGAGTCGATTTTTGTGCGCTGACACGTATGCGCCATTTATGCAACTAGGTATACATTTTTTCCAGCAGTATTTGGAGGTTGTTGCTGCAGAATCTGGATCTTTGGCTTTTGCCAGATAAGCAACGCCATCAACATCAGTTGCGATGGTTATATCTCAACTTATGTTGATGAGATCGGAAGTGCAGATATTATACAAGACTGGTTCCAGAACTGAACCTAGTGGGACTCCAGCTTTGATATTGTGAAGACTAGATCTTGCCAGGCTTATACATTAGGATTATGGGAGGTGTTCTGTAGAGCAGGCACGCATACCGTTCTGAATACTGTGTTGAATAGGCAAGCTAGAAAAGTTAGGGCCTTTCTTGCTAAATCCTTTAGAACTTTGGGAGTGATCAAGTCAAATCCAGGTGCTTTCTTTGATTGGGTTTTTGGCAATTTCTTTTGGGGACGTTTGTTTGAGGGGCAAGTTGATTTGGATATCGTAGTTTAGGATGGTGTCGATCTCATGGTTGTCTGTATATTCGTCATTTGGTTTGAAGACACTTACCAGATAAGATGCAAAGGTCTCAATCTTTTCATTATCCGTTCTAGCTAAGATGAATTGTGATCTAATAGGGGGACTACGCTCTTGAGACTTGTCTAGATTTTTCGAAGCTTTTAACAAAGGGTGGTCACCCTGACCGGAAGCAGACAACATAGAAATAGTTTCTTGCATCTTACTATTTAGAGTGTCGCAGAGTAAAGCTCTTAGTCCTTGTATGGCGCGATTGAACTTCCTTTTATCTGTTGGGTGTCGGGACAAGTGACATATCTGTCTGAAGCAACGGTTTTCTTCGACTTTAAGTCTTATATTGAGGTTTTGGAAACACAGGTTTCGATATTTATTTAGTTCTGGTGAATACTTGGAATACTTGGATTAAATTGGTTACAAATTTGCATGCTTCCTCTACATCATCCTGAGTCTTTAAGAGAAGTTTTAGGTTTAGTTGACTATCCACATACGTCCTGAATCCATCCCAGTCAATTATATGGTTGAAAAGAGACTCTGGGTTCTCTGGGGGTAATAACTCTGCTGCTGACAGACTGCTGTACAGGAGCGGGATATGAGGATCCGTCAATACTGCTCTCAACACTAACGTATCGACTACTTATTCCCGTAGCAATTAAGAAATCCTGGAGGTCAAGCAGTTTGTTCAGATCAGAAGGCCAGTAGGTGGATTTACCATCGAATCAAGATTGCAAGTGATTGGTTTCCATAGAACCTTTCAGTGCTCGACTTCTGGTAGCCGAGAATTGTAGGCCCCAGGATGAATGACCACATTTGTACGGTCTCATACAATTATTTTTCGAGTGGCCGTACTGCTGGCATCTTTACAACACTTGGGCATTTTCACATATGTATAATTTGTCCACAATTGATGGTCCAACGTGACCATTTATTGTTCACGTTCAAAGAAAAGAACCCCAGCCCAATTCCTAATTCTCTCTCCAAGCTATTAAATTTGGTTCCGTTTTAAAAAAATACCGTGTCGATGGCATAATTCGAGATGGAGTGAAATAAATTGGCATCTGAGATAATTCGAGATGGAGTGAATAAATTGGCTTACAAAAAAAATTGTGCATCTAAAACCTCGACCCCACACATCGGCAAGTCCCAACCAGGGCTATGACCGCTCGGTTTTAGAACAAGTCTCGGCAAACTTCCGAATTCCTCAGCCTGAAAATGGCTGCGGCTTTAGTCAAGAATCTTCACTTAATACTCCTTCTTCTACGAGTATTATTCAGTTTTTGTTGACCACTTTGATCAAAATCCAGAGTTCCCCCAATCAAATACCTCGCTACGTTGCCTCCTCTATTCTTACCTCTCTTCAACCCCTCATTTCTAACGGTTCCACCAACAGTGGCGAGTGTCTTGGAATGGAATAGTCGCAGTGTTATTTCCAACAAAGTAGATCTTCATCACCTCCTTGTCAAGTACTCTTCATCCGCGGCAGCCATCTCGGAGACTTGGCTCAAGTCAGGATTCCATTTTAAGATACGAGGCTATGCCTGTCTACGAGATGATAGAGCGGATGGCAAGGAAGGATCCGCCTTATTACTTGACAAATCCTTTCCCTTCTTCCAGATTTCTCTTGGCTCCCGCAGTTGTTAATTTAATGTTGTTGCTACGAGACTTAGGGATATCACCATCCACTCTATATATGCCCCCCTTCCAACATGCCCCGTAGCATTAGAACTACGGGATATTTCGGGATATTTTAATTTCAATTCCTGGCCCGTATATTATTCGGGGAGATTTCAAAGCTCATCACCCATCTTGAGGTTCCACTCGAAGCAACTATTGAGGTCTCCTTGGTGGAACTTCAGGATGATTTTGGCCTGTATTTACTGAATGATAGTTCTACAACACGAGTTCCTGTCCTATTTCAGAACTCAGTAATTATCTCTCTTTGCTCCTCCCCTTGGCATCCTTAGGAATCCCATTTTTACAAGTGTTGTCACATCTTAAAAAATTGTTTACCCAAATTAAAACATCTTAATTGCTCGATACTGAAAAATGTAAAATTAAATTTGTAAAAAATCTGGATTTGGGAAATGTCGTTGGAGAATTCGGTGTAACATTTGAATTTCCATATTCAATTTTAGAATTTTACGACGTTAAGGATGTACAAACAAACATATTTACGCATTTATAATATTAGTTAGGACGAGATTTCAGGCGATTGAAAATAATCTGTCATTTCTCGATCCGCTAGATATATTTGTACAAAAAATAAAGTCGATACGTTGATGCACTACGACGTGAAAGAAGGACACACAATCACACTTCAGTAAATTATAATTGCAATAAATTAAAGCTTGATTTGTTTAAAATTAACCTAGAAATTGGAGAAAAAACATTAGTTTTATTTATACCACTGAAGATCCTATTTTTAAGATTTTCTCTACTTATGACATGCATAATAAAAATGAATAGTTCGTACTAAGTCAAATATACAGTTATCACGTAAATATTTGAAACTATTTATTAGAAAGAAAACGTTGGGCAGTATACAAATGAAAACAAAAAATATATTTTTTCCTGCTTCTACTACTGATAAAAGTTGGTGGGTAAATTTATTCTGCTGGTAACACCGTGCGCGTTGGGAGAGGGCGCTAGTAGGTGGAGTGCGGTGCCCCCTTCACCGATATTTAGCTTCACTGCGACCGCGGAGAGATTTGTGCGTATGCGTCTTCTGGATTATTCTATATTCTAAGCCAAAGGGTGTCAAAACATCAGTAGGTTCATAGTCTTACTTTCTATTTTCTTCCTGTGTGACTGTCCATTTTCTTAACGAATTTACCAATTTGTTAATTTCAATCCCCCTCACGCGCTTTTTTTTCGAAATTCAGAACCGGATGGACGTTTTTGTGATATGGTGTTTTTTATGGCGTATGTGCTTAGATTACGGTAGCCGGCAAATAATATTTCTGAAAGAAGAACCACGAATCCGGTTTAGTCTTAGTTAGTATATATATATATATATATATATATATATATATATATATATATATATATATATATAAGGCACCATCAAAATGCCATCTGAAAATAAATATACTTAGGAAGGTACCTAATCCAAAGTCTAAAGTAATAACATTAACAAGTCGGTATTATTTATTAATAACATTAGCCTATAAATGACCTACTACTGGGCACAGACCGCCTACTCCTACCTTAAAAGGATGTCAGTAAACTCCACTATGAATGTTATTTCTAGATCTATTTAAAAGTGAGGTGACCGACACTTTACCACAAACTTTACTGAGTAGACCTCCCACGGCAGGCCCAAAGGTTCAAATTTTAACCAAAAGAATGCAGGGCTAAATAAAATTTTCTAGTAAAACTTATAAATACAATTTTTCAACTTACCCGAGAACTTCCCATAGAACGAGTTCATCAACAAACAACAACAAAATTTATTCATTCTCTCTCTCACTCTCATACACGATTTTTCTTTTAATTAAATTTCAAATAAATAATGACTACGAGAAGACAATAACCTACGAGTGCCCCCGACCTGCTATTTTAATGATCAATGCGTAATACTTGATGTATCGGCAAATCCCGCAATATCAGGACGGGATGTCTCATGATATGATACATTCCATGCATGGGATGATACATTCCAATAAAGATATGGGACGTATGTACATTCCTATAAAGGTCAGCAAGCACATTCCAATAAAGATATTTTTGTTTCCGATATTTTCGGAAAACTAAAAAGTAATAAATTAGTACTATCTAAGTAGTAATTAAAATTTGAGTGCCTTTCAGCTATCAATTTGTATAAATTAATGTTGTTGTCGTTCATAACATTGAGAACAAGTGAAACAAACTGAAACAAGTCAAAATAGGTTGGGTAGGTATCAACATGCAATTTTTTTGTAAAAAACTATAACGATTACGATTACGACGAAAATAACGATTCTAATCTAATTAAAAACATCGTCTGGTTCTCTCTCTTTTCATCTTCTTCACTATCGATTGTATAATTATAGGCTTTAATTTTATTTCATATGTCAACCCCAAACTAGACCACGATTTGATTTTATAGTGACATTTTCAAAAAGAACTATCTTTCTAAATTTCAAATCATTTAAAGATAAAGCAGCTGTCAGTTCTAATTTACCATCAAGGTTGGCCCATTTACCATCAAGGTTGGGCCAACACAAGTTGGCCGACCACTAACTACCATGGATGGCACAAAACTTGGTCCTGGCCATTTCTGCGCCCATATAGTGTCTGCGAACTGCGCCTGGGCACCGCCCTACTTACGGCACTGCCACTCAATGTTAAATACATTTTTATTGAAAGTACTCTACATATATCCCAGTACACCAATAAAAGGGCCATTCATTTAATAACTGCAATTTTGGGTCTGAAAGTTTTAGTTTCCTACTAATTACTTAGTGTAAAACATTTAAATTTTGGACTTGTAATTTGCTTAAAAATAAATACTATTAATAATTAGAATCTAAACAGATGAATGATGACCTGTCTGTCTGATCATCTAAAAGTATGCACTTATTAAAAAAATGATTTAAAACCATTAAACATGATAAAAATAATGTGTAAGAAAATGGCAAAATAACAAAAATGAATAGACTACATATGAAACACAAAAAAATGTGAATATTGTAGAATTGACATTGAAGTATTTTGTACTAAATAAAAGGCAATTAGAAGAACGAGGTGCGATAGAAATTATTCTAAGGAATTTTCCTTTTTTTATTCAAACTTTTTATACATTTATCAATAGCTAATTTTTTAAAAAACTGCTCTCATTAGAATTTGGTTCCATATTATCAAAGCTTTTAAGATTATTAGTTAATGTTTAATACCAGTGAAAAATTTCAAGTGTTGTAATATCGACGAAATCAAATCTAACTAAATATTTAATTTATTAAAATCAATCCAGTTTAAGTCCAAATTGGTGTTCAAAAATATTTTTAAATGTGAAATTAAATAATTTTGGTGAGTAAACTTTCCTAAATAGTCATTAATTAATTTGACCACGTTGCCAAAGATTTGAACAAACATGGTACTGTTTATTTGCAACAAAGCGATGAACATCTGACTGAAATTCACATTTAAATATATTTTCACATGTTTTACAGTTCCCAGTTTTATTTAGCAATTTTCTAGTCACCCAACCCGAAAGATAAACTTTAGCCTTAACACAGAATTTTTCTCTAATTACATTTTGTTTAGTGAGAAAAGGGCCAGACAAACTATCAAAATTAAAACTCAAAATTTGTGATTTAACAATATTTGTTTTAAAATACTTCTTGGAAATTCTATGCTGGACTGGACATGTGTTCTGTGGAATGTGTAGAAGATAATATTAAATCTTTCAATCCTGTGATTACAGAAGTACTGAAATGTGTATTTTTAATAACTGTCTGTTTTTAATAACGTCTTAATGGAATTTTGGAAAGTGCTACATGTAGGATTATTATTTCTGTAGTATTGAGATCGTAATTTGCCAAAAAAAATTCTAATGGATCTTGATTGACCTTAGGTGGTGAATAAAATTGAATTCTTTTATCATATATAAAATGTGTTAAAGGGCGGTAACTCTTTAAAGTTATTACCCAATTGTTTATACTAGGTAAATATTTAAGTGTACCTACTCCATCAACAACCTGCATACCTTCTAGTGATCTTATTGTATCTACCCAAGACTGGTCATGCCCACTTTTCTCACTTACTCTTATTCTAAGTTTACCTTTACAATATGTAGTACTACCATTAACACTATAAAATAACTTGTCGAAGAAACCGATGATCTCACCCGTGTCTGCCATAGTTGTACTCTTCCTGGAATCACTGGACTAGCTGGAAATGAAGTTGAATTTTTAATAAAACACGAAGCGTTTTTATAGAATGAGAGAAATTTTTTCCAATAATTATTTCAAATATTTGCGTCAATACATTCCAGCTAGAAATAAACGACTTGCTAATATAGAAAAGTAAATGGAAATTAAAATGCATAAATTACAATAAAACTACCTACCTGCACTAAAACAAATGGTGGTAACAAAGTGGTAATTTCCATAAGTTTCAATTCAATTTAAGTACGATGAAGATAAAATAATAAATTGAACTTTATGCCACTTCTATAATACATTCCCATTGCCGCCTATATTGTTGAAAACCCTTGCAAAGCTACTTAGTTTCATCTTATACATTCTATCTGGATAAATACAGTCATATTTTATTCTCGACAATAATGTCACTGTCATCACGCTTATATATTAATACAAAATCCTTCAATGATGCTCTTTTTTCACATTCATTCCCAAATTATCGAAATATAAAAAAAAATTCCTCACACCTTTCAACAAATGTTGAAATATAAAACACAACAAAATATTCTTATTTAATTTGAATCATAATTTTCACCTTTCATAGCACATTCACGTTTGATTTCTTGCGTGTAGTTCCTTATGCAGTTTGTATTGTGCCCTCACATTAATAATACGCAATCACTTGCTTCCATGATTCACATAGAGCACTGATCATAAACACCAATGTATGATCTGCAAAACCTTTTTTCTCCCTCTTTCTCGTCGAAGTCCATAATTTAATCTAACAATTCATTTTTCTACATTACAATATGAAATACCAGGAGATAAAACTACTTTTTCAAATACAATAGAATAACATTTACGCCTTTCAGTCCGTTTTTCTGAGTTTCCCAGATTTTCTTCTAATTTTATTGTTGTTACAATAAAAATAGAAGGAAATCCAGGGCTGAAATTCATATTACTCATGAGATGTCGCAAAGTGTGGACTGATGACAATTTGAACTCCTTGCTCTACATTCATAGATATAAATATAAAAAATAAAGAAATAATGCAAATATAAAAAAAAACGCAAAAACATATAGTAGAGTTCTTAGAACAATGAGTACTCCAGAAGCCGAGAACACGCGCGGTAGTGTATCCAAAAAACTGCGCATAATATGCGTAACATCAAAACACGGCTACCAGTGCAATTTAAGACACGGCTCTGAAAGGTTACATGACAATATAGCTTAAAATGCCGGCTAGTGCTATTCCCACCTACAAAAATATCACTGGACTGCAAAAGAAACTAATGGGCATTACTTTTCATACGTAAAAAGTTATTCATTTTCAATTAACTATGCAATTTTAAAATATCGAAATAGATTTGTTATTAACAGAAGCGCGTCATTTTATTGGTGTTGTCTTCTCTTAAAAAATTGTTTACACAAATTAAAACATCTTAATTGCTCGATACTGAAAATTGTAAAATTATATATATATATATATATATATATATATATATATATATATATATATATATATAGTAAGTATATATAATATATAGTAATTGCAATAACTTATGGCTTTATTTGTTTAAAAAAAATAGAAATAGAAATTTGAGAAAAAACGTTAGTTTTATTTATACCATTGCAGAACCTATTTCCAAGATTTTCTCTACTTATGACATGCATAATAAAAATGAATAGTTCGTACTAAGTCAAATATACAGTTGTCACGTAAATATTTGAAACTATTTATTAGAAATAAAACGTTGGGCAGTATACAAATGAAAACAAAAAATATACTTTTCTTGCTTCTACTACAGAAAATAGGTGGTAAAATACAAAAATCAACAAATTATTTGCAAAATTACCAAAATAATTTTGTAGATTACTGTGTAAACACACACTCGTACGCATGCACGCACATGCACACACGCATACGTACATGCGCACGCGAAGCGCATACGCTCACGCACACACATACACACACATGTTTAATGATAAAATAAAAACTTTGGCTATTGGTTGTGGTCAGAATAAACATTTTACAAATTTAACATGGCGGCCTTAATAATACTTCACATAAGCCAAGCCATGACCATATAAATCGATGCAAAAGTGAATCGTACTGCCGCAAGCAAATATATTTATATGCGTCGATTTCCTGAAGTTGGTGGGTAATAATATTCTGCTGGTGACAACGTGCGCGTTGGGGGGGGGGCGCTAGTAGGCAGAGTGCAGTGCCCCTCCACCGATTTTTGGCTTCAACGCGACCGCGAAGTTATTTGTGCGTATGCGCCTTCTGGATTACTCTATATTCTAAAGTAGTGTGTTTGACAGACAGAACAGATCATTACTTGCGTTCTGACCGATTGAACTGCCATTTTAGATGCATTTTGATAAAAGCATAGGCACCGAGTATATAATATTCTGTGAGCATAGGCTAATTAATCATTGGCGCAGACAAGATGTACTTCAGAAAGTTAAAACACAAAAAAATTGGTTTTGTTAGAAAGAGATAGCATACTCAACGACAGTTTACATGAAAAAATAGGTTTGTATGCGGTGTCCGGATTCTGCAGAAAGCTTTAGAATAAAACATACTACAATATGGTTGACATTTCTATGTCAATTAAATGAGCGTGCCGATTAAATTTGTTATTACACAAATCATGTACTAAAACTAAATAAATATACTTCAATAGGTAGACTTCAAGTAAATGTGCGAGACGAGATAGCACTTTCGCATTTCCAATTACCTCCTCCTATTCCCATTTTCGCGTTTCCAATTAATCCTTTGTGCAAAGGATTGTGAAAATGAGATTTTTACTAATAATGTTAATATATAATACGCAACAGAGCGATATGTATTTAAAAGACAAAAATAAATCATTGTTACTTCTAAGACTTGTTCAGTTGGATATTTAGCACGTGTAGCCAATAAATAAAACATTAATTAAGGAATAATTTTCAAAAAAATAATTTAATTTATTGTTCACATATTAGATCAGATTTTAGTTTTTTAGAATGTTTATGTAGGATTCATTATTGAAGCTTACGCGCTATCCAATATAATACACATACAATATTTGGTATCTATCACATCTATAGGATCTATAGAATATAATGGTAATATTTATGCGTTACTGATTTGTATTAAAGTTGTACTTAGAAAGCTAATTTTTGTATGTAAATGAAAAAATGGAAGAAATAAATTTTGTAAGTAATCAAATTTTATAACTTTGTATCATCGGTTGGGTTGTAAACCACACAATGCAGTAACTTTTTTTAAATCCATGATATTTTTTGAGAAATCCATTTCACAATTGGAAAGTCTGGATATTTTCGACGATCACACCAACGGACCAAATTTAATCAATTTTGAAAGCGAACACAATACACCTATCAATGGTACAGTGAAAAATGTTTGTAGCAACTTGTAATTTGGAGCTATTCTTAAATATTGATAAACTCTGTGACCTTTTTTCTTCACGTCGGGTTTAAAAACTACATGTTAAGAAATATTCTTTGACTTTCGCTTAAACCTTTCAATAACTTACAAAAAACATTTAATTTCTCTTATGTCCTATTTTTTTACCACTTTTCTGTTTTGTCCACCTCGAGCTGCAAATGAACGAAAAGGTTGTTTAATTAAGAATATACATGTCTAATATTGTAAATAAATGAATAAATGAATTCTTTTTTAGGTTTGTTATAATTGCTCCATCATAAAAAAGTTTTTTTTCTTTAGGAATTAATGGGTTATCTACAAAATTCTTATACTAACAGTATAGTATAACTTACTTACGTTACTATAAAATTAATTTATTGATTTACAAAGAGAAAGGTTTAAAATTTGTAAGTAAAGTTAGTAAAATGTTATTTTTATTAATACTGGCCTTTATTTGAGGGGCGGGCTGTGTGGTAGAGATATTTTATGTGTCGGGGACCAGCTGCTTCAATCCGCTCGTCTAAAATGAAAATTAAATTATTTGAGACCTCTTTGTTGTTGTTTATTAAAAAGCGAATGTAATTTTGATGATGAGTTTTAATGGTATGATTAAATTCAATTCTGTAACACGTTTTCGGGAATTTTTTTTTGCGTATATTTGCTAAAATTCTTGCCGTCTAATAAATAAAAATATTTTAGTTTTTCAATCGACGAAAACCTTTCTGAAAGTTGCATTATTATATTATATATGATTTCATAAAATATTTTCTTCTATTTGGTCTCGTCATTCAAATCGTTTCGAGCTCCACGTCCTTGAACATGAGCTGACACTTGCGATTGCGAGGTGGATTGCCAAACTTCTGAAAAACCGTCTTTTCGCTGATCTTTCAAGATATTGTCAAATTTGTTAATTTGACTAACGCAACAAATTATCTCAATATTTTCATCCTGCAAAGTATTGAATAATACATCTGAATGTGCGAATAATTTTGAAAAAACGTTTAACAGAAAAACTGTTTCAAAGCTTTTCAAAAACTTACTATACCCAGATGCAGCAATACGATATTTACTCTCCCAAATATTGTCATCATCTTTATGAATATTGTCAAAATATTCTACAATAGCCTCCATGTGCGTGTGTACCATGTTAACGATTCGTGAACTATATCACCATCTTGTTGTAGCCAATGCAGGAATGAGATGTAAAGGTTGCAATACCATTCAATGTGCTAAAAATATTCTACATTCTCTTATATTTTTAAGCCCTCAGGCAATACTAAACTCAGTGCATGAGCATTGCAATGGATAAAAAGAACGTTTGGACATAAATCTCTCAATTTAGCTTGCAAACCGTTTACTTGACCATTCATCACTGTTGCGCCGTCATAGCTGAGCGACTAACTTTCGTACTGTGTCGTATTTGTGTAAAAGTGTTTTGACAAATGTATACAAATCGTTTGCTGATCTGTCGCTGCTCACATCCATGAAGCCTATGAACGTTTCATGAATCTTGCCTTCTAAACAGTAACGGAACACCACTGATAACTGAGATTTCATTTGTCTGTCTGATGACTCATCCAGCACAATAGCAACAAATTCTGAGAGTTCAAGTCGTTTGCAAATGTAACTGTTGAGTAGCTCACCGATAGCTTTGAAAAGGTCATTTTGTATTGTCATCGATCTACCTTTAAAAACAAAATATCTGGTGTAGCAGTTTTAAAAATGTTCTGCGAGTGCCTGATTATATAGTTTTAATATATTTAGATGTTCAACGTAGTTACCTCGTTTCAATGAACTGGCAGTCGTGTCCTCTAAACGGTAACTTTTGTTTTGCAAGGAAACAAGTTACATCTATTAGCCGTTTAAGTACTTCACGGTTCTTTTTAATCTGCAGGTTGTGCTGAGAATTCATCATTCTTAGTTGCGTACTGAGAGCTTCATTGATTCTATTCTCACCGAAAGTCGCTAACTTAAGCACACATTGCAAGTGGGAAATGCTTTGTTTATGTTTTTTTTTGAAAAGTTTTTTTGAAGAGTTTTGAAGATTTTCTATACCTGTCGAACTCCAGGCTGAATTATCGTGAAAACAGCAAACAAGGCCGACAAAACAGTTTCACTTTTTTTCGCAACCTGCTAACCCTGGATATAAAGTATTCTGACTTTCTTTAAAATCTCTGGTATAGTCGTTCTTACTATCTTTGTGGATAATTTGGCGCACGGACATCCACTTTTCACTATCAAATGTTTTTTCGCTGTTACGTGTTATTATGTAAGCCTGACTGGCAACACTACATTATCTAAAATGTCAAATAAATAAAGAAATTTAAAAAAAAATTAAGATTCTCTTTGTTGTATTTTAAGATTATACAAACATGAAATATTCGGCAAGCGCTGTCGTCGTTAAAGTGTTTTTTTCTGAAAGTTCTTCTATTATAGATTTCGTTGGAGCACTCGTCGTTTTATTAGAAATACTTAATAACATATTATTTTATTTTAAAAGAAAAAAACGTGTGCTTAATAACACAACAAATAACACATAGTCACAATTTTCGCAAGAACAAACATTTATTTGGCGCCTTTCAAAGCGCCAACTAGCCGCGTACTAAAATACAGTAGGTAGGAGACGGGTTCGGGAGCGCGGTGCGGATAGAAATTTGTTGGCGCTGATAGAATCGCCAACACAGTCTGTTCATTGCGCGCGCCACACATCACCGCCAGCGCCGTGCGCGGCAATGTTTACTATACATTGCTATGTTAAGTTTGTTTATTTAGAGTGTCACTTATTATTTACGCACTTATGTAAATAAAAAAATTTCCTTACGTTGTTTATGTTTGGTTTAGCGGCGCCAACGTCGCCAACTAATTAAATAATTCCCTATTATTAAATAACGAAGTGTTAACCAAAAGTAGAGCTCAGTTGTGAATATTTAATAAAATATAAAGTGTACTTTGTCAAGGAAGTATAAAGTAAAAGTTTTTCGACTTAATTGCCATTCTTAGTAATATTAAACAAACACTGCAAATACGAAGAGAAATTTATATAAAAGAAAACAAACTCAAAAAATATAAATATGAAAATACGCAGAGGATCGCATAAAGTGAAGCTAGAAAATTTATATTTGAAATAAATTTTTTATAACAAAAAATCATGCCCGAGTCCTAATTTTTTTGAATACCCCATTTTTTATGTATATTTTTTCATTTAAAACAAAAAAACGGAAAATTTACATTTTCTCTAAATTGAACTTATACCAAAATTAAAAATATTAGAGATATTATGACCAAATATTATAATCATATGTAAAATTGTACTATAAAAGAATGTTCAAATTATAAATTTGCAGTTTGATAAACCTATTCAAATAAAGTCAAATATTTAAATTCCGTATCATAGAGTGTTTATTCACTTCCTTTAATGTTCCATAAACTACAGAGCAACATATAGTTCTGTGCCATAAACAATATTTTATGTGTTACTATAGAATCTGTATTTACGATCTCTTCGTTAAATATATGGATCTGGCTGCTAGTAACCCCACCCCATTGAACAACATTTCTCAGCGTTATAGGCTTTCTCCTCCTTGTTGGGATGAAGAATTCTCAGGAGGATTAAAACTCGTAAAGAGGCTGAGAGAAGTTATAAATCTAATATGTCCATTGCTAACTTTTTTTTATTCCGTAAGACCCAAGCCCAAACATCTTCTCAAAAAAAAGGAGGGTTTGAAGAAATTCTGTCTCTCCCTCTGTTCTTCCACTCGGATCGGAATCGTTTACTGAACACCACCATCACTCATCAATTTGGCTTCAGAAAAGCTAAAATCACGATGGACACCCTGACCACTTATATACGGCTCTCCTTCTCCCGAAAAGAATTCCTCGTAGCTGTCTTTCTTGACCTTTCTGCAGCTTGCTGTAATGTAAATCTTCCTGTGCTCAGACAAATATTGCGAGAACTTAGTTTCCCAGTTTCCAATTTCCTCCTCAACCTCCTCTTAGACAGAGCAATCGTTGTTCGAGCTTCCGGGATCCCACCCTTAACAACATTGAATTGGCGTGGCCTTCCCCAGGGCTCAGTCCTCAGTTCTGTCCTCTTCAACATATATTCATTTAAAATTCATTCTTCTGTTAATCCATTTTGTCGTATACTGCAGTACGTTGATGATTTACTTTTATATACCTCTGACAAGTTAATTGCGGTTGTAGGAAATGCTTTAAATTCTGCCCTCGTTAACATGAGCCAATGGGTCTTACAGTATGGATCTTTCGCAATCCAAGAGTAATAATCTTTATTAGAAAAAGAATAATCCCGTCTGTTTCCATCTCCTTCAACTTTTCAAACATCCCTATCCTCTCCAGTACTAAATTCCTTGGTTTATTTCTGGATCCGAAATTATCCTGGAACACTCACATTGAGCATGAAATTATCCGATGCCAGGCTAACATGAATATTCTTCGTGCTGTCTCTGGAATATGGTGGGGCTCTCACCTTACCACTCCAAAACTTATGTACAATTCTTTCATTAGCAGTCATCTGGATTGATCCTATTTCCAAATCGAATGCCACCAAGTTGACTCGTATTCAGTCTCAAGCTCTGAGGATCGTGACGGGAGCGATGGAATCCAGCCCCACTCTACAAGCAAAATGTGTTGATCCAACTCTATCCTTCCGTCGTCAATATTCTATAATAATTCTCCAATCCCATATTCCCAAAACTAACCCTTCTTTCCAGATTTCTTAATAATGATTCCTTTTGGCAGTCTATGCCTCATCCTCTCCTCACGGTCAGCTTCCAAAAAATCAAATCCCTCTCAAACACGATTTATCAAAATTCCTCTCTCCCCTTATATAGTTTTCCATTTGACTCGGTAACTCACATGTTGTTATGAGTATGTGACGTCCCTATTGTCATGATACATCACTAGTCGATAAGGCGCGCGTGCGTGAAGATGGCGTCCTAACCATTGCTAGATGCGTGTATCAAACGTGTAATAATAAATCAAATCTAATTCAGGTCTAATATTATTACTTATATAATACACACACACAATACATGGTGTCAGTAATTGGGTTCGTAATCTATGTTCCGTATAGTCATTGTGAAATTCTCGTATGAAAAGTTGGCGTCATGTCTCAAGAAAGTCAAAAGCCCAAGAAACTTTCTGGAATGTCCAGTCCGCAGCCCATGGTGATGAATGGTAACTTGGCTCAACAATGGAAAAAATGGGTGTAATCATTTAAATTTTATTTACGTGCGTCTGGCATAGATGAAGAAAGTGATGGCATAAAGGTAGGTTTATTTTTACATGTTATTGGTGAAAAGGGCGTGGATGTATTTGATGCATTTGGAAAAAACGTGGATAACGTTAAATACGACGAGCTTGTAGAGTTATTTCAAAATCACATCGCCCCAAAAGCTAACCTCACTTATGTATGTCATAATTTTTTTGCATGTAAATAAGATGAAAATGAAACTTTAGACGACTTTGTTTGCATATTAAAATTAAGGTTACAAAACTGTGAGCTGGGACAGCTGCAGGAACGCCTAATTAAAATAATTTTCATATGTAACATGCATCAAAAATACAACAATGTTAGAGAAAAGTTATTGCTTGAAGATAAACTGGATCTTGATAAGGCATTAGAGATGGCAAAAGCCGGACTTCCAGACATCAAACGGATGATTTGGCAGCAGAACAAAGTTCGGTCTGGTAAAATAAGAGTCAGTCACGCTCAAAATCAAAGTCTTAACTCAACGAATGTCGGTCAATAGAGTAAACAGTCAGAAAAGTATATTTGTACAATGTGTGGTAAGATGCATCGTCATAAGTGTTCAGCATTAGGTGTAAAGTGCAGAAAAAAAATTGGGTCATTTTGCAGTCTGTTGTCGGTCAATTAAGTCAGTCAGTAAAATATGTACAGTCAGATAGTATTATGCAACAGGTATAGTCAGAACAGGATGAAATGTTTATAGGTCATATTCATTCATCCAAGTCGTTGTCAAGTGAATGGACAATTAATTTATATATAAATAATTCACTATTATTACTAAAAAATCATTGTCTAAAACTGATGTAAAAATTAAGTCATACACTGGTATAATGGACTATAGGACAAAAGAAATTATTTTTTTAATTGCAAATGTGAATTCTCCAACTGTACTAGGTAAACTTACTTGCTCAGAAATTTGACTAATTGAAAGACCTTTTTGTGTAGACACTACAAGCATGTAAACGTCAGAAAGTGATATTAGTCAATTGTCTTTTAAAATAAGTCAAAATGAGTCAAATTCAAATCAAGTACTATGTCCTAAAGTCTGGTAAAGGAGAGTATTAAATATCTGGGACATATGTTTTCAGCAGACGGAATCACAGCTGATCCGGACAAAGTCAGAGCAATCAAAGATATGCCCTCTCCTACCTGTATAAAAGATTTGTAGAGATTTCTAGGCATGTTTAATAATTTAAGTCCTTTTATTAAAAATATGACAGACGAGACAGAAATTCTACGCCAAGTATTACAAAAATCTACTGATTGGCAGTGGATGATAACCATGAAACAACATTTTGTCGTCTTAAGCAATTAATATGTCAAGTTCCAGTGTTGTCACATTTTAATGTTCATGATCCTACAAAGTGATGCTAATAGCAGTGCTGTTGGAGAGGTGTTGTTGCAAAATCAACAACCTGTATGTTATGCTTCAAAAACTTTAACAAATACACAACAAAGAATGGCTCAAATAGAGAAAGAACTCTATTCAATAGTTTACGCCTGTATCAAGTTCCATCAATTTATATATCAAACTGTAAGTGTAGAGACGGATCATGCTCATTTAATAACATTGTTTAAAAAGTCTTTAGTCGAGGTTCCAACACACACAACACACATAATGTTGAAAATACAACCCTATAGTCTAAATGTAGTTTACAAGAAAGGTAATCACATGTACATTGTTGATACCTTGTTAACAGCAGCACTTTCTGAAACAAGTTCAGATGAATTAGATGATGATGTCATTATTCATGTAAATTAACTGATTGAGTCATTATCAGTCTCTTCAGTATGTCTACAGTGGTTAATCAAAGACACTAATGACGATGAAAGTCTGCAGATTTTGAAAAAATACTGTAAAAAAGGATGGTCGTCAAGTAAAACTCAAATTCACAAATATTTTCATGAATATTGGCAATATAGATTTGATTTACATATAGGAAATTATTTAATTTTCAGATGTAACAGTATAATCATACCTAAAAAATTAAGGCCAGATATTTTGAAAATAATACACACTGGTCATTTTGGAATTGAAAGGTCAAAAGCGTTTGCTAGAGGACATGTATTTTGGCCATTTATGTCAATTGATATAAAAAACATTGTTCAATCGTGTCATACTTGCCTGTCACATAGAAATTCAAATGTTCCAAAACCACTTTTTCCACTTGATATTACATTACTTCCATGGGAAAAAGTTGGTGTTGATTTTAGGGATTATGAATCTAAGAAATACATAGTAGTACAAAATTATTACTCAAATTATATTGAAATAATGTCAGTGGCAAGCACTAACGCCAAAACAGTAATCATTTGTCTTAAAAGTATTTTTAGTAGACATGGTATCGCAGTTGAGTTATTCTCTGACAATGGGCCACCATTTAATTCGGCAGAGTTTAAGCATTTTATTTTTGAATGGGGGATACATCATAATACGTCAAGTCCATACACACCAAGGTCAAATGGATTGGTAGAGTCAGCAGTAAAGATATGTAAACGATTTCTTACCAAGTTAGTGGAGTCAGGAACAGATCCATGTCTTGCTTTGCTTCAATTTAGGAATACACCTAGAGGAAATCTACCATCTCTAGAACAATTGTTAATGTCACGTTCACTTAGAACACAATTATCAACAGTCACAAAAACTTAAAACCAAGAACAATCAAATTTCAAGAGTATGTAAAAACTAAGGAAGAAAATAAAAATAAAATTGAAGATTACTATGACTGAAAGACTAAATCATTATCAGAATTACAAGAAGGAGATAAAGTCTATTTTAAGAAAATGCCAGATACTCCATGGATTAAGGTCCAAATGTGATCAACCTAGGTCTTATACTGTTGAAGAGTCAGATGGATTTATAGGAAGGAAAAACAGACAGCATATTTTGAGGCCTCCACAGTCACCTCAAACTCTATCTCAAGATATGTTACAAAAAAGTCCAAATATCAAGACTTCTCCTAAATCACCTACAGTGACACTTTCTATTGAAGAGCATACAACTCCAGTTAAAATGTGCACTAGGTGTGGAAGAGTCATAAGACCACCAAGACGGTTAGGTAATATTTTGTTAAGTAAACATTTTAGCAATGACTTTGAAGGACTAATTAATTTAGTTAAGTCTAGAATATATATAGATAGAGCCTTAGTTTAACAAATTGTCTTATTTTTAAACACAAACTGTCCTTGTTGTCAAAGTTATTGTTAAGAGTTTAGTCAATTCTGTAAACTGTGTCAAGCTGTAAAATTATAATAATATAACTTTTTTCTAATAAGGAGGATGTTATGAGTATGTGTGACGTCCCTATTGACATGGGACATCACTAGTCGATAAGGCGCGCGTGCGTGAAGATGGCGTCCTAATCATTGATAATTGTATCTCTGTAATACATATCAAACGTGTAAAAATAAATCAACTCTAATTCAAGTCTAGTATTATTATTTATATAATACACACACGCAATACACAAGCCAAGTATAAATTTGTGTTTCGGAGTTGGTAAGAAGTCCAATAATGACAATTCGCTGTTCAATTTCATCCTAAATATTTTATGAGTGGACTGATACACAGATGCATTAAAACCACTAAAAGACGGCTATGCAGGAGCGTCTTTTTATTGCCAGCTATCTCTCGTTCGGCCTATTCTCGTCTCCCACAATATTGTTTGGTATTCTCTGGGGAATGTAGAGCTATTGTAGAGGCCTTGAGATATGCTCGGCTTAGTAAGGTTCGCAAGCTTCTTATCTATCCTCCGGCTCCCTAAGTTCTTTAGAGTCCCTTCTCACTAATCGGTTTTCAGTAGATTGTAGCTTCCTATCTCTCCTGATCAAGTCTATTACGCTTGATTTGGAGAGATCGGGATCGGATATCGTTCTTGCATAGATTTCTAGTTACTGCCGCATAGTTGGTAATAAAATAGTTGACATAAAAGCCCGGTTTGCAGCGTTTCACTCGTAATTTCATTGAGGATCGCCTTCCCTTAGCTCATTCCTGGATAGTCTCTGATTTGGCAAAGGGCATGGGAAAGATTGTCCCAGATTACGCGTGCGGGATACTTCCAGATCCAATCTTCTATTCCTTCAAAACTGTGGTTTTGAAAATTTCTTTTTTCTCGAAAGGAAACCTCAATGGTATCTCGCATGCGTTTAGGTCACTGTCCTATTCCCACTTATTTGGCTAGGCTGCGTGTCAGAGAGTCTTCAGACTGTGATTGTGGGTTTGGTGAGTGCGATCTAAATCATTTAATATTTGCATACACATTGAATAATAAGTTTTCTTCATTCATTTATTATTTAAAACAAAAAATTCAACTACCTATTAACATAAGGTCCCTTTTATCCATTACTAATAAAACCGTTGTAGACTTAATCATTCAATACATAAGAACGAACGACATCAAAATCCAGGACCCTCTGTATTCATGTATATTTTTATATCTGTTTTTATTTTTATTTGTGAATATATATGTATATACTTATTATTCGTCTATGTACTGTTGTAATCTTTGCATTATTATATTTTTTTTTGTTGTTCTAGCATAGGAAACTTCTATTTGATTTTTGTTGTGCCCTTTAGTTTGTTTTTCTTATCGAGCAATGGTAACAGATCAAGGAGCATAGAAGAAAGGGAGACGCCATACAAGGTGTGTACGCGCGCCCAGTTTTGGCACCGAGCGTACATTTTTTTAACATACTCGACATGTCGATAGCCACCCCGCCGCCAATACAATATTGGTGTTTAGACGTGCTACATCTCCCATTTTATTCATAAAAAATTGTGTTTTGTATTACAAAAATGGTAAAATGTGCTATCATTGGTTTCAATAAGAATTTCTGAATAATTCATAAAAGTTCCCATGGAGTTCCGTTCCATAGGTAAGTAATTATTTGAATCAATCATTTAAAAACTTCCTGCGGGGTGACGCCGCTTGCTATACATATACATGCATCGATAAGTAGAATATATTCAGGTATATATATTCGCCGTATTCAGGGCCGCGACTAACGTAATTCGAAAATAAGGTACCCTGTAAATAACTTGCTTTTATACATTATTTTTGTTTTTATTGTATCCAATTATTCCAATTCCAATATTTTGTAGCATTTATTTAATATTTTCTTATAACAAAAGCAATTGTTATATATACAGATTCCCTGTAGATGTCTGGAGGAAAAGCAAATGGACGGTAGCGTTAAATTGACCCAATTGGTTACCAAGCAAAGACACACAAATTTGCTCTAAATATTTTATGAAGCAGGCATTTTACACTACCAAAAAAGGCTTGAGATTATTAAAAGTTAATGCCTGTGCCTTTATCGTTTGAGCTTAGTTATAATTTTTTTGAATCATACACAATATTTTAACATAATTATTTAATTACATGAACTAACCCGACTAGAGTCAATGCACCGTATACGCCATTTTATTTTACACTCCCGTTGTCACGGATGTTTTATATTTACTCTAAATGATATATATAAATGGTGTTTGTTAATATATAATTCATTTAATAAATATTGATCATTTAAAAATATAAATCTCTTTTAATAAATAGAAATCAAATTTATATACATCAAAATTGTTTTCGAATAAAGGAATGAGTTCAAATGAAAGCTTTGATTGTCCAAACTTCAGAAATATATCAAAGAAATATTTAATATTTATGTAATTTTTCCGTAAACCAAAAAGCTCACAATTTTTCTTCTATAAATAACCATAAATTAATACATTCTTGGAATAAAGAATAATTCCATGCTTGCGTTAAGATTCTTAAGCTACATATTTTCTTTTTTCGGTGTAAATGTTATGATTATACCTTTATTTAAAAATATCGACGAATAACCGTAATTTCATAACCATTATTCGATTTTAATATTTTTCACAGATTAATTTGGTACTACATGTAAGTTTTAAGAATGACAATACTCCCTTAAACAGATGCAAATTTAATTTAAAAGTGATGCTTCCTAGGTCAACCTTTACATGTTTGTTGAAAAAACTCTAGTGTAGCTCATATTCTATTCGTCTGTTTTTTTTTCTCGATGATTTCTTAATTATTCATGACACTCCAAAAAAAAAATCAAACTTAAAAGCAAAATATGAAGGTTGAACTTGGACCACATGAAAGATTAAAACCAATAAAGAAATTATGGGAAAGCAACAGGCGTTTAAAAAAAGTAACAAAAATTAGTAACATTTTGAAAATTTCAGAAAAAAAAAGAATGATGACTGATAGTGAAATTCAAACATTATCATCTTTTAATATAAGTTCCAAAGAAATTTGTCAATGAATAAAAGCCAAAAATGAAAAAAAGGCCAATGACAAAATCATACTCTGCCGCTCTTCGTAGTTTTGCACTGACACATAATTTTTATAGCCCAAGAGCGTACGAATTTATGAAGGAAAGTTTTAATAAATGACTGCCCCATGCTCGAACTATTTGCAAGTGGTATCAGGGTCTTAATGGTGATCCAGGTTTTATACTTCTGAGGCATTCAAAGCTTTAAAGTTTAAAGTAAAATATTCCCCAAATAAAATTGTAATTGGTATAATCATGGATGAAATGGCCATCAAACAACATATTGAATGGGACTGTCAAAAGTATTGTGATTATATTGATATGGGTACAAATTTACAAAGTGGCTGTTTAGGGCAGGCTACACAAATTTTGTGTTTATGATTGTTAGTGTAAATGATAGTGGAAAGCTGCCCATAGGTTACTTTTTAGTTAACGCTGTTACCAGCGAACAAAGAGCATCTCTTTTATCCCAGCGTGTAGACAAAGCATTCGAATGTAAAGTTGATATTGTCTATGTGACATTCGATGAATGTTCAACGTATATGTTTCTATGTCGACAAAACATGGCTGTTTTTTGACGTTTCTAATATTAAATCAACATTCCAGCATCCTGGATCCAACAGACAAATTACTGTTTTTTGAGATGCTTGCCACATGTTGAAATTGGTCAGAAACGCATTTCAAGCAAAAAAAAGATTTGTTGATTATTAAGGAAATGAAGTCAATTGCAGTTACTTGACAAAATTAAGTAAAACACAGGAAACTGAAAAATACCACATTGCCAATAAATGACGGCGGCGATATTTACATTTTCGTAATCAAAAAATTAGTCAATTGTTTAGTAATAGTGTCGCTGATGCTTTAGAATATTGTAGTACCACTGAAGAGTATTCAGAAATGTTTACGAACGTTCAAGGTACAACATTATTTTTAAGAATAATTAATAACTTATTTGATGTACTGAATTCCAAAAATATTTGCCAATTAGCATTCAAAAAACCTATTTACGAGAAAAATAAAGTTCAAATATTTCAATTCTTGAGTTACGCAGAAAATTATTTAAAACATTTAATATCTGTCGACGAAGATAAGCCCATTATATATAAACCTAATTTCTAGAATTTTGTGTATATATTAGAAGTGCTTCACACTTATTTCATGAGTTTGTTCACAAAGTTCCCATTTTAAAATATTTGCCGCTATATAAATGCAATCAGGACCACTTGCAACTCTTTTCTGATAATAAAAGGGCACGTTTTGGTTGAAATAATGATTCAACAGCTCGGTAGTTCAAAAACGCCTATAAAAATGCTTGTACACTTAGAAGTACGAGAATCACCGTGCGGAAACTGATTACTTTTAGAAAATATAGACATATTAACGTGTTCATCAGCTATCCCACAAATTAATAAAAGCTTTGCAATCTACAGGTGATTACAAATATCAAGTGATTGCCGAGATGTTTTTATGACGAAAACTTTGAAAATTTTTGGCCAATTATCTATTTTCAAAATAAGTAAGTAGTATTGTAGCATATATTGCTGGTTGCGTCGTACGGTCATTAGCAAAAAAACTTTGTGTGTGAGACATATGTTAATAGTCTAAATGCCAAAAAGGAAAATACTGATCATAAATTAATTTATTGAAAATAAAGGCGGTTTATTGTTTCCATCTAGCGATGTAATTAACATTTGTTTACAATGTGAAATATTAATAAATGAAGAAAAACTTCACAATGAAATGGTAATAAATGAAGATTATATAGTTATTAAAATTTTGAAGTCATTAATAGGCCAACAGTAAAGCTGTCTACGTCTTAGTAATCATACGGCCGAACAGATTCCAACGGATAACCATGTTGTATTGTTGTGTAAAGCTATTACAGAAAAGTATTTAGATATAAGGTTTCATTTTATAGGAAAAACAAACAATTATAAGTAATCAAAAAGTCAGCTTTTTGATAAAATACTTCTATTCACTGGAGGGTAACCCTAAAATACAACATATTTAGTCGTTTTAAAATATAATAAGTTTAATTAAGTTTGTTTTTTACAATATTTTTACCATTATTTTAAATTATAATATTATTTATACCAATATTTTATATTTTATGCAAAGCTTATTATGATATTAAAGGAAATAATTATGTACAGGTTTCGTGTTTCTTTTTGTTGTGCATGTGTATAATGTATAGGAGAAGAGCATTCCATAATTTTCCACACCCGCGTGCCGCGATATTTGAAAAATATTAATAGTTTTACGGTTCAATTTCGATCTATTCGTAAAATATTGAATTTTAACATCAATAATTATATTAATATCCACAGAACTCTTTGACAATTATGGCATTGATGTGACAGCACTACACAAATGTGTTTTTTCAGCTTCTTTCTTATTGGTCAAATGAAGTCAATATGAAAGTGACTTCGCTTGGTTGAAATTACCGCATATGGCATATCTCCTTTCTTCTTTGACTGTGTGACAAATGCTCGGAGAATGATCTAGACAGTGTTGCCTAAACAACAAATCTAAACTTGACACTGGCAAAAGTTCTCTTTGGAGAGAATAATTGCCACAGAATAAAAGACTAGAATGATGTGATAGATAGTAGAGATGGGCCAATTCAGAAATGTATCAAACCGAATTAGTCGAGTTGAAAATTCGTGTAAACCGAGTTGATCAAGTTGATTTGACAACGATTATCGGATAGTATCATAAATCGCTTTCTATTTTTGAAATAAAACTTCTTTACGCACGCTTGACTTGGGGAGTAAGCTGGTGAATACGTGACGATAGCGTTACGAAAAGTGTGATCGGGCGAGGAGAACGGAAGTTGAGAGGGAGATATAAGTTAGTGAAGACAGAAAGAGAGAGAGTTACGTTTCGTATATTACTGTAGGGACAAGAGAGAGGTGCGAGCACACATTTTCTTTCTGTCTTTCTCTCATAGCCAGTTACGTTTCGTATATCTAAGACACAGTGCAAGCCTATTGTCTGTATCACACTGTAGGAGCAAGAGAGAGCAGTGCGTGCGCACATTTTCTTTCTCTCTTCCTCTCATAACCAGTGCATGAAATATATATATATATATATATATATATATATATATATATATATATATATATATATATATATATATATATATATGCGAGTTTGCTAGCGTTACGCGATAAAGTTCATATTTTGTGAATTTCATTTAATCGGGTGGTCGACAAATAAAGGCGGTTAAATAATCAAAACAATAAAGAATCTATAGAATTTTCAATTTCCGCTAAGTTAGAAAATTCACCTGGACCACGTGATTCATATGAATAAGCAGTCAAGTAATCTGGATGCTTTTTTCTAATGTGTGTCATCATCGGGCTCGTATTTTTATAAGAAAATGAATATTTTCAGCACACAATTTTTCCGTCTATTGGCTTTTCAAAAATCTTTCTAACTATATACTTCGTTCTCGGATTGGCATTGCAGTTTAAAATATGTAAATTAAATAATCAACAGTGCTATTACAATATACTATTACAATATACGTGGGAACCGAGTACATTCGGTTTGATTTGAACTTACGAGCGATGAATTCGATTTAAGTCGAGTATGCATGCACGCAATATACGGATCGAGTGCATCGACAAGGCAGCCTGTCAGCTCGAGTCGTTATAAACCATTAGTATATTATCCATGGTCATAGACGTAAATCGATTTAACCTCAACTCGGTTTGCGAAGACCAGTCCATAGATAAATACTAAATAGATAGGACACTCCATACAATGTTTTTAACACTGTTAGAAAGAGAGGGCATGTGAAACCCCATTTACGACCTAGCCATACGTGCCTATTATATTCACTTTTGTTTACATAATACGAGACTGGATTACAATAAAAAACAGTTCAACTGAAAAATCGTTTTATTAAATGCCTTAAGAACACTCATAAATAACAATTAAATTATTTTCAATTATAAGTATATTAAATACATAAATTAAGGGATAAATATATGACAATTACTTTACGTCCCAAATTATAGTAAAAGAATTCCTAAAAATAAACATAAAGAATGAATGCTTTAATACCACTAATTGTAAATACACTTATTGAAGGTATACTTAAAGTGATCAGACGTCCCGTTTTGAACGGGACTGTCCCTTTATTCGACCACCTGTCCCGTTATCCCCAAATAATGATCTGGGACGCAAAATAGACCCGTTTTCTAAAACCGCGCGAAAAATTAAAATATTGGTGCGTGTAAGGCACGAGCGCGAGCGAAACCAAACTTTAGTATATAATCTGTGAACCAAACCGCGTCGTCGACCGATCGGCGATTCCCGCCCGCGTGCGCTATCGGTAACCTTAGTAACGAGCGGAGGAGAGGGGGCATTCGGAATGTCGCATTCCGCATTCATTTGTTTATTATTTACTCCACGCGCACAAATACAAAGTTCTCGCTATTGTATTGTTTTTGAGTCAGTTTCTTGAAGTAATTTAGTGATAAACTAGTGACTTATTTGAAGATTTCCATTGTTTTGTAATTTTACCTACAGCTATGCCGAAACGCTTGTATTCATTTAATGTAAACTTACAAGCAAAGTACCCATTTATTAAGCAAAGAAATACTCCTTCGGATGTCAGATGCGAAAAGTGTCACACTGAGTTTAGTGTTTTCCATAGTGGTGCTGGTGACATTGAACAGCATTTGAAGTCCGAAAAACATAAAAATGCAGATCGTGCCGCTGCTTCCAGTTATTCAATGTTGAATTTTTTCCGCGGCCGAAGGTGTCTGGGCTTATCACACTATACAAGAAAACCACAGTTTTCGCTCCGATGATTGTGCGTCGAAATTAATCCAATCCTGTTTTGATCAGAAATTCACATGCGCGCATACGAAGACAGAAGCTATTGTAGTAAATGTTTTGGCGCGTACAGCGATCGAGCACTTAAAGGATGATCTCAATAAGTCCAACTGTATTACAATTTTAAACGACGCTTCAAACCACGGTAACAAGAAAATACATCCATTCCTTGTGCGTTTTTTTCAACCTTACGAAGGTGTGCAAGTAAAAATTGTAGACCTCCAAGACCAACCAGGTGAAACGTCTGATATCATTGTCAATTATTTACAGAAGTATTGACAGATAATAATTTGATAGAAAAAGTTGTGGCATTTTGTGGCGATAATGCCAATGTAAATTTTGGGGGCGTAACTAGGCGAGGATTAATAATGTGTTAGCAAAATTAAAATCATCTCTAAAAAAACCGTTGATAGGTATTGGATGTGGAGCCCATATAATTCACAATGCTATAAAATCTGCTGCAGATGGCCTACCTTTACATTACGAAAGCATTATTGCAAAAATATATTCATTTTTTTATATTTATACGGTTCGAGTTGAAGCTCTAAAGAAATTTTGCGCTGAAGATGAAATAGAACATCACCAAATGCTCGGCTACAGCAAAACTCGCTGGCTTGCGCTGATGCCTGCTTTGGAAAGAGTTTTGAAAATGTACCAGCCGTTAAAGAACTTTTTACACGCTCAGTCAGCAAGTTTTCACCAAGCTGTTTTGAAGGTTGAAGGTCAAACTGTATCAGCAATTGACGCTGCAAAATAAATCAATTAACTCATTCAGAATTTGATTCAGAAACAAACCAATCAGTTTCTTCCATTTACTGTTCGTAATTTAATCATAAAACTAATAGATAATATTGATGAAGATTTTGTGAAAAGAACAGCTACAGAATTTTATAAAACGAGTCGTGAATATTTGGAAGAATGGACTAATTATCTTACAAGAGAAATGGAGATGTTTTATTGGGTAGATTTAAGAAAAGTGGGAAGATCTACAAAAAGCATTGGATGTATTGATTGAAAAGGGATATATTGACAGTACTAAAGATACAGAAGTATTTGACGAAATTTCATTAATTGTAAACTACGTCACTCCACAAAAAATTACAGAGTGGAATAATTTAAAAGTTCACACAGAAACTCGTTGGGTGGAAGTATTCAAACACTTTCGCACCAACAATCTGCAACATGAAAATTTTTGTATTTTAATTGAATATACTTTATGTCTACCTGGTACAAATGCTCCAGTAGAGAGAATATTTTCTTTAATGAATAAATTGTGGACGTCTGAAAAAAATCACTTGCAGGTTTCAGTTCTGAAGGCGATGTTGATAACGAATGTCAATATAAACAAAACGTGCCAAGAATTTCACTCTTATTTAAAATCATCACCGTCTTTATTAAAGCAAATTTGTTCCTCCGAGAAATATAAATACGACTAAAAATATAATATGTTGCATATAATTTAATAATTACTGTCACATAAATAGTGCTTTAATGAAGCTGGTGATTGCTTCTTATTTTTCATAACTACTTATAATACTAAAAATATTTTTAATTTTTGTGAACACAAAATCAAGATGATTAAAAAGTTCTGTCTATTTTTATTGTTAACCTTCCCACTGGGGTATATGTATATTAGATTTATAATATTAGTAGTATGTATGGACCATACATACATAGGTATGTTATGTATGGACGTCCCGTTTTGAGTTAAAAAAAAGAGTCAGTTTAGGTATACTACATTTATACCAATAAAAAGGATCATTAATTTAAGAACTGTAATTTTTGGGTCTGAAAGTTTTAAGTTTCCTGTCAATTATAATTTAGCGGAAAACATTTAAATTTTGAGCCTGTCATTTGCGTCAAAATGAATACTCTTAAATAATTTAAATATAAAGAAATGTATAACATAAAGTTACAACAAATACTCAATACTGGCATATCTAAAAGTATGTACTTGTTAAAAGGATGATGAAAAATAATAATATTAACAAGTGAATATACTACATATAAAATATTTATAAATATAGATACTTTAACGTATAACAAGAAATATGGACATTGTAGAAATAACACAGGAATATTTTGTACAAAACAAAATGCAAATAGAAGTAAAAGGTGTGATAGAAATTATGGTACAAATTTTTAGCTTCAACCTTTTTGTATATTTGACAACAGCGAATTTTTGGAAAAACCGCACTGGATTAGAATTTGGTCTCACATTGTCCAAGCCTTTAAGGTTATTTAATGTCGGACACCAATGAAAAATTTCAAGTGTCATAATAATATTGACGAAATGAAATCAAACTAAATCTTTGTTCGTTACAATCAACCCAGTTTAACCCTTTCACCGCTAACGACGGATATATCAGTCATATGAAAGAATGGCCATGACGCCACGGCGGATATATCCGTCTATAGTTTTTTGAAAATGCGGTCACATTATTATGAAATGAAACCATTCGTTTCATTTATTAACTAAAATATGAATAAATTCAACTAATCTGCGGTAAAACTAGTAAAATAAAACTAATATTCTTTTGAAAATTTGTTAAAACAATGGTCTGCAAATATCGATAAAAAATATAATAAAAGTCTACACTCAGACGACGGGTGACGGATATATCCGTCCGTAGTGATCTCCCAAGTGGACTATTGATCGACACCATTTGCGCTTGAGCAATCTAATAGTATTATATGTGGTTAGCTCGCAAAAGAATTTGTTTGAATTTTAATCAATTAGTTTTTTCTATTAAACTAACATGTCAAACGTAAAATACGGAAAGAGGAAATACACAGAAATAGTAACTTAGTCTAACATAATTACAAGATAAGTTACTAGACGTAACGAAGCAAGGCTTCGTTCAATATTTATATATATATAGATATATTTAAACATTCCTAGATTATTTAATTTTGAATGATTTCTTACACTTCAGATTTTGGTATAAACATAAATCCTTGTATGCGCCTACTTTACAGCTAAATATGCGCTCGTGAGCACAATTCCTGATGGGTATAAGCTAACTGGTTACGCTGGATACTGATAACCGAGTGCCTAAAAGAGATTTATCTTAATTTTAAAATAATTCAAATTAATTTCTACGAAATATTATTAACTGTAAACATGACAATTGTAAAGTGTATTCAATGCTTAAAAGTAAAATATATAACGTACTCAATTACTAACATTACATAACTCTTATCGTTTATTAATCAAAATTCACTATTTAATCATTAAACTTTAATCTTTATTTGAGTTCACATTTTATTTAATAACCTATTATTACTCAATTTAATATCAACTCACATCGTATAACGAAAAATATGTACATTGACTTAGTTGGTTTCGTAAAACTTCTAAATAAGATAATAAACTGAAAGAAAATACGTCGCCATGACGCCCGGAGCGGATACATCCGTCCGCTTACCAACACTTACCCCTGTTCATTCGGTGATAACTTTTCTGGACGCCGGTGATGGATAAATCCGTACGCTTAAGTTTTTTTTGCTAGTATTTGAGCTGTGCGCCGATTGTGATATTAATTAAAATGAACGACAGCACCGATGACCTGTTGCGGCTTTTGGAAAGTTGTGATCAAGACTCGGGAGAATTTAAATTAAGTGCACCGTATTTTTTACATGAATATTATATCTATTTGTTTTAAATTTACCATTATTCGGTGGCAATGAATTTGAGATTCTTGGACAGTAAAATTAGCGAAGATATAGAAAATTAGCGCGTAACCGATTTCAAGTATAAAGTGCTTAATATCTGTTAGATTTCTACGTCTTTTAGAAAAGTAATTAAAAGGGGATATGATAAAAGTAATATACTTTTTTGCATTTTTGTCTGTGGGCATTTTTATTCCTTCGCGCATTACGCAAAGGCAATGATTTTAAAAGGGTTTTTAAAGGGGCCTTTTGTTGTACTGGGGTCAATATATAGGTTGTTTTCATCAAAATTGACCTACTGAAAAAATAAGATACGTTTATTCGATATTTCAACACAAAGTACACTTACATACATGAAAAAGTTTACTCCTATAATTATTATAGATTGCCTTACGTATATTTTAACTTTCGATCTTACAGTTTACCTGTTTATTAATATTTTTCAAAAGTTCATGTGGACGAAGTCACAGGAACAGCTAGTTTTAAAGTAGACAATATTGTATGGAATGTCCGAATAGAGATATTTACTTGCTGTCTATTTTACTCACAGCAATTATGTGAAATGTAAATTCTCATCAGTGCACGGAGGCTTATATTTCTAATTTATAAAGAAATGGATACATTTACTATAAATATGCGTGCGCCTCTCCCAGTCGCATTTTGTCTAACTTGTGTATTTCTTAATTTGTGACCGCCTTTCCTTATTCATGGTAAACATTAGGGGTTTTTTTAAGTATTTTTTTAGCTGTCCATTTCCAGAAGTTGTTTGCGTATGAACTGTTGATGGATCTACATGCACACCAGCTCATATCAACTTTCTCTGCAGCTTAGCACTTATCTTCTAGGAACTTTAACACTATTTTAGATTCAGAACCTTATGATCTTAACGAGTGTACTTGCGTTTCCTAATATAACGGTCTTCCTCTTCGCCAGTAGAGGACCAGTGCTGTATTTTTGCAGAGGATATGCTAGATTCATGGATTTCAAAAATCGTAGTGATATATATTATGATCATACTCGCATGCTGGAATTAAACTATAAACTTAGTTTAATTCCAGTTCCGTCTTACTGTTAATGTCCATAGTCGCAACGTGCCAAAATCACAAAAACGATTAAACGACCTTTAATATAGCAACAGGAAGCAATAAACTGTGAAAACTAATAAAATTTGTTGCTTTTACTGCATAAATATACCCTGCTAACAAATTATAACTGTGAAGGCAGATAATAGAGTTCATGTGTATTCTCACTTTTACGGCCTTAGCAATATAAAGTAGTCTAATCCATAGAGTAACTACTCCGGTAGTAGGAGTGGAAAAAGGTCCTTAGCAATAAACGCATCAAAACAGCAGTTTAACTATTGGACAATTACTCCGCACTTTCATATAACCACACCGTAATTTGTCGTTAATCTATGCTTTTTAAAAAAAAAACAATACTCAACTGTCAAACGCTTAGCTTGTCTAGGACAGAGGACTCGTTTCGTTTTTATTTGGATAGATAAAACTTAGTAATTATTTAATTTAATTATAACTTTCGGGTTTTTATGATGTCTCTAAATGAAGAAAAGAAGTTAAAAAAAAAGAATACGTAATCCTAACTGGGACCAAGAAGAAAAGGTAAGTTAACATGTTTTGTTTAGTAGCATCTTGCAGCTGAATTTTTAACCACGTTATATCTTTAACCAGGTTCTTGAAATTTTAGCTCAATAACATGTATCTCAGTCATTTTCTACTAGGTTAGATATAGTTTACCTCTTTAATTTAGTGACTAAGTATCTTCTCATTGAAAGTAATTAAAGTTACTGATACATATATTATAGTTATGTTATAAATACATATATATGTATATATATATATATATATATATATATATATATATATATATATATATATATATTTCTCTACTAGGATTTATCACAGTTCATTGTTGACCTTCCATCAACATCCACACAAGACGTACACTTCCCGTCAACATTCACACAACAGACCGATTCCATGGAAGAAACAACAAAAATGGAAACATCAAAAAGAAAGAATTTATATTCTTCATATAAATCTGCAATGCTGGCAATATCTAAGGAAACAAAAGAATTCATCAAAGAGCTCCAACTAAAGGAGCATAAAAAACGTGTGGACAGTATGGAAGAGGCGATGGACATGATGTGGAGAGAACATGAATTAAAAATGAAATATTTAAATTTATGTATAAAGAAATTAGAATAAATTTTATATATAATTACTTAATTATTTATTTTTAGTTTTTAAAATTTGTTCAGGTGTCTTTAACTTGAATGCCATAGGTGTACCTAAAAGTAATCTATTATAAACCCTGTTCTTGCTGCATTTCCTCTTTCTTCATTATAATGTAATGATTCTCTTTTATCATGTATCATTGAAATATCCTTTGGATTATTTGGCTCCATGACACTGGTCTGCATTTGTAGTGGTTCCTTGATATTAAGTGCTATATTATGGAGCACTGCTAGTGCTATTATGTACATCTTCGCATTATCTAAGTTGCAATTTAATCCTTTTAACAGACACTGAAAACGCTGCTTCCAAAATCCAAAGCAACACTCTTTTGTAATGCTGGTGTCAATGTGGGCCCTATTATACCTTGATTCTTGAGCTGTAGTGGTTGTTCTTATTACAGGAGTGAATAAGTAAGGAGAGCAAGTATATCCTGAATCTCCTAATAAACGCCCATGAAACTGATTTTCTTCAAACCGTGACTTGATACAACTTTCCCTGAAGATTCTAGCATCATGAGTGCTGCCTCGCCAATGAGCAACAATATCTCTTATATACAATTCTGAATCGCACACCACCTGGAATGAAAAATTATTACTTGCTTACAGGTCAAGGTAAGAAGTGAAAAAGTAATCGAAAGTTATATAAATGTTATATTGAGGCTATAAAACCCTTTACGATTTATATAATATTGGGCCATACTTCCCCCAACTTTTTTTATTGGAATGTGAGTGCAATCTACTGCCCCTATTATGTTTCTCATACCAGCAATGTCTCGAAATCCATTCATTACTTCCACCTGCTCATCTTGGCTTTCAGGCATTTTAATGTAATCTTTAGCTCTCCTCGCTAGTGCGTATGCTACTCTTCGACATATATTTGTGACAGACCGTTGGCTAAGCCCATGCAGGTCAGCCGAGTCATCTTGTATCTAAAATAAAGAATACAAATTAAAATAAGATATAGCCACAACTCACATTTTTGGAAATTAATCTGTCCAAACAATATTCCCGGGACCATTGCGGGACCACGTTCTTAATGCAGTGTGTAACCTGTGTTTCTGGAGTGATGCCGCTACCTTAAAACTAGATAACAAAATAGTACAGGTTCAAAATGGAAAACGTCATATTATAACGTTATATATATATATATATATGTATATATATATATATACATATATACATGTATATACATATATATATGTATATATATATATATACATATATATATATATATATATATATATATTTAGTCCTAAATTCTTCTTCCGATAAAGTATTAAACGGATTTACGCGCGTTTTGTACGTTTTTCTCGTCCTTCTATTGTCAACTAATGCTATTGCATGAATTGTATTAAGATCTTCTAATATTTCATAAAAATCCATATCGTCATGTGTTTGCACAATGTGTAAGTATTACATTTATTAACTGTCAACTATCAGCTGTTCGAGCACCGCCATTTTTTTGGGCTAAAGCACCCTTACTCGACACTTAAACTTACTTCCTCGAGGGAGTAGAGATAGGGTAACGTTTCAAAGGCCGTTATTCCGAGAATTAAGTTAAATGAGGTTTATTGTTCAAGTTTTCAACTACTCTTTGGTTTAGCCGTGGATTATTTTTTAATCTTTGTTTATTGCTAAGGCTGTTAAGGTTTAAATATACGCATAGTAAATTTAATGTACATCCCAGTTAATTGGCCCACCACTCTTGGTAATAACAATGTTTCATATTTAAAAGAGCAATTTTATCTTTAGTAACGGTGTGTACACATGATATTACATTAAAGAGTATAATAAAACAGAAAAAGCTTCGACCAAAGTTTGTTATGTATAAGTATGACGGCGACAATGGACTATTGTTCTTATTTTCAGTAGATATTGTAGCACGCACAGGCACGTGCCTGTGCGTGTGTGTGCGCGTACATGCATGGATGTGTATATTACAATCTAGTATGGGTATGGGAATGCAGTGTTTATGTTTGACACTGATCGAGCTTTATTTTACTTATAAACTTTTCCATTTTGGATCCAAATTAGAAAAATTTAAAAGTGTAATTATAACTTTATATAGTTGATTTCGACGATTACTGGTAACAGATATTAATCTCAAATGAAATTTCTTTTTTTTTGTTAGATATGATAAACGCAAAGTATTTATGATAAGCGCAAAGTATTTATACCTTGATACTGTTAATAATAAACCATCACGTTTTATAACCTACGATATAACATTATTAGTTGCATTTTGTATTTGTATCTCGTATTAATGGCATTCATTTTATTTTATTATATTTTGCGCAATCGACTCATTAAAAGATTCTCGGTATTAGCAGAGGCATGTCTTGGTTTGACTATAGTTCAAAATTCTTTTTACGTACAATGTTACACAGTTTTTCAATACGTATATTTCATTGCATATTTCATAAGATTTCGAAGTCCACTTACAGTACATATTTTAATATTTTTGAACAACTGTTCTTCGAAATAAATTTTCTTATTGTTAATATTTACTCGTTTATGTATCACGGTTATATTCGGGGGATGCAGACAATAGGCAACAAATGATTAATTAATAAGTCATTCGCTATAAATTTTATTAAAATTTTAAAATAAAAAATTGAAATCCATTTACTATAGTTGACATTATAATATATAAATGTTAACAATCTTTCTTGGAAGTAAATTGTCTTATTCCTTAGTTTAAATGTTAATACTTATGTGTTATATCAATGGGCACGCGTAAACTATAGATATTGATTAATTAATTGATACAATTATCGGTGCAATGTTCTCTTTTCGGCCCAAATCCAAGGTCAAACCAGCGTGGCGTACAGTGCAAGTTTAATTTATAATTCGTTGGCGGTTAAAGGATTAATGTAAATTGGAGTTTAAAAATATTTTTAAATGTGAAATTAAATCATTTTGGTAAGCAAGTTTTCTTAAGGGTTGGATGTATGCGCTGAAATATTTCGTTTTCCACTAATACACACGCGCGCGCACCGGCGCCGGCGGTGCTGTGGGACTCTTAGTAGTGTGCATTACACGAACACGCTCGGCACAATGGGAACGATTGACACGCTTTTTAGACTAATTATTAAAGTAAATTCGAGCATGATTTCTCTGTTATAATGTCTTTGTATATCTCTTGATACGGAATACGATTTAATCTTGAATATGGTTTAGGTTGGTTTTTGACTGAATTTGGGGAATTCCAAAATAAAAAAAATGTTGCACAGATTTTGTGTAACTATTTTTTATGTATAATCTTTTTGTTAATTAGTATGGCAAGCATAGACTAAGATAAGAATAAAATCCCTAAAAAAATGTTGTGCAAATTATGATAAAATAATTGCAGTATCACACTTTTAAAGGAGTGATTAATTTAGCGTATAGAATGATAAAAGGAATCAAAAAAATTTTTCTTACAATTTTTGTACTAATATTATATACCCATGAGCAACGTATAAAAGAAAAAAAAATCCTAATTACACGCAAACGAAATTAATGTTATACAATACGAAGTAATGTTAAAATAATAAAACTACGTATGAAAGAAAACTTAAAAATTTATTTGTAAATAAGAAAAAAAAATTAAAACCCGTAAAGGTTTATAATAAATATACTTTATAAAAATATTAAAAATGAAAAAGCCTATATAGTCTCCATTACGATGTGAACCAGTCGGATAACGAGCATCTTAACATGTAATAATTTATTACATTTACAGTAATTTTTCAATTTTACCCAATGTAAAGTGTTAAATCTATAATATTTTATAATTACATCCCACATGTATATCATATCTATGTTTCAACATTATACTTAGACACTTTTAATAATACCATATTTCCTAAATTTTCTAATACATTTAATTCATTTCAAAAATTTACATAAATTAAAGAAGAAAAAAGTGGCAAGAAGAAACAAGGTTTAATATGTTTCTTATCTTGGCTTTCACTGACAAGCGGTTAATTTTTTTAAGTTACGAACAATAATACGAAATCAAATCCAAAATTATAAATATTTTTAATTTAAGATTTATGAATACGTGGTTTCTTGAAAATTCACTAGGAAATGCAACATTGCTTCCATAATAGCAAAAAAATTAACGAACAATTTATAGCTATAAGTAAATTTTAGATCAAAATTAGTGTACATTAATATTTTATAGACTACGTGTACAATTATAATTCTAATCATAATTTAAATTTTTGAAATTAGCAATAATATAAAAGACCTATTTTATTACGGAAGTGTTTTGGTAAAAAAAAATAAGAAAAACCATTTAAAAATATAACATTATAAAAATAATACAGTGACCAAGATCGTAAGCACTTATTGAAATAAAATATGTATGAATATCCTTCTATGCTAGTCGCATGGTTATCATTCATTATTCTGAATAATTTTTTCAACTATCCAGCAATGATTCCAGTCCGGTATATACACACACACACACACACATATATATATATATATATATATATATATGATCATAGATAGAAAAATAACGCAGAATACAATCAAAGACATTTAACAAGAACTTAAACTATCATCAGTCGGCCTCATCTAACATGTTTGTTTACTTTTTTCTTCCATAGCACGTAAGATATATGGAGGATTCCGTATATCCACCTTGGGATGCGCGGATCCACCAATTCTGGAAGTAAACAATTATTATAAAATTCGATCAGCTTTTGTTCCATTTTATCTTTCCAAAACTGGTCGTCTCTTTCAATCCGATAGACTTTAAGTGGTGTCCTCTCGCCAATCCAGATGGCAAACAGGCAAATGTGTCTTTTGGTAATGTGCAACTGTCCTTGAATTTGAAAATACCAGTCATGGTTTTTATTAATTATGAAATTGTTTTCTTTATCTAATTTCCAAAAAGAGTGTTTTTTCATGGCATCAACTCCATCAAGTTTGAAAAAAATGAAAGGACATTTAACCTCCACAATTCCTTCTGTGTATTTACCGCCTGGCGATGCCCCCAGAAAATAATATTTGTCATCTATGAACAAACTGCACTGCTCGATTATTTTATTTTCTTGGACACTTAGTTGTCTAATTGCGATTTGTTCATTATCTTTACCACGCCTTATAGATGGAATATTATACAAACATTTGCCATAAAGTATGAATTTGACTAGAGGCGCACAACTGGTAGCCTTTCCTCTCGTACAAACCTTCCCGAACCACGAAGATGTTAAAAGCTTTCTACGTATGCTCAACCAGTCAACACTACTACTCTTCAAAATCGTATTCGTCTCTAGTTGCTGGCGCTGGAGATCTGTAAACGACAATTTAGTCATAAAATCTGACTTCGCCTGTTGAAAATATTCAGAACTCAAGTCAGGTTGTTGGCATTGTGGTCCATGGTGGGGATCATTAAATACAGGGGTAGTGCGAGTAAATTTCTTCTTTTTAATATTTTTGACAACTTTGTGTAATCTAGATTTCTTCACTCGCGATATTAAAGAATCGGCTTTTATGCCGAATATAACTTCATGAATAACAGAATGAAGTGCTGCCGTATTAAAAGACACAAGACCACCAGCACATCGCCCGCCATAAGAACGTCGAAGAGAATAATTTATTCTTTTACCTCCTACGAATTTGGCAACCTGAGAATTATAGCTTTCTACTATATTACTCGTTACATTATAAATTAAACTACGAGATTGTCGAGATAATTTACTACTTAAATCTTCTAATTTTATTAGTACACCTGATACTTTCAAAGTATTAACTAAATTTACTTCATTAACGTGTCTACTTTCTTGTGAATAAAAATAAGAGGCACAATTTACATGGTTACCAAATACGTGATGTGGACCGTTCAGGATATCTTCAGCAAGTTGTGAATTGTTTTCGTGAAGTTGTAAATTTTGCTCACCCCAATATCTGATTGCACATTCTACACCCTTTCTTAAACGTAAATACTTTTACAATTTTACGTAGTTCACTAGAATATTGCGTGTCGGTTGAAATATTTAATAATACCTTACAGTAATTTCGTAATAGATGGTTTTTACATTCAATTTTTTCAACAATAAAATCACCATATGGTCGCGGATCAAGAATTTTTTTATATGTAGTGGAATCTCCATCAGCTATTAATTTTTCATATATGAGACCGTATTCTTTAAGAGAACTTTTAAACCCCTCCAAAATTATAGTAGATTTCATCGCGGTAGATGAACCTGAATAGTTTTTATAGCAAAAATGCTCTGAAGGCTCCACATTCTTATTAGCAGAACGATCGCAAATCATGCAATATTTATTTTTTATTCCTAAATATAAAACCTTTCCAAATTTATGACCTACAATAACAGCTGCACCGGATAAAGCGGAATAGTTGGTTCGATATGACCTTTTTGACCAACATCCGTTAGCAACTACTGTGATCATAGGTGTTCCATGCTTATTAACATTACCAATAAATATTGCATAATTCGCTTCTTGCTTGGCAGCATCTGACATACAATGTGCCACGGTTTTCTCCCACCAGTCACACACAGTGTCTTGTACAGATACATACAATTTTGCACATATAGCCGGAATTCATAAAGCAGCAGTAATAGTTTGTAGATGAGCATGACCAGAACCTACCGACATAATACTAGATACAGCAGCGTGATTTATGTCTATACCAATACCTTTCATTTAATCCGTGCTCAAAATGAATTTCTCTCCACACATGCGACATATCAAAACGAAATTTGAGATTAGTCCAACACGACTTTCTGAAATGATTTGAATATGACCTCAATTATAATCCATATTTCCGTGTGTAGAAATGTTTTTCATAAGATTGAAAAAATGCATAAAATTAACTATCCTCCTGCCTTTAATCACAATACCATTTCCTGCTGTTTCCTCTTCCACTTCAAGATTGAGATTTAAAGGTATCTGCAAATTAATTGTAAAGTTACTTGTGAGAAATCTCTAAATTTACGCACGACAAAATTGTCGAATTGAAATAGACACGTTACAAACAGAGTTGGAATTACGGCCAAAATACCAAACCGGAAACAGCACATACACACAAGCATATATAAATAAATATATATATATATATATATATATATATATATATATATATATATATATATATATATATATTTGTAAATTAATACATAAGATTATTCTTTGGTTCATTATATGCTTAGTCCTGGAACTATCATGTGGAATTAATTGGTTTAATCAGATTGGTGGTGAAATGTAACACGCAAACATTTTTAGTTACCTCGGGAATATTATATCAGACTTATATTTTCTGCCCTAGTACATACCCCTTCTGTTTCAATGTTGCCCCTGCAACATTATTTTCAATTTCGTCTACAGTATGGTTCCTGCAACAATTATGACGATTATTTTCTTTTAATGATAGAATAAAATTACATCCGAAAAATTTGCAACTCAATGTCAATAATAACAAACTAATAAAAAATTACAAAATTAGAAATAGAATAATTTTCTAGTGGTCGAATAATAATTTCTCGACGTTTAAACAAAAAATTGCAATTTTTTCAAAAACATTAATATTTTTGAACCTCTATTTTACCGACATTCATTTTATATCCCACATAATGAGCACGAAAAAAACCCCATAAATTGTCCCCTCTGTCTACAAATCAACCTGAATTATAGTTTTATGTTTTACGTCTGCGTTTACCAGAAGCTATAAACATGTCTAATTTTATATCAGCTTTCTAAATCAGCGTTCCCACGATAAATGGCTGTAAAGTGCACACAAACAAGCACAGAGTAACAAGTATTTTGTTTTTAAAATGTTGATAACATACTAAAATATAATCATTACAATATTCAATAAAATACGTTATTGAACGCACAGATACATCTAAAAAACTTAAACCATTAATATTTAAAAAAAATATACATATTTACGTATACAATGAAATTATAAAATGTATCTCCATAATATAATACTCAGCCATCAATAATACTAAGTAAATTCCAAATACCGATTTATTACTTCTAAAATACGAGTATATTTAATAATTCTATATTATGCCTAATATAAAATTTCTACAAACGTTTTGTTTAGGGCACGTAATAATTTCTTTTTTTTAATTTTTGCTCCCAATGCCGTTCGCCTGTAGGAAATCTTACGCTTTCTCATTATTATCTGAAAATATACAGAATATCAACAAATATATCCACTAATTTACAAAACATTATGCATTTAAAATGTATCATAGAAGTATTATGTAATAATCATTTATACGTAATTTGCATTTTATCGTAACATACAACATAAAACTTACACTGTGTACAAGCCGTGTACGCGTTATAAATCTTTGGCACAGGCTGACGAAGAGCGACCAAATCACACATCTTAACTGTTTGCAAGCGCAAACGGTACTGAATCCAAAATATGCGTGAGCGCCGTAGATAATAATCGTTTTTGTTTTCATAGAAGCTAGTATGGAAAATTCGCGCGCGGAATGCCGTAAACATTCGGCAAATTTGACCTAATACCAAAGGGTTCATATAAATGTCATAGTTAAATCCATGTACAAGAATGTAGCTACATTAATTAAAAATAGACACAGTGAACTGAAAATCGATGTATTTTTATAATTTTATTTGAATATGCGGAACAGCGAAGAGCCTTTTTGGTAAACGAGGTTAATTTGAGATTATTTTTTTTAAAGTTTGAAACATAATTTAAAAAAAAACCTCGCACAGTAACATAGTACAAAGGCCATTTTATGCCCTGGTATTTTAACATAACGTCTAACTTTGGTAGTTATTGAGTATTTTGCGAAACCACACACCTATTTTCACCTATTTGTGAAATCCGCCCCTTAAAATTCATATCTGTTATGTGATCCAACGTCACTCTTCGTCTGAATAAAAAGATCAAGAAATAGCGCATTCCTTTTCTTAATGTTTTATATATTATCTGTTTTATACTTTATTCTTTTGTTTCATATTGACAGAACATTACCGAACGACATGGAATTTTTACAGCATGATTATAAACAATTAATTACTACAAAGTTAAAATTCATACCTGTTATTGGAATTTTGCATATGTTATATTCATTCAGTCTTCACTGTTGATCGCTAACCAACTGCATTCTCTGTGCGTTATTATTTCGCCTTGTTCAAATTATGGAACTAGGAAAGGTCTTTCTTTTAACATAAATTAATCAAATGTAAATTAAAATCCGTTTACAAAAAAATTACCTATATGCTATGGAAACCCACATTTAAATTGAATTAAGAGTTCTCCAGCTACAAACAGACAGATATAAGTATTTTATATAGATAGTGATTGTAGTACGCATGTACTATGCATATTTTGTATACACATGCAGAAGAAAAATTAATTTCATGGAATGTTCTGTTATATCCTGTACTTGCTAGCAGTAATGCTTACACAGCAGTCCTGTCTCATGATTCTCGTATCAATATGATAAGAGCTTCCGGCTGCCAGAGCATTACATTACCATGACAAGCTCTGTTCCCAGGCACGTCAGCAAACTCCACTCCCAGATGCATCAGCATTTCTTATCCTTTATAAATCCTGGACCGAAGCTTTACGAGGTTCAGATAATCTTGATAATCTTGTCGTAATTTGTTCCATAACTTGAATCGCATTCTCAACATTCAACAAATTATTTTCGTCTGTTCAAGTCAAAAAGTTTAAATTTTTTTTTGTTGTTTTTTATATACTGTTTAACTAACTTTACACTCCACAAGGTCCTATTAAATAAGTCAAGTTGTACCACATTATAATTAATTGTAACTAATCGCGTAATCTATTTGTACCAAAATTTGTCTCGAGACGAAAGAAACGTTAAAAGCGCTACAGACGCACAGTCGAATATAGAGAATATTCCCCTTAGCATAATCTTACAATTCATCAAACCTTACGATGGCTCGCGCGAAAATTTAAACGCATTTCTTATAAATTGCACAAATGCAATAAATCTAGCAACCCCTCCTCAAGATGATATCGTTTTTAAATTCATACTCAGCCAACTACAGGGCAAAGCAGCAATCGCGTCTTCTATTAAAGAATTCGAAAATTGGGCCTCTTTGAAAGAATTTCTAAAAAATCAATTCGGGGAACGCAAACACTACGCCCATCTTCTCACAGATCTAAAAGCTTGTAAACGAGAGTCTTACAAGTCCATAAGTCAATTTTCTCTGCGCGTTGAGACGTGCCTGTCCAAACTTTTAACCGAGGTTACCATATCCAACAATGTCAAAGGAGAACTCAAAGGACGATTAGCGGTAATGGAAGACCTGGCCCCAAATACTTTCATTATGGGTTTTCACCCTCAGATTTCTAACGTAATCCGGTGTCGAGATCACAGAAATTTAAATGAAGCAATAAACCTTGCCGTTTCAGAGGATAACATTCAACAATATCTCTACTCGCAAAAATCCTACATCTCAAAGCCAAGACTTACTGAGCGAATATCACCCGATTTAAATTTGAAAAATAATTCGCCGAAATCAAATAATCCCTATACCCCGCACTCCCCTAAAGATACACCCTTTTGTCGTTACTGTAAAAAGTTAGGTCACACTCTCGAAGTGTGCCGTTTAAGAAAATATAACAATGATAAATTTCGATCGGGGCCTAGTAATTTAAATTCGAGACAACCCATTTACGGACAAAAACCAAATTTTAATTTTAAACCCCGCGTAAATTTCATAAAAGAAGACGACGACTCTTCTAATACAATAAGCGTCGACACCATCGACAATTTAAACCAATAAATGTCTCACCAAGGTGTCGTGCGAGACTAACCTTTTCCAAAATCGACACCCCCTTAAATTAATTCAAATAAGGCCAACGGACTGGGTAATCAGCCCCAAACTCACGGCCAACTAGACACAATCCCGATGGGTAATTAACCCTAATCTAATAGTCATAAAATTGTTAAAATAAATAAAACGAACACATCCGACATTTCAACTACTCTCACTACACACTCTACTAATACCGTTTCTAACGAAAGAAAAAATAATAAAATAACACAAAACATCGATTCACAAACAGAAAATTCAAATATTTCCGAAGGGGTATACGATATCGCTTCCGACCACTCCAAAAAACTTTTACCGTATATTACCCTAAAAGCAATCCTGTCTTCTGACCCCTTATCGTTTTTAGTAGATACTGGTTCATCTGTATGTTTAATAAAAAAATCTTCAATACAAACCTTGCCTAAATAAATTTAAACAAAATAAAATTAAAGGGTCACGAAACCACCAATAGCTCATTCGACTTACAATTATTTCCGGATAACCAACCAAGAAAATCATACAAATTTCACGTAGTTGACAAAATTAATTTAGATTACGATGGCATTTTAGGTAACGATTTAATGACAGACTCAGAATGCATCACTGATTGTAATACTAGTATACTAAAAATATATAATTCTAATATACAATTGCAATTCACCGAACCCGTGTACACCATTCCTCCCGCAGTGAAACAATAATCGAATGTTCGGTATCCAATCCCGAAATTAAAGAAGGCATAGTACTTGATCAGCACATTTCCGAATCTCTTCTCATAGCAAATTGTATAGTCCAAGTAAAAGGTAATAACCGGGTAAATATTTCTGTCGTGAATACTTCTGAAAAATCTGTTTCAGTCAATTCCGATTTAAAATTACACCTCACCCCCCTGAAAACTGAAACCTGTTTATCAATTAATACAAATTTCTCCTCGCCAACTCACTTAACGAACTCACTTCAACGCACCAACGACGTTTTAAATCTACTCCGAATTTCGCATCTCAATAACGAAGAAATTAATTCCTTATACGATATATGTTCCCGATATATTCCACCTGCCTTCAGATCTATTAAGTAAAACCAATGCCGTTGCGCATGAAAAACGCGCCCTCCACCTTTCAGCGACTCACGAATTCTGCACTCTCCGGCCTTCAAGGCATTCGATGCTTTGTCTATCTAGACGACATCGTTATCTATTCCTATGACATAAAATCACACATAGATAACTTATCTGCTGTCTTTGAACGATTACGAAATTTCAACCTTAAACTCCAACCCGATAAATGCGAATTTTTATGCGGAGAAGTCGCTTATTTGGGCCACATAATAACTGAAAGGGGTGTAAAACCGAATCCTTTAAAAATTAAATCAGTCAATGAATTTCCAATATCCAAATCGCCAAAGGACGTTAAATCTTTTCTTGGTCTTATTATCGAAGATTCATTCCCGACATTTCGAAATTAGCAAAACCCCTTACAGCCCTTCTGAAAAAAGATATGACATTTCTATGGGAAAACGAGCATCAACTTGCCTTCGAAACTTTAAAATCTAAATTAACCTCTGCTCCTTTACTTGCTTATCCAGATTTTACGAAAGATTTTATACTAACCTGTAACGCATCTAACTACGCGATCAGCGCGATTCTTTCGCAAGGGGAAATCGGAAAGACCGACCCATTGCATATACTTCTCGAACACTTAATAAATGTGAATGCAATCTCAACACGACAGAAAAAGAGTTGTTGCCATCATATTTGGTTGTAAAACCTTCCGACCATGTCTCTTTGGCCGTACATTCGATATTGTTACCGACCACCGCCCTCTTAAATGGTTATTTAACCACAAGGACCCAAGTAGTAAACTTCAATGGTGGCGTTTGAAATTAGAAGAATATGATTACAGAATTGTCTATATAGAAAGGGAAAACTAAACTCTGCAGCTGACTAAACTAAACTCGCTCTCTCTCGTTACTCTGTGAACCCTGTTCAACCTGATAGCACCGATACTAATATTCCATCCCTAAATCCTTCTGAACCCATAATAATAATACCCATGATCCTGAAAATCTTGATCCTTTAGTTAATGACGATATCCTCGACGAGTCATATTCCAAATTGCTGAAATCCTTATCGGAAAAGTCACACTTCAATACAATCATAATCGAATACAACGACAGCCTGAAAACACAACAAAAATCAATTGCATTTCTAATACCCCTAGATTTATGTGAAAGCACACCATATATCGAGGAAATTCTAGAAAACTATGAAAATTCCCAAGAATTCATGAAATCAGAAAGAACACTACACTCCCACGCTACACTGAAAATAAACTGACTTACTCGAAACTCTAAAAAACTTAAGAAACGAATTGCTGCTATGTTCTAGTGAACCTATAAAGGAATTAGCAATTTCAGATTTTTGAAACCCCTTCGATAAACACTCATATATAAAACTGTATAACATTATCTCGTACTTATTCCATAACACTGATATACAAATACACATATGTAAAAACCAAATTATATTCCCTTCACTTAGAGAAATACCCAAAATCTTGAAATAAAATCACGACATTCCCATCGCCGGACACCTCGGCTCGACTAATGAAATGTATGATAGAATAAGAGAACAGTACCGCTGGAAAAATATGCGAACAGATATTGAAAATTATGTAAAGAAATGTACCTTGTGCCAAATAAATAAGGCACTGAGAAAAGTAAATCGCGCACCTATGCAAATCACTAGCACATCCACCGCCCCATTCCAACGATTAGCCCTAGATATAGTGGGACCCTTACCTGAATCCGGAGAAACAAAACTCCAATATATCCTAACACTGCAATACGACCTTACAAAATTTTCAGCAGCCTATCCTATTTGAACCACCACTGCTGAAGAAACTAGCGAGTGCTTAGTACATTTTATATCTTTATTTGGTATACCCAAAACAATCCTCACCGATCAAGGTACCAACTTTACATCAGATCTGTTTAAAAGAACTTGTGATTTCCTAAAAATAAAACAAATATGGGCATCGCCATATCACCCTCACACCCAAGGAGCCTTAAAACGTAGCCATTCCACCCTCAAAGAATATTTAAAATCATACATCAATGATAACCAAGACAATTGGTTAAGATACGTTTATACCGCGATGCTAGCTTATAACACTTTCGTACACTCAAACACTCACTAATCCCCTTATGAACTAATGTTCGGTCATAAACCATTTATACCTAATTCTATTTATGATACCCCCTGACGCCACTTATCCCGACTACATAAAAATGTTACAACGCCGTCTTAAGTACTCCAGGGAAAAAGCCCTCGAAAACATTCAAACATCAAAAGAAATCTCAAAAACCTACTATGACTCTCACTCCCGTCCCGTGAAGTATCAAGTTGGAGACTACGTCTATCTCAGAAACCATCTCAGGCTGCGTAAAGCCCTTTCCCCTATTTGGAAAGGACCCTATAAAGTTATCAAAATAAATGGGCGAAATTCTTTAACCCTATTAATAAAACGTCGCCATGTCGTTCACCACTACGATGAAGTAAAGCTCGCAAGAAGAAATGACGCTACCCCCATCTTAAATAATATTTAATTATTTTTATCTTTAGTTTATTATATCTGCAAATTTACATGGAACATTATATCCTTTACTAATATTTCTACTATTTAGATATATTTACATAAATAATTTTATACACATCTTTTATACAACTTTTACAAATAATCGCCTTTACATTTATAATTTACACATGTTACAGTGCCATCGTCTAGGCACATGCCAATTTTATATAACCGATAAACAGCAGCCCTGGTATACACTTTGATCCTGTCGGCTCATTAAAACTCATCAATGACCACCTAAGTGTGGTTATCCCTATTGATATCTCCTTTATAAAGCCACACCTAGATAATATGAACACTATCTTCGGAACGGTAAGGTTTCTTTGCAAACAAAATGATATCTTTAACAATATGAAGTGCCATAATCTTATTCAACCTCTCTCAACACATTATTATGATATGATCAATAATTTCGATTCTATATCCCATTTAATTTCAACACGATCTAAACGCTCAGCCTGGTTCGGCGGTGTTGGAACCGTCTTCAAACACATTTTTGGTACATTAAATGAAGATGACGCTATTAAATATAACAACGCTATTTAAAACGTAGAAACAGATCAAAGAATGCTAGCAAAATACGTAAAGGAAAATATTTTAATTACATTGACAACCTTGTCCGCTTTTCAAGAGATACTAAATAAAATAAATACCAATGAACAAAATTTGAATAGCGCTGTTGAAAATATTGCATTAAGTTTGAAAAACTTGACTATTGTATCGAATAAATTATTGTTGAAAGCTAAATTCATGGAATTATTAAACATGCTAGAAAATAATTTACTCACATTATCTTTCAAAATTGAAGACATAATAAACGCCATTATGTTCAGTAAAAATAACGTCTTGTATCCGTCGAATATTTCGCCAAAACAACTCTATCAAGACCTAGTGGATAATTATAGATTTATACCTAGCTTTAAGTTATTACCTGTATCATTAGATTTAGATCATATTCACATCTTAATTAACATATCTGAAATGTAGAGCTATTATTCCAATAATAAAATTGTATTTGCATTAAGGATACCATTAGTTAATGTTCTAGAATTTAATCTATATCGTAACCTACCATTACCTGTAGCCTGTAATGAAACAAACCATAAAACCTATGTAACTATAATCCCTTCATCTAGATATATTGGTGTAACTAGAGATAAGAATTATTTTTGTAACTTAGAGAATCAAAGAAATTGTAAAATTGTTAACAATCAATTCTATTTACGTGACATGACTAATGTTTACTCTAGCTCCGTTAACCCAACTTGCAAAAGTGAAATTATTTTTAAAGTTGTCACTTCTATTCCAAAGCAATGTGAAATTAAATTTCTTTACGGAAATTTGGCAACAACTAGAAAACGATAAATGGACTTTCATCATTTCTCAAAAAACTAAAATTTCGATTGACTGCCCTAAAGAAAATGCTTATGAAAATGATATAGTGGGCACTGGTATACTTGATATACCGTCTGAATGTTATGGATATTTTAAAGAAAGACAGTTACTTGCCAAATCCGATATTAAAATAAAAGCAAACCCAGTTAACTTAAATTTTGACATAATGAAAGATACATGTTGCAATGCATTGAAATTTGAAGAAATAAAATTTGATACACCAGCTGTAAAAATAAAGAATATTAACTTAGACTCCTTTAAAGAAATGACAAGATATTCAAAGAAATCACGAGTAATTTAGATTTAATAGGTAAACCTCACATTTTAGAATATGGGCAATATTATTCATATACTACTATTTGTATACTCTTATGCATTGTACTATATGTTAGCTATACGATTTTTATTTGTAAACTTAAATGTAAAAAATATCTAGTTAGACCTGCGCCTAACTCGAATAATATAGAAACCGAACATGCCTCTGAAACAAACTCAGTTAACCTCCCAATACCAATACATAGAATCAGAACCTCTATGACATAAACTTACACAAGGGTGTAAGTTTACTCCTCAACGGGGGAGCTGTTATCTGCTAGCAATAATGCTTACACAGCACCTGTCTCATGATTCTCGTATCAACATGATAAGAGCATCCGGCTGCCAGAGCATTACATTACCATGACAAGCTTTGTTCCCAGGCCCGTCAGCAAACTCCACTCCCAGATGCATCAGCATTTCTAATCCTTTATAAACCCTGGACTGAAGCTTTACGAGGTTCAAATAATCACAGTTCAATCCAGACCTTAGTCCGCGTCAGTCGTAATCCAGATACAAGCGCGATCAAAGTCTAACTAAATATTTTATAAAATGTAATAATTGTAATAATTCGTAAATTAATAATATCTAAAAATAAATTGTTTTTTTATATTAAATCTTGAAGTCGTCATAACAGTTCGTTTGAGAACGTGTTGAACAAAAGTTATTCACAATAATGTCCATTAACATGTTATTTTTTAACAGGTATGATACTATTTTATTGAATAATGATATTATTCATTATAATAGGTATGGGGAAATAAAAGTTATTTCCATCTCTAGGTAAAAAGCACAAATCTCGATAAACGCTACTTATTAATGTTTTGAGCGATTGAACAGCGATTTTGGACGCATTTTGACAAAACTATAGGCCATAGAATAGAGTACCATAGGCTATTTAATTTCTGTGGCATAGACAGGAAAAACTTAAGAAAGTTTAAGTATAATGAAGTTAGTTGTGTTAGAAAGAGAGCATGCTGGACACAACAAAATCGAAAAAAATATTTTTATATTGGTTGTCGGGACCTGATCATATATAACATACAAAATAGATGGGCACTCCATACATTTTATTAACACTGTTAGAAAGAAATGGCATATGCCATCGGATTTACGACCTAGCAATACGTGCCTATATTCACTTTTGTTTACATAATACGAGACTAAAATGAAAAAACACCACAGTTCAATTATAAAAAAATTGTTTTATTAAATGTTTTAGTCATAAATAAAAATTAAATTGTTATGATTATATGACATACATAAAGTAAGGGATAAATATATGATAATTACTTAGCTTCCCAAATTGTAGTAAAAGGATTCCTAAAAATAAACACAAGTAATGGATGCTTTAATATCGCTAATTGTTAATACACTTATTGAAAGTATACTACTTTTACCCCAATAAAAAGACCATTAATTTAATAGCTGTAGTTTTTGGCACCAAAATAAATACTATTAAATAATTTAAATATAAAGAAATGTATGACAAAGTTTCAAAAAATACCTAAAAGTAGGCACTTATTAAAATTATTGAAATCCATTAAGGATGATGAAAATAATATTAACAAGTGAATATACTACATATAAAATATTTGTAGATATAGACACAATAACGTTTATTAAAGAAATTTGAACATTGTAGAAATAACACAGGAATATTTTGTACAAAATAAAATGCAAATAGACGGAAAATGTGTGATAGAAATTATGCTATAAATTTTTTTCTTTTTTTCTTCAAACCTTTTGTATATTTGACAACAGCAAATTTTTGGTAATAACCACACTGGATTAGAATTTGGTCTCGTATTGTCAAAGCTTTTAAGGTTAGTTAATGTCCGACACCAATGACAAATTTCAAGTGTCGTAATAATATAGACGAAATCTAACTAAATCTTTGTACCTTACAATCAATCCAGTTTAAATGTAAATTGGAGTTCAAAAATATTTTTAAATGTGAAATTAAATCATTTTGGTAAGCGAACTTTCTTAATTATTAACTAGTTTGATCGAGTTACCAAAAGGTTCGAATAAAAATGATACTGTTATAATGTAGTCGATTCCCCGAGTACCTACTTGCAACGAAGTGATGAACATCTGACTGAACTTCACATTTAAATATATTTTCATATGTTTTGGATTTCCCAGTTTTCTTTAGCAATTTTCTAATTACCCCACCAAAAACAAAGCATTAAGATAAACACAGAATTTTCTACATTTCGTTTAGTGAAAAATGGGCCAGACAGACTATCGAAATTAAAACTCAAAATTTCTGAATGATTTAACGATTCTTGTTCCAACATACTATTGAATATTCTATGCCACTGGACGTGTGTTCAATAGAATGTGTGGAAGATAATATTAAATCTTTTAATCCTGTGATTACAGAGGTATTGTTCTCATCACAATTTGCTCCTGCCTCAATGGAATTTTGAAAATTATTACATGTAGGATTGATATTTCTGTAGTTATGAGATCTTAATTTGCCAAAAACATTTTTTAATGGATCTTGGTTGACCTTATGCGGTGAACAAATTTGAATTCCTCTGTTATATAAAAAATGAGTTGAAAGAGCGAAGCTTTTTAAATCCCAAATTGTTTATACTAGGAATATATGTATGTGTACCTACTCTATTGACAAATCGCATACCTCTTAGTGTTCTACCTAAAATTGGTCATGCCCCATTTTCTCACTCTTACTCTAGGGTTTACCTTTACATTATCTAGCACTACCATTAACACTATTAAATAATTTGGTAAAGAAATTGATGATCTCGCCCATATCTGCCATTGTCATACTCCTTCCTTCTATAATGAAAATTCAACTTCATTCCCAGGTGATCCAGTGATTCAAGGAAGGAGTATGACAATGGTGTAGATATGGGCGAGATCATCAATTTCTTTACCAAATTATTTAATAGTGTTAATGGTAGTGCTAGATAATGTAAAGGTAAACCCTAGAGTAAGAGTGAGAAAATGGGGCCTGACCAATTTTGGGTAGAACACTAAGAGTGTATGCGATTTGTTAATAGAGTAGGTACACATACATATATTCCTAGTATAAATAATTTAGGATTTAAAAAGCTTCGCTCTTTCAACTCATTTTTTATATAACAGAAGAATTCAAATTTGTTCACCGCGTAAGGTCAACCAAGATCTATTAAAAAATGTTTTTGGCAAATTAAGATCTCATAACTACAGAAATATCAATCCTACATGTAATAATTTTCAAAATTCCATTAATTACAGATAGTTTTGAAGTACACATTCCCCAGGAGCAAATTGTGATGAGAACAATACCTCTGTAATCACAGGATTAAAAGATTTAATATTGTCTTCCACACATTCCATTGAACACACGTCCAGTGGCATAGAATATTCAATAGTATTTTGGAACAAGAATCGTTAAATCATCCACAAATTTTGAGTTTTAATTTCGATAATCTGTCTGGAGATTTCTCACTAAACGAAATGTAGAATATTCTGTGTTTATGTTAATGTTTTGTTTTGGATGGGGTAATTAGAAAATTGGTAAAGAAAACTGGGAAATGCAAAACATATGAAAATATATTTAAATGTGAAGTTCAGTCAGATGTTCATCACTTTGTTGCAAGTAGGTATTCGGGGAATCGACTACATTATAACAGTATATTTTTATTCAAACCTTTTGGTAACTCGATCAAACTAGTTAATAATTAAGAAAGTTCGCTTACCAAAATGATTTAATTTCACATTTAAAAATATTTTTGAACTCCAATTTACATTTAAACTGGATTGATTGTAAGGTACAAAGAGTTAGTTAGATTCCGTCAATATTATTATGACACTTGAAATTTTTCATTTTGTCGGACATTAAATAACCTTAAAAGCTTTGACAATGTGAGAACAAATTCTAATCCAGTGTGGTTTTTATCAAAAATTTGCTGTTGACAAATATACAAAAAGTTTGAAGAAAAAAATTTATAGCATAATTTCTATCACACTTTTTCCGTCTATTTGCATTTTTTTTTACAAAATTTTCCTGTTATTTCTACAATGTTCAAATTTCTTTATTAAACGTTATTGTATCTATATTTATAAATATTTTATATGTAGTATATTCACTTGTTAATATTATTTTCATCATTGTTAATGGATTTCAATCATTCTTTTAATAAGTGCATACTTTAAGGTATTTTGTTATACATTTCTTTATATTTAAATTATTTAAGAGTATTTATTTTGGTGTAAATGACAGACCCAAATTTTAAATGTTTTCACCTAAATCATAATTGACAGGAAACTTAAATCTTTCAGACCCAAAAACTACACCTATTAAATTAATGATCCTTTTTATTGGTGAATTGGGATAAACTTAGTATACCTTCAATAAGTGTATTAACAATTAGTGATATTAAAGCATCCATTACTTGTGTTTATTTTTAGGAATTCTTTTACTACAATTTAGGAAGCTAAGTAATTAGCATATATTTATCCCTTACTTTATGTATGTCATATACTCATAATTTAATTTTTATTTATGACTAAGGCATTTAATAAAACAAATTGTCTTAATTGAACTGTTTGGTGTTTTTTTTCATTTTAATCCAGTCTCGTATTATGTAAACAAAAGTGAACATAGGCACGTATGGCTAGGTCGTAAATCCGATGGCACATGCCATTTCTTTCTAACAGTGTTAAAAAAATTGTATGGAGTGTCCCATCTATTAACTATTTTATCTATGAATCCAGCCATATGTGCTCAGTTGTCTTTTTTCACGCCTTAGCAATGAACAGAGTCCGGACACTCCATACTAATATATTTTTTCATACAAATTTTCTGGCGTGCATCGGCTATCTCTTTCTAACACAACCAACTTCATTGTACTGTACCTTTTCTTGACATGCCATAGACTTATGCTATTGTCAAAATGCGTCTCAAAATGGCTGTTCAATCGTTTAAAATGTAAGTAGCTTCATCGAGACTTATGCTTTTTACGCTTTCTACTATTGCTTTTGCATTTTTTATTTACTTTTAACTTTGTATATATATTAATAATATATTTGGATCTGTTTTAATATTTGCATCTATTTTTATTCGTTCAACCCTATTTACGTAGTTGTCAAATCGTGAAATTGTGTTGTTTTCTTTTTATTATATTAATATATATTTGTATTCGTTTTAATATTATTTCCATCCGTTTTCATTTATTTCATTTCTATTTACGTACTTTTAAAATAGTAAAATAGTTATTTTTAAAGATGTTTGCTATGTATGTGTATAGTAAATGTTCCAAAGGATGAAAAGGAAGAACAGTTTGGCTAAATATGATTGTACGTGAAAACATAAAAATGTTATTTGTTGCAGGTCTGAAAAACTTCGTACAAGATACCAAGTGTGAATATGTTTTGGAAGGTAAACGTAGTATACTTTTAATAAGTGTGTTAACAATTAGTGATATTAAAGCATCCATTACTTGTGTTTATTTTTAGGAATTCTTTTACTACAATTTAGGAAGCTAAGTAATTATCATATATTTATCCCTTACTTTATGTATGTCATATACTCATAATTTAATTTTTATTTATGACTAAGGCATTTAATAAAAGAGTTTTTTTTAATTGAACTGTTTGGTGTTTTTTCATTTTAATCCAGTCTCGTATTATGTAAACAAAAGTGAATATAGGCACGTATGGCTAGGTCGTAAATCCGATGGCACATGCCATTTCTTTCTGACAGTGTTAAAAAATTGTATGGAGTGTCCCATCTATTTAGAATATTATCTATGTTTTGAACGGTTGAACAGCCATTTTGCGACGGACGCGACTTTTTTCCACCGGGTAGAATCAGGGGCGGAGTTAGTAACGTCTGACGTCACTGGAAGTTATGTTTGGGTTGCCTTGATTGTTTCCTTTTGGCGATTAAAAAATGTCGCCTCTAAACTTTTTATGGATGCCATGCCGTAGCGTTATATTATCTGTGGCGTTGCGTATAATTTTCGTCTTTTTAAGAAAGCTAATTTTATTCCATCATCATGAGTTGGCAATGCAATTTTATTGAAAAAACTGACATTTATTCTGGATACACAAATACTGCAGAAAAAGCTTTTACTTTAATAAGGCAATATGAAATTGAAACAAATTCAAGATTCTCCGTAATCCGTTCACAAAAAAGAGACTTCGGTTCGGCAGGTAAATAAATATTCCATTTTCTTTTTTATTTTTATTTAATTTAAGGCCAGTTATATTGAGTTCTAGTATTGAATTAATATTGTTCAATAACTTAACTTCCTAGCTGTTATATACAATTGTTAACATTTTAAAAACTAAACTGTCTGTCATATCTTTGTAAATTAAGTGTAAAGATTGACACATGTTATATATTCTCTTCCAGATATAACTAGTATGAAATATGTCATTCGTTTTCACGATAAGGCCGATCCTGCAAGAAATTCTACACCGATTGATTTAAAAGGAATGGCATTTGTTTTGGCAAATTCCTTGGTTTTGGAGTGTTCAAGAGGACCCAATAAAAATGATACTAAACCAAAAAAGGTAAAAATGATTGCTTTCCATTGTTCATTCGCTCTAAACTTTAAATACTCTGTTTTCCGAAATTGTCTGAATTGTAAAATGTTTTGCCATGTTTGTTTGTCTCCATGCCTGTCAAATATAATTCAAATATTGAAATAAATTTAATGTGTAAATGCTATTTTCTAAAAGCTCTCTACAGAGTATAATTAAAACACTATGAATCACTAATATTTATAAAAAAAACTTACCAAGTTATAAAATTTCAATTTGTTATTTGTCTATAATGTCTATATTTGTGTCATCGCCTCCCTGGTTGGTGTTGTCATTCCAACCCCTTACAAAAAGTATGGTAATAGTTTAATTAGATTGGGGAAAAACATGCTTCATGATAAAAAAAAATCTTCAAAATGGTTTTAAAATAAAAAAATGTATATAAATTTAAATGGCTCATAAACTAATAGCTTTCAAATTTACTGCATTTATTAAATTAACATCAATAAAGTTATCTTTTCAAGTTTAATTGCTCCACATTAAGTATTTTATAACTTTTTTAAAAAATATAAATGAATAGTGAATAAGTAAATGTAATGATTAGTTCAATAGGTGTTTAAATTTTAAATATTTTATGCAATTTCTCATATTTAAACAATATAATGGAAAACAAAAAAATTTTAATTAGAAAATGGAAGTAAGTCAGATTTAAAATATAAAACTTTAAAAGTATGAAATTTTTTTAATAATAAAAATATTAAAACAATTGTTTTAAACATAATTCATGGTTTTAACGTTTTTATTTAATGTTTTTTATTATGTTTCAGATTATTGATCATGATTATCGTAAAACCAACCAGACTCTCCAACCAACCAAAAAAGTTGGATGTCCAGCTAAAATTGTATTGAGGGAGATTCTATGCTTTCCAGATTTCATGATAAAGGACAAAATCTCTCAGCACAAAAAAAATGAGACATCTAAGCATCTGCGTTTAAAGTTGGCTGTAAATCCAAAATCTGTCAGTATTCAGAAAAGAGTTTATATAACTTTGGCAAAGCCATCGGATCAAGAAAATCATTCTTCTGAACAGTGCGAGGACTTACTTCAAATGATTGATAAAAACTTGACACTAAAAATAAAAGAGCTTGTTGGAGATGGAATTGATCGTCCAAGGGAAGTTCAGTATCATCTAAAAAAATACTTAAATGACAATAGAAATGCTTGGTTTGGAGATGAGTACATACCAAGTCGATTGAATCGTAGGTTTTACCCAACTTTAAAAACAATTAGAAATCAGATATTTAACAGCAGGACTGCCAATAAAAAGTCACAAAATGATCAAGACTGTTTAGCAGATAAGGTTAATGTTTGGAAAACCAATAACCCAGATGATAAGATTTACTTTCAACCTTTGACAAATGATCAACCATTTTTGTTTGTTTACCAAAACAAAGAGCAAAAATATCTAATGAATATATATGGCAATGACATGTTGTTTTTAGATGCCACCTATAAAACCACTATGTATACATTGCCTATGTTTTTATTGTGTGTCAAAACCAATATGCAATATCAACCTGTTGCATTTTTTATTACAATGGATAAAACCTCAAACACTGTATCTAAAGCTCTTGGGATTGTAAAAGATTGGAATCCTACTTTAAATCCAAAATGCTTTATGACTGATTTTTGTGAAGCCGAGTTAAATGCAATTGTCACTATATTTCCATCAGCCCAAATGAGAATTTGCTATTTTCATTGTGTTCAGGCTTGGCGAAGATGGTTGACATCTAAACCAAATAATGCGTCTGACATAAACATTGATGCTTTAATGCATCTTAAAAATATAGCAAGAGCAAATTCTATGGAAGAGTACAGTTTTCGACTTGATATTTTGCAAACTTCTTATGTTTGGGAGTGTAATCAATTCAAGAATTACATGACCAAAACTTGGCTTCTTCATGCTAATAAGTGGGTTGATGCGTTTCACTCCAATACATTTGCTCTTTTTATAAGAGCAAATAATGGAGTTGAAAGAATTAATAAGGATGTTAAAGAACATTTAAAACTGCGTTCGGATAACAGCATTTCTGGTGTTATAACGGGTTTAGTTGAAACATATTTACCAAATAAATATATGCATTATGTTTCAGAAAATAGTAAATGTTCTAATGGATATAAAAGTTATGTCAACATTCCCTATTATTTAAAATATAGACCTAAGTCTTTTGTAAAACATTGTTTGAAAAGGTTTGATAATAGTTTGTATGCTACAGAAGGAATTGTAAATAAGATTTCGGAACTTAAGTTCCATATTGCAAGTGAAGATGCTAATAACACATATGTAGTTTACCTTGGTGACAGTAATAACAATAAGTTTCCTTTTTGCACTTGTGCAGATTTTAAAAGATTTGGTTTGCCATGTAAGCATTTCTTTGCAATTTTTCGAATTTTCAATTTATCCTTTAATGTGTTGCCTGATTTTTTTATTGAAAGTGTATGCTTTAAAAATGATCCATCTTTTTCTAATACTATTGAAAATGTTATTGAAGAACATAATTTTTCAACAGAAATTTTTGAGGCATCTAGCAACATGTCTGACCAAGAAAATCAAACTCCTAATATAAATTTAACACAGGATAGTTCTAAATTTTCTATGCTGCAAAAAAGCATTAAACATATAGTGTCAGAGTCATATAAGATTAATGATCCTTCCGTACTTAGTGAATTGCAGCAAAAAGTTGCAGATGTTGAAAACTGGCTTTTAGAGAAAATGCCTCTGGAATTTTGTAAAGAATCTAAATTATCATTGCCTTCCAGGAAAAAGTGAATGAATGCTTCCTGGATTTAAAGATTAAAACGTGTTCCGTTAAATTATGTTCCTGTAATTAATAGAAACACTTTCTAAAAATAATTTCTTAAATATGAAATTTAACTTAAGTTATTTTAAAAGTTTTTAGACAAACAAAATATGCAGCATATTTTTATTTCAAATTTATTTGTTTAATGGCTTTATTTGTTAAAGCTTTTCAACTAATAATTAAAAATCATACTGTAAAACTGATTATCATTGTGTACGTTGTGTCATGATCTGTTTCCACTTCTTGCCATTTCAAATGACTGAACTGGTAGTGCTTTTGGTAAATAGTTTAATTTTCAAAATTATTTTTAATATTTCTAGTCATATTTGCTATATAAGCAGGGTTCATACAGCTTGTATAAAAAGCCTGGAAATTCATTTAATTTTCTAATTTCTAAGAATTAAAAAGTTAAATGATTTTTTGCATTTCTTTTAATTTTTCTAAGTTAAACAATTATTTTAACGTAAGTTTCATAATCATCACAGAGAAATAAAAATTGTATCACAGAATAAGTGAAAAAGTTTTTTTTCTTTTGTTAAAATATAGAATATTTTAAAATTTAAAATGGAGTATTGCTTTAAGTTAAACTTTTTTTCAGTTTTAAACTTCATATATTTACAGAAAATTTACTATGTTTTTAATAGCTACTTTTATTTTGGTGCTTGAAATTTTAAATGTTAATAGCTATATTTTTTTATATATTAAACATTGCACATATCAATCAATTCATATATAAGTTATACAATCATTCATCATATAAGTTATGTAATTGTGTTTTAAAGAACAAACAATTTATAGTTGTAAGGTAAATAATAATAAAAAATGCAATTGCAATATAAAGATAAGTTTTATTTTTTAATATATATTCACTAAATATTGACTTAGTAAAATTGAAAAATAGTCTTGGAAAACTCAAGGAATTTTGTTTTGAAAATCTTATATGAACCCTGTATAAGGCAAAAATTAAATGTTTAAATTCAGCAATTAAGCCCTCATTTTTGTAAAAAAAAATAAAGCATAAAAGTTAATATTTCAGTATTAAAATTGTTTATATCAAGGCTTAATTTTAACAGTTCTCATTAAGTATGCTTGTATAGTACCATAATAATAATTGTATATTCAAGTGTGAATTTATTTCAACCTAAGTATTTTACAAGAAGAAACTTGCTTATGACACAATGATTTTTTCTTAAATGTGTAAAAATTTTATTTGTAATAATTGTTTTAATGGTAATTATAATAAAAAAGTACTTTAATATAAATGTTGTATAAAATTTTATGTTTCTTTGTACTATAAGTAAAAAAATATTAACATATGAAGGTATATTTAGATGTTCTGGATGGGAAAAGGATGTTATGTTATAAAAAGTTAGTTTTACTGAAATTTTCACTATTTAGATTACTAAAAGTACATGTAGATTTTTGAAGAACAAATTAAAAGAGTATATAAAAAATATAAAACAATACTGTTGATTAATTATCGAACTTTAAAGCCTAACACACTTATATTTCTGCTTAACTAAATCCGATATCTTTGGGTTAAATAAAATTAATCCTCAACTTTAAACGCAGATGCTTAGATGTCTCATTTTTTTTGTGCTGAGAGATTTTGTCCTTTATCATGAAATCTGGAAAGCATAGAATCTCCCTCAATACAATTTTAGCTGGACATCCAACTTTTTTGGTTGGTTGGAGAGTCTGGTTGGTTTTACGATAATCATGATCAATAATCTGAAACATAATAAAAAACATTAAATAAAAACGTTAAAACCATGAATTATGTTTAAAACAATTGTTTTAATATTTTTATTATTAAAAAAATTTCATACTTTTAAAGTTTTATATTTTAAATCTGACTTACTTCCATTTTCTAATTAAAATTTTTTTGTTTTCCATTATATTGTTTAAATATGAGAAATTGCATAAAATATTTAAAATTTAAACACCTATTGAACTAATCATTACATTTACTTATTCACTATTCATTTATATTTTTTAAAAAAGTTATAAAATACTTAATGTGGAGCAATTAAACTTGAAAAGATAACTTTATTGATGTTAATTTAATAAATGCAGTAAATTTGAAAGCTATTAGTTTATGAGCCATTTAAATTTATATACATTTTTTTATTTTAAAACCATTTTGAAGATTTTTTTTTATCATGAAGCATGTTTTTCCCCAATCTAATTAAACTATTACCATACTTTTTGTAAGGGGTTGGAATGACAACACCAACCAGGGAGGCGATGACACAAATATAGACATTATAGACAAATAACAAATTGAAATTTTATAACTTGGTAAGTTTTTTTTATAAATATTAGTGATTCATAGTGTTTTAATTATACTCTGTAGAGAGCTTTTAGAAAATAGCATTTACACATTAAATTTATTTCAATATTTGAATTATATTTGACAGGCATGGAGACAAACAAACATGGCAAAACATTTTACAATTCAGACAATTTCGGAAAACAGAGTATTTAAAGTTTAGAGCGAATGAACAATGGAAAGCAATCATTTTTACCTTTTTTGGTTTAGTATCATTTTTATTGGGTCCTCTTGAACACTCCAAAACCAAGGAATTTGCCAAAACAAATGCCATTCCTTTTAAATCAATCGGTGTAGAATTTCTTGCAGGATCGGCCTTATCGTGAAAACGAATGACATATTTCATACTAGTTATATCTGGAAGAGAATATATAACATGTGTCAATCTTTACACTTAATTTACAAAGATATGACAGACAGTTTAGTTTTTAAAATGTTAACAATTGTATATAACAGCTAGGAAGTTAAGTTATTGAACAATATTAATTCAATACTAGAACTCAATATAACTGGCCTTAAATTAAATAAAAATAAAAAAGAAAATGGAATATTTATTTACCTGCCGAACCGAAGTCTCTTTTTTGTGAACGGATTACGGAGAATCTTGAATTTGTTTCAATTTCATATTGCCTTATTAAAGTAAAAGCTTTTTCTGCAGTATTTGTGTATCCAGAATAAATGTCAGTTTTTTCAATAAAATTGCATTGGCAACTCATGATGATGGAATAAAATTAGCTTTCTTAAAAAGACGAAAATTATACGCAACGCCACAGATAATATAACGCTACGGCATGGCATCCATAAAAAGTTTAGAGGCGACATTTTTTAATCGCCAAAAGGAAACAATCAAGGCAACCCAAACATAACTTCCAGTGACGTCAGACGTTACTAACTCCGCCCCTGATTCTACCCGGTGGAAAAAAGTCGCGTCCTTTTGCGACGCATTTTGACAATAGCATAAATCTATGGCATAGACAAGAAAAGGTAAAGTACAATGAAGTTAGTTGTGTTAGAAAGAAATAGCCGATGCACACCGGAGAATTTGTATGAAAAAATATATTTATATGGAGTGTCCGGACTCAGCTAATCTCTGATCAGATGAATGGTGCCGTACGTTTGATTGCCACTGATGTGTAACTTATATTTTTAAGTGTAGGTTCGCGAATTAAAATTCTCCCACTTTACATTTCAACATTTTTTGTTACCCCTTTATAATGCAAATTTATAAATAATATTTGTGATGAGTGACACTGACGACACGAATATATTATTGTTAATACCACCAGATTTCTTCAAAGTTCATAGTACGTCTACAGAAGATTCGTTGCTTGAAACTTCTAGAACTGTTGTTCATAGAGCTCCCATCATTAAAGATTTAGTTTCACAAGTAAAACGACTAGAAACGAGAATAGAAAGTTTAGAATTGGAATCACTTTCAGATATCAGCACGTATCGGGAAAGTCGTTTGAATGAGAGCGCTCCAGCTGTTTGTTTTAATAAGACGTCGAGTAAATCGGGAAACAGTCAAGATAATATAAAGTCTTTAAAAGTCGCTCCAAATTATTCAAAAAGTTTTACTTATCCTCGCAATAAAAAGAAGAAATGCTTCAAAAAAAGACCAAACAGGGCGACTAAAGTTAATTATAATTCTCTTGATGAAACATTTTCTGACAGTTGCTTAGAAATATTTCCAAGCAATAATTTGAAAAATCATAGTATAAATGTTGTAAAATCAATATGTGACGACAGCTTCTTCTCTGAGAGTTTTGCGATTGGAGATTCAATAGATATGAATGCCGATTTGAGTAGTATCAGCTCATCATCAAATCGACGAACTGATAAATTGCTTCTTAATGAAATAGATGAATTTCTTACAAAAGTTGATGACTTTGAAAATACAGTTGCTGAGCGAAGTTCTGAAATTTCCTCTCAACAAAAAAAAAATTTGATTACAGCAACAAGCGAATATATTTCGAAAAAGGTAGACAGTCAAATACCACCTGCCACTGACATTCAAGGTGATGTTGTCATTAAAAGCCCCAGGCATATATTAAACAAATACATTTACTTGACATCTCCTGGAAAGATTACAGATGATGGTAATTTTGATTATATTTATAAGGGCAATGAGAGTGCAACAAAAAGAAGTTCTTTACATTTTTCTAATCATTTGGATAATAAATTGGAAACAGATTATAAAAATATTAGTTTTTCAGAGAATAATGATTATAGGAGCGACGTGGTTATTGAAAAGCCAAACACAGTGAGAAAATTGAATTTCGTCAAACCAGATACTTGTCATGTTCAGACAACATCTACACCTAAACGATCAAGTTTGTGGAAACCTATGAATGATACTGATGTTATTCCAAGTAGTGAATTATGTGAAAAAGCGGCAAATGTCTTGGAACATCACAGAAAATTATCAATAATGCCTCGAGTATGTCACTTAAGTAAATCCAAGTTCCCAAAAGAATTTGGAAAAGATTGTGAGAACCGAAAATATGTTGATAAGAATCTACATGAAAACTCTATGCATACATTGGAATGTGATAATAGTTATGTTAATTTTCCTTTGAAAAAGATACAGCAGCAAAGTAAACCACACATTCATGTAAGGAATCCTAACTATTCTGATAAGCCCTGGAATAATATAGATGATCTTGATCCTAAAAATTCAGATTCAATCGACACTAATTTGCTGAGCTTAAGTGACTTGTGGGGAAAACAGACATTAAATGATGATAAAGTACTTGAAAAAAAATTAGAAGAAGAGAGGATGAAACGTGAGGTATGCATATATTAATATTTAAAATATAAATATTTTTCCTTATTGTTTATTGTAATTATGCAACATATTAAATAACATGACTGACTTATATATCAGCCAAAATTGCTGGCTTTAGAACTTGAAATTTTTCGCAGAGACTTATATAAGATAGGCATTCACTAAGGGTTTTCAAAATGCAATACTTAAGGATAATGTAAGTTCAAAGTTTGTACGAAAAAAAATCAGATGGCCTATAAACTCGAACTTTCGTAGAAGTATTTTAACAAATAAATAATTAAATATATGTTTTAGAGTTGGGTTTTATTGATCCTGTGAAGATTTATTATCATTAAATATTTAAAGTTGTGCATTAACAGCCATTTGGAAATAGTTTGAAAGGCCTAGATTAAATTTATTAGTTCGTATATTTTGTCGGGATGTATCAATTATTCTATTACTGTGAGTGGTTATCATCAAAGCATTAATTGGCTGATATACTCCTAGCAAATTTGGGAATGTTGTTCAACTCATTTAAAACAGTGTCTGCAGATTTGAGCTTCAGCATGTATTTGCAAATATCACCACTTGTAAAATATACACATAAGTAAATAAATATATACATAAGGGTGTCATCCAACCAGTAAGAAACCAGTAATTATTTTATAGCCAAAGAAGATTTATATACAATTTCATAACTCAACTAGCAAAGCGTATCCCCAATTAGTTTATTATTTTATAGCATGCAGTATTACGCTATTAGATGGGACTCTACCTATACTATAAAATAGCTATTGTTTAATAGCTCTCAAATTGATGGCATTACAAAGATGGAAATAGATCAAAATAATATTTTCTAATGTTAGGGAGATGATAAATAGGTTGTAATCTCCTTACGGAATGTAATCTGTCGCCATCTATAAAAATCTGTAGTCAATCATATGACGGATACTTTTAAGACCTGTGTCAGATGCTGCAGTTGCGCTATCACCCCTTAGATTAACCATCATAGTAAATTTCAAAATAAAGATCATCTACAAATGAAAAATAATTTGAGGCTTGGACGGGTAAAAGTAAAATATGTTACTATGTATGTAAAATATGTAACTAGGAACTGCCTGTAGTTCTGGGCGCATGGTATTTACTGCTTAGTCACAAAGTCATAGTTTAATGAAATGTCATCTAGGCCAATCTGGAGAGTGGTATTTTGTAACAAGAATTTAAAAAATCAGTATTGTTTTAATTTGAGCAAATTTATTTTTTTCTTTTATTTTAGTATAGATGTATTTTACATTCTTTTTTAAGAAAACATGCATAGAGCTGTCTATTCTGATTATATGGATATGGTTTGTATATATGTATATAGTGTATATGAATTATGTATATGCTTTATATAAGTAAGAAAAATATAATACAATTAGTACCATTTTTTAAAAAATCATTATAATATAAAAAAAATTACTTTTTCTATGTTCATAACTTCAACAAGATAACTCATAGCAAAATGATTGTGTTGAATATCTTCTGGACTCGAAAGAGTTGGATCTTCGGCATATTGCGCCAATTCATACTACAATGAGACAAATACATGGTTTTGTAACGTTACTGTCTTAAACAATTTTCATAATAATCAATCTAAGTCATAATGTTCAACCAAAGTCTAATTACTCACCAATGTAAATGTCAAAGATTCATTTAAATGATTATAAATAACAGCTTGTTCGCATTAAGGTGTACATTCAGTGCCCTCCAAAAAATCAGTTTGAAATGATTTTTAAAAAAAAAATTAAACATAACATTTTATTTATTGGTACTTTAGACACAAGAAAAATTTAGTTTTACAATTTTGGTTTACAATAGTTAATTATATTTTGTTTTACAATAGTTAATTGTTGACAATAATTTTTGAAAATATTTTTATACAATTTTATAAACAATTCAATTTTTGTAAATTAATATTTTTTATGCCATTTTTATAAGGGTGGTTCTACATTAAGAGATCATTTGCTGTTAGGACACATTTTATAACAGTATTTTTTACTTAATACTTGTGCATGTTGTAAGAGGGCATATAGAGGAGCGACCATAAGGATAGGGTAGGATTCAATATTAGTGTTGGTTTATTAAAGAAAGAAATTCTTAAAAAATCAAGTTTAATTAGAACTGTTTTACGGACTATTGATCCAGATTTTAATTTTTATATGTTTTTTACAAATTATGGAAACAAAACTACTTAATTGAATAAAAATAATATTTTACGAAAATAAAACAAAACTTTAAAGTACTAAGTTTTGTAAAACAAAAATTGATAGAAAAATTAAAAAAAGATAACGTTTTTCTTTCACACTTGCTCACATACATTAATGTTTTTATTGAAAGCAAAAAAAAATGAAAAAAATATCATTGTCGTCAATTTTAAAATGATTTCTAGTGTTATCACACATTTTACAAGATATCACCCGAACTTCACAATCATCTTCAACCCTTGTACATATGGCAACATAACAGTATTCTGTTTTTCTGTGTAAAAGTTTGACTAGCACAAAATTTCCATTTCTCAGTATTTTTCATGTTGAGGGTTGCAGTTTACCTTCAAGCTGGTTAGTTTTATTGCTGTGGAAATTTTTGAGACTCCTTTGTGTCTTTTTAGATATTAGTGCTGCTAGTGGTTGTTTGTTATCAGAATCAGATTTTGACCCATATATACACCCATAATATGGAGATGAAGAAGTTTTAAATTAATAGATAAATTATCCAAAGTACTGATCGCAAAGTGATTGCAGACATTAAGATCGCAAAAGCAGCTTAGACTCTTCATTGTTAAATGATTGGAAAGAATTACGCTTCCTATAACTTGAACCTTTAGAGTGCCTGAAAAAGTTTTAATGTTTCCGGTTGATCCGAGTTATGCTTCTTTATCTGAGATATCTGCGTAATGAATGACGAAAACCTTGATGTTGGGACAACTTTTCTGAAGGTACCACTTGTGTCTAGTCTGTCCACAGTCCTTTTGCCGTGACTGGTTTCGTTGTAATTCCACGTGAAATAAATAAGATTAGGGAACATTTTTTGTATCCTTGTTACCAACATATGAAACATAGCTTTATTTCGGTACTGATTGACCGATCCATCACTCAGGTAGGTTGACAATTTCGAGGTAGGCTGTAAGCTTGCTCAAATCGCCGAAGGAGAATGTGACAAATTTTTGGATAAAGTGCAAAATGTAAGCATTTTGCCTGTTTTCCAATTTTTTTGGTGTAGACCACTTGTACTTGTCTGTGCTCTGGATCCTTCAAAATGAAAGAATTGTACTTCTTCAGTGTATTTAGTTTTGGTAATTTTTGTTAAAGTTGACGTGAATAATTGAATACTTCTTGGGATCATTTTTTATGTGTTCGTATTGTAATCTTTCTGCAAAACGCTTTTTTCCAGAAGTTCTTCACGTGTTACTTTTCCTGGCTGCTATAACGTATAAAAATAAAAAATATTACATTCAAAGCTTACACTTTTACCATATTAATAAAGAAAGATGAATACCTATTGTATTACTGTATTACAGCACATGTAAAACGATAACAAATCTTTCATCTTACATTTTTATATTTTCCCTGGACGTCTTGTCTTTACCCTGGGTTCTTACAGGGCTGGCAGGAGAAATATGGCAGGGGAGTAATTGAGGAGGGGCATATAATTATTGACTTTTTCTGTCATTTCTCATTCCTGTGCTATTTTTATAAAAGGAATTACTGCAAATTTATACAAGATTTTTCTTGGCGCTATGTTCTTTGTCTTCTAATTTCAAATTGCATAATAATATTTTAATTCCTTACTTCTTTGTTGTAGCATTGTGAAGCAGTGATACAAAACTTGCAAGGGAAAGTTCTTCAACAGCAAGAGAAGATAGCTGTTGCTATACGTATTGACAAAGGAAAGGATGAAGGCATAGATAAGTTAAAAGAGGCTTGGACTCGCATATCCAATAAGTTAAGTGCTGCTGACAGTAGACATAGATTGGTAATTCAACAAATGAACAATGATTTAAGGGCTATGAAGAATTCAAATATTGAGGCAGAAAAGGTTCGTAAGTTTGTTTTAAAAATAAACTTGTTAACAATTATGAAATGTCATTACTATTTTTATGTTTATACTATATGCCTGCCTGCTGTAACTTGATAACTGTGCTCTTCTAATGGCTAAAATGTTTCTCACTAGATTATAAGAAAGAAAAAAAATCTCTTCCTACATTATTACTTAACCATTTGACTGCCGACGAGCGCCATCGCGCTCGTGCGTATACTAACTAAATTTGCCACGAGCGTGATGGGCGCTCACCAAATCAGTTGCTGTTTAGCGCGTGGGTAGGGGAGGTCACTCGCACGCATCGCAAGTTTTTTTATCTTTCTACGTGTTAGATAAAGTTCAAATTATAATATTATTGGTAATTACAATATAATAAGGATCCAGGAAAAGAAAATTTTTAACCCATAATGTCGGAATACGAAAATAATTCGGTTGAAAATGATCGTTTTTCAAGTTGTGAAGAAAGTGATAGTGGGAGTGACATTGTGGTGCGCTCACAATTTGGCGTAATGCAAATTTTGAGTGACAGTGATAATAGTGACGAAAATAATTATTTTGCTGATATGGAGGATGTACCGGACTGCGAAAATACGATGTGACCTTGATTTCAGTTTTTGTTATAATTTTTGTTCATAATATATATTTCCATAATTTTCTTTGTATTATATTATCCTTGTACAAGTTTTTATTAAGAAAACAGAGAAAATTACTAAAATTGGATAATTTTTGGAAGTGATACAGTTTTTTTTCGAGACAAGGGTAAATGACATCAAAAACAAAAGATTTCTTTGGCATTTTAAAGTATATATGAGTAAAAAACCATAGCACTAAAACGGTTAAATGGTAAAATTGCATACACTTTACACTCATATGGCAATATTGTTGCAATCTTACAATGTGAAGTTGTCATACCCAGTTTCTCTTTTATATTGTCAATATGTCGCAGCTTGATATCTCAAACAAACAAGATTGTAATATAAAATCAATTTATGAGAAATCATAAAAATCTTAAAAATTAAGAAAATTTTTTTTTCATGAAGGCTTTTATATACATTACATATGTTCCTGTAAGCACTGCAGAAAGTGAAAGTCGGGGTTTATTCATACAACATATTGAAACCTTGAGTCTCAATGGGTGTATTCACCATTTTGGAGAAAATAGTATTTTAATATATTCCTACTTAATAACTCATCATCTCCCGATTGTATATTAAAGTTCCAAATTTCTTAAAAAATTGTGTAACAGCTCATTATTTTTAAATTGCTAAATGCAATTTCCTATCTTACCTGCAATGAATTTGACACCTCAGGACTAGATAATAGGCGGTAAACGGCAGTTGCAAAAAGATAAAAAGGGGTACAACCATTGCTTTTATAAATTTTAATGTTTACAACCCCTAGACACTTTTGAAATAAGGAATATGTTGATTCTTACGACCCATGATGATATGTCATATAAAACAAGTTTAAACTTTACACTCTTGCTAATGTAGCTGTGGATAATCTTAGGAGTTGTGCAGTTTTAACTTGAACAACCTTGAACACCTATAAAATAAAATAAAATATAATCCATTATAAACAGATTTAAGTGTTTTTGTCTGTTACATACTCTTACTGGCTTTGAATATTCTATTTTAATATTCATTGTGTATACCTGTAGACTATTTAATTAAATCAGTTTTGATTTTACATATATTTTCAACATAACACTTCGTTTTTGTAAAGTACAAAAAATGGGCATCTCTGGCATACTTTAAAATAAAGAGAGATTTAAAAAGAAAAAAATAGGTTTTATTCTTTCTAAATATCTTATAGGAAATATGTGTAATAAGTATCTTATAATGATCAGTGGCGTACCTAGCATGGGTGAGACTGGTAAAACAAATAAAAATCCTATATACATCAAATATGATTTTATTTAAATAATGCAAGTGGAGAGTCATTAAAAATGAAATTGGAATATTATAGTAAAAGCATTGTTTTATTATACTTATATTCTTTCACATTGATGTATGGAAGGGAAAGTTGGGTATGGTAAAAGAAGAATGTGAGTACAGTTAATGTACTGAAATTGCATTATCTGAGAAGTACGTGTGGTTCAAAATTTAATTCTGTCATAAAGTATAGTGTGATAAGGAAACAGGTAGAATTGAAAGAAGGTGTACAGACAAAAGTTGAGAAGTGTATACTATGGTAGTTTGGTTATATAGAAAGGATGTACTTGTGATTGCGGATTGGATGGTCAGATCGGAATATGCCAAAATTGTTAAGACTCATTTAGATCATTGTTGCCCGCAGGTAATTTTTTTTATTAATTTTAGCTTACTGAAACTCAATTGTCTGAACAAATTGTCATAAATAACTTTAGTGTAACCATAAGATTTGGAAGAGATTCTGTAAAATCCAAGTCCGCAGTCAGGAACTGTAGCATTGGCCACTTTTAAATGTCTTCTCAATCTTGGTATCTCGAAGAGGAGTTCTTCTTCTGATACCTCATCATAAAAACAATCAATTTTGAAATAGCTGATTTCAGCTCTTCAGTGTTCGCCAAAAGCGAAGTATTTGTTTGCATAATCTCGAACTGTGGAGCTACATCTTGAATGTATTTTGATCTAGTTCGAAGTTCAATACTGAATCCGTCAAAACATTTCAATATATCTTTTTGAAATTCAGCTCGTGGTATGAGTCCTAGATCGGTGGTCAATTCACCGGCCATACGTTTTTTATGACGAACTCGTCTTCCTATTGGAAAGGCATAGTTCTTTGATCTTTTTCGCATCAAGACCTATCGGCTCCTTTTGCAATAGGAACCTGTTTTTCTAAGTATATAGAGGAAATGCCTCTATTTTTATAGCTCAAGCCTTCACTTTTCAATGCAATCTGAGCACAATTTATTTCTCTTAGTATATCATCATTCCACAAGAAAAGATAGGGAAGAAATGTGAAATTACATATTAGCCGGTATATGGTTCTGTGCAGCACCGCTGGTTTATAATTTTTTTTATGGATCACATAATTTCTCAATTGCCCACAATTTTAATTCTAAATTTTATGCCAGTACATTTACTGCAGGATAATGAGCCAGTATTTTGCTGTAGTAAAATACTGGCAGAAATGTGTTGTTGGGATTCGTTTAATATATGCTTTGCTGTGCTTAATAAGCACTTATTAGCGGATAGTAAAAGCAGAAAAAATGTAAAAATTTCCCTACTGTTCCTTACTGTTTTCCCTACTGTCTAAATGAAATTACATGATGTAGTGTTATTTCTACTTTATTTAAATTCTTAACCACGTCCTAGGTTTTGTTGTACGACAACATCTTCAGGTGGGCAATTTGTAAAGATTGACTCTTAGAAACTTCCACCAGCATTTAAATATTGTACAAAACAATAGCGGAAGTGGGGTTTGCGCAGGTTTTCCCACTGCTTACGTTAGTGAGTTTATGGTAGGGGAGCGGTGTAGTTTTTATTATATTTTCGAAAGTTATACAATATACAAGTATTTTAGTTATACAATGCAAATGTTCAGGTGTATGTAATAAATTAAATGGATGTTATTCTCAGTAATATATTTATACAATAGCAATAGCATCTGATGGTTGGAATATGGTTATACAACTAATTATGCATATATCCTATTTTTTGTTTTCTTTTATGATGTGTGACCCGGCTGAAATAATTTGAAGTGTACTGTAGTATCAAAGTTGTCTAACTATATTGTGTCTAGAAGATATTAAGTATGGGTGATGATATTGTATTGAGTTGTTCATTTAATATGTTAATATTGGTGTCTCTTTTATATCTGTTTATTTCTAATGTTTCTAGGATGTTGACTTTATTGTCTTTTGTATTTATTTGTAATATATAGGGAGCATTGTTGGTATGAGGGTGAAGGTTATGTTCAGTAAGGTGTTTTGCAAAGTGTGATATGACTGGTTTGTTATTTCGCCAGCTAGCAAAGTCTTCTTTGTATCTGGTAGTAAAATCTCTTCCTGTTTGATCTATATATATATGCTATTATAGTCGTTGCATTAAGTTTATCCTTATATTAAGTTTATCCATTCTTTTTATATTTATCTATTTTTTGTTTGTTATTAAAAAGGTTTTTACCAAAGTTATTTAAAGTACTGTCACTATGTGGTATTATATACATTTTTATTATTAGTTAGGAGTTTTCCTAGTTTAATGGATACATTGCCTATGTATGGGATGGATTTATAGTAAATTTTATTATTATTTGGTACGACCGGGTATATTTCTTCAATTAGTATTTTTCATGATTTATTCTGATACAGTTTTGTGACAATTAATGGGTTATAATTATTATTTACTGCGATTTGTTTTATAGTTTTTATTTCTTTATATAAATTAGGTTTTTCTAGTGGGATGGTTAAAGCTCTTCATCATCATCGATGGGAATCATCGATGGGAGGCTGCCACTTATGGGACCAAGGGTGTTGTGAACGACTATTAATTATGGAGTCGGCAAATGTGTCTTTTCTAAATATATTAAATTGATGTTTATTGTTTTTGTATTCTAATGTGATATCTAAAATGTTATCAATTCTAATATATTTATGTGTAAGGATTATATTTAGAATTGATAATAATCCATATTTCACAATTAATTTACTTTATTAATTGAACATGTCGCTCATTGGACCAATCCGCTAAGGAAGCAGTTATTAAACTATTACGTTAGATATTTACAAAAATTATTTAATAAAATACATTTTTTTGCCAATCATTTTATTCTTATTTTAGGTTTATTAAAAAAAATTAATTTATAGTTAGTTCTAGTAGACTTGGTACTGGAACTTTTGTGTGAAGGCCAAAGTCTGAAGAACCAAAATCTTTATATTTAATGATTTTATAAATTTTTTAGTTCATATTGCTACAAAAGCGTGATTTTTTAGATTTTTCAAACTATAAATTTATTTTATCAATTTTTAGTTATGAAATTACTTATTGTCAACAGTTTGTGATATGTATGCCAACTTTTGAATAATTTAGACGTCTGGAAGTGGGAGATAATTTAATTGAAAGATTCCGCTATGTGCATACATACACACAATAGAAGCTAATATAAAGCATGTTGAAAAGTAAAGACTATAAATTTTTTAAAAGACTAAACTGTTGGGATTATTGCGATGTTACTTTTACCAGTCATAAATACTCAGTAATAATTCATTTTAATCCAGATGAATGAATACAACGGTTTTTTAATCTACTATCTGAATTATTCAGGACTTTTTGTAATATAAGTAACTTTTCAGTATAGTCAGATTAATACATTTTTTATATTTCATGAGACTCTAATTATTTGTCATTAGGACAAATCGAGGGCACCCTTAAGTACATAGTAATACAACTGTGCTTTAATCTATTAAGTAGAGAGCACCCCCTAGTGCATAGCAAATATATATAGTTTATTTCGCAGTGTGGTGTCACCCTCAAACGTTATCCCCACCGCCTTTCCCTAGCTGTGCCACTGATAACAATTTCAAAATGTGTGTTGTAGATTTCTTTTTCAATACACTGAATCTTAGTTTGATAAGTTACATAACATAACTACATGTTTGAATTTTTTGTTCATAAAACATTTTTATTGCTTTCCGAAACACAACAAAGTAAGTAAAGTATTAAATTTGTGTTATAAGAATGTATTATTATTAGAAGTTTTACTTGATTATAAAATTTAATACTCCATAGAAGTTTTGCTTGATTATAAAACTTAATATTCAAAATTTTATCCAAAATTGAGGAGGCAAATTTAGAGAATTCATTCCAAAGTATTATTCCTTAATTTGAAATACGAAAGTAAGTGGTAAAATGCTCATTTTCTGTTTTTCAATTTGATAAAAAAAAACAATTTTGCTACATGAAATAATTAAAGAGGAAAAGGAAAATATTTCTTCAACAAAAATGTAGTCTCAGCTTTTCATAAATTTTGTAGGCTGCGGCGAAGCTGCTTTCCGCGTTCACTAGTAATCTTGCACTAAACGAGGTTGTTAATGGTTGTTCGCGACACTCTTTATCTCGCATATTGAAAAATTCATAATTTCCCCTACTATGTTCTTTGATTGTAGTTAGATGAACTCTTCTTAAGTGAAAGTAATATATATATATATATATCTATATATATAAAACAAAGTCGTGTTAGTTACACCATTTATAACTCAAGAACGGCTGGACCAATTTTTTTGATTTTTGTGTTTTTGGATTTGTCTTCATCGGGAGTAGGATAATAAGTATTAAAACATTGGAAAAATTCACGAAACAAAAATTTATTAAGAAAATTCATTTTCCCATGCATTTTGTATGGAACGGCTTTGTTGATGATATATCGAGAACGGATTGACTGAAATTTTTTTTGTCATTCAAAATTTATATGATTATTATATATTTATTCAATATTTTTTTTATCTCGGCTTCGAGGAGTTTCCTCGCGCATTGGAAAAGTAAAAAAATCACAAGTATTGTAATATGTGATAAATGACAGAAAAAAAAGAAAAAAGTAAGTCATAAATGACAGATCTGAACGAAAATGAAATAATTCTTATTCAGTTTTCGACCGTTATTTCATTTGAATTTGATTAAATTGGTTCTCCTTAAACATTTTTTTCAGAAATTCATTAGCGAAGAGTGATTTCAAATAGTTATATGAAGATGTTCACTTTGTGATGTTATGATATTTGTGATTGTGCGGGCATCGATTATTGCTTCATTATGTAATTTACGTGATTAATTTTTGTGTGATTCATTTTAAAGTGTTATTTATAATGCTGAGAGTCTAATCTTTCACAACGAAACCGTAATGTAATTCGACTTAGGAATATTGCCAATCAATCCACTGCAGATGAACAAGAAATAGCATGGGAAGAGCACCGCGTAAGTATGGCCCGACTCAAGAACAAGACAAACACCTCAGTTGGCAACGAAAAATCGTCGAGCTTCTCGCACAGATCAACAACGTAATAATCTTTGACGCGCTAGACGAAATGCTTCAAGCGTTGATTTGAATCGAGTAGCATTTCAATACGATTGCATAATTGACTACAGCTCGCATCCTTTCGTTCGAATTGGCCCAATGGGTATTGTGTGCGACCATGGTGGTGCATTGAATTAGTTCGCTGGAGAAACACCTGGATTGTGCTCTCTCAGTGGCAAGATGAAATTGCTATTCTTGCTTCTGCCACCTGAGTCATTGCATTCATTACTTCGTACCGAAAGACCAGAATCACAACATTTTCTATCGAACGTTCAAAGATACAAGGGATGTTTCCAAATGACTTCATTTGGAGCAGACATTACCAAAGAATGCAGATTCAATCTGACATTCAAGGTAATTTCTGCTAGAGTGATCATAATTTAATAAAACTAACTTCGCCTTCGACTTTATAGATCCAAGGCCAAATTCACAATCGAATTGGATTATTGCAACCGCTTGAAGATGCACAGCATAAATTCATCTAAATTGACTTCAAGGGCAGCATAGAGGAACAGCTTGATCGGTGTCAAAATATCGAATCAGCATTCATGAATATCATACATTGGTTCAGTTGTTCATAACTGCGTTGGATCGCATGCCAAGTGATGACTACAAAGTCGTGATTTTAATGTTATTTTAATTTAATTAAAATAGTTTTCATTCTAACTTAATTCATTTTGAATATTCATTTTAACTTAACAAAAAACTGAATTTAATTCAGCTAATAAGTTAAAACATTTATTGACTCTGAGGCAGTACGAAGTTCGCCGGGTCAGCTTGTATATATACATTTATATATTTATTTATTTATAAAAAATAACAAAAATAAAGATGCCAAATTTTTAATAATGAAAAAACTAAGGTACATAAATGCCTTAAAAGATATACCTACGCAGGGATTTAAAAATGATGTTTGCAATTTTTCATAAGATTAAAATCTTCAATTAAAGCATTATAATCTAACGAATGAGCTACATCATTTTCAATCGAGAGATAGCAAAAGGTGAAGCCGATCTGCTTATGCAGGGATTTAAAAATGATGTTTGCAATTTTCATAAGATTAAAATCTTTAATTAAAGCATTATAATGTAACGAATGAGCTACATCATTTTCAATGGAGAGATAGCAAAAGCTGAAGCTGATCTGCCTATGCAGGGATTTAAAAATGACATGACTAAATGTAAATAAAACTAAATGATATAAGATGATGAGACTAAAAATGACATATACGACTTTTCGTAATACTAAAATCTTTAATTAAAACATTGTAATATAACTAATGAGCTGTGTCATTGAGTTTTGTCAAATATGTTTTAATAATTTTTAACCTCGAAGAGCTCATTTCGGTAGATGCAACTGTCACGGGCGTTGTGGCAATAATTCTCTGGACCACTCCAATGGTGGGGCACACTTCAGTGAAATTTTTTTCTATTATATATTTCAGCACCGACATAATGTTGTAATTTCTTTCATATACGTAGATAAACATATTCAGGTCTTCATACAATTTATGTCCAGAAATATCACATATTTCTCCTACTATTAGAGATATTTGCAAGTCGCTGCATTGCTTCCAAAGTTCACAAGCACTCATTTCATTTATCTTTTCATGTTATGCATGAAACCAAATATCCTCTCATGATGTTTAAGGGTTTCAAATCTAGGTTGGCAGCTTGCGTGTACATTGTCGACAATGATAAAATAGTTCATTGTAAAATTCTCTTCGGCAGACAATTCAGGACATTCTTTCTCTTATGTGTCCTTTTCACTGCTTTGAAATTTCTGTCTATATCATTTTGTTCCGCTATTTCTCTCGCCGTTTCTAAAGATAATCGGAAACCATTTTTGTGATATTTATCAAGCCATTGTGTAAATGCATCTGAGTGTTGTATAGCCACATCTAAGTGCATGTTTCCACTCTGCCATATGTTACTTATTACATTTATCTTTACAAGAACGTCATTACCATACGATGAGAACACTACAAATTAGTAGCTAGTTATTTCCTTTTCAATAGAATTGCATTCATTAACTAACTGACAATTTGTTGTATTTTCTGCTAAATCCTTCAGAGCATCGCAGATATCTCTTAATTGATTTTAAAGAGCCTTCACCGATTCTACCCTGCATTCCCATCTGGTTTCGGAAAGTGGTTTTAGCAATAAGGATTTTACATGTGCTTTTAAAATAGCCCACCGCTGACTCGAGCCAGCAATCAGAGTGTACAGCCTTTGCAGCAAACCAAAAAAGAGTTTACTTGAACACAAGACAATGCTGCATCTCCTAGGATAAGATTATAGCTATGACACCCACAAGGTAAAAAATAAGCAAGCGGATTAAATTCAGGTATATGTTTCTGAACACCACTTTTTTCTCCATGCACATTGGCTCCATTATCGTACACTTGGCCTCAGCAATTTTGCAACGATAAATTCAGCTATTCTAGCTCTGTGATTATACAAGTAGTCAAACTCTCAGATGTGGTTTTTTAACAGCCCAAAAACCAATAAAATGCTTTTCAATTTCAGCTTTGCATTCCGTTTATGTATTTCAATTAAAAAATCTTATTATACTTGATAGTTGTTTAATACGAGAAACATCACGAGTACAATCTAGAATATTGGAATTATTGTTACTAAATAGCACGGATGATGATGTTGAAGGAATCATTTCGGCTAGGTTAGTGTTAGAGTGCAATGATCGCTTTCAGTCATTGTCACTTTCAGTCAATGTAGGGTTTTTAGATGTCCCTTGACCATCACTTTTTACATATTTATGTAAAGATCCATGTAGATTTTCTTCTATCTGCTTTCCTTTGATAGCTCGTTTTCTCTTTGAACTACCTGAGTCAAATTTTGGGTCAAAGTGGGTATACAACATGTCTAAAAGAAAAACCCATTTTATTTATAAATATTAGTTTTTATCTGTGGTGTTGCTCCATGTTATAGCTAAAAACTTATAGGAAGAAATTAAAACAAAGAGCGCCATATAGAATGATTCAAGGAAGTTATATACTAAGCCTTTATTTTCATGACATAATAATATAAATGACAAAAATATTTCCCATTGAATTAAGGATGGAAGGAGTGATTTTGTTACTATTTTATACTATAATGTTACACAGAAAATTAGGTCTCTCCATTACTCCCTTGTGACATTCCTTCGATATTCTGTTTAAGTATTTTTTTCAAATAAGAATTTTCCTAATTTCTCGGCATGAAAGTAGCCTATATCACATCACAGCCAGCCAACTAGCTCTGTGTAAAAAATCATATGAAAAATCAATCTATTAGTTTGTTGCGACATGAAAGAAGGACGACGAAAACACTGTCGCATTAAAATATTACGAGTATTTAGCGTTATAATATTAAGTGGGATGAGATTTTCCGGAATGAAAATTAGTCAATGTTGTTTTCCATACTATATTCTCTGTGCAAAAAATTAACTATATTCTCTGTGAAAAAAATTATTTTGATTCTTTGCTTTGTTGTGATGTGAAAAAATGACACTTTCAAATTTCTAAGATTACTTAGGACTATAATATTACTTAGGATGAGATTTTTCAATATAAAAAGTAGCCTCAGTGAAAGGACAAATAAATACATTGCATTACATAGCTTTATTATTTTAGGCTAATTACTAAAGTACAATGATGTTTTCTAACATTCAATATGTGATGCTATATTATTTTAAAGACAGCCGAAAAGTGTTGTATTTGTCGCCCCTACAATGTCGATTTATTAAGGAAGTTTATTATGATTCATTAAATATTTCTATTATAGGATATAATAGTTTGACAACAGATGGGCACTATAATTCCAGTTGAAAATAAAAGCAAGAAACTTTGTATAGATATATTTATTATTTTAAGAAAATTTTTAGTACTCTAAATACTAAGGAAATTTTCCTTTACACTGCATATTGGTTAATAATATCTCATAACTTGGCAACTAAAACCTAAGCCTTTGAAGAGTAGCTTTCTTCGAGAGAACTCTGTATCTTTGACTATTTGATTTCAATTAAATATTATTTTGTTACACTATGCAGCTAAGATTTCTAAGCACTTTTGTCCTTTTTAAAATTTTTATAGCTTTATGAACATAAAAGATACATAAAAAAACAAACAATTATTTTACTTCGTGCACTTATTGAAAAATCGTCATATGGTGTTTACGCCCGTTGAGACTCAATTTATTATATCAGTGGTTAAAAATTGACCAAAATTGTGTATAAAAACATATTATGTGTAAAAGTTAACAGAACGTTATCATAAATCTAAAATATGTAGGTTATTAAAAAATTAACAAAAACGAAACTGCCTTATTTTGTAATTAACTTACAGCCTTTAGTTCTAGTTAACTTACAGCCTTTGCCAGTTGATAGTTGTTAATACAGAATCAACAAATGTAAATATAAAACTAATATTAAAATGTTGAATTATTTATAAGTCTTCTTAAAAATATGTCCAAAGTGACATCATTTTCAATCATCAGTTGTGAATAACATTTAATATCAAAACGACATTAAATGGGGTCGGATAACGTGGTGTATATAGTATTTATTTTATTTACATTCAAGTATAGCAATACCTCGCTTTATGCAAGGGATGTGTTCCGGATAAAATCACGTTAAGGGTAATTCGCGTATAACAGGGTATAATCAAATAACAAGCTGAATATGTATAATCAATGTATTTTTATTGAAAAGTCAAAAAATGTAATCATTTGCATTTCTTTTTGTGAAATAGCCATCTAAGGTTTTTCGAGTCCCTTTTTGCTTGCGCTCTTGCAAAATTCTTTCGTAAGTAGTTATACCATTTCGTATTGATTGCCGAAGATGTAAGATGCGATCGACATCACTGTCAGAATTTTCTAAAATCTCAAGACCCGAATTTATCTTTAATAACCCTTCCTGCAGCGCACTTGATGATAGTATTTTCTCTCAGTGTGTTCTTGTTTGGTTTTCGTCACAAGTTTTTTTGTATCTCCATCAATCTTTTGTTGCATTTTGAACTCCACATGTCTACTGAGTGCTTCTACCACGTCGGCCCAAAAACTCCTCCACACTCCATTCATACAGCACAGCCTTACATATTGTATGATTTCCACCAATTACGCATGGACGTTCGCATGGACCAATTGCGTCCTTCTTCGTTTGTTTCGCGAATCAAGTGACCAAAAGTGTGGCGATGGTAATATGTTTTAAAAGTAGCTATGACTCCTTGGTCCATGGATTGTAAAATAGACATGGTGTTTGGTGGAAAAAATATCAGATCTTGCGGTAAATCAAATGTCAATGGATGTCCAGGTTGCATTATCCAAGAGCAATAAAATTTTTCGGGGTAGTCCATTATAATTGCAGTAATGTTTGACATCTGGACAAAAGCTGTTTGTAAACCAGTTCATAAAAACCTCTCTTGTTATCCATGCTTTTCAATTTGATAACCAAACAACTGAAAGAGTATCGTTATGTGTACCTTGCATAGCACGTGGTGTTTCGGATTGATATACTAGTAGAGATTTTAATTTAAAATCATCAGTTGCATTACCCCCTAAAAGAAGAGTAAGCCGATCTTTCGCTGCTTTAAAACCGCTTGCATGTCTTTCTTGTTTAGAAATAAAAGTGCGAGATGGCATTTTTTTGGAGAAGAGACCAGTTTCATCAGCGTTTAAGACGCGGCGAGCAGAAATTTTCTCTCACGATAAGAAATTGTGTAGCTGGGTAGGAAACATTGTCGCAGCTTCTATATAAGCGCTTCCAGCTTCATCTGTTATTGCTATACTGTGGAGGTTTATTCGCTTTTTAAATCTGTCAAACCAGCCCCTACTAACTACAAACGGAGTAGTTAGATCTTGACTCCGTGGCGAATTTTTTGCATTTATATCTTCAACCCAGACAACTAGCATTTTCTCTAAAATAACCGGTCTTGAACGAGTAAGTTTTTTTGAAAATTTGCTGGAACGTATAATTTTGTCTCCATTCTTTACAATTGTACGTATTTTTCCCTTTTTTGTATAACTTTTAACTTAACCTCCAAACTCAAGCTCTTCCGTTCATTTTTTGTAGCCAGTGGAGGCATACTAAGTAGATAATAATAGGTTCTCGCAATCCACTGACATAACACAGTATGTATAATCTTAAATTAAAGACAAATATTATCGCAATAAACAAGAAAAAACTGTAGTTTTTAAGTTAACTGACAATCTGCTTTCAATAACTCAGAAGCTATGGGTTTGTATTGGCTAATGCAATCTTGCCATACGCACTCAAATGGACCAATCAATCATGGCCGCATAAAGCGGGGCAGTTTAGCGTTAATTTTAAAAATTACATTATAATTTTTACATCCATATATAAAAATTACATTATATATGGATGTAAAAATCTGAAATAAAAATTGATTATTATTATTATTATATATAACTAATACATGCAATGCGGGGTCACGTAAAGCAAGGTATTGCTGTACATGGGTTTATTAATTTAATCATCAGCATTAAGCATTGGATAATAAGGCAAAAGACCTCTTATTGTGAATTTTTTTCTATTTTATTGCCTTTTATCGGCAAGAGCTATTTTTTTAGTTTGGTTTATTTGAAAACCACAAATCAAATAACTTTTTGAAAAAGCAGCAATATAGTTGTTATGCAGTCTTTTTGTGGTTATTTGTACCAAATAATAACTTATTCCCAAAGTAGTTACGTTTTTAATGAAATGCTTCGTAATCAGTTTAGAAATAGCCTTTTCTTTATGTTAAAAATGCAAGTCTCCATCTACTGCAAAAATGTTCACAAATCAAAGTTTTCATCAATGTTTTTTTGGTTAGATTGTCATTATCTTAAGTCTTCTGCCTGCTAGTTCAGAAAAAATTGTTTTGAGAAAAATATGATCGATGGCACTAAAGAATATACAAATAATCTTTATAACGTTGGAGTAAAGCAAAAATGTGCATACTCTTTTTTTGTCAACTGTTTATTTCAGCTGTTACTAAGTTTCGACAAAACAGCAGACTTGACACTTTTTGTATATAGATGCACAACCATTGCAACCAGTCTAGGTCATTTTCTCTAATATTTTCTACGTATGTTGCAAATTTTTTTCCTAACACAGTGTTGACCCCTGTAAAATCTGTTTTTGTAATATAAAAAAAATTAATTTTTAGTATTTAAAGTGGACAAAATAATTTTTTCAGCCAATAGTTTTATCTAGGCATATTCCTTCTATTGAGGATATATGAAAACAATTTTTTTTAATTTCATGTGTCATCCTACATTTTTCTGAAAAACAGATTCTACAATTTTCATAGGTGCAAGAGTTTAGAGTCTATGTAAAATGGTGACTGATTTGTAGAATAGTTTAATATATTTGTTGATAACATTCGAGTAAAGATTTGCACCAAATATTCTTCATTATGTTAATTTGTAAATCTAACAATGAAGGCAGCCTTTTATATTTTTATAGGTAGAACAAAGCTACCAGAAAATTTTGATGTTAAGTGCCTTTAATGATATGTGTCTCAGAAAAAAGACCAAATATTAGTATTGTTTGTGTAAAATATCTGGTTGTTATAACAAGTCGTTTAGTGTATAAATAAATATGTGGTATAAAAATTTATGCGAAAAATTATATAGTGAAACATGTGATATAAGAATGTTTATCATAACTTAAATATTTTTTATTTATTACATTTTAATTACTTATACTACAATAAAATTGATTCTATATAAAGGTGAATAGTGTGAACTTGAGTCATGTCAAGTTTTCATTACACTTGATGTGACTCTTAGGATTTTCATTTTATTAAAACAAGTTACTATTTTGTCTTTCCGTCAAAAAATAATAGGATCACTAAATTTAATGATTCCATTTTTTTCTAATATATGGCGTCAGTCATTTTTCATTGCGCTGAAATTTTGTTGCGTTTAGACGCGTTATCTGTAGTAAGTTTATTTTTATTGCAAACAAATCTGCTGCTGAAACATAATGTTTGCTTTTGGAGATATACAGTAAACATGATACACTGTATATTTTTATGAGCAAATAATATATTACAGTGAAATATGATATTGGGTACCACATCAATAGAAAGACACATTAAGAGTTGAAACACCATTTCTGATATGAGCTACCTTTCGTAAAGTGAAAAATGAATACTTCTAATGAAAAATCTATCTATTTCAATAATCTTGACTTAATATCATATGAACCAAGCCCATAGATACCAAAATGCTAGTGAAGTTATATTGTGTCTTCGGAATGGGACCAGAAGGATACAATGTACTATGAGCTCCTACAACCGTCTGAAACTATTATTAACGAGCGTTACTATCTTCAATTAATGTATTTGAAGTGACCTGTTGAGCAGCAAATTTATTTTTCATCATGATAGTACCGGACCATGTGTGCTGAATCAGTTAAAAAATATTTGGAGCATTTTAAAATATTCTCTTCCATTTGTTCTGACGCAGTACTTTCTGAGTTCAGTTCTATGGAGAGAACAAAAAGTGAACTTGATCAATGAATTCCTTAAATTAAGTGGATTTCTTCCTTCCTGGAGTCGCATTTGTTGTCTCAAAGGTGGCAGAAGTTTTAAGTTTTTGGGAAAGGACAGAATCATATATAATCAGCCAATATATTCCAAATTTTTCTACTCAATATATTTTCAAATTAATTCACTCTTGTTAAGTTTTAATACTTATTTATTTACCAGATTTTTTAAATTTTATGTTTTGCATTTTACGTTTTGTACTTACGTGTATCATTATTTGTTCCTATGTATTATCTGTGCAATCGAGTAAAGTCTTGATTATTCCAAGTGCACATTAATCATTTATGTAATGAGTCTAGCCTTTCCCCCACTTCACTCTACTTCCTTCGGTCAGAAGCTGCGACTCCCACTTCATATAAGTTGATTCTTTTTTTTCTAAGGTCAATCTCGACTTCTTACCACCATGTTTTCTTTGATGCATCTCGGCGGACTTTCGATTAATCTGGTAAAATTCTCTAAAGAAACTGGTAAAGAAGCCGGTTCTCGATCATTCAGGACACCTGTCCAAATCATTTTAGGCCACGCTGCTGAATCGGTGTTTGATGTTCGCTTGATGGTTGAGTTTATATATGACTATGTAATAGTAAGTAGAATATAGATTGAAAAGTAATACAAATTGATTATCATTATTTATATGTTTTTGATTTTCTAACACGTGGATTTGACTGTTCAATATTAAATGAAAACCTAAATATGCCAAGAATAAAAATTAATTTTTCAAACCAAATACCATTTTAACATAAACAAGACTAAAACACCATGTGCAATATATACGTTACTGACATTTGTTCGGAGCGCGGTCGAGACCGAATCAAAAAAAAATAGTAGCGTCAAATTCAAAATAAGAAATAATTTTAATTTTCTCATATGTTGCTCTTGTTTACAACTTATATTACCATCCCAAATTTCATCAAAATCCGTCCAGTAGATTTTGAGTGATTGACGCACAAAGTAACGTACAGACAGACAAATTTTCTAAAAAAGGTTTTCCGGCTTCTATTATCATTCTATAAGTTAAATCAATCACTCTTTTTAAAATATTTTCCTGAAATTACTCTGTTACAATTTTATTATGTATAGATTACACCATTCTTAATTCGAATTATGTTCAAATAAATAAATCGTAATACACTTTGTGCTTTCACCGGGGACTCGTATCGTATTATGATTCTTATGACACAGGCGTAACAATTATTTCACTATTTGTCTATAGTTAAGAAATAAAATGACTTTATACGAAGGTGTATTGAATGTATATTGGCCTAGTGAATTCTTGATGAAAATAAATTGTTTTTCAAAACCACTTAAAACTCCTGTGACTAAACTTCTGAATTTTGTTAATTGATTTTTGGTGTACGGTTGAGAAACACCATCTAGTATATGTGATGAAAAATAAATTTGCTGCTCAACAGGATTTATTTAATATTGAACGGCCAAATCTGCATTGTATAAATTATTCATTGAAAAAATTTAATTAAATATTTTGTTCATAAAATCAGCAAGTACCATTTGTTTACATTCTCAACTCCCATGTTCATGTATATTTTGAAAGTATCAAAGTGAAAGTCGTTTTTCATTGGATATTAGAGATATTGAAAACGGGGAACGGTATGTGCATAGATGAAACATCCTTCAAATAGTAGGTGTAAGATAAAATAAAAAAGATGTAAAAAATGATTTGTTCGTATGTGTTCTTACTTACAGTTTTTTTTTTGGAAATTTTTCTCTTATCCTTATATTAGTTTGTTTCTGTTTTGAATTTCATGGGATTTTATTGTTTTCATATAAATTGATTTTACATAGTAATACAGAGAATATTAAACTAGTTTAAATTACAAATATATGTGGAAAGCATAATTACTGCACTTAAGATAAAATATTATAGTTAATATAAGAGGGTTTGTAGATCAGTGGAACTAAGAGTAGTGAATGGGATTAAATATCAATAGTTTTCTTGTCTACATAATGTAGTACATGTTATATAGGTAGAAATAAATGATTTTAATTCATTTTTTTTCACTTACCACAAGTCTGTCATACTTTCTGGATTATCGAGGCTTTTTTGCATTACAACATAAACATAACATAAACCAATAAAAAAGAAATAATGGGGTATTTGCAACATGTATAAAAATAAGTATCTAATTAATGTACGTCATAGTTTTCGAGTTAATACTAATGAATAAAAATATTTTTATTTAATGATAGAAATGAAAAATATTGTTATTTTTTTAAATTTGCGGCTAAATGCTGAAACATAAATTGTCTGTCAATTAGAATGCATAATTTCGATGTGCATCACACAGCTAATATATGGCCAACTTCAAGTAATTGTGAGTAAGATAGCGCGATCCCATAAATTTAATTCCATAAAAAGTATTTATCGGTTACTGTAGAATGACAAAGAGATAGAATCTCTCCTTTTTAAATAAATTGTTGGGAGCCTTATGATATCAAGGAATTTACTTATCACAACGTAGTGTTTTAGCGTGATGCTCGGGAATGCAATAAAAGTGGCTTTTTCAGCTTAAAACATTTTTTTTTTTGGGAAAATATCACAATTGTAGATTTATCAAACACTTTTTCAATAATTTTAAACACTTGTAAAAATTGTTAAATACCCTATTTGATTCCATCCATAGAGAGTAAGACATTTTGAAGCAGAGTTATACAAAGCAATTGATTTAGCACACGACTATCAAGATAAGTGTAAGGAGCTGGAAAATGGGCAACTGAAGCAGGCTGATTGTCATAAGACAGAATTAGAGCAACTTCGGAATGAAATATGCCAAAAAGACAGAGAAATTAGTGAGCTGCGAAACGATTACTCTGGAATATTACACCTCAACAAACAGTTTTCCGAATGTATTCAGAGGTTGGAGGAAACTTTGAAAGTGGTAAGGTGATTTTTGTTTATTTTAAATCTTTTTGGTTCTTAATTTGTCATTTTTTGTGGAACGTAAATTAGTTCTAATATTAGGTATTAAAGTTCAAAATTTTATATAGATCGTAAATCGAAATTTTGTATGAAAAGAGTAAAAAAAAATAAAAATTTGAATATCAATATTTGATATTAAAATTTTTTTATTATTTAAATGAATTTTTTTTATTTATAATTTAATTTTTATTTATATTTTCTGTTTTTTGCAGTTTAATGCAAAATGCTTTCAATTTACTTAAATCCTCAAAACGAATTTATTAGCCCTTTGGAAACTTGTTCTGAATTAGACATGTGTGCTGCCCCGCACCATGCTGTTGTCGTTGCGCAAACTTGAACGGCACGCTGCCTGACTATTGTTTGCAAGGCAAGAGTGGCTGGCTGGGTGGCTTGTTAATTCCATCCTCAGCGCACTACTTGGTTACTTCCTTAACAATTACATTGTTTTTTATTTTTGTTTATGAAAAAAGAGATGAATACAGTAATCAACTGTGAATCTCATGTTTAGGCAAGCAAGTTTGTATTGCATATTTATTAATATTATATTAGAAAAATGGAAAAGTCTGTGACTAAATCTATTCCAATTTCGGTGTGAGATATTGATATGCTATTTTCGAAGGAAAAAAATAGCAAAAATTGGGAATATTTCGGAGAATTGAACTATTCTTCCGAAAACAAGAAGGAACACATCCAAAGCGGTAAACTATTTTGTAAAGTTGGCTGTGGGAAAGAAAAAGATAAATTTTACAAAGCAGAATGTAAATTTGCACAGAGTAAGTACCTACTGTTTCAATTAGTACTTAGTTTGATTAAATAAAACATTCCAAACCCTGCACAATTTTTTTTGTGTTTTATCCTCCTTTTGCATTTTTATTGAGCTTTAGGTTTCTTTTTTATCATTATTTACTTTTATTTTTTAACAGAATAAACGTTAAAAGCTACAGAACAAATATGAGCACTGCCAAGCCAACTTAGAGATGATGATGAAATTCTAAAAAATTAAAAAAGACAACAAAACTGCAACACTACAGAATTATTTTCAGCTAGTATGAAAAGCAACAGCAGTAACAGCAGATACCAGTGCTGAAAAAAATGGATTTTAGTGCGAGATATTGCTATAGTTATGCCGAGATTTGATTTCGTTTGATGATGTGTCTAATGAAGGAATGATAGATTTTATAAAGGCGGTGACGTGACACGCCTGGTGCACACTGTTGCCATGGAGGGTTTGAGCTCTAGATGTCGCCACCAACAAAAATATAGTCGGTGCACGGGGTTACTCTGAATATGTTAGAAAAACAATAATGCAAGTTATGAAAGAAGTTTCCCCAATCTGTAAAATAAAACTCTTCTTCAATCATTATGTTCTTCATCAATGTATCTCAGTCTCCCTTCTACCTACAACATGTTTGTTTACAAAACTTTTCATATTTGTTTGTTCAACATAATTGTTACACTGTTATAGACAAATATCAGTTGTAGATGAATGTCAACATTTAACTTTTAGGAGTAATGTTATATGGTGACTTTGCCATCATTATTTTGTTATTAATGATAAAGGTCATGTAATATTTAAATGGCTGGTTTTTATGATTTTAAAACCTAGCAAAAAGGTCTAAAAAATATTTTAATATGCAGCCCATGTATATTAAAAAACCCACGGTATTGCACGCTAATAGAGGAATAAATTGTCTTCTCAGGTTTGTTTGAAATGAAAGGGAATTAATTTCTTATTAAATGGTTTAAATATCTATTATATAGCATAGTCAAAAAAATTTGAAATTAGAATTTGCACTATATATTTGCACAATTAGCACTATAATGCTAATGTTAATGCTAAATTAACAGACTGTTTTTGTGACAAATGCTATTTGGGAAATGTATTTTTATTAAACGTATTAGGACCATGTGTAATATTAGGGTGTGTATCTTATTATTGGTGTTTAGAGCCTTAGCAAGTTTTATAAATATTTTTACCATTTGTATTACTTGTAATATAAACATTGAATGATATTTGGTAGTTACTTGTGAGATGTTAAATGAATGGAAGTAATGTGTCTAAAAGTCCAGTAGCCGATACAATAAAATATAGGTCAAAATATGTGATAAATGTTGTATTTGACAGTTAATACTGCACAAATGAATCATATGTAAACTAGGGCAGTTTTGTTTTTAATTTGTATTTCATTAAAATCATTAATGGAAAAAGGGCCAGAAACCTAAGGGGCTATTTTTCTAAGTTCTGCTGCTAACGCTGTACTGGTATGCGACCTGCTGAAATGTGTGCATTTTGAAAGACTAGAAACATACTTAAAATGTGTTGTGAGTAAATGCGCCGTTACTGCTATGTATGCTTCCATATTTTGATGTCCAACAGTCTGTTGTCAAGCAAACACTTTGTGCATGTTCTTTCATTAATTTCTCTTATCACTGAGACATTTATTGTATAATGTGGGAATCATACTGGATGATATGGATTTCCTGCTAGACAATTTAGAATCGAGATTTAAAAATCTACACTATTAAAACAATATGTCTTTTTTTACAAACCTTTAATTTAAGCTGGATATAAGTTATCACCATTCATATACAAGGTTAACCATATAGAACCAATGCATCCATCATACCACAAGATCTTTTACACGCAGAGTTATACATTTAATGAATCAATAATGTATCTGTCATTCAAAGTGTTTATTGTATTATTTTTCTAATATGCCATTTTTCAAGGGTGCTTTATCAGTATTATAACGATTTAACAACGCCTTTCTTTTAATATGTTTTTATATGAAAAGTGTGGCTTTTGAAATAAATATTTATCTATAAAGAATTCACAATTAAATGAAACTATGTGATGTAGTATTATTTCTACTTTCTTTAATTTCTTTACCACGACTTAGGTTTCGTTGTATTACAACATCTTCAGGTGGGATATTAGCAAAGATGTTGTAATACATGTAGTAATACAACGAAACCTAGGTTGTGGTAAAGAAATTAAAGAAAGTAGAAATAATACTACATCACGTAGTTTCATTTAATTGTGAATAATGAATTTCTACAAAATTAACGCCAAATATATTCAATATAAAAAATTCATCAACAATCCTCAAAAATTCCTCAGCATCATTATTTTTGAGTTCGGGTTCAGATTGCGGACCTGAAGTATTATGGGTTTTATACAATACGTCAATCACCGCAAGTTGTATTTCATGGGCATAACACATAAAATGGGTAAGAATTTAGATAGTGGCTTTTAACCATTACAGTGGATCCATCTGTAGTGAAAGAAATGATGTCATCGAGGTTGAGCTCAAATGCACTCGGAGTAGTTACATCAGCCATTATTGAACATTTTATCCTCAATAGCCATAAATTTTTGTACTCGCTTTCATCTAAGTTTTTATTGTAAATGTTTATATTTAAATAACGGCTTCTTGGGTGGAGTTCCATTTGTCAAAAGTAGTAGGGAATCTTTGATTTAGGAATTTAATTTCTTTAAATTGTTTACTTAAGTAATTCATTTGGTTTTCTGGTTGATCACTCTGTTCTAGAACCATCTTGCTTATAATTGTAGGAGATTTTGGTACAACATAGCCACACTGCTTAAACAGATAACTTAGGTTTTCAGAAGTACAAAATTTGTTAAAAGGAATTCCATCTAGTGCTGCCGTTCTGGTCACACGAGCATCCATAAATAATACATTTGAATAGTAATTTGTAAGTTTAGTTTTATTTGTTGGACGTTTATTCACAGTGTTTCTGACTTGATCCTGAGCATTTTTAGCAGTAGTTGAAGCAATGGCTCTTCTAGGGCTTTGCTCTGGCATTTCACCAAAAGTCTTAGTGTGCATGTGGGTATGTAAAGCTCTACTTGAGTCACTAAGAGTTTTTAATTATTTTTGCAATGTTTGCATTCGATACTCTGTCCATTTTTTTCCCTCAAGAAATGTTCCCAAATCGAAGATTGTGTGCGTTTGCTTAAAAACTCCTTGTATTCGATTTTCCTTGTCGGATGACCTGAAAAAGTAATTAAACAAAACTTAAATTCGTTGAAAGCTTTTAAAAATATTACATTGATTATGGTGAAAGCACACAGATATTAATTACCAAATTCAATTTAATTTAATCATTTGTTAATAAAGAAATTGTTTGTTTCATTGAAATTGATCTTATGATATTGCAACATTTACAAAATTTCCAAAACTTACTTAATTCAAAGATATAAAAAAGTATTCTCTATTTCACTTTGTTTTATCACTACACTCAAACAAATATAATGTCTATAGGGATAAATTTAATAATTTGTTTGGTTTGGTATTTATAAAATTGCTATATAAAATAAACATGTGGGAAAAAATTTAAATGCTCACATGGGTTGTATCATGCACATATAATTTATGATCCAAACAAAGAGTTGAACATATAGTTTATCGTTTTATAATTTATGATTTCGCGTTAATGGCCAATAACTTCACAATCACAAATCACAACACACACTGAAAGAAAATCTTTAACTGGATTGGCGCAGATTGATAAAGTCAATGAGAATTGGATGACTGACGATTGACCACACTGCATTGCAATTTGCGGGGTTTCTTTTAAGTTATTAGACAATATTGAACTGTATTCTTTATTTGAGAGGACTCTTGAGCTATTTTTAATTGTAGCTCAATATCAGAGCCTAAAATAAATCACAGGAAAGGGGGCTATCACTTTTCTTCTTGCCAGTTGGCACAACTGGGGAGTAAGGTCCTGTTAAGTGTCAAAAATTATTGTAAATGTATAGTTTATTCCACTATTCCTTACAAAATCGTTCCATTGTAAAGTGTTGTGAGTATTGACAGGACGTGGATCACAACACAAGTTTCTATGTTTTGATTTTGTAATATATTCTTGAATCTCAAATGTAAGATTTTCAGCTTTCTTAAGCGATGAGTTCAGTTTCTTCTTTTTCTGCTCATGATATTTCTGTACGTTTTATTTTTGATAAGTCATTCAGAATGCTCTTTAAATCTTAAATTTGCATTATACGCACAAGCGATATGCTTACATACTGCCTTTAACCCTTTACCAGCAGCACACTCGCACATGGCCTGAACAATTCTTCCATTTGATTTAATGGAAATACTCGTGAAATATGAAAATGCTTTTGCGTTTTCAGAGTACACTTGTCCTCTATAAAAAATAAATTTAGTTTGGGTACTTATCAATAAAGCCACTAAATATTTATTAAGCATCATGTTATAGCCCTTTCTATGAACTGCAGCACTCTCAGTAATTCCCACATTGTCTTTGTAAAACTCTAAAAAATAGGTGTTAATATTCACTGTATCCAAGTCAGACTATGATACACTTTTCGACATAATGCTACTATACACACTTTCTGGAGGCCATTCAACTATGTACACTAAATCATCTTGTGGTATTTCATCTTGCATATTTTCAATAAAATTATTATTCCTATCATAATCTTGAAGTGTGCGAATAGAAAAACATAGCTCAAATCTCGATAAAGAATCCATACTTTTGACAAATAAAAATGTAGTAAACCCACAAGTACCAACTTCTGAATTAGCTGTTCTTTACGTCCGGTTAATTTTGCACCTTAACTCTTCTTTTTAGAGCACTGACATTCATTGACCTGTACTGTATGTCTCCCATAATTACTTAGAAATGGAACTATTTTCACAACAATCAATCAGTTATTAAAAATCCATGCTAAAAAGCAAACAAGCAGTATTCACTGTCTGTCTAAACGTCAATGAATATTCATTCATTGACGTTTAGACCTTACTCTACACTGGCGTCTCTAGCGCTGAATTCATGTGCAATAGCCTTCAGTACCGTAACTCAGCTAGTTAGTACAGACAGATAGAGTTATTTGCTATTTTCAAAAATGTTACATTGCAACCTACATTGGTATGTAATTTTATGTGTTTTTAGCATGTAATGTGATGTAAATCTATATTAAATTGTTACATTATTTTTATTGTTTAAGTTAATATACATACTTAATTGCAGAATTTTACCTTTGTGTTATAGATTTATAAAAAGATCAAAATCAGTCCTTAATTACGTAATTGCAAAAATACATAATTATGGAATGGGAGCTCTACACATTGTCATAAATTTGTTAATATTACCCTTCAATCTAAAGTTTTTGACATAAATAATGTTTTCAGACTATTTTAGAGTTGTTCTTTTCAGATCGCTGCCTGTAGTGTGACAGCAGTCATCTACCATTGCACAAATAAAATTGCTATAATATGGGTAATTTTTCGAATATTTGAATATTATTTCTAAATTATTAAATTTTGTTTAAACCTTTTATAAGATTATAATGTAAAAAAAGTTTTATATATTTAGATGAATCTGTTATTAAGGTACTAAAGTATTAGGTGAAAAGTGACAAAGTGCGTAATAGCATAATTAGTTTAAATTGTAGCAAATCTGTAAATAACTATAGTCAAACGTTTATTTTAAAAATAGATTGGTTGGTCTGAAATAATTTTTACAGTTTAAAAACTGACAATTTTTTATTCAAATGCGCAATAATTAATTATTTACTAAAAGGGCACAACATCACATTTATCAGAGGTTACTGACATTTACATTCTTTTCCAAAAAAATGGGGATGTGGTCAAAAACTGTCCTAATAATATAACTTAGTATAAACAAATATAATTTGATATAAACTTTGTCCAAAATGTATCAAGTTTTTTGCTTACTCGAAAACTTGATGATTATGAGTTGCGTAGTGTTAAGAGCTTCAGCAAAAATAGGTTACTACTGTATATCGTCACTTATATTAAAATATATGTATATACATAAAGAACACATAAAGAAAAAAACACATTACACTTTATACACATAAAGAAAAAAATGCATTTTCAGAAGAAAGTACAACAAGTAGATGTGCCACTGTTACTCTGTATGTAAAGTATAATGTAAAATCAATTATTAAAATATGAATTGGTAATTATTAACTTCAGTGAACATGTAATGTTGAATAGAACAATAATTTTCTTCAAATAGCTTAAATTTGTTAAGCCAATTTGTGGTTATGTACTGGAAACTGGAGAGTATATTGAAAACACATTTCAACAAAATTATCTATCATCGTTTTTATAAATTCTTTAGAATAGATGAATAACATTTTTATTTTTATTTACAAATGAATGAAGAAGATGACTTTTTATTGTTCTAAAGTCACTTTAGGTAGTGAAGTGTTGATTCGCTTGCCTTTTTGTATACAACCTATTAGTAGATTCTGCTTTCAAATGCAAATTATAAACGAAAAATCTAGTGAAGGAAAAATTAAGTCTTACATTGTTTCTTAAAGTAATAAATTTGTGAAATTACAATTTTTTATTTGCCGTGTGTAAATTTTTATGTAAAAATGCAAATATTGGAGGCTACATTATCCAATAATTATAATTTAATTAAAATATGTTGCAATCATTTTCGTTACAAAATGTGTTAATCCCATAGTTGATTTTAAGGAATTTTCCTACCACATAACTTAGACAATATAGACATGTCATATTAAACTGATGTATCCATCATTTGAAGTAACAAAAGCCATAAAAATTTAATAAAATTACTACTTTAGGTAAACATTATAATGAATAGTTTATATGGAAACTTATTACTAATCTAGGGAAAGCCCAGATATTCTTTTTCATTTGAATTTAATATATTTAAGTGAGAAACTAATAAATTCCCATGAATTAATGCCATATTCTTATTTGCATATTAACTTTTTATAGCGGCAATTGTCTAGGAGTTAAATATAAGCAATGCATAATTTTAAACACTGGAATTATATAAATAAAAGTAACTATGGAGACAATTGAAGGCTATGTGATACGAATGATAAGTGATTTTCGACAAAAAAATTATATGAAAGCCTTTATAAACCTAGTAAAAATAATTTATTTTTGTTGATGTGTCATGAGGCCTTTATTAAGGAACAGTGAGAGCGATTTATGATGTGACTATTCACATCATAACCAAATTTCTACTCCAAAGTGTTGGCAAAATATGTAGTAAATATATATAAAATAAATAATAATAAATATATGTGAACGTGTTTTTGAAATGCCGGAACTCTTATAATATTTTCATCTCTGTCTTATTTTCACTCTATGTATGAATTTATAACATATAGGCAATCAATAATTTGTATTTATATTGTGTGTGGCATGTTATTTTTTTGCGGTCATTGTTATTTAAATTGTGAAACACAAATTTTTTTATTTCTATTTCCTCAGTTTCAGTTTATTTATTCAGTTCACACTCAGTTTTTGTTTTTAATAAATGATTGTAAAAAGGAATTTCATCAAAATGGTATGTGTTATTGATAAGGTATAGAAAATTACCTCATTAAGAATTAAAATTTTTTGTATTATTTGATTTTAGTTGAACCTATAAAAAAATAACATTTATTTTTGCAAATTAACATTTTTTTTATAATAAAGTTACAAGAGTAACAAAAGTAAAAGTACTACATCGATTTTTTTTTACAGTTATAATTTTCTTTCAATGTTTATAATTTTATTGTTTACTGGAATTTTACATTAAAAATTGTTATCTTGGTAAGATAATGTTATTAATAATTATGTGAACTACAGTCAGATCAATAATTAACCATCATTACAGCACAACTTTGATACTTTTTCTGCGGCATAGTTACATATCCAATAATTTATATTTTATTATTTAGACTGTTACTCAACACTTTTGCTGTAAATCCAGAGCGAAGGGGTTGAGGGAGAGGCCCACCAATATACCAGTACTAGTACCTATTGGTTTATAGAGATTACTTAGCAAGTAGCATAATAATACATACTGGTCATAAAAATGAAATAAAAATTGAGAACAAATGAAATTAACAAACATATAGTAACTACTACATAAAAAATACTAATGAGAGAACTAAACTTTTTTTTTAATATACATTCAATGTAACAGAAGTTTCTGTTGCTCAATGAGAGTATAAAGTAGCAGCAAGATTTTAAAAAAAATATAGTTTTTAATATAATACTCCTTAGTTTTTAATATACTAATCCTTTGCACCATATGTATAATTGTAACTAATAGATGAAAAATGGGATATTTCTGTAAAAATTAGTAAGTAATTTTTGGACATTACTTTTGTAGCTATTGTGGATGTTGAAGGCAAATTTTTATTTTTATTTTATCAATATTGACAGCTTGCCTAAGTTCGTTTCTGCTTATAGGTCTCTTAAATGTGCGTAACACCGGAAATAATTAGCGCAGTGTGCAGCTCCTTGCGCCAGTAGCGCAGCATTCAAAATATTATGTCGTCTTGTAAACAATTTAATGATTGTATTAATACTTTTCCAATTATTTTAATTTACTTTTCATAAAGAAATATAAATATATATATAAATAACATAATTTGTATTCCTTTATTGTTATAAATTTTTTGATGGCAGGAAAAACAGGAGCATAGTCAGACAAAAGAACAATTGGTAACACTTAAGTCTCAAATAGAAATCAGTACCAGTGAATTACGCAACATAATTCAGGAAAAAGATATTTTAAAGGAAAATATGAATGAGCAGCAGATGAAAAATTTCATGTTAGGAAGTGAAAAAAGTGAATTGCAAAATAAATTGGACTCTTCATTGAAGAGAGAGGTACTTAATTTTAAATATATTGAACATTTAAATGTAAATTGGTCAATAATTACTAAATTTTTGGCATTAGAAGGTTTTGTAAATTCTACAATTTAATTTTAACAGCAAAGCTTGGTGTCTGAGCTTAATACTTTGAGGAAACATTTGGAGATTCAAAAGAATGATCTTAAATCATACTATCAAAAACAATTGGAAGATGCTGTGATGACTAAACTTAAAGAATTTCAAATACAACTTGACACTGCTGAGAAAGTTATGGATGCAGAAATGAAAGAAAATGAGCGTAATATAGCAGAAGGTTACGCTAAACGTATTCAGAGAATTGAAGAACAGTATGTATTTTTACACATTTTTATGTCTCGTTTTCACACTTAATATTTTGTTATAAGAAATTGTAACGAAATAGGGCAAGAGATACCCTGAAGGAAATATTTTATGCAGAAAAATTATATGTATGTTTTATATTTTAGACACAAGTTAGAAGTAAATATTTTGGAAGAAAAACAAAGAGAAGAAATAAACTTGTATAGGTTGCAGCTTGCTCAGTCTATGGAAAGAATAGCTGCACTGGAAGTAAGTGCATATTTTCAGAAAGTTTTACATTGTTTATTACTATTTTTTATGGCTTATATATACCAAAGACATGTGATTTGTTGAATATATTTGGCGTTAATTTTGTAGAAATTCATTATTCTCAATTAAATGAAACTATGTGATGTAGTATTATTTCTACTTTCTTTAATTTCTTTACCATGACCTGGGTTTCGTTGTATTATAACATCTTCAGGTGGGATATTAGCAAAGATCTTATCTTCCACCTGAAGATGTTGTAATACATCGAAACCTAGGTGGTGGTAAAGACATTAAAGAAAGTAGAAATAACACTACACCACGTAGTTTCATTTAATTGTGAATGTGAATTTGTGCTAATCTTGGATTATTTCTCTTTAAACAAAGACATCCCACATCAGTTACTCTATGGCTATTGAGTATATACCTATGTAGATTGTTCTAAAATAAGGTTTATTTGTTCACACCTTTAATTATACTCTAATTACGATTATATATGTATGTGTGTAGTTGATTAGAGTGCCCGATTGCACTTAGACCTGTTTTGTTTTGTAATGCTTGTTTCAGGAAGTTTTTCTGATGATTTACAAAAACTTTTGTAAAACTTACTGGATTTGAACTAGATAAATTTCACGCTTTTTGTCTTGGTAGCTTCGTAGCCAAACGTTTCAAGAAACCATGCGCTGGCAGAAGAAATATCTCTCTAGCAGTGCTTCATTGCAACGGTTAATTTATTTCACAGTTATAAATTTGTATCATTCTATATGGTTAGAAATTGCATTACTTAACAATACGAAGGACACATGGTATATGTAACAAAACATGGGCATAATAAATGCAAGATTATTTCTATTTATCAATTATTTTATGCTTCATATATTCTTCACTTTGACCTGAGTCCCCTTGTGATCAATGATTTATGTGGTGCAAAATTTAATTTTGGTCAAAATTTTGTATAGCGGTTTTCCACTAGACCATTGCTTCTATATATATTTAATACTATATAATATATATATTTAATACTATATAATATATATATTTAATACTATATAATATATATATTTAATACTATATAATATATATATTTAATACTATAATTTTTGTCATTGATCTTTTAGAATGAGTTGGATTCTTATAGAAGACGGCGTGGTCAGATAGCATCTCAGCTCCATCATATCATGGAGACACAGTGGCAGCAAGCATGTCAAGTGCTCATGAACAATGTCAATAATGCGTCTGCTGACACAACTACAATTTCAAATATATTTGGTAAGGTTGATAGCAGAAATGAACCTAACACTTAAAGCATGTAACACATTAGACGGCAGTATAAAATTTAGAGCAATTTTTTGGAATTCAGGCTGGGACAACATGTGGAATTAACCTTGAAAACATACGGAATTAACCTTGAAATTCAAAAGTCGAGATCTCTACAAAAGTATTACTGCAAAATTTACCTAACAATATTAAAAATATTTTTAAAACATACTATTGACAATTATTACATACGTTATGTGAAATTTTTATAAAATTTATATATTGACCAATAAGTTTTCTTCCAAGTTAATTTTCGGAAGATTGTAAACAAAATGATCTAAACTTATTTTTTGTTACAGGTATGTTAGATAATCAATTTCAAAACACAAGAGATGAAATGCTATATCCTTCAACAGTTGGTAGAAGTCATAATGACCCTTTAATTTCTGACAGAAGACAAGGAGGGAACATTGAGAAAACTCATTGTAATAAAAAATATTCAAGTGAAAGAAGTAAAATGTCAAGTGATATGGAACATTCTACTGAACTTCAACAGTATATTAAAATGGTAAGTATATATAAATTGTCATATCAGTTAATGATTTTCATGAGAATTTCATCCAAGAGATCTGCTCATAGCCAAAATCAGTCAAAAATATTTATTAAATTACAGTGATTTTAGTTGTCATCAATTAATTTGGTTTTGAATTTCTTAATTAAGAGGGTTTTGTTGTCAAAATAGTTGATCTGTTATCAAAAAAATATCAAAACAATTTTCTAAAAAATCATATAAAATCATCAGGATAAATTATCAAATAATGAGGTTAGTGTTTATGCTAATAGGTTGACCCAAAAAGCTGTATGACTCAATTATTTGAAAATAATTATTTAAAAATGGTAAGTAATTTAATTTTAATTAAATTTGGTTTAAAAATGTGGCAAAAATAGATTTATTTTCATATTTGGGATCCTCAAATGAAACGAAAGTACAATATTCTTTATTATTTTTGTTGAGGAATGATATTTCGCGTCTATTTACTTGTGTAGACCATCACTAACCTCTCAAGAAAAGTGACTGTCTAAACCTTATTTTATAATTTTTTCCTCTTTGATCCTCGTCAATTACAGAATTTCCCTCCTTGGATTTCAGTTTAGGTACTTCACAAATAATGAACTTGTTGCATCCATGAAAGATTCACACCTAGTCAAACATAAACAGTTGGAGATAAGAATTGAAACAAAAAACTATCTAAAATAATAAAATTCTGCAACTCTGAGCACGGAATTTGTTAAATGACAACGAAAAATAAAAAAAGAAACGTTAATTCAATCCTTTCATGCTGGCCGCATTTGCATTGTGTGCGCAGATTGTTCAATTTCAGCAGATGCCATTTTAGTTTCACCCTTATTGGGTATTATTTTTTTAATTTAAAAACTATTTACTATTTAATCTGTAAGGAACATTGTTATTTTGATAACTGAACAAAATAAAATGAATACTGTTATATTTGTAATAAAATTAAAGAAAAACAGAAATCCCATTACGGTTTTGCAATGATTTTTATGGTGATAAATGTACTATTGTTGAAGCTATAATTTCGAGACAGACCTGTTATTTTGAGAACAGGACTTTTATCATATTTTTGATACAAAGGACATGGCCAATGTCCACTAGTACCTAGTAATGACCACAAATTTATAATAAATACAAGAAAACGAAAAATAAATTAACGTATTATGGAATTTTTTGTGTCTCTCTAGAAACACCATAAAATGCCATAATTAGTTGGGAGTAATTATTTATGTGAAATAAAAAAGGACATTATTTGACGATTATTTTCCTCTTTTACGTTGCTTGCACATTATACTGACGTTCCATGTAAAACATAGAAAATAAGCCGAATAATCTAATGTTGTATATTTTTTAATAAAATGACAACTATTTATTGTTAAAAACAGTTATTATGGTGTGAAAGTTGTTTGAACCACACAATAAAATATAAAATAATAACACGTGACAGAATTATTTTGACAGTTGGTATTATTAACAAATGACAGAGAGTGTCCGGTTACGTTTTAACCCTTGCAATCTCTGTTACACTTGCTCGTTGCCAATTTCTATTGACAATTGGTGTCTATACGAACTGATTTCATCCAAGCCACGATTCCTTCCGTATATTTCGGTAATTGTAAGTAAATAATTATGAGGTGCATTAACTGCCATGTAGATGCCTGCCATGTGACTACGCTAAGCTATATTGTGTCTTCTCTATAAAATTGTTTACAAACAAGATTGGGACGATGGCCATGATTTCAGGTATGTAAAATATAAAATATCTACATAGATACTGTAATTAATAATGAATTAAACTTCTGCAAATCTAATACCTGAATTTCCCCAAATGTTTCCCCAAACTCTAAATAAATATAGTAAAATATTTATGCCCCTTATTATGACATGAGCATTGTATGTCCTTATGTTTCTGCATAATTACTATTTTACGTTTATTTTTTCAGTTACCTTTGGCTGGATTTACTTTTAATCGAAATTTTACATTGTTAAGTTCACAAGCGGCTGGCAATGGTGGTATCTTTGGTTCTGGCCAGTTTTTAAGAAGAATACCGCATCATACTATTGATGCTGAGATGGAATTTTAACATATTTTTTTCACGGAGTATTGTAATTGGGTTAATGTTTTATCTTTATTTATTTTTTCTTTAAATCAAAAATATTATAATGTGTTAAGACAGTGTAACAAACATAAAGCGCACCCTTTTTTCTTTGTTATATATGCTATGTATGTTTGGAGTATAAAATAATTTTTCTGTAACTATATTAGTGTGTATAAATGTTATGGACCAAGTGCAAATTGTGGACAATATTTATATTACCCAGATAATATAACGTCAAGACAAATAAAGCAAAATTAATGTTAATAAATTGTAATTTATATGTAAGTTGTCAGATTTTCTGGTCAGTGCTACAATTATTATTTAATTATAGTTTAGACGGAACTACGAAACCTGCTCGTTATCTGTCGTAGATAAATAGAAGCAGAGAAATATAAAAGTAGTTCTAATCGACTTATTGTTGCAATAGCTTCAAAATAAGAATATTTTTAATTCACTGCCTAATAAATACAGGACATAATAAAATGCTGGTACAATGCTGGTACTGGACATAATAAACTGGACATAATAATTGTTTATTAGGAAACAGGATTGAAGGCTGTTGTTGTTACGTGATGTCCTTGTGTGGTATTTTGGTTTGGTTAGACAACAAAATAATATATTTACGTCAGTATTATAGCATACTTACTAAACTGTACTTATTTATATATGAGTCATTTTTAGATCTAAATGTTCGTTTGGCTTTTTTCAACTTATCACACTTTGACTTTTATTTCAAATATATCAGAATTATGTTGTCATGTGTTGTAGAGACAATTACATAAATAATTTATGAGAATATTTCTCAATTAATTTTATAGTTAATCAAACAATATCATATGAGGGTTTAATTTATATTCTGGTGAATTGCTATTCACTAGAGAAGAAAATAAATTACAATATAGTATGTTCGAAAAAGAATTGTATACAAAGAAACAAAAAGTGGTAAAGTCTGAGACGAATAGCTGCTTGAATTTGTATTAATTTTGTTATTGCATAATTTTAGTTGGAGTTTTGCAATTCTGTTCACTTTTGGTCGGAGTCAGAAAGCAGCGAGGCACTATTTTCATTTCATTATTAATTATTTTTAACAGATTTATAAACTTGTATTTTTACATTTGGTGGGTTTTATTTCATATGTGAATATATTATTAAAACATTAACAAAAAATAAATTATGAATTTTTTGTTTTCTTGCAGTAGCCATAGTTTTATATCTTTATCATTATAAATCATGCTTACTAGAAATCAAACCGAGGACTTTGGGTAGAGCTGCCGCTCTGACTACTGAGCTTCAGACGGTCATCTCTGTAGACAGTTTATGGTACATTCACATACTAGCTGAGTGTTATTGTGTGAATAGTATCTTTGTGTTATCTCATTTCATCTCACACACAGTGCGAACAGTATATTTGTGTTATCTAGTTCCATCTCAGGTGCTTGCATTGATATTAGTTTTTTGGCTCGTCTTTGATTCGAGCCAAAGACCGAGAATATGAAAGACATTGAAATGTATACGGTATCCTCATTGTGTTTAACAAATTTATATAATAATATTGATCTTTTCAATAGAAAAATGAAAAAAAGGATGTATGTGTTTATGTTCATTTCTTTTATAAAAGATTAAAATAATGAAATAAGTTCAATAAAACATAGACGCCCCATCGATTTCAGTGTCCTCCATATTCCCTGAGAATGTGAACAGATGTTCATAGCCATATACTGTGTTATTTTTTGTACCGTTTTCTAGCATTTTGATATTATATTATATCTCTTGATATTATATTGTATCTCTATATATTATATCTCTTGATATTATATGACTGTTAACGTTTCAAAAATTTATTAACTATTTGACAAAACTGGAACCTGTTACTAATTTATTATTGATTTGTGGATACCTAGTATTACAAAATAGTAATCAATTTTGATTAATCTGAGAATAAAACTATTTAGGTACTGGGAATAGATATCTACTAGAAGATACGATTTGGTGACAATGGATTTGGGACTAAGATTGAATACATAGTTAGTCATAGTTAATCTTACGTCAGCAACATGATCATGAATTAATGTGTAAGTAATTAATGATCACATTGTAGACATATTCCCTGTGTCCTCCTGTACTCACGGAATCTTATTATATCAGTATCTATTTGTTTACAGTCTTTACTCTTTGAAGTTGTCAAGATTATTGTACGCTTGTAAGAGATTTAAAAAATTTTTGAGATGCAGATCTTTAAAAGAGGCAAGATCGATATTCCCCTTCCTCCTTCCTGTTATCTCGCATATTTGTTTAGTTCATATAAATTTATTCATTGTAAATATATACTGAACACTTACAATCTATACTAAACACTCAATAAGACTATGGATTTAAGTTTTAATGTGTTAGGTGAAAATATGTATCCTACAAAACCCGTATAAAATGATTTTAAAAATAATGTGATGGAATTATATATTTGATAAAATAGTATTGGTAAAGCTTGTAACACCCAATATGAGCTGTTTATTTTATATCATACTCGCTAGTATTTAAAATGAAATAATTCAAAATATGTAGTGGCAACAGCATTATAGTTTTATTTTTGTGCATTTTGTTTATTACTTTGTAATAATGCTATTACAAATAAAATATATATATAGATATATATGTATGTATGTGTGTGCGCGTGCGCGTGTGCGTGCGTATATATATATATATATATATATATATAAAATCATCACATGTTTATCTAAAGGACTAATGTCTATGTTTTCTCATCATCAAAGTTTTTTAACAGCAATGTTTTCATCAAAGTCTTTTAACAGAATCTCGTAACTCAAAGAAATATGTTCTATTAAAGGAGCACTTCAATGAGTTACCTGAAAAGAAAAATGTACAGTTTAATTAACATTGTAAAAATCTCGTAGACGTATGCTACGAATTATCGAGCTACAAACGTATGTTACAAGTACATAGTACCCACAGGCTGTGCCAGGCTTTGTCGGTTCGTATATTTTACACTTATATTAATATGTAAAAATATATTACAATAAGTGCGCATCAATGCTAAAAATTGTAGGAACAAGAGAAATCAAGATTATATATTTTTATCTCAAATTATAATTAACATTCGTAGTACTAAAACATTACAAATACTACAAAACATGCAAAATGAAAATACATTAAATACTGGAAAACATACCTTGACCTTGGATTTCCATGTCACAAACACACTAATAAACAAATAATACCGGGAAAGAATTACCGGAAAATGCTCTTGCACACATGGATCACTGATAAACATGCGGTTCAGGGGTCAAAATGCAAGTGAATTACAATAATTAACCATGGTATTTATATGTTCTCGGGTAATTTGTTTATCGTACTAGTTTGTAACGTAGTTAGAAAGGAGAATTTAAGGTACTGATTTTTCAATTTATGATCTATGAATGGAACCATCACCGTATCGAAACGATTCTCTGAACAATTACTCGAAACGATAATTTGAAAATTACTGATAGGAATATCTTCTGCATTTTTGAACTCACGCACGCACACACATACACACACACACACATATGTGCCGTTGTCTTACTGCTCTCTCTAATTTATTCACTTTGGGTTAGAAAGAGGTTATAAATTCTAGATATTTGCAATTGATTTAAATTTGAAGAAATGAAGGCTATACTACTCAAATTCATCCGGATGTTCATTTTTCAAATGATTCAATATCCTTGACGTGGCTTGTCTCTATGAGATTTTCAGATTACACAAATTGTTTTAACACCAATTGTGAGTTTTCATCATTTTTAAAAAATATGTTCATATATCTGATTTCTTGTTAGTGTAAGAGCAGCTTTTGTATTTTTATCATAAAATGAAACTAGGTAATATTTGTTTACTTTAAGTAAAATTAGGTGGAGAAACAAAGGAAACGACTTACGGATTATATCATAATTGCTTGTTCTCATTTTTAAAAAATATGTTCATATATCTGATTTCTTTTTAGTGTAAGAGGTGCTCATACTAAATTATCACTTTGTAAACTTTTAGGGTCAAATATCTTTACCATAAAATGAAACTAGGTAATATTTGTTTACTTCAAGTAAAATTACGTGGAGAAACAAAGGAAACGACTTACGGATTATATCATAATTGCTTGTTCTCATTTTTAAAAAATATGTTCATATATCTGATTTCTTTTTAGTGTAAGAGGTGCTCATACTAAATTATCACTTTGTAAACTTTTAGGGTCAAATATCTTTACCATAAAATGAAACTAGGTAATATTTGTTTACTTTAAGTAAAATTACGTGGAGAAACAAAGGAAACGACTTACGGATTATATCATAATTGCTTGTTCTCATTTTTATAAAAATATGATCATATATCTGATTTCTTTTTAGTGTAAGAGGTGCTCATACTAAATTATCACTTTGTAAACTTTTAGGCTCAAATATTTTTACCATAAAATGAAACTAGATAATAATATTTGTTTACTTTAAGTAAAATTACATGGAGAAACAAAGGAAACGACTTACAGATTATAACATAATTGCTTGTTCTCACTATACTATATAAATTACATATAAATTCTGCTGAATACTTTTTGGTTGAATATTCAGTTATTTGACATAAGATTCTATTGGATATTTGGCATGTGGTAAATTATTGAATATAATATTTGTTACAAGCTTGTTGATTACAAGTAACTAACTTAAAAAGATTATTCAATCTTCTTTTGTTATTGTATGATTATTCTCTATAAATGAACTTGCTACTTTGAAACTGTTGTAATTTTGGTTTAAGTACATAGATTTCTTATTTCATTTATCGACACAAGACTTGCTATAATCAGACAGTTCAATAGAAATTTAAAAAAGTTTGTAGTATAATTTATATTTTCCATTTTGAAAATGAATTATCCACACTCGAGTGTTGCAAAATTATTGGAAATCGTAGGGTATTTCGAATATATTTTATAAAAATCAGAATTGATATGGTCAGTGTTAAAAATGAAAAAGAGGCTTAAGCTAATTTGCCTTCTTTTTGTAAAATATTTTAACCTATAAAACATATTTTTGCAAAAATTTTAAATTATAAAATTCTTACAAAACTGAAAAAATCTTATATAATTTCTTTTAAATATTTTATTATGCAAATTAGTTAAAATAAAATCTAGTTATTAATTCATTTTTCTCCTTTATATTTAATTTTTCCTCTGCCACTAATATATACCTTTTGCATCTGGTTCAATAAAAAACATTGTCCTGTTTTAAAATGAATTAGGAAATATTTTTATAGCTTGATTTCAAAAGTGTTTACTCAAGAAATTTTATCTCTGTTGGTGGATGTTGAAGAAAATATTGTCATTCTGAAGTTCTCCTATATTGAAGCTGTTGCCTCAATGTCGGAGAATTTATATATAACAGAAGATACTTCAAATACTCTAAGTATTCCCTGTTTATTATTTATTCTGCCAAAAAGTGTAAATATAAATATAAACATCTTTCATTATTATTTTTGGAATTGTAATGAAATTTTGTTTATGAGAAAATACATAATGCTGCCCATATTAATTAAAAAAATGTTTATCAAACTTAACGAGACGGTTTTAATAGGTATGCGTTTGGTTTAGCGTAAATGTGAATTTCACTGTTTTTTTAAATTGAAGAGTATGCATAAAAGAGGATGTATTTAAAAAAAATAAGGCTCGCACATTATATTTTAATATAAAAAAATTATTTGAAAAATGCACTTATATTAAGAAAAGGTTGTCAATTAGCTGTCTAACATTAATTTTATAATCTCTCTTTATGCGATCCTTTTGTTTATTTAAATATTTTACTTTTTGGATTTGTTTTTTTATTTTATTTCTGTTTGTATTTCCACTCAACCAACTCGGTGTTTAGTGTTCTAGGAAAGCAAATAAGTCAAAAATCTTATAACTTGCACGTCCTTGAAACAGCGTCCTATGTATGGAAACTTTTTGAAATTATTTCATTTTTTAAATAATTTGGTTTGGATCCAATTTTTAGTAAATACTTCGTTTTTATATCTATATTCTTTCCTTTAAAACAAAAAAAGTTTGCACTTGCGCTAAACTGAGCTTGTTCCAATTAATAAATGAATCCAGGTTCGAGCATTCAATAAAGTATTTACTCAGTACAACATTTTCAAGTAGAAGAAGCATTATAAACTAACTAAAGACAAAATTAAAAATATGTCCAAAGTAATAATCTATTCATCATCACCACTATTATCAAAATTACAATATTTAAATTGTCTTTACTAAATATTTTTGTTAATATTTCATCATTATACATTATAAATATCTCCCAAGTCAAAGGTAATATATATGCCACACGGGAGCAACATCTGACAATCGTCTTCCTATTTGGATATTTACAACAATAGTATTAAAATGCCTTTAATACAGGTACTGTTGAGCACATAATAAATACAAATATTATAATTTTTACTTGTTTAAAGGTGTTTTTTGACAGTTCCAATGCTGGTTTTCGACCTCTTAGTTATTTGGGTTTACATATACTGCTGATTGCATAGTGTAATTGGTTATCAGATTCTTATTGTTCACCATACTTGTTTTGTAAAAAGTGACAACCGTGCATAACAATGCCACTTTTGGAAGCATCTTGTTATTTAAACTGTAATGAAGTAAATTATATTTTTGGGCAATAGCACCATAGATAACTTCAAATCAATTCTGTTATTATTGTCTTAAGAACATTGCTGAGTATATCAATGACTGTAGCGAGTGTGGAAGGGTATTTCTCGAAATTAAAATTAATTAAGAACTGTTTATGGTTCCACTAAGCAAAATTGTTGTCTTTTGGTCACTTTGGCGATTGAGCATGAAAGTAAAAATAATATTGGAAGAGGTAATAAACAAATTTGGAGAACAAGTCTAAGGAAAAAAGTTTCTTGTAATTTTAGCATAGTTGATGTTACTTTATTTCGTTTTTGTAGGATATAAATTTTATTTGCTTCATTGTGCAAAAATATATTTTTATAATAACATTAAAAGTGCATCTGGTAAACAATTTGTAACTAGGTACAGGTACTTCTTTATTTTTATTCTTTTGTGCTACTTGATCTTTATTTTAATTTATAAACATTTTTATTTTCATTTGAAACTATTTGAATTTTATTATTTATAAAACCATATATGGTTCTAAAAAATGTATGATTAGGGGGCTTATCTTTTAGTCCAGGGTGCAAATCCGTTATATTGTCTAGGAAATGAATAAGTTAAGACACAATAAACTATGAATATTAAATGACACTCACCTCACAGTGGGAAATTTCAATGCATAAGTCCGTTATTGATTTCAAATTACTTTATTACACTATTCAACCGTACAAGCACTCACAGTTCATGGTTATGGCCGTATTAATAATTGTCATATCCATATTGATTGACTGATAGATTGATCAACTTGAAGTTTTCAAAATTAATATTTGCTTATTGGATATTATAATGGAATCGGTTCATTTACATGGTCATGGTATTATCAGCCTTAAATATCAACAGAGATTAATAAGGATGAATATGAATATATATATACTAGCTGACCCGTGCGAAGTCTTCGCACTATATCACCATCTAGCTTGTTCCAACTATACAATTTGGCTAAGATATTTGATGTGTCGCCCACAGATGGCGCTCATGCCAATTGTTATAAAAATTAATTTTTTTATTAACAAAAAGATTTTTTTCGAATTTTTTTATATTTTTCGCCCAAAGTAGAAAACATAAGCTTTAAGTGGGTATTTTTTTAATTTTTTTTGGTGCAGTAGTTAAAGAGATCGAGCCGCTCGACCAAAAAACATCTTTTAGAAATAATATATTTAGATATATATATATATATACACAACGCATGCATGCACGCACACACACGTACATACACATTTATATAATTTTATAATTTTTTCAATCTCTATCTGTTATAATTAGTAAAAAATGATGGAATATTTTTAGTTGTAATAGATTAGAAATGACATCAGATAATAACATTTTCACAATGCCTCTTTTTGATATTTACAGTTACTTACGAAACCAGTAAACCACATGGCAGCAAATACTGATCTTATTGAGAGAAGAGAAAGTTATAGGCTGTCAAAATCTGTACTTCCTGAGCAGGTGGAGGAGCCGACTTCTGACAGACAAGAAGACAAGTTTTCTGCAGAGAAAGTTAGAGATAAAGGAGCAAAACGGGATTCACACACTTCTAGCACTAAGCCACCTTGGAAGTGTTGATACATCAGGTTAATTATGAATACTTGAAATTCTCCATTTGCAAATTTATATCTGTGTATATATATTAAATTATTATGTCATATCTTGAATTAACTTAAGGGTCTATGGATAAAGATTTTACTGTAATTTTAAATAACATTGTGAATTGTAAGTTTTTTAATTAGCATTTCACTTATCAGGATATTAATATGACAATTAAATGCAAACACATCTGTTTATTAACCAAATGTGAATAATTTGACATATGTTAAGTTACTTTTTTAAATTCAGCGATCATAGAATAAGTTATTTTAATGAACTATTTGATTCTCCATAAAAAAAGGAACTTGACAATCAGCAATGTCATTCGTACCAATCCTTTAGCTCTGAGCTATACCTTCGTGGCTTCCCCGTTGACCCGTCCAGCATTTAGTCAGGAGTAAAAATGACATTGAATTAAAGTTTTTATTGTAAAAAACAACAATTTGATGCACACTTTAGGTAAACACAACTTAGATGGCACAATTATCTATATTTATTAAGCACTCAGAAGGGCAAATGCTAAATGAACGAAAAGGTAATATAACTACCTGTGTGGATGGAGAGGGGGGGGGAGGGCTATAGACCAAGTGATTGAAATCAACTATTATAGAGTTGAATATTATGTTATTTATCATTTTTAAATTTATTATAAAAATATTGAAAAAATCGCATATTTTTAGATTGTTATGCTAATGCTATGCAAAATAACAACCCTATTTCATGGACTATGATTAGATTCTATTGATGACGACCAAATTAAAACAATCTGTTCCATAGGAGATAAGCAATTATCAAGAAATAAATTTGTAATACATGTTTGCCAATTGATTACCGGTGTATCCAGATTATTTTGATTTTTGACACAATGGGATTGATAATGTTAAAAGGCCTGTTGTAGGATTGTGTATATTAAAAGGCTCTAACAAAGTTTCATAGTTTTCTTAGTTTAGGTACAAAAATAATTTTTTTTTATTAATTAAACTTCATTATTATGCAGAAGGGTTTTTGAGAAAGAATGTTTCTAGATATTTTTAAAGTCACTTAATTAAGGGTAAAAATAGAAGATGCAAAATGTCTTGGGTTGTTTTATGCAGCAAAAAAGTTGTATCCTAAGCCTTGCATAGTGTTGTAAGTATTTTAGTATTTGAGCCAATGTATTACAATTTAAATAATTGTATGATAAGTAAAAATTTTGGTTTGAATGTTGTAATGTTGATGTTGTTTATATGTATTTTCTTAAAAACTTGACAGAGAGAAGATAGTTTTTTATAAGTCAGTACCTGTGCTTTTGTCTCCCATTTCATTTGAGAGTTATTATTAGAGAGTAGAAGGAAATTAATTGTTCGTTTGGAACTAATTTTAAGACTTGAAAATTTGGAGTAACAAATTTGACAGTAAGGGGACAATCTGAGAAAATGATAGGGAAGTTTTAAGAGATTACAAAATTGTCAATGAATTTACCATGGTACACATTGTTATCTATGTTTTCAGTGGCTTACATATTAAATGTTTTGATGTGTCATTTCAGGATGTAGATTTATTCCAAATCAGACGGTAGACAGCGTATTGATTTTTTACAATTTTTGCTTTCTTTCTCAGGTCTGCAAAATAATAGTTAAACTCAATAGACTTTGAAACACTAAATTGATTAACAGTTTTTAAGAAACTGGCTGAAAAGACTTGAAAATATTCTGATATATTTCAAAAATTTACTTTCTATTTCTATCGTATATAAAGTTGTGTAAAGTTCTTTTTTAAATTTCATTTTATTATGATATAAAATATAATTACATAATTGCTTCTAGAATGTGTCTATTAAAACTTGTGAAAATAACAGCTGTGAATATATAATTAAATTATTAAACATTATTGTTTAAATAAATTTTCATTTTTGTTTTTACACATTTAAATGAACGGACGCTTCGAAAGTTTAAAGTGTGTAATGAAGATCCAGTGAATATTCTCCATAGTTTTGTAGTGAGTACCAAATTCTTTTATAGAAGAAGAAGCAATATTTTGGTTTTTAATTATTAGTACTTAATTTTAATTCACAAGATGAGCTCTAAAAATAATCCCATGTTACCTTAATAATATCCTGGATGATTTCAGAGTTAAAGGTATTGTATTGTCATAGGTTTTCAAAGCCAATGTGGAAATGTTATTGTTCGCAGGATTGGTTATTATTTAATTGGGTGGGTTTATGAGAAACTCTTACTAACTGATAGCACTGTAGCAGGATGTATGTTTTAGAAAAAATTCTGTTTTAGTTATAAGTTTGTTTATTGTGTAAGTAGGTGGATTTATGTAACATTTTGATATTACCAGATAGCTGATTTTTATTACCTGTTACCTGGTAGCGGATATATGTTTGAAACAAGTTCAGTTTTAGTTGTATCCATAGGGTTGATTATTATCAAATTGGGTAGATTTATGTGACACTGTTATTAACTGATGAGCCATGTGGCAGGATGCATTTTTCAGATAAATTCAGTTTTAATTGCTTTAGTTGAAGCAATTATTCTAACTAACGCTATAAGAGAATACAAAAGAATCAGCAATGTAGAGAATTTGTTATTTTACAAACACAAAAAAATTCTATTGAGAGCCAATTATAAATTTATTAATTAAATATACAAAATAGTTATGTTTTAAAGTAAAATTGAAAAAGTACATTTTCTTAATATTGAAAATTTTATAATGTACAAATTTGAAAAGAAATTGTTTATTTTATTAAGGAATAAAAATGAGAATGTATTAATAAATAAAATGAGAACATATTTATTTTATTGACAATAAAAATGAGAATGTATTTATGTCTGTGAAAACTGATATAAACTGTCTTCATTTTAAACTAATTATTTTTTCAAGAATACACAATACTGCTGATGCTGCACTAACATTAAAATAACCCTTGGTTTTTATTTCTCAAATGTTTAGTTTGTAGTGTAAGCACCAAATTTTTAGTACCAGGTGATACAATTAAGTTATAGAATTAGATGTATTAATTATAGGGTAAAAATGGTTTCTCCAAATTTAACCTACCAACTAATTTACCACCTTGACTTCACCCTCATGTTTGTTCATATTGTGGAAACCGGTAATATTTTGAAAGTGATCTGAGAAAATTTACATTTTCGGTTTATATATTTCCATAATTTATCCTATCTATAGTGAACATCTTGCCCATTCTAATTTCTATAACTGATAACAGCACTACTCCCTCTTATTATTTACATATTTTCATAATTTAGAGCCTTATAATTTTTTGTAGTTATTTAATTCGAAACCTAGCTAAATGAAACCGCAATTCCCATGAGAAATAGCTTCAAAAGCCTGTTCATTATCTAATCTGAAATGTTGTTCACCTAAGGCAGAGCCCATAGACAAACAGCTTTCTTAATTAAAACAATTTTTTTAAATTATAGTTATGAATGCAACATTTCTTATTATAATAAAGGAAGTTGTTTTGATGCTTCTTTGATTCTAGCATTACCCTGTCAAACATATTGTTTTTGCTTAGATTTTGTAAAGATAAAAAAATTAAACTCCTGAAATTGCCATAGATTTCTAAATCAATTAGTGGAGCTGAATAGTCCAAAATTGCCTTTTAAGAAACCAATTTTTAAATTTGAGCCCATTTTTAAATTCAATAAATTGTTCACAAAAATGTGCCTAATCCACCCCTCTATCTTCGAAACTGCTAAAGTCAAAAGTATAAAAAAAACAAGAATACTTGAAGTTTACTGGAAAACTGTAGTGATAATCCTAAATGTCATCATTAACACACTTTTACTAACTTCACTTGTATGTATGTATGCATGAATGAATGAATGAATGAATGTAGCGGAATCTTTTAATTAAATTTCACCTAATTCCCGGCATTCTATATTTAAAATTTTGCACATATATCAAGAACTGATAGAAAAATTTTAAAAAATTGTGTTGAAATAGTGCAACATTTAAAAAGAAAAGTAAGCCACCATAAAAATGTGTGTATTGTCAAATCAACTGTGGGAAGAACTAATTGATAATGTAATTATAATTTTAAAGTTATGAAATAAAATGTGGTGTGACTGGTGTTGAATTTGTTGCATGGAACACTTTGAACAATTATTAAAATATCATTTAAAAAAAGGTCATAAAAATGTGTAAATAGAAGTTAATCAGATAGGTAAATTTTCAATTATTGTAAATAAGTTGATTCCAATTTTTTAAATACGCCTTACAAAATATAGGCTTAACCGTGTCTGTCCAGTTCGCAAGAAATATCTGTCCGACTGCAATAATTACAAGAAAATTTGTGAAATTTAAATTTTGTGGTGAAATAGGGGCGAAAGTTTAAACATTCTTAAAAAAATGTGCGAATTTGAGTGTGTATTGTAATGGATTTCACTAATGCCGGCCCTAGCCCTTGATAAGAGTAGAGCGAAGTAGTCTTTCAGCACCCTTTGGTAGACGTTTTCACTTCACTTAAATTGTATTTCAGTTTTATGTTAAGTAAATAATAATTATCAAATTTCCAAAAATAAACTTTTATTCTAAACATGCATACCTATTGAATTTCAATTGAATAAATTAGCTCTAATTATTACAGTCCTGCTTCTATAACATTAAGAAAGTTCCTCCTATATAAATTAAATTAGTATTTGGTATTAATTTCAATCAGTCACTAAATAATAAAATCGGATACCTATTATTGTAATAACTAATTAAAGGAAAATATGATGTCACATTAATTATGTTGATCTAAGTTTAAATCAATCTACACAAAGTTTACCTTGTTTTTGCACTGGCAAATTTTACAATTAAATTATTTTTAGATATGGATTGAGCAATGTCATTTTCAATTGATAAAATTGCCAGGTTTGACATGTTTTGCGGAGTTAGGGTCAATCTTACGTAGGTTTTTATTAGTTTTAGATTACTAAAACTACGTTCATCTTAGGTGATACTTACTGAAATAGACTTGTTCAAGACATTGAGAACATCTTTCCGTTGGCCTTGGTCTGTGTCTAAGAATCGCTTCAAGCTTAGTAATTCTTGAGCCGGATCTGCTCCAGAAATATCGCTGAGTGAATCATGTGTCAAAATATTTTGCATGAGTATTCCAATTCAGGCTTGTCGATCGGTCACTTTAAATCATATATGAAACTCCAACTCGCATTAAAATTAGACATCTGTTCGAAATATATTTCCAGCAAATTTACAATTGTATTTATCAAGGATGGAATACATTGGTCTTGAAATTTTGTTCTGAGTCTATTGAGTTTCATCTTGAGATTCATAGTCGAACATTCTTTTTCCTTTTCGGTTTCTTGTTTGGCTAAATACATCCATGTGTTGGGGGGAGAGACCTGGCTTCTGAAACAGCAATGGGATCGGTACTATCCTCGTATTCTTCTTGTTCATCCCTTACTACTTTTTACTGATACTTAATAGCTTGAAGGATTTAGAATCTACTTTCCCAACACCAGGTTTCTGTATATTTTGAGATTACATCCCATCTTTTTGTGGAAGAGGAGAAAAAAAACGAGCAGTCGTTGGATAACCTTGAACAACGACAATGATTTAGCTGAAATTTTAACAGCGTCAGAAATAACCAAGTTCAAGCTGTGACAGCTGCAAGGATTAAAAAAAGCCCTTGGAAATTCTCTTCTCCGCTTTGGACGTCTTTCTGGTTCCCTACCATTTTGCGCTAATATCATAGCCTTGGCCCCTGCAATCATGCATGTCTAAATCATGTTTCTTTATCACCTCATCCTGCATTTAACCTGTGAGACCCTGGCCACTGGAGTCCGATACTGGTGTGTATGTTACAAAACATTCATGTATGCAATTTTCGTCAATATAAAAAAATCTAAATCTGACACTTCACTGTTCAGTGTGGTTGATATCAGGTGTACAGTCTAAAATTATTGAAAAATACTTGGATCTCTTTATTTTCACGATAATAGTATCTCTCACTTAATTCTAATAATTCAATGAGTTCATTTTGAATGTTTTTGGTGAAATAATATTTTTTTTGTTTCTTGATTAGAGATGCTGAGTAAATGTTCTATCATGACTGGGACAAACTTGCCCAATAGTTGAACCAACCTTAGGAAATTTCTGTTGTATGGAGTATTTAAAGTGTCGGAACACCCTCTAAAAGCCAAATTATTTTCTGCTAAGAATAATGTAACTGTCTTCATTCTTTCAAGTATTGCTTTCCACTTTTGTTTTTGTTCGTCTATTTGTTTGTGTTGATCCACTCCAGTTTGCGTTCCTAATCTTTTTGTAGCTTCCAACATGTTGCTGACTACGATGATACTTGGAAGTCTCATGTTTTCGCAGAGCTAAAGGAATATGGGCCCAATCATCATAACCCTCATTTGCTAAAGTTGATATTGAATTCCGGCAAAATAAATAACAATATAAGCAAAACACTGTTGATGAAAATTTTGAATAAACAAGCCATTTTTTGGCATATTTTTCTCCATTTGGCATTATTCTTTGGAAATGTTAATTTGAAAAATGGCGACTTTTTCATTGCGTGGATAGTCTTCATTGTCCAGTTTGCCATTATTATTATTAGGCCATCGGAATACTATTTCATCAACTACCCTATTTGACAGAAGATTTGGACATTTAGATATATCTTCTGAAACATTTAATGGTAAAGCAGACGGAGGAGTCATTTCTGTCTGCCAATTGGAAGGTTCTGGTACTGATTCATATGAATCACCACGATGCTGTGAGGATGGATCATCTTTAGAGTTAGAGAGTTTGTTCTTACCAGCTATAGGCGCAACAGCAACAAATGGCGTTGATGTAGTATGAATTGCAAGATCTGTAATTGAAACATCTTCGTCGATTGATGTTAAACTGTTGTTAGTATTGACACTACTAACGTGTGGCTACGGTCTATGAGTTTGGAAAAATTTTGCCATTTGTTTTGCACTTTGATCATTTTCGACTTGTTTTGTTTTTTTCTCTAAGTTTTGCGAAACCGGTAGTTATTTACTAAGTAAATCTAAAACAAAAATAGTAATAACATTAATTTGTATCATCTTTTAAATAACCATATAGATATTGTACTATAAATTTACGTGACGCCATATTAGTAAATTGTGACCAAGTGAAACCGAATCGGATCACTAATGTTTTTGTATGTGATATAAAAAAATAAAAGTTATATATATATAATATAAAAGTTAAATGATAATTTTCGAGCGATTGAGAACTTGCTTTTTGAACATTGGTGGATTTTGTTATATTAAAAAACATAGCCTTATATAGCGACAGAAATGTATAAAAGCCAAATTTTAAAAATGTTTTAATATTTGCATCGAGTAGAGATAATGCCTCGAAAGTAAATAATTTAAATAAACAAATTATGTACATTCGAGTAACATTGTCTACTTAATACATATATTCAGTTACATACATTATTCTCCTTTTGCGTTTTTAGTTTGTTTTAAAATAATGATAATCTCTTATTTTAAAACAAACTAAAAAAAAAGGGTGCGTGTACTTATGTACGCGCGTGAGAAGTTATACTTCTTTGGCATCATTAAATAATACATATGGATAGATAACCTCAATTATATTGGAGCACTTGAAAAAGTCTATAAACACAATTTTTTCACTAATATTTACGAATAGTAAATATATTATTCAAAATATTGAATTTAAATCACTACTCAATATAATTTATCAGCACATATATAAATCGCACTTATATGAAACTAAAACACGTGTGTGAATGTAGACACTAGAAACATGTGGATAAATACTATGAATATGAAAACAGTGAACAGAGGCGACGATGGTGCCAATAGCTTTTGTTTCGAGACTGCAACCGCTGCAACTTCATACTGTAACTTTTGTGTGACGAATCTTAAAATTTCACTCATCATTTTTTCATAACGCGCCTAAAGAAGTATAACTTCAATAACATTCTAAGTATTTACTAAAACAGAACTTGCCAATTATATAAGTAATTTTAAAAACATTATATAAGTGTTTAACTTGAGCTTCGTCTCTTGCGAAATGTTTTACGAAATCGTTTTGCGCCGCGCGGCTAAAGGAGAGCGTTCTCCTTGATGTTCGTCGTTTTTGTTGATGTTTCGCAAAATATTTCGCAGCAAACGAAGCTATAGAAACACATAATACTGATTATGTTTTTTTAACGAGTGCTCGAGATGCGCGTGAGTACGTGGCTATCTATCGCATTCGAAACATTTTTTTCATGCGTAGTAACAAAAATTTAAAAAATCGTATCTCAAATTATTAGGTCTAGGATAATAAAGTTTAGTCTTCCGTATGTCTAATAACCTCTCTATCACCGACATTTCGTTGGTTCTCTCCTTACGGGACACCTGTATATATTTAGAATAAGGTACACTATGTAACTATAGTAAAACCGGTTTAATACGATCAAGCTCAATACGGTTTCTCGCATAATACGCCATTTTACGTCAGTCCCTGCTACTTGAGGCATGTTTTTATACATTCTTTCACACTTAATACGATTCGTAATTCCGATTAATAAACCATCTGTGCTGTGCACGTGCACACGTGTCGCGGCCAGCGACTAACCGAGCGACCCATTGTCGGCCGCAAGAGCGCTCACTCACGTCCTCGCACGCCTCTGCCGCGCTGTTCCTCCCGTGTCGTCACGTGCCTTGCCGCCTGCAATCGTTTTCTAGATTCTTTTGTTGAGTTAAGTGTCGTGTCGCGCGCCCTTTATTCGTTTGCTTACGTATTGTTACTGCGTTTGTTAAAAAATTACTACAATTCAGCTAAAAGCATTGTCACTTCACGAAAAAATTGCTGAGAATAATTTACCAGTTTCTACGTTACGTAACATTTTAAAGAATAGAAAATAAATTAAAGAAAAATACAGATTTGGAGGTGTGAAGAGGAAAAAGTAAAAGCTAGGAAAGTTTGATAAATTAGAGAAAGTTTTATTAGAATAACTTCATCAAGCACGACCTTTAAAAAATGCCCATAAGTGCCTCCATATTATACGAGAAAGCACGTAAAATTGCTGAAAGCTTACAAATCACAGATTCTAACGCTTCAAATGGCTGGATAGATCGTTTTAAAAATCGCCACGGCATTGTGTACCGTCAAATCAGTGGGGAATCGGAGACAGTGGCACAACAAGATGTCGATACATGAATGGCAACACTTCCTGAATTGTTGCGAAATTATGAACCGCGAAACATTTTTAACGCAGACGAATTCGGTTTATTTTTTAAATTGATGTCAGATAAATCCTACGTTTTCAAGAGAGAAACTTACCATGGTGGCAAGAAAGTAAAGAGAGACTGACTGTCCTGGCCTGTGCCAATTCTGATGGATCGGAAAAGTTACTTTTGCTAGTTATTGGTAAGGTGAAAAATCCATGTTGTTTCAAAGATGTAAGTCGCTGTAACACATGATGCACAATCTCGAGCTTGGATGACCGGCCTTCGTTTCATCGATTGGATAAAACCTTTAAATCATGACTTCCATATTAAATGTAGACACCCTAAAAATGTTGAGCTAAAGAATATGAAGCTTGTTTTCTTACTTCCAAATGCGACAAGTAAGTTGCACCCGATGGATCAGGGCATTATAAAGGTCCTTAAACAATGTTACAGAACACGACTGATACATAGCTATCTTAAAGAAATGGAAGACCTTGGTAACAAACGACCTCTGACTGTGCATGATGCGATCCTAAACATTGCAGCGGCGTGGGAAGCAATTAAGCCTAAAACCATACAAAATCGTTTCTAGAAAGCAGATTTCAGAAATAACGAAGTTGACATCGTATTGGAAGAAGCAGAAGGACCCGTGATACTGCAGGGTTTTCCTAGATATTCTTCCATTGATGACAATGTTGCGCCCTACGAAATCCGATCAATTGAAGATCTTATTGAAGATGCGAATAACACACAAAAAGAGGTCCTAAGTGGTGATAAAGAAGAGGAGTCAACTCCGATTTTGTCAAACGCCCAGGCATTATAAGCAGTAACGTAATTATAAATAATAATACACTATGAAATAACGTACTTTAAAAATACATACGTAACATTATAATAACTTTCAAATAATTTTATAAATATATAATTCAATACCTACACGAAATTATTACATAATACGTTTTGTTTTCCTTATCTCGCATAAGACGCTTTCTCGCTTAAGACCCGTTCTTGGCTGGTTTCCTTTGAAATCGTCATAAACGGGTTTTACTGTAGTATAGAATTTTTTTATCTGTCAGGAAGGTGCTAATTAAGAGGGAGTGTTTTTGGTTATGGTAATGTCTCCCTTTCCTGTATAATACATATAGTCTATGGTAAAGGCTATAAAAACCGTAAATCTGTCACTGTATTACCTTTTTTTACCTTCATTATATACAGTAATATCAATAGTGGCAGTGGCTATTTGTCTGGATAAGAGACTTAGCGAATAAAGTATTAATAGTTATTCATTAGCAAGGGTTCCATGTAATGGTGACGCGTGAGATGAAATAGCTAGACTGAGAAAAAATTAACTTTCATGTAAAAAAAATATTCTTAAAATATGTAAATTTCGGTGAACAGCCAAAGGATGTCTCTGATGACAAAAAATGACCTTTTATGTAAAAAAAAAATGTATGCTTGCACGCATGCTTTTGACTTAAATTTCATAGTGACAAGCACCCTACGCTTATTTTAAATGAAACTTAATTTTTTAGTTGTCAGAGGCATTCTTTGACTATTGCTCAAAAAGTTCATATTTAAAGATTATTTTTTTATATGAATGTTATTTTTTGTCATCAGGGCTTGTCATTTGGCTCTTGACCAAAATTTTCATATCTAAAAATTACATTTTTATTATTTAGTTCATATAGCTTTAGAAGTGTGTTTTTTAGTTTTTTAAACTACAATTTAATTTTCGAGGCATGCACTTTTTTATGCCTGTGAAAGGTATATTAGGCAATATGTTTACATGGTGAAAAATAAATATTAATATTTATAAATACTTTAATGGAAATAGTGCAAACTTTTAAATGTTTATGTGTGGAAGTGTGTAATGAATCTTCACAGTGCGATTTAAGAACCGTTATATAGAAACTTTAAATTTCAATGAAGCATGCTCCCCGCATAAAATTCAAAAATATTAATGTGGGAATTTTTAGGGGAACAAATAGAGTATTCATCATTTTTTCTTAACTGTATAAAGTTACTGGCATGTACATTTACTCGTAGTATACTCGTATTAAGTCTATGACATGTACATTCCATTATGTATTTATGCAATTAATGGAACAAACTTATCTACAGGGAATACTGGTGTATTTACTTCTGCTAGTGCATGGTGCTAGAATATTGAAGTTAAATGAGACATGTTTACTGAGTTATTGATGATCTTTAAAAGGTTTACGCTTTTTAGATTCATGAATAAATAGTATTTTGTAGTCACTTTACTTTTGGAACCAGAACAAACTACATTCCATTATAGTAATGTCTAAATATGTGCAAGGCTCTATAGATAAATGTTATTTAATAGATTAACTATGCATTGAATTGGTTAGTGAAAGTTATTTTGAATTATGTAAAATAAATAATAAAGAAGAAAAAGAAGTAAAACAAGAGGTCTGGAATAAAGCCATTAGCCACGTAGAACTTTACTTTAGCAACTAGCATTTAGCAGCATTTTAATCTATATTTAAAGTATTCTATCTTTGATCCAAAAAAAAAGTAGACTATTTTTTTACCATAACTGATTCAAACTCCTCATAACTGTTATAAAATAACAGCAAACTTTTGTCTACCTCTCAGAATACTTTTCCGATGATAACTAAAAACAATAAGTACCATCTATGGACAAATAAGAATAGCCTGCAATTAGTATGGTTGCAATCCAATTAGTTTTCTTTAGTTTTTGTAGGTTTTAACATTTTCGGTGACGTAACGTAAGAGCGGATTGGATTTCAGATTTCGGAAACTTATTGCTTCCTTTAGATTTTATAAACCTCTGAAAGATCACATATGTAGCACATAGGTATGTACATTCATATCTATATACAAACACACAGGTATTGATATGATGTTTATCCAATTACATTTCTTGAAAACAACCTTCTTTAAAAAAAAATTAAATTCTTTTTCCAAGCTCACTTATGAGTGAGATTGTAAAAAAGCCAAAAAAATTGTTGCCCTTTATTTTTTGTAAAGTTTACTATATACTCTAGGAATAAGTAGTCGGTACAATGATTTTGATATTAAACGATAGATCAAACCTTCATCTATATTCATGTCGATCCCTTTTTTTTGGTGTTACACATTTATTTAATGAAAATTGGTTTTATATAACTTATTCCTCGCGAAAATCGCTAGACGGGCAAATTTAGAGGATTTATTCCTAACAATTATACTTTAATTTGAAATGTGAAAAAAGTGGTAAAATAGGGAGCATTTTACCACTCTTCTTTAGTTTGATGATAAAACAATTATGATTGAAAAAGAGGAAAATAAATGTGCGCGCGTGCAAGTGCGCTGCTTCATTAAATAATCATATACGTGTGATTAGCCGCTTTGTTTTTATTTAATTAGGTTAGTGGACCTAATTTTGAACTAATTATTTATATTTTAGAAATCTCATAAAATTGGATATTGAAAATTATTTTAGTGCGGTCGGAAGAAAGCGAAATTGGCAAATTGATAAGTTGCATATTCTTTACTACCTTTTTATATTAAGATTTCTCTGCTGTAGTAATTTTAGCGTTATATTGTTAATTAAATTAATCATCTCTCAGTCTGATTATTAGTTTCGGTTTCATTTCATTTATTCAACTATTTAACGCATTCGTTCTAGTAAATTATTTTAGTAAGTAAACTCTTAAGAAATCTTGGAATTATTTCGTCCATTCGCTTGCTAGTTTTAATTTTAGTTTCGAGTATATACAAAGGAATGAAACTCCACAAGTCGTTTTTTATAAAAATTTCAAACTAAAATAACACTCCAGAATAACACTAATTTAATAAAAGTTTGTGTAAAGAAAGTCTAAAACAAGAACCTATTTTATCTATAAATGCTAACTCACCTGTTTGCTCACGTGGTTATAGTTAAAAACTTACAGGGAGAAATTAACATGCAACGCCACATAGAATTAAAGGAAATTATTGTTTTCGTGACTTTATAATAAAAAATGACAAGAAAACAAAAATATTAATTTGGATGAGATTTCTTGGGATGATAAGTAGGCGGTCATTGTCCGACCCATCAATTAACTTTGTGTAAAAAGTCACGCTGATCCGTTATGACGTAAAAGAAGGACAAATAAATATACATTCGCATTTTTAATATAAGTTGGGATTGTAATATTAGTTAAGATGATTTCCCGGGTTATAAAGCAGCCTATGTAATTTCTTGGCTCATCAACTTTCTTTGCGCAAAAAATTATGTCAATTTGTAGTGACATTGAGATGTAAGGAAAGGACAAACAAATATACTTTTGAATTTTTAATATTAATTGGGATTGTTATATTGGTAAGGATGAAATTTCCCATAGTGAAAAGCAGCCTATGTAATATCCCGGTCCACCAACTACCTATGTGTAAAAGGACATGTTAATCCATTGAAAGGTGAAAGAAAGACAAACAAATACACTTACGCATTTTTAATATTATGTAAGACAAAATTTCTCAGTTTAGAATTGTCGTCGCCTATGTCATTTGCCGGACCGCCAAACACCTCTTGGCAAAAAATTACATCCATCCTTTGCTCCCTTGCGACGTGAAAGAAACCCAAACAAATACAGTTTTGAATTTTTAATATTAGTTGGGATTGTTATATTAGGATGAGATTTCCCAAGATGTGAAAGAAGGATAAATAGATGCGCTTTCGCATTTAAAATATTAGTTAGGATTGTAATATTAGTTAAGATGAGATTTCCCAAGTTGGAAAGTAGCCTGTATCATTTTCCAGCTCGCCAACCGTTGCGATGTGAAAGAAGGACAAATGAATTCATTTTCGGATTTATAATATTAGTAAGGATTATAATATTCGTTAGCATGAGATTCTCCAGCATAAAAATTAGCCTAGGTTGTTCAGCAGTAACGCGAAATAAGGAAAAAACAAACACAATTTCGCATTTATAATATTACAGGTAGGACACTAAACTAAGGATTAAACTGAGTGATTTTGTTATTCTTTTATATTACTTATGTAACAATTAAAAAATCACATCAATTTGTTGCGACTTGAGAGAGATGGACAAACAAACATACTTTCACATTACATTATGCTGAATATATTTAAAAAAAAGTATTTGGGGTAACATAATAAAAGTAATAGACACAAAAATATTGTTATTTCAAGAACAATGTCTGTGAGCTTGTTTATTTTTTAAATGCATCGCACAAGAACAGTTAAAGTGATTTCGATGAAGTTTCTACTGGTGGATTCTGTTGGCTCTGAGGTAACATATCGGTTATGTCTTATCGCAATCGACCAATTAAAAGGAAGATATGGCAATTTGACGTTTCAGTATACTTAGAAAAGTTTACTTTTATAATAGGAGACATTACGTGTATTAATCGTATATGTATTAATTAATAAATAGTTTCTAACGAGGACAAAGCTGATTAGCCGCTTTGTTTTTATTTGCAGATCATTAATTTGAAAGTTTCGCGATTTTTTCAACTGGATAAAGAACAGGAGATATCTAAAGTTATCTTTGTTATTGGAGGTTTTATTATTTAACGCTAATTACTAAAGTTCAATAATATTTTCTCACATTTGATACATGGCGCCGTATTATTTTAAATATAGTCGAGAGGTCGATTGAACCTTAATCGCCATATTTATCGTTGGTACTCAATTCAATTATAATTGAACTATTGCCCCATGTGGAAATAAAATCATTGTATATTAGTTAGCTGATTTGGTTAATGGATGAAATCTAACTGAATTAATCTGGAATACTAATATTTTTAATTACTAAACAAATACAGGTGTCTCAATACGACTCAACTTTTTTGAGAGTGAATAAGACGCAAATAAAGCGTGGTGGGAGGGGGAGCGGGTATAGCTCGCGAGAAACCTCGAGCAATGCAACCATTCTTGCATGGATTCAGTCACTCAACGGTACTGGACACACTACAGGTAACATTCATCATAGCCTTCCAAGAACAGCAAGAACCCCTGGAAACACTAAGTTGGTAGCGAATTCTATAAAGCCTGGGGTCAGCATCGGGAAGCGTAAGTTCCAATTGGGATTATCAAGAGTGACGATTGACCAATGCGATCCGATTTGCATCGTAAGGTTCATAAAATTCAGATTGTGCAATCTCTGAACGAAAATGATTATTATATATGATATTAAGAGACTGAATTATGTGACTGCGTAGTTAGAGAGATTCCACAATTTTGACATTTTCTTCAGTGATGAGACCCATTTTCCTTTAGAAAAAAACGTCAATCCCCAAAATTTCCGCTTTTGGGCAGACGCGATTCCGACGATGATACATCAACGCTCATTGTGCAGCTCTAAAATAACCGTATGGGTTGCTATGTCAGCCAATTTCATAATCGGACCTTATTTTTTTCAAGACCATAGAGGCACAGTAGCTTCTGAGCGTCATATCGCCATGAAACGAAATTTTTTTGCTTCTCAGGTACAGGAATGTGAGCATTATAATCACCTGACTTAGTTTCAACACGTCCCATACCACTAATGACTCTTTAGCTACATTGCACGAGTTGCTTCCCGAGAAGGTTGGCTCGCAAAGAGGAGACATTGAGTGGCCCCCTCGAAGCCCTGATTTAACCCCACCAGATTTTTTCTTGTGATTATATATGAGGTTATCTTAAGAGCATCGTCTACAATAACAAACCTCGAAATTTGACAGATTTAAAAAGACATATCGAAGAGAAAATCAAATTGATTCCTCGACCATTACTCAGATGTCTTTGATAACGTTCGCGAAAGTTTAGTTGCATCGTTTTGAGGCACCCTGGTATAAAACATGTGTTCATTTTAATTATAGTGCAAGCGATCAATGCAGATAGACTGCCGTAACACGCATAACTACACTGCTTGCGTTATGCGAAAATCGTTGTACACCACAAGCAGTGTAGCTACGCGTGTTTAGTGATTTTACAACTAGTAAATATCCATTCACGTGTGGCGGGATTTTGTAAATAAGTTTTTAATTGAATAAAATTTCCTTACCCGACTATTGAATTTTATGTGTACAATTTTTCACAAATATCTCGATATGATTATTGTACCATTAACGAATTTAGCGACAATTGCTAGCAAGTATATCATTAGTCATAATCCATGCAGTTCAAAATTGAAAATAAAATCAAGAATGTGCAAACAGAGCACTTATAAGTTGTGATACATTCCTCATTTGATTGTGCATGATAACACACGTATCGTTAGTGAGCGAAAATATTAAAATTGTTTTGAAACAAAACAAATAGAGTTGCAGATAAGGATACATTTAATATACTCATAAAAGTGTACTTCCATTAGCCGCAAATAACAAAGTAACTGATGATTGATTATGTCTTTTTTATTTTTTTAAGTTGCCTCACATACGATTAAGATGTGATTTTACGAGGGTCACAAGTAGGCAGGTTTTAATCTTTTGTGGTTTTAGGTAAATAAAAATGTTTTGTTTAAGTACATCTGTGTAATATTATTTAATAATCTTAGAACATAGAGTAATCCAAAAGGCGCATACACACAAAGGCGGTCGTGGTGAAGCCAAAAATCGGCGGAGGGGGCATCGCACTCCGCCTACTAGCGCCCTCCCCCATCGTGCACGGTGGGGGAGGGCGCTAGTAGGCGGAGTGCGATACCAGCAGAATAAATTTACCCACCAACTTCAGGAAATCAACGCATATAAATATATTTGCTTGCGGCAGTACGATTCACATTTGCATCGATATATATGGTCATGGCTTGGCTTGTATGAAGTATTATTAAGGTCGCCATGTTAAATTTCTAAAATGTTTATTCTGACAACCAATGGCCAAAGTATTTAGATTAAAATTATTTAAAAACTTTGTTACATTTTACCATTTTATTCATCACTTAACACTTTTAATACAAAAAGAAAACAATTATCTTAGTGTATTAAAGTAAAAAGAGATGTGAAAAAGCCGTAATAATAGTTTGAAAATATTCGATCTCATACTAAAGAAATTAAAAATAGGACGAAACAATTATTTATATTAATTAGCATTCAATTTCGTGATAAAATTTCTTCATATTTTAAAAAATATCGGTTCGCATTTTTCAAGTAATTAAAAAGACGGCGGAATTGAATGAATGTAACATGTGTTTCTTGCCGTAATCCTATATATAGTGATTATATATGCAATACGTAAAATATTCTAAAATTGAATACGCTAACGGAAATTCAAACGTTACATCAAATTCTCCAACATTTTCCAAATCCCGATTTTTTTTCAAATACAATTTTACATTTTTCAGTATCGAGCAATTAATGTTTTAATTTGGGTAAAAAATTTTTTAAGAGGTGACAACACCAATAACAATAGCGCGCTTCTTTTAATAATCTACTTCGATACTTTAAAATTGCATAGTTAATTGAAAATGAAATTAAGTAATCGTTTTTACGTATGAAAAGTAATCCCCATTAGTTTTTTTTTGTAGTCCAGTGATATTTTTGCAGGTGGGAATAGCACAAGCTGGCATTTTAAGCTGTATTGTCACGTAACCTTTCAGAGCTGCGTCTTAAATTGCACTGACAGCTGCGTTTTGATACTACGCATTTCATGTTTTTTTTTTGGACACACTATCACGCGTGTTCTCGCCTTCTGGAGTACTCATTATTCTGGGTTAATTATATTAATTTTTATTGTTTATTTGGCAAGGTGGCATTTTTTATTTTTTACATATGAGCATGGAAGACAGTAATCTCGAAAAGTACAAGTTAAACATATTTCTATTTCCTGTAGACATTCTTACGCATGAAAACAAACAACAATCGTCGGTGGTTAGTCAAGAATTTCTGGAAAGTTACGGATAAACTGATATGTGTGAATGTGTCTATTAATTAAAGTGAATTTTGTTTAAAATGCAATTCGATGATGATTATGTATTTACGGTAAAAGTATGTTTTGTGATAAGAATCTAGATGACGTTGTTTTCAAAGGAATAATGTGGTTTTCCATTTAAGTACTTCAGGCACACACAAAGCTAGGTGTTTGGTTAAGGCGCTGACAACATCAAATTGAGAGCTTATTTAAAAGAAAATTTTAATAAACCTAAATTTATGGCCACGAAAAAATATGTTATTGTTGACTATATTTCTAAAGTATTGGTTGTTTCCAAAACACTACTGAAATATATTAATCTGAAGAAAAAATCCAAAAACATCTCATAAATTTACGTCAACTAAATTAACTCCGTTATTTATAATATTTTATGAATTGAATTAAAAGGACTCACTGTTGACATCTTTATTTAAAATGTTGGTCGTTTTTTATTTTTAATAAATTAAATAAGATTCTATTTTTTATTCGATATTTTGGGTTTTTTTTAATTATCAATTCGTGTTTTTATTTATAAACTTCCTTTACGCGATCCTTTTTGCTTATTCAATTTCTGAATGTTTCGGTTTGTTTTTTTTATATGGCAATTCGTGCTTGCTGTTGGTGCGTTCGTGCTTGTGTATCTATTGAGTAAATATTTGTCAGCGAACTGCAAAGTGTTAAGCAATAATACTTAACACTATGAGTAAAACGAGTATGTTTAAAATACTCTGATTACATATTTTAAAAGTATTACCATTTACGAGTATTTAAATATTGAGTTTGTCGCTTACTTCAAATACATTTTAAATATGAAAGAGCGAGAAAACCTGAATACGATATGCGTTAGTGAAATAGCTATGGCTAGCTAGATAACGAGGGGTAGTGTTATGCCGCAGCCCGACCATAAAGTAACCATTGTACGACTGTCCGGTTGGCCATACCATACAAGTATTTACCATACCAAGTATTTTGTGTTTTGCAAACCAAGTACATATTTTGATCTGATATATAGAGTATTTTTAGCGGTGACAATAAATACGCCTCACTTTTCATTTGTTTGTTCTTCTATCACATCGTAATGGAGCTACAGATTGACGGTGCAATTCGTTTGTTTACAGCCGTTGGTTATGTTAGTCGGCCTCATGGTGCTTTACAATTTTTTAAATTAATAGAAATATTGAACAAAGACTTTACCTTAAATTTTAAGTTGACAATGAAATTTTTTATGCTAAATCACTGAAAATCTTAGGGAAGGCCTATGTCTGGTCAGTTATTTTGAAAACACGAGAATATGAATGATAAATAGCATTCAAAAAGCTGAGTATTAATTGAAAACTTGCCTCATTCTACTTGATCTTCAACTCTCTGATCGATAAAAACTTAGACAAGAAAGTGAAAGTGAAGAAAAAGGGATAGAAATTCTTCATTCAACATTAAGAGATTTGGCACATGTTTAATATACATAATTCATATGACAAAAAACCACCATGTAAAGGTATGAATCAATTTTGCTGATATTTATTTATCCAAGATGCTTAAGGCATTCCTAAAGATGCGTTAAAATTTAACTTAGTATCACAATAGCCTATTCCAAGATCTCCCTTATGTGTGCCTGTCAACTTATATGATAATGATTTGTCCTACGAACATTTATGGAGGTCACTGTATATGTGAATTTTTTGAGACAACAAGTCCTTTCATTAGAAAACAGCATCATAAAGACCCATTTTAGGAGTACATACGATCACTAAATGTACTATGTAACTATAAAAAATATGGCCCAGGAATTTTTTGGAAATTTGTTATGACTGAACTTGTTAGAAAATCTATATTAACTGGAATTTTTCACAGATTTTATAAATGCTTTTAATTAAAGAAAAAATAAGGTATGTCCCATCCCATAATTTCTGTTAAAGTGGCATCTTGTTTGAATAAAAATGTACAATTTTACGTTTTTAAAATTATGAAAACATTTTAGTGAGGAAGCAATATACATATTTATATTGCTTCTCTACAAAATGTTTTAAAAGATTATCAAAACTATACGTTTATCCAGCAAGATAAACATATAGTTTTGATAATTTCTTTTCCCATACAAAAAGCTGCATATAAAGACAACAATGGTTAACAGTCCCTATATAGTTGTCAACAGTTATTATGTAATGTTGTTCGTTACCAAGTACCCTTTCTATCATCTATAATTATTAAAAAAATAATCCATAAACAATTAAAAGAGAAACAAATCACTTGCACCGACAGTTACTGCATTTTTTGCCAGGTCTTAATCATTTTAACGCCTCTAACATTAAATGTTTCATGATCTAATTTCAAAAAGTTAATCTTTTCCTTCTCGCATTAATTTTGGCACTATTTTTATTGTAATTTTTAAAATAAATATGGGTGAAAATAAGACTTGTGTCATACTGTACAATTGCAGATTGTCCAAATTGTTTCAAAAATATGGTTTATAATAGTGCAAATGAATATAGACAGGCTCGGTTAGCATTTGCTAGGAATATAAACTTTGGATCAATTTTCAGTGAAAAAATGGGTTATTTTCTGATGGCCTCAAGATAAATCTTATTTCATCACATGGCACACCATCTGTACAGTGGCTTCCAAACATAGAAACTAAACCGAAATATACAAAAAAGCATGTAAAACATGTATGTGGCAATATAGGTTTGAGCTTTTTTTCGGGACTTGGAGTTGGACCTGTAAGAGTCAAATCATTCTTGACCAACACAAATAAAAAGAAATACTGCAGGAAACCATGCTACTTTATGCTGGATGGGACATACCTTATTTTTTCTTCTTATTATATGGATATTTCAATATAATGATCTAAACCATACAATGCAATTCGTCAAATCTTTCATTGTGAAGGAATAGTTTGTAGTAGAATGGCCTGTAAATATCTCAGATCTATACCTATAGGGTAGCATCTGCGGTACGAAGCTAAAGTTGTAACTCAATACACTCATACTATAAATTGCTTTATGATTCTCTTTGATGTGAAATTGTAATATCCAACAATACTCTGGATACTAACTTGTACTGCAGTAAATTGAATATAGTTTGAATTGGCAATAATGACAAATTTCTGCATGTAATTATACTCTATGTTATTTTGTCTCAATGTTTAGGTGGTACCTAAACATTACTGAATTGCTTTGACTTTTTCTGATATTCATGCAACACCAAATGTAATATTTCTGGTTATATATATTTCTGATTATATAGACTTCCGTAATACATATATTAATAGATACGTGTGATCAATTTTATTGAAGTGATGTATCATGCTTGTGATATAAAAAATCATAATTACAAGAAAATTTAATTAAAAATTGTTCACATCACTGCCTCTATGCAGTTGAGTATAACTAGAAAAAGAAAAAAAATTGTACTAAAAATCACTGTTAAATGTGATCTGTCTAATAGTTTTTTTTCATTTTCACATGATTTTTATATACACTTTATACAAATGTTCCCAATCTTGCTGATAGGGGCTGTTTGCCACCTATAATGAAATGCTGGCATTATAGGAGTCTTTCACAGTCTTCGCTGGGCACACTCTCATCACTTGCCTCACTGTCATCAGAGAAGTACTCGTCTTCTTCACTCCAGTGCTGAAATTCTTCTTTGTGGTGTTCAAGGGCCATTAGGGAGGGAAAGAGACTATCACATGCTGAACATCTGTAAAAGGGTACAGCAAACATTATTTTAGTTGTGTTTTGTGTCTTTACGAACCTACAGTTTACAGAATGGACAAAATAAAAACAGCATATGGTAACCCGCAGAGTACAACTCTTATAGAAAAGATTGTATTACTGTTTCTATTTTATTTTTATATTCTATAGATTAAATAGAATAATACATAATGAATATGTTCCAATAATCGCCGGCAACACTCGTGCCCATGATTGTGATTGTACCCACCCCACTAGCTTGTCAGTGTCGCAATTGTCAGTGCAATTGGAAGATCTAAATGAACTTAAAATAAATTATAACATTTCGATGATATTTTTTTTATATACGAGGGGGGACCCAAAAAAAACGGGAATTTTGTCATAACTTCTTTATTTCTCAATATTTTTACACGAAATTTTGATCACCTTCAAAGTATTCGCCATTGACCACAACGCACTTCTCCAAACGATTCTTCCATTGTTCACAACAGTTTTTAAATTCACTCATCGGGATGTCCTTTAATCCTTTCAGTGATCTTTGTTTCACCTCCTCCACAGTGGCAAAACGCTCTGCTTTCATATTCCTTTTGAGTCTGGGAAACAAAAAGAAGTAACAGGGGTCTAGATCCAGTGAGCATGGGGGGTGGACAATCGGTGTCATGCCATTTTTGGTCAAAAGTTGCTTCACGGAAAGGGCGGTGTGGGCCGGTTGTCATGATGGAAGAACCAGTCGCCTGTGCGCTAAAGATCTGCCTTTTTCTTCCGGATACTCTCCCTCAATCTTTTCAAAACCTCCAAGTAGAACTTCTGGTTGACAGTTTGACCCGGGGGAACGAACTCCGCGTGCACAACACCTCTGCAATCGAAGAAAGAAATGAGCATTATCTTGATGTTTGACTTTACTTGGCGAGCTTTTTTGGGATGGGGAGAGCCAGCTCTCTTCCAGTGGCTTGATTGCTGCTTTGTTTCAGGGTTGTATCCATAGCACCACGATTCATCACCAGTAATCACCTTGGAAAAAAATTCAGGGTCCTCTTCAAGCTGATTTTGAATCTCAAAACATGCCTGAAGTCGACGTTCCCTTTGTCCGTCTGTGAGAAGGCTCGGGACCAATTTGGCTGCAACCCTTCTCATGTGCAAATCTTCGGATAAAATCCTCTGAATTGAACTCCATGACATTCCAGACATCTCACAGAGTTGATCAATGGTTTGGCAACGGTCTTCACGAACGAGGGCATTGATTTTGTCAACGTTTTCATCAGTTCTTGACGTTGAGGGGCGTCCTGAACGAAGTTGGTCTTCAATTGACATTTCTCCATTTTTAAAACGTGAAAACCAATCGTAAACTCTGGTTTTACTTAAGGCAGCATCCCCATAAGCAGTCTTAAGCATTACAATAGTTTCCGCGGCCGATTTCCCCAACAGGAAACAAAATTTCACAGCTGCGCGTTGTTCTCGACAATCTGCCATTACGTTTTCGCCGAAATGGAAAAAGTTGTTTTACTAAAAAAAATCTCACAGATGAATCGATGCACTTACAGCGACACAACTTTGCACACTGACGCAGGAGGCGTGACACTAACGGACATGTGGTCAAGCAATAGGTTCCCCCACTCTCCTTCCCCACCACAGCGTAATTCCCGTTACTTATGGGTCCCCCCTCGTACAGTTAATTGTCAACAAGCAATTTTAAGGGATACCAACCGTATAAAAGTAAAATGTAACAATTTTAGAAAATTATAGATTTTTTAACAATCTTAGTGAAATTAGGTTTCGTATGTGAAGCGCATAGCAATCTGTGTTTCGATATTTTCTGCATTAAATTTGTACTTTTAACTAGTGTACTAAATCTCATAGTCAGTATGTTAAGTACCAATTCTTATGAGGAAGACATATCATGTCTTCCTCCTATATATAAAAGAAAGAGGATATTAAAGAGCCAGTGCAAACTACTTTTCAAACACACTACGAGCTTCTTTAATTGGATGCCACTGCGATTAAAGAAGATGATTGATTGCTATTACCTGTAATATAACCTAAGTTGAATATAAATGTACAACATGTATGGACAAATATTTGTCCGAACTTCTAATGTTTTAACATCAAAAATGAAATATGTGAAATATTGGAATATAGATTTATGACTTAATTTGCATAATGAATTAAATAATCTGCGAAAATTTACATTTATCAATCTGCAAATGCCTTTAATATTAATATTACTTGTAATTTCCGAATGCATTTTGAAGTGTCAAAGTGGAAAGAATGGCATTTGTTTCCACACACTTACTGTTTTAGGCATAGGTCTTTATGAGCCTAAATCTGGCTTTCTGAATATACCACAACAGCTATAAATAGGTGTCTATCCATTTCCAGTTTGCACCGTACAAGTAATTTTATTTATTATATATATATATATATATATATATATATATGTGTGTGTGTGTACAAGGAATGATCAAAAAGTAATGAGAATAACACAAAAAAAATAATGGATATCAAAGTTTCAAAAATGTATTTTTCTGCAGATAGAAGTCACTGGGGGTAAGGTCTGGTGAATAAGATGCATTGGTAGAGTAATTCAAACGAATGTTGAATGGTAGCCAATGAAATTGCCGCCATGCAAGTGGGAGAGCATTGCCTTAATGAGAGTCACATCTTTTCAAAATTTACCTTTTCTTTTCTCTTTGATAGCATCCTTCAGTATTAATGCTGCATAATATTGACCTGTAAAAGTAGCTAGTCAACTAATAATATCCCTCCTGTGTCCTAAGAAATTGAATCCTCTTCTTTCGGGTCTGAGATGAAGATTATGTCTACTATATCGATGGTTGTTTCATCTTGTGATCGAAATGGTGAATATCTTTTTGGATCAAACATAGGGTTTTGGTGATCCAAAAAGATAAGCCAAAAAATCATCACGATTTTCATGAAATTTACCCAATCATGCACTTGAAATGTCACATTGTTTTGATTGTCGGTTAACACTTAATAATCTAGTGATATGGATTGAACACTCCCAAATGAAATACCTGTCTGTACTAAATATGAATGGTAATTCTTTGCTCTTGAATCTGTAATTTTTTTATATCATAACATATTTTAAGAAAATATTATAATATATTTTCTTGTGTGATCAATGTTGATTCTCATATTTCGTGATAACTTTATCAAGTTAAAATTGAGAAGCCCATATGTTGATATGGTGGTGTAGACTCCTTTAAAGTCTCCATAAAATCGCGGTGATTCTCTGGCATGGCTAACTTAATCATGTGATGCACTTTGGTTTTTTCTATGTTAATATTATTTCTCAGAATGTCACAAAAAACTTGTAGGGTTCGGTTAAATAACAAGAAAATATATATAAAAAATCAGAGATTATCCAAATCAATTAGGACCACATTTGGTTCATCAAACAATACTTAGAAAAATAAAAAATATACTGTATATAATTATTATAAATATAATTAATAATAAAATTAAATATAAGTCCTATAATTATTATAGTGGAGTGTCGATGTGTGGGGACAAAAATTCGTTCTTCCCTAATGAGCCAGTGCGGTTAAGATGGTTTATCAACTACGCATTAAGAATGTAAAATTAAAATGTAGAATTTTTTATTTTTAATACTGCAGCAAGGCCCCTAAGTATTAACGCTCAATATTTCCAAATCGTGGTATGCGGGTACCGATATAATGAAGTCGTCGATGGTGAAATGTGTGTCAAAAATCGTTAGACTACCCTTACAACGTTAACATCTACAACTTGCACTTTACACTATGATAACAAAACATTACAATACGAAATATGACTTACAACTATCATAAGTTTAAAACTCGTTTATTATTTCAATCGTGCATTATAAATGTTATCATAGTAGAAGTGTTGTTCTTTATTGTTTTGATAATTGTGATTACATTGTTGTGAAGTGATTTGAAATGTCCTTTATTCAGTTATGGAAGAGTATTGCTGCCAAATATTTTACCTACATATGAAGACGTAATGCGTTGTATTTGGATAAGTCGGCATAAACAAAAGCAAAACTAGTTTAAGAATTTGGTTCACGAGGCCAACCTTGAAGTAGCAGAAAAGGTAAAAAACCAATGGATTTTAGCTTTAATACCCATTATTTGTGATCGTGGTGTAGTAAAGAAAATTGAAAAGTATCACAATAAGTACAGAAATATATTAAAAACTTACGCTGCTAGGAAAGATGTCGTTAGCTACAAACAGAAGTTCTCAAAGTTTAAATCAGAAGTGTTATCCCTTTTTGATATTGCGGCATGCAAATGTACTATGTACCTTTGAGAACTGCTCTTGTGAAAACACCTGAAAGTTCCTGTGAAAGATAGAATTTTTGTATACGATCAAAGAATGGATAGATAACAAAGAATGGATAGATAACAAAGAAAAATATAGAAGACATCGAAAGTAGGAGAAAACGAGAAGGTTTTTATGAAAACCAGTCGCCTGAAGGTGTATCTACCAAATACACACACGAACTACCACTTCACAATTTATTTGAAAAATTGGAACTATTGGGCCTCGGAGCTTCACTGGGCCAATCGGAAAATATTTAAAAGATTGCGAATCTCGACCTTTCATTTAATTTCGAGCTACATAATGCATTTTACCTAGCTTTAACAAATACAAAAGATTTAAGTACTGGCAGTTGTACTTGTACGAAATGTGCCAAGCTATCAACACTGGTTCTTTTCCACATAATTTAGCGAAAATAAAAACCAGGTAATATGGTCCATTCCACTACAGCCAACAGGATCTAGAGATTATATGCCAGAACACCAACTTCCACAGATAATCTGCAAACTCTGATACATTTGTTATCAAAGTGTATGCAGAAATGTGATTCACAATTAAGGCCCAGCCGCTGTACATTTATAGTTCCCAACACTTGAAAAGACTATTATACTTTCTCATTATTGACGAGATTATGCCTTATGAATGCATATATATATTTGGGCACCCCAAAAATATTCTATTATCAATGTTGGCAGACGAGTCTAAATCTGTGAGAATCTTAGGCTCTGATGAAAATACTTGCAACTTAGAGACAATCAAAATACATTCAATTGCGTATGTGCATTTAGATTCCAAAATTTAATTTCGATGCAGTTCATATACTGATCTTATAAACTGGAACAAAATCACCTTGACAGAACTTCCGTTACTGGAACATATAAATACCATCTGAAACATATAAAATCACCTTGACAGAGCATCAATTACTGAAACATAAATTTTTCAGTGCATAGAAACACCAGACATGATAGATGGTGCAATTCTGATGCAAATTTAAAGTATTCCATGTCATATGCGACGGAAAGATGTGTAAAAATTGTTATTGAAGCTGCTAATGTAGTGTGGACCAATGTCTGTGTGAAAAGAGATGGTTTCATCAAAACATAACTGGAATCATGTAAAATAATGTCATCTTTTAATACAAAAAAAGAATACATACTTATGTGATTTCTTAAGATTATGTCATGTAATTTGTGAGGTTATTACATTTTTTTCCACGAGAAGTTCCATAATTTCTTGGTTAATTTAAACATACTGTTACTTTAATGAATAAAAAACATAATCTAGTCAGTTTAAGTTGTTTTTGATTTATTTTTAGTCATAGTGAATTTGGCAGTTGCATCTCGCTCAAGGTCTTGCGGCAGTACAAAATAAATAAGTGCGAAAAAATAATCACTGCATTTTTAACTACTTTACTGTAGAGAAATATTAGCCCCAGTGGCTCAGTTTGGAAATCTAAAAAAAAATTCACTTCACCCTAGTAATTATGTTTAACTAGGGATAAATTATAAGTATAAAAATAATGAGACTATTCGGGTGACAAATGCAATTCTTCACAGCAGTTGCTAAGTATAGACTGAATAGGCAGCAGGTAACAGACCTTATAAAATAGCAGATGTGAGAGTGGTATAATGTAATGGCTAAACTGTGTAACTTAAAAGCTAAGTGTGCCTCTGCCACTACTAAATGACAGTTGACCTGCCAGTTATCACGAAAACCTGTACTCATCACCAAAACCATGCATTTATAATTTTTTATCATAATTGTTCACACATCGATTCGGTGCATGATTCAGTGTTTCATATTTTGGATGATTGACGTTCAGTTAATTGATTTCTATTGTAATTACAAATTTTAACATGGCATGATTGAAGATTGTTTGAGAAAAAGGAGACTGAGAGGAAGTTTTGAGAGCGTAGCTACACCCCGACATTCCATACTAGCGAATAGATTTAATTGCCTACACTATTACATACGTACTCGCCTATCTGTATCCTATGTGTGTGTGCGTAAATTAATGTAGGGCTGTCAGCAGCGTGCAGGTAAAGAATATTTACTATTACTACATATCGCTCTCGATCATTGTGAGCAATAGGGTCGATCGAACGAGTCAATGCTAATATGTCAGCAACATGGCTGTTTCTCTTTCTAACCAATAGCATCATCGAACTGTCTCGATAGCACGCTGGTGCAGTAACTTTGTCCTAGTGCATGTGTCTTCATAATTACCTAATTGTAAAAAGGTAATTATTTAAATAAACATTTCACACTATACATAAAATTGTGTGAAAGTGGTTTGATAATAATAATATTAATATAGAATTTGAAAAAGGTACGTAGTGTGGATTTTAAAAACAAAATAAAATCTTAAAAATATACTTTGTTTATTTGTAACTGAAATATTGTCTTCGTTGTACTTTTGACTTGTTTAGATTTGCTGCATGTGAAAGATCTCTTAATTAACAATACAATAAACCAATAGCAGACACTACAAGGATACATTATACATCGATATTCAAACAAAACAATGATTTTAAGAACAGTTTGAAATTCAAAACTGCTCAGTGAACATTTGTGGGCATAAAATTATATATACTAACTAATAATTTCACAAAATTATTTATACGAACATACAGTTGTCTTACCTTCTTTTATTGGAAGGGAAACAAAAAAATCCTATCCTTATTGATTTTATTGCTTTCTAAGCACCCATACACAGCACAATAATGAGCCATTATATTACATTATTATAAATTAAAGGTGAGGCGTATTTAATGCCACTGGTGAAAATACTTTATATCTCTGGATAAAATATGTACTTGGTATGCAAAATACAAAATATTTGGTATTGTTAATAATTGTATGGAATGACCTACAGGACGTTCGGACAATGGTTACTTTATGATAGGGCTGCATATTGTATGTAGGCTTTATCGCTCTTTCAAATCTTAAACGTATAAGAAATAACGAACAAACCGAATATTTGAATACTCGTAAGTCATAACACTTTTGCATGACACATATTCATTACGTTATGTATTGATTCGCACTTCGCAGCTCGTGGACAAATATTTTCTGAATATGACGATAACGAGTATTTTAAAACTAGGATTTTAAATACGGCGATCTTTTTGTGTAAAGACTTTCTGTATTTCTGTTGGAATAATAAAACAACTTGATTCGTTTTTTAAAAACACTTTCTAAGTTATTATTTTAAACGTATCATTTACTTATTAGTCCTAAGTCTGGAACTGTAAATATTTAAGGTATTATCTTTAACGACATTGCATTTTATAAGAAATATTTTCTTTCGAAATTACAGGAATTTCTATCAATTTTCGCTGTAAAAAATAAAAGATATGAGCATTGAACCTTTAATAATTAATGGCAATTAAAACTTATAGCACATCTCATGTGATCGTAAGTCTATACGAGGGGGCGTTTTTAAGTTCGTGGAATGGAAAAATAGGCCATTAGCGAAGGTGATTAATGGAATGATAGCTAGTTAAGTAACTCATTATTAGTATAAATATCAAGTTTTATAATAATCGGATAATTAGTCTTTGAACTATCGTCGAACAAACAACTCAATCTGGATGAACGTCTGAATTATGGAAAAAATTGAGTACCGTGCCGTTATAAAGTTCCTTACTAAGCAAGGAAAGTCGGTTCAAACCATACTGAAAGAGATGGCATCCGTTTACGGGGACTCTTGCTCGGGTAAACCATGATTTACAAGTGGCATAGTCTCTTTAAACAGGGCAGAGATTCACTTGAAGACAACCCACGTCCTGGTCGGCTGATTGAAATGACTATTCCGGAAATTGAAAAAGTTGAAAAATTAGTATTGGAAGATGCCAGACTAAAGAAGAAACAGCTTGCAGATATAGTTGGAGTATCGGATACAATAATTTTTAAAATTCTCCATGATCATCTTGGCATGACAAAGGTCAGCGCAAGATGGGTGCCGAGAATGCTTACACCGCCTCAAAAACAAGTTTTCAAGCGATCAAGAAGTGAAGGACGTAGTTTCAGCTTATTTTTCAGGCATAGACGAAACATTTTTTTATGAAGGTATACATAAGCTAATTGAAAGATCTGAAAAATGTATTACCATAGCAGGTGAATTTATTGAAAAAGAAAAATAATTTTGTATTTTTATTCTTTGCGAACTTAAAAACACTCCCTCGTATATATTTGTAATAGAGTCATCTTACAATGGAATTACGTCGCCCATACTCGTCGAGTATTTTGTCACCGATATGTTACAAATATTTTATAATACTAGTACTCGTCGTACTCCAAATATTCATATCGCCCAAGTCTATTAGAAATAGTATCAGGTACGACAAAATTACACAAGTTAAATTCAACAAAAGATAGCAATATCGAGCAAATCCGCGTATACGCAGCGAGCGGCAACCTAGGAACACTTACTCGAGATCGTACCCGACATCTGCGGGTGACGTTAAATTGGCAGGGAGGAGATGAGTGAAGCTTCTTTACGCAGTAAATTGAATCTGCACCTAAGATTTGTTGGATTATTCAAAATATTGTAAAGAAATATAAGAATAATTAGATTGCATTGGTCACAGACGTCTATTCATTTAGATGTACAAATTTTGAAGGTGTCCTAATTTTGTTGGGTGGTTCTTAGTAAGACCCGGATAACATATATCACCATAGTCAAATAAACACCGTAAGAGTTTGACAGAGGTGGGTTTTGGTTTCAATGATGCTTGAAAAAATGCTTATTGCTGAAAAGAACTTTGCTAACATCATTTGCTTGAGGTTGTCAGATAAGATTTTTATCGATCAGCTTCAAGAGATTCAAGTCTTTAACAGTTGGCGTAAATAAAATTAGTGTGTCATTTAACACTGAGCGTGGAAAATCCATCATAAAACAGTTTTTGACTCGCTATTATGTTAATTTTAATTGGTTTAACTAACAGACCCATTTTGTTAGTCCACTTTGAAGCCAAGCTTGAGCCAAGATTGAAACGATATCCTCATTGAAGATGCTGACAGAGGTTGTTACGTACAGAGATTGTTATGTAGAAATTTGTTCCAAATATACTCAATTTGATGCACAGGTGTATGATTAATAGAAACATTATTTGTTACATTTGTATGAATATTTAAATTATGTAACGAAAAACGCGTGTTTCATTCACGAAATTATTATCGTAAAGTGTTAAGGAACTAGACAATTATCAACTGTTTCTGAAAAATCACTGTGGAAATAAAAAACACGTGTCAATAAACTGTACAGTAGAACTCGTACTACGAGGGTTCTGTGTACATTTAGACATTTAAAAACATTTAATGGTAGATAATATTTGTGTTAAACTATTTACAAAATTTTAATTTTTTAGAATGTAAATATATTACCTACTATATCTTTCACAGATACATATTTAAAAAAAAAATGTGTAATTCCACATTGACTTTTGAAGAAGAGAATATATATCCAAAAGCTTCACAAATGTTTACATGGATTTACTTTTGTGAAAACTGAATATATTCTTTACAAAAGGTAATTTGTAATATTTAGATTTTTTATTTTTTTACATACTTTGCAACTTTCATACCTTAAAAAAAAATACGCACATTTCTTTAGTTGATAATATAAAAGGTTTAAGTAATTATAAGTCTAACCTAAATGTAACATTGGACATTTCATTATATGAAAATGTCATAACTTAATAAGTTTGTACAAACAAAATAATTACAATTTTCATTATCACTTTCAAATATCTTACCCAAAATGTCTTTTTTTTTGCTTGTGATCCTGTAATTGACGGCGACAAGGAAATGCTCGATCACATACATTGCATGTTAATGCTTCATCTGCAATTTTAATTTAACATAATGTTAATAATAATAAACTATTAAATATACTTTCAGAATTAGAGAATTTATTTGTTGAATATGATTTTGTTATCTGGTTTCAGGATAACATTGTTTTGTGGTTAGTGTATTTCCATATTTTGATCCAATATAAAGATAATCTGTACAAGATATAATTAAACCCTAGGCATAAAAAACCATCAAAATTGCTTGAGTGGTTTTAGGAATGGCTATTTGGTATAAAGGTAATAATAAGATAAATTCTCATTTAAACAAACTTTTTGTAATTGAATAACTTTACTTGAATTTGGTATTAAAAATTGGCAGCAATTTGGTAATAATATGTATCGATGTCAAAATGAATTTAACACGGGAATATTTGTGTTGAGTTAATTTTTGTGACTTTCACTGTGGTCTCGAAAAACAACAAAGTTATGATCAATTTCAAATGGCTTTTTATGACAAAGGCCCATTCCTCATTATTAATTACAACTGGTTTTAAAGAGTTAAAGCATGATCATATCAATCTCAATGATAATCTGTTTGAGAGACATCATGTGACAGTGACAACTGAAAATAACATTAATTCTTATACAGCTCATAATAAGGACTGTCAATGGAGGAACCTATCAGCAGATTTGAGCAAGTTTTGGTATTGGTACAAGTCAAGAATAGAAAATTTTACATGAACATTTAGGCATTATGAGGTTTTACGTTAGGTGAATACTCCATGATTTCACCAAAGCTAAAAAACATAGTAGCGATGAATGGTAACTTGAAATGTTAGAAAAATTCCACGAAGGTCACTCAAATATCTACAGGTTTCTGATAAAATTAGTTGTGTCTGACAGAAAGCTGTATCCATCATGATCACCTGAAAACTGCAGCTATCGTCGTAGAATAAGTAAACAGCTTTCTACCTTGTGGGCCTTGAAAAGTGGATCATTTTTAGGAATTTATAGTATAGGAACTATTAAAGACAAAATTCTGAATATTGGTATAAATTTTAATCCAGTTTTATTAAACATTAATGTAAAAAATCGCTATAACAATCCAAGAAACAGGGTAGGCATACTTTATAGTTCAGGCGTAATAACAAAAACTATATCCAAAACTTTAATAGCTTTTTCTTAAAACCATATTTTCCAAACTGGTTACCGTGGTATTTCCAGAATTCACTGATTATAATAAACCAAATGTTTGGTTTTAAACTGTCTGTAGCTCTATCATAATCAAAGTAACTTGATTTTCAGTTAATTTTTTCCATCGGTTAAATTTCATGTCTTTTTAATATCTAATTTATAGGCTGTGGTGACAATCTTCATAAATATAATTATGTTTGCTTTTACTATTTTAGACTAAATGGGACTGAGCGAATATGGCAGTTTTAAGTAACTTATTCGAGCGTTTATTTCTGTTTGTATATTCACTGGAAGGTGATATTGCCTCCAAATAAGCATGGTTTTATAATGTAACACTAATTTACAAAAGCATATTGAATTCATATATTGACTACATTCATTTTGAGAAGATATTAAATAAAAAGTATTTTCTTGTTGATTAATAAATATTTATTTTTTAACCTAAGTACTCTCCCAATCAGGTATTAAAGTATGATTGGTGACTATGAAAGAGGTTAATTTTGATATGTAGGTGCGGTACACTAAAGGAAATGTTTTTGAAGGGGTTTCATTGTTTTCAATATTATGAAGATTTCCTTTTAAAACTTTCAGTTTTAGTTGATCAACTTGACTAAATTGTTCCATTATCTGGTAGTTTTTTTTTCTGTACACCAAGTAATTGATGTAGCCTATATAGAAATTTTTTATTATGTATTTGTGTCATTCATAGTTACGCTGCATTCCTCTCGAATGACTAGAAGTTAATTATAGCAATAATTATTTTATATACTTATATCAAGATATTGTAAACGTTTGGCAGAATAATCCTCAATAAGAGAATCATAGAACCATATCCTAAAACTGTAACCAATATGTGCTCATTAAAAATAAGAGTGTATGCTTGTAAGATATTAATGTCTGAAATATAAAAGATAACAATATTTACTTTAATGACTGACGTGATTTTTAAACTATTATCCTAATTTAATCAATTCAGGAAGGTGGCAAAGAAAGTTGATTTACAATATATTACCCTTATGAATATCCCTTAAGTTTGTTTAAAGAGAAATGATTCCTTATTAATATAACAAAGTCACGGTTTTGTTGAGCTGCATTAAAGTTTTGATAACTGCTTAGTTACCACATCTTAGTCACTTTTATGTAGATCTGTATAGCGACCACAAAATAGTAATTAAATATTTGTTGAGTCAGTGAGTTGATATTTCATATATTTATGTGTTGAACAGAAGCAGGATTACAGTGCACATTTGTGGAATTCCTGCAATTTTCCGAATTTTCCCTTTTTGTTTTGCATTCATCATTTACAACTATCATTACTTTGTACTTATTCTTCTGTTCTATTTCTTTTCCTAAAAAATGAGGTATTTAAAGAAATTAGGGCTCGGGCATGACTATTTTATTACAAAAAATTAATTTTGAGTTGTTTATTATAAATTGAAGAAATTGTTGTCATTTGGCGGTCAAACATAAGTTTTATAACCTAACTTTATGTGATACTCTTCGCCCATTTTCATATTTTTATTTTTTATATCAAAGTCCTCTTTGTGTATGCAATTCTCTTTTTAATATTACTAAGAATGGCAATTAAGTGGAAAAAGTTATAATTTATACTTCCTTGTAAAAGTGCCATTTTGTATGGGAATTTGTTTCAAATCACTTTTTTTTAAAAAATAATCACGACCGAGCCTTACTTTTGGATAATACTTCATTTTTTACCTATGTTCTTTCATTTAAAACAAAAAAGTTGAAGATTCACAATTTCGCTAAACTGAATATCCTTATATAATAGCACTATAACAATAAAAGTTCAGTCTTTTGGTATTATACCCACCGGCTAGCAAGCATTCATGTTTGTGAAGCTACATATCCATGGTGGATAATAGTTACTATTATTTATTATACTATCTACACTTGTATGTTTAGGCTTTTCAGCTCCTTTCTTGTTAATTTCTTTTATGCTGTTGTTTGATGTCATATCAATTGATTGTGTTGAGGTGGGATACCTATCTCTCCATCTCTTATTCACATCTTCTGTGTTACAAATACAAAGCTGTTCTTTTATATTAATACACATGAAAGAACTTTTGACATCTTCTACTGATGTATTAAAGAATTATCTCAGGAGTTTTAAAAACTATAATTTGTATATTTTCATCATTAATTTTTCATGATTGTATTCTTTAATTGGCTTTCCCATATTTTTTTAAATGCATGTATAGAATTTTTTCTTATGGCATAAATAATATAGACATTATTTGTTGCCTTATATAAAACATTTTATTATTTTGTTTATGTATAATTTATATCTTCCGATTTTGTACTAAAATGTTTTCTTGGCATGATCAGTTCCACTACTGTTTTCTATATTTAGTTGCTAGACAAAAAAAAAATAAAAGTTTTTTGGAGAAGAGCTTTTCATATTATAGGGTTTGTAAACATTGAGAGAATTATGGATAATTAATTGTTTCTGATAATTCTCATTAATTTTAAATATGTATCTTTCTTAGTCAATAGCCAAATACCAATTTTAGAAACAGATTATGTATGTCAACAAATGGCACTTACAGATAGGTCCTAAACATAATATCTTTATCTTTAATTATATAGCGTTCATTCTCTCCAGAGAGAAACCATAATATCTTGTAGTTATGTCTTATTATATTCTAATTTATGTCAGTCAAATATTCTTAGTTGTCAGTACTTTGCATATCTTGTAGTTGTACAAGGAACAATGTCTGTAAGCAGCATTTATTCAAGCATTTGTAATCTGTTTCTCAACATTTAAAAAAAATTATTAAAAATTATAAAACATGTAAAATGATTGAAATTAAATTCAAACGAAACTAATGACAATTTTCCTCTGGTCCCTTACATAATATTTTGTAGTTAGGTACATATAATTTAATCTTTTACTGAAGTGACTCTGTAAGTAGCATTTGTTCAGATATTTGTAATCTTTTTCTAAATATTTAAAAAAAATTAATAAAGGGAATATTCATGTAAAATTATTGTAATTTGTTAAATTTAAATTTCTTTTATAAAATTAAATTGAAATAAAAATAATGGTAATTTCAACTATATAACTTACTTCTTAATAATTTATCTAATTAATTTATGAGAATTGATATAAAGAATTGGACATCAAGGTTATTAACCTTACAAATATTTATATATACTGTATATATATAAATATTTGTACATGAGTTTGGAAAAACTTTCTTTAATGTTCATATATTTTACACTTTTTAATTTCAGTCTCTTTAACTTTGAACTCATTGTTGCAGGAAAACATTTACATTTATAAAAATAGATTGAAGTATACTTTATGCTGTACATAATTATTAATTACAAAATAAATACTATCAATATGCATTTCAAAGTTAAGGTAATTCTGTAGATAATTCATCAAATAGGCAAGGTATTTGATACAGACGATTTAAACATTGATCCAAAGAATCTTGCTCCTGTCGCGCCCCCTGGTACATAACCCATGATAATCCAGAGCAATGCTAGAACTTGTGCTACGGCAAAAATAATAGTCAACGGTGTACTCTGAAGATGGAGGGCACAGTATAATGTTGCAAAAAGTGTTGACCCATATATTCCAGTTGTCAAAATCCTTTCTTTTGAAAATAATGATTTAATATGGGTCCAGGGTCCGTATAGAAAAGTGAAACTGTAATAGAAATGTTAAAAAATAAGTAAGGAAGAAATATTATTTTATTTCGCATCATTTCTTAATGAAATTCAATAATTAGCACAAATAATAATTTTAACTCAACATAAATATGTAATACAATATCTTTGCAATGTAAACATCATCTCATCAAAAATAATAATTCTAAAAAAGCACGACATATTAGTTAAGAAGATTTGAAGAGTATCCTTAAACATTTTAAAGTGAAATAGCTTTTATACTTGAATTCGGCAAGGTTTTAATGCGAGTTATAATCTCTTGCAGGAATAAAAGATTTCTAATCCCAAATATAAAAGTTATGTTGAATACTTTAAAACATTAATATAGAATAAAGTGGTAACATCCTTTTAAATTGCAATTTTATTCAATTCTTATCTCAGAAGTTTTAAAAAGTATAAATTAATTATCATTTTGATTTGACTCTTTTTCAGCTATTAGATTAAAAGAGTTGTCCAATTTTTCGTATTCATGTTTTTGTTTGCGCCACGCTGTTTTATCTTTGCTTCAATCAGTCTGTACACAGAAGCACTTTGAATAGATCTAATACCACAACTTACTATTATTGATGTGCAATCCTGGTGTAACTGGAGTGCAAATTCTAGTTTTATTTTTAACTTCAGAAGTAATTTTGTTAAAGAATCTAACTCAACTTGTCCAATTTCTGACTTTTTCTTTCATTTATATGTGAAACCCTAACTACACGCAAAATGTTAAATTTCTAAGTAGATTGGAAGTAGGCTGGTGGTTTTAATGATGAATAAATCAGACGGAGGCAAGATTAGTAATTTTTGGGGGACTTCATCGCGGTATTTATAGTTCTCACTAGTAGCTATGAATATTTATAGACTTGGTTCGTCAAATAGATCTTGAGCTAAAGGGGTATCAAATATGTTTCATGTAATAATCATTCTGTATACAACTGTTAAGAAAGAAAGAATATTGGTAAGCATAATGAAATTGCATTATGATCAAAAAAAAATATAGGAACTACTAAAGTAGCATTGTTTTTTGTATTAAGTTATTCTAAAAGCAAAAAATTATTCTAGAGGTGGAAAATATATACCTCATCTTATGTCTGTTAATATGTAAAATAAAAACATAACGAAAAAATTAACTTATTTTTTAACAGTGCACAATAGATTAAGAAAATAACTATTAAATGTATCACACATATAATCTTGAATATCAAATATAAAATATGAATTAGTGACACTACAATTTCATACAACGCAAAGAAAGTGTATATGATGGCAGCACCTGCTCGCGTTTACGTCACCCCGACCAAAAACACAATTGTCGCTCTCTTCAATCCAAACTTTATAAATGTGTATTTTTCATTTAAAATACAAAAGTTTTAAATTACAACTATTATGTATATTTAGAAAGAGTACAAAACAGTCGAGTAATACAAAACAATAAAAAATTCAAAAGTACCAGTTACAAATTGTTAATTAGCGTTAAAAATACATAATGTTAATTCAAAAATGTATAATTGCATAATCAAACATACAAGACTTATATATTATTAAATCTAAATAAAAGTAACAATGACTACGCCATAATGACCAGGAACCTTTTTTTCTAATAGTTATCTAAATTTTTTTTTAACCTTTTAAGTTTACTTCATAACCAATTTCATGTGCAAATCACCATAATAGCCAAACCATTAAGATATTTTGTATGGTCTTTACTCCTTTCGATGCGTGATATGGTCATTGGTATACTCAGCAATATTTTTAAGGATTCACTAAAATTTGAAACAAAATTGATTTATTTTTATTTTTGTAAGTTGCCTAAGTTGTTTTTATAAATAGCTTACACAGATAATTGTACCCCAGTTATGTTAACTGAATTGCCATCAGTTCAAATTACTTTTTCAATATATTCTCCCTTAAACCTAAGACATTTCTCAGACCTGTCTATTAATTTATTTAGAACATCAAAAAAAATGTTTTTCTCTTTAACTTGAAAATAAGTCTGCGCTGTAAGGTTGGTGTTGCAATATTTGAAAGCTGTGCTTGTGAAGGGCAGCTATCGCAACATGGCTCTTGTGTTCAGGTGTACTGTCATGTAAAAACAGCACACCTTTTGCTAATTTTTCCGGCCTTTTCTCTTTCAATGTTTCATTAAGCTGCTCCAGTACACCAGCGTAGTATTTTATCTTTGAAATTAAGCACCCTTATCTTTGAAATCAGTTAACAGTATACCCTCTGTGTCTCAGAAAATGATCGCTATGACTTTTCCGGCCATTTGCGTCACTTTGAACTTTTTGGAGATAAGGTACCATTGTTATGGAATCCGTCAACTGTAATAATTCGGCTCAAAATTTCATCAACTGTAATAAGTCGGCTCAAAATCTCATCCTTATCCGCTCTACATAGATTCAAAAAGTCGTATGAACACGTTACATTGATTTTGCGGTAGGGTGAGCATTCTCGGCACCTATCTTGTGCTAACTTTTGACATGCTAAGATGGTCATGTAGAATATTTAAAATACTTGTACAAGTTATTCCAATCATTTCTTCCAACTGCTTCTCCTATAATTAAGCATCTTCTGATACAACTTTCTCAACAATATCCGAGGGGGTGGCCTCGAACGGCCATGTTAAGCCTAATCTCTGCCTTTTTCGAAGAAATTATACCACTTATAAATCAGATTTTTACTAGGGCAAGAATCCCCATGAATCGATGACGTCTCATTCAATATGACTTGTGGGGTTTTTCTATACGCTGTTAGCAGTGGCGTGTATTGCTTTTTGGGTAGGGCAAGCTACTAACGGAGGCACATACATATAATATATACACGCACACACACTTATGTATGTATAATATATGTCTATTTTATTGTTACTTATGTTCTTACCGATAAGAGTTCTTGTCAATTTCATGCTTCTTACTTCAATTTTTACTAGTTCATCGTTTACAATAACCGAAGGCTATAAAATATAAAACTGCATAAGCACATATATTAACACAAATTGAATTAAATTGTGAACGAAACGAAAACATTGGAGATCACTATATCCATACTTTGCACTAGCTAGTTAGTTATCAACTATTTCTTGAAATATCCTGCTGTAATGCTATTATCAGAATTTATATTTATTTATTTATCAGATATTTCATAATAAAAAATTTATTTGAAAAATATTTCCCAAAAAAAAAGCAGTTTGTATGTATTTTTTTCGACTTTATTGACATTTTTAGTAATAAAAACATCGAATAAACAAATACAAACGTGAACTTATTTATAAAAAAAATTTAAAAAAGCAAGAATGATTGTATAAGGTTATAAATTTCATGTTTGACAGTCTTTTCTTCATAGCAAAATTTCAAATAAATTTTTTTTGTTAAGATCATCATGAGCAGAATATTTTTATTAAGTATGTTGTTATTTATAAATATTCTTTCATTTACAAAAAGAGAAATTGTTCCCCGGACAAATTTTATTCAAAATACAACTGCTGGCTAACCGCAAAAACTTATGCACATGAAAATGATGTACAATACATTTATTAGGAACTAGTTTAAGAATTGACTTCGGTCTATTTTTACTTATATTATTTTTTCAATTAAATGTAAATTGGAAAAACTCACTTGAATGAGAGTCTATGAAGCAACAAACCTATCCATCACGATGAAAATGGACATTCGTAATAACAAACTAATAAAATAAATGTGAATAGGAAACAATAACTAATTCAATGTATTTAATTTACTCTCAAATATAATGGGTATATTTTTAAAATAGAAAACTAGCTACTTTTACTGTTTGCAGTTTGTTTACTCTGAATGACAGATAATCAGTGGATGACAGCACACTTGTCATTATGTGATGAATTTGGAATAATCGTAGCATTATTTCATTCTGAAGATAGATGGGTTGCTACGGGCTGTAACCTTGCCCTCGTGTGACAAATAAGTTGCTTAGAAGGACGTAAATAAGTAGTTGATTGGCAGGCTAAGTAGTCCGTAGCTTACTTTACCGTAGTTGTAATAATGAAGTTATAAAAGATATTAATGAAGTTTGTACATTTCTTGTAACCATTATGATACTTAAACACCTTGTTGGTTGAACCTTGAAAAGCCAGACAACATTTACCAAGCATTTCAGTGAGCGCTATGATTCTTAGAAGCACCTCGTACCAATAGTTTGTTCAAGAGTTAATGTTTTGAGATTTCGCATCTATAATTTTATAACCTAAATCTTGAAAACAGGTTTAGCCTTAATTGGCTTGAATATGATTTTCAGAAATTTTAAGGTGTTTTAAAATTCAACACATCTGAAAATTTTGCAGCAAACGTGAAATATGCACTATTCTGAAACAGAGTACTAGTCAGTCTATTACAAACTTCCTTATATATACATATAATCACTTTGTTAAAATGTTTCGGTTGCTTTGTAATTATGTCTAGGTGGATCGTGATTTACCAATATACTTCTTTTGGCATCTCATAAAATTTTTGAATTTTTTTAATTTTATATCTGTAATCAAAGATTACAGAGCACCTTCAAAAGGCACCATGTTGTTGCCAATTTTTATAGTTCTTTCATTTGGTATATGTATAGCTTGGAGCTAGTTCCAGTCAGTTCAGAAATATTATCCATTTGTTGGTTGTCACTCACTAACAACTCCATGTTTTCTTTTATTACCGGATTTAATGATGGATTTTCTGAGTAGGCATTTATTCTGGTATTACTAGATGTACTCAGTAAATTACCGTTTAAAGCACCAGCTTGTTTTTGAAATAGGTTTCCTTTTCCATTCGTCATCTTTTGTAATGATAACCAGACAGTCTTCTTTGACCATTGGACAGTCTGAAACAGATAGATATTTCAAATTTAACGACATATAATATAAAATAAAAATAATAAATATTAAAAATGGAGATTTCTTCTTCTTAAAAATCTAAAATCACAAGTATCAAACTACATGAAAAATGTTTGATTTGTTAACACAAAATGTTGACAAAATAAATCATTAAGTCACTATTATCCTTCAATTAACCAATATATATATATATATATATATATATATATATATATATATATATAATTAGTTTAGCTTGCATTCTTTGAAAAGTTTCTTGTTTTTCTTTACACTTTTTACTTTTTTTCTTGGAGAAGCCTAAAAAAGAAATATTTTCAAAGCTGTAAAGGCTTACATGTCACTTTTTCAACGAGTAACCCCATCTTAAATAGATCACTTAGTGAAAAAATGTTGTGTCAATAAAATCATATTCCTTACAAGAGACAGTGATTTTGGTAAAATAATTTCAGATAAGTAAATTAAGTGATATAATCATTTAAAAAACTTGTATCTATCAATTTAAACACCTTGACATATTTAGAGATGACTTACTTACCTTTAAAAAGTAACGAATCACACTTAAGTATAAAATTGCCAAATATTTTTTTATGAACTCAATTATTTTTATAGTTATCACCCATAAAGTATTAATAAGCATAACGCTTTTGTGTAACGAAATCACTATTTAGTAATAAGAGCCAATAATGAAAACTTATTCCCGATTTAAACAAGTTCATGTAGAGCCCTGCACCTTGTTATATGTGGTGTATGACTCAGAAAGGCATCAAGCCTTGTTTATTATTTACTTAAAAATGTCACCGTTTTATGATTATTGTTTTAGAATCCCGTGTGAGCTACACGGAGTGCAGGAACAATTTTGATTTTTAAATTATTTCTAGGTGCAATAGTTTAGTTTGTTTAATATGTTGAGTAGCTGAAGAGAGGAGTACAGGGACGAGAAAGAACGCAACAACTCAGGCATTGGGCTGAAATGATGTGTAAACATTGACACCTAATTTAAGTTTCAGCATCTATGTTTTGGGATAATGTAAGTTTTATGTTTTTCTTGTTTTATTTTCGTTATTATTTGATTACATAATAAAGTATATAAATGAAGTAATATGTTGTAAAAACATCAGTTGAGACATATTTTTTTTATTAGAAGAGTGTTCGGACGAAGATACTGAGAATTCTGCAAGCGAGTATTAAGTGAACCATATCTCACAAAGAAGTGAGAGCAGAGATGCTGAATAAAAACAGTTTGATAATGAAATTGTGATGAGTAAATATGTGATTTGAGTAGATACAAATCAGGTGGAAGTATTGAGAGGGTCTTACAATTCTTTTTTTACTTCTAAATATACCACTAAATGGTCTAAAGCAGCGATACTCATATTTTTTTTTTAATCGGGCCATACATCCAAATACTAAACTGTAACTAGGCCATTGCGTCCCCTCTAACTAAGGAATTTTGCTGTAGTATCGTATGCTCGATAGCAAACTGTTTTGCATAGAAAACTGTTTCAACACCATCTAAATATTATCAATAGTACTATTCCATACAAAACAGTTATCGTGTATTCGATACAGTAGCATAAGTTCCATAGTAGGCACTTTTGAATAAGCAAACGAGCACGCACGACAAACTCTGTTACGACGGTGTCATCGTAATAAATTCGGAACAACGGATTACGTAGCTGCACCGTGAGCGGTTTTATTGCTATTCAGAACCCAGAGCAAGTCACATGATGTTTTTTGTGGACGTGCATACGTCACCGAGATCCATTTTGTTACATTTGATTACTTTGTACGAAACATACATGCGTAATTAATTACATTTTTAGTTTAAAAGTGAAAAATCGTAATAATATGGTGAAAATGATATCAAAACAAAAATGCAAATTAACTGCTGAAAATTGACATTTTCAATAAAGAGTATTTCATTTGTACGGATACCTGTTAATCGTTGACTAGTAAAGAAAATGTTTTAGTTGCTTTGTTAAAAAATGAGCTTTACAGAGATATAATAGTTATACATTGCATACTTCACCAGAAAAACCTGTGTGCATGGGTTCCTAATGAGAGATTAGATTCAGTTACGAAAACGGTAATAAATATTGTTAATTTCATAAAACTGAACTCAGTCACCGTAAATTCAAATCTTTATTGGAGGAACCGAATTCTCAGTACAGTGACATTCTTTTACACACATCTGTTCGTTGGTTAAGTCGTGGAAAAGCATTGGGAGAGATTTTTGGAATTTCATCATGAAATCATGTTATTCCTGAAAGAAAATAAGAAATGGTATGCTGAAATAAATGGTGAAGATTTTCTTTCTATGTGACATAACCAATAAATTAATTGATCTGAACACTCAATTACAAGGAGAAATAAGGTAGTAACTCAAATGACTAACATAATATTGGCATATGAGAACAAAATAAAGTTGTACGCAGAAGAAATTTGTAATAATAACTTCGGAAACTTACTAATACTCAAGAAACTTGAACAGAATACTCATATTCCACAAACATTTATTACAACACATACTGAATTCATGAATAAATTAGTTAATGCGTTTACAGACTTGAGATGACAGAGAGAATTTCTGACATAAGATCCCTGGAAAATATCTTCGTATTAGCAAACAATCCATGGCATTTAAAAACTAATGCTATTCACGGCTTGAGTAAATTAATTAATTGATTAATCTCGTCTCTAGTTAATCGAACTGAAAAATGATTCAAATATGTGAGCCATTTTCGATGAAAAAAGAAATGAAAAAGAATATATCGCGTTTTGGTAATTGTTGCCATATAAAAGCATAAAAAGCTGCGCATTGTTGATTTTAAGTTTGTTTCCTTCAACATATGTATGTGAAGCTTCATACTCAAAAATAAAATACATCAAAAACATTTAAAGAAATCGATTGACTGACAAACATCTCGATGATATCATTAGAATAGCATGTAGCAAACAGAAGCCTGATTTAAACAAAATAATAATACTGCTCAATGTCACGGATTTCTTTAAATTTTTTTTTAAATTTCTGTACTTACAATAAAAGTTATAAAAAATGATTCTAGTTTATTTCATTTGATTTCTAATTTTAATAAGAGTCTGTGGTATTTCACCCCAGCCTGGCAACGGTTGCGTGGGTCGCCATCATAAGTGACTACTGGTCTAAGGTAAACCCTCAGATGAATGTCTGAATACAAACTGAAAAATTATTAGACATGAACAAGAATGTTATTTCTGACAGAAAATATTACATGTTTCAATTCTTGTAAATGCTGTCACTTTAGTGTCGTATACCCCCAAGAAAAAATAACAATCAAAGACGGATGTTTTGTTTCCACTGTAGAAAAAAAGAAACTTATAATAGTCACCTGTTAGAACTCAACCAAAGGAGGAGTTGATTTGGCTGATGAATTAGTACTATTTATGACGTGTCCAGAATGGCTGAGGGTTAGACAGGGTTTTACAATGTGGCTGATTTTCCCTTAATATGGAAAAATCAGCCATATTGTAAAAAGCAATTATTATATATAAAGAAAATGTACCATGTCACTAACATATGGTAGAAAAATAGTAATTTCAGTAAGAATGAATAAGAACAGTGTTTTGAACGATCCCTCATCGGTTCGTTTAAAACACTGTTTTCATTTCTTATTTTTTAAATAATCACCATAAAAATAATTATGAGACTCAGATAATTGTAATATTAATTTCATGTCACCATTGTAACAAGTTTCACTTCACTCAAAATTTCAAGTCTCCAACATGTTAGCATAATCAACTTCCTCCATTTTGCTAACATTATACGTCATTTCTGTATAAGAAGTAATGTAAGAAATTATAACGGGTCAAGTATCAAAGAAATTAAACTATTTTGTATTGCCTGTTGGCTGAGCTTTATTTATCGTAGTTACCATAAAGATTCAACTTCAAAATTTAAAAAACACTTTTTATGCAAAGAACATATAGTCCCTGGCCAAATTATTAGACGCACTGCAGTTTATATGCAAAATCTTAATTAAAGCTGTGAAAAAATGGGTTTGGGATATTTTACCGGAATAAATCAAATTTGTACATCCGCTGCATGTAATTAGGTATATGTTTATATTGAATTTTGTTTAATCACCTTTCGCAGCTTCAATCCTTCGCAACATTCTGTTAATGCATGATTTTACAATCTCCTGCATTTGCAGATGGATGATATTTTCTATGAGATTTTTCTTTAGTCATACACACTTTTTTAGCCACTTCCCTCCTTATCAACTTCCATGCGTTTTCAATTGGGTTCATCTAACAGTGGGATATTTTGGTCATGTAAATATGCTTTCATTTAATGCGTAATGTGACAAGGAGCTATCTTTTTGGGCTTAATTTTTCACCCATATTGAATTTATTCTCCATACATCGTACGTTTGCTTCAGACACATTCAACATTTGTAAAATTTTAAGGTTTGAATACATTTTAGTATTAAGAAGGTATTCGACTTTAGTTTTTTTAGGTGGTGAGAGGTCTCCCTTTTTATCCACATTTGGAAAATTTTAAAAATATTTTCTGTCAAAAAAACTGCTGATTTTAATTGAAATAAGCATAAATATAATAAAATAAACCAAAAATTGTAAAATAACCATCACCAGACCAAAAAAACACTTCCACGCACGTAGCACGCGGCTGAAGCTTATTTTTGCTTGTTTGTGGTCTGATACCAAAACATGGATATGATAATATAATAAAACAAAAATAAGTTTAAAAAGGAATAATATAATAATTGTCCTAAATAATAATCACTACTTATAAAGTATAATATCAAGCTGAGTACAAAACATGTAATTATATAAATATTCTGAAAAATTTTGTGTGCGTCTAATAATTTGACCAGGGACTGTACAATACACATGTACCTATACGTGTATTGTATGTTCAGTAATAATTAATATAATATTGTATGTTCATTATATTAACATTGTATGTACAGTAATAACAACACTGCACTACAATATAACTTTATAGGATAAGTTTGTCTTTTTATAAATTTGGTTTAATTTATAAACTTTTAGAGGTGATTTCTGACTACACACAATTATAGTAGTACAGGCATAACATTTTTAAATATTTTATTGAATGAAAATATAATTTTCTATTATTATTTATATTGAATAGGGGCAATTTATGTAGAAATAATTGTTGGTATTGGGGAAAATTTTACTTTTTAAATGATATATAAAATGTTCTTACCAAAAATCAATTGATTTTGGTAAATACATTTCTTATGTACCCCTCACAATTATTTTAATAAGAAAAAATTTACTTAATATGTGCTTTTATACAAATATCAAATTTTAAATATCTATACAATTTTTTTAATTATTTCATTTTTATAGGTTATTGTATGTTTAACATTTATCAATTTATATTGCTATTAGAATCTTTAACAAAACAAAAAATGGGAATGAAGTCAAAAAAAAATTGTAAGAGTAATTGTTGAAATGTTTCTTCGCACAACTTTTCGTGTCATTTCACAAAATGCAAAACTTAGAACTAACCAAAATAATATTTACACGTTTTCTTTCAGTTAAATAAAGACAAATAAGAAATAATCCACTTTCGCATAAGTGCACCTTTTTCAAATTATTTCGTAAATTTATAAGTGGTTATCATGGTAGCAACTCACCTGAATATGAAAAATAGGCTACCGAGAGTAAATAATAAAGCAAATTTCCTTGCTTTCAATAATAAGAAAGGAATGTAAAGTCCAGAAAGAATGAAACATAGTATTCCAAATCCAATACACACAGCAAACCCGATGAATCTTTGTGTCCGGGTCTACGAACAAAAAAATCACTTATAAATCAAACTATAATTGACATTTAACTCACGGTCATTTTGTTAAATTCTTACCAAGCTACAATATGCATTTTGGGACTCGGAAAACCAACTGTTGGAGGAATTAGTAGGACTTTCTTCCGCATTACGTGAGAAAAAATTACTGATTCTCGGTGTTGAAAAAGGCAAGCCAAGTTTTAAACCTTTCCTCGACGATTCTTTCTGTAGTAAATATTCGTCAAGATCCGATTTTAAGTTTGCCATTATTATTGAATTCAAAATTTAATTTATGTAAATTGTATAATGCAGTATATATTCTTATTAAAATAATGAGTCAGTAGTGGTTAATAATTATTTGCGTGGAATGATGCTAAGGTAATCCGTATTATTATTGTACTTAATTTCCACTCGCTACTGGAGGTTATGTGTCACCTGGTTTGAGCTATAGACAAGAAAGAAGGGTAAAGTGCAGTATAGTGTTTCTCTCTCTCTGTTCTACGGTTGCAGTGATGCCAGAATCCTCTCCTCTGAAGTTATACGTAAGTGAGTAAAATTACATTGAGCAAAAAAGTTTCATTTAATATATTTTTTGTCCACAAAATGACACTATTTCAAGGTAAAATTTAAAATTCACATATTTAATTTTATGCAAAATTATTTATTGAAATACCGCGAGTATTTCAATAAATAATGTTTAGTAAATAAATTTTAGTTAATACAGTATCCCTACTATTAAAAATATTATTGCTTAGGGAAATTCAGGGTACGTTAACATGGTCATCTGATAAAATGACTAATCAAAATATTTCAGTGCTCTGTTGAGCTTGTATATGCTAGTAGTTGTCGTTTTATGCTAGATAGAAAAAATCCTTGTTTGAAAAGTTTGGTTGAAGAAAATATTACCATGACTATTCCATGGAAGGTGTTCGGTGAAAAAGAAAGCGGCAATTTTTTTTTCTATCTACCTGTTCGCAGTAGTGTGGGAAGCATAAGCAACATATTAAACTAATTGTAACAAATACATTTTGATGTATTTCTTACAATTAGATTTAATTTACCAATATAAGAATTCTTACTTCTATTTGTGGGTGCTATAATTGTCACGGGAAGTAATCAATATTCAATCATTTTAAGACAAAAACCAACACGTGATATTAAATGAATAATAAAAACGTTATTCATCGGGATATGTATCACATACAAAATTGCACTGCTCAAATCTAATGCATTATTCCCCCAGCTAACACAAATGCCAATTTTAATATCGTTCTCATTAGATGGATATGTATATATTACATATATATACACACACACACATATATATATATATATATATATATGTATACTGATTTTCCTTACTTTTTATTTTTGGCAGTTTTAGCTATATTTTCTTTCCAAATCCATACTTTAAATTCATATTTATTTTCGTTATGAGTACTTCTCTTCTTCTTTTTTCATATTTTCTAATTTCCATTTAAAGGGATCGTTGGTTGCAACTATTGATGTTTGTCTATTCTCACGTTTATTTTTTTCTGTTAACAAGCGCATGTATAGATAATAATGATATATTTTTAGAAGTTGAAGCTACAGACATTTATGTAGTTGATGTTGCAGCTAACGCTGGGTCTGTTACTGGCTGCGGATATGACGCTTGGTTATAATCCCTTAATAAGTGCTCTGGTATTAACGATGCAGTTTATGTTAAGTATAAGGCTCTCGTGGTGACTGTGTAGATTATGTGGCTGCTATGGTGCTCAAGGAAAGCTCTGATGCTGCTGGCCGTCTAAGATAATATGGACGTTATGGGGCTCAATAAATGCTCGGAGCATTCGTGAGAATGATGCTGAGGTTCCAGCGCTCTATATAGGCTCTTGGAGCTCAGGCTATTGCAATTGCAAAGTGTGTCCTATATAGACCTTATAGCAGATGAATATAATTAAGATCATCAGAAAGACGACTGCAGTGGCCATCCAATATAAACGAGACAGCATTTCTTTTGGCATCAAGTTGTCTTTGAAATGACAAAGATATGAAACCAACATAGGTATATTTATGAAAACAGGATAGGAAACCATTCCAATACCTCCTTCAGGTGCATTATTTAGTAAGTAACCTTTAATTATTTTTCGAGGAAAAATAAAAGGGGGTGAAATGAAATTTCCTTTGGGACTAATTTCACAAATTATTGTAAGAGTAAGACTTCCTTTAAGATGACTTTATTTTTGTCACCAATTTTTGTCCTTTTATTTATATAGCTTTAGGAATCATCTTTGTATAAATGTTATTTTCATCTATGGTAAACCTTCGGCTAGGTGGACTGAAGCGTTTTTTACAGAGGCCTTGTAAGTTGCTGTAAACAGTTTGAGCTTGATTTTGAATAAATCCTATTGCTCTTGTTTAACACTGGTTCTGTCAATTCTCACATATCTTTTCCAGAAATCATATACCCGGTTGCATTCAATCAAATATATTTAGTTGAGTAAGTACGCGCTTATGCATACTTACATAATAAGCTTGTGCACATACTTAACCCAATGTATTAAAACAAAATATCTTTAAAGTTGTGCCTGACTGTAAAAAGTGCACGTTGAACAAGTTTTCAACGAAGAAACATATTATATATATGCAAAAGATTTTTTTCTATATTATTTATTCAAAAGAAAATATTCTTTGGTACTATTTGGTTATATTAAAATTAATAATCAGCCAGAACGTAAATAAATTAAAAACTAATCGTATAATTATATAGTTTTGTTTTTTAAATAACATATAAAAAAGTTTTATGTGCTGCATAAATCCATACTTACAGAAAATTTGATTGTGATTTAATTGATAATTACAAATAGCTTGGTGAATTTGAACTTTTATTTTACAGAATTGAATTAGTTTCACATTTTCATTGATTGTTGAAATGACAATTACTTGGTTTAGTTAATACATTTTGATTCTGTGTTGATGTTTTAATATAAAACTTGGATATTTATTTTACATATGAAAATAAGTAAATATTAGTTATTTTGAATAAATAATAAAAAAAATAAAATAAATATACTTACAAGTAAGTTGCAGATCAAATATTATACTAGTTTTTTGGTAACACTGCCGTTAATTAATTAAATTGGAAACCTGTTTGGAAAAGTATTTTAAACATATTTTAATTTGATTTATTAAATTGAAATGCTGATTTTTTTAAGAAAGCTATTTTAAGTTTTATCCATTACAATAGATGTAATTTTACTTCAACAATATCACTTCAAAAAGTACATATTTATTCGATAAAATTAAATATGCCGCTGATTTTTTTAAGGGACATCTTTTAATTTTATCAATTGTATATTAATTTCATTAATTGAATTTAGTTGTATTTTTAGGTCTAAAAGATGGCCTCAATGAATATTAGCTGAATTTTTTCTAAATAAAATTTTTCTAAATTAGTGGTTTGGAAATTAAAATTTTTCTAAATTAGTGGTTTGGAACTAATTTTTAATACAGCCTTATTATTGAGATGGTAATTACTTGGCCTGATAAACTAAAATTAATTTTGTATTTATGTTTCAGCTTTTGATAATTTCGTCATAAGAAATTGAACTTTGTTTTACAAGAAAATGCCTGAAAAGAAGAAAAGTAAAACGTTCACAAAAGTTTTGAAAACAATTCCATCTAGCAAAAATCGATATTTATAAAAGTAATAAACTGACATTTGAATGTTTTTGAAGACTATCAAGCAAGATAAAAGGTCGAAATTAATTTTTTCAATTATTTTACGGTTATTTTAATGCTTAGTATCTTTATAATGTTCAAAAAAATTTTCATTTTGTGTCTGGTAATACTTTTATTTTCCTTTTATGAAACTTTTCGCGAAAGTTTTGAAAGCGATATTTTTTGGTCGGAAAGGGGTGGTGTTTCATGATTTAATGTCCTCCTAGGGACTGGCCATGTAAAATAATGGGGATGCCACCCCATTATTTTTCCTTTACACAGTACCTTAAGGTGATGCGGAAATTTATTTATTGACAGATAACCTACCCACTAACTCATTGGCCAACCACTTTCATAAACATAAGTAAAAATAAAAATTATTAAAATAAGCATTATAAAAAGTATCTAAGATACTGTCGCCCAACAAGGCATGGCTCCTAAGAAGACCCACACTTAAAGACTCGTACTAAATAAGTTTATATTTTGCGCAAATATGTGAAAACATTAATAAAAAGAGTACAACCCCACTCTTACTCTAGCGCGCCGCCATTTCGACAGAAATCCTCAATTTGTTAATGAAATAATAGATGAGTATTGCGATACTTCTCTAATAATCTCAACGATAAACTTTTTAAACTTTTAGGTCAAGATTTTTACGTTTCTTCTATTAGACCTTTTTATTTAAATTTCGAAACATTCAATGCCAAATGAGTTTCACTATTTGATACTTTTTTGTTTCTAAACGATGTTTTTACTGTAAGCGGAAATGTCTAATAAAACCCGCTTGTCGTATCATAAGAAAGCTTATGCCTTACTAAGACTATTAATAAACACTTCTATATCGGCAATATCTGTAGCATGTAAAGTATGCTCTCTTAAAACAATATCAACATCGCTCCAGACTTGTTGATATTTATACCTCTTCTTTAGGTCCAAAAAACTTAGAAAATTTATTATTATTTACCTAGGGAAAAATATTCGATTCTGAGGAGAAACCGCCTTTATTAAAATTAGAAGACAATTCTGGGACATGAACTTTAAAAACATCTTTTTAAGAACTAACTCGGACTCTGCATTTTGCAATTATTATTTTTATACAAAAATGCAAAGCTTTATATCAAATTAGCCAATTGAATATAAAAATTTTGTTTAACAGTCTTGAAGATAAGGTTAAAAGGATTCAAGTAAATAAAAAAAGGAAGAACCTGAATATTACTAATAACACGACGAAAAAGTCAAAGAGCAGCTAAAAAAGTTGGAACCTGTTAACAGGAAAGACAATCAGATAGAATGTCAAAAAGAAAGCAAAGGGCGAGGTGTGGTACTACTGGGGTTGCTAGATAGAACACATAGAATACCAAGTTTGTAATCATGAAGAATGTAAAAAGACGGAGATTTCATGTGTCCTAAGTGCGTGGAACAATTTAGACGGTTCGTTGATTTTTGTGATTGTGATTGTCGGTTTTCCCTTTTTTTGCAGCTTTAAAATTGTAGTAATTTTAAATCTTCGGTATTTTAGTTATTTTTATCTAGGTATTTAGACCTACGGCAAATTGTTATTAAAATTATTTGCAACAAATAAATAATTTATTCTGAGTTTATTTTTTACTTATTAGTTAGCCATACAAGAGAAAATAAGTTGCATTTTCATTTTATTGTAATTTTCCTTTTTAATTTTTGCTATGAATTTGAATTGAAATTAAAACTTTCAAATCATTATTTAGCGGATAACAATTACAAATTTTGATTTTACTTAATATACAAAGTAAAACAAAATATACATTAGTATACTTTGATTTTATATTTAATATACTTTGATTTTACTTAATATACATAGTAAACAATAATATACAGAGGAAACAAGGTTCCTAACGAGGTCCACATTTGCGGTTTTGAAAAGATGCCTTTTTAATACGAAAATACAACCAAATGTGAAGATTTTTCTAATATTAACACCGTTATTAAACAATGTCTTCCATAATGATGGTAGTTTTCATTAATTACACAATTCCCTGATTTTCCAAACATTTTGCGAAAAGTGGACTTTGTTACGATACTGTGCCTTATTTAAAAAAAAAATTCGATATGCAAACACGACTTCGTTACGATTTTCTTATTATTATACGTATAAATATACATATGTGTGGTTATTAACATCAATCAGTGCCGTTTTATTAGATAATTCATTGTAAGTAAATAAAACAATTATTCAAATATGTAAAGAAATAACTTACTAAACATACAATTACCTACGATAAAAGATAAAATATATTTAATTTTCATTTTATAACATTTTGTTTTTTTAATGCAATTTTCCCTTCTAATAAATCCGAGGAGAGTCATAAGTTAATTTTGTCTAAATTATTGTGCTAAGAATTTGAATTTAAACTAAAACTTTTTAATGATTATTTGGCTGATAACAATTATAAAATTTAATTTCACTTAATACAAATAGTTGTGTGATAGAGCTCATTAGGTAACAAGGTTTCTAACAAAGAATTTTTTTAAATGTACCTGTTTAATATCAAAACCCAGTAAAATTTTTTTTCTAATATTGAAGCCAAATTAAACAATGTGTTCCATACCTACTAATAGTAGTTTCATGTATTAGGCAATTCCCTGATTTTGCAAACATTTTGCAAAAAGTGGGCCTTGTTAGGCGATTGTATCTTATTTTAAATAATATTCGATATGCAAACACGACTTCGTTACGATTTTTTATACCTATAGTTATACATATATCTTTCTATTAGCAACATATTAATGTTCTTATGTTTCGATTTACAACATATTCATGATACAACAAAGGTTATTTTCAAGGATTCCATATATGATTGTAAACAAATAATATTATGAACCAACTATGTAAAGAAAGAATCCTCTAAATATACACCTACCTCTTCGTGGATAGCTTTTAAAATAATTTACACGGTGATAATTTTGTTTGAAAACTCCTTTTCGAAACGTACTTTCATAAACGTCATGCGATATATATTTGGTAATTACAAAATACAGTCCCATATAACCATTTGAAACAGACTGTACCCAACTGTTTCCAAAAGTTATACGAACGCCGCGCTATCTACTCCCACTTTAAGGTAGCCACGCCTTCTTTGAAATTTATCCTGACGTATATCTGCCTCTTAAACCATTTCAAAATATTTACCTGTGGGCCACAAATTCATCTTTTTAGCGGCGCGACCGGCGACGCGAATTGAGTCTACAAGCGCAACGAGAACAACTGTTACGAAATTGTATACAGCACGCCATGAATATCGCTGGGTAGTAGTGTGAAAAAGAAATGGCTTGTAACGCGGATACCACAGTACAATAGGGGCGCGAACGGTAATCTTGGTGTCTAAGTGACGACTACTAAAACAATATTTTTTATTTTATTCGTCGTGAGATTATGAATATCGAGCTTCTTATTAACGAAATATTTAATACATCTACAATATGGTTATCTAAGCATTCCTAGCATAGATATTAAAATGTTGAAATGTAGTTAAAGTTGTAAGCGGGTAGGCTTCATCACTGTTTCGAAAACTAAATAAAGTCTAGACAGCAATCGACTTTTTATTCTTCTTTGTTTCATTACGGAATCCAAAAAAACGCAGTAAATGAGTAAGTCATTATATTTTGTATAAATTAAATATTAATTATCAGTTCATTCATCCATTCATGTGTTGATACCCAACTGTTAGAGAAAATATTACCACAATTGTTTTATACCTTAGAACCTAAATTTGTATAGGGTTGGATTCTCAAAAATTGTTATTATTAAATTGCTAACATAATTAATGTTTTTGTATTAGTTTCTCCTAATAGTTTGTATATAAATAAGTATTGGACATTATCATTAGATTATTTGTCAGTGAACAACACTTCAGTACAAATGCTAATTATTTACATTAACTATGAAGAGAACTTAAACTCTCTATAGATCTAAATCACAGATTTAAAATGTTAGAAGCAGATGACTTATAACTGATTGACAACTGTAACCAAAAGGCGGAGTCTAATATTTAGAAGCGTGGCTTAATGCAGTGGCAACACGTACATCATTTTTATTTTCATTCTGGATGAAACGCGGTACATTTTTTTTTATAAATATGTTGCACATTTCTCAAAGAGGAAATTATAACGTGTTTTTCGGTAAATGTTCTTAATCAAGCTTAATGACCCGAGGCTTCCGGGAAAAATAACTTTGAAAAAAAAGGGACACGGATGTGGGAATGACCCACGATTGTGACATCCATAGATGCAAGAATGTAGAGCCTTCTCACTTTAGCAGTCAGAGCATTAATTTTCACCTTCACTAGTCCTAGGGTGCCTCCCATATTTAGTATGTTTTTTGAGCCACAGATCTATTCTTTCCTATTTTGACATGGAAACGATAGACCATAATATAGACCATATTGGAATCATATTAACAGAGATTTAGGATTTAAAATTTTGGTATTGTTCACGCTGTTTACAGATATGTCTGTGTCAGAATATGGTGTATTTTGTTAGTCGTTTCAGCACACGTCTATATTTGTTGCCCCCTCTATACTTTTTAACTCAGTTTCACCACTGTTTGCGTCGAGTACGTTGCTTTCTTGGTATTACTTCGCTGATTGGTATCTATAATTGTTTTCTAGGTTGCGTTTGTGTTTCCGTTGTCTTTCTTTTATTTTAAACTCTTTATATTTTTCGGCATCCATTTTTTTCCGAGCACGCCTCTTACGTTCTGCTCCCTTTTTTGTGATAACGTCTTATTCGATTTTGGTAGGGCCAACCATTAAACAATGTTTTTATATAAGTTAACTTTAGAACGTAAAGACTTAAATTCCAAATTAGTCGTCATAATCACACGGTACCGACGAGCGCATTGACAGTTACGGTTGTGTCGGTTACTAATATTTTTGACGTGAATACGTCTTTAAATTTGCTACCATACGGGGGCAATCCAAAAAACCTAATGATAACAAAATCGGGGGATAGAGTTTGACGTTGCAGTTTCGAATCTATCCTCTACATCAAAAATTAAATTATACCACTGGATAGCTAAAGGATCAAAGAATTCATTACCATAAGCGAGAACAGTGACCAACGCGCGAGGGGGAAGCGCCGCCATTTTGATGTTATTTTGCTGCGTATCGAGATTTGCAATTAGTATAACTTTTGATTCGGAAAAGATGTGATGTTCGTTTAAGTTTTAATCGTCAGCTGTCGTCAAAATCTATCGATTGTATATAAAACATTAGTTTAAAGTAGTGACAGTGAATATAATAAGGTGTTAGAATAAAAAAAATATTATCAAAAATATATGTCGACCTATACGCGTCGAAAAGCCAAACCAAATACATAGATCGTATACGGCTGGAAAGGGCTTCTCAAGAACAATCGAATGGTAATAATCCTAAATACATAAATAAAAATATGTTATTTAAAATATATAACCCGTTACATAGACGTATTCACATACCACACCCGGCCGTGTCTATGACACAGCCACACCCCATTTTTTAGCCTACATTTTAAAGTGATATTTTGTGTTTTGATGTCATGTGAATAAATGTATACAGATTATAATTAAAATATTTCAAAATTGCAGAGAATCACTTCAACTGTATTTACCTGTTTTATATACTAGAAGCCTACGAGTAAGAAATATATAGACCAGTAATGTTCGACACAAAAGTGACCCCGCTAAAATTATGCCGCGCTTCAATCAGTCTGTTGCAGCGTAGATTTTATTTTCCAAATCGACGAACGCGTTGAAATGCCATCCTGTATTATAAAAATTGTTTAAGTGCATCCCATAAACATAATAGGTCAAATAGGATTATATTTCACAGGTAAGAAAATGATTTTGTTTAAGTTTAAATCAATTTGAAATTAATGATAAACTGACATCGCACGCTGTAACTAAATATAAAGGTGAAGCACGTACTGAAGCATATATACTTTAAAGAATTATTACCAACTTTTTGAGCATTTTATAAATTGTTTTATGTGTATGTATTTGTTTTATGTATAAAATGTTATTTTTTTAAGAAATATTTGCACAATTCCTCAAAATCACAAAATAAATATCAAATGAGTAAATATAATTTCACACAAAACAAATAATTGGCGACCTTAAAAATTTTCCGTTTTGTGTTCTTTACATTTTAAAGAAGACGATTTTTACACAACACCAAAATAATATCGCAAAATTAAGACGGCTGTCCCATCCTTATTCACCGTGAGTAATGTTTTCTTAAACTGTGACTCCCGTTGTACTTTTTTAATGTCTGAAGATCAAAGTAATTAACTAACCATTTACATTGATCTTCAGACATTAAAAATGTATGAACTGTTTTCAGGACATACCACTTCAGGACACACTACCGCTTACTAATTTAACCACATATCTCCACAAACCATTTCAGCATACACGACCGCCACTCATTTAGCCACACTGTTAATAGATAAACCATCCCAATTACCAACATGCCATCATCAAATTTAGAATCTGCATTATATATACCTAGGAAAGAAATATTTAAAAAAAAGTTAAAAAGGACAACACAAATAAGCGCAAACAGGTTAGCAAAATTAAAGAAAATGCGAAAGGTCAATAAAAAATTATGAAAAAATACATTATCTCTAAAAGAATTAACGAAAACTTTAAATAGAAATAGATTTATAAATAGTGAATTTGCCCAGCTCTAAACAAAAATTTTGTTGCCACTAAAATTATAAATAGAATGTATTTAAATGAAAAGATAAATCGAACCACTGTTAAATTTTCACCGGCTTTAAGGAAATTTGCGCTATCACATTAATTTACTATTCTCCCACAGGCTATAATTAAGCAAGGTCAGTTTTTGATAAATGTTTACCCCATCCATCCACTTTAACTAAATGGTACCAGAGTATTGACGCTAATCCGGAATTTACTAGTGAAGCATTCTCTGTTCTTCAAAAAAAATATGTCAAAACAGTAAATTTAAAATTGTTTGCCCTCTTATTGTAGATGAAATAGGTCTAAGACACCAAAAATTATTTAACGGTAAGATTTTTGAAGGCTTGTTGACGTATTGTGAAGCTACCAACGAGATAGTTAAACAGGCGTTTGTTTTAATGTTAGTACCTATTAATGATAATCGGAAATTGCCATTAGGATATTTTTTGATAAACGGTTTATCAGGTGAGAGAAAAGCTAATTTAATTAAAATATGTTTAGAAAAATTAATTCAAGTTAGCACGGAACTCGTATGCCTAACATTTGACGGATGTAGTTCTAATTTAGCAGCGGCGAAAGAATTAGGTTGCAAGTTGGAAGACGCAAACAATCTAAAAACTTCTTTTAAACACCCTTCAAACGGTAAAAATTTCGTGATACTTTTAGACCCGTGTCATATGGTTAAGTTATTAAAAACACCTTTGACTGTAAAAAAAAATATAATTGACGGTGATGGTAATACAATACAATGGCGGTTTCTTCGAGAATTACATAATTTGCAAGAATCTTTGGGATTACATTTCTCTAATAAACTAACTAAACAGCATCTAGGATTCCGAAACCAAATAATGAAAGTTAAGTCAGCCACTCAATTGCTAAGTAATAGCGTAGCAAACGCTATAGAATTATGCGAAAACGATTTAAAATTATCTAAATTCCACGGATCTTCGCCACGGCCACATTTATAAAAAAAGTTGATTAAGGATTAAATAAAAAATGCGTGTAAGTAAAAACCAGCAAAAATTTAATTATAGGAAAAGAATTTCAGTACGTGCTAACCTTTACGTATATACTTCGCACTGTAATTTCACATCTATGTATGCTGAATAAAAGTCAAATTGGCGTGCTTCGCAGATTTGTCTAATATACATATGGATATAAATATGGCAGTAAATATATAACGGCGTGGGGGTGCGAGCAAGATAACAAAATACGTATGTATTGCGGCCAGAGCAAGATGCCACCTTTAGTTTAACAACTTCATATAGTTGGCGCTGTATACCTACATGAATACGCTTTTCGACTTGATAAAGTGGAAGTGATATTTAAATTAAAAGTATTTTTGTATACTTAATTGTATCTTTATTTATTACTATTGATTTAAAATGGCTTCAACATTTCCGTATCAAATTTATTTATTAAAACAAAATATATGCTTAGACCTTGAGTACGATCGTACGTAAAACTATTTATGTATTAATGTTATACAATTAATATAAAGCTTTATTTAATCTATAACCACTAATGTACATCTCTTTATGCCTAAATACTAGCAGAGTAATCCGCGAACAAAAAACTTTAAACTGGGTACCATAAAGTAACTTGAAAATAGTCCTAAAATTGAAATCAGTTAGTTGAAATTAAACGAGTAGGTAATTGTGAGTGTGGGAAGCATGAAATGTGATATAATTAAAACAACTTAAACTATCTTAAAATTCAAATCCTTGCTACATTTTTCTGAAAAAGTTACCTAAACGCAAAATTAATATAAATTGGTACGGTGCTCTTGTACACGTTGGTACAATTTTTTACTATCCATTGCCAATAGAAATTTGCATTTTAATTGTTCATTCCCTAACTTAAATAATTTTTTTTCAACACAACTAAAGGCCGAGTATTCCTTCATCATGCTAAATTGCATGCAACAGTATAAAATAATTAATTTTATACTTGTGGTTAAAATTAACTCCATGCTTCTGAGTATATTTACACAATTAAACGCGTGCAAACGTTTGTCACTTTTTCACGATAAAAAAGTAAGTACAAAATGTAGTCGCTATTCGGGAATACATTAACAATGAGATAAAATTTTAAACCTGAAATGCTTAAAGGGTTACAATATATATCTCATAATAAGTGATGAGAAAATTTTAAACTGAAACAATCGAAGTCATATGTTATACCTTTATAGCGTAACACTAGGTAATTTCCTGTGTGAAACACTCATATTTATAGGCACTGACTTAACCACTTTTAAGGACAGTTTTTGAATAACATTTTTTTAATAAAATATCTAATTTTAGGAAGCTAAAAATTAAGCTTTTCAACACAGAACAATAAATACAATAGAGTTCCATGTTCAGGAGACTGTATGAAAACATAAATAGCCAATTGAAACAAATGCATTTTAAACGGGCCAATTATATTGTAAGCCACGCCCCACTTGCGCTCAAAATCGTCAACACTTTTCCCGTTTCCGCACGTTGAATCATGTATGCTTATCTTGCAAAGTTCTAAGATTTTAGTGTCATTTACACATTTATCAACCGCTCACCACAATATCGATATACATCTAAATTCATTTTTTTTCAAGGTGACCTAAATCCTACGAAACTATAATATTTAAGGTTTTCGCCGGTTTAAAACATTATTACTAAAACGTTTTTGCCATAATGTACAAATAACATCGTTTTTAATTTGTTTTAATTGAAATTAAACGTTAAAATGTGTAGTGATCCTAATAAACAATGAAGCCATTCGGTTTAATGAAATACATAAATAAAATAACTGTTTTACAACATAATTTAATATCATTACCAAATGTTTAAACTAAAAAAAAAACAATATTATGGTAATTTGAAAGTCTAAGTCTAAACCAAAATAAAATTTGTTACAATAACTTTAATTTAAGTCAACTGTTAACCTACAACTGTCCTACGGCTTTCATTAAATCGGTTACATGATTACTTGAAGGAAAACCTCTATATTAATAGCAAGCAATACAGTGAAGTTTCTCTGTGGATATAAAATTATTTAAAGCCTTTTTTATACATTTTCCTTGTTGAATTTTAATCTTGATAGTGTATGATTTTCAGTGAGAAAAATTTTCATTATTTTTTGTGTTACTTTACAAATTTCATTTGTATCACTCGATGGGTACTTTAAACCGCCTTTGTTTTTAAATTCAATAAATGAATGTCGATAAATTTTCTCATTAGTAACCAAAGAACCTACACATATGTCACATTGTATAATTTTTAATAAACTATGCACAATAAACCCTGCGAAGTACGTAATCACTTGACTGGTAAGTTCGGAAAATTCTTCAAGAAGAAGTCATTTTTTCCGAAAAAAATTAGATTCATCATCATAAACGAATTTCCGTTCGATTATATTTTTAATTCTATCGACAGCAGAAGAGCAATTCAGAATTGACATATTCTCTACGATCACACGAAGTAATCGAAGTATAAAATAATAGTTTCAAATGGTCATAGCTGACCTTATAAAACGGAAAGTAAACAAATTGTGTGGTATCAATGTAGCTTGTGTAAAAAAATCGTAATATCTCTGAACAACCAATGAAATCGAGGAATTCTAATTTTTTCATACTATTGATCAAGAAAGTGCCTTAATGGCACTTTCTTTAAATAATAATATTTTGCCTTTATTATTATCTGTCAACGGCTTCTTATTATCGAACGCACCTATATGTCTGTAATTAAGGGTATCGAACCAGTTATTCATTAGCCTTATAAAGTATTCAGTAGCTTCACTGCCCTGGAATTCTTGAAGGCGTAAATCCAAGCGACAAAACTTTAATTGCATCAGCCGTATTAATACTAAATATTGGCTAGCCAACTTCACCTTCATTATTTGATATAAAAAATATATGTTTGGTCCGAAGTTTATTCGTCATATGAAAATTCTTCTTTTCTTGAATTTTGTTAAAGTATACTTGTGTAAGTTGTACACTCTCCAAACTAAAAACATAATTTTTTTTCTTTAATAATTGTATTTTCAAAGTAAAAAAGAGTGAATATTGTCATTGAGGAGTAAATATTCGATAATCATATTTTCTAATCATTTCTAGTCATCTTTTCTAATCATAAACGTGTTACATACCTTGCTTTGAAGTCAACGGTTGGACTGCTTTTGAATCCAAGCATCTTCTGGTGGACTTCTTTACTCAAAAATCACGTTCTAAAAAGTGCGCTGAGCAGACTGTACCTATCTTTGTTGGAAACCAGCTCCACTGTCCAGGGGATTCAGTTGATTTTTCTTTTATGGAAGGGTTTTAATGGAATATAAAAAAAAAGTAAATAACAATGTGTGTTTTAATGGGACAACACATTTAATTCAGTGTTGTAATCGATATAAGGTCAAAACGAAAAAAAGTTAAAATTTTGAAATGTTTCCCCTTTCCTGAATTGTCATGAGTACATGTAATCACTTATTTTTTGTTTCAAAATTTCCCTTTTCATTTGCTGTATATGTTATTAAAAAAACGTATAATTCTAAATTGTATCATTACATATATTAAGTTTATTTAATTTTAAAAAAAAATAATTTGATCTTATTAAAGTCATAATCTTCAAACATATTTTTGTTATTGATAGTTTGCAATAATAACATCAAGAGTCTAGCATCAGTGACGCAAACCCGCCGCAAAACAATAGTATGCGCTGTGATACAGGCACAGAACAAAAGACATACTGGTACAAAGCTGTCACCAATAACGTTTTTAATTAAAATTAAAGGAAATATATTTAAAGTTGCTTAACAATAATAGGAAATTTCACAGTTGGTTACATTCATTTGTTGGCTTTTATTCTTATACGTAGTTATTGTACAAAAGGGCATTTTTGGGCGCTAATGAGAAATTAATTATGGAACTCTATTATTTATGCATTCGATCTACGATTAAAGTATGCGTCACCGTGCAGAGAAAAATATATTACACGCGGATCGTAATAGTGACGCGGGTGCTACGCCCAGGGTGGGTTTACTTCATACAAATATTTCGATTGGAACGCGAAAGCCCTATCTCTTTCGCACACACAATATATATCTATCTATATATCATCATCTATAGTAAAACATAAAATTTTGTTTATGGAACATAGAGCAGCGATAACGAACGCTACATTGAGTTGGCCTGAGTTCGAGTTTTTTTACGGAAGATTCCAAAATATACGAGCTTTGAGAGCCTGTGTCAATTAAAGCTCGAACTACTTGCCTTTTCCCATAGTTTTCTATAGCTACTAATAATGTCTGTAACAATACTTCTTTGGTTTGACATACATTAGATAAAGAACTGCTCTCAGCCTCTCCAGCTCTATCTTGTTTGTTTTTGGTGGGCTTGAAGTCTGGACACATAATGATATAATGCTTTCTACCACAACAAATGCAATGAGGCTTATTGCGGCATTTCTTCGATGTATGTCCAATCTTTAAACAGGAATAGCAACATCTTTTAGACTTTAAAATATTCATTTTCTCTTCAGAATTCATCTTTTGTCCATGGAAACAGTCCTTACTTAGATGGGACGACTTTTCACAAAACACGCAAAATATTTTATGATCATTTCTATTACTGACAAATAAATCACTAGCAGTTGGCTGAGTCGACTCTTGTTCTATAGGTCTTTGCCTTTTCAGAATATATTCATTTTGTTTAATTCCAGTCTTGGCCAAATAAATCCTTTCTTTCCCTTCTACCTCTGCTCTCAAAAAGGACAAAAGATTATTCAATCTCTTGCTATATGACTTTATTGAGGGAAGGATTTCTTAGCCAAATTCTCAAAATGTCTTCAGGAATACAGGATTCCACTAGGGGAAACAGCATGGCTGCGTACTTATCTGATGTCATTCCTATTGATTCTAATGCTCTTAAATGAGATTCTAATTTGTCATACAACTGAATAATGCTTAACTTAGATTTTATATTTGTAGCATTTTTTATCACAAGTCCCAAAAGTTCTCTGACATAATATTCTATAAGCAACTCTTCTCTTCCAAATCTTTTTTGTAAACTCTCAATGGCTTTATGATAATTTTCCGCGGTAGGTGGGTAACTATCTATTATTTCCTTTGCCCTAGTACCGGGAATCATGCATTGCATTAAATATTGGAATTTGTCTTCCAACTCCATATGTTTATCATCATTTATCCTTTTGAATTGGCTCCAGAACGTAAGCCAATCTTTTATTTCGCCACCAAATCTCATTAATTCAATTTTCGATAATTTCAATTTTGTCTTTTCGGAATATTTTACATTTGGGGCATTTTTAAGTAATTTATCGTTTAGTAATTGTAAACGACGTCTTATTTCTTCAAACTTTTGGCGATATTCTTCGACGTTCTCGTATTCGTCATCATATTTTAACTGCTCAGTTTCTTTTTCTAACAACATTTCTAAAATGGCTTCATCCATTACCAGTAAATTATTATATGTTCTTTCTAATGGATCATATTTAATTAAAATAGCATCTACCTTTGAATTTTCATCCTCGAGAAGCGCCTTTATACTTTTATACAACTTTGTAAAGAAGCCCGAATCGGCGCTCGCTTCTTTATGTTAGCTTCCATCTTGTAATTTGTTGCGCTCTTCCGATCTGAATGTCAAAATTGAAGATTCTGCATCGGACGCAGAATCTTCAATTTTTTTATCACGTCGGGGTCACCACATGTTGAGATATGACGAAGAATTTAACCAATTCTTGTCTTTAAAATACACTTTATAAAATAATAGAACGTCCGTAAAACATGACAGCCAGATTATTTATTTCTCTAAAGACTCCATACTTTTTCATGTTGCCAGTTACAAAAAAAGTAAACTATATAAATCAATTATTGTTAACAACTGGTTTGGTTAGTTTTAAATATAAAAACTCAATTACATTAGGCTAAACGTAACAGTGGTGGTTGGTGGTTCTTAAGTTCAGTTATATTCTTTAAATCAAGGATCAAGCTTTTCATGACATCCAATGTAAAGATATAGTAGTTTATAATTTAAACAGTTCGAACCGTCTCGAAAATTCGTATTCCGAAATAATGCTATTAAATGCGGCCAATTGTGCTTAAGTGTTTTAGTTGTGATTTTCAGGAATGGATATTTCATAAACAAATGTACTTATTCTATTGAATCGTGTCAAAACTCTTTCAAAACAAGGACCATGTTCCAACTGTCTGGCAGATGTGGATTTTTCTGGAAAGATTCTACTTCCAGTAAATTTTGTATACAGAGCCCAACGTGCTGAACTGTATTTATTAAACGTTGTTTTCAAAATAGCAAATAAATTCAAACTGATACGTTACCAGTGTTAATAGCTTCATTGTTGTTATGTAATAAACACACAACTATAAATCTACTAATTGGTTTTCAATATTTTCTATCTTCATTTTTAGATATTTTAGAACGCTTGAATTCAAATTAGGTCTATTCATAGGCACCTGTAATATTTTTTAAAATTCTAAGCTCGACAAGCACTCCAGAGGTATGACTAATGCTCAGTAAATCATGTTTGTCATGCATGAAATCATGCTTGTCAGGAACCTGGTTTTCACACTGTAACTAATATTATTCCAGCATCAGAAACGCTGGTCCATTTGGCAGTGTTATATAGCGCGTTTCACGGACTCGTCGAAACACATTACGAAGCTTTCACATTCATTTAAAATTTCCATAAACATCACTTTGTAATGCGAGGCCAAGATAAGATTGACGATATAAATCACAGTTGTTTGACTGTGTTACAATTTTAGATGATTTAATTGTTGTCGAATATGTTTCAAGAGTGGCAGTTTTGTCATAGGAGTTTAGAGACATCGTATTAGTTAAAACTAAAATATTATGGGCTTTATCCACTATATTTCAGCCTAAGTTACGCCATTCTTATTTATTGTAAACGATTTTACAGTCTCATAATAATGAATGAAGGCTCTTTTGAATCACTTATTTTTTCCACTGCTCTTTTTACTCTTTCAGTTTTTGATATATTTGATGTTGTTTTTGAGCAAAATATGAAATATTTGGTTATATCTTTTGTCTTTATGTTTTTATACATATTTTGGGTCCTTTGAGTCTAAGCACCACGCTTTATTTTCCACACCTATAAAAATAATGGCGTTGTGTCTTGACTTATAAATTTAATGGCGTCGTGTCTAACTATTCATAAAAGTCTGAACAAAGTTGGGGGATAAAACCACAGTTAATTGAATGTTTCCTGCTTTCTCATTATCTCCATTCAGTTTCCTAATAAGAGTTTACTTCACTTTAACCGAAAAAATAACACTGCACCTCTAAGTAATCCAAAGACCTATTTTATTTAACAGATTTTTTTCTGTAATGGGTCAAAAACTAGGTTAAAAACTTGCAGAGTTATGGTAAATACTTGAAAATGTCAAATATAAAAGTTATGATAAATACTTGAAAATTTGTAATGCCTACCTTTTAAATTTCAACTTATAATATTTCCATATAAGAAGAAAAAACTGTTTAGAACTTGACGGTTATTTTGACTTCAACACTTTTTCCAGCATAAGACGATGATCTAAAGTGCACTTACCCCATTTTCAGGGTTCCGTAGTCAAACTACTCTTTTAGTTTCGTTATATTCGTTTGTCTGTCGGTCTGTATGTCACAGATGTTTATTTGCAGACTAATATAGCTGTAAAGCTGAAATTTAGTATGGCTATAAATATTTATTACGGCTGAGTTCATTTACCACGCGAAAGTTAATCTAATCTGATCTTTTAAAAAATATTTTTTGGGTACCTATTCTACATGTATAGTGGAGGTAACTTTTTTATTTGTACATACTATTGTGTAGGACATCGTTGAATAGGTCTTTTAAAAGTATTTAAGGTTACGTAATAAGCATTTTTGATACGGGATCCGTTTACGAAATATTAAGCTTTAAAGTGGTAATTTTTTTAGTGTTAAGTGTCGCCACTCCCTACCACCGAAGTCACCATTCTTCACTGCCTGGAAAGTAGTTACAACAGTAATATAATATAAAGAAATCAAAAGGAAAATTATTACAGCTAAGTAGGCTTTACAACTTTACGAATAACAATTGACCGACTTATTACATGTACTTATCTTTGTAAAGAGTTCATAGAAACTCCATAGAACATCCATCATAAAAATAAATATTAATTAAGTCATATGCGAAAGAATTTTGTATTTTAAAATGTATGTTAAGTATGTCTATGAAAGGTATACTAGACAATATAATTTATATAGGCTGTATGATTGATGATGAACCCAAGGGCCCGAGGTGGTAGAAGACCTGCATATACATTGATGTGACACTCTATGTGAGTATCATATATGTTAGCCAAAATTTTATAGTTTCAAATTTACTTCGGTTTAAAAAGAAAAAAAAATTAGCTACCGTCTTAAAACATTTATATTTTATTAACAATCAGTCGTATAATTGTCAATCGGTTAATCCCATTACTTCATACCGAAGACATTTAAAAAAAGGCGAAAAATTCCACTTTTAATTTTAATGTTTGAATTTTCTAAATGCGAAATCAATTCATGTCCTACATCAACTTCCGGTGCAGATAATCAGGATCTAAGTGAAGATAGGTCCGCGATGTTAGCATCTCATAGTGCGAATTTAATCGAAACAATTATGCCATCAGGAAGGTAAGAAAATGGTCTTAATAGGTCAATCGGTCCCATTAATTGGTCAGCAATCGACATTTTTGATTAACGTGTAAAGTTTTTCAAGGCCATTTGAAAATGTTAGCAACTCATCTTGTTGCAAATAAAAACTAAATTACTATATCCGATCGGAATTGAAGTTCTTATAATTAGCCAGTCAAAACAATCGGTCAGAGTATGTTCATTAAACAATTATTAATAAAGTTTTCATAAGCTTAGCGAGCACTGGCAGGGTTTTGTGAATACTCCAAAGATAGGGCAAGTATTAGTAATTAGGCTTGTGTTATGAATTTCATAAAAAAACAATTATGCCACTTAAAAGATTGAAAAATAGTCATAAGCGATTGGATATTTAATTATTTGCTCACTGATAGAATTTCTTTTAATAACAGATAAACTTTTTCGAGGTCACTCAAAAAGTTGAACAGCGTACCTTTAATAAAAATAAAAGCTGTCCTCGATAGGAAATCATCCACAGGAAATCGGTTAGCTAAAATAAACAATTGCTCAGGACAATTTCATTAAACAATAATCAATTAATTTATGAGGAGCGCATTGCGCGTACTTCGAGCCCGTTAAGGTGTCATTGTGGTCAGTGCGTTAACTTCACACCCTTATTATCAACTAGACGCTGTGGGAATTTTTTTTTATTAAGCATGTGCACAAGCAAACAATGCAATATATACAAACTTTACAATAATTGCGAAAGACGATGGAAAAATATATAGATATACAATTAGGCATTAAATGCTATCATTTGGCAAGTTTTTTGTAATCATTGCTATTTGTGTTATATTAATAGTTCTCAAAATACTCTCATATTCAATTTTATTATTTCTTGACGCCAGTGAGTTTTTTAATTCCAATCTGCTAAAATATACATATAAAATATAGCGTAAATAGCCGAACGGTCAGTCGCCAGGCGTCCATGACGGTCCATGTTGTGCGTGCGTGGCGGCGTATTGTTATTAGTGGTTATGCTGTTCTATATTTCGTGGCAATATTATTTCTGTTCGTCACATTTTACAATCAAATTATTGATAAAGAAGAATGGGGCGTTGGCTTAAAGGTGTTGCAACAAAATCTTCCACCAAATATTCAAAAGTGGTACCGCCCACCAGAGGGTGCGGCAATTCCTGATCGAGTCGGTGATACGACAACGCCAAGTTCCACGGCTTCAAGTAGTAAAATATGTAATGACACATTAAAGGGGGAAAAAAGGAAATATGATGAATCATAAATCGATTTCTGATTTGTCGATTCTAACGGCTCACCTCTCTGTATGATATGCAATAAACTACATCCTAATAGTTCTATGGCATCGGCCAAAATGCGCTGACACTTAGAAACTGTACACCCCTGGCTTAAAGACAAAAATGAAGAATTCTTTATGCGTAAAAAACCATTATTGAAAAGACCAAAAACTATGATGCATACAACCCAAACTGTGAATGAAAAGGCCACGGAGGCATCGTATGTAGTTAGCTATCGCATTGCGCGTTAGACGTAACACAATGTGTGCTCGACGAAAAAACTGCAAAGCATATTTCTACAGTGCCGCTTTCGAACGACACTGTTTCGCGCCGAATTCATGATTTCGCAAGCTACGTAAAACAAGAACTAGTTGCACGTAATTTTGTTAAAAAAAAAAATTTTTATCGCAAATTGATGAGTCGACTGATGTTGCTGGCCTAACTATCTTGCTAGTAATTGTGCGATATCCACATAAACATTCTTTTGAAGAAGACAGGCTTATGTGTACATCGCTGTCGACTAACGCTACCAGAGAAGAACTTTTTAACAAAATTAATACATTTTTTGAAGAAAACCATCTCAATTGGAATGATCGAAATTTGTACAGATGGGGCCAAGGCAATGATGGGTAAAACAGCAGAAGCAGTATTACGAACAAAAAGTAAAGCGCCTAATACGGTATTTGAGTATATTTTTATTACTAAAATAGAATAAGAAATAACATTAAAAACAGTTAAAATATATCGCACTTAGGACGTTTTATTATAAGGTTATAACGATGTAAAAACTGATGAACTACGATTCGCGCAAAAATGCCTCATACAAAACAGTTACGCTTATGACGTCACTGGCCAGTTATTTACCATTCATTATAAGGGAGTTCATCAAATATTTTTTGAATCTCGTTAAATATTGCGTTTGAGTTATATATTGCATATTATAATTTTTAATTTTTTTTGTGTGGAAACAAAATTCATAATAACTTTTTTAATTTAATGAACAAAAAAATTTACACTTTTTCCTATTTAGAAGTTTCGATTAATTGTTTGTAATATGCATTTCTTTTTTATTACAAGATTTGTTTAAACCTGCTCTGCAGTTTTCAAACATTTTTTTAAAAAATATCGACATCAGTCAAATACTCTATTGTAGTTTCGGCCATTGTATCCTGTATAGACAGGCACTCACGATTAAGAAAATGCCGCCGAATCTAAAATTGGTTCTTGGTGAAGCGGTAAAAATAATGTGATAATCAGTGCTATGTTCAGTAAATAATGCAGAATGAGTCTTCTATAGATTTTGTGGTAATATGTGTTGTAAATAACACGAAACAAAGCGTCTATCGATTTTATGGTAATCTGTGTTGTAAATAACACGAAACAAAGCTTCTATCGATTTTGTGGTAATCTGTGTTGTAAATAACACGAAACAAAGCTTCTATCGATTCTATAACAATCAGTGCTGTTAGACAACTATACAAAATAATACTTCTATTGATACTGTGACAATAAGTGCGGTTTTTTATGAATGCAAACCATAAAAGACAAAATGGCTTTACATAACACAAGAAAACCTACGCGGGTTTCTAAAGTACCACTTGTATAGTGCCCGTCAATTTTAAAAGAATATTTAGATCGACTACCGAATGATCAAAAATTTCTTCCTGGACCATGACAAATCATATGGGTGGAAATAAGTAAGCTTTCCTTAGGGAAATGAAATGCTCTAGATGTTTATTGTGAATGTAAGGAATATCGGCGGCAAGTCTAGACCACACTCTTCCGGAGAATCTTTCAAGTGTCGCTTTGAAGAAAACAGCTCAATTATCATCTTCAGTTAATTCCACATTAAATTCGATGATAAATAATGAAGAATTATCAGAATATATGTTTAAAAGATTATGCAAAAATGAACCGGTTAATTACAAAAATTGCAATTATAGTGTCTTATAACCATGGAACTAGACCGCTGAAATATTTTTCAAGTAGCGAGTGAATCTTGGTGTCTATTTATTTTCAAGAATGCTAAAATTTACAATAGCTCGTCTGCCAATTACCACACGACAATCCTATGTAAAAGTGGAAAATGCAAGAACCCTCTTTACGGATTCATGGATTTTAAATCGAAAAAATCAAAATAAAAGACACAGTGGTTGACGCAACTCATGAAGACGTGAAGAGACCTGTGCGAAAAACCAAGCGTACGAGAATTGGCCAAGAAATTGCCGCAGTAGGATCGAGTAATTAGCTAAAAAATAAATTAACGTACTTCAGAAACTCGTTGCATTCCATCTGCTGCTGTCCTTCGTAAATACGTGAACGAGTTTCATAACAATGAACTCGGTATGGAGAAAGAAGACAAAATAGACGTGATCAAATTAATTAAAAACATGAGATACAATAACGACTTCAATAATTTCATCGAAGACACGAAAAGGGATATATTTTATGTTGTTTTACGTTTCCAATATGCAAATACATGTTTATAAAAGAAATCATCATTCGGTAAAAATAAAATTATCTATAGCAGTTGATGGCAATGGGAGCAAATGAAAACAAGGTACATATGATAATGGACATACCGCGGCCATATCTTCTTTTATGTAATAGTGATAACTTGATCATTACCACTATTACATATAAAAAGATATGGCCGCGGTACGACCATTATCTGTTTACCAACTTCTCTTAGACAATCAAACTACAACGTTATTGGAATTTTAGATCAGGATGGGTGCTCCGAAACCGGATCAAGTCACATGTAATCAAGGGTCCTCATTAATGCTCTCTTATTGGCATTGAATGAGCAAAATATCAAAATATATATTAAAACGTTTTTTTTTAAATACAATCGATGATTCATCAAATAAAATGCGTTCGTCAACCTTAACGTTCATCAGATTAGATATTACTCATTTAGTCAAAATGATAACTAATTGGCAATCGGTGCAGTCAATCAAAAAAGTACAATTTTATATATTTTGCATTGCATTGTTAATTGATGCCCATAATATAAAAAAATTTAAAATCATTTTTAAAAAATGTGAGTGTACTTATGTATGCGTCCTAGTAGTTATACTTCTTTGGTATAGTACAAGAGTAACTTTATTTAGGACCCGAATAATTAATGGAAATAAGATAATAAAAGACTTGGAGCGTGATTATAAATACGGTTGATAAAATCTAAATTAAATCAAATAACTAAGTTTTAATTAATTTATAATTTATAATGGAAATAAATACAACCGAAACTTAACGTCACTTACAGAAACACACTTAAAATATATTTTAAAGCTTATAAATTATTTATTTTGAATGTTCAAAATAAATAATTTTTTTTAATAAATAGACCCGTATTAAATTTCAATTACTAAAAAATATTATTTAAAAGCACAGATATAACATAGATTTGATGAATATAAAACGTGTTGTGTATTTACAAATATCTCAATAAATATTATGAATATAGTATCAGTCACTACACGCATATAAATATATGTTTAGTGAGCAACTTCGTCCTGTCGATTTTTGTTGCATGCCCATCGTAAAATATCACTCTCATAATTTTTTCATAACGCCCCTAAAGAAATATAACTTCAAAAATATTTCTTTAGTTTGCAACAATGAATATCAAGATTCAGTTTTATGAAACGTAAAGATTGTTGTTAGAGTATGGAAGGAATTGTAATTACTGATTAGTGATCGTGCATATAACGCCAAAGAAATCTTCGCTAATATTGGAAATGATGCAGAGCCTAGTTTTATCATTCAAAAATGGATAAATAATACTAAATTATCTGCTGAGGATATAAACTAAAGTCATTGAAACAAATGTTTTTTTCAATAAACGTTTCGTGGAAGATTTTGTGAAATCAATGCATGGATTTCCATTATGGTCTGCAGCATATTTACTTGGAAAAGTGGAACATGTTATAACATGTTATGTTGAAAGCTATTTAAGCTACAAAAAATCTCGTGTATTAGCAGATTATAAAAGTTTAATTCGTGTAGACAAATTTTTAAATGTAGAATATAAAGATTCCTGCACTGTTGCACTCCAATTTATTGAACGATTTTTAGAATACAGAAGATAATTCAAACAGACAAAAACTAGGGTTTCGACCCGTCTTAACTAATTATGTCCATTATTATATTTAAAATACTTGTCCATTTGACTCAATTGTACACAATTTTATCAACCATGGCTGTCGATGACATATCTTATTACGCATTTGCAGAAATGTCATGAAATTCATTATGAATTTCACGACAACTGAAATGGATTTTATATATATAGAAATGCCAAGATTGTTAGTCAGCACATGCCCAGAAAATTAATAAAGTATTTAAGATAAGGGAATTATTTCCAGGTTAGTGAATACGTTTTCGATACAGCGGAAATTTGGTCAAAATGTTTCACGGCGTATCGAATTAATTTGTTTACTATTATTGTAATCATTGTGGCCATTATATTAACAACATTCCCACTATATCGCTATGGGAACAAAAAAATGAATTCTGTTTGGTAGAAATATCCAGTCATAACAATTAATTATTCTCGCAGCGTCTAGTTCACGATAAGTGTGTGAAATTAACGCACTCGCTACTCTGGTACCTTTAATGGAGCCGAAGTATGCGCGTTACTGACCAATTGCTTGTTTTAGCTTACAAATTATCTTGGATGATTTCCTATCGAGTAAGGCTTTTATTTTTTTCTTAAATTTATTAATTCTTATACTTATTAATGATTTTAATGACCTCGAAAAAGTTTATCCGTTATTAAAAAAATTCAATCACTGACCTAATAATTGAAGTAATTGTCGTCGTCTGGCTTTCGATTTATATGGTCTAATTATTTTCATGAAGTTCATAACGCGAGTCTAATATGCTAATACATATGCTATCCTTGGAGTGTTTACTGAGCCCTACGCGTGCGGGCTTCGGTTATGAACATTTACCTAATGAAAATACTCTGAGCAATTATGTATTTCGGCTGATTAATTATCAGCACTTCAATTCCGACTGGAGCTAGTCATTTATTTTTTATTTGCAATAAGATAAGGTGCTAACATTTCCCAATAACTTTGAAAACAATGTCCCTGTTAATAAAAATGTTTCTATCGCGGACTATTAATAGGACTAAATAACTTTTTATGAAAGTTTACCTTTTAGATGGCATAATTGTTTCCATTAAATTCGCACTAAGAGGTACTAGAATCGCGGAGCTGGTGCAGATTTAAGATTTGAGTTAAAAAGCGAAATCTTTTAGTTTACTAATTTACTTCAGGATGATTAAATTGGAGGATTTTTAAACACTTTTTTCGATTTGAATAAACGATTTGACATATCAAGTAAAGTGTTGTCTCCATTTACAGCACATTTTCAAAATTATGACCTGTCACGGCAATGCTACATAAAATTTTTTTTTTATTTTTACGATACCTCCTCATTTTTCGAGCGCTTCGATAAATTTTTTTTCAATTCTTGTACTGATTTATATTCCATATTATACTAATCCTTTGTCTACTACAAATATAAATGAATGAAAAAACCATGAATAAAAAAAAATTAAGCATCATCATATCCGGAAGCTTTGGAGGCTTTGTTATAAGTCTTCCGCACCTAATCCACTTGTATAAAAAATGTTGATTCAAATATATTTTCATAATTCTGCCATAATGTCACGCTAGATACGCCTTCATTGTGAAACATATTTTGTCCTCTTATTTGGTAAGATATGTTGAAACCTTCATATCCTTAATTGAAAATTTACAAAACTTAATTTTTTATTTAACATCAGTAACTTTTGTAAGCAAGGAGAGAAACTAATCACCAATTTATATGGCTCAGCCCTTTCGAAGCAGAAAAAGAGAGTAATAAACAATACAGCATAGGAAGTGATTGTTTCCATGACAAAATACAATGATATTATTACGTACATATTGAACGACTTTTATTAAATAAAGAACAACTTTCAGAGACACGCAATCCTGGCTAATATTTTCGTATATAAATAATATCGTCTTATATCAATGAAATTAAATATGAAGTATCGAGCGTCACCAGAACAATCGGGCCATCGTTACGTTGTCGAGAAAGATCAATTCCATCAAATTATTACGATCAAGTGAAGGAATAATTCAAGAACATGATCCAACAAGGCTAATGCAGCTTAAGTATAAGCCCATAGTCATCATTATTTCACGCCAAAGTCAAAAAATGGCGATCTACGAGCTTGTGGAGATTACCGAAGACTTAACACAATCACTAAACTCTACCGTTCCCTCATACCGAGGATTAAAGACCTTACTTACCAATTAGTCGGTAAAACTATTTTTGTTACCGTCGACTAGAGCCAAGCGTATCTACTAATTTTAATTTCTCAATTTTAAACCGAGTGCATCGACTAATCTCAATTTCGCATGCTAATATAAAGAACTTTGCCTTTAAGAGTGTGCGTTCAAATTTGACGAATGTTGGCCAAAACTTCCAGAGATTCATACAAGAGGTACTCTGTGGGTCTTCCCATTAATCGATGATCTTTTACAGGTTCCAAAGAGTGAAGTCGAACATTGACAACATCTTGAAATTATACTACGGTGAATCGAAAGAAAGGGCATCGTTATCTGCTTATCTAAATGCAACTTCGGCAAGGCAAAGTATCATTTTTCTGTTATTGTATATCCAAAAACAATAGGTAAAGAGGAACCAGAAGAGAAAACCAAATTCATTATCGACTTATCGAAGCTGAAAAAGAAATAAATGAACTTCGATGTTTTCTCGGTATCAATCGCAGTTTAATACATACCTACATAATGCGAAAAAAGCAAGACAAAACATCTGTTGTTTGGACCAATGAAGCGAATCGAGCATTTGAAGCATATAAAAAGCTAGCGTAGAAAACGTAGCTTTATCTGCACATCCTCACACTCATTGCTTTATTTACTGACCCATCTAATTTGTCAGTCAAGGCGTTGTCCGTATTTTCTTAATTTCTATGTATAACAAACTGCATACGTATAAAAAAATATGAACAACGCCTTTTCTTTGGCAGTGTGATCAAGTCGTTGAACGTTCACTCCGTTCACTAGAAGTTGCATTAGGATCACGCTTGAATGTATAAATAAATTATATGGACGCGCGAATTGTCTATGTTTACGAGCCGCCTTACTCACATATGACTGAATAAGCGCCGGCTTTGAATTAATCTACGGCTACAACTTATGATACCGGGTGAATTCTTGAATACGGTCAGTACGAAAGCTCAAGGGCAAATACTGTGAAACGCAAGCAACACACTCAAACCGTCTGCAAAGAAACAACACACTCAACACACGTAAACTCATTCATGACTTGCGAAAGCTTATTTGTACGCAACGATGTAGCCAAAAAGCCAGTATAACTGTCATGTCATGGTATTTACAAAGTACTGAAGCGAGGCAGCAAAATCTGAATGATAAGTCCAGCTACCAGGTATTACGTTTAAAAAAAACAATAATAAAGAAATATTAAATATTTTTCTAACTTTAAAAAACTTCCTTTACACATATTTCTTTTAACTAGTATTTTCGTTACTGAATTATATGCCATATTTAATGTTTGCAGAAAAACTCTTATTCAACCTCTCGTATAAAACTGAAGTAAACTGCCATGCAATGACAGTGCCGCAATTATAATTACTAATAATGATTAGTCCTTTATGAGTTTAATAGTATAAATAGTATCTAAGATCGCAAATAATATTTGATTGCAGCATTAAAAAATAGGGTCATTACAGAGGTTCGTGTTGCAAGAGAAATTATGTTTGGTGCGTTTATTTTCATAAAGTGTATTTTGTCGTATTGAATATTTATGGACTAAAATCAAGTAAATTCACTCACTCGAACAACAGGATATTGGTGGCCGAGGGCAGTGTACCACTTTTCTTGGTGCTAATAATGTAATGTGTAGTTACATACAATCAAATATAATGTGTATATATATATATATATATTCATATAAATACACACACATATATTTTTGTTGATTTATTTGAATTTCTATAATAATTATAAGTTTTGGAATATTTACCGTATTAATGAAAGATTATTGTGAAAGTTTTCGTTACTGTCCGGTCATAATAGTTCAAATTTATACCTGTCCGGTATTAGGTGCCAAATTTCAATAATACCGAAAATTAAGTCAATGAAGACTCTTTTTTAATGGATAAATATTATTTGGTATTTGCCTGTATTTATTAATTTGAATGTCCATTTTAATTGTGTATCTCAAACTGCTGAGTGTCTTAATTAAACATGATTATTATACTTTTTTTCTTCGAAAACTTTGAGTATCTGGTACTCAGGGTCTCTCTTAATATGAATCCTAGTGAAATTTTGGAAGTATCTACCTTTACTTTATATTTGTTGTAGTAGTATATAATATAACATAATAATACTTATATTTATTATTGAATAGTTATTATGTGATAGAATTTACAATTAAAATTAATTAATACTTAAGTAGAGTTTGCCAAAAAAATATTAAATGTGTTGAGAAGAGGCTGTTGGGTATAATTCTATTAAATGGAAATGCAGAGTTACACCTGAACACAAAGTAAAAAGTAAGCTTTACCACAGCACACTGGTCTGTGATGAAAGTGAAGAAAAGGTTGAAAGTGTTGTATGTCATGCTTGCGCAGCTAATCAAGGTGGATGTAAACACACAGTAGCCTTTTGATATGGCTTTTCAAAAGATGAGGGGAATCTGCGAGTACTTTAATAAAGTAACATGGGATAAAAGCAGCGCTGTCTAAAGTTGACAGCAATATTAAATTTACTAAAGTCAAAGATTTAAAAAATTAAAGTTCTTCACATTCAAACATTACAGAAGATCAAAACTTTTTCAATAATTTTATCAACAAATGTAAAAAATGAAAATCTCATAATACAGAGATGTAAATATGGAGATGAAAGGTGCATTATACGATTTACAAATATAAGAGCAGAAAAGATCAGTTTGGTATGAACAAATAGTATTTTGCAAGCACAATATTATGGAAAAGCAACGTGTTTTGATTGAGAAACTGAGCAACGAAATATAAATTGGTCTCTTCGTTATGGTTGAATACATAAAGAACAATAATAACACAAAGTTATAAAATAACTAAACAAATTCATTTAATGGAAGGTAAGCTAACTTTCCGTAACTCATAACTAATAGATAATAGTAAATATTTGTCAACAGAAGATAAATAGTACATCTACTCACAACAAAACGATCTTCACAAATACGTTTTATACTTTTTGGTTTAATTAAATCACCCTTCGTCACTTTGCACCATTTCTTTCTATTGTTTTTATGCAAATGTCCTTGGAAAGAAACTTTGTTTGGTATTTTAATGGTTGTGCTCATACAATTAGGCACAGTACAGTATTTAGAGTAGCCTTTTTTAATTCCACTTATCATATAAACTGATAACTGTTCGATATGCATTCAACGATAAAACCAATGACACGATTAGTTGGCGTAAACATGCACGTCGTTCTGGTTATACATAGAGAAATGGAAATAACTGTTGTTTCCATACACCTGTTATTATAAACAATATCATTAATTAATAAAATAATATCATACCTGTTAAAAAATAGCATGTTATTGAACATTGTTGCAGAATAACTTTTTTCATTACATTCTCGAACAACATGTTCCATAAAACTAGTTTTCCTTCTGTATATGTATACAAAATATGCATTGTATGTATAAATTGTTGGCTGTATGGTCGTTATCGGTGTCGACATACTAGCGACAAAGTCACTTTAATCCTTTGCTACATTTTCATTAATAGTTCCAAGTGAACTATTGGCGCACTGGGTGCTGCTGCTTGCCTTGATGTTCCGACAAATATCAAATGCTTTGACTGTGAAGGTCTTTTAAAATTAGAAACTGTTCATTTGTAAGAGAATTTTCCAACGTCAAAATAGTTCCACACTTCACTATTTTTTCTCCAACGATTCATATTAGTTAACATGGCTTTTTTAAGTAGTATGAAAAACAAGTGTATACTTATAAATAATAAATAAATGTTGCAATTAAAGTCAAACTTATAACTATCTTAAAACAACTTACGATATTTAAAAAGAAATCACAACTACACTCGCGATGATAATTTTAACAAAACAAAACAATAACGCATAGAGATTGCAGTTATGGTAACGATCAACAGCAGAAGAGTGAATGAATATTACATAGATAGAATTTTAATAACAGGTATGAATTTCACTTTGTAGTAATTAACAGTTCATAATCATTAGGTATAAAATTTCATGTAGTTCGGTAATGTTCCGTCAATACGAAACAAAGGAATAAAGCAAAAAAGAGATAACACATAAAACAATGAATTGCATTAGGAAAAAGGAACGCGCTGTTTCTATCTCTCTTTATTCAGACAATGAGTGATGGCCGCTGCTTCACAATAAAGCAATATAATGTTTTAACATGTTACCAAACGTTAATATTCTTAATAACATAATTCGTTCATTCCAAGCAGTAAAACGTATGAACTACATAACAGGTATAGATTTTAACATTATAATAAAGGCTTCACAGAACAGCTTATTAATCATTCGTTGAAGCTCAGTGTCATTGTTTATTTTTCTAAAATATGTTTTGCAATATTTACCACATTCAATTTTTACCGAAAAAATTTTGAATCTGTTATACAAAACTGAAATAAATTGCACTCGTCATAAAGTTGAGACAATGGGAGATGCTGGCAATGCCGCGATTATAATTACTAATACTTATTAGTCCTTTATGAGCTAAACAATATAAATACTTTCTAGGTCTAAAATAATAGTTCGTTGCGACATTAAAAAAAAATTCACTATAGAAGTTTGTGTTCCATCAGAAATTACGTTTGTGTACAATTCTAATATAATTATTAGAATTGTACACAAATGTAATTTCTGATGGAAGGCACCAGCTCACCATATGGTGAGCTGGTGCTAAATTGTGCTTACTTTTAGTTTTACTCGCATGAAATGTTAATGGTTTTTATCATTCAATAATACCTGAACGGCCGAACAAGTTTTCTGAAACTTAGTATAAACATAGTTTATGATTCAATTTGCCATGAAGGCTTTTTAAATTTTTTAATCATATTGTTCATAAAGCCTTAGTATACAATAGTAAATTTCTCTTTTTTTCTATTGGACAGACTTCTACTACTGCTACTACTTCGGGAAATATTAGGATTGGAGGAAAATTATATGATTGAATTAGGCTTTACTCAGTTCAAATATTTTCTTTCTTAGTTGAATTAGTCTCTACGGTTCATAAATCAATCTTTAGCGTTCATGGATTCACACAAACTTCTAGGACTGTTGCTACTTTAAAAAATTTAAATTTTTTATGATATGTATCTGTTCAAATAATGCAACATTTATTTAAAGCACATCTCTAATTAAAAAGCCTTGTAACAAATCCACTATAATAAGTTTTTAATCAAACCTAGATTTTTTTTTGCAAAAATTGTTATATCTCAATAGGGATTGTCAGTTATCGAACTTGTCCATCTGATGCCTAGGATCCAGCACGATTATTAATTATATAATAAAAATATGTATAATGTATCTAGAATAAAGTTCTCGACTGTTACGATAATATTCTAATTTAGTTGTTATCCACCAAGAGGTAATAAAAGAAAATATCTACATTTGCAATAAATAAAAACAAGACATTTTTTTTAACTTACGTTTGTTTAATTGATAATTGAACACCTTCGGAAAATTAAATAAGGGTTGGAAAATTATTATTAAATCCAATTATCCTCCCTCCTAGATGTATAATACAAAACTAAATGGTATATGGGTCGCAGAACTCCTAGAAACGATCCATACAGAGCCCAAGTTAAAACAATAATCTGGGCATATTGTAGTCTCGGTTGTGCCCCCATATTATGCACACGTATTTCTAACATAAAGCACTGTTAGATGGAGGGCGGATGAATTTTGGAAAACGGGATTCTCATGCTACAACACATGCAATCTAGTGTTTATTTGCGGAATTTATTTTGTATGTAAAACTGATTCTCAATTCATAACCTGACCTCTATTGGAAAAAAAACAAATTCCAAACATGGGAGGTAACCTTACATATGGCACCATCTGTTTATATAATATTAAACTGACAATAATAACATTTACGACACGCACTATAAAACGCATTATTCGAAGGGTGGGTTTGGGCTAATATGAGTCTAGTCGTATCTCCGCTTCTTCTCCTCGGATTTATAAACCCAAAAAAAAAGTGTTAAACACGTTCTTATATCGAAGTGTGTTAATAGCGACACAAGTCTGATATTTTGATTAATTGAACGAGCGTTTTTCAGGTAGATTTTATTGCGTTTGTAAAATTTTCCATTTAATTTGCATATCGACATTTTGACGTCACACATTTTTAAATGTTCTACCGTATTGTTGTTGTATGGGGTTTAAATTGAAAAAGAAAAGTCACCATAATATCGGCTTACACTTACTTTTTAGAAGACACGTTGAAATACAGAATCGTATACGGCTAAAAAGATGAGTTTCGAGAGATATATCCACCAAGAGAGCGTCCAAGTCTATGCGAGTGACCATGTATAGCATTTATATTCTATTTGGATATCACAGACCATCATCGATAAAATTTCTCTTTTCTGATTCCGGTAACGAGAAAAACACGTGTAGTTCTCAAAGAAAACATTACATTAAATATACACACGTAAAACACATGACCATGCCTTCTCATTACAATCGCTTGATATATTGAATAATTATTAGAAATTAAAGAACGAGCAGAAACCGTAGTCGGTGTCATCCGTGAGGTCATCGCGACTGGCGGACGTTGGAACGTTATTATTGGCGCGGTCGTGTGTAGCGCACGGCTCACATGCACCATTATCGCTAGCTTCCGAATCGCTCCCGGTTGCTACAGCACACACACCGGCGTCCACACCCACGTTGTCCAGTTTATCATTAGACGATAGTTGGTCATAGTTCTTGCGTCGTGGCCGTGTATCTGCAAAGATCAATAATGAATATAGTGGATATGAACTGAGGGAGGAATGGAGTGTAGTTATAAACTAAGGCCACATAATTTGGTTGCAGCTATGGAAGCTATGATATTAAATTGAGGTAATTGTTTCTTGATGTTAAAAAAAGATTCATCAGTTTAATATTAATCAGATGGGCAGTATGAATGTAATGAAATATTCATACATTATTCGACGATGAAAACACGCTCATGTCAGTTAGTTTCATGTTTATTTGAATATTATATATCTTCAATCACATATTACTTTGAATTGATTTACTTGAGTTTGAATTTTTCCACTGACAACAATTGCTATATTAGTAACTAGCTATGCCCGTAACTACATATGCGTGTTGATTTATAGAAAATATGATTAACTTCAAAAGCAATACATGCTATACATTATATTAATTACAAAAGCAAACGTTTTTCAAATACGTAAACTTTGTGCTAAAATGTGAAATTTGTATCTTCTTTTTAGTCCGTTAGTTGCATAGATTTAAAATATTATTAGTTGCGATAAAACATGGTTTAAACATTATATGTTACCTCAAACTTAACAGAATTTATCAGTGAAACTTCATCGAAATCCTTTGAGCTGTTCTTGCGTGATGTGAGAACATAAAACAGATTCACAGACAAAATGGACAAACATTTAACACAATATTTTTGTGTTCTATTAATTTGTTATGTCCTCTTAAATAATTTTTTCCATATGTACTTTCAATGTACATGTGTACCTATTCTACAAATATTATATGTGTAGATAACAAAATACGTAACATTTAAATTTATACAGATTAATGCTAAAGTTACTAAATTAATTAAATCATAAATATAGACAACAGATTGAAGTGTTAAACATATTGAGAGAACATAGTAAGCTGATAATAAATACATACAATATCGAAAAATTTTGCATGGAAGATCACTGACGGATTCGAATTGCATACTTAAGCCTTCCTGCACTACTCCACATTTCACCACGTCTTTTTTATCAATGCGCATCCGGTTGGAAAATTTCTTTGCTCTATTTAAATTAGGCGATATATTTGTGTAATTACTACACGTTGAATAGCTAGGCATTTCTTTCTTATTGTATAAATGCAATGTAAATGAATTTTTGAAAATATCAAATTCGTGTATCTTCTGATCGCACCTTTTTTGTTTTTATTTCATTGGATCAGTGCACCAGAACGATCTTCTGAGTGCACTGATTCCCATGAAATAAAAACGAAATGTTACTTCAAGTCTACTTGTATATTATTCAAACGTCTTCACTGAGTCAACACTTTTTACGTGATGCACGCTCAAAGAAATATTTAAACAGACGAATAGAAAAAAAAACAGACAAATTTCCAAAAACTATATTTTTGGGTTCTATTACTTTTATACCTTAGTAATTTTTTCGTAAATATCTTTAAAGTACAGACACACAAATTGAACAGTTTTATTACACACCTATAATCTTTACATTAAATATCAGTTTGGCAACCGTCAAGTGTCAAAATGAAATGTCGCTTATCAGTTTCAAAAAACTTAGTTTTTTAAACACGCGTAGTAATTAAAATGCAAATAATTTTGTTTTAGGAAGTATTTAGTATATACACATACCTAAATTTTATGTTCCGTTTTCATGTTAAGTGCCTTTCCCATACCGCACTTTCGCAACAGACAATAAATTTGACTTAAATTATCTAGGTTGTGCGTTTGGTATTCGAATTTTGCTTCCTTATAAAATGAGTTACCACATTTTTTCCATGTTTATTGATATTGTAGGAGAAGTATCACTTGATGTCACTGAAATGACGGGTTATCCTTTTGTATTGAATTGGTTGTAACAAGACTTGGTTGCCGGACAACGTTCGACGTTGGGCTATTATAATGACATTTGGCATACTAATATCATGTTCCATCCGCACTGAAAAACGACATATTCGTAATTTCACTCTTTCGATATCACAACTAACAAAACATTTAACATAATAAAATTACATTAAACCAATCATCTGTTATGTCAAACTAAACTTTGAAAAATATTCTAACCAGACGAAATGGGTGAGAGTTGCCATATTAAATAATAAATAATCCATAAAGATTAAATTTAAAATAAGCAATTAAAATTAATATTATTTTATTAATAAGAAGGGAATAATAATTTTACAAAAAGACTTTAATTTTAAAAATCAAAAAATAAATAATTTTTATTTTAAAAATCGATAATAATATTTTTTATAATCTTTAATATTTGAGGGAATAATGAACGGATGTCAAAGATTTTTAAATGGCAATAATTTTGATTTACGAAATATAAACAAAGTTGGCCTTGAAATTCATTTTGATATCCTTTTCTTTTTTATCAGTTTTATGGTAAAACTATGTAAATGAAAGGGATAGTTAAATAAGTTAAATTCACTATCGATCGGTAAGAAGAGTAATCATGCAATATTGCCACATTTCTTACGTTTATCGAAATATAAGATACAGTGATATATTTTCATTAAATATCAAAAAAATGGTATGATTTAAAAAAAATAGGTGTATTACAATCTACCAATGTAGAACTATTACCGATTAAAGTCCCAAAGTTTCCTTACTTCATATAGTGTATTGGTTTATGTTGGGTTGGGTTGAGTTTTGTTTGTTGATTTGAGTTGAATTATAATGACGTTGGGTTATGTTATATATTGATGTTGGGGATGTTGGGTTATATTGAGTTGGCTTTGATAAAATTGAGTTGAGTTGTGTTAGGTTATGTTGGTATTAGTTGGGTTGGATTGTATAGGGTTAACTTTGGTTATATTGACGTATGTTGCTTTGGGTTGGGTTATACTGGGTTATGTTAGGTTGGGTTATATTGTATTATGTTAAGTTGGATGGTATTGTGTTTTGTTGGGTTACGTTTAGTCTGGTTAGGTTAGGTTAAGTTGAATTGAACTGGGTTATGCTGGATTGGTCTTGGATTATATTGAGGTGGGTTGTATTACTTCGGTTGGATTATTTTGGATTGGGTCGTGTTATTTTGGGTTGCTTTGACTTATGGTATATTATATTATGTTGGGTTTTGGTGTGTTGGGTTGGGTTAGTCTGGTTATATTTGGGTTGAGTTGGATTATATCAGGTTATGTTGGGATGGGATGGATTGTGCTGGTTTGGATTATGTCAGATTATATTGGGTTCGGTTATGCTGAATTGAGTTCGGTTATGTCGGTTTGGGATAATTTATGTTTGGTTAGATTATGTCGGGTTATGTTGGGTCGGGTTGAGTTGTGTTGGTTATGTTAGGTTATGTTGGTTTGGATTGAGTTAGGTTGGGTTATATTGTGTCGCGTTGGGTTATGGTGGACTATGCTGGGCTATTATGGTGGGCTATGTTTATGTCGGGTTATGTTGGTTTAAGCTGGGTTAAGTTGAGTTGGCTTATGTTGGATTGGGTTATTTCGTATTAACTTATGTTTAATTGGGATGGGTTATGTTGGGTTGGGTTTTGTCATGTTACGTTGTGTTGGATTACGTTGGGTTGAGTTTTGTTAGGTTATGTTGGATTAAGTTAGATTATGTTATGTCTGCCTCATGCATCTACCTACTTAACTACTTAAACATGTACTGAACCTTACATACATTTCACCACTGGCCACGCCAATTTTGGCGATTTATGCCCGGGTGGAAAATTTCAATGCGCGATTTAAAATACACGTAGTACCTTCTACTGATTTATGTATCTACATTACTTATTTGTGTAATAGCTACGCGCAAGTAGCTAAGCACTTTTTCGTTGTTGGATTAATGCAACAGAAATATATTTTCAATGTTAAATTAGCATATCTTCTGTTTGAGTAAAGAGATTCCTATGAAATAAAAAAATAATTTTACGTCAAGTCAACCTCTATATTTAAAAAAAGACTATCTTAATTTGTACAGTAGTTTTCCAGTAATGCGTGTTCAAACCATAGATTTATAATATTAGGAAGCAGATGACAAATAAATAATCAAACGTCTAGCGAAAACAAAATGTCTGATATACTTCAATTCTTTCTTTTCGTCGTTCTTTAATAGTTCGAGCGAGATCGTATTTTCATGTTTTTTAACTCAAATCTATCACTACGCCTTAATTTTGCGCGTGCCTGAATGTAACATTGATAAGCACAGAGCATATAATACAATTAGAGATGGTAAGTAGGCGTTACATACACGCCACTATTATGATCCGCGTATCATATATTTTTCTCTGCACGGTGACGTTATACATTAAGTATAGATGTGAAAGTAGAGGGCGAAAATTTTTGAAACGATGAGCTAATTTCGGTTTCCTACCACTTGTAAGGTATGCCATGAAGAAAGTACATTAAAAAACAGCAGTTGGCGCTAAATGTCTTCAGTTACTATAGGTGTCGCTGAAGATCGCTTTAAACAATGTCGTAATGCTTGGCGGCGGGCGTCATAATCCGTTATACCTTTTCTCGCTGTCTATATATATATGAATACACATAGTAATGCATGAAAAATTATACACTGGAAATTCTTGCGTTTTACCTTTTACATATTTTCTCTGGAGAATTTGTGTTTTTAATACTGCCATTTCATAAGTATTTTTATAATAATTTAGATACCAATCAGTTATATTTTGATTGTTTTGTGTAGTTGAGTTGCTTAAAATAGTGTGTATTATACCCGTGTGCCACCCCCCCCTCAAAAAACTACGAGAGTACTCACATTTTTCAGACTTCCAAAATGTGAAACTCAGTATTGGCAAATAATATAGCAATTTATTTTTAATTTCCGTTAACGTAGACATTTAAACCTTTATAACAACAAATTATAATACAATTTTATTTTGTTTTGCAGGGTAATCGAATACAAACAGCATAGTAACAGGAGTTGCAAGAAGCATTTTATAATTCAAGAAAACTGTTTCATTTAGGAAATTTTTACAAGTGAATTTAAAGCCGAGTCAAAATTTGCCGCTGTGAACCTACGACAACACGTCAGAGTTAGAACCAGATATATTGGAACAACAGAATAAAGATCAACCGAATACCAGTTTAGGTGTAGTGGCAGCAGATGTCAGCTATTTCTATAAAGAAATATCTAAGTTATTATTCTAATACAATCAGTAAAATTATTCAAAGCCTAGACAGGTAATTATTTTGGACCAGGCAGCGTCTTTAATATCAGGTTTATAAACAAATATCCTCACTTAACTCATTTTGATGCAAGTTCTCAAGGATACAGATAAACACTAAATACTTCACCAATTAAATGACAACTGATACGACTATCGTAAGATAATTTAAATTAGTCGTCATAATTTATATCTGATTTTAAGAATATGAAAGTAAGGTATGTAACGCAAATTTTTAGTAATTCTGTCTGTACAGTACACAAAGAATTACGAAAAAATTCGAGCTGCATACTTTCCCGTGGTTTCCATCCAGCAATAGTATGAGTTTGACACGTTTGGAAATAATGTAAGATGTATGTTGTTGGTCAAGTGCGGGCTACAATAACAACTATTCAAATGCTGCCAAATTATTATTATTTTTGTAAATGTAATATTCAATGACAAATTTTAAAAATTCTATCTATGTCAATTTCACTACATGAATTGTGATTGATCGAAAAATTGTGAAGTTGTTATGCAAAATTTAAAAAAAAAAAATATATATATATATATATGGTTCTGTACATATTTTTTTTTGGGCTCTACAGTAGTGGTCATCAAAAAACTATTAAACATCCTACACAGCAAGCTTCCGAATGCTGCAAGCTTATAATCTACCTGAACAGCATTGAAGTCAAATAAACTTTAAGGCACACTTTTGAAGCCACTTGAGAATCCAAATATATTTTTGAAATAATTACCTTTTATAATACTATAAATAATTATAAAATTTCTGATGCATGTTTTACGAAATGTTAGTTACTTTAAAGTTATAAAAAAAGTTTATGTAAATGAAAATATAGTTTTTTTATAATTTATTAATATTTTAAAAAACATTTCTAATAAGCTTTTAAATTTTAATAAATGTAAATTCAAAGTTTTATTTTAAGTCCCTTATGGGTGATAATTCTCCCTAGACAGCGCCATTTACTTAGGCGCTGGTAATAATCGGAGGGCCACTTGGTGAGTTGGCTTCCTGTTTTCCATACAAACACTTTTCTGGTATAGAATGTATAGAACCTGACCAGTCTTAATCTATGGGTGATGTATACATTAGTCATAGATAGAATGTTATAAGTAGTAGAACTCAATGAGAAAAATGTACTTTTGCGCCGTATTCCACGCAAAAATAAAAGTTAGCAAAATAACATAACAACTTGCAGAATTTTCTATAACGGGTAAGTTAATTTGAATATATTTTGTCGGATTTTAAATAAAAGCATTAGTGGCGACGTCGTTGCGCCGGTACGCGTCACTAGTGCTGGAATTTGATCATTATCGCTAAGTGTCGATAGCGTGAATATGTTTGTAGACTGTCATCTTAATGAGATAAAAGTTTCTCACTCTAAAGCAGTTTAATTAACATAATAATTTTACATTATAATAAATTTAAAAAAAATAAACGACTGATATGCTGTTCATTTCATAAGATAGATTAAAAATAATTAAAACAATTAATGATAGAACTCTGAAGTTTACGTTATTTAAATAACATATACGATTAATGAAAAAATATAATCAATTCTGTAATGCTGTTATATCCAAGAAGACAGTTCATTGCTTTGCTTTCTATTGGTGTAAAGATTTTCCTATAAGCAATCTTGTAATTGATTTAATCAAATCCGTAACTGAGAAGTGTATTAAAGTTCGTTAATATTATTTAACAAAATATTTAGCAAATAACAAATATTCTCGTACCCATGAACATTACAACTCTACAGAATACAATTTTCTTAATAAAAATTAAAAATATCCGCTAATCTATTATGTTGATTTAGTTCGATGTCGTGGTGAGTGGTCTATAAATTAGTAAAGATTTTCGTTAGAGGTGGAATTGTGCACTGCAATACTTTATCGTCTAATTTATATTCAACAATCAAATATGATATTGGTTGTTCATTGCAAATGCAGTATTGGAAACGTAGGTATGTCCAAAATTAATAGAGAGCGCAATATTTTTTTTAAATAAAATAGCGAAAGTTTTATTGATAATGCTTTGAAACCGGCAAACCCTATTAGCGGATTTGTGTTTATTGTAAGCACGTAAATAATAAATTAATAACTATTTTAATACGTACGTAAATATTATTGTTTCGTAGGCTTTAAGTTTCCTTAAGAAATTTAATTTAGATGTATCGGCTTATTTTTATTTCTTTTTTTATCTAGATATAGTAATGAGCGATTGATCAATTTGTAAACGACACTAACATTTTCGAACGTTTTGGAATTTTATAGCGAGCATGATAAGCATATGTCATTTAAGAGTGCGGAAACGGGAAAGTGTTTGATGATTTTGAGCTGAGAGGAGGGCGTGGCCTGAAATGTAATTGGCGCGTTTAAATTTCATTTATAAAACGAAAAATATGCATTATTTATAAAAAAACGATTATTTAAAAATCACGAAATAGTCAATAAATGCAATTTTATAAGAGCAAAAGTTCTACGTGATCATTGTAAGACTAATACAATTCATTCGCACACCAAACATAAACCCATCGAAATAATTCAATGAAGAAATGATTTTAAATTTTGTTTTTTTCAAAACATGCACACACACAAACAAATAACTCAAAATCTATCTCAAAATATTGAGGAATATTTCATCAACTAAAGAAAAAAATACTTATGACAGAAACAAGGCTAAGGAAAAGCCTCAGATGTACCTACAAACTACGCAATGTTCCAATAATTAAAAATGCAGCCACTTAGAGAAATAAAGCATAGACAAGGATCTACTATTTTAGAGAAATAAACGATCAAAAATAAAAATGGGAAAGTAGCATAAATGTAAGAAAATCCTTATTAAATAGAAAATTATTGTTACAAGATCCTGTTATTGGACATAACCGGCAGTCAGACTGAAATATCCAAGTTAGATGGAATCAAAGAACAATGTGCAGAAAATGAAACTGTCAATTTAAAAATTAGATTTCATTATTAATTTAGTGTTAAAGATATAACACTAAATTAAGAATGAATGTAATCACTTTAATTTGATCGTAGAAATATTATTAAATAACTTTTATAATATAAACGATACCTTATCTTTTCCAAAATTAAATTTTGCGTATGTAAAATATACTTAAGAATAGAAACGGTATTAAGTTATAATGAAACTAGTCGTTAGATATAACTCATTTGATTGTTGGTAAATTGACGATCCTAATGAATTTACAAATGATTAATTAGTTCATTAATGTAAGTAGCTATTATTCTATTACTATTATTGTATTCGTATTTGAATAGCCTTTAATCTACTATTATATAAGTCACCTGAGAAATCACCTTGCCAAAGTATCAATAATGTATATTACTACGAACAAATTAACATCTACCTCATTCGGCTGAAGGCACTCCACTAATTATTCATGTCAGCGAAATATATTCAATATTATGTATTATTTAATATTTTATTGGAATTTACCTATTTACTGCGCATTAACAGTCGTCGTTATTTTAATTACTTGGAATGTGATACTGAATAAAAAACGACCATGGAAGATGTGAAAGCAGAAAGTCAAAGGAAACACGAAGCCATTCCACGTTGCACTTGAAATGGCCTCGTCTTAAGGAGGGCGGAATGAGCTGAGTTGATATACGAACGCATAATATGTTTTTGATGACAATATATATGCTGCTACTGGAACATTCACGTTACATTATTATTATGACACCGATATTTCTCTCTGAAATCGATTTATGATATATAGAAAAGAAGTTAGTATTTAGTTAGTCTGTACGTAGCCTGAAGCGAATCAACTAATTAGTATTATTTGAATTAAATTTGTTAAAAATATACTTTATTCAATTATTGACATAATTACAATAATGTTATAACGCAAAACTTACCGTTAATAAAGGATTATTATGGAAGAATAATATTAGAATTCAAGACATGCAAGACTGATATAGAGTTATTTCCATAAAATTTCTTTTTCAAATCCAATTACTAATTCAAAGGTGGATTTTTGGATAACCTAAATACAGTTATTATTATATTCGTCGCCCGAACATTTGCATTTTCATTAAAAATGTTAGTTATGGTACTTATTAACAATCATTAAAAACAAATATAATGAAAATCAAACACGAATGATTGCAGTGTGCTATTTTAGAGTTCCGTACTTCCATAGGAAAAATGTGAGCCTATAAAATTATTCATGTGTCTCTCTGTCTGTCTTGCACAGGTGTTTTTTCTCAGAAATCGCTTGAAGTCTTAAAATTTATTTGTTTTTTTTTGCGTAGTAATAAAGTACATTAACCGTACATATCTTAGGGGCAAGTTAAGTACCCGACATTTTTTTTTCCATGTATAGTGTGGGGCATAGTTTGAAAGCGCAAATGAAAAAGGACATGAAAATAATTTTTTTCATTATTATAGGTATTATTTTTCATTATTGTAGGTATATATCTTCAAAAACTACTGAAACTATTGATGAGACTTCATCTATAGTGTGAAAGAAGAGTTCTCTTCCCTTATTTCAGAAACTACTCAATCTAAAATTACTAATAAAATATGATTTTTAGAAGCCTACGCAAATGTTGTGGGAAAACTATAGCGAATATTCTAGATCATATAATTTTTGAAATATGCGCGCCTGTAAAATATATAAAAGGTGATATATTTATGTCCTCTAAAATTAATATATGTGAATAGTTGGATAGAATTAGCACGTACCCTTAAATATTTACAAATGCACAAGTGTATATTAAACTCTCGTAATACGAGTTCTACTCGTGCTCGATAGTTCTTGATGTGAAACATCTATAGGCGCAGGTATAAACCGGATCGTTGGCGTGGCGACGCTTGTCGCGGCGACGGGTCGCCACGCTATACTAAGGTATATATATAGTCTATATGTCTATATGGTATGGCGACGTGTCGCCATGCGCAACCGACTACGCGACCCCCTCCTCACTCAGTTCGACGTTGTTGTTTACTACGGTACACATAACCTGTGCTTTATTATTTTTGTATTAATTGTAAATAAATGTTTATTAAATAAAGTCACCATTTTCTGTAAGAAATTCGTAATAATTTATTTTGATGTGAAACATCTATAGGCGCAGGTATAAACCGGATCGTTGGCGTGGCGACGCTTGCCGTGGCGACGGGTCGCCACGCTATACTAAAGTATATATATAGTCTATATGTAGTAGAGTGTACGGTATGGCGACGTGTCGCCATGCGCAACCGACTACGCGACCCCCTCCTCACCCAGTTCGACGCTGTTGTTTACTACGGTACACACAACCTGAGCTTTATTATTTTTGTATTAATTGTAAATAAATGTTTATTAAATAAAGTCACCATTTTCTGTAAGAAATTCATAATACTTTATTTTTTCATTATGCTATATTTAGTTCCTGTAAGAATCTTGTCTTTTATGCACATTACTTGTACGAACACGATGTTATACATCCGCCACTGTTTTATTTTTCTTCGTTTACCCTTTTCGTTGTTCTTTTCTTCGTTACTTATTGCTTATTCTCCGGTTGCTTCTTCGTTTACTTTCTTTAACATTATCACATACACTTTTAAAATTATGAATAACTAAGTGTTTACAAGAGTAATTATTACAATGAAAACTTTTTTATTTAATTACATTGAGTAATTAACATTCGAGACTTCAGAAATACTAGAAATTATAAACGACAATAAAATCATAAATAACAGGAGCCAAAATTGCACTCTATAATATCTTATTCATATATACTAAAAACAAATATATACGGCGAATTTTTATTTGTTTTATACCTAGAACTAAAGTCTATCATGAATAGTATTCATTCGCAATGTCTAAGTAATTTTCTAAGATAATGTAAAACATGATTTTTTTCATTGTTTTACATCATGTTTATTACGAATACTAACCATTAGAAACATTAAAATAATTATCAAATACAAACTACGGTAACGAAATATTAAACAATAACTCTAAAATCCGAAATAAAAGAATAATCAACCTGTATTTAAGTTTTACATACCTAACGAAAAACGTTCCGACACGATCCCACTTAGTAACAATTAACCAGTAAAATGTTGGCCCACGTGGACCGACCGTAGACTCAAATATAAGCCGCTTGGTAGTTAGACGAATCAGTGTAAGGACGATAATGGCGTGACCTCGTCTGTTATCTTTTCGTACTTGTGCATAAAACAAAATGAAAGTTTTAGTTGATTCATCGACGGGCTGCGTGATCAACGTCATTGTTGTGCAGCTCAGTACCTATTTGCGGTACGGGAGTACCTTAATTGTGTATTTAGCGATCGTTGGTTGAGACGCAGTGGCCCAGTTCTATGGTGCGCACGAAGCTCCGTTCTGACACTTGTAAACGTTTATTTGTGGGTGGAGATAAAGCGCGTAGTGTACACAGGAGAGGCGCAAGTGTAGAAGAGATAAAACATAAGATTTTGGCTGCATTTGAAACCTTAAAACGTGACAGAATGACAATATTACGTTTGAAAGAAAACATTCAGTTGTGCGTGGAACAGAATGGCATGCATTTTGAACAAGTTTTAAAATATTGATAAGTGGTTTGTAAACTTTTGTACATAGTGTAAATACCTAATCTGTTGGAAATAAGTTGATTTTAGTTTTTTAAATACGTCTGAATTACTTTATTTACAATTTATCGAAAAATTAATTATTAATTGTTCATTTCCCTGCAATTTAAAACCAATAAGAGTTGCAAGGAAAAGTCCGAATCCTACTAATCACGATAAGAACTACTTGATTGCATTTTAAGGGAAAAACGTAGCTTTAGGACACCTAGAACTTTAGGCGATTTTTATTAAATCAATCAAATTTTATTAAATCAAATCACATGCATCTACACGCCGACAGCTCGTCGCCCCCACACTGACCGCCTCGACGCCGAGCGGTCAATAAGTTCTATGTTGAATTATTTACCGACCGTAATATTTAATAAAAATTAATCAGTTTATTTCACAACTTTAACACTACGAATGGGTAGAATTAATAACAGACGTCAACTTTAGTTCTAGGTGTAAAATGATTAAAAAGTCAGCCTGTTTATAGTTTGTATGTACATTCTACATATAATACATTTTAAAAAATTGAAAAGGGTCATTTTATTAGTGTCAAATGCTTTTTATTTCTTCTAAAAACTACCAAAAAAATATGTATTAAAATGATTGATAATATAATAATATATAATTGATAATATGATAATATTCTATGAATAAAGGATTATGACCTTGGAAGCATAATAAAATATTTAAATAAATTTAAAACTATTTTTCTGAATCGTTTGCCATTAACTGGTTCAAAAAATTGAAAATATTGTTATTAAAATGTATGACAAAAACACGTATGAATGTTTTACATAAAAATGCATAGTTTCAACGGTGGGATTTTAAAACAAATAATAGAGGACATTTTTTTATTATAATTTTCCTCTCCTAAAATTTTCAAAAAAGGTTTTATAAAAATTAAAAAAATCTTGGAAGTTTCTGAAAGTTGTTTTAAGATTTATAAAAACGGCGCTCTAAAATTATGAATTGATTGTATTTAGAAAGTTAAATATATTTTGATGGCTTGGAATAAAAACTTGAGTAAAAACGCTTTTGTATACTATCCATGAAACGTTACAGTTAATCTTAAATTTTGTCTTTGTAGCTATATAACAAAGAGAAATTTAAGATTAACTATAGGTAAACCACAACCATTTTACTTCAATCCGATTTTTTTCTGATGCGACTACGATATTTATATTAAAATAATAAATGTATTTAGTGTAAAAAAAAAACAAAGCATGCATTGTTTTAATCTCAAATATATTTCTGTTAACGTCAAATGAATTGTCCATGCCTCTCTTTAAATAATAACGAAGTCGCTTACTAAAATCATTCGCGTATTAGCTGGACGCGCGACATCAGCGCCGCCCAGCGTCCGTAACTTAAAGCACGTTAATATTAATTGTACGCTTCAAATTAACCGCTCTAGTAAGTGTTTACGTGAATAATATAAAAATAAACTAAAGATATCAACTGTGACTTATATTACGTGCATTTTTTTCTTTATATTGCCTTTCCTTATATTTAACTTCCTTTGTTATTTTTGTCGAAGAAAAGTATAATTCGTCTATTCAATAAAGTCATGTATTTATGAAAAAGTAGAGAAAACTATTCAAATAAATGCTTTCATTAGCGAATAAAAAGATTTTATTTGTTCTTAACCAGAATATATAATATCCATTTGTTTTCAGTTCAACAAATTGAGTACAATATTCAATGTATTGTATAATAAATAAATGTATTGTATATAATAAGAGAAATTCTAAACTAAAGATATAATAAAAAATTTTCACCATCATTTTCAACATCACCTTTTTAACATTTTGTAAGTTTTTACTTCTTTTTTATTCAATTTTTTTCTGTTTTTCTTTTATAATAATATAACCATTCATATTTATAGGTTTTTTAAATATATAATATATAATAATAAATTTAAAGTAAAAATATTGATAAAAATTACAATAAAAAAATGTAGTTATTACTCCACAGTAATTTTTACGTATATAATTAATTTTTCATAATAAAATAAACGCACCCGAGACCTACACTTTTAAATACGTCATTTTTTATATATACCTTTAATAAAAAATCAGTGAAATTCGCATTTTTGCTAAACTGCACTGGTTGCAAAAGAATGAAAATATGCTTAAGTAAATTATATTATCTATGTCAATATTTAGGTGAATCAACTTTTTGTTGTATCTGTCTGTCCGCACTATTTCATATATTTTTGTATTGAAACTATATGATTTGTGTTTTATTGTTGGTCTGCTGAGTGATTCCGAGTTTTTGTAAGTATTTTCTACTTGAAACATGTTTTACAGCTTTTGCAATTTTAGTCTAATATGCTTTAATAATATTTTTTTTCAAAAAACAAAATCGCAAAACGCATTTTAAATTTTCTTTAATTCCAGTTACCTAATATGCCACTAAGGCCAGCTGAAAAACAAAGACGCTATAAAGAGAGACTAAAACTAGATCCAGTATAATAAGAAGAATACAAAAAAAAAGAAAATAGAAAACTATAATTCCAAGAAAATATTAGTAAAAGAATTGATTCTGAAGGAAAAATTTAATGCAAGAGTTATTTGGAAATTACGAAAAAAAACACTAAGGCAAAAGAAGAAAAATTCGCATCGCATTGGATGTTATACCTCCAAGTCCGCCTTCCATATTGCGTGAACAAAATAATATTCCATGTTTTCAAAATGATATCCTACGTAATTCACCAATTTCAACGAATAGAAAAAGAGGAAAAAATAAAATTAAAAAAGCCGCTCAAAGTTATACAGAGACAATTTAAAAATGCATAATAAAATTAGAAAATTAAAAAGAACTCAGAAGTGTGAGTATTACAGGAAATGATACCAAAGAATAGACAAGAGAAGAAACTAAACCTGATGAGAAAGATAAATACAAAATTCTAACTAACACCATAAAAGAGAGGTACCAAAATATTAAAAATAAAAAAAAACAAGAAATTATTTAAAAGTGCCAGCAAAAATATTAAAGGACCCGCAAAAGAAGAAATAATAAAATAATCTTTAGGATGGCAAGGAAAACTAAGGACAACTGTAATATTAAGAGGTAGTGCAATAGAATTAAAGCAAAGAATATATAATTTGTTTATCACAGACGATGTTTTTGTTTATCACAGACAGTAACTAAGAAGAAGATCAAAGATTCAAAAAAGATTCCTATTGGATAGTATGAAAAATTTATACAAAATATTCAAACAATAAAGACCAGATATAAAGTGTTCATATTATTATTTCACTCGTTATCAAACCTTCAGTATATGGACGTGAAATGTGTCTGTGTAAGTTACATGTTAACCCCGTTTACAAGGCGATGTACTCAAAAGAAATCGTTTATTCACACTGACGATTTAAATGTATTCATTTCATGCACAGTTTGCGATACAAATAGTCATGCGTGTATGTATGGAACATGTCAAGGATGTGTTGATAAAGAAATTAAATACGGCAAATCGAAGAATATGAAAAAGTGAAATGGGAGTGGGAGTGGGGAAGGCAAGATGAAATTTATGAAAAAGATGGCAAGAAAATTAAAGGTACAAAAATGTCAAACTGACAGAGACATGAAATTATTGAAAAAAACATATTTATAATATGAAGACACAATTAAAAAACTTTAGACAGGCAGTGAATAATCTACAAAGAGGTGAGGTAGTAGTTGTAGCTGATTTTGGTGAAAACTATAATTGCAAATAACACGAAGAGATCCAAGCACACCATTTCGGTAGATCAAGGCAACAAGTATCCCTGCACACAGTGGTAGTTTATATTCCTGACGAACAAGCTACGCATAAACTGGTATCGTATTGCACCATATCGGCCTCGACAAATTGTCAACATACAGCCATTTGGGTGTATATACGTCCAGTTTTGTCTGATATTCACTAGAAACATTTAGAAATAAAAACTACACATTTTTACACTGATAGACCGTTCAGTCGGTACACGTAGAAACAATTTTTTTACCTTTGTTCTACAAAAACGTTTGATTACGGATTTTCAGCAATGATACGGTCTTTCTTAGAAGTTGGACATGTGGTAGCTACTGGACGGGACATAGAGTGTGCGGTGCAATTTTATGAGGCATTTAAAGATAAGATCAAACTTTTCTGGATTTCGTCAGAAGACATAGAGGGCATTTCGAAACAATTGCCATCTAAGATCACACTTCTGCTTCTGCAATAGAGGCTTTTGTGAATCGCAAATAATAATGTATTTGTCCAATTCAACTGATGATAACTCGATTGTTTGTTCATCACTAAGTTTGACCATATCTTTACTCCTTTCCTTTAAGATTATTTTTAAGGACGATTAAGAAGTCACCTTTCATAAAAAAATTTTCTGCTAAAGTAACTAACCACTTGATAATTTTTAAACTACGAATTATTTCATAATCTTTTAGCCAACGTTCTGACAAACATAAAATATCTATCTTATATTTTTCAAGGCATAGTCCCAATTGAGGTTCTTTGTCGAGAAAGCCTGCTATAATTTGGTGCATTAATATTAACTCAGCATGCTTTCTCATTGTCGATTTAATTAGTTTAAATTATTTACCACAATATTATTCATATAATTAAAAAAGTGGTATTGTTAACATTGTGCTGTGTGACGTGTGTGTGTAACATATGTTGTGGTGATATTATTCAGATCGGAATTAAAATTGAGATTATAGGCTATCAATGCAAACATCATATTTTTAAAGTTTTTAAATTTGTTTAAATAAAAAAAAAATTAAATTGAAATTAAAAAAGTCCCAATTAAATGAAACTACGTGATGTAGTATTATTTCTACTGTCTTTAATTTCTTTACCACGACCTAGGTTTCGTTGTATTACAACATCTTCATATTAGCTAATATCCCACCTAATCTTTGATAGTGTTCAACCAAACCCACTCCTAGTCTATCTGAAAACACTGTAGTATTATTTCCGGAGGAATCTTTATTTGCATGATTGTTTGTTGGATCGCTTGATGGTTTTTTTTGGCTGTGGATAGGTCTTTTGGAATTAACTTTATGGAAAATTTGGTTGATAATTCAGGCGACAATCTTTTATGGCCCTTAGTTTTTTTAGATATATTTTTCTTTTCTGTATTTTCGCTTTGTTTATTTTCCATGTTTTATCTTTTTTTTTCTTTATTATGTTTAAATATTGAAATCTTAGTTGACTGGGTATTTAGAATCTCAATGTTGACTGGAGACGGAGATAAATTTAGTTTTAAGCCACATATTTCTTTGTCTTTCATATGTATCATTTGTTTTAGACTTTGCACTTCTAGAGCTAAAACATTTTTCTATTACAGTAAACTCTAGAGATGACTTTTCTGATTGGTGTGACGTATATTTAATGTCAACGACGACAAATATACGTTAATCAGAAAATTCATCTCTAGAGTTTGATGTTTTTTTTAAATATATTTTTTTCAAGTAGTATTGTTTCCGCATCGCGGTGATTTTTTTCGTCGAGGCTATCGTACTTTTGGATAATTTCTTCATACAATGTTATGTAAGTGATAGTTACATCAGTCTGTTTGCATGGCTGAATTTTGAAATTTGTTATAGTTTTACGATGTATTTCATATTCACTCGCGTATTCTTCTTGTTCCTTTATTAGCTGCGTATTAAGTTTATTAATTTCATTGAGTTTTTGTCTTAAATCTTTAATTACTAATTCACGTTCATAATATTTGTCCTTCTTTACTTCTATTTTAATACAAAACAAGTTTGAACAAAAGCTTTAAAACATTTCAAATAGTAATTTTTTTGCAATAGTATATTTGTTATATTTTGAAATCTTAAGTTATAAAAGTAGTTCGTTGCCTTTAGAAATAAAACAGCAGTAGCTTGCAGTGCTTTTTGGGAAGGGCAAACTGCGGAGGGACGGACTTTAAAAAATTATATAGATATACAATTACGCGCGCAAGCGTTCGCGACCGCAAAACTGGCATTGAGGGTGTAATAGATTCAAAATGTGTCTCAATAATTGAATTGTAGGCACACAAAAACAGTAAACTCTCGATGTAATGGCCCCGACTTATCGAATTATGACTTTAATCGTGATCATAAAAAGTTAATTCCTGTTTACCTAAAAATACAGTAGTTGCTACCTTTTTAAATTATGTCAATTTCTATGTCATTATGTTCCCGATTTGCAACAGTTAGTTGCCCTTATATACAAATTTCTGTACGCGAAGACCTAAAATTTTGTAGTTTTACTGTGCAGGATAAATGTTTTTCAGAATTAACATATTTTTATCAGAATTTGTTAAATCAATCCATTTACTATATTCACTTCCGAGTAAAAAACAAGGCCAGCAAAATATTTTATTTATCGTTATAATAATACAAAGATTCATCGTTTGTATTCGAATGTCATACATACGGGATTGTTTCAGTCTAAATATAACGAAGGAGTCTAGCAATCTTCAACTTGCCATGAGACTATGAACTGACGCTCTGAAGTGACGTAAACTATTTTAATTTCGTATGGACCATTTCTAACTCAAGACATTTTTGTAATTTGATGCAATGTAGGATTGCAGTTTGTGAATTTTATCTAAAATTCCAAGTACCGGTACATTGGCTTTGTGCACGCGAACCGTAAATCATATAATGAAGTACGGAATTCGCTTGACAATTAAATATGTTTAAATTTTCGCAAATATGTGATGCACATATGCTAAATGTTTAGAACTACGCGTAATTGCTTATAAGGTACTGTGCGCCATTGTAAAACAGGTATTTCAAATATATAATGTTTTTCATTTTACACATTGGGAGTTTGCCATTTTATTTTGCTACATGAATTTCAATATTTTCTATAGATTTTTATAACTTGGAGAATTGTGATGTTTTCTTCTTCCTACAAGTGCAAATTAACTTTTTTTCCGATTTGCACCGGTCTAATTGCTGCTCTCATTCGATTTATATTAATATTATTTTTAAATAATGGTTCATTGTTAAATATTTTGTTCATTGTTAAATAATGGTTCATTGTTAAATATTTTGTTCATTGTTAAATAATGGTTCATTGGTAAATAATGGTTCTCCATTGGTTTCAAACAGGTAATATTGCAAAATATCACAATTGGAACACAATCCCATTTAGGAATACTACAAAAAGTAATTCAAATGACTTGCCAATTATGCAGTAAATCTTTATCACTTTGTAGTTCAGTGCTAATAATAGAAAATACCAAATATAAAAACTATTTAGCAAAAAATATCTCAATTTTTCGAAGACTTAATTTCACTGATCCAAACAGTCCATCAGAGTACAGAAATAAATCTTAATGCCATCTACATATGAAAATGAAAAGGATACTATTTATTGGGAATGCTAAATGGGACAGTTTACAATTTACATTTGGAGTAGTTCAACAGGAGTAGCTTGTGTTTAGTCATAGTAAATTTTATTGAAAGTTCAAAAAGACAAAAAGTTAGACTAACGTCAAGTGTCATAGAGAAGATCACACACTACAATGTATTGCAGCAAAACTCAATCATTATATTTGCGAATATAATATAAATGAAATGATCTTTATAGACATTCATGACAATGTTGCCAATATGAAATACATTGGGAAGCTTCGTTTCTCTTGGATGCGCGACTTGCACCCTATAACTTGTGATATATAACGTAATTTTCAAGGGCAACGCGAACAAGCCACTTGCTAACTCAATAAATTTCAAGAAATGTGTGATTACCCAAGCATACGTTGAGGTTGAAATACATTGGTATAGTATCTAGGTTAACGAGGAGGGTGGAGGAGGGGGGGGGACTTCTTGAGAAAAAAACAGTCAATTTTTATATGGAAGAACGCGATGGAATAGAAGTTCTACGTGCACAGGAATGTGAAGAAATGGGCAATTTTCCCAGATTATTCATCTATGTCTCTAATCACACCTTTCATTATCTTTAATAACACTTTTCAAAAAATAATAATGTTATATTATTTGACCAAAGTAATAAATAATTATAATTATTTGTCTGTTTAGTTTGTCATATTTTGATTTTTTGTAAAATACTAGCATTTATCTAGATTGCAAAAAAGGACTGTCTCTTCTCTGGTTATTATTAGTATTCATTCTTATAAATATAGAAATATAAATATATAGTCATAGCCGAACATCGGCATCGGCTTACAAACTGACCTTGAGTCGAACTGTGAACAGAAATTAATAGTAAAGTTATATTTTTGGGGGTTTGCTGTAATGACATTCTTAATTTTACATATTATGTCGACTGTTTGTTAGTAGGTTCTATCATGAAGAATAGTGTTTCAGTATGGTTTAATAAACTCTTTTTAATGATGCTTTTATAAAAAAGAGTTTATTGGAACAAATCAAAACATAATTTTAATGCAATTAAACCAATTATAAATTGATATCATCACAGTAACGAGGACGTTACTACGGATCTCTTATGCCTCGCAATTTATTTAAGGCGCGCTTTGTTCAGTTTCATGAATTTTTTCTGTTATAAAATTCATCCACAGAATTTAATTTAACCCGCGCATTCTTCTGCCAGACTGACGATTCATATTTGTCCTCATTTTTTACTATCAGGTAGCGTTACTGTTTTGAGTCTCCGTGTATTTTTCTAATAAGGTCAGGGGGTGGACATATGGGTCTCGAATTGATAACAGAATTTCCAGGGAATTGGGGGTAAATCAACCATCATAAAGCGACCTCTGGCGATAGCTATGTGTCATAATAGATGCTATCTGTGGTACACGCAAGTCGCAACCTACAAACTAAACGTATTGCGGAGATAATATATTATTATACGGGTGTCCAGTGGCAGATTTCAAAGTTTGAACAAACATAGTTTCTGAACGCAACACTTAATAGGGGCGCGGGGGGCGTCATTAGAAGCGCAAGCGATGCAGATTTTTTAGTAGCCATGGAACAGTGGAGTGGAGACCACCGCGCTTTTGCCGTCGAGGCGTACATTTCGAGTGGATTTTTGCTGTCTGTAGCACGTCGTCGATTTAATAATCGTTACAGTATTCGTCGATTACGTGATGGACCATCGATCAACCTCATTCAGTCATGGGTAGCAAGGTTCAGAGCTACAGGATCAACATTAAATAGGACCAGGCCAGGACCTACACCATTGGTAGCCACGGATGAAAATATCGAGCGTGTTATGGTTTCTGTCGTTGAAAATCCCCTTTTATCACTGCGTACACGTTCATCGATATTGGGAATTCTGAATTCAACTTTACAGGTAATAATGCGAAAAAAGCTCAAGTTCCATCCATATAAAATTCAAATTGTTCAAGATTTACACGATTCTGACTTTGAATTAAGAAAAACTTACGCGGAGGTGATGTTGTTGAGATTTCGTACTTCTACCCGGATGGGCAACATATTCTTTAGTGACGAAGCTCACTTTCACATTGGAGGATATGTGAATAAGCTGAACTTTCGTTACTGGGTTGTCCACAACCCAAGACAAATGCATCAAGAGCCTTTACATAAGCCTAAAGTAATAGTCTGGTGTGCCATGTCTGCATCCGCAATCATAGGGCCTTATTTCTTTGAAAATCAACGTGGCCAAACTGTAACTGTGATTTCGGAGAGATATGCCCAGATGTTAAATGACTTTTTCAGAGTAGAACTACAGAATAGTCCATCCTTCAACCAAAACACATGGTTCCAGCAGGACGGGGCCATAGCTCACACTGCTAATGTGTCCATGAATGCAGCGCGGCAGTTATTTCCAGAAAAAAACATATCCCGAAACGGTACCGTACTGTGGCCACCTAGGTCACCCGATTGTGATTGTGATGTGACTTTTTCTTATGGGGATACTTAAAATCTGTTGTTTACAAAACAAATCCGAGCACTGTGACACAACTTAAATAAAATATTCGAGCCGAAGTCACTAGGATACCCCAGTCGCTCTGCAAACACGTTTTTGAAAACATGCGTGCTAGACTCGAAGAGTGTGTCAGGCTCGATGACCGCCATTTGGAAAACGTAGTTTTTAAAAAATAAAATCCGCATTTGTTGTTATAAAGTTAAAATAAACCTACTCTGTATTAGAGGTGTAGTTTTTTTTATAATTTTTCAAACATTAAAATCTGCCACCGGACATCCTGTACTTTAAATATTTTCAATATTTCATATTTTAGGTGTGTTACTTAAATATGTTGTTGTAACCACTGTATCGTTTTATATTTGTTTTATTAAGTGTTTATAAATCTTTGTTATGTGAAATACTTTGTACTTTTCGTGGAAAAGAAAAATGCTTGAATAGTTGTTTTTATTGTTGTCTTAAACCGAAAGTCGGTAAGTTTTATCGATTATTGCTTATTACATAATATTCCCAGACCACATTTCAAATATTTTTTGGAAATTTTATACTTTAACGTGGCAAAACACAATAATGGTTTATTGCGATTAGAGAAATATTCTTGCGTACTAAAAAGTAATTCTAACACACTCTCTTGTAATAATTTGAAGAAGGAATTATATTTTTAAATAACACGATTATAAAAATAACATTTCATGTATCTTCAAAGATTGATTGGTTAGTTGACAAAAAATGTATTATTGATTTAAGCAAGAAAGTTCTCAATTGCATATTCTTAATATGCAATTAAGAATTATTTAAGAAGAAATTTTGTAAGAAAATGCTGGTTATGCATAAGAGCTAGGTGAAGGAATTCGGAGTATTTACTATAATAAAAAACATAATAAATGCGGTATGATCATAAATACTACACTTGTTTTATTTTACCATGATCGAAAAAATGATCAATGGTTCAATTCCTAAACCCATAGGTTTAGAATAAAAAATAAAAAACATGTTATCAAATGACTTAATATCAGAAAATTATACCTCTTTGGAATCTGTATGAATTGAAATATTTTTGTAATAAAGTTCCACAAGGTTGCCATACATTTTTTTACACTAGCATTGATCAAAAGTCACTTTTCATGTCTTGTAATTGTAAAAATGCACATGTTCAGGGATTAATTTTTATGTTGTCAATAACTAGTGAATGAAATGTTTATTAGGATGAAAAATGTTCTATTAAAGATTTTGGATATTAAAAAACCAGAAATAGTAGTAATACCTAATATATTTTATTTTATGCGCAGTGACAAAAATTAAAATAAAAATTAAAAGATCATATCTTTAAAATTATTAGGCCTTGGACAATACAATTTATTGTTTTGTATGTATGATAATCCTCCCTATCCATTCCTTACAAGACAACCTGTATATCGTAGAGAAGTTTATTTAAATTTGTTTATTAAACATTATATTAAAATAAAAGTTGACTGGTCCATAAGAAATTAAAATAGACTTTAAAGAAAGTAAATCATTGGGAAAGAAAGTAAAAATTACAATATTTGTTTTTAATTTCAGCCCTTTTTAAAAATATTATAGATCATAATGTCTGTCGTTTAAAATACAATTTTTAATTCTCGGATTCTTCGAACTCTGCTTTATTAATAAAACGCGACATTCATTAGTGTTAAGAATTATACACATCAATCAGTGTTACAAATTAAATATATAGTTGTTAACTAAAATTGGTTCCTTAAGGTTGTTAATTACTTGTCCATTAACTTGTCACAACCATAGTGGAAAATGAAAGAAATTATGTTTTAATTAAATTAAATTTCAATTTGAACATAATTTTTAGTAAATTTACAAAGATAGGGTCCTTGTGTGATTAAATTAACAGTACAATAAATATGTCTCAATGTACTTGAACTATCGTAGGATGAAATAATTATCAGTTTAAATGTGGAGTTTTTATTTTGTATGCAATTGCCTGTCCAGAAAAAAATAATTCAAGTATAGTTTGAAGACCGATGAAAAAATTATTAGTGATATGTGATTGTTTTGCGAATATTTTAAGTGATATGTGATTTTTTTAAATATCATGTAAATTTTATAAGATGACTATGAAAAAATTGGTCTTTTTGCTTGTTTCGGCCCCTCTTAGGAAAAATAGTGGCTTTCATTTTTCAAGCAACACATAATCATGTGTTATTAACGAAGTATGGAGTTTCAGCAAAAGTTTGAAAATCCATTAATGGATTACAAAATATTTCTATAATTATATCTGTATTTGTGTATTCTTTGTGTGTATTCAGATGTACGAGTTGCCCATATTCGTATATGCAGTTACCACCTAGTGACCCCGATGCTATTCACAACTGCAACTACACTGAAACACTATTCAGCATATTTTGTCGAATAGTGTTTTTATAGTAATTATATTTTAATAACTTATATTGTACAGTAATGTCATTTTGACATTTGTCTTTTGATGATTAATTTTTGTTGTAATGGTTTTGATAAATTCATAAAAATAAAAATTAATTTTTCTTTGATAACGCCATTTGTAAGCAATAGCGAGTGAGAGATTACGCCATCTATGTCAGGAGGGGTGAGACGAGGAGAGGGGGGAGTCACTTTGACAGCATTTGGGGGGTATGAAAAAGTGTGACTCTTTTTTATATGGGTCAGTATGCGTCGTGTTCAATCTATACGTATCTGTCCTGTGAATAAGGAATTATCCATGGTTTAGTGTGGCAGTCACGCTCATGGCGTGTGCTCGTATTTATATTCTACGCACTCATCGGTTCGTGAAACCGATACGGGTATACGTTTCTATTTTTTGGTAAGTGATTAATTTATGTTTTTCGATCATTACCCCATGAAATATAACTAATATATTTTTTACGTTTAGCATTTTATTTGCCATGAAATGATGTTTCTAAATTGTATATTTATAGTTGTATAATATTTTATTGTTAAAGTTTACTTTATCTGAAAATCCAAATGAATGAAGAATGAATACAATCGTTTTTTAACGCTACGAATTTGGACTTGGACTACGATAACGGAAATGATATAATCGAAGTGGAAGAAATAAACGAAGCGGTAGATATTCTTGAAGTACGAGAAGAAAACAGTGAAACTAAACAAGAGTCATTGGAAACTTCCGCTAATTATTATGTTGGCAAAGATAAGGTAACAGAATAGAACAAGCAGCATGCGTCACTATCTATTAGAATACGTGTGAGAAACATTGTTACCTGACTTTCCGGTATGAAGAAAGAAACATGACAAATCAAAGGATCAGGTGAGGTTTGGAAACTATTTTTCTCTGAATATTATCAATCTGATAACTAAGTACACCAATTAGTACATTGGAAGCTTGTCAAGTGAATTTAAATGAGAAATGGGGTTGTCTTAGATCTGATGAAATAATAATACAGACATTCCTCGGGATACTAGTTTTTGCTGGCGTCAGAAGAAATAGCCGCTTGAGTGCCACAGACTTATTCAGAACTGACAGTTCATCTCCAGAGATATTTCGATTGACCATGAGCTGGAATAGATTTTATCTTCTAATGCGGTGCATGAGATTTGATGACAAGGAAACAAGAATGTAGCGTAACGTAGATGGTAAATGAGCACTTATACGAGACTATTTGTCTCATCTTTTAAGAAGTATTTCAGTGCTTCCGAATTCATCAAATTTATGAAAAACTTGAAATATTCGGAAGCTGCTGCAGCTTCAAGAATATATACGATGGGAGACAAATAAATATAGTATAAAAAATTATGGTTTGACTGACGGCATAATGTTTTACACATTGGATTTGGAAGTTTACGTCGGAAGATAACCAATCGCACCATATAACGTCGACACTGGGCTTTTGGCGTTGACCACACTGTAACTACATTCCCAGAACTGGTCGAAATTCGCGTGTGATAATTTTTTTACTAGTGTTACTTCAATTGACAGCTTGTTACAAGATCATGGACTGACTGTTATTGGAATCATCCGCCAGAATAAAAGAGAACTTCCAAAAGAATTTACTGAAATCAAAGGTCGTCAAGAAAAGCTTTGCTTATTTGGTTACCGAAATAATTCCACCCTAGTTTCTTTTGTACCAAAAAAAAAGAAAATTTTTCTCTTTATATCGAACATTCATGAAGATTCTAGTATAAATGAGGAAAATGGAAAACCTGAGACAATAATGGACTACAATACTGCAAAAGGAGTTGTTGGTACGGTAGACAAAATGTGCACCTCCTAAAATTGATGAATATGGCAGGTATAAATATTTACATTGTGTATGATTTGAATAACACAAATGTGAAAATAACTCGCAGGTGGGCGTCGAACCTAAGTTTGCCGAAATTTGGAGGTCCTACGGTAGAGGAATCACATAGTCTGTCTAGCATAATCTCATAATCCCAAAAAAGTTGGTCATACTGTTCATTAAAAAAATTAATCAAAAGATTGACAAATGAGTTCAATTTTTTCTGATGTATAAATATAAATATATATATATATATATATATATATATATATATATATATATATATATATATATATATATATATATATATATATATACATAAAATCTTCGTATGAATATATAAGGGCAATTGTCAATTAAATTAGCCTATAAGATAAATAAAGAATCACTATTAACCATGTTAAGTACAACATTAAAAAATAGCTGTGATGCCCGTACATGTCTCGTACACGACTAAATGCGGCTGTATTGCCCCTGTTGTAATTTTCTATTTACAACAACTATATGTGCGGGTTCATTGCGGGTTATTGACAAATTAAGTACATTTATTGTTGGTCTTGAAACGGATGAAATACCTGTAAAATTAGTAATAAATCGTTTAACAACTCGACAAAATTGTGAGTTCACTTTTAACACACATAATGTACGAAACAGCTGATATTATTAATGAGCGCCATTTCGTTAGTTTTCACGTAAAATATCGACAGATCGCTTTTGAGACGTATAAAACAGCCTATACTGTTATCAGTGCATTGAGCGCCATTTTTGTTTATTTTCTCGCATGCGTACATTTCTCGTCTTATTACATCGTATTCATCTATCTCTCTCGGTTGTTAGCTAAGTTAGATGTTTTCCGTCCTTCTTGCGATAGATTCGTGACATTCTGACGTCACTAACGTTACCGTGCTGTACGAAGGCCGTTCGGCCTTCACGTTTTACTCTCATCACGCCCAAGGAAGTTTCACTTCAAAAATATTTTTTTACAATATGCAGTTATGGTGTGTTCTGATTACTAATCAGACCCATTCAGTAATAGTTCCTAAAACTTGATTGACTTGTTATCTTTCAGAATTTATAGTTTTTTTATTTAAGCAAAAAGGTACTTCATGATAAGACAAGATATGAACTTCTAAAGTCATATATTGTCTTATCATTAAGTACCTTTTTGCTTAAATAAAAAAACTATAACATTACTTAAGCAAAAGGTACTTAATGATAAGACAAGATATGAACTTCTAAAGTCTTCGTTCCCCAACTGCTCTAACTGTTAAACTATACCTACGGATTAAAAACATACCTTATTGTAAACGAAATAAGTTTAACATTGTTTGGTGTTAGTCCTTTGTGCGTGAGACCGACTTGCACCCAGCCGATTTTATTATTGTATTTGAAATATTTTACTCACTCTACCTTTACAGATAAAGAACAGTCGTTATTTTCTCAAGAGCAATATTTTAGCCGTATTTTATTATTTGTTTGATATTAATTAAACATCTCCGTTCGCTCCGCTCTTCGCGCCTCCTATGTTCGTGGTATGCTTTACACTATTTCTTTACATTTGTTCTCGCTTTACACTATTTCTTTACATTTGGCACTTACCTATAGATGCAATTCACGCCGCTGCCAGTTGCGCCACTAAAGCGATGAGTTTATGGCCAGGCGGTAATATTTATGCATTTGTAACCCCATTCGAGATGATTTTGTTAATCACAGTATTAGATAGAAACATAGTCGTGTTTCACATTTTTAATGGATGAGTTAAACGACGGCGTTGCGTGTGATTCATTTATTTTACTAAGCTATTTTTATTTGTCATAGAAATAGGAAAAAAACGTAACAATTCTACAAAAGCGAAAATAACACCAGCGGATTGAATTTATTGAATATTCAAATAATGAAATAATACAAAAATTAGTGTTGATGCGTGTTTTTTCGGGCATAAAAGATTATTTAATTGAATTGACCCAAAAGTGTTGAAACATGGTAAACATTTGGGAAAAGCTAATGTCGGTAATAGAAAAACTAGCCATTGCACTACGTTTTTACATTACCGGAGGTTCACACGCAATTTGTAATTCCTTTTTAATAGACAATGAATAAGATTTTTATTTAATATATTAATGAATAATTGTTGAAGTATTAGGATTTGTTAAATCCACGTAAATATAATTTATTGGAAACTAAGTTATTTGTGAGTTTTATAGAAAAGAACTCTGTATAAAGGTAAGTGAAAATAAAATATGTTATTGACTTTTTTGTTGTTTCAGCGAGTTATAATTGTTTGTGAACTGTGTCAGAGTTCTAACCCTTGAAACGTGCAGTAACTCTAATGTAGATGCATTTATTTTTACCCAGATTGATACTAAACAAAACGTTACACGTGTAATGATACACATATGTTCTTATTTGCTGAGAATATGATCTTGATTTATTTGCAACGAAATTTTCTATTCAATCCATTCATACAAATATTTTACGGATCTCGAATGATATTATTCTGATATTTTAATTGCTCAAAGTAGGAACCATTATTTATTAGGGAACAAATATTATAAATATACCTTCAGGAAATCAGGAATAATTCCATAACTTTATAAGAAAATTGATTTATTGTGTCAAATTTATGCACCTCCAAGGATTTTGATGATGAGACAATGAATTGATAGATCGGGAAATTGAAGATATTAAACCGAAAATATCGCGAGTCTTTCATTTTTGAGAAGGTGAACACGAAGATATAATAGAATTGTAAAACGAATGCGTAACAAAATTGTTTGCAAGAAGAGTCACTGAGATGACATGAGAGTAATGCTTAAAAATTAACATTTTATGTCCATCTGTCGTAATTTATTTCAATCTAGCACTAAAACCAATAGTTTAAATGCAAATCTTCCTACGTTGTGCGTTCCTGTAGTACGAAAACAAATATCATGCTAAAAATCACGTTAAAAAGTTGTTATAAAGCGGTAAGGAAAACAAGTTCTCGGTGATGTACGTTTTGGTTCAAGAAAGAGACATAGTCGGATAAAAAATGTAATGCGTTCATAGAAACAAGTAAGCAGGAATATTTTTCCTGTGCTTTTAAATGAGATACTATACATATATATATTTATGTATGTGAATAGTATATATATATATATATATATATATATATATATATATATATATATATATATATATATATAAATATATGTATATAAAATTCGTAGCATTACCCTATATTATAACACTTTCACACAGTTAATTTTTTTAACTTAATATGCTTAATGACATGAACATCAATGGGAAAATATAGGTGATAACATTTGACAGATTTGTAAATTACACTTTTAACTAGAGATCTTGTGGGGATTTATTTAAAACATAAAACAATTAAATCATACCTATTATTTCAAATACAAGGTGTCCAGTGGCAGATTTCAAAGTTTAAACAAATATAGTTTCTGAACGCAACACATAAGAGGAGCGCGGGGCGATGCGGATGTTTTAGTAGCCATGGAACAGTGGAGTGGAGAGCACCGCGCATTTGTCGTCGAGGCGTACATTTCGAGTGGATTTTCGCTGTCTGTAGCACGCCGTCGATTTAATAATAGTTACAGTATTCATCGATTACGTGATGGACCATCGATCAACCTCATTCAGTCATGGGTAGCAAGGTTTAGAGCTACAGGATCAACATTAAATAGGCCCAGGCCAGGACCTACACCATTGGTAGCCACGGATGAAAATGTCGAGCGTGTTATGGTTTCTGTCGTTGAAAATCCCCTTTTATCACTGCGTACACGTACACCAATATTGGGAATTCCGAAATCAACTTTACAGGTAATAATGCGAAAAAAGCTCAAGTTCCATCCATATAAATTTCAAATTGTTCAAGATTTACACGATTCTGACTTTGAATTAAGAAAAACTTACGCGGAGGTGATGTTGTTGAGATTTCGTACTGCTACCCGGATGGGCAACATATTCTTTAGTGACGAAGCTCACTTTCACATTGGAGGATATGTGAATAAGCAGAACTTTCCTTACTGGGATGTCCACAACCCAAGACAAATGCATCAAGAGCCTTTACATAAGCCTAAAGTAACAGTCTAGTGTGCCATGTCTGCATCTGCAATTATAGGGCCTTATTTCTTTGAAAATCAACGTGGCCAAACTGTAACTGTGAATTCGGAGAGATATGCCCAGATGTTAAATGACTTTTTCAGAGTAGAACTACAGAATAGTCCATCCTTCAACCAAAACACATGGTTCCAGCAGGACGGGGCCATAGCTCACACTGCTAATGTGTCCATGAATGCAGCGCGGCAGTTATTTCCAGAAAAAAACATATCCCGAAACGGTACCGTACTGTGACCACCTAGGTCACCCGATTGTGATTGTGATGTGACTTTTTCTTATGGGGATACTTAAAATCTGTTGTTTACAAAACAAATCCGAGCACTGTGACACAATTTAAATAAAATATTCGAGCCGAAGTCACTAGGATACCCCAGTCGCTCTGCAAACACGTTTTTGAAAACATGCGTGCTAGACTCGAAGAGTGTGTCAGGCTCGATGACCGCCATTTGGAAAACGTAGTTTTTAAAAAATAAAATCCGCATTTGTTGTTATAAAGTTAAAATAAACCTACTTTGTATTAGAGGTGCAGTTTATTTTTTACAATTTTTTAAACATTGAAATCTGTCACACAAAAGATATTTCGCGTTATGGTTGTAAAAAATACATGATGTCATCCGAATTGATGTTTCAGTCACAAATATTAGGAGTACATTTGTCAAGATTATCTCCCGTTGAGACATAAATTTGTGCTTTGTGATGTTGGTAGATTCCTTTGACCCATGTGGTGAAACAATAATAAAATATGCGGTTAATTCTCATAAACATGCCGATTCAAACTTTATTAATATTGGCATGTTAATTCAAGTCATATATTGAAATTAAAAACGCATGGAGTTGAAATTGTTGAAATTTTTATTTCTAGCTTTTTGACAAAAATAGAGTTGTTTAGTGTAGTGTAGTTGCAGGTTCAATCACAGCTTTGAATGCTTTTTCTATAGCTTGGGTGTAACAAGAGAGGCGTGATAAATCCAATGCTCTTTCTCCTTTCTGTTTAACAAACAATCGGAGATTTTCTTCGGTTACAGATTTTAATATTGGTAGCTCAATGATATTTTCATGCCAGTTCAAAAGGTTATGATATGTTGATGCATTAAAGTTTATCTTTAGTAACTGAAACAAACGCGATATTTTTGCTGTTGCTGATCTAGTTTTTAAAAATCGACGCGCAGCTAATTCACGAACGTGCGACTGGGGACCTTTTAACATTGCAAGCAATAAGTTTTCACGGTGTGCGAAATAGCTGTTTCTTTGAATAACTGGGTCGATAATGGCTTTTAAAGTCGTTGGTAAATATCTGGTTAGCTTGATGAGTTTAAACAAGTGTCGCGATCCATCTTTACAGCTAGAGTGAGTTTTTATAGAAAACCAAAGACAAGTGTCGCCATCCATATTTACATCTAGAGAGAGTTTTTATAAAAAAAACATACCTGAGCGTAAACCTTGACAATATATGGTCCACAAGTGAATAGGTTTGCAAAGGCCGTTTCCACTGAAACATACAGTTGGAGAATCCTGTTAGCACAAGTTAGCCGCCGAGGACGGGACATTGTGCCTGGTGATTTCTTTGCTAAATCGCTAAGAAATACGCCTGTTGAAACTGTTTCAATTATTCCGTACAAGTATGTCTGGTCTATATTAATATCTTTAGCAGAAAGCTTTGATAAGCTCTTCGGAATAGGTTAAAATCCAGTTATACGTATTTTTTCACGGTTTTCAAGTTTTTGGCCAATTGTCTCTGAAAATGTCTGTGGTCCAGATGTACTGCCATCAATGTGTTGACACAAATGTCTAAATGGCAGTTCATTCATATACAATAAATAAAAAAAATAAGGATCTATCCAATATTTTTTCTAGCAGCCGTATAGTAGCCCGTATTTGCCAACAGTTACATTAGTACTGTCATATCCAATTGCAATCAAATAATCCATTGATTTATCCGCTTTCAAGAAAAGTTGAATATTCCTAGTTCTATACACTTGGCACTACCTGAAGCAGGTGTAACGTAACCTAAAAACTTCAAGTCAGGTTCTTTTATCAAAGAAATAAATTCTTCAGGTATGCTTATACTTTTTTCATCTTTTACAGTCATAATCAAAGTTTGGTCTTTTTTTCTATCGAAGTATAATGCGGGTATTTGTGAAACAGTTTGTTGTGAAATTATATTTTATTAATTTTTTCTTTCGTTCTCAGCGCAGCTTACTTTTGTCTATTACTTGTGAAGTCGACGCACGTAGAACTGCTGATACGATAGCTGTTCCTGCCCTGTCTGACATTCCAAATATATCGCACTCTAAATATAATGCATAACCAACTACAGTTGTAGTATTCAGTACTTGAAGTCAGCAACTGAATTTAGGTTGATTTCACAATCCGACTGGACACATTCAGATTTAAATGTGCTACTCAACTTTTCCGTACTTATTTTGGCTACTTTTTGTTGTCTTAGTTTTTTCTCGTAACGACTTTTTTTTTGGTCCTCCCGTAATTTGTTTTGTTGTGCTAATATCTGTTCCATTTATTATCATTTGCCTAACTGTTTGATGGTCTGTTATGAAGCTGTGTTCTCTTGCAGGCATTTTTTGTTTTAAGGCAAGTAAATTAAAGAAAATCTCGACATTTGCAAGCCGAAATATTAAACAAAACTTTATTCCCAAGACGAAGTTTTTCTCACTTGGTTTTAGGTATTTTTGGGTGAGACTTGAAAATGATATGTATGTAACATTACCTTCATTCGTTTGGTTCTACTGCAGGAATAAAACATTTTGCAGTTTCCTTGGGTTCTATTCCTTGTAAGTTGGCTCTTTTTTAGTTTCCCTCATATATTTTAATCTGCGCCAGGTACACTCATAAAAGTTCATCACATGTTCGTATTTAAATCACATAAATTACCAAATAAGAAACACTTTCAACTATTTCGTGCGTCCCATTCTTCCGATGGCGTAAAACAAATGACTGCACTCTATTTCGCAACGCGCGACACTGATTGTTTTACTGATGAATAGCGCGTCACTTGTCTCATATAACATCCCATCCCACCCCCTCCTTACTCCTTTGTCAACCAAACAATGGTCATATTTATCGTTGCTAAAACTATTATGCATAAAATCTTGAAAAAGTGACGTCAAAGATCTCCTTTTTTTAAATTTTATCACAATCCGGAGGCAATAAAATTTAAAATAATGTAATGAAACTTTACATATAAATTAAGCACGCCATTTGGCATCTTTTTATCGCCGAGCCTTTTTAAAAGCGTGAAAAAAATTGACCCACCCTAGTATATGGTCTCCACGTCAAAGTGACGGCGTATCTAAAAATAGGATTAAAGAAGCCTTTTTTATTCGTTCAGGCCGAAAATTTGGTACTGAGGATAATAGGTCTTTATTTTGAAGCCAGCTGGAAGTGTAGTGTCCGAGCGAAATATTTAACCACTTTTTATTTTCTATCGAACACAGATATGATTATAATGTAAATAAATTTACATCAAGCATCATATTAAGTGACTGACGTCAATTTATAATACTTGCATATTACTTAAAATAGTAACGTCAATATAAATAAATATTATATAGGGTTGTAAGACAAAATAAAATATTAAATAGGGTTGTAAGGTAATAAACGTAGTTGTTGTAAAAATATATCTCAAATTATTTTGTCATGATAAATAATATATACCTTTAAATTATATACACAATATATTCGTTTGGTAAATTCAGAGTTCTGGTAATTTTCCCAATGTAGAAAACAGAATTTTAAATAAATAAATTATATTTGTTTTCGTAGTCTTAAATACTCGTAATTATTTATTTTCACCCCGTCTTAGTTTGAAATACGACTTAGTCGTCTAGTGGTTAAAATATTGGTTTCTTAAATGTAAAAAATATAGATAATTGTTTCGATCATATATTCTAAAATTTTCTAAAAAATAGTTTTATTAATCGTTTTTTCTTGTCAATGCATGTACCAAAAAAGTTAATAGATCTTCTAAGTTAAGTTAAGTTATAAGATCTTCTAAGTTAAGAAGGTCTTTTAAGTTATAAGATTCTAGATGCAAAGCAACACAGATACGTGTTATTTTAATTCCTGAAGTGTTTGTTTTTCACTACTAAAAATATGTATATATGAGATAATAGTTATAAGGCTGCTATAAATGTTTCGAAAATTCCCATCCGTATTTTTAAATGAGCCGTGTAAATCTTTATTCGCTGAAAGTTGTAACGATATTCTCAGTCACGTAGTAGGTGACCTCTCTGGATATAAATATTTGCACGCGCATGACAGCCTTCCGGTAAATACATAACGCGGACTTTTAAGATAACAGCCGATCCATTGTAATCCATTTCCACTTGCTTTATTGGATTGGAATTAATTCATACCTTCATTTGAATAGATGCGCGCTTTGCCTTTTTGCGAAACTGCCAATGCCCCTAATGGATATTTGTTAAATACTTGAAGTTATAAATAGAAGTTTTTGATTAAAATATTCAACTATAACGATAAATGTTCAACTTGAAGGACATAGTGAAGAGTTAATTTAAAAAACATTTACGTGAATCACTTTTATAACGATTTGATTTAATTTAGCGATGTCACATTTATTTCGAGTAAAATCATTGATTAATATTATAATCACATTAATGTACTTTGTATGTCAGACTTTTTCACTACGAACACTAAAGCTCTATTCATTTATACTTTCATTTTGTCCTCTTCCGGAATACGAGGGCAGCATGATGGTGATACGTTAAATTTATCATTAGTTATATTAAATGTGTAATGTAGGAGTTAAAGTGATTATTAGAAATAGGTTTTCTGAAAATGCCACTTTCACTACTTTTTGAAGTATGAGTAATATTATTGTGAGTTTTCGATTTTGTATAGACATTTAATAATATTGAGTTAGCGGTTTGAGATAGAATAAAAAATAATTATTTATGTATAGTTCACCGTTATAAAAAAGAATTCCCTTTAAAATTTCTTAGAATTTCCGATAAAAAAAATATTTGTAATTTCAACATGTATGTCGGAAGTTTCGGAAATATATGGATTAATAAACTTTGTTTTGACATCCTAATTTCAAATTTTTTTTCTTATTACATTAGGGTATTGCATAAAACGTGGTTGAATTACTTGAAGAAAAGTTCAAAGGTAACTAACATTGAAAAATTATTTAATTAATGAATTATTGCCTTTTGCATTCAAAATTGAGATCTGTTACGGAACATTGTGAAACTTTTTCTTTATCTTAATGACTATTTACTACTCAATAAATGATCAAATTTGGTTTTATATCGATATTTTTCTCTATATTTACAGTCAGTGACCCTCTTACATAGCTGGCATGTTGACATTCCCTTTTCCTTAGTACCACTTCCAAGTAAGTATTTAACATCAAGTAAATAGGAGAGTTTTGATCATAACAGCTAGCAACATCATTTGATCACAACAGCTAGCAACATCATTTGATCACAACAGCTAGAAACATCATCCTTTTTTTTATAAAATTTTCACAAATTGCTTCATTAATTTCATCTTATTATGGCGGATGTAAATTTTTTTTAAGGTCAAACTCTTTTTTTACTATTGTTTTTTCTTGGGTGCGTTTAGGTTTGCTCCGAACTACCAAATCTTTCTAATCTGAGATAGTAAATTACTCTGTTATCATGTTGACATCAAATTTTGGAAATTTTTTTGTAAACTTGTACAATCTATTCGTTCTCTTAATATTTAAATGAACGTAATACACAATTCACAATGCACTAAATTTCGTTCAAAATCACGGTACAGACTACGTTTAGATGACTTTTGAAGAGTTGACGCATGCCAAATATGTTTATATGACATGCTAAATTACCGTTTTCTACAAAATAAGGGAGAAACATTAAGGCGAGTAAATTCTTCTTCAGTCCAGATAAAATTTGTTTTGCATTTTGGAAAGATTTGAGCATTTCATTAAAATATAGTCGTACTTTAAGAAAAAAACGTGAGATTCCCTACTACTCGATAACATAAAATTTTCATTTTTGTCGTTTAAGAGCCATGTACTAATTTTTTTGATATCACGGTTTTCTTCTAATTTTTTTTGGTATTACTTAAAAACTTCGAGTGTGAAGTACAGGTTATTTCACAGAAAGGATTCTTTTTCTTTAAACTGTATCCTTTTTTGTCATAATAACAATAGTAAAGATTTCATTGTTGTGTTTAAATCATTGGAATTCTAATTGGTTAATATTTTCTGTTCTTTTGACCATTTGATAAGATTCAACATATTTTTAATACTTTATATGTAAGAACATTGTGTCTTGGTGTTGGAAAGCCACACTATAATAAATATGTCTTTAATGCATCATTGATTTTTCATACTTTTTGAGTGTAAATGTTAAACAAATATAACATAAGTTCTGGCGAGTTAATAAAATTGTTGCTGACCAAAAAGCATTGAAAAAATACCAAATTTATATTTTTTCGACATGTTTGCCCTTGCTAGCTTTGCTCTTTGTAATTAAACGTTAACTTGTATTTGTTTTCAAGTCACTTTAAAAACATATCAACTACGAGTGAAAAAGATGAAAAAATAATAAGTCTTACTTAAGTGGTAATAAATATTATTCAATTTGGGTATGTAATTATACGGCACTGGAACATTTACTTACACATTGTAGACAAAACGAACATAAAAGTTTGAAGGTTTCTATTTCATTACGAAACACAGGCGATTAGCCTGGTGTAGAAATCTTACGAAATAGATAACAAAATCGAAATAAATCACCAAATAAAATCATTTAAAAGTTAAAAATAATAGCAACATATATTTCACCTATTTTTATTATTCCACGGTACCTGTTTTAGAATAAACCATACTAAAATAAACATTAAGATACTTCAAAGTTATAAAACCGTGCAGCTAACTGATAACTGCAATCGATATAAGAACATCAAATGAGTGCGCATGCAATTGTCAGTGGCGTATAACCAACACATTGCAAGTCATTATGTAGCTAATTATTTTCCAAAATGTAAAACGATATATTAAATTTAAATTTTATTTTAAAACCTTACCCATCTATACCAGTATTTCACTCGAAAGAATGCTCGAAAAACATTTTAGCCTCTAGTTTACTTATATAGAAATTTACCTTCTATCTTTTATATTTTATTATATATTAATTGAAATTTTCATATGATGCATTCATTTTGAAAATGTCATGGTCTACAACAGTTGATGAACGGGCGTGTGATAAAATTATAAGTCATTTTTTTACTACGCAATCCTAATAATAACATATAAGTACAGTTTGGAAAAAATTATTCTCATGTATATTGTATTTTTATTACATATCGTTTTGGTTGACAAAAGAAATTTATGAATTGAATAAAGGTTGATAGCTTTATTCAAGGTGATATAATTATAGAATTTACATAACTCGGGTTACTAAAACATAACATATAATTGGATGATTTTTTACGTTAAAAAATTTGAAGTAAGTGTGCCCCTATATTCAAAATTAATATTAAAAGTATACTCGTCGTGACATCATTATATTGTTCTATTATTATAATATATGTTTCAATGGAATATGGATCTCTAAAAGGTAACAAACTTTTCAACTGTCAACCACAGATAAATACAGACACACAATAGAATAAAAGTTACACAAGAAGCTTTATAGCTGTTACACGAGAAGTACGGAGCCCATTCGGTAAGGAGTTTAAGCCTGATAATGATTTCTTCTCCTCTGGTACTTTGCATAGTGTAACGTATCTTATATAGATAAGCACTGGCGAAAAACTGTATTTATTGAAATTAGGTAAAATACCTAAAACTTTCAATATACCTTACCAGGAAGTTCCTTTGTCCAAATTTCTTTCGATATTATTGATGACAGTTTGTACGTGCAAAATTCAGATATTTTTCAAATGCCTAGGTTATCTAGAAAAATAGGTATCTTGATCACAATTTCTATGAAATATTCCCCCGTCAGGTTTTTTATGTTGAGATATTTTTGCATTGTCATGTTATTCGTTCATTGCGAAAATTCATTAGAAATTTCAGTTTTATTGTTTTATTATATATATATATATATATATATATATATATATATATATATATATATATATATATATATATATATATATATATATATATATATTTATGTTATATACACACTAGCGGCCCACCTCGGCTTTACACGGGTGCAGTGTAGGTGCTAATGTGGTGTAATTGCGGAGTGATTCATAATATTACTGTCATTATTAGAATATACTACAGGTATCTTTATATACAATGTTTACAGCTGTTTTTGCAGTTTATAGCGTCGCGCTGAATAGCACGTTTTTATTTTACTTGCTTGGCAAACGCGTGCGATCGCTGCAATTCATACAACGCCATGGGGCGACGCGCGTACTGCGGCGCGTTATTTATAGGCACGCGCCGCCGCCGCTGACGCCGTCCGTGTACGGCATTGGCATCGCGAATGCTGATTTTTGGTAATTTTGATGGTAATTTTGTGATATCTCATAAAATATTAATGATATTTGCTGTAAAAAGTAAAATTTTATCCACATCAAATGCCCAACGAAAAAATAAATATCGATCCCATAAAAATAGTCACTGTGTCTGTGATCACATAAAAATGGTCACTATATCTGTCGGATATAGACATATGCCATTATGCACTTTTTTGGAGATATTTTTAAAATACATAATTCCATAGCACAACATTTTGATATTTCTCGTAAAGTTTAGTCAGCGTTACCAATGAAAGCGCCCCAAATTCAATTTTTTTACGAAACGTTGACTTTTTTATATTTTCTGTAAATATCCATGCAAGTATTATACCTATGAACTATGCGGAAGAAATTATCTGAATGATAGTGAAAACCGCATCAAAATCCGCCGTTGCATAGTTTAAAAGATCTAAGCCTACAGAGAGACAGACAGACGCGGGAAGCGACTATGTTTTACACTATGGAAGGATATATATATATATATATATATATATATATATATATGTGTGTGTGTGTATATATATATACATATATATATTTAGTTTAACGAGGGACATTAATTAAAAAAATTATTAATTAAATGAATAAACTAAATACAATTAATTTAAAACATACGGCTAATTCAAGCATCTTAATTAATTTTATAAGTTTGAATATGATTTAATAACTTTTTTATTGTTTTAAATATAATTTAATTCTTTCCATGCTTGTATGCCATGTAGACGTTTTTGCAAAAGAAGAAAGAGAATCAGTGTCAACATTTAATTTAGAATTTGGTGGAGGTTGATTTCTTTTCATTTTCATAAATGTATATGTAAGCATTTTATCTTTCAGTATATTAATTGTAGCATAAAAATAAGAGGTTATTGATTATAATTATTCTTTTATTTAAAATTCGCATATATTTCCGATTATATTTTTAATATATTATCATATACTATTTAGTATATAAGATTATATGGAGCGTATTATACTACATAAAGATTTAATGAATTTTGACTAATGAATTCCATTTTTATAGTGATCTAGTATTTTAAACATTAGAAATTTTAAGAGTCACCGTTTTAATCTCTTGTGAGAAATAAGAAGAAAGTTAAGAATCCGGAAAATTCATTATTTCAAATACACTCTAATAAAGCAAACAAAAATAAGTAAAATTCAGTATGGTAATCGTTAGTTATTACGTCTAGTTTATCTTTATTATAGGTCTTTAGTTTTTATTATAGATTTATTTGATATTATATTACGAAACAAATTATTTGATTACGAGAAAAGAGAAGAAGTTTAACTTTTTAACTAGAAAAAATGAATTATATCACTTAATGATTTCATTTAGCATAAAATCAAAATAACATTTATTTCGTAATCTATGCAGATTCAAATTACTTCGACCCTTTAAATTATTTTCATTGGCGATATTAGACCTTAAATTATTTTATTAAAAAGATTTGTTTATGATAAACATGTGAATATGTTGAAATATTGAAATTACAGTTTCTAAACTACTTATTTCAGAAAAAAATATTCCCATAAAATCTTCTACCGATTTTATATTCTGCAACTACTTATGCTATAAAAACTATTATCAACATATTGCTAGCTAAATATAATTTGTTTTCTAAATATTAAAAAATAAATATGTTTGTAGCCATTTATTTTGATAATGTAATTTTTCCAAAAAATTAAATATTTTCCAAAAATTGTTCTCCTATTCATAAGGTTTTCAAGATGTTCGCAAAAAAAAAAACGTTTGACAAGATGGGGCTGATGTAAACTCCTCACTTCCGCACTACGCTATCTTGGACAATTACTGCAGGATTTTTTTTCCAGAAAAAACTTCCTGCTGACTAGAAAGTAAGTGGCTTGACATAAGCGTTTGGAAGAGTTTTATTCGGCAGCGTATGATGCATAAGGGATGTAAACTGCAATTTCGAGTTTTGAAACGTCAGAATTTCCGACAAAATAATGTATAAATATAAATCCTGGATCATATTGGAATTCTGATATTTACAACGAAGAAATTTTGGGGTAAAAATTGCAAAATACCTGGCATAAGCATAATGCTTTTGCGAACGCAAAGCGTCATTACAGTGTGCACCTAAGTTGTTCAATGACTTAGTAGAGAAGGCGCGATGCTTAGTGAAAACTTTCAAAAAACGGATACTCATACGTATTGAAGGAACATGAACACAATATAAATTTGTTTCTAGATAGTAAACTAGTTGGAACAGTATATACATATAAGTGGTAAGTTTTTAAAACTAAGGACCTGTTTATTCAAAGCACGCATTGATATTAAATCAGAATTTTATTTATGAAGCAAGAAATTCAAATTTTCATTGGGATTTATCGTAGACTATAGTTTGTAAAAGTAAGTCACATTATTCTACTATTGCAATGCCACGTTATTAACGACTTTAAGATTTACGACAAAAATAGCTAATAAGCTAGAGCTTCAGGCAAGAATCTTGTGAAGAAGTTAAGCAATTTTACCAAGAAAAGGTTTATTGTTCTACTTACATAACTCCGAGGACTTTTAGAGGTAAGATTTTGAGATTATGTTAATATTGTTAAGGCGCATGAAAATGAAAAAATAACAAAATATCGATTCCATACTCGGAGTTAAATATTTACAGCAACGCCATTTCTTTTTCCTCAAAAATAACCAGCATGAAAGAGTGACTTGATATGGAAATTGGAAAAAAAAGGAAAGGAAATGCAAATTACCATCATTGACTTCGATTTGGAGGGGCTTGTGAGCGTAGAAAAGACATTGTTCGATAATGGAGGTTGCTGAAGAACTCTCTGATAAATCACTTAATGGATTGTTAATTTTAAGATTTTATTTTCAAGAGTAACGTTGACAAAGTTACTTTACTCTTAGATATTTTTGAAGTTATACTTCTTTATGCGAGTGAAATTTTACGATGCGCCCGCACTAAGCAACAAAAATCGATAAGATGAAGTCTCAATGCTCAGTAAACATATTTACATGCGTGTAGTGATTGATACTATATTCAGATAGTTATTGAGGCATTTGTCAATATTCTACACGTGTTTTATATTCATGCTAATCTAAGTTATACTTGTCATTTTTTCATTTATTGTGAATATTCGTGTTAGAAATAGTATTTATAAGTTTTTATAATATATTTTAATTTATTTCTCTGAGGTTAAGTTTCGATATGTATTTATTTGAATTATAAATTATTTTAAAACATTATTATTTTATTGAATTTAGATTTTACCAACCGTATTTATATTCACACTCCGCTTTATTTCCGTTAATTAGTTGCATGCTGAATAAAGTTACTATTGTATTATTCCAAAGAAGTATAACTTGTAACGCTCGTCCATAATTTTTTAAACTTATTTTCATGCTGATTAAAATTTAAAAAAAGGCTAATAATAATTTGATTTAAAATTTGATTTTGACAAATTATTAATTAGCGAAGTAATTCATGAATATTGCATTTAGTTCTTGTAGTTTTACATAATAAGTAGAGTATATGTTAAAAGCAAATAAATCCTGTGAAGTACAAATAGAACTCGCAATACGAGGTTTCTGTACACATTCGAAAATATAGTATTTCTATTAAACTATTTAAAAATATTGATTATTCACAACGTACACATATTGCCTACTACGTCTTTTATGGGCGTAAAACATAGTGCACATATAAAAAACTATAAGATCTAGAATACTTGTTATAGTTTTTCTACAGTCTTTTCATAGGTATATCGTATTCTAAAACTATTGTTTTCATATTTTTTTATTAATTAGTTCCGGAATTAAGAGAAGGAATATATTTTTTGCGTATTTCGTTAGTTTATTTGTGAAGATACGTTACCTAAAATTATGAAAAACAATTTTAGATCCTTATAACTAGCCGTTTCAAACGATACCTCACACTAATTAAGAAATTAGAAAATTTTCCTTTCGAGCATTTAATCCTGCTAATATTTTTGAGTGTTATCTGAGGAAAAATGTATGCGAGTTTATTTGCTACATTTAAAGTTTCTATATCTAACGGTTTTTGAGAAAAACGGCTGTGACAGCGTTTTTTTCACATGCGAGTGAAGATCAGTTACAGACGGGATTCATTCTTTCTTTGAAGAACCGAACCCTAAAAAATGGAAACAGTTAATGACTATCGAACTTTGTGGAATTCAGAACTGTGTATCAAATACCGAAAACCAATGGCGAAACTCACCAAAATCCGTTATTGCATACTTCATCTAATATTGTAGAAGAATATCAAAGTTTCCGTGGAACCAAAGCGAGATGAATATATGAAAAAATGTGTTTGAATTTTGGATAGTATCTTTCTAATAACACATGGTTTCTTATGTACATATTTTGAATATATCTATTGATAAGATCCGTATATTGCGACTCAGGAAAATTCCTGTATTAGTATTAATTAACTCATCATAATAGGACACTTATGATATATAAAGCGTTGGTTATTTTAGCTTGTTGTTCGTCTTTTCGACAATTAATCAATATGTATAATATACATTACAACTTTTCGAGCAGCACTAAGAGCAGCACGCAAAATTTCGAAGGAAATTGTCGAGTATTCACCCAAGCTACTAGTTACTTATTCATATAAACGAAACGCAATAACAAAACAAATACGAAGTGCATAAGGGACAATCTGTCAGCCAGCGTTATTGTATTAATATCTAAGTTAATTGATACATAACTCATATAAATTATATTTAGATTTAATATTAAATAAATACATTTTTAACATTGTGTAAAACACGATAAGTGATAATTATTTGGCCGATAAATTTTACAAATTGACTGCATCTTTTGAATTTTTGTTATGTATAAACAATATAAAGGAAATTTTATATTTAATTATTCGTAAAAGACTACTCAATACATATTTGTCAGATATTTAGGAGCATTAACAATTATTAGTATTCGAAATGCATGCAAAAAGTGCAGTTAGATGTAGTGGTGAGTTTAGAAATATGTTTTGTACATGTATGGATGCTTACATCGAAGAAATATTCAGTTTTGTAACAAAAATAAATAATGATTTATTTTATACGTCAAATGTTATTGTAGCCACAAAAAATGAACATCAGAATTTACATGCTTTTCCTTTTACAGCAATATGTTGTGTATATTCAAAGAGAAGAAATTCTGTTGAACACATAACATTAATGTCAATTTCCATCTATACTAATAAAATAAAGAGAAAATTGGAAATTTGCTAGGGATAACTCTTATGCAACTAAAACAATTTCCTCAACTGTTATAAAAAGGATACCTGTTGGGGAGATGTAGGTTATTTTTAACATTGGTTTTATTAGTATTTACACAAATAGTGCGAAAGAAAATAATGATCATATAGTGTGGTCGCGGCCAAGGTTCAATAGAGATGGACTATGGCGCAGCAAAAGCAGTAAACAGAGACAGACGATCGCCTGCATGCGACGGTGTGGGCGGGTCGCTGTCGCTACGCACATGCCGCCCTTGTGTTCACCCTTCTAGAACGTCCGGGCACTGGCTTACTGAGAAATAGTTGAGTGGGAAGTGCTACCTCACCGTTAGTGATTTCGAATAACTATTTTTTCTGTAGGTTGGTTAAATTCCTGCGTCTACATTATTTGCGTTTTCGTTGTCGATTTATTCTAAAATGTTTAGTCTTTCTGTTGCTCTTTCTTTCGAAACATTTTATTTAACTGTCAATGTTTGCTGTTTTCATAGAAAAATTATTTATAATGTATTTTACAATTTGTCTCTTTTTTAAGCCAGTATCTACTTCGTACACTTGGAATTAAATTTTCATTCCAAGGAATTTTTTCACGGAGTCGTGTCCGGATGTACATCCAATTCTCATGACCTAATCCATATTAGGTAGATTAGCTCACCGGTTTGAGTCATGGCCAAAATTAAAGTAAATTCTGGTATTATTATTTGGCAAAACATGTGCATTTAAACTTATTTTCATGATTATGGCTCACAAGTATCATACTTTGGTTTCATTTCAGATTTAAAAGGTTGAATAAGTAAAGTGTTTGGAATTTAATTTCTTAATATTAGAGATAATATATTCACTTTACAAAATAATACATTTATCTCATACTTATTTCAACCTGAACCTGCTCACCACATTATTCACTTTGTTTGGTGGCATCACACTTGAAGTTGCTGCATGTATCTTGGATTTTAATCATAAATCTACGCTCTCTAAGTTCGGACAGGACTGGCAGTTAGTTTTATTATTATAGTGCTACGTGATTTATAAACTGTATTATGAGATATGGAAACGTGATTTCATTATTTACGAATATAATAAATGCGAAATTGAGTAGGTATGTAGGTTTATATATGTATATATACCTACATACCTACTACCTGTGTGTATGTGTGTGTGTGTATGTATATATAGTAGAGTCCCACTATACCGGCACTATTAAAAACCAGGGGGTGCAGGATTATTGGAATGTTCGGAATATCGGATTGTAAAGGTAATATGAAGATAAATAAAATAAATATAATAATAATCAATAATAATAATAATCAATTTGTATTTCAGATTTTTACATCCATATAATGTTAGTAGATACAATAGCAAACTTACAAACTAGTGTTAGTGATAATAATAATAAGTAAATGGCAACCCGGTTGGAGACCCCGATGATGGTGACCGGCTATACGACTGCGTGCAGCCGTATCCACCGAGCCAGCACCGGAGAGTCCCACCCGTCTGCCAGCGCGCGCAGGATGTTATTGGGACTGCCGCGCGTACGGTGCATAATGGAAGCGCACCGTTTGCGCATAATGGTCGCAAACCCGTCTGTGTCAGCCAAAGCGAACATCGCGGAGGCACTACAATGACGCGGCAGTCCCACCAACACGCGGAACGCATTATTATATTGCACACGCAGGTCGCTATATGTCCGCTGCGTAAAGTTGACCCACAGGCTGCTGGTGTAAAATGATTGACAATATGCTTTAAAAAGCGCAATTTTGACAGTGCTTGTGCACCGTGAAAACCTGCGTGCCAACATATTGCATCGGACAGACAACGCCCTGCGCTCTCTTTCAACATCCTTATCGTCCTTAAGGTCCTCGGTGACCCAGTGGCCCAAGTATTTAAATTCCTCAACTTTCTTTAGAACTGTACCACAGAGAGTGAAATTAGGGACAAAAGTGTATCGATTGTTGTCCGGCCTGAAAATCATTATTTCACTTTTCTTCGTATTGTATTTCAAACCATGGGTCACCGCGTAGGACTCACAAATTTTTAAGAGCCTTCGTAGGGCACCAATCGATGGGCTCAGCAACACCATATCGTCTGCGTAGCTGATGTTATTTACACATACTCCATCTATGTGACATCCGACACCAGTGCTGCTGAGCTCACCGATCAGCCGGTTGACATACAAGCTGAAGAGGGTGGGAGAGGTCAATCCCCCTTGCCTCACACCACAATCCAGCCCGTATTCACACGAAAGAGATCCTGCCCATCTCACAAAATTCTTTTGATTGCTATACCAGTGCATAAATAATTGTACAATTTCCCTAGGTAAACTAGTTTCCTGTTTTAGCTTATCCCATAGGACATCGTACGAAACAAGATCGAAGGCTTTCGATAAATCGAGGTAGCATGCATACACCGGGGTCTTCCTACTCCTGTAGTACTGTACAGTCCGCTTGAGACACAAAATAGCACTCTCGGTGGAAAGACCGGGCCTGAAGCCGAACTGCGCGTCGTGTAGCGAGACGTGTTTATCTAGGTGTTGACCAAGCAGACTATCCAGCACTTTAGCGACCACTGTGGCCAGAGAGATTGGTCTGTAGTTATCCACATCCGATGCATCACCAGTTTTATTTTTTATGATTGGTACGACTATAGTACGCATCATATTGTCAGGCAAGTAGGAGTGGCCCAAACATAGATTAAAAAAGGTGGAAAGCATTTTGGGTAGATGTACACCTGCATGCTGCAGGTGATCGATGCTAAGGTGGTCGTGACCCGGGGATTTGCCCCTCACCATGCCTTTGATTACCGATGATACTTCCTCCGTAGTAAAGGAAACACTACGCTTAGTAACCTCCTCAACATCGAGCACCTGCTGTGATTGGCCCAGCGAAGAGACCACCCTGAAATAACGGGAGAACATGTTCGCGATCTCACCAGGTTCGTGCACACCAGCCACGCTGACAGGGAGGCCCGGCCTGAGATTTAGTTTATTGGTGCTTTTCCAGAACTGACCGAATTTTTTGGTTGAGTGAAGTTCGGCTAAAGTATTCATTTTTATCTGTTGCTCATTGTCTTGACACCACTTCAGCTTAGATTTGAAAACGCGCCTAGTTTCACACATATCATTACACAGACGGCCCGCCCGGGGCTTACCTCCATAAAACCAGGCCTGAAAGCATACGCGCGCCGCCCTGTGAGCGTCACTAACGTGTCTGTTCCACCCAGTAATATATTTGCCTCTACGCCTTTCAATAACATTATAGCTACATCTAGCGGCTTCCGACAGTATACAAACAATATCATTATACATGTTATCTAACAGAATTTTGTGACTCATACTACAACACATATTATCTAAACAGTTTGTTAGATTTGGAGGAAAATTAATTTCACATAGTCTGGAGTGACAGACACCTTTAAATTGGGCTATTTGCGTCAAGTTACGTTCACCCCAGACTATTCTATTTATACAATTAGTAGGTAAACAAAACTTAGGCTTAACAAGATCAAAATTACATTGTATGGACACAGGGTAATGATCTGACCAGTAGGTATTATATAATACAGAGGCCGCGGTCACAGAAATTTTCGCAGCACTAGTCACCAGACAGTGGTCGAGCCAGCGCCGACAGCCATGCGCTTCACTGACAAACGTATGACTGTCCGTCGGCATAAGCTCCATATCTATACAAGACCATGATTGTTCCGCACTAAAAGTTAATAGTTCAGTTGTAAATGACTCACCGGGGTGCGCATTGTAATCCCCTAACATAAATACCGTGTCCACATTGTGACTCTCAATTATGGCGGCCATTTCACTGAGACACTCAGTAAATTCCACTAAATTTTCATTAGATTGGGTAGGCATGTACACAGAAAATACCAACATAGAACGCGCACTGAGCTCGATTTTTATCGTGGTAAGACGAACACTATTGCACATCACTACCGTTACCGTCGGAAACGCCATTTTTCTCCACAGTAGGGCCACACCGCCGTAGGGCCTACCACGTAAAACACCTTCCGCTGTATCCACTGCAGAAGTACCCGTGCAGTCGAAGTCACTGTCTATGGAGGCCAGGTATCCGAGGTCGTGCGGCAATAGCCACGTCTCCTGCAGCGCCAAAATATCAGCCGAACAACAAAGTTTTCTAACACATTCCACAGATCTAATCACGTTTTTGCAGTTAAAACTTACTATATTGACGTTATTCATAACTTAGAACTGATAACATTCTCGTAAGACACACGGACATTTTCTTTATAATGCCTGGTCATGTTTATAAATCGACGATAGGCCACCCCCTTAGGCCAGAAGTCATCACTAAGAAAAGTTGTTAGAAATTCTTTAGGTACGAATATTTTATATGATTCATAATCCTTCAATAGCTTCATGTGCATTTTTTCAATTTTAACTTTAACGTTAACCTTTTTCATAATATAGTTACTGACGTCACACACAGAGACGCCTTTTGCCACATTATATACGTATATAGGAACTTTAGCCATATAGTAATAAGGAGATATGTATTTCGTACAAGTATATTTCTATAAAACAGACAATTAGATATCTTACTTAACTAATTTATCTTAAAATATATAGTACTAAATTGAGGTTTATTTCTTTGCAATTTGCAGTACTTCTTTAAAAAAAAATTCTCGGAGGTTTCGAAGCAATATAATATTCTTGCCAGATATACCGTTTTCTTCATAACATGCCATACAGGTATTGAAACAATTTAACGCCATATCTGGTTTTATTTTCGCTACAGTAGTTGGTGGTTCCAGTATTTCTGTAGGACTTTCCCCTTCTTGCATCTTTTTACTTATTTCTTCATCTGTCATTATTTGCTCTCTTTATCCAGTGTTCCCCTCAAACCATGAATTTAAATCTTCTTCGCTCAACTCGATTTATCTCGGTGAAAAACTTTGCGACCCGTCTGCATCACGTTCTTCTTGTACAGCGTTCATAGTAGGTTATAGTTTTTTTCATTATGATTGGTTAATGTTCGGTGAAACATAATTCCATAAATGAACGAAGGAGAAAATCATATCTTTCAAGTTAAATTCTTTGAGACACTTCATATCGCAACCCCGAAATATGATGTGAGGGAGCAACTTCCTTTTATAAAATAACTTTACTTTTTGAATGACATTTTGGTCCATTGGCTGTAGAAGAGGTGTGCAGTTTGGGGGTAAGAACATCGTTTGGATTTTCCCATCACTTGATCCAAGTTCTTGTTAGTTTGGGTAGCCTAAAGCATTGTCAAGAATGAGTAAAGATTTTTCGGCAAGTTAGATCTTTCATAAACTTCTTTACCTTTGGGACAAATTCTTGATGGAACTATTGACTAAACAATTCTCTTGTGACCCAACTTTTCCATTCGTTCTGGTGGCAGACTGGTAGACAAACATTCCTGCGAGCTCTGGGATTTTTAGTTTTACCAATCACCAACAAATCGAGTTTATGCGTTGTAGTAGCATTTGAACATGGCATAAAGGTAATTCTGTCTTTACTCACTTTACGGCCTGGTGCGCTCACTTCTTGACAGGACCCAAATGTTTTATTAGGCAACATCTTCCAAAGCAGATCACGCTCGTTTATATTCTAGACTTGATCCGAAAGAAGACCCAGTTCCTCTGTTTTTTTAAACCTTGGATAAATAGCTGTGTAAATTTATCCAATCACCCAATACTATATACTCCCAATACTATATAATACTAAAAGTCATGTTTTTTTGTAATTTTCTGATAAAACTCGATTGCCTTTGCTTTTAAAATTTATCCAGAGATAGGAGTGTGTTTAGACCGCTCTCGCACGAACCATATGTAAAGGGCGTTTTCCATCGTTGGATAGTTACCACGTCATAATGTTTTACTATATCCTGCCCAGACTTTATTTTTTTTACGTCTTTCACTATTTTATACGTATTTCTCTTAAGGTTGTGCTCTGTAGTACGCCCAACTTCATATTCTTTCGACAGTTTACACATATTTTTTCATTTACTTAACTTCTTTAAAATCTCCATTTTCTCTTTCAATGCTAACGTTTGCATGACATTTTTAACAAGGCCATTATGATGGGCAAATCATTTATTATCTATTACAGCGAAAATTAATGCGCAACGTTAAATACATGTTAATCTGATCAAATCTTATGTCTTACCGAGGAAAGAGCGTGTGGGCCCGTTCACTCGACTGTATATATAATTTTATAATATTATTAATCAATGTTCCTTACGTTGGAAGAATAGAATGACAACGATATTACACGATATCATATACTGTTACAAACAAATTTTGGCATTTTTATACATAGTATATGGTTATATTACATAGTATATTGTCAGTTATCCATGATTTGAAGTTATCCATGATACTAATTCAGGTATCCATGAAATTGGACGCATTTATTTAACATGTAGCCGTGTTAGTTTCTATTTGGTATCATTTAAACGTTTACACTTATGTATAATTTGTACTTTATGAGTAAGTACAAACGATTTATATAATTTTATTGCATCTAAGAATTGTAAATTAATTAAGCGGAAATTTATTTATTTTGACGTAATTTGGCAAAATTGCTCATAAATTCTCAATGATCAACGATATTATCGCTTATCATTCACAACTGAAAATTTTATTATCATTTTAAAAAATGGTCGCTAGCAAATTTTTTTAATGTTTTATATAATGTAAAGTCACTTTTGGTGCCTTCCTGCAGTTGATTTTGTGTAGTTATGTGGGAAGTGGTTAGTCTGGTGTCGGTTGATATTTAGCTTGCTAACGGTCTATCGTTATTTTTTATACCTTATCATTTTGTAATTGTAAACAAAATAGTAAATTTTTTGTAATTGTTCTTGGACAGCTCATCATTCTCGTCAATGAAACAGTAGAGAAACCGATAGCAAGTTCTTAGAAATTTTATGTATGAGTGGTGAAAATACCATGTTCCACATTTTAACTTACGCAACGCACAATGAATGAACAAACGTAGCTTGACATAGCCTGTGGTTGCTATGGCCCTTTATGTTAATTCGTAGCTTATGTTTTTCTAGCACGTCTACGAGATTTTTAAAATTTTTATTAAATTGTATGTTTTTCTTTTCAGGTAATTTACTGGAGTGCTCTTTTAATAGAACGTATTTCTTTTAGTTATGGAATTCAGTAAAAGGACACACGAAAGAAAAACACGAAGATATTTTATTAGCGCTGTGAGAAAACTATTAACGATAATGTAGAGAATATAGACATTATTTCTTTAGATAAACGTGTATCCGATTTTTGTAAAAGTGTCCATAAATACTATGAACATCTGATTTGTAATAGATAAAAAAATATTTAAAGAGTATGATGATTGGTTTAGTGCTATTGAGTGTATTGAATTAGCCGCAAATATTGAGCAGTGTAAATCTGATTGTGATTTAGCTCAACCTAATATTTCTTCCTCTGGTTTTAGTGGTCTTAGCAAAAGATCGAAAGTAGACGGTTAACATAATTATCTCAGGTTGACTAGTTAGCAATTATTGCATTACTTAATAGTTCGGATGCGTAAGCATCAATAAATAGTAGCGCGAATTAAGTTTTATCACTTTTTGTGGAGGCTAAGTTTACGGAACATAAATATTTGTTGATAATGATCTTTGTTAACAGTAAGACTTCTAGTTAAATTTTACCATCTTATCAGAGTACTTTGAATGCTAAGAAAAAGTTATATTTTAGCAATATGGTAGTGATGGAATCAAAAGCCGACTTCGGGTTGCAAAGTTTATTGGATTGCGGATCTAGGAGTCAGAAAAAATTGTTTCAAATAGTGTTCCGGTAATGTTAGTTAGTTTAACTTTAATTGGGAAATAGGGCTTTGTCAGTGATATGGGTGATATCGAGTACAAACAGTCTTTCGCGGATTCTAGTTTAGATGATGGTAGTAGTTTATTTGTTACTTTTTAAGTTCTATTAGTAACCGTAAATTGCGGTCAGTAACCAATTCAGATAATGAAACCAAAACTTTTTAAGGAAACATCTCCGCTCCTCCTCTATCATTTGTTACAGACCCGTTACTTTCCAATTTGCGAAGGAAAGTTCTACTGTATCTAAGATTAAGGAATCTTATTTTAAAGAAAATATAGCTTCCTTGTGCCCGACAACATTCATATTAGACGATCGCATTTTTAAATCCAACATCCTTTGCAACTGATTATTGTCGGTGGTAAAATTTAATGTGTTTTAAGTGGAAACGTCATTTGCTTAAGTGTTATATTAGTGAGGCAACATCCAAAGAAATGAATGATATAGATAGATAGGTGTTTTCAAAATGAAAGCGATGGAAATAGTTTCGAATTCCGTTTCTCACCTCTACATTCGTGGATTCGTTTCTTTGAATATATTGGTAGTAACTTCCATTAATTATTTAAAATACACTTGTGAGTTAAATCGGAAGAAAAAAAAACTTTAACTGCTATCAATTAATCAGTTTCTAACACATTTTTTTTTAAAGAAAATAAAAGAAGTCAAATAATTTTTTTTTCTTTTAATAAATCTGAAATCTCTATATTCTAATCTTGTCATTGACAGTTCGAAAGATACTTAAAAAATACTATTGAAGTATAAAATAAACACATTGACATTAAAAAATTACTCCCCTGCCAGTAACTAAGTTACCGTATAGGAGGAATGGAACATGATAATTATATATGAAGTATTATAAAAGATAAAATTATTTATACATTATACAATATTATTCTTTAAATTAACAGGCATTCTTATTGTTTTTCCTAAACGAGTTTGTTTAGTAAAAGTTATTTTTGATTCAGGCTCAGTTTTTTTAGTTTCATGACATATGTATAAAAGTTGATTGATGTTCAAAAAAAAACTTTACTTATGACCAGAACATTCTCTTGCAGAGTATAAGCAGGTTTTAATCTGTCGATTGAGACTGTAACCTGTTTTCCTTTAATTTCTAGGGTAAAATATTTTTCACTTTCGGCAGTTACTAGAAATGGACCTTCATATAAGGGTTCAAGTTGTTTCTTCACTCTATCTTTTCGTACAAAAACATGAGTCACTATATACAGTCTTTAAGTCCTTCAGAACCAACATCTTTTGAGTATATTTCTTAGAAACAGTTCTCGGTTTTAAAAATTCCATCACTTTCTGTAATTGATTTGAAAAATCATTCAGCTAAGCCTATATTTTGACCGTAAACCATTTGAGCAATGAATGGTGTCTTGCATAGCTGTACGTAGGCTAAGAAGAACAGTTGGAAGTGTTTCACTTCAGACCACGCTATTGTGTGCTATTAGTGCAGTCTTAAGAGTTCTATGGAGGCGCTCGACCTTCCCATTAGCTTGCGATGTTGTCTCTACCTTCTATGTGTTGTATATCTGTTGAAAATTGAGAAATGTATTGTAAATGTCTATTGTGTGTCGTTGATGAGGTGAAGCTTTTTTCTGGTATTTGTTTAAAAACAAAGGTTTTGGGTTTATGGTCTATACATATTTTGAATTTTCTTCCTTTCAGTAAAAATTTAAAGTATTTGATGGAAAGATAAATTTCTAATAATTTCCTATCATAAGTACTGTAATAAAATGCAATGGGTTTCCAGCCATTATCTTATTTTTTTTTAAATACTACCCCAATCGCCGAATCTAAAGCATTTATATATATATAACAGTGGTAGTTCATGATTCAGAAAAGTCAAGAGTGTTGTATTAACTAAATTATATTTGCATCATTGAATTTGTTCTTTAGCTTCATCTCTCCATTGCATTTTTCGTTTATCTTTTTTCATGCTCCTTTAAGGTAGTCTTGCAGAAGATATTAGTTTTAAAACACATTCTTTAAATATTGCCGATAAAAATTAATAAGGCTTAAGAATATTCTGAGTTCGTTAACAGTTGTTGGAAGTTTGTAATTTATAATTGTTTGAACTTTATCTGGTAGAGGTCATGAACCTTGAGGCGTAATTAAATAACCCAAGAATTCTATTTATTTTGTACCAAAGATGAATTCAGAAACGTTAATCAGAAGTCCGTAGTCATTTAATCTTTAAAAAACTAACTTCAAATGGATTTATCAATGGAGCAATCAGAATGTCATCCAGGTAGGAGAAAACAAAATTTAGATTCGAAAAAACTATATTTATAAATCTTTGAAACGTTGCTGGTGCTTTGCTCAAACCAAAAATCATTACATTAAACTCATACAATTCAAAAGCAATTATTATCTCAGTTTTAAATCTGTCTTCCTTAGAAATAGGCACTTATTTGGAAAAATTATTTGTACCTATCAGGAACTGTTTTATCATTTAGTAGTCGATAATCTGTTGAACATTATGTTTTAAACCTGATAGGAACAAATTTTGTTTGCAAAAGTCTGGATATTGTAGGGTATAACATTTTGTCGAAGTGTTTACTACAACGATATCACTGAGTTCTTTTATGGAAGCAATTTTGCCAGTCACCTTTATTTGAGTTACTCCATCAATCAGTGTCTTTTTATGCGAATCAATTAATAATTTAAATTTATTGAGGAAACCAGCTCCTAAAATAACTATTATATTGGTCACAATAAATGGAAATTGAAATTCACGCCTAAGTCCTAAGTCAAGTGTTAAATATTTTAATCCCAAATGTTTTTATTTCAGTGCTATTTGCTGCATATAATTTATAATCACTGGATTGTCTGTCACGAGTTGTCGCATGAATAATACTAACATCTGCCCCACTGTCTACTAAAAACACATTTTAGAATTTTTATCTTTCACAAATAAACAAAATTTGCTGCATTTTTTACTGCATGTTGGCGTTTTCCGAACTTTGATTATTGTTATTAGTCCAACTGTAAGGTTGAATACACTTTTCGGGACGGAATTTTGATCCGAAACGAAAGTGATGAAAACAGTTATTTTCCACGAGGATTAAATCTTTTTCTTAATCTACGTTTGCGAGTTAAAGCGAAAGAAGAAGAACATTAAATGCTATGCATTAATCACTTTCTAACACATTTTCTCTTGAAGACAACAACAGATATCAAATCTTTTTTCCCTCTTCTTTTAACAAATCTCAAATCTCTAGATTCTAATTTTATCGTTGCCAATTTGAAATAAAACTTAAAAAATAACATTAAAGTATAAAGTAAACAATATTTATTGTGATGTTATTGCACAATAAATATTTTCTTCATCTTTCTTAAAGAATTGATTTAAAATTTGGTAGGTTAGGTCTGACGTCGATAAAAAAAGTTAGCTAATGAGTATTGTGGGCGTAATATCAGTTTAGGTCTTGATTAGGCTTAATTTATTTAATTGAACCATGAAGTGACAGATGTGGGACATTGAACAACGGAAATACCGCGAGATTTTCTCCCGCGAGATATCATCTTCTTCAAAATCACAGGCTTAAACAGATATTTAATTGACAGCTGTTCTACAATTGTGCAACTTTTATCTTCGGGATACAATGTCAATGTAGAGTCACGTAGTAAATTTTGTTTGGAAACCGCGCGAATTTTGTTATAAGAATATTAATCGTACAATCAACGTTTGGTATAAGAATATTAATTTTGACGGAATCTGGGAGAGCTTCCGTCTACAAAGTACTAATATATGGACCACGAATTGTAAAGTATGTATTAATATGCATTTTGACGAGACCATGCTCAAAATATAGCTTTGGAACTTACTATTACCAATTTAATAAATGGAATCATTTTACAGTCAGGCCCCTTACTTACAGCCTACGGACACTTTGCCGAAAGAAAAAGGGTTTTTTGAATAGTTAGGTATTAAGTTTGTTAGTAGTTTAGAAAATCTTGTAATCATTTTTATAACAATATCTGAGTGTAGTTATTTTGCTTAAAAAATTTTTTTTTTTTTCAAATTCAATGTCAATTTATTTTAATAATTATTCACGTTTTTTTAATGTAATTTTTGTTTAGGGATAGTAGACATCACTGTCAATTTATTTAAGGCCGAATCTTGTAAATGTGCTTAACAATAATTACCGTAGACATTGAAGTGTACAATTTTTTATATTTACTTCAATTTCGTTTTTATTGTCATGTGCAATGAAGTTATTGATAAGTATTTTGCATAATATAATAAATTAAGTAAATAGCACTTTATTTTATCATTTAAAATCGATTTAATACCAGTATAATGATTTATTTCCGAATTATTTTCTTTTGACCGCCCATCTTAGGATTGTGTACCACGTGGCGTAACCCCGATGCAGCACAGTAATGTTTATAGTATTGTATTTTTCCTATCCATTAAAGGTATTTTTCTGTGTACGTAATCATGACATATGTTAGCCCTATAATGACATTGGTATTTCAAGACATTTGTTTATTACCGCTAATTTTTTTTACATTTATTCTAATATCCTTTTTTATCATTTATATTTTCAGGCAGAAGAAATCATTACATTTGAGATTTGAAATTTTCTCATTTTTTAATTTATGGCACTTTCACTGTGTCAGTTATAAATTTTATTATCATTTCGCAGATATGCCGTCTACATATGACACAAATAATATTCATTAATTCTATGATTCATTCTTATATTCAGTGCGTGTAATTATTTTTATATAAAGTTTTATTAGTGTACAGTATAAGTGTTATCAAAGAAATAATGTCCATTACATCTATGACAACCTTTATATGATACACTATTAGTCTTGATAAATAAGATAATTAGACTCAAACACAAAAAAAACAAAATGTGTGAAGTTCTAATGATTTTGTTTCCTTAGTAATCAGTTTCATTCATATATATATATATATACATATATATATATATATATATATATATATATACATATATATATATTTATATATATATATATATATATATATATATATATATATATATATATATCTACGTGCGTGTGCGCGTGCGTATTTGCAAACCGTATTACAATAGAAAAGCTACCGAAGGTTTCAATTAGTGTATTTAGCATGAGACTAGAAATTTATAATTTATAGTTTAATATTAGTTGAATAAGAAAGTAACGGTGCGTGATGTGGTTACGTCATCAATCTCTAAAATTTTGAAAATGTTAATAAAGTAGAAAAAGTGTTAAAATTAATTTAGTATATTGTAAAGCGAGGATGATTTTTGTTTGTATGTCTTTTGGATGAGATGTCATTGGATAGGTCTTTTAAAATGAATTTGAGGTTACATTTTCAATTTTTAATTTTGAGCTCCGTTTATGAAATATTAAGCTTTAAATAGACATGCAGGTGTTCTAGGTTTGAAGCGCTCACTGTATTTTTAAACCATAAGTTTGAAAATTCTGACAAAATTTTGATTAGAATTTTCGAACAAGATTTTCCGTTAACTCGCATCAACAATTGTAGAAAATAAAAATTTTCGTTCTATGACATCCTGCATTTTATATATTACAATACGCATTTGGATGATTTATATTAACCAGTAATTAAAATAAAGAAAAAGTGTTAAATTAATAACTTTTTAAAAAAATTTAACTTTTAGGGCACAGTGAAAAACCTTTTTCAAAAATACTAAAAAGCGATCTGACCAAACTACTTAGTGATCTCCAATACAATACGGAACAGGCAAATTTCAGAACTGAAATGTAATACTGCTAGCTTTGTTCTACAAACTACTTCTTATTCATCGAAACAATTTAGAAAATAGTATCTCAAGTATACGTCTCTTCCAACTGGTTCAAACTGGTCCATCTATACCAGTAATAAGTTTTCCAAAAAAAGTTTGGCGGCAGAAATAGAAGCTTTTTTCTAAGTATTATGATGTTCATTTTTGGTTTGAATATAGTTTGAATGGAAATAAAATGTATCGTTTTACATGTCAAAAGTTGTGTAAAAATAAGTCACCTACAAGCGATTTTGATAAGCTACGGGAAGTGATGTTAAAACATGATCAATCGTCCTTGCATATAAAATCCTCTGGAATGTATATTGCTTATAAAAATATTTTATGCCAGAAAGTGTATACATAAACTAGTATATACAGACCTTGTTATTTAGAATAGAGAATATTTGATGAAACTCACGGAAGTCTTATTGTGTTTCATTCGTCAAGGATCAGCGCTACGAAGAAGTCGTAAAAATGATGCTGCGGAAATTTTCGAGAAAACTATAACCGTTTTAAAACTATAACTATAACCGAAAGAGTGAGCGTGCCCTTTTTGCAGTTACTAATGATCTAAAAGTTTCCAAATAGAGGATGTCAAAGAAATGAAACTTAATGTGAACACTTTCACTTAAATTTAGTTGGGATCGAGTTGCGAGCATCAAAACTAGAGATATAATTATGATTTAATTTGCGATATTTTCAAAACCTGTGATTTAATTTAATAAAACTATAACATGTAAAGGTACATGTTATAGTTTTAATGGTTGTATGATTATTTCTTAAAAAATGTTTATTTGGCCGTGTGGTTCCCGGCCTAAGACTCAATATCATCTCGTACATGTCCTCGAGGTAACCAAGGGAATTGTTCAGCGCATGGACAGAAGTGTCCTCGTGAGTGTAATTTCTATCAACTGCTACAAGCAATCCAAGACTGGTGATTATGGCAAATCCTTTTTAGAGTATTAAAAGAGAGGTTTGGTCCAGGAGTGAGCAATTTAAAGTGATGAAAAATATATACTATTGTTGTGCTGTCCCACCATTTTATTATGAATATTCACAATTACTTTATCGCGTCACGTAAAAGTAAATAATACAAAAGTTTTAATATTTTCAATCCAGGTTATTGATAAAATATTAGAAATAATGATCATCCTCACTGTGTTCATCAATTTCGTTTTCCATATCTTCTCTTTTGGGATTCTCCATTTAATAATATATATGTATAGTAGATCCGGGCTCCGTCTGTGACGCGATTGAATTCTTTTCCGTAGAAGCCACAGATTAGTGACAACGATATCATGTCAGCTCAGGTCTCCTAAGTTAACTTCTCGATATGCTTCCATATATGAACCTATATATAAACCTATACATATGTACTCCTCGACATGTTTCTAAATATGAACTATTTTGTTTGGTGCATGTATCGTGCTTGTTTTTTGGTAGGTACCCAAAGGGTAAATAATGAATTGGTCCTTAGTAAGAAATGGAAAATAATTCAAACCAATATCATCAGCTTTGATTGGCTGGAAAACAACTCTGAGAGGGTTTATACTATTTATATGTACATGTGTATTATTACATAGGTGATTGTTGGTAAGTGAGTGTTGATTTGTTGCTCGTAGGATCTGGTTTAGTAATCTGTGGTCGGTAAGCGGGCGCCCAAAAGCATTGTGAAGTGCTCCAGCAATTTTAATTTCATCAAAGAAAATGACCTAAGGCTCTATTATTTGCCGCGTTTCTAATTAATTTGAAGTGGTTTTTAAGGCGCCTGTTAATCGTATTTACGACCCAGTGATACATTATTTTCGAGACTCACTTACCTCTTGAGTAGTCAACTATATGTTGCTTCTTCGGGTTTTTGTTATCGGAATTTTAACGTTATACCCTAAAGATTCCATTTTCTCCAGTTTCTGGAAGTACTCTATTTAAAATAAAACGGCGTAGGCTATAAATAACCACCGGAACGGGTCACATCTGTTTTTTAAAACTCTTTTTAATATCATTAGATCTGATGATGTTGCATCGTAGGGGCCAAAAATATCTAGAATGTGTTCATCTGGAAACTTTGGAACATGTTTGGGGGGGGGGGGGTCAGAGTACGGAGGGGGGAGAGCAACCAACACTTCCCCTCCCCGAAGATGGGAGTGCTAAGCTTTGCAGTTTTCGACAAAATAAAATTATGCAGTCTAGGTTACGTTGAACCCAATTTAATTAATAAATGGGCTCCACAAGAAGACCCGTTTGTAACTCTGCACTTTATAAAAACACTAGGGGTAGTCAGGTAGAACCATGTGGAGTCGGGGTGCTCTTATGTTAGTTATTATAGAAGTTAACCCGGAAAATAAACTCTTACATTTTTAGGTATACAATTCCAATATTTTCAGTAATATGCTATGATTTTCTTTTTTTATTCGTGTTATTATTTTTTACAACAACAAAATTTAGTAGTCATCGATTTTTACTCAAACGTTTTCTCAGCAACTTCATTTTTAAACACTATCGTAGCTCTTCACGCGTATTTCGCAAGTTCGAGGCATCATGTCTATCTTAAAAAAAAATATGGAATGTTTCGGTATTAAATCCCTCTTTGAAAATGAACATTGCAGGCATCATACGTTTGAATTATTGATTTGAAAATTATAAACCAAATGTTGCGAATTATGCAACTATTGCATTTCAAAAACTGCCTTTATTGTATGTCTTTCGATTTATTAACTAAATATGCTTCAACGCACGAACCTACCTTAAACTAAGCCATAGACCAAGTGAAAGGTGTAATTACATAATTTGAAGAGAACAAAAACAATTTTATAGACGTTTGGGAGGAAATAGTGAGACAAAAATATTATACATCATTTGAACCGATGTTGACAAATCTAATATTTTCTCTGGCACCAGCTTTTGGGTCATTTAAATTTTAAAGATTTTGATAAATTAGTAGAAGATATTGAGGATGTACAATTACCCAAGGAAGATGAGAAGGTTTATATGAGTAACATATTCAGAAGGCAAACTAATATGACTGCCGTTTAGATATATATAAGTCTAGCACTTTTGTGGTCTTAGAAACTATAGGTTCTAAAACCAAAAAAATTGCTTTACTTGGTGCACTCGGATATTTGTGGTCCGATGAAAACTATACCGCTTAGTAGAGTAAGATACTTTTTGACATTTATAGATGACTATTTAAAGAAGGTTTTTGTTTGAACCTTTATAGATAACTGTTGAAAGAAGGTTTTGGTTTGGAGTACTCTCAACTTCCTGCAGAGATTGAAAGCATTAATAAAATTAAAAAAAAATCAGAAAACAAGTCTAGAATATTGAAATTAAATATCTCCGTACAGAAAACAGGCTCCAATACACAAAAAAGAATTTACTGATTTTACAAAAATGGCTTGAATTATACATCGGATTATCACCCGCCTGAACAAAACAGAATAGTCAATAGAATGAGTCTAACCCTAGTTGAAAAATCAAAGTGCTTGCTCTTTGACGCCAACCTCCAAAAACTATTGGACTGAAGCAATGTATGCAGCCCCCTATCTCACTAACAGAGAAATTTTCAGGAAAGAAACCAAACATCAGTCATCTGAGAATATTTGTATACGAAACAGTGGTTAATCTTCCAAAAGAAAAGACAAGAAAATAGAATCCCAGAGCAAGGAAGGAAACCTTAGTCGAATACTGCTAAAATACAAATGGGTACCGATTTATATTACCCAATTCAAGAACAATAATAAATAGCAGAGACGCAGTGTTCCTGGAATCTACCTTTAAAATCAATTATGTTCCATTATATCTGACAGAGTCAAAGTTTGAAGCAAGCACATTTCGAACTTCGAAGGATTCGTGTAGAATATTAGAATTGACAAACACAGCTACAGATTAGGAATCTAGTGAAGAGGACAATTTTATTTTCTGTAAAAATCAGATATACAAGATGTAAACCAAGGTAAAATCAGAAATATATCCATGTAAGCATAGAATAAGGATTGTTGTGTAACCTTAATAAAAAACTAAAATGTAAAAGGTAAAATAAAAAATGCAAAGTATAAAATTCAAATGTAAAGCTCAAGTTTGGGTAAAACTTGGCTGTATATCGTTATGTATAATCGTGAATATAAAGTGTAAAATGTATGTGTGAAGCTTAAACTTTGTTAAAATTGGTTGCAAATTCTTGTGTGTTAATGCAATACAATTATTTTAAAACATCTTCAGTGACATGTAAAACACACGACGTATGAAATACTAGCTGCAAAAAATTACCATTAATATATATATATATATACTTGGAATAAGGTTCATAGCGTATAAATAGTATAGAAAAATAAGTGTTCAAATAGTATAGAAATTCTTGGCCCGTCAGCAAGGGTCTAATTACGGGAGTGGTTTGAATATTTTAGTCTATGGTAATGTTGCCCCTTCCCGTATAATTCATAAAGACTATATTCCAACTCTTCCACTGCATTTCTCCTTTCTCTTTTCGGTGATATCAAGAGTTACGATGGTTGTATATCCAGATTCTTCATATAGAAATATCTCATTAATCACCCACGCGGTTCCACCAGTCATTCCACGTGGCTCTATCTTCCACCAGCCAACACTTCAGATTATCAAACCTACATTGACAAATATTTATAAGTGATAAATTGCCTCACCTGTAATCACTTGTATTAAGAGATATAATTTTGGCAATAATTTGTTAGTCAAGACATCTGTAAGTGAATGTACTCTGGGAGCTGTCAATGCTGAGATATGTCATGTGCCAACCACTCCGATAAAACCAGATGAGATTTTTTTTAAAAATTGAGGAGAACGTAAAAGCCACAAATATCAAGCCTTTTCTCGAATAGGTAGATGGAATGTGATCGGGTGGAATCAAAGAATATGATGAAAATCTTTTAATTTTTGGAGAAAATTAAATGGATATTGAAAATATATTAAAATCGTCTTGAGAAATGAACCTAAAAATTGAGAGTTGAGAATAATTTGGACTTAAGTACTGTTACACTCGTACCGAAAATTGGAGTTATACATAATTAAAATGTAATGGGACATAATTAAAATGTAATGGGATATGTTTAAATAAAATATATGCTCTGCTAAACTGCACGAGAAAGTAGATAATTAGAGCTTTCTGAAACGGTACTTCTGTTATTGCTTCTGCTTTATTACAAATATATTTTAAACAAATCATATGTATATATTTATTTTTAACATGGTCTCATTGAACGATTTTAGAAGCCCTTTTACCACAAAGTAGTTGTAGTAAGAGATTTTAGTCGTAATAAAATTCAGCTTTTAGCTAAAATATGAAGTTCCTAACCAAAGACTATCATACTAACATTCAGAAAAGTAAAAGTGTTGAGCTAAAAACCCTGGACACTTTAGTTACTCGTGACACCGGACTCTTTAGTTACTAAACAAAAAGCTCATATTAAAATGAATCAACATAGGTTAATTGAAATAATTTTCTTTTTTTTATCTGTCTGTAACTTGGCAATCTGTGCGTTGACACAATGGGCCAATCCGTTGAAGATAATGTCGTTTGTCGTCAGAAGGACCCCGTTTAGGTGAGTTCCTGTCATTTGCTGTCAAATCTCGCGGATAGTGCAGGTACACTATGCCGTTTGAGAGATAACACAGCTCGAGGGCACAGGAAGTGTCACATACTCCCGAGTATGTGTCCCGAGTTCTTTTCTGATACTTTTCGCTATATCTGGCAATCTCCTGCTTAACAGTGTTGATTTTTAGGTCCTCGTGTATATATTTGTTGCTCACGTAGTAAGGGGCATTTATCATTGCTCTAAGTGCTTTACTCTGGAATCTTTCGAGAATCTCGATATTGCTGTTGCTTGCTGTACCCCATAGCTGAATCCAGTATGTCCAGATTGGTTTTAGGATATACTTGTAGATGGCTAGTTTGCTTTCCCGCGTAAGTCTCGATTTAGGACCTGTGAGCCAATACATCGATCTGAGCTTTATGTCCAGCTGTTTGTGTTTAGTCCAAATATGCTTTCTCCAGGTAAGTCTTCTGTCCAGATGCATACCCAGATATTTAGCATCTTCCGCTTGTGGTATAATTTCATTGTGGATTTTTATTGGGGGACAGATTTGTCTTCTAAGGGTGAAGGTGACATGGATAGATTTTCCCTGATTAACTTTGATACGCCAATTGTCTAGCCACTTCTCTACCTGAGGCTACTATTGGATCCTCGTGAACTGACAAAATCGCTGTGTCATCTGCATAAGTCGCTGTTAGAGTATCAGCGTGCGTTGGCAGATCAGCAGTAAAGATCAGATACATTAAAGGACCCAGTATGCTTCCTTGTGGCACTCCTGATTGGACTATATTGAAAAGTGAGGTTTCATTGTTATATTTTACATCGAAGTACCTTCCATCGAGATATGATTTCAAGATCGGGAAGAAGGAGTGAGGTAACAATTTTTTAAGCTTGTAGAGGAGCCCCTCGTGCCACACTTTGTCAAAAGCTTGACTAATATCTAAGAAGACAGCAGAGCAGTAGTGTTTATGTTCTAAAGTACGGCTTATGGTATCTGTGATACGATGTATCTGCTTCATGGTGCCGTGATGTTCCCGGAAACCGAATTGATGAGCAGGAACGGCATTTGGTAGGTAGGTACCCATCCTGGTCAGCAATATCTTCTCCATCAGTTTACCCAGCAAGGAAAGTAGGCTTATTGATCTAAAGGAACTCGCTTCGTGGATAGGTTTACCTGGTTTTGGGATCATTATCATTTGCGCAATTTTCCATTGGGTGGGATAGAAAGCAAGTCTTAAACAGGCGTTAAAGATTGCAGTTATAAGAACTACTCCTTTTCTAGGTAATTGTTTCAGTAGTTTTGCGTCGATTGAATCGTAACCTGGCGTTTTACCCTCTGGTAGTTTCCATATTTCTCTCCACACTTCTTTAGGACTGGCACAGATTAGTGGTAGGCACATTTGCATTGGCGAATGAAGACACTCTAAGACTTTCTTATCGTGTTCTGGGTCTTTGCTAGGTAAAGGGTGGAACACAGTTTTTAGGTGTTCCGAAAATACCTGAGCCTTTTCACTGTCAGTTCTTGCCCATTTCGATTGAGAGGCTTTTATAGGTGGTATGTGAACTTTTGGTCGTTTTAGCATTTTTGTTATCTTCCAAAGTGAGTAGTTGCTATCTTTGTTAGGAGACAGGAGAGCCAGCTGATTTTGGAGACGTTCGTTGTCAGCTATGCGAATCATGTGTTTGAGTTCTTCTAAAGCCTTGTTAAATGTTTTTTTATCGCTGGGATATTGAGTATATGACATTTTTTTCTCAGTTGTCTTCTTTCATACACTTTATCTTTTATGAGCTTGGAGTAGTGACAGTTTTGCTCTGTAGGTCTCAGGATGGGTGTTGATTCTTTTACCGCCTGGTGGATGACCTTGTTGAGAGATTCAATAGCTTTTTCCACTTTCTCTTCCTTCTCCAGCGGCAGACACGGGCTTATTGAATCTGTTATTATTGTCCTGTAAATATTCCATTCTGTTTTATGGTTATATAACCTTTGTGGATACTCTGTCAGAATCGTTTTATAGTGGTAGTTGAGTATCACTGGTGTATGGTCTGATGATAGGTCTGTGCATTCCTCTATGTCTATCTGGCTAGATGCAATATTTCTGACAATGAAAAAGTCCAGCAGGTCTGGCACCTTTCTCTGATCAGACGGCCAGTAGGTGGGAATACCATGTGAGACAGATTTAAGATGAAGTTCTTTTAGAGCAGGGTACAGGTTTAGACCCTTCGTTAGTGTTAGCTTGGAGCCCCATGACACGTGTTTGGCGCTCCAATCACCACCGCACATGAAACTATTTCCAAGTACGTTGAAGAAGGATTTGTAGTCATCACTTATAATAGAATGTCTAGGCGGGCAGAAAATTGCAGTCAAGGTTGTTTCTGTTCTATGGTACTGGATTCTAACTGAGGTAGCTTGGATTTTGTCAGTTTCGTATTTTTCAAGGGTATAATGTTTGATGTTCTGTTTTATTATGACTGCTGTTCCGCCATGAGAATTGCCAGAGGGATGGTTTGTGGTATATACCTTGTAGTTTTTGAGACTGAAATACGTTTTATTTGTAAACCTCGTTTCAGAGATTAAGGCCACGTCAATTTTTTCCGTTTTAAGAAATAGTTCGAGTTCTTGTCTACGTTCTGTCAACCCATTGGCATTCCATGTAACTATCCTTAAGTTTAGGGGTACTTGATAAGGCTTGTGACTAGTTGGATCATACGATCCATCATGTTGTCTAACATAATGTTCATTATGTTTTGGAATTTGTCAAAAATTACGTCTAGTACTTCCGTAAAATTGTTTGGGTCATTGATATTGGTTTTCGTGTCAATTGTATTTATTTGTTTTGTTGCTTTTGCGTAAGAGGTGTTGGGTTTAGTGAATTTGTAATATTTATACTGAATGCTCGTTTGTGTGTTTTCTGTTGATGTATTCAGATGGCTGTTTTGCGTTGTACTCTTTGTATCGTCAGTCATGTCTTTTTTGTTTGGTTTTGCATTATATTCTTGGTATTGTCATTCATATTTTTAGTTTTTTTTGTTTTGTTTTTCAATAGTAGGTCTTTCTACTGTTTATACTTTTCGCATCCTTTGTAGCTAGCAGGATGTTTTTCTTTGCAGTTTGCGCAAGTAGCCTCTGTGTCAGGTCTTTTTAGACAGTTTGCTGTAGGGTGTTCTTCCCCGCATTTTACGCATCTGAAAGGTCTATTGCACTGATTTTTAGCATATCCGAATCTCTGGCATCTTTTGCATTGCAATATGTCTAGCTTTTTGTATGGGGCTTCAAATGAAATTTTCATGTAATTCAGTTGATTGATCTTGAAGATTTCTTTATTGTTGTATTTTGGCTCTAGGTCTACTTAAAAAAGAGGGAGTGGATTTTTGGTACTTTCATGCATTACATTTGTAATTTGTCTGACCTCGTGTCCTAATTCTAAGAGCTCTTGTTTTATTATTACAGTGTCTTCTGATGCGTGTAGCCCACGTAAGACCACACGATAGGCTCTTTCGCTTTTAAGTTTGTATGTATAATGGCTAATGTCATTCGCAATAAAGTTAGCCCTTATACCTTTGTATGTATCCACATCAGTCGGCATTATTTTTACGACATGACCAGATTTCAAAGTTGTCATAGTGTATTTTTCTGATTCTGCTATTTTAGAAAGAATGTCTTTCAATTTTTTAATTTCTATGACTCCCGTTACAAAAATAGGCTCGGGTTTTGATGGTTTAGGTTCCTTTTGTTGGATATGTGTTTCTTTAATATCGTTTGATTCAAGAGCTTGAAATCTGTTTTGAGTTGTTACCGCATATGCCGTCTGTGAAAGTTTATTCCTGTTGACCATTTCAGGACTTGTGTCTGCTTTTCTTTTTTCAGGTACCTGATCCTTTTGCCAAGGTTGGTTACTTTCAGTCTGTTCGTCTTTAGCGGTGCACTCTGCATATGTCTTATCTGTTATACTTATTTGTGTTGGTGTTTCTACTGGTAATGTTCCGAGTGAGTGACTTCTTGCACGTATGAACATATCTTTATACAGTATTTGCTGCACCATTTTAGGGTTTTCATCATTTTTGTTTTGAGTTTTATTATTTATAGTATTCATGTTTAATCCCACGAGTAGGGTCGATATAAAAGGTCACTTAAGGGATGACGCCCATTCCCCCAAGAAGGCATACTTCAACGACGTTTGCCGGGTCCGTCGAGGTTGGCGCTAGATACTGATCTCCCATCAGTCATTCATCCTATTGGCTCGTATCCCACCATAGGATTGGGGTGAGGTTTTCAACCTCAGCCCGGGCGGTTAAGCCGAGACTTGAATTTCCTTCTGTCTAGTGAAGGTGCTGATGTGCAGCGGTAATTTCCTACCTCTGCTAAGTGATGTACTGAGTCGAGTTATTTAACCGTCGCCCGAAGCTCGACGTTGACTTTTTACAGTTGGTTTAGTCTCTTCACAACTAACCCTCCTCCTTTTGCATACGGGCTTGGGACCGTCAATGGCGGAGTTTTTGAAATATTGAAATAATTAATGTGAAACTTATCGACACTATTTTACCCCAATTAAGTATCTTATTAATTACAAAAAATATTACAAGTGATTACCTATAAAACGACTATAAAATTTCAGCATTAGAAATAAAAAAATATATTTATAATCTACAATCCCAGTTTAAGGTCCGAAAGTTAAATCAATAGATACAATTAATAGCAACCAAATTCATAGCAACAAAAATTTAATATACCTTAAAAATACATTTTGGTTTGATAGCTTTTAATCTTAACTTGGCTTTAGCCCTTGCTTAATAAACATTTTGTTTTGTTGCAAATTAATAGCAACAAAAAGTTAATAAACCGTAAAAATACATTGGTGTTAGTACCTAATGTTAAAAGTGTGCGCCAGTAGACAATTACTGAGCCAGCGTGCTGTCGAGTCTCTCGATCGACGCTATTGGTTAGAAAAAGAAATAGCTACATTGTTGACGCGTCAACTCGCCCGGCCGGCGCGATTGCCCGCAGCGATGGAGACCGATATGAAGTAATAGTTAATATTCTTTACCTGTGCACTGCTGCAGCCCTACAATAATTTATGCACACGCAGAAACGGATACGGATAGACGAGTACGTATGTACTAAGTGTAGCAATTAAATACGTTCACTAGTAGTACACTGGAGTGTCGCGGGTCTGCCACTGATGACGGAAACGGTGTTTTAATGTAATTTCTTAAAAATATTATAGTTGTACAATACAGGGTGTCCGGTGGCAGATTTCAAAGTTTGAACAAACATAGTTTCTGAACGCAACACATAAGAGGGGCGCGGGGGACGTCGTTAGAAGCGCAAGCGGTGCGGATGTTTTAGTAGCCATGGAACAGTGAAGTGGAGAGCACCGCGCTTTTGCCGTTGAGGCGTACATTTTGAGTGGATTTTCGCTGTCTGTAGCACGCCGTCGATTTAATAATCATTACAGTATTCGTCGATTACGTGGACCATCGATCAAACTCATTCTGTCGTGGGTAGCAAGGTTCAGAGCTACAGGATCAACATTAAATAGGCACAGGCCAGGACCTACACCATTGGTAGCCACGGATGAAAATGTCGAGCGTGTTATGGTTTCTGTCATTGAAAATCCCCGTTTATCACTGCGTACACGTTCATCGAAATCAACTTTACAGGTAATAATGCAAAAAAAGCTCAAGTTCCATCCATATAACATTCAAATTGTTCAAGATTTACACGATTCTGACTTTGAATTAAGAAAAACTTATGCGGAGGTGATGTTATTGAGATTTCGTACTGCTACCCGGATGGGCAACATATTCTTTAGTGACGAAGCTCACTTTCATATTGGAGGATATGTGAATAAGCAGAACTTTCGTTACTGGAATGTCCACAATCCAAGACAAATCCATCAAGAGCCTTTACATAAACCTAAAGTAACAGTCTGGTGTGCCATGTCTGCATCTGCAATCATAGGGCCTTATTTCTTTGAAAATCAACGTGGCCAAACTGTAACTGTGAATTCGGAGAGATATGCCCAGATGTAAAACGACTTTTTTAGAGTAGACCTACAGAATAGTCCATCTTTTAACCAAAACACATGGTTTCAGCAGGATGGGGCCACATCTCATACTGCTAATGTGTCCATGAATGCAGTTGTTTATAAAACAAATCCAAGCACTGTGACTCAACTTAAAGAAAATATTCGAGCCGAAGTCAGTAGGATACCCCAGTCGCTCTGCAAACGCGTTTTTGAAAACATGCGTGCTAGACTCGAAGAGTGTGTCAGACTCGATGGCCACCATTTGGAAAAGGTGGTTTTTAAAAAATAAAATCCGCATTTGTTGTTATAAAGTTAAAATAAACCTACTTTGTATTAGAGGTGTAGTTTTTTTTTTACAATTTTTCAAACATTGAAATCTGTCTCTGGACACCTGTATTTGTCAAAATGTAATTATTTTGTTTATACATTGCATCTCAACTTTTCGTAACGCGAATTGAATTTAATTGTCTTTTTACGTTAATAATAACAGACATTACAAATTGTAATAATAGCGTTTTCTTAATTTGAGATTAATATTTCCTTTCCAACATTTCTCATAGTAACTGACATTCATATCGTTGTCATAATAGTATATAATTTCAGAGGATTGAAATACATAGAAGTTCGTTGCCAACCCTGGCTTGTTTTGTTATATTTATAATAGAATTTAATTGTACTTTATTGGCACGGGATATATCTTCCTCTTTATACTCGTACGTTTTACTGTTGTTTTTATTTTACTATTAGCTTCATTTGAATATTACTCTTTCTACTAACATGTTTTACACCTCACACTCTTTGACAACTCAGTTTATTATTTGAATCTACAAAGATAGCTAGATAGTAACGATATTTTTATAATTTTTCATTTTGATAAAATATTTTTAGATTTTAAGGTGTATATACACCTTTTTGTCCATTAATCTTATTTTACTTGCATATTATTTAATTTTTTCTTTAGCAGAGACCATAAAATTAAATTTTTAAATATCTGAACACTCTTTTGTTTCTATCGCATCATACACAGCCAACATAACTCTCATATATTATTCTGTTTATAAAACACACATATCGAATGAAGACTACTAAAACTAAAGGCCTATTTAAGGATTACACCGGACGGGTTACAAGATTGGCCTGATGCTGAACCCAGCCAAGATACCAATTAATTCCCCTTATGAGTTAACAGCCAATAACCAATATTACTAACGACCTTTTGACGACGTTGACGCCTTTGATTTAATTTGTTTTGTTAGTTGTGCACGAAAGAGAATTGTAAATCTAATTTTATTTGTACAAAAAAACGGTGCCACCACTATGACGGCGAGTAAAACGCGGCAATGGCCTCAACCAATTTTTTTCTTAAGTTACAACAAAATATTTGAATGGTATAATTAAAAAAAAATTATACTTTAGTTTTCGTTTACTTGGTTTTAGTTTAATTTTTTTAAATATTAACCACTAAATAAACAATAAACACCTTTGTACATACACTGTAGAATACGTGTAGCATTCGTTACAAGTAGCATGCGTGTAGCATTCGTTACAAGTAGCATGCGTGTAGTATACGTGATACGTCACGATTGACACTATAGCGAAAGATGATTTTGCAATAATAGTCATGATATGTAAAAGATTTCACGAAGTTTTTAACGTCTTATGGTTTTTTTAAATTATGGCATAAATTTTATTCAACATATTAGTATATATTTAAACATTAATGAGTAACAAAACGTAATTTTTTTTCCTTTAAATTGCAACTTTGACAGTGTTTTTTTTCAGAAACGGTTAATAATGTGCCTTAATTTTCTTAATGTTTTCTACTGAGTTTAATGTAGAAAATCACCGTTATAAGTAAAAGACAAGTCCTTTTTTACTCCTGCATATATGTATAAATTTAGGGTAGCACAGAGACAGATACTTATGTACAAACCGATGATAAAAATGTAGCTCCATATGTAATAAATTTTTATTACATATTGAGTGGCTTTTATAATATATAAATTAAGCTCTTTTGTGTGCACCTTATAGCATAAATTTAGCGGAGGAACTGGATATTTAAAAACCCATATAAATATATCCTTTTCATCCTGTCACAGAGCAGCTAGTTGTGATATGTTGGGGGCAAACTGTACCATTTCTTCTTGGTAACCAGTTATTATTACATCTGAAAACATTCATTTTCTGTAAATATTTTGTTTAAGAACATTTAAATGAAAATGAATAAATTAAAGAAATGTTAATAAACATAAGAATTATAATAATCAAGTAAAAAGCTTAAGTAAATGTCATGCTAGAAAATAACTTAGAAAATGTTGAAATAGCAACATAATCGATATATTATAAGAAAAATCATTTAATGCCACTTTAGTGAAAAACGAAAAATTCTAAATACACAATTATAAAAAAAAACAATGATAGGTCGTGTAAGGAAAGGTGTTTTGCATATTTTCAATTAATATTTTGCTTACCATAAATTAGGCGAATATAAGTACAAAAATATCGTCTTCGAGATATATTCTCATTGAAAATTTAATTCACTACTATGTAACAATTATAACTCTAGACAAGTATATTCAGTACGTTGAATAACAACATCAAAGTTTGCAATAGCAATATTATTATCGGTATGTATATGGTATATGAACATGGTATGTAATACGAACATGGTATGTATATGGTATATAAACAATTTATATTTTAGTTTAAAATTATCGATTTAAAACACGTCACATAAAATTTCATTAATTTTAAGTAGCAATGAATTAATAGAAGTTAAAATTAATAAAAGCGAAAAATTAAATAAAAGTGAACTTATGATAAGTGACATCGATTTTAAGTTCACGTGTATTTCCGCTATAGTTATTGCACTATTTGATGGAACACTTAACTATTTGCAACAAAAATAAATATATTCCGTAAGTATTTTGGCTCAACTGATACTGAAAACTGACGTGGGTTCGCTTACATAAATTATATCAAAAATTGTCAAGCGAAGTATTGACGTAGGCCTATACCCTCTCCTTATATTGTTACTTCTGTGGTCGTGCCATAAACATTATAGGGTAGGGTTGCCATGTGTCCTCTTTTTCCAGGATACTACCTTCTTTTTAGAAGCACCTGCGACCATCCAGAGGGATTTTTTAAAAATATGTCCAGGGTTTTGAGCAAGAAAAAAATAATACATTAATTTGAAATATGAAAGGAGTAAATCAAACTCGGAAACTTGGTTTTAATTTGATAAAGCTTAATATATATTTACAATGATTTACGAGGAATTTTAAAGTGTGAGCGCGCACTTTCGCGCGCGACGTGTATGTGTTATTTTGGACATGACACTATTGCACGGGCAAACTAACTTTGATGCGCAAGCTACTTTATGGCAATATTGCCAACGTTTTGCTGATCGACCTCAGGCTTATAGTTACAAAGTCATTGTAAGAACAGCGCAGTCTTTCAGGGATAATGGTTGTTTCTGACAAGCTAAGGTAACCCAACTGCTAGCACCCGCCAAGCAAAAATATGTTTTCCTGTAAGCCATATGGCTGCTCATCGCCTCCTAATAGAGATAAAAGTCATCCATATCCATCCATAAGCCATCCGTATACGAAAATTCAGCATCTACAGGCTGTGGACTGCCCTTTACGCATTGATTACTGCTAACGGTTGTTCAGTCAATATCGAATTAATAGATCGTTCAGCAATACAATTTTATGGACCAATGAAAGCATATTTACTTGAAATGGAATGAATCACCAGAGAAACTATCATATTTGGTCTACAACAAATGTGTACCACACAAGGCATGCATCGTTTCAGCATCATTGGTCCATAAATGTTTTCGCTGATAACTTCACTCTTAGCTCTGTTTTTTGTCGCCTAGTTTAAATGACGAACTCTATTGACAATTTATCTAGGACGCGCTTGATGATTTACTCGGTGTCATTCCGCTTTATAGATTAAGTGACATATGGTACCAGCACGATAGAGCATCTGTACCCTCGGTGAAGCTATCCAAGAATTACAACAATAATAATAATTGTAATTTAACAGTCGGGGCATTGGTCGATATCATCACGCCCGTGGCTGCTAGGTCTCCAGATTTAACCCAAATTGATTTTTTTTCTCTAGGACCACATAAAACACATTGTCTTCCTAACTGAGTGTGGCAATGAAGATGAAATGCGTATTTGGTTAGGAAGGCTGTTCGACACGTTAAAGTTGGAAAGCAGAAGCCTTTTAAATTTTTTTGTTTTCAAATATGTTTTCATCTGAACACTGATGGAAATATGTAATATTTATTTCTTTTCATATTTATGTACTCTGTGCCTTCTTTACATCAGTTAATTTGTTTATAGTTTTATTTCTCAATAAATTTTATCCACATATCATTCGTATTCACGTAAATTAAATAATATTAAAAACCAAACAATAAATAAAGAGAAACGTATCCAAGCGTTTCACCGCGGCTGCGGAGTTTGACGGTCAGTATGCATTTTTAACCCTTTGAAACACTTTAATTAAATATTGGTATTTTTGATAAGATTTATAACTTTTACATGGTTCCTCAAATTTTTCTCCTCAAATCGAGGTAAGCTTCAATCTCTTTTTAAGATATTTAAACTATCCAAAATTGCACAAAATGCAATATTTGTCTTTGTTCTAACGTGTAGATAGGATATTAAAATCTAGTTATTACTATATTTAAATACTGCTGGCGACTTAAATTAATGAGTTGCGCTGATTCGTGATTAAATGATTTTAAAGAATTTAAGTGATATATGATATTTATTGACATTGGAAGCTGTCACCTTAAGTGTCGATGACAGAATACATTTTTCAAATGATTTCGGCTTAAAGGACTATTAGTTATAATTTTGCTATACATATCGTGGTGGGGTGGTCATCTGACTAAGACGTGATACGCGTTGTGTTAAAGGATACTTTAACTGCTTAATTGCATTTAATAAACAGGCGCAGATCCTTTTGTTGGCTTGTCCCATTTATTCACAATTACGTTATATTTGTGGAACTGAATCATATTTGTGGAACTGAATTTTACAGACAGTATACTCTTAAGTATTTAACTATTTGAAAATTCGAGTTATAAAAATTCTGTCTTCAATATCCAGCAAATTGCAACAATTCCTGTTATAAATAGTATTATACAGACATTTTGAATAATTACCCCATTATTTACCGAAAAATCCATTACTGTATCTTTATGTGATGCCGATTTAAGTAAATCGACCGCACTGTTTAATTTTCCCTTTACTCCAACAAAATTGGTAGCATTATCGGAGTATAGATTAACCGAATAGCCTCGTTTTGCAAAGAATCCCTGCAAACACTCAATGAATTAGTATTTAAATCGGTTATTAATGTTATGTGCATTGCTTTAGTCGTAAAATATATCAAAATAAAACCATAAATCTTAAAATTTCCGCGATTTCTAAATTTTTTCTCTTTAATGTAAAACGGTTCACAATAGTCTATTCTAGTGTTCAAAAAGGGATGGTTGTACCACTCTATGACTTGGGAGATCACCCGTAAAGTACAAATAATCTCGTAGTTTCATACGAAAGCAAATGTTTACCGTGGAAAGGTCAGTATTTAGTTCGGAGTGTGTTGAGAATTGCTTTTATTATGTAGATTTATGGAGTGTTGCTCGCGTATGAATATACTAGCCATGCATTGTAACTTCGGTTAAATGATAGGATGTTTCTCGGTGTATTAAAGATTCGAATTTTTTAAATCTGTGCCGACTCGAATTAATTTATTATCATCCAGAAATGACCTAGTTTACTTTGAGGGTCAGCACTATTCGCCTATTATAGTTGTTTTATTTCCTTTGGAAAATATTCACGTTGAGTTATTTGCAAAATTACAGTTAAAATCTTATTAATTTGGTAAGTATCATAAAGTGTGTTTATTGTTTATTACGGGTTTTTATTAAATTGTTTTTAAATTACTAAACATAAGCCATAACTCTTTTGAGTTTATGTAGAAACTCTTAGTAAGTTTTAGTTCACACAATGGGACTGGGCGGTTAATGTCCTTTGGCCGATAACATTTGTCTCCAACGATGATTTGTCGTAAATTCAAAGGGTAATTGACCACGAGAAAGTACATTTGCTACATTTTCTTCTAATAGCACGTGTCTCCAATGCGTTGATTTTGTAATCTCCCGTATTTCAGATGTTTTTTACTCGTAAATTCCATTTAAAACTATGGTTATCAGCCTAGAAAGCAACAACGCTGCACATAATTTTAATTTTGAAGGTGATACAATTTCTAATGGAGTTGCTCTATTTTTGAACATAGTAAATCCGTAAAGGTTTTATTATTCTTATCGACAAATCTAATATAAAGGCATGCTCCATATGCTTTCTAGCTTGCAATACAATACCCGTGTACTTTGATATAAACAACATTTTGAATAATTGTTTTTCGTGTTAATTTCATTTCATTCAAGCTGATTTATTACACCATGCCGTGTGATATCTTGAATGGTAAAGGCTCATCCCATTCAGCATTAAAAAGTCAGCCATTAATTTTGCATCGAGATTTTGCTGCAACTATTACGAGTCTTAACAGACCTACAGGGTCATAGATTTGAGCGACATCTGAAAGTAGGTTACATTTTGTAATTTTTGAGTCAAGTTCTTCCCTAACCTTGTAAACAATTTCATGAATAACGCTATTCATATATTTAGTCTTTCCGTCATCAGCTAACTAAATTAGTATGTGTGGCCAAGTGAGGTGCAGATGCACTGTCGAAGAGCACTACAATGGAAAAATGAGACTGAAAAATAAGAGAGTTTTAAATATTTTTAACGTATCTGTTTCGTTTTCGCGCAATAAAACTAGTTAATGCTACGAATCTCTTTCATCCAAAAGAATTTATTTTTCCGATTCCTCGATATCAGCAAGCATCACAATTCGACGCATCCGCAATTGTAGTGTAATGTCAAAGATTGGGTTTTGTATGACTGTAGGAGCAGTCATACAAAACCCATTAGACCGTTGTTTAATGGTATGCCTGTGTTTGTTTTAGCTGAAGCGTTGTAGACCATCATGTCCTTTGTGGTAGAAGTTAATAGTTTTATTGTTAATAGCTGTAATATTAAAAACTCTAAGCTAATTAAACTCTACGGTAATTAATATGTATGGAATATATCTCGGCATTAATTGAATATTTTAACGTGATTCTAGCAAATTAATCCTCTACTGATAAATTTATTGTTTGAAGGGGCAAATTTAGGAGATTCGTGAATTTTTTAGTAATAAAGTGCGATTGTCATCCGGGATCTAATAGAACTCGTGCTTCATTCATTTCACGGTTTTTTCCTTTAATATTTATTAATGCCGTTGGCAATAATATCTGAATACTACCTATTGCGCTATATACTTTAATACTCGAATTCTCAGGCATGTGTTCCTTTTCCGTTTTCCTCGAGACTGGTTTACTAGCACTAATTGTTGTATCATAATATATAATCTATTATGCTTGTTATCTCATTTTTTACAGCTAGACCATTTTCTATCGTTTTTTCGATGTGTAAACAGTTTAAGCACGCTTTAGCTGACTTAATTTTTTTTTATCTCTTCTTAACCCTCATTTTTTGAAAGGTTTCGCACGCTTATACTTTACTAGAACCCTTGCAAATATATAATTATATACAGAATTTTTGTGTTGATTTCAATACTTGTTTTTTGCTGGAATGACTCTACAACTTCTCAAAATTAGCATTATTAACATTTACAGTGGTGGTTTGTAGTATTTGATACTGCTTTTGTAAAAATTCTAGAATTGGGAATTCAAGTACGTTGAATTGACTTTTCCCATTCTTTATGAGTAAGGTCATCAAGCTTTCTAGTAATTATATGAATTGATAGAGTATCCCAAATATTGACATCCAAACCCAAATATCGGTCGATCCAAAGATTTTAGAGCACGAATGAGGGATTTTATAGTATCAACAGACTTTCGCAACTCGAATGCAGATTCCTTTGAAACATTTGACGGTTAGAATATTATGTAACGTGTTTTTAAATTATTAATCTTTTATTGTTAAAACGATCTTGCGATTCTTTCCAAGCCGTTTCTTAATTTTGTTGTTGTAAGTTGCTGAATTTATAATTGTTGCTGCTTCAACTTTTAAACAAGTTTTCAAATATTGACATTTTTTCATAAAAGAATACTTTAAAGGAATGATCGAAGTCTAACCATTTGTCGTAGGAGCCATAGAATGTGGTTAATTAATTTTTTGTCAATTTAATGGAATTATTTGACAATATTCTTGTTTCTTCATTCCATTAGTATTTCCAGAGCTTACCAAAGAATGATTATTCATTGGGAGCATTTTGTGAACGCGACACAATGACGAATAATAAAGTTCTTCACATTCTCTTAGTTCGATTGTGTCTTCTGTGATTTCACTTATCATCGACTACACCTTTTCAAATTATTATAATATATTTCCGATATCTTTTAAACGTACGTTGATTTCTGTATAATCGTCTTTATTTCTTTTGTTATTTACGTATGTTGTGAATAGCTTGAATTTAGCTTTTAATACTTTCTTCCGTTCCTTTAAAGCTTTTAATTCTTTATCACCCACCACTTTTGCTAATTATAGGAAACTCAAGGACACAACTAGATGTAAATTGAATTAAATGAACGACTATAAAAAGAAAAAAAATTGAAGAAATTATTGAGTGTTGCAAGGAAGAGATTTGCATTTCACAATTATCTAATTCTTGATGATGGGCTAGACTTTGATGATCCACTGATTGCAATTGGTGTGCCTTTGATATTAACATGACGATTGCACTTTTTCCTCATCCACTGTGATGATCGTTGCGTTCTGCCAAACTGGTATGTTCAGACTGTCCCGTATGAAATATCGGCGATAGAGGAGATTATACGAAACAATAAATTTTATTATCCTAGACCTAATAGTTATCGAGATATGATTTTTTAATTTTATTAAATGTTTTGTTATTGCACATGAAAAAAAAATTATATGATATTATTACTATTTCTACTTTTTTATTTTCCGAGATTTTTAAGAGAACATTTGTTTTCCTAATTAAAATGTTATTCACTCGCCATTATTGACAACATAAAAATTAAACGCTTACACATGTGCATTATTTCAATTATAAAATACTAAAAGTGATTTTTAAACAATGTTAGTGTAAAAAAATATGTACCTTATGGAACTTTATTTCAAGAACATATACAATTCACACAGATTCCAAAAATTGATATTGTTACAATTAATTCTGTAAACATTCAAAAAATACCTCCTTTATTGAATATGTCCGCATTCGCAAAACAACCGCTCATCAGTATTGTTTCACTATCTCTTTCCTACTCGTATGGTCTTTCTTTTGTTCTCGGTCATCAAAAGACCCCCTCTACTGCTTCCCTCAACAACTTCGCTTCTTTAATGACTTGTTTATCGCTCGGAACTAACAACATATTTTTTGCTGTTTTGCCCTACCACTGTTTTGATTTGTTGACCTATGTTGGACCTTGTTTGTGCTTATGATTTGGACATGTTTGATGCAGTCGGCATTGAAAAATTGCTCAGACTTACACTGCTCGTGAATATGCAGAAATGTATTTCATTTACGGGCTATGTCATGGGAATGTTCGTACTTATCGCGAGTGCAACCCTAATCGCGAACGCTATCCCGACCACAAAAGTCTTTCTTCGTGTAAGTAACGCATATTTGGAAGTTTAAATTCCTGGAAATGTAGTTCCTGAAGGAAGACCTAGAAATGTCGATATGCGTCAAGTGCAGGGCAAAGTGGAAAATTTTCTTTTACTATTGTTCGGCGGATTTCTCAACGTACTGGTGTCGGAAGAAGTACAGTACACCGTATTTTAAGAAGAAACAATTTGCACCCGTACCATGCACAACGAGTGCAAATACTGCTACCTGCTGACCATCAACGACGAATAGATTTTTATCAAGAGATGCTGCGCCGATGCAGGCAAGATCTGCTTTTTTTTAGTTCAATCTTATGGAGCGATGAATCATATTTCAAAACATTGGGAGTATTTAATATGGATAATTTACACCAATGGGCTGTCGAGAATCCCTGCATAGTAAGATAGATAGAAGGCAAGATAGATTTTAACATCAGTTCGGAGTCAATTTGTGGGCTGGAATCCTGGATGGCAAAATTATCGGTTCATTTGAACTCCCACCGAGACTTAATAGAGTTCGTTATCTAAGGTCTTTAAGAGATGAAATTGGAAATCTGTTGAGTAAAATACCACAAAATGTATGTGACAGCCACTTTTCGTGACAAGTAACTGAATACTTAAATGGTACTTACCCAAATCGATGGATAGGACGTGGCGGTACAATTGCATGGCCACCACGTCTGCCAGACCTCAATCTATTGGACTATTTTCTATGGGGATACTTCAAGGAGGCGGTATATGAGACTACTAATGATAATAAACAACAATTAAGACAAAAATTACATCATGTATTTGAAGTGGTAAAATAAAACGAAAGCGCCTTACGAAGTTTAAGAAGAAATTTTATAAGAAGATGCTAGTTATGTATAAGAGCTAGAGGAAGGCATTTTGAGCATTTACTGTAATAAAAAAACAACATAAATGCGGTATAATCATAAATAATACAGTTTAGGAAGAGAGGTGTAGAGTTTAGGAAAAAAAAAGTTATGAAATAAATTAGAACCAGAAAATTATACCTTTTTGGAATCTGTGTGAATTGTAGATGTTTTTGAAATATAGTTTCACAAGGATGCCATGTATTTTTTACATTAGCACTATTCAAAATTCACTTCTCATCTTTGTAATTAAAAAAAGCACGTGTTTCAGCTTTTCATTTTTGATGTTGCCAATAATAATAATAATATTTTAACTAAAAAGATAAATGTTCTCTTAAAGATCTTAGATAATAAAAAAGCAGAAATAGTAATAACACCTAATAATTTTTTTTCATAGGCAGTAAGAACAATTTAAAAAAAAATATCTCTAAAACTATTAGCTCCAGGATAATAAATTTTATTGTTTCGTATGTATAATATCCTCCTCCACCTCCGACTCCTCTTTATCACCGACATTTCTTTGGTCCACTTCTTACGGGACACCTGTATATTGTTATCGTTGACTGCTTGGCCGCTTCGTATTTGATATTTTTCCCAACTTGTCCACATGAATATAATTTTTGAGTTTTTTTTAACGTATGATGTTATTTTTTGAACTGTATTGTATTCACACTTCGCTGATGTGTTATTAGGCTTAAAAGACCATGTGATTGAATGATGAAAAGGAACTTGAATTTTGGTGATAGAATACATTTTTACAAATGATTTTGGTTTACAGGTAAATATTGCTTTCTTTGATTATAAATTTCAAATGGTTTAAATTTTGCTATACATATCGTGGTTCATCCCGGTCATATGGCTAATACGTGAAGCGTGTTGTGCTACATGGTCCTCTTAATTACTTTATGTCTTTTAATAAACAAGCGCAGACACTTTTGTCGGCTTGCCCTCTTTTATTTGTCTAAAAGTTATATTTATGGAACTTAATTTGACAGACAATATACTTTTAAGGATTTAACTATTTGTTTATGAATTACGACCTATAAAAATTCTGTCTTCAGAATCCAGCAAATTGGGAAAATACTTGTTATAAATAGTTTTTTACACATGTTTAGACTATTGGGGAAATACGTGTCATAAAATAATAGTTTTTAACTAATAAAAAATGAGTACCGTAAATGATACTACAAAATACATTTTTTGATATGAAGATGAAAGTTCCCATAACAATTTCTATTTAAATGCGCTTATTTCGTATCAAACTCATAAAATATTTTATTAAAATGTTCAAAACTATTTATCGTTTTAAAAATTTGAATAGCCGAATGGCTATTTACCCGATGATATATGTTTACATGTCTACTTCTCATATGAAAAATAGGAATATGAATTATTTATTAAAGAAATTCGGTAAAAAATATTTCTCCGGCAAGTACATTAAATAGTATAGAACGTATGTATCCATAAAGAATTAAATTGTACGTAAAATTTTTGACAAAACTTAATAACATCACTATCATTTTAGCAAATCGCACACAAAATTTGTCCAAGAAACGATGATCCCTGTTGCTCATACTAATGCGCTGCTTAGTGATAATCTACTGTCAAGATGCGTCTGTGGATTTAGTCAAAACACCAACGAAATTTGCAATCAATTGGTGTTGAAAATAAGCCTCAAACTTTGAATATTAATTAAACTATTTTAACAATTCTGACTACACGTAACGTTTTAAAATATATTTAGGAGTCATCTCAAATTACAATTGCTAGTTTATATATAAAAACATGTATTTAGTATAATCTCATGAGCATAAATTCAAATCTCATCTATTGCTACGAATAATTTTAAAAATATGTAGAGTATGACTAATTTAGAAAAAATATAGTGGCAATAAGCTAAGAATTATAAAAGAAAATTTCACTGATCGGTGTAAAATAGCCTTAGATGTTTGTTGTAAAAAAGTCGACATTTTCTTGTTTGATATCGATTGATAATATCCTCGGTTGATGTCAGCAAATTATGACTGCGATCGTAACAAACTTAAATATGTAGAAATATCCTTAAAATCATAAAATGCTTCTCATAAACTTTGCAATGGTGGTCATCCCATCTGATTGTCTACTTTCTCAGCCACATAATTTTTTGGATTATTCGTTTGGTCTGTAAAAACAAAAAACGGGTTATAATTTGTTGTTGTAAAGTTGTTAATCTCCAGTTTGAGGAGTTTTAATTTACAATGTTATATATTTGCCGAAAATTTATTAAAATCTCATTGCTTGCATTAGAACTATTTAACACAATACAATTTAAAATTTAACATTAGTAATCACGGCGAAGTAAATGTATTTATGTATAAAATCTATGTAATCAGTATTTTGTGAAAAATGAGACAACACTATACAAATACGAACCTTGGTAGGTTCGTATTTTAGTAATATGTAAAATATGAGTCTTTGTGTTTACGTTGATTTACAACTAGTTATATACAATTTTGGATGACGTCCGCAAATTGCAAACACACCAGATTAAAATAAAATTTGTCAGTATCTAAACTAAATAGTTATGTTAAAGATACAAGACGGAGAAAATATATATCGAATGAAAAAACGGAATTTCTAACAGTACACTTTTAATTGTAAAGTTTTGTTTTGATACAAACTTTGAAAACTTTTTTTAAAACCACATTAGCATATAAGAAGAGCGAAAAAAGTTTTGGCGCCGGGCGCCGAATAAATCGACGACACACAAGAACTCTGTAATAAATTGTATGCATTTAGCTCCGTCTAGTATTTTTTGTACACTTCCTTCATTGCACCTTACAAGTAAAACAAATCAGAAATCAATTGATGGTTTCTAGTTTTCAACACAATTTTATATGCATGTCATCTGTGATATAGATATCTGGTATAAATGGCGTGCATATAATATTAAGCTAATTATGGAACTAAAATATGATATTTAGTATTAACTTATTCAATAAAATAAATAATTTTTTTATCATAAATATATTTGTAATGTATTTAGCCTATTTGAGATTATGTGAAAATATGCATATGGGACATTTTAGTTTATATTATTCCGATTTTTCTTTTCGTTTTTTCAATATAATTTGCGACAAAAAATTCAAACTATAAGCTACGTTATCCTTTAAGTTATAAACCATTTTATAAACAAATGGATATTCATTGTTACTGAATGTCGTTTTCTGAGACGTTTTCTATTATTATCCAAATTCTATTTTTGGTGCGCTTTGATAGATACAATATTGAGTATTTGCTTTACAGACAATAAGTAGAAAAATTTGTTTATCTTTTCGTTATTATTCTTATTCCCTTCTCATACTTTACAACAAATTTATTATTTATACCACACGGAGTGAGCACAGCACAAGTCGTTTTCTTAGCGGGATTTTTTTTTGTTGCGCGTTGAACAGAATGTTTTTTTCGAGAAAAATATTTGAATGTTCAGACTGTTTTGTGAACTCGACAGTACGACAGTACGAATTTGGTTTTCTTTCCATTCACGTGGCTTATGCTCACTTATATTACTAAGTGTAAAAGATTTTGACATTAGTTTGCAACGGATAAAGAATAAATCCAACTTAACCAAGTCATAAATTTATCTTTCAATAACTATTTAAAATTCATTGAAGCACTTTTATGACTTGACTTTGTAAAGGAAAATATATTTAAATAGAAGATAACGATGTTTATGTCTAACATATAATCATAAGGTAACAATCGCTCGCATAATTTTCTGAATTTTGTAACTATCGTATAAGTATCATCTAATTAAACTAACATTCAAGAAATATGTTTGGTTTCGGGTGTAATCTATTCTTACAGTCACATATATCAATAAATATATCAGTTTAGAATACCTAGTAACTTAGATAAATATTATTCGCGGTAAAAAATATCTCCAACATTTATTTTACTTTAACTTTTATTTGGTAGAGAAATTAACATTTAGGTACTTAATAAATGTTTATTGAAAAATGTGTCCATTTGATTTGAAAGATATTTCTTTTTTAATCCTTCCAAAATAAATTAATGGTGGCTTAAAAAGTCCAAATATAACGATAAAACAATGTATTTACGTCAAGTACCCCAAGGTATTTCGTCAAGTACCCCTCTGTACGCCGTCCAATTTATTAGATTCACATTAATCTAAACGTCACACGAATACCTGGTCACCTCGCTCATTTTATTACATTGTATAAAATTTTCTGAATGATAACGCAAATATATTTTGATTTGTTTAGACGTAAAATTTATGAAAATTTTTAAGGATTCTTTCTTGTTAACTAGTTAATTTACGGTTTAACTATTATACGGTTACTACACTCGTAAAAAAGTGATATTCAAAGTGATATTAATCTCAAAAGTGATATTAATTATAGTTAAATCTATTGTAGTTAAATCGTCTAACAAAAATATTATACAAATAAATTATATCTGTAATATATTTTCATTTAAGATTAAATCACGATTTCATAAATAAAGTTGATTTTTATTCCACTTCAACTGTGAATTAACAAACAAAAGTTTGGAGGTCGGGCAATATTACGTCAGACGAATATTTCAAATTTACTGTGAATCGATTAAATCTGAGCGCACACTTCATTATGTTAAATGCGTACACAAAGTGTCGAATTGTTTATTACTTTAATAAAATCGGTTCGCTGCACCCGTTCACCCTCATTTTCCGTAGCCGTACCAACATCAAAATCTATTAAATATTGGGTACTTCCGCTAAATTGCAATGCCATTTCCTTTTTTTCAATGAATGTTTAAGATTTTGAATCATATTTAATAAAACAGTTATTAACAAAGACAAATGAAAAAATAAGTAATACACGTATTTTGTAATGTGATTATTTAATCGACGATTACACAGACGTGCAATAAATAATGACGCATAAAAATATGGTATTGTTATGACGACTTTAAGTTTTAATATAAAAAAAAACAATTTATTTTTAGATATTATTATTTAAGCGAATTATTACAATTATTATATTTTATAAAATATTTAGTTAGACTTTGATTGCGCTTGTATCTGGATTACGACTGACGCGGACTAAGGACTGGATTGAACTGTGATTATCTGAACCTCGTGAAGCTTCGGTCCAGGGTTTATAAAGGATAAGAAATGCTGATGCATCTGGGAGTGGAGTTTGTTGACGGGCCTGGGAACAGAGCTTGTCATGGTAATGCAATACTCTGGCAGCCAGATGCCCTTATCATGTTGATACGAGAATCGTGAGACAGGTGCTGTGTAAGCATTACTGCTAGCAAGTACAGGATATAACAGCTTCCCCGTTGAGGAGTAAACTTACACCCTTGTGTAAGGTTATGTCATAGAGGTTCTGATTCTAGGTATTGGTATTGGGAGGTTGACTGAGTTTGTTTCAGAGACATGTTCGGATTCTATATTATTCGAGTTAGGCGCAGGTCTAACTAGATATTTTTTACATTTAAGTTTACAATTATAAATCTTATAGCTAACAAAGAGTACTATACTTAAGAGTATACAAATAGTCTAAAATGTGAGGTTTACCTATTAAATCTAAATTACTCGAGATTTCTTTGAATATTTTGTCGTTTTCTTTAAGAGTCTAAGTTAATATTCTTTATTTTTACAGCTGGTGTATCAAATTTTATTCCTTCAAATTTCAATGTATTGCAACATGTATCTTTCATTATGTCAAAATTTAAGTTAACTGGGTTTGCTTTTATTTTAATATCGGATTTGGCAAGTAATTGTCTTTCTTTAAAATATCCATAACATTCAGACGATATATCAAGTATACCAGTGCCTATTATATCATTTTCATAAACATTTTCTTTAGGGCAGTCAATTGAAATGTTTGTTTTTTGAGAAATGATGAAAATCCATTTACCATTTTCTAGTTGTTGCCAAATTCCCAAATTCCCGGAAAGAAATTTAGTTTCACATTGTTTTGGAATAGAAGTTACAACTTTAGAAATCATTTCACTTTCGTAAGTTGGGTTAGCAGAGCTAGAGTAAACATTAGTCATATCACATAAATAAAATTGATTGTTAATAATTTTACAATTTCTTAGATTCTCTAAGTTACAAAAATAATTCTTATGTCTAGTTACACCAATATATCTAGATGAAGGGATTATGGTTACATAGGTTTTGGGGTTTGTTTCATTATAGGCTACAGGTAATGGTAGATTATGATACAGACTAAATTCTAGTACATTAACTAATGGTATCCTTAATACAAATACAAATTTATTATTGGAATAATAGCTCAACATTTCAGATATGTTACTTAAGATGTGAATGTGATCTAAATCTAATGATACAGGTAACAACTTAAAGCTTGATAGAGTTGTTTTGGAGAAATAATCGACGGATACAAGACGTTATTTTTACTGAACATTACGGTGTTTATTATGTCTTCAATTTTGAAAGATAATGTGAGAAGACTAATTTCTAGCATGTTTAATAATTCCATGAATTTAGCTTTCAACAATCATTTATTCGATACAATAGTCAAATTTTTCAAACTTAATGCAATATTTTCAACAGCGCTGTTCAAATTTTGTTCATTGGTATTTATTTTATTTAGTATGTCTTGAAAAGCGGACAGGGTTGTCAATGTAATTAGAATATTTTCCTTTACGTATTTTGCTAGCATTCTTTGATCTGTTTCTACGTTTTAAATAGCGTTGTTATATTTAATAGCGTCATCTTCATCTAATGTACCAAAAATGTGTTTGAAGACGGTTCCAACACTGCCGAACCAGGCTGAGCGTTTAGATCGTGTTGAAATTAAATGTGATATAGAATCGAAATTATTGATCATATCATAATAATGTGTCGAGAGAGGTTGAATAAGATTATGGCACTCCATATTGTTAAAGATATTATTTTGTTTGCAAAGAAACCTTACCGTTCCGAAGATAGTGTTCATATTATCTAGGTGTGGCTTTATAAAGGAGATATCAATAGGGATAACCACACTTAGGTGGTCATTGATGAGTTTTAATGAGCCGACAGGATCAAAGTGTATACCAGGGCTACTGTTTATCGGTTGTATAAAATCGGCATGTGCCTGGACGATGGCACTGTTACATGTGTAAATTATAAATGTAAAGGCGATTATTTGTAAAATTTGTATAAAAGATGTGTACAAAACTATTTATGTATATATATATATATCTAAATAGTAGAAATATTAGTAAAGGATATAATAAACTAAAGATAAAAATAATTAAATATTATTTAAGATGGGATAGCGTCATTTCTTCTCGCGAGCTTTACTTCATCATAGTGGTGAATGACATGGCGACGGTTTATTAATAGAGTTAAAGAATTTCGCCCATTTATTTTGATAACTTTATAGGGTCCTTTCCAAATAGGGGAAAGGGCTTTACGCAGCCTGAGATGGTTTCTGAGATAGACGTAGTCTCCAACTTGATACTTCACGGGACGGGAGTGAGAGTCATAGTAGGTTTTCGAGGGCTTTTTCCCTGGAATACTTAAGATGGTGTTGTAGCATTTTTATGTAGTCGGAGTAAGTGGCGTCAGGGGTAGTATCGTAAATAGAATTAGCTATAAATGGTTTATGACCAAACAATAGTTCATAAGGGTAATAGTGAGTGGTTGAATGTACGGCAGTGTTGTAAACTAGCATCGCGGTATAAACGTATCTTGACCAATTATCTTGGTTATCATTGATGTATGATTTTAAATATTCTTGGAGGGTGGAATGGCTACGTTCTAAGGCTTCTTGGGTCTGAGGGTAATATGGCGATGCCCATAATTGTTTTATTTTTAGGGAATCACAGGTTCTTTTAAAAAGATCTGATGTGAAGTTGGTACCTCGATCGGTTAGGATTGTTTTGGGTATCCCAAATAAAGATATAAAATGTACTAAGCACTCGCTAGTTTATTATTTGGTGCTTCGAATAGGATAGGCTGCTGAAAATTTTGTAAGGTCGTCTTGTAGTGTTAGGATATATTGGAGCTTTGTTTCTCCGGATTCAGGTAAGGGCCCCACTATATCTAGGGCTAATCGTTGGAATGGGGCGGTGGATGTGCTAGTGATTTGCATAGGTGCGCGATTTACTTTTCTCAGTGCCTTATTTATTTGGCACAAGGAACATTTCTTTACATAATTTTCAATATCTGTTCGCATATTTTTCCAGTGGTACTGTTCTCTTATTCTATCATACATTCTAGTCGAGCCGAGGTGTCCGGCGATGGGAATGTCGTGATTTTCTTTCAAGATTTTGGGTATTTCTCTAAGTGAAGGGAATATAATTTGGTTTTTATATATGTGTATTCGTATATCAGTGTTATGGAATAAGTACGAGATAATATTATACAGTTTTATATATGAGTGTTTATCGAAGGGGTTTCTAAAATCTGAAATTGCTATTTCCTTTATAGGTTTACTAGAACATATCAGTAAATCGTTTCTTAAGTTTTTTAGAGTTTCGAACATCATCATCATCATCATCATATATATTAATACGCTAAGGTTAAAATGTTACTCTCCCTTTTTAGAAAAAACCTCACAACTAATCCACATAAATTATATATCATTTTATAGATAATTGCTTGCTCTACCGGCATCCACTAAAATTTATTATTGTTATTGTTTTTGCAAATTAATTAATTATTAAAATTATATACACAAAACAGCAATGCTGCCATCTAACGGCTCAACGTCAATATGATTGACGGTCGGTAAAATTTTTGTTTAATTTCAAATCCACTCACGTATAAATAAAGTGGCGCTTTAGCTCAATGCTTTTGATACTTGCACCTCTATATGTCAATTTTAGTAAAATATTTGTTTGATCTGTCATCTGAGCTTCATAATGGAATAAATAATGCGAAGACTTCGCACGGGTCACGCTAGTGTCAGTGTATAAGCAAGAATCGAAATGATGAACTTTAGTGAATAGCAAATAGTATGTTGTATTATTTATTTTCAGTGTAGCGTGAGAGTGTAGTGTTCTTTCTGATTTCATGAATTCTTGGGAATTTTCATAATTTCCTAGGATTTCCTCGATATATGGCGTGCTTTCATATAAATCTAGGGGTACTGGAAATGCAATTGATTTTTGTTGTGTTTTCAGTAGGTTGTGGTTGTATTCGATTATAATTGTATTGAAGTGTGTCTTTTCCGATAAGGATTTCAGAAATTTGGAATATGACTCTTCGAGGATATCGTCATTAACTAAAGGATCAAGATTTTCAGGATCAGAGGGAGGTTCTATTACTATGGGTTCAGAAGGATTTGGGGATGGAATATTAGTATCGGTGCTTTCAGGTTGAACAGGATTTACAGGGTTACGAGAGAGAGCGTCAGCCGCAGAGTTTAGTTTTCCCTTTCTATAGACAATTCTGTAATCATATTCTTCTAATTTCAAACGCCAACGTTGAAGTTTACTACTTAGGTCCTTGTGATTAAATAACCATTTAAGAGGGCGGTGGTCGGTGACAATATCAAATGTTCGGCCAAAGAGATATGGTCGGAAGGTTTTACAACCAAATATGATGGCTAACAACTCCTTTTCTGTCGTATTGAGATTGCATTCACATTTATTAAGTGTTCGAGAACTATATGCAATGGGTCGGTCTTTGCCGATTTCCCCTTGCGAAAGAATTGCGCTGATGGCGTAGTTAGATGCATCACAGGTTAATATAAAAGGTTTCGTAAAATCTTGATAAGCTAGTAAAGGAGCAGAGGTTAATTTAGATTTTAAAGTTTCGAAGGCAAGTTGTTGCTCGTTTTCCCATAGAAATGTCATATCTTTTTTTCAGAAGGGTTGTAAGGGGTTTTGCTAATTTTGAAAAGTCGGGAATGAATCTTCGATAATAAGATACGAGACCAAGAAAAGATTTAACGTCCTTTGGCGATTTGGGTATTGGAAATTCATTGACTGATTTAATTTTTTCAGGATTCGGTTTTATACTCCGTTCAGTTATTATGTGGCCTAAATAAGCGACTTCTCTGCGTAAAAATTCGCATTTATCGGGTTGAAGTTTAAGGTTGAAATTTCGTAATCGTTCAAAGACAGTAGATAAGTTATCTATGTGTGATTTCAGGTCATAGGAATAGATAACGATGTCGTTTAAATAGACAAAGCATCGAATGCCTTGAAGGTCGGAGAGAGCAGAATTCATGGGTCTCTGAAAGGTGGAAGGCGCGTTTTTCAGCCCAAATGGCATACGCGTAAATTCGAAGTGTCCTTGAGGTACACTAAATGCGGTTTTCGGAGCGTCTTCAGTAGACATGGGTATCTGATGAAACCCTGAAGCGAGATCGAGGGTTGAAAAATATTTACTCTTGCCTAATTGATCGAGGATTTCGGAAATTTGAGGTATCGGGTAAGAATCGCCAATAGTGATGTCATTTAATTTTCTCTAGTCGATAACTTCTCGCCATTTTCTTTCGTTTGAGGCGTCTAATTTTTTGGGAACTATCCAAATAGATGACCAAGGTGACATAGAGGGTTTAATTATTCCCTAATTCAACATTTTATTTATTTGATCGTTCACTTCTTGTTTGTGACATTCGGGAAATCTATAGGATTTGGTATGGATTGATATGTTTGAAGTTGTCCTAATTTCATGTGCAACGGCATTGGTTTTACTTAATTGATCTGAAGGTAGGTGGAATATATTAGAATATCGGGAACATATATCGTATAAGGAATTAATTTCTTCATTATTGAGATGCGAAATTCGGAATAGATTTAAAACGTTGTTAGTGCGTTGAAGTGAGTTCGTTGAGTGAGTTGGCGAGGAGAAATTTGTATTGATCGATAGGCAGGTTTCAGTTTTCAGGGGGGTGAGGTATTAAATCGGAATTGACTGAAATAGATTTTTCAGAAGTATTCACGACAGAAATATTTACCCGGTTATTACCTTTTACTTGGACTATACAATTTGCTATGAGAAGAGATTCGGAAATGTGCTGATCGAGTGCTATGCCTTCTTTAATTTCGGGATTGGATACCCAACATTCGATTATTGTTTCAGTGCGGGGAGGAATGGTGTACACGGGTTCGGTGAATTGCAATTGTATATTAGAATTATATATTTTTAGTGTACTAGTATTATAATTAATGATGCATTCTGAGTCTGTCATTAAGTCGTTACCTAAAATGCCATCGTAATCTAAATTAATTTTGTCAACTACGTGAAATTTGTATAATTTTCTTGGTTGGTTATCCGGAAATAATTGTAAGTCAAATGAGCTCAAGGTATCGGTAGTTTCGTTAGATGTATCGATACCCTTTAGTTTTATTTTGTTTAAATTTAGAGTAGGTAAGGTTTGTATTGAAGATTTTTTTATTAAACATACAGATGAAGTAGATACTGGATCTACTAAAAATGATAAGGGGTGAGAAGATGAGGTTTGTTTTTAGGGTAATATACGGCTAAAAGTGTTTTGGAGTGGTTGGAAGTGATTTCGTATACCCTTTCGGAAATGGTTGAATTTTCTGTTTGTGAATCGATGTTTTGTATGATTTTATTATAATTTTTTCTTTCATTAGAAACGGTATTAGTAGAGTGTGTAGTAAGAGTAGTTGAAGTGTCGGTTGTGTTCGTTTTATGTGTTCTAACAATTTTATGACTATTAGATTGGGGTTCATTACGCATCTGGATTGTGTTTAGTTCGCCGTGAGTTTGGGGCTGATTACCCTGTCCGTTGGCCTTATTTTAATTAATTTTTGATTGACCGTGAGTTTGGGGCTCGATACCCTGTCCGTTGGTCTTATTTGAATTAATTTTTGATTGACCGTGAGTTTGGGGCTGGTTACCCTGTCCGTTGGTCTTATTTGAAATATTAAAAAGGGTGTCGATCTTGGAAAAGGTTAGTCTCGCACGACACCTTGGTGAGACATTTATTGGTTTAAATTGTCGATGTTGTCGACGCCTATTGTATTAGAAGAGTCGTCGTCTTCTTTTTTGAAATTTACGCGGGTTTTAAAATTAAAATTTGGTTTCTGTCCGTAAGTGGGTGATTGTCCCGAATTGAAATTACTAGGCCCGGATCGAAATTTATCATTGTTATATTTTCTTAAACGGAACACTTCGAGAGTGTGACCTAACTTTTTACAGTAACGACAAAAGGGTATATATTTAGGGGAGTGCGGGGTATAGGGATTATTAGATTTCGGCGAGTTATTTTTAAAATTAAAATTGGGCGATATTCGCTCGGTAGGTTTTGGCTTTAGGATGTAGGGTTTTTGTGAGTAGAGATATTGTTGAATTTTCTCTTCTGAGACGGCAAGGTTTATTGCTTCATTTAAATTTCTGGGATCACGACACCGGATTACGTTAGAAATCTGACGGTGAACACCCATGATGAAAGTATTTAAGGCCAGGTCTTCCATTGCCGCTAATCGACCCTTGAGTTCTCCCTTGATATTATTGGATATGGTAACCTCGGTCAAAAGTTTGGAGAGGCACGTCTCAACGCGCAGAGAAAATTGACTTATGGACTCGTGAGACTCTTGTTAACAAGCTTGAAGATCTGTGAGAAGATGGGCGTAGTGTTTGCGTTCCCCGAATTGATTTTTAAGAAATTCTTTCAAAGAGGCCAATTTTCGAATTCCTTAATGGAAGACGCCATTGCTGCTTTGCCCTGTAGTTGGCTGAGTATGAATTTAAAAACTATATCTTCTTGAGGAGGCGTTGTTAGATTTATTGCATTTGTGCAATTTGTGAGAAATGCGTTTAAATTTTCGCGCGAGCCATCGTAAAGTTTGATGAATTGTAAGATTAGGCTAAGGGGAATATTCTCTATATTCGACTGTGCGTCTGTGGCGCTTCTAACGTTTCTTTCGTCCCGAGACATATCGTGGTACAAATAGATTACGCGATTAGTTACAATTAATTATAACGTGGTACAACTTGACTTGTTTAATAGGACCTTGTGGAGTGTAAAATTAGTTAAACAGTATGTAAAAAAAAATAATAATAAAAAAAACTAGTTAAAAGAAATTAATTAAATTAACAATTGACTTAAACAGTACGAAATAACTTGTTAAATGTTGATAATGTGATTCGGATTATATGATTTGAAAATTTATGGAACAAATTATAATAATAAAACAATTATAAAATACAATTATTATAAGTAAATTACAGGCTTACAGAATTATGAGATGCGTAGTCCACATTTGGGAAGCTGATGCTCGGTGTGGCGATGTTGGGCTTTGAAGTAGTTTCTTGAGAGAGATGCGCTGTTGGTGTTGACTGTTCGATGGACCTTTATTATGTTGGTATGAGAACTCTTATGATGCTGACTCAGTTGATGTAGATTGACAATATTTTATGTTTTCCGATTTGACTAATTTTCTGCGAAGTTTGTGGTTTTTCGACTTGGTTGGTTCCTTTTTGCGATGATAGTAGTTGTAAGTATGAAGATTTTGTTAATGAGGCGTAATCCCGGATTTTCTATGAAATCCCTTAAGCAGCCACCAAAATGTTATGACGACTTTAAGTTTTAATATAAAAAAACAATTTATTTTTAGATATTATTATTTAAACGAATTATTACAATTATTATATTTTATAAAATATTTAGTTAGACTTTGATCGCGCTTGTATCTGGATTACGACTGACGCGGACTAAGGACTGGATTGTACTGTGATTATCTGAACCTCGTGAAGCTTCGGTCCAGGGTTTATAAAGAATAAGAAATGCTGATGCATCTGGGAGTGGAGTTTGTTGACGGGCCTGGGAACATAGCTTGTCATGGTAATGCAATACTCTGGCAGCCGGATGCCCTTATCGTGTTGATACGAGAATCGTGAGACAGGTGCTGTGTAAGCATTACTGCTAGCAAGTACAGGATATAACAGTACGTTGAATATTTTTACTCATTTTACAAATAATTTAACAAATGTGAGTAGTTCCAAAATTCGATAGCTTCTAAACAATTATATCAGGAAGCGAAAAAACTCTGACAGTCATTAATTTACCTTTCCTCGAACTCATTTTTTTTCATTTACAAGGTTTAGAGAACCTAGAAATATGCTGACGTCACATTTGTGTCCAGTGAACATCAAATTCTAAAGAAAGCTAAATACAAAATTAAAAAAAGTAAAACATGAGCAGTGAAACCAAGTATTTTTGAGAAATTCACGATATGTTACCTTTGTGGAAGACATGCTAGGCAATATATTTCCGTAGCAGAAATAAATTGGTTGTAAATACTTTAATAGAAAGACAATGTACCGTCAAATACTGAAATTGTTGTGTGTAGTAAGTAATAATTAGGTGATACTTATAAGACAGTTATAAAATTCGGAGAAAGTTTATGAGCGATTGTTATTTTATGATTAAACTTTAACATTAACATCGCTTTCTTCTGTTCAAAGAGATTTTCTTTTGTAAAGTCAAGTCGGAAGAATGCTTCAAATAATTTTGAATAGTTATTGAAAGATAAATTTAAGACATGACTTGGTTAACTTGGCTGCTGAGTCGGAACAAAACTCTATTTTATCGACCGTGCCCAAAATAGGTTTCTAATTGGTTTCGCACGGTCCAAAATAGGTTTCTAACTATCAATAATCCGACTGAGAATCCTGATCGTGTGGTGCATACGGGCGTTAGTAACATAAGTGAGTAAGCTCTTACAAGCCATGTGAATGGAAAGAAAACCAAATTCGTAATTCGTATTCGTACTGTCGAGTTCACAAAACAGTCTAAATTTGTAAATATTTTTCTCAGAAAAAATTTCGTTAAGCGTGCAACAAAAAAAAATGCGGCAAAGAAAATGAATACTACCGTTGAACATTAAATGAGTTTAAAAGAATATGTGCTGAGCTCACTCCATGTGGTATAACTAATAAGTTTATGCAAAAGTAGGAGAAGGGAATAAGAATAATAACGAAAAGAAAAATAAATTTGTCAATTTAATTTATCAAAACTATCACAAATACTCAATATTATATCTATTACAAAGTGTGCCAAAAATAGAACTTGAATAATAATAGGAAATATTTCAGAATCAGAAGTAGCTGGATCTGTCTCAAAAAAACGATATTCAGTCTTTGTAACAATGAATATACCTTTGCATATAAAATGGTTTATAACTTAATGGATGACATACCTTATAGTTTGAATTTTATGTAGCAAATTATATTAGAAAAATGAAAGGTAAATTGGAATAGCATAAACTAAAATGTTCAAGATACATATTTTCATATAACCTAAAGTATGCTAAATACGTTGCAAATCCATACATTTGTAGCTCTGGCAAGGACAAGCAAATTTATGTTTATGTAATCCTCATATGTGTTCGAAAAATAAGTATTCAGATAAAAACATAAAAAGCTAAGAGAAATTTTAAGGACGGGAAAGTCCCATTAAAGGTCTAACATTTTAGTTTTTTATATAGTTTTTTCGTCTAAAATTGTCCTATATCAGAAAATCATTTATAGCATCTAAATTATTTAGATTATTAGAAAAATAAAATCCAAATAAATCGAAATAATTGTTTAAAAAAATTATTAAAATTAGAATCAATAATAAAAACATCTTTTTAACGAAATAAAAAAAATTATTTCATATTTTTCTATAATTGCTTCAAAACTATCAAACAAAACACTCGTTAAGTTCTTCCAGTTCCAAAATTTCTCTTTTACTAAAAGTACTGTGTATGTTTTGGAGTGTGCAGTACATCGGTAAAGTTGTCTTTGCAAGAAGGCAGGTATGTTGGCACGATAAGCAAATCAAGTTTTGTACGGTATAACCTGTAATAATAGTACATATTACCATTACATTATTACCTCTCACGCCCGTATCTCGTGACATCGTGAATTTTTTTATCTTTGCTTTTAATTGTGTTGATTTAATTTGAAAGGGAATTAATCAGCTTTATTTTGGTTTACATCTCTTTAATCATCCTTAGTGTTTAAGAGTAGAGGAAATTTATTGATATAAAATAATTTTAGCGGAAATAAAATTTAAAAAAGAACGCACGCGGCACTATTGGGTTCGTGTCGAATTTCCTTTCTCCCGTGAAATCATTTTTGCTCTCTCTCTCTGGTCTGAGTTGCTAGACACCTTGGATAACCTGCATCATTTTTGAAAGTCGGCGCACCATGTACGCGCTTCGTTTTGCCATCAGCGGAACATTCGCGCGTTGTATCGTACAATTTGTGCACGTTGTTTCACAATCGTCGCACCGTCTATGCGTTGACTTATCCATAACCGTTCATAGTAGTGAGCTGAGGTTTAATTTTTTATTGGAAAAAATATTAGCTTTACAGACCTAATAAAGAATGCAAAGATGATGAATATTGTGTAAGTTTAAAACGCACCCTCGCATAGTTTAATCATTTTAAGCAAGTTTAAAAATAATTCATTAAAAATTGCGATCTCTGTCGTCAGCGTTGATAGACATTTAATAAAATGCTGTTCACAAAATCCAGGATGTAGGTATTATTTTTGTGATTTTGCCGCTTTTAGAGATTCTTATCTCTAAAGAAAAAAACGGAACCCTTACAATATGACTCACGTACCCGTTCATTTGCATACATGTCATAGCCGTTTTCGTTAGAAACCGTTCAATATACTTGAAATGAAATTAGCATGAAATCTGGAATGTCAATGAATCATATTGATCCTCATGTATCTCAATAGTTAACGAGGAAAGGAGCTGTTTGTTTAAATTATATCCGATTTCATACACGGCTTTCAACATTTGGTGTTCCTTAATTGTTATTAAAATATTGATCCTCATGTATCTCAATAGTTAACGAGGAAAGGAGCTGTTTGTTTAAATGATATCCGATTTCATAAACCGCTTTCAACATTTGGTGTTCCTTAATTGTTATTAAAATATTGATCCTCATGTATCTCAATAGTTAACGAGGAAAGGAGCTGTTTGTTTAAATTATATCCGATTTCATACACCGCTTTCAACATTTGGTGTTCCTTAATTGTTATTAAAATATGTACATTTCTATTTCTATTTTTGTTTTAATATTTTCATACTTTTATTTTTATATTTATCAACTGAATTTTACAAATGTGCCAATAATAACGATGAGTTTTTATTTGTATGCATCTATTTGCAATTGTTATTTCTCATAATTCTTGTTCAATAAAATTTAATCAATAACACTCTTTCCACAACCGGTGTCCCAAATATGTTAGTGGATCTGGCTATGTTCTCTTTACGCCATTTGTGAATTAACATTTCAATAATGTTTCACGTATATTATTTTTTGGTAGGTAGTTGTTTTATTTTTATTTAATTTAAGCTTTTCACTGTAAATCTGGACGTAATCAAGTTTCAAAGATAAAATACATAGATATGAAAAACACAAGTATAACATGGCAAAACTATAATTTTCATTTCAACCTGAGGACACATTGAATCAATTACTAAATTTATTTATATCTGACCGGCCGAATTGTTTAACCTTGCACAATCTAAACATTCACACTGAATGTCTATTATCTTATATATATATATATATATATATATATATATATATATATATATATACATACATATATATATATATATATATATATATATATATATATATACATACATATATATATATATATATATATATATATATATATATATATATATATATAGCGATGATTCTAGTTCTCATATCAAATATGCAACATGTTTTTACGCGTGTGAAAGATATGGTCGGCTATATGTTTACGTTGTAAAAAATTAATATTTGTAAATTAATATTAATATATATTTGTAATTAATATTAATATAATTTTTAAAATTAATATTAATATAATATCTTAAATTGTTTGCTACTATATATGAAATGATAAAGGAAAACAATTTCTCTGAATTTTTTTGATTCAGAGAAGTTAACTAATAGCATTAGACTAATAACAAAATACATTATTTAAAAATTGGTAAAAGCATTAAATAATAAGTACTCTTGTCTTATAAGATTGACATATAAAGTGGAACTTTGACTTGGGTGCAAAAGAGTTTATTTATCTTTATCCCAATAACATTAATAGAATAAAACATAAATAATAAATAACAGCAATTAGCCATACCGGATGCGGCCTTCCCTGTTGTGTCCCAGTTTATCCTGGAACGGCCTTCCCTGTTGTGTCCCAGTTTATCCTGGAACGGCCGTCCCTGTTTGGTCATCGCGCCAAACGGCCGGCTCGAACCTTTCTGTATGTCCATCTTTCTTCGTTTATATAATTCGAATACTTTAGAATTATTTTTATATTTTTATTTTTTCTATAATTTCGCATAATCTATCAGTTACCTGTTCGTAAATATAATATAATTACTTATTATATTAAACTAAAAATTGGTAGCAAAAATGTTTCAAATGTTTTATTTATCATATTAAAAACTCACATGTTTTAAATTTTTATTTGATGAAGTATTTTATTTCTTACCATATTATACTCATGTTTTCAATTTATTTATGACTAAGAATTTATTAAAACTTAATTTGATCAAATTATTCTCGTAAAATTTTTGGAAGAAGTTGCATATTTTATGTTTCTTAATAATTGAAAACATTACTATTATGCTTCTTTTTGCTTATTTTGTATTATGGTTATTTTATAAGCAAATTTTTCATTTGAGAGGAAATTTGGTGATTAGATGTTATTGAATGGTAACGTAAAAATTAACATGAATAACCATTAGAGTACTTACTCGTATTCAAAGTCTATAAAATATTGTGCATAATGTGTTAATATTTTATAGACTTTGAATACGAGTAAGTACTCTAATGGAACTAATTGTGCAAAGCAACTTGCTTGATCGTTATGAATGCGTGTTTTTAATTGCCATTTTATATTGGTACGTTATTCACGTGTCCGGGATACATCCTTTTTATTTATATTAAAATACGGCAAATTATGGTAAATAGAATGAATTTGTTGTTTTGTTATTTTTAATAAATATATAATTAATTTATACAAGAAAAATTACTTTCATGAAAATATTTAAATAAATAATTGTAATAATCACCGTATTTACAATTAAAAACGAAATAATAACAATTTTACAGACCTTAAACTTGCAAGCTTTTTATAAAGTAACTTTAGTACTTAATGTTTTAGTACTTTAGTAACTTTACAACTTAATGTTTTAGTACTAGCTTAGCTATTCAAAATTGCCACTACCGTGTAATCCGTTAACCAATATTGTTGAGCCCCGTATTAGTTAGTAAAATTATACAGTAACGTTTTCCCGTATGTTGTATTGACTGCATATTACTTGAATCGTGATAACACTTATCAAAACTTAATTTACTGTTTTGGTTTGTTTAACCATGTAATACATGATGTGACCATAAAATAAATGTTTATTTACATTTTCCTTTTTATATTATGAGACGGAAAGAGCATTGTCTTTTTTGAGAGCAATGACCTTTTTTACTTTAAAGGAACAAAAGAACAGTATATATATATATATATATATATATATATATATATATATATATATATATATATTTATATAATACAGTTAACCAAAGTTATGAACAAACGTAGTATTTTAATTAACAGTACAACTTATTTTGTAACTAGTATGAAACGAAGATAAATTGTAACTATGGTATTATTTTCACTATTTATCTTAATCGGTCACTTAAAATGAATGTTACAATTTATTTAAGCTTATATTATATATTTTTTATACCATATATTTTTTATTATATTAGAAAACAAAAAATATATGATATATCTGCGTTATACTAATTTTTAAGCGTCAGGTGATGCATTTAATTTCTGATTAGTATAGTATATTTATCTCAAATTAGAATTAATTTTCTTTTGGTAATTACAAAAATAATCTCGTAGTAATAAGAGTTTTAAGATAAGTAAGAGTGTGAACTTGAGTTTGTGATACTCACGGCAAGATGTCAACCTACGACCACATCTTCCACTTTCCTCTCAAAGAATATTTCTTATATATTTTGCCACCGTTTCTTTCTCTTTCCAGTAAAACCAGTCGTTTGTAATTAAAGCTGCGAATCAAAGCAACTTATTCATATTACGATTACGTCAATTGTATATACAATTACGTCAAGTATATATAATTTTTTTTAAATAGAATTTGCAAGAATCGGAATAAGATCACGTATATATTCTGTTGTTTTACGCAATTATTGTTTTTAATTTGACTTGTCTGACTCACAAGAATATATATGGAAGTCATTTAATAGATAGGTGTGTACTATCATTTAGGAAATCAAGCCCCATCTAGTCTAAGGCTGGATTGTGAATATAACTATGAAAAAAATAGCCCGCCTTTTGCTCTTAATTTTCCTATTTTAGTTTTCACGTGATCGCTTGTAAAGATGACTTAAGTTCAACAATCTTGTTATTATTGGATAGTCAATATATAGTTTATAAACTTCAGTACTGAATAAAAACATTTATTTACAGTTTAAATATAGTTCGTCTTGAGAACATAAAAAGTGTTTCGCCATACGAAGATCACGAACTTTTTATTTATTTGTCCTCTTATCGAAATGACGCAAGTGTTGCGATAGCATCTAGAAGGAGGTCAATGAAGGTAACAGAAGAAGGGTAGTATGAATGGAAATTAGAAGAACCATCGGGGTGATTACATATTAATTGTTATTTGGTAGTACTTTGCAGAATGAAAAAAAAGATTCAAGGTGAGAAATCCATTTTGCTTGAGTTATACCGCTACCTTTAATTGAAATAAATATTTAAAATTGCCGCGTTCCTAAGTTGATTGAATTTGTAAGCTAAACTTAAGGATTGCCTCTTGTGATTGTTTGCAGTTTAAATTAATAAAATACTTTATAAAATTATTTAATTCAACACGGTATGGATGTTTGCGTCCATTTAATCTGATTGAATAAATACCATTAAATCAAATTGAGTAAATAACAATCTAATAAACTACGGTCGTTTGAGAGGTAAAAATTCTGTCGAGAGTGAGCGAATTAATACCACCTAATCTCTCTCATGTGGTGTGTTGTCTTGATTGTGAAACCTTTTAAGACTTCGTAAAATTCAAAATATCTTCAAACAATACAATGATGCTTTTTGAAAAACTATAACTACTATGAAGGGCGATTTGCTGTTCAAACGAATCTCCAAGACGGGAACTTATGGTGTTGCATTCAAAATATTGGTGATATTGATCTAAAGCTCGACCTAAAAGTAAAAGCCAAAATAATCTTATTTGTTAATCCAGTTAATTACGTCCACATTCAAGGGGAAAAAATGACGAAAGAAGCCCGGATCAATTTGCGAAAAGTTTTTGATGAACACGTTGTGTTGAATCGTTAAAAGATCTGATCACAACCACCTTATAAAGCTGCTAAAGGATGACATACATGGAAGAGTACGTAAATATTGAGTACGGCACATAAACTAAGAAATATTTCTTTTCATATGAACGACGAATGGCTGGATACATTATTCGTAGTTGGACTTCACAAGTCCATGCTAATGACTCTAGAAATTTCCCGTGTTCCAATAACTGCAGATGGTATTAAGACTGAGCTTTTACAAAATTTCCGAGTGAATGGCGTCGTATGCAAATAAGAATGTTTACCACAAGGAGTAATAATAATATGAAAATGTGCAAAAACTAACAAAGGTTCACGTTCTTTTATATGTGATAAATATTATCATGTTAGTAAGTAATGCAAAACGAAAAAGAAGAACTCAAGAAAAGATTCAGGCAAAGAATTTTATTTTGTTTCAGCAGCGGTAAATCATGAGAGAAATAGTTGGTTTATTCATTAAGGATCAACCATGCACATGACCATGAAGCAGAACTGGGTATATGATGAATCAGCACCCCCGATTCCAAACATTCGGATAACAGATGATAAAATGCTTGTCACTAAAAGTAGTGGAAAAATAAACTTGAATATAAATGAAAAAAGTGGAAAAGCACAAATAATTCAATTTACTGATGTGTCATATGAGCCAGATGTGGCAAGTAATCTTCTCTCAGTGAGTCAGTTGATAAAGAATGGGTATTCCCGTATAATTAATTAGTGGTGGCTATAAAATATTCAATAAAGAAATTCTGGAAGTTGCGCCAGGAAAGTTAGTTAACAACATGTATAAGCAATTAAATGAAACTACGTGATGTAGTATTATTTCTACTATACTAGCAAAGTTACTAGAAAAGATACTAGCAAAGATCTTTGCTAATATCCCACCTGAAGATGTTGTAATACAACGAAATTAGAGAAAGTAGAAATAATACTATATCACGTAGTTTCATTTAATTGTGAATAATGAATTTCTACAAAATTAACGCCAAATATATTCAACATGTATAAGCTTATCATGCACAGTTTTTCAGCATACATATGTCAGACAAATAAAATTTATCATTACTTACGGCATCAGGGATTAGTCCATCTAAACATGTCTGATTTGTGCAAGCTTCCAAAATGTGCAGAAGGAGTAAAGCTGACTGGAAATCAAGCTAACATGGTGTGTGAATTTTGTCTGCAAGGAAAATAGTCAGGACTGCCGTTCCCAAGAGAAGGTTGTCGGGCTAAGACACGTCTAGAATTAAAACACTCTGATGTTTGTGGGTCACTAAATTTAAAATCAGTAGGTAGAGCAAAATATTTCCTTACAGTTGTAGATCATTACACCAGGAAAGTATTTATTTATTTCCTTAATAAGATATCTGAGTTAAAAAATTGAATGAGAAAATTGATTAGAATGAGGAATAAAACGTGTCCAAATTAATAATAGGAGAGAGTACCTAAGTAAAGAATTCAAACAGTTTATGCAAAATTCAGGTGTTATTCAAGAAACTTCTAATCCATATTCTTTCCAGAAAAACGATTTAACAGAACGCATGCACCGCATCGTAATAAACTCGATGTCTCAGGATAGTTGTCATACGTCTTTAGTGATTTCATCTAATTATGAGTCCTTCTATTTTGATACCTTGTATGTACCTGAAAAGGATATATCCGAAAATCCATACAGTGGGTAAGAAGCTCTATCATTGCCAGACAAAAATAATTGGGAAAAGTCTATAAAAGAGGAGTTAAAAGCACATGAGAAAATTAAACTAAAGAAGTCACATCGCGTGAAAACAAATACCTCTAAGTGGGTTTTTCGTTTTAAAGATGAGTCTTCTCTACATAGCGAAACTTTGTGCTATGGGATGTTCACAGATGTACCAAGTTGATTATATGAAGATATTTCCACTATAAACTTCGATTGTGTATGCAAATTCAATGGGTCTTTGTATGGTTTAAAACAAGTACCCAGGTACTGGAATAAAAAAATTGGTTTAGTATTAAAGCTATTTGGTTTTGCAAATAGTCACTCCGATACGTGCATGTCTGTTGGTCACTTGAATGGAATTAAAGTATATCTGGTCTTGTATGCAGACGATGAATTGTTAATTTCTCGTGAATTAAACATTTAAATAAAATAATACAAAAGTAAGGAAAAAAAATTGAGATAAAAGTATGTGAACCCAAGTTTCTTGATCTTCAAACAGAAAGAGGCGATGACTACATGTTTTTACATGAAACGAAATATATAGAGAAGCTAATTATTAAGCTTATATTGAGTAATGCCAACGTTAACAGCATACCCGTAAATACAAACACTAACGTAGAAAATAATAAATTCAATTTGGACAAGAAAATACCATATCGAAAACCAGTAGGTTCTTTCTTGATTGTTAAAATAACCATCGGAATGTCGTAGAAATATTTAAAACAAACTAAAAACTAGAGCTGTGTATCTTACCTATAAAGAAAAATATAATAGAATGTTACAGTGATGCGGACTATGCTAATGATGTTGACTCTAGGCGGTCAATGACAGGATTTATATTTATAAAAAATGGTGCGTCAATAACTTAGGTCAGTCAATAACAACACAGTGCTCTATCAACTACTGAATATAGAATATATGGCTACATATAGTGCTATAAAAGAAGTCATTTGGTTAAAAGGCTCATGTTTGACATAGGTAACTATAAGCAAAACTCAATGTCTATTATTCAAATATAATAGAACTTGTAAAAGAGACATATGAAAAAAAGGAAATATGAAAAAAAGGAAATATGAAAAAAAAGAAATATGAAAAATAGATTTGAAATATACAGATATTTCGTAAGTCATGGACTTCCAGGTTAGGTTATTGATAAAATTTGACCTTAATAAAAATTTCTTATTTTTTAAATATTATTTGAAATTTGTGAAAATCACTACTCTAAGTCGATCTTTTGGGTGTCACGACTACAAATTAAGTCTGATCGTTAATTTTTTTGTAGTTAAGTATGGCTGAGTAATAAGCTTTTTGAGTTAATTGAAACATTTTACGACATTTAATACGGAGAGAATAAAAAAAAATGCGAAATATATTTTTTACGATTTCGTAATTTTCGTCACCAATTTTCGTCTCTTGACTGTTAGTGGTGAAAAAGTGTATTACTTAGAACTGACAAATAATTTAAAAAATTAGCACTAACAATGCAAAAAAAATGGTGATAAAAATCCTGTTGCCTTTGACTATTAAAATATATATGCACACTTAATTACAGACGGCACCCATTATGATTTTTCTTTTTTTTTTTATTCACCCTTTGAATTTTCATCCAAATGTATCTTTCTTAATTTTTTTTATCACGGTAACTATTAAATACTTCTAAAAAGCAATTAAAACTAATTTAAGGTTAAAAAAGTTTTTATTTTTGGTTATGATAAATATTCAAACTGCCTAAAATTAAATTTTCAATCTGAAAGAAAAATACGGTCAGAAAAATATTTAAAAAATTTGCAAATTTGTTTGCCCTTTTTATCAATTTTTTTAAGTGGAGCTACATCAGTAGCATCAGTAACAAGGGGAACGATAAATACGTGTTATTTATTTATGTGTACTTTAATATTTTGTAATATTCCAAAAAAAGCTAACAAGATTATCTAAAATTCTTTTTTCGTTATATTTTGTTTTTAATTATATTGCCAGTAACCGTTCGATTAAGGCAATAAATTCATAAATCTTGGAATATGTTTTAACCTTGCACACTAATGAACAACTGAGTAATAATTTAAGTAAGGCTACATATCCTTCAGACTCCATCAGGTTTATGCTGATTGAGTCAGAAGGATGTATTGCTTTTATCAACGATGTTTACATTTTCATATCGTTCGCATTGGCAACGAGGAGCGAGTGGTGTGGCTTGATCGCACTAGATCGATTTGAATCGATTGAAAAACATCTCAATTGTTTAGTCGGTGACTGAGTCAATGATTGGTACGATCACAAATTTGAACGATTGCTATTGTTTCGATTGTAAAAACCTTGCATTCGTACATCACTGTAGTATCTCAAACGGATCGACTGAAAATAATCAACCAGTTTTAAATTATAAAATCAATCTTATTGTTTCAATATAATAAATCTAAAGTTAGAATAACAATTACTTTATTTTTATTACGATTTAACAAATAAATATCCTAAGGCCATTTTAGTAGTTTTTTATCAGTATTACACTTATCACTTATTCGCGTGTCAGTAAACGTTGCATTAAGGGTAATATTAGCATAATCTTATAAAAAGTAACACTTTATACAAAATAGTATTGGATCAAATAACTAAGATAAATAATTAATTCTTAAAACTAGTATTAGTAGATAACTCACTTTCCAATATTAAACCTAGTAAAAAAAATTTCCAAGCTTCTAAGGAAAATAATTTGCAGTTATCTTATAACAAACTGATATTAACAAAAACAAACTTTCTGTCTATGCAAGTAAAAAAGTAACGTATTTCCCTAACAAAATTTCCAGAATAGAAATAAGGAGTAAGATAATTTATGACGGTCATTCAATAATTTTTAAGGTAGTAGGATATCCAAAATACGGCTGCGATAAAGAGCTGTCCTTTACTTATTTTCTCATAGCCCTATTTTGCAGAACCCTATTAGCGATGAATCCTGTTACGACGCGAAACTTGTCTTCGAGATTGTGGTTTGGAGAAATAGGTAGAGATATAAATGGAAGTTAGAGGGTGGGGAGGACTCATCTGAACCGATCAGATTCATTGGCAACAGTCTGTGCCTACAACGGTCTTCTCTCTAGGTAGAACACTATTGCGATACGGAAGGAAAGGAAAGACGACCGCGTTATTTTTATTCACCATGTATACTATAAATCTTAAATCTAGTATACGTAATATAAATAATGTTAAAATTCGTTGCCCCAAGTAGCTAAATCCTCTGAAGGTGATATAAAGACTTATCATGACGTTCATTATGATAACTTTATTACGCATCTAAAAGAGAAAGAATCAATACTAAATTTTTATACCAAGTTGGGTGGAAAAAAATGATGAAACATAAAGATTACTGTGGGAAAATGTGGCTCTGAAAAGAGGAATGAGCGTAGAGAGATGCTCATATTTCTGTATAAGTAATGATCTGTTTGTTATGAAGATATGCTTTCAACCTCAAATAAGATGCGTTTGCATATGTGTATCACCAGATAATAAATGTACATGTCATATAGATTAAAAAGATTTGTAGGAAAGGGAGATGTCTTCAATAATTTATGTTAACTTTTATGCGACTGAAAAGTAGCTGAAAAGTTAAAAATTATAAAAGGCCAATGACCATTAGGGAACTGATTAAACGGAGGGTCGAATATTTGAAGTTTCACTGACTCTGCCTTTCATAGAGGATGCAGAAAAAAACTAGAATAGAACAAGGAAATTGATAAGCTAAGCTAGAGAAGAGATCTGAGTGAATACAATGGTACTAAAATAGGAGTCATGCTTAATGCATGAGATTTGGGCACTGATAAATGTAAAAAAGTTCTTTAAATAAAAAGACGTTACCATATCAAGGCTATGCAATCGTCTCTAATCTTCCAAAAAATACAGCTGTTTTGTCTTTGAGATAAAAACAAATATATCCATCATATATACAAGGATATTGATTCCCACCCCTACACATTCTATACCAGGGATCTATTTAAATAAGTTAATTTAGGGAAAAAACTGGAACTTGAAACTGGCAAGACAGGGCTGTAATCCTTTTCCCTATCATATATTAAATCTACCGCGAGAACATAATGCGCAGAACACTTAAGGATTACGAGGGAGGATGATATTGAAGAGCGCATAATTAAAGCAAGAAACTGAAAACCTTGGACTCAGCATCAATTATGATGGCCGATCGAGAAAACAAGCTTTTAAACTCAAGTTCTTTACAAAACATCAAAGTATTTGTGCACTTTGGAAGCATATTAAATAATCAGAATTGATGTGAATTGAAAATGTCAGGGGAAATACAAATATTTAAAGCTATTATGAGTAAATTAACAAAGATCTGGTGCCATATAATCATATTTACAAATACCAAAGTAAGAATGATGGTATTCATAATTATTTTGTACGGAGTTGAGACATAGACTGTAAAAAAAGCTGAAAGAGGGAACATTGATGTATTTGAAATGAGTGTTAGTCCAGAATGCTACGGATATCCTGGAATATTAAATGAACTAATGCATTTATATTTCAGGAGCTGAAAGCAAAAATATGACCATCCACCATGTATCTATAACAAACATTTTCATAATTTTTGCCACATAGCCCGCCGTGAAAATAAAAGTTTTGAAAAGTTATTTATATTGAGTAAAATAGCAAGAAATAGACCCATGGGCCGTTTTACGAAAGCTATTTAGTATGTCGTTTAAGTAATAGCGTGTACTTAAATAAATCATATATTCTAATCGTTGATTCAAATTTGCCGCAGGCGTGCATTCCATGAGAAAGAAGAATTTACTTAAATAAGTATATAATATATAACCATATAATATTTGTCACCTTAAAAATGACAACACCTTGTTTGATTACCAATATGTTATTAGCATCAACTGTAATACTCCAGGTAAACATAAAAACTTTTTCATCAAATAACCATGTATTGATGGCCATCATTTTAATCGAATAGAAGTTGCTGTGGAATATCAGTGGTGTATCATTAGTACTTCGGAAATCTTAAGAAATTCCCTTTACTCTTCAAGTTGAGTTATATATTTCCTACAGCAACAAATGCTCTTTTCTCAAATTTAGAATCTAAAAAAAATGGGTGTTTTTAATAGGTGTTTTCAAAAATCATTATGGCGATTTTTATTTTTGAATTAACATGAAAACTTCGAATAAGGAGTATTATATGATTGACTACTTTCTTTTAAAATTTTCTGGCATGAATTTAAAAATTCCTACCCTATCATTAAACTTTTCCCACTTCGACTCATGAAGATTATGCGATGAGTTGCTGATTGCTTTATGAAGTTAATTTAAAAATTTCTGTGGTATAATCATACTTTTCTTACTTCAATTCATAAAGATTATATGCTATTCTCGTTAGGGATACTCTATCATAGCGACTAGAATTCCTCTCTGTGGGTATACATTGTTTGATTTCCTCATCCATTGCTGCGAAACCCCACTTGTTGTCGTGTTACATTTAACATGCTGCGAAATTAATTTAATTAAAAATACTAAAAACATCATACCATTTCTTGGCCCAGATTTGCCTTTGATGATATTTTGAACTGAGAAATTGGATATATAAGTGATGGACGAATCATATACAAAAGTTGACATCCGACAGAAATCACACGCATGAAATGTTTTTTCAATTCACTGCATTCATCAGTTGGCTCAGATTATTCTCTTTACAAGACGAATCTGCTATATTAGGTGTAAAATAAATATTTAATGTTGCAGTAATAATATAAATTATACGGAAATTCCATACGTTTTTAGGATTCTCGAAATTTTACTCTAATTTTGCCTCCTTTGATTTTATATAAAATGTTTTGATGTTAATGGGAAATATAATAGTGATATCACAATTTTCATATAATAGCGACATTACACATTCGATATTATGTATAATATGAAAGGGTTATCAAGAAGTGGTATTAATACATACAAGTGTTGATTAGAATTTTATACACTGTGAATATAAATAGGGAATTATCCAGACGTGTGAAATGATATAATTAGGTTCTAACCGCCTTACGTGAAACTAATACTAAGTAGCACAGTCCTAAGTTAGTTACTATCAAATTACTTTATAACTTGATAACAAATTAGCGAATGAAAGTGAAATCCGAAGAAAATATGGATAAAGTGAGCTAACTAAATTTCTTTTAATCCGGGTTGGGTTCAGAATATTTTCAAACAAGTTGTTTAAATGAAAAATCTAGTTTGCTACTATACATACGTACGTTGGTGGCATTTGTTGAATTCGCTGCCAGTTTTATTTAATTGTTGACCTGTCGAGGAATAATGCCCATAAACTTTTCAAGAAGCTTTATATTTTAATGGGGACCCCAGTAACATGGAACAATAAAAATAAACCTTGCAGAAATAATGATAATGTAATATTAGGAAAAGAAATCACAAATATTTTGTGTGTTTGCAACAGATAATTGCAGGAGTTACATATTTGATTCGGACGAAATGTTCATAGATGTGTTTCATATAGCGTGAGCAGCAGAAATAAAAATGGACAAAATAATGAGGATTTTTAAGAAAATCTATCAAAAAATAGAATCGTCATCTTTGACAATTGGTTTAGAATAAGGATATTTATAATTACCTGATATTTTATCTCATGTAATTATAAATCTCATGTGTCATGATGAATCTTTTTACTATGAGCAACTGACGTAAGCGAAAAATTACTTATATTGTTTCTAATTTGCATCAATACTTTAAAAGTCATATCGTCTCAAATACATTTAGGTTAATCCGGGCTCAGATTGTTGGTCAAAAGTACTTTCATGGAGTTTCTTTTTTATTGTATTACATCTTCATTTATTTAACGATTTTTTTGTGAAAAGTGAAAAAAAACAAAAGATGATTCAAGAAGACATTGTAATTACATGAACGTTGAAATAGCGACGGTGAACTTTTGTAATTTGTAACAAAGTATTTCGTAGAAATAAGTACGAGCGAATTTTAGGTTGCAAAGAGCTGAAAGGGATTTATGTTTGAAAACTTTGTTTTGAAGAATATGGAGGTAGCCTTAGAGTTTCCGTTAACTTTTTTTTCATTGTGAGTGGAGTTCGTTTTTTAAATTATCCCGATTATTTAATTTAAATATGGACATGAAGTTGAATCGCTTGTGAAGTTGTGAAAAAATTTCATTAAATATACTGAATACTGAAAGCGTTTTCGCGCATAATTTTTCATTAAAAGTGACTGGGAGAAAAATGGAGTGAGGCTCTACCACAATAAATGAAAGAGAAATTTTAGATATTTTGTTTACATAGCGTGTAAAAAAAGTTACCGATATGATGAATTTCAAAAAGCGTTCTTCTCTCAACTTCTTTGTTATGCATATTATTCATACACAAGGCACTAAAATTGTTAATTCTATCTAAACCTTTAAAAGTTATGAATAAAATAAACCAAGTGAAAGTTATATGTATTATATATATATATATATATATATATATATATATATATATATATATATATATACATATATATATATATATATATATATATATATATATATATATATATATGTATATATATATGTATATATATACATATATTCGCTTCGGATTGCGATTTCGGTGGAATTGTGAAATTAAAACAAAAGTACTTGTGAAAATTTTCCGAACCGAACCGAAGTATTTACGAGAATGGGATGATAAAATCAGCCCATGTCCTGCAATAGGCGGCGGCGTGTTATTACATACTTACATTTTTCACGCCCTTACTAATTTTTAAGGGGATGATTTTTCAATTACAAAAAAAAATATTTCTTTTTTTGAGGTGAATATTTTATCCCATGTTTCTGTGCTTTACATAGAATATATACGAACGATGACACTCACCTTTTTTAGAATATCAAAAATGGAATCAACTAGAAATTTGTAATTTATTTATTACTTTTCAGAATAGTCTTCCCGGCACTCTGTGCATCGTTTCATTTGATGGAACCACTGAGATAAGCAGTCGACCCACTCTTCCTTCCACGTCTTTCCCACGGCCTTTTCGAAGCCAGTTGTCGTCCTTTAATTTTTGGAATAAATATGAATCACCTGTTGCGAAGTCAGGCCTATATGTGGGATGATTCGTAACATCTACACCCAACGTAGTCAAATATTCGGTCGTTCCTTTGACTGAATGTGTAGTAGTTAGTACTGAGAGCGTTATTTTCAAACTTTTTCGAAACAATAGGAAAGCAATTACTGGTATAGGTACTAGTAGTAAATGTTCCTTAATTTTCTAGAAAAATAATTAAACATTACGCGCTTTAAAAATAAAGACATTTAAAAATAAAGACAATAATAGGGGTTATTTTAAAGCTTTTATTTGTGGATTTAATAATTTTCAAATTATAGGAAAAATTCATAGGAAACTGAATGTAATGATGATGCGCGATGTATGAAAGTCGAATTATGGGCAATACATTTTCATCATAGGTGTCATCGTCGTGTGTCATCGTCATGAATATTGGTCGAGGTGTTTCTTTAGGTCCCCCAATCATCGTTGTCAAGTGGGTCCGTAATAATTAGCAAATGGACGACAAAACTATTGTCTCTTACTTTATATAGGCTCTAGATGGTAGATATTATTGTAGGCCGCTCATGTTAGCTGAGTATCGAAGGTTTTAAACAAAGAACCGCCATCAAAATTTTACTTGCAGTTCTTGATTATTATCAGACAAATATGTCAAATACAGCATTTGAATGATGGAACCACTGAGATAAGCAGTCGTTGAATTTTTCTAATATTCCGCGACGTCAATCAACATAATGGCATTTTTGAGTTTCAGTGAAATCATGCGATATTCATATAGCATAAAATATCCTGACGCCTAAATGTTTATGTAGAATTTTCTGTACTGGATATATACGAGTACACGAACCTAAATTTGTTACAGTTAGGGTGGGGTTATATATCGTTAGGGTTTCATCATAAAACGCCAATAAAAATCGATTATAACGCTGTTGGGATCATGACTAAAATTAGAAAAAAATATCGAACATAAATTTTCTTGTATCAAATTCGCCTTGAGGTTTTCAAATTACCAACAAATATTAAACACGAACGACAAATTCAAGTAAAATATTACCACATTGTCCAATGTACTACAAAAGAGTTTGATTTTCGAAATTTTAACTTATTTTTTTATTACCATTATTACATTTTTATTACCATTTATACAGTTATAAGAACTTTCCGTGCTCTTCCCTTATGTAAATTTCATAGAGATTGTTGTTTCAGATGATATGTTCATTCAGTGAGCAAAAAAATAGACAAACAAACATATTGTGGTATATTTAATATTAGTTAGGATTGGCATCGTGGTCTTATGTATTTATTTTGTAAAAGATGTTTCAGGAACATCCGACTGTGTACACTTACGTATATTATTTAAAGTAGTTGTGTTCGTGATATCGTTCACGTGGATCTTTGTAATTACAAAGCTTTTTTATATACTCTGTGACTAAGGTAATATTGAAACGTTATGATTAACAAATCATAAACGCACAAATTTCCTAACTATGTCTGGTATGTAAGTATCAAAAGGTCATAAGAATGAACTAATTATATTGTAATAGAAAAATTAATCACATGCAATACTATAGTCGGAAAACCAACGCACTGGTATCGCGTTTCTAAGTATTTTACTAATACATATTTGTTTCACTGTTTAAAAACTGAACAACGACATCTGAATTTTTGGGTGAACTAACATTGGAAAGCTAATTTTAATACTTCTTATAACTTTCTGCTAAAGTACGGTCTAACTGACTGTATTCTAGCAGAAAGAAAACAATTTAAATTCACGTAAAGCTACCTAAAATGTTGTGAAACAAAACTATATTCAATTAAGTTCGCTTTGAATAAAAATTTCAAATTATCTTATCTTTTTTGGTAAGTCAATCGCAATAAACAAAGCCTAAATTTTAATATTAAATAAAATATTATAACATATAGTATTACCTATGTATGTGCATTTTAATTGTCATGTGGAGCAAACGCCATCTATTTTTACTTAGACGTGTCTTTTAATTATGATGTTAATTAAAGTGAACTATTCCCTTCGGCTGTGACAGACGACCGCGTTTTTCTCATTTTAAGAGGTTATGGGCTCAGATTAATACAGCTAGGTTTTTCGACAGTTTTACTATTTTCTTAGGTCTAGTTTAGGAATAAGTAGAAGGGCGTGTGTGTCGTGGGTTGTAAAAGTAGAGAACAAAAAATGGTTTCGCAAATGAACGATTTAGTCAGCGTACCTAACTAAAAGGGTGCGAAAACTACAGTGAATGGTACTTTGCGGCAGAGAATTTCCTAGTGTTGGAGGGCATACTTGGATGTATTAAGCTCGAGCCAGGTCAACCAGGAGATGCAGGGAATGAAAAGACCAGAGCCAAATTGAGTTTAATATCAAGGAAGTGAAGACTATCTGCTGTGGGACGATTCGGGATTTATAAGAAGAATTAGTATGTCAAGAAAATTAATAATATTGATAAAGGTTAATATATTAAATTAACAACTAAGTATAATATCATCATCCATACTTATTATCTTCTAGACATAATATAGTTAGACAAGATTGATACTACAGTACTCTTCAAATTGTTTCAGCCCAACTACACATTTAAATATAAAAATATTGAAAAAGAAAAAAATAAAATAAATCAATTAATTGAAAAATACAACGGGAGATATGTAGAATTAGTGGTATAACCTTGTTCTAATTTTCAGATACCCTTGCTATTGTATATTACTGAGAATAACTTCCATTTAATTTGGTTACATACACCGGAACATTCGCATTGTATAACCTCATAGAATGACATCAATTTAATTTATTACCCTCACTAAATTACTTGTAGATCGTATAACTCTCGGAAATGTAATAAAATTCACACCGCTCCCCTACATTAAACTCACTAACATAAGCAGTGGGAAAACCCACACAAACCCGGCTTCCGCTATTGTTTTTCAAACATAAAAATGGTGTTGGATGTTCCTAAAGAGCTAATAGTCCACCTGAAGATGTAATACAACGAACTCTAGGTCGTGGTAAATAACTTAAAAGAAGTAGAAATAATACTACATCACGTAGTTTCATTTAATTATCAATAATGAATTTCTACAAAATTAACGCCAAATATATTCAATAAGAAAATTAATATTTATTCATCTTGAAAATTGTATCTCAATAACTTTTTACGTTACGCTAATCGAAACTGGTCAGTTGGCAGGAATAGGATACAACATAAGTGCTTACTGGATTGATTCATTGTTGTTGTCTGGATTGGCAGAGAATTTTCGGTAGTGATAATGACGATAGAATGTACTAAAATGTCAATTACGACAGACTTCATTAAAATAAAGTTTTAGACATGGAGCCGGAAAGTATCGAGATAGATGGTGCGCTTGCACCATCTATCTCGATACCGATGTTCATTGCGATTCGGAAATACCAAAATAAGAAAAATGGTAAGTTTATAGTATCGAAGACAGCAGACAAGTCTCAAAGCTATAAGTGCAATGTTTTAAATAAGTGCAATGTTTTAAATGTAAACAGAAAAGTCACTATCGAAACCATTGCACAGATGTTGACAAAAATATAATAAATCCTAAAGAAAAGGATCGGAAACAAACAGATGCATTTAGTACTGTTTTTTATTGTGTGTGGTAGTTTTAGTAAAACTGATTGGTATATTGACTCCAGAGCGAGTGTACATTTAATGACAAATGAAACGTGGTTTAAAAATGTATTGTATGTGTATTAAAGAGATAATTGTGTTAAATTAAAACAAAGTGCCTGTTTTATGTTCCGGCGATTTAGAGATTACCAGATGTAAAGATCAATGCGAGTTCAACGTGGCAATCTAAAGTGATTTATGTGTTTGAAATTTTACGACGAACCTCTTCTCTGTGAGTCAATTCATAAATAAGGATGTTCTACAGGAGTGTACAGAAACGATCGTAGGTTGTGATATTTGTAACAGAGAAGGGGTCTTGGAGGTTAAAGCTTTATTGGTGAATAGGCTGTATAAACTTAATACACCAGTCCACTCGGCAGCAGTAAAAGTGACAATCGGCGGGGCTTGGCGTAGTAGATATATTAACAGTATTTATATAAATGAAATGCGGAATGCTGTTGATGGGTTATATACTGACAAGAAGGCAGATATAAACAAGTCTCCTTGTGTTATATGTTGCGAAAGGAAGTATAATCTAATGCCTTTTCCCAGCGCTGGCAACAAAGGTATATACAGATGTCTGTGAGCTACATATGTCAATGTCTGAAAGTGTCTCTCTGGGAGGATCAAGGGATTTTAACTATTTTTTTGATGATTATATTTTCTTCACGAAAAATGAAAGCGAAGCCTTTCTAAGACTGTAAGTGTAGAAAGCTTTCTAGGTAAGAAAATTAAGATTTTGCGCAGCGATAGTGGAACAGAATTTTATAAGAGTGAATTTCAAAATTTCTTGGGAAATGCGGGAATAATTCATCAAAAAACTAATCCTTATACGCATGAGCAGAAAGGTTTAAGTGAAGAAACGAACCGGATATATATATTGATAAAGCTAGATGTTTTTTATTTGAAGGAGACTTGGAAAAAAATTAAGCTGAAAATACTAATATTGTTGTGTATTTATAGAATCAAACCATATCATGTGGACTGGCTAATAAAACTCCATATGAATAATCGACTAATGCAAAGCCTGATATTAATTACATTAGAGTGTTTGGTAATACTGTAATAGTTCATGTATCTAAAGAAAAACGGCTGAAGTGGGACAAGAAATCTGTGTTATTTTGACATGTCATCTTGCTATGAAATTTTTATAAAAAACAGGACTCATCTGACGTAATGGGCGAAATAATCACTTTTTAACAGTTTACTTACTGAAATAATTTAATAGAACGAATAAATGAAATGCATTAAATATTCGAATAAATAGAGTGAAATCGAAACTAATAATAATGACAAGATTGAGAGATGATTAATTTGATTATCATTATAACGATCATGGCAGGGAAACATTTTGCCTATTTTGCGTTTTTTATTTTGCCTATATTGCGTTTTTTCTGACTGCGCTGAAACCATTTATGGGATATCCAATTTGACGGGATATTTAAAATAAATTGGAATAAAATGTTAAATGACAGTTAAGTACACTATAGGTTTAACTAATATTAATTGAATAAGTAACCACATATGTATGTATATATATATGTACATATACATATATATGTATAGAAAAAATAAAAGGCATCTGCCTGAATAATAAACGTAGGTTTGACTTTTGAAAAAGCATGACTTGCTAGTGATTGTCGATGCGGTTAGTGTGTTATAGACGCGGTTAAATTGTTTTGCACATACGCCGAGCCTCTGGCGTACGTTAATTTATCGGAAAGAGTAAGCGGCGGAGCTATAAAATTAGATCTTTCAAGGTCATTCGGTGCGCTCAATGCCTTAACGAAAAGCTTAAATTCAGTTAAACATTATAAAGTTATGAATTTGTTGGGTATTGACATTGCATAATGTTTCGATACTGAGGTTATTAATAAGAGATGTTATTATCGCCATCTATGTATTCGCATTGTAATTGTTAACTTGAGCAAACGCCATCTATGTTTACATGGACGTTTTTTGAAATTATGATGTTTATTAGAGTGAACTACTCATTTCCGCTGTGATAGACGACCGCGTTGTTTCATTTTAAAACTACATTTTATCACTACACTTATAGCATCAAACGGTGGAAATTTCATCAAAATCCTTTTGGTGATTCTTGCGTGATACGCAAACAAATAAACAGACGAAAATTGCAAAAACAATATTTTTGTGTTATATTATTATAATTTATTTGAAGAAACGTTATCACGGGGACCGTGATAACGTTTCTTCAAATATCTTCAGTGTACAACAAGCCAATTTATCATTTATAATATACTAGCTTCCTCCTGCGACTTCATCCGCATGGTCCCGGATAAAAGCACCTTTGGCCTAATACAGGCCATAGTCTATTTGTATGCAAAATTTTGATCAGTATCAGATTCAGATTAATGTATACCTGTATGCGAAATTTCATAGAGATCAAGGCTTTTAGGAACTTTTTACCGTCATTCTACATTTTAGAGATTGATTTTTTTAAAGTATTATGTCCTATTCTAGCTCATTGCCTATCTGTATGCAAAATTTCATACAAATCAGGGCAGTATATTTTGCGTAAACTTTTTAATTTCATCCCTCATTTTAAAGGTTCATTTTCTTTAAATGATGTGTGTCCTATTCCAGGTCTATCTGTATTCAAAATTTTATATAAATTCAGGCTGTATTCTTTGTATGAACGTTTGACTTCGCCGCCATTCAGCTGTGGATTTTTATTAATGGCCATGACCTATTTCAGAACATTGTCTATCTATATGCAAATTTACATACGTATCGAGGCAGTATTTTTTCGTGAACTTTTTACTTACATGCCCTATTTTAGGGGTTGATTTTTTTAAATGGCCTATGTCCTAATCCAGGTCATTGAAAAAAATCAAACAAAATCTAGGCTGTATTTTTTGGAAGAACTTTTTACTTTCATCCTCCATTTTAGGAGTCGATTTTTTTTAAATGATTTATGTCCTATTTCAGATCATTATCTATCGGTATGTAAAATTACATTCAGATTCAGGCAGTATTTTATGCGTAAGCTTTTTACTTTCATGCCCCATTTTAGGGATTGATTTTTTTAAATAGCCTTTGTCCTATTCCGGGTCATTGTGCATTATGCAAAATTTCATAAAAATCCAGTCTGTATTTTTTGCGGAAACTTTATACCTCCTTCCAACATTTTCGGGATTGATTTTTTTAAAGTAGCCAGTCCTATACCAGGTCATTGTCTATCGGCTTGTGAAATTTTATACAAATCCAGGCAGTTTGCGTAAACTATTTACTTCCACCCCTTATTTTACAGGTTGATTTTTCTTTTAAGAGACGTATGTCTTATTCCAGGTCATTATCTATCTGTATGCGAAATTTCTTACAAATCCAGGTAGTGTTTCTTGCGTGATTGGCAGCCAAATATTCAAATATCCAAAAAAATATACAATCCTTCACATTTGTAATATAAGTAGGATGTGTATATAGATATAATTATATGTCAGTTCTTTATGAAAGTCGAGTAATATAGCAGATACATATATTTTTTTAAAATTATATTCGTAAAAATATTTCCTGTAGGCAAATGATTGCTTATATTATATTTCAAAGGAATAATTATTTTATGAAGTATATTAGGAGAAAGAAAGGTTCTTATGGATTTAAGTTTCAAGGTGCTGACTATTTATTACAAAATAATTTATTATCAATAATTTTCTTTTATTACGATCATTCTTTTTCTTTTATTCACCTACTTTAATGAAATTGCATTGAAATACATATTTTAATTATGGTTTTCGTACTTGTTTCGTATTTAAATATCCTTTTTCCGACTATGCATCCGTAAATAACGCAAAATATATTCTTAAAATAAATAAAAAACAACTTTTAATTTCCTGTAATAACGAAAATTAGTTTCTGTTCTATAAATTATAATTTTTTCAGCCTTACCTTTTTTACACAAAAGTAGTATTACACTAAATCAAATAAAGAAAGAAAATATAGTATCCCCTTCAATTTTTGAATACAAAATGAAAACTAATTTCCTCGAATAATAAAAATAATCAGTTTATGCCATTTATTATTAATCAAAGACTTTGAAGTGTTACTACAATTATTCGATGTATATAATAATACAAATGCAAAAATCCATGAATTCAAATTGTTTCCACAGCCAAATAGATTTCAATTAAAATATAAATTTTATTTTGTAATGATCACGGGCGCTATAACTCAGTAGTTTTTCATAAACGTTAATTTGGATGATTCATGCATTTTTTTTAAATATGAGAGAAAATGTAGAATAAATTAGTTTATAAATTAGTTTTTTTAGCCAGAGAAAGTTTTTCTTTGTTCAAGGGTTATCGTGGTCTTAATTATTTAATGCGATAGAATCATCTTTCATTTAAAGTAAATGAACTTTTGTAGCCTTCAAATTCTTTTTCAAAATTTCAGTTTTCATTAAATTAATTTTTTATCTATGCAGTATTTATTTATTGAAAACATTACAACGAAAAATATTGTTCTAATACAAATTATTTACGTAACATGATGTCAACAAGTTCTTTGTTGTCTGTTTTACCGTCTTTTTAGCTTAACGACCAAAGGCCTATTGAATTCAACACAAAACAAAGACAATCTTTTGATTTAAATTTTACATTAATTTTAACGTTGCCAAGTGTACTAATTAAATCACATATAACACAATAAAATTATAATTCATAAATAACAACCTACATATATATATATAAATATATATATATATATATATATGTATATATATGTATGTATATATATATATATGTATATATATATATGTAAAGAAAACCTATAGGTATCCTTTCATTTAAACTTTGCCGCGTTATCTATGATAAGTTCCATAGAGGTCGCTGTTAGCTTTCGTATAAAACGTTAAAAGATTTTGAGAGGTTAGATTTGTTTTTGATTCAGTATTTTATTGTAAAAAGCTTACCTGTCGAATTCAGATTATAAACCCGAAATAAGGGCTTTAAATGTTGTTTCTTTTATCCACAGGTGAGTAAATGTTTAGTTTATAAGATAATGTTACTAGCAAATTGTAGAAGGAACGTTTTACAAGTAAATAAATCTTTTATCCACAGAAACGCAATTACGTCTTTATTTCAACAAGTTCGAAACAGAATCCAATAAAAACATTATATATATATATATGTATATATATATATACATATATATATATATACATATACATATATATACATATATATATATATATTTATGTATATATATATATATATATATATATATAGAAAGTTGTTGGTCGTAAAAAGTGTTCCGAAAACAAAATTTTTCGATGTTGTATCTCTTCGATAAAGATTAATCAATTTGCTTAAAATTTGAATTTATTATTCGTAATTTTATTACTTCGGTAAGTTTAATATTAATCTATTTAAATTTGGTTGTACGCGATTTTTTGTTTACACATAAAAATGTGCAAAATTATTTAACGGAACGTAATGAAAGTACAAAAATATTGACTTTAGAATTTTTGTGCGTCTGTTTATATATTCGTGCATCACGAAACAAAATAGCTAACGCGATTTAGGTGAAGTTTCTACTGTTAAGCTAGGGTTAATGCTTAATGGGGTAACATATATTCATTGTAATCAATGAAATAAAAAGAATATATGGTAATTTGACATTACAATATGAAGCGTAAATATTAAAAAACTATTTTTGTAATTATTACAGTAGGAGGCGTGTATTAAGTATTATATATTACAATTAACTTAATATTTTCGAAGAATGAATGAGAACGAAGTGGTGCACACAGCTAGTTATATTATTGATATAAATAATACAGACATAGCGTGTGCTACGAATAAGTCCATGGTTAAATCTCATCTGTGACTATTTAATGCGCAGTGTCCACAAAATGACAACAATCACATATTCATTGTCTATCGTTGCAGCTGTGTGATAACTTACAAAGAAGTGCTAAGGTTTAAAAAAAATAATTTAAACTAGTGAAATTGCCAGTCAAGTTACGATGTTTTAATCGTATTTTATACTAATTCGCTTATTAGAAATTTACTTATTATTTTTAGATTGAGTTTTACCAAATTTAGTAATTTCAATAAATTATTTTAATCAGAAAATATAAGTGGTGTGTGTGTGCGTGTGCGTGCGTGTGTGCCCTCGTGTAAGAGTGTGAGTGAATGCGTTCGAGTGTGCGTGCGTGCGAGCGTGTGTGCGTACGTGCGTTTATTCATAAGTTAAAAAACTATATGAACAGAAATTATTTTAATAGAAATCCTTTCTTTTTTTCTTCCTTTTCTTTTTTCTTGCAACCTGAAGAAATATGTTTTGGAATAAAGGTTAGTAATTGCTTACAATGATCAAACACATATAAATCTTAAAAAAATATTTCTACAAAGGTAAGATAAAAAATGGCGGGAAAAATATCGTCTTAAGACAAAAAAAAATTAATTTTGTAGGTGACAGAAAATTCCTGAACAAAAACCTTTCCTTCAAATAAGTATAATTATAGAGGAATGGTATCACGTTTTATTATCTTTAATGAAAAAAACTGCTTTGGCGACATCATAACGATTATCAGCAAATTCGTTTTCCAACTCATGCACATGCTCGTAGTTGACATTCTCTAAATATTGATATAAGCAAAGCAGTTCTTGATTTCTCGGAACACAATCGCGCCGGTAAGATCTGTTTAGTACCCCCGTTTCAATACCAGCCAATATTACGTGTGGAAATTATTAAACTCCTATGGTTTATGCGTCTATTACTTCTGACCGGCACAAATATTTCACAATTTAAAACGTTCATAATGAAATATGGTGGAGTAGGTCAGGGCGAGGTCAGTCGATCATAATTTTATTCAAATCAGGTTAGGGCCCAGTTAAAACAAAAATAATACAAAATGGTATCCTCAAATCAGTTATATGCTTGTTTAATCGTGTAATGCAGTCAACATTTTTTCCGAATGCGTTGTTTACAAGTATATTTTTATTTTAAAATAAAAAAAGTCATATTGCGCATTAGACCCCACAGCTGGGGTCGCATTAACCACCTAAAGGAGTTTGTTGAGCCAGTAGGAATAAATAGTTTTACATAAATATACATTTGAAATGCAACTATTAATCTTTCTTAAATTTCTAATAAACTTTATATTAAAACAATTGCTGTGTGTAACAATAAAATAAAAATTGTGGCCTGTTTAATCACTTTCACAGTTCATGCCAACACTACATAAACTGCTCCAGCACTAGAAGTACATTTAACATAAGCTAATTTCCGATAACCAGTACACTGCAGTCACTATTCTCCTGGAAGACTATCTGAATAGGTCGCGATGCATATGAGACAGAAATATTCATCCTCTTCGATGTCTAACGAACGTTGTTCACTTGTATTTACTTTTTGCCTCTTATTCTTCTATCAACCATTTTATAAATATATTTAGTCTCCTCATCAGTCTCTGAGGAACTTTTCGAAATTGCTTTCTTGACTTTCTTTACCTCGAACTTGTCTATTTTCTTTTTAGTTTTAATTTTTCCATTTCTTTGCTCTAAAGCGAGCACGTCTTTCTAGGGTATGCCTGTCAAAATAGCACAAGTTCTCTTTTATTGTTTGATGTTGCTTTCTGGGTCCAGCTTTAGGTAATGGTCTCACAAACTCCAGGGAAAAGAGCATCACCTTTGAATATAGATGGTTTGTTAATATGTAACCTTTCATTTTCTTTGCTCTCTTCAATAATTTTTTTCTACCTACACTGCAGCAGTCGCTGAAGATACACTTATTTCAGGTCCTGGATATTGTAACTCTACCTCTGTGATTGAGATTGTGGTATTGGCCGGTTTATCACTTAAAATAAAGTACTTTCCAGAAAAAAATCTTTGTTAAAAGGGTATATACCTGCTCTCTTAAAACAATTAATTATATTCATAGGTGTTATCACTAATGGAAGACCTGTCACTACTAATTTTGTATTTCATATATAGTTTAGCGTGGGTTACCTCGAAGCCATGCATCATACGCTGATGAAAGATGAAAGTTGAACGGTCCATAGACAGATATTTGTTGAATGGCCCATAGACGCAGCACTTACGTCACTTATATTAGTGTCTCGTTCTCCTGAAGTTACAGAGCCAACGTTATACTTTCCCTTAGTTGCTATAATTTTACACGGTTTCATGGCCGTCGGAACCCCGGTTTCATCGATGTTTCATATCCTTGTGGGCAGGGACTTGTACTTCTCTATTACTGTGGCCAGCATGTCATAAAATAGACTAACATTAGTTTTATTAAATGATGTTGCTCTTCCTAAATTAGTCGGCTCTGGTTTTCTAATAGGCACTTCAGTATTTCTTTTAAGAAAAGCAGATAGCCATTCTTTTTCAGCCATCTTATTTGCTTGCCAATAGTCAGAAAACTTTCTATTATATTTAACAGCGCATTCATAAGTAAGCCCGCGTACATCGGATGGAGTTAACTCATAAAATATAGATGCAACTTTGATGAGATCATACTTTTACATTTTTTCTTGTTCAATTGAAAAAACTTGACGTGCATTAGTGTAAAATTCAGGCTTAAAAAATCAGGGTCAGAGTTAGCTTTGTAGTTCTGTCTTTTTTATAATATTAATCGGTTTTCGGATACTTTTACTGTTCATTACTTCATCTGCGGCTTGTTTCATCTGTTCTTTGGAGATATTAGCACTTTATGTTTTCCGCTTGTAAGTACGCATCTTAAAATAAAAAGACAATGAATATAGAAATATTTCTGTGTGGCGTGAATAAGCACCAGTCTCAAATACTTGTATAGCATAAACAAAGTAACTACTTAGATATCAATATAAAAATATCGTGGTCACTTGAACAGGGCTCATTTGATCCCGATTATTTTGATTCAATTGACCCCTTCCCCAAATTATAAAGTATTAAATTACCAAAAAATTATTGCGAATAACATATTGTTGACATTAAAACCGCTTATAAACACAAATTTCAAATAAAATACACTCATTTGACTTGATGATCATAAACATGTGTTGAAAACCAAAATCAACGAAACGACGTATTTTTACTTTTGGCGCCAAAACGGTAATATTGAACGTGTACACGCAGGTGAAATGTCTGTCGGCGACTGACACAATGGTGGCTTGGCTCTATTATCCCTCCATGTTCCCGCCGTCACTCGTTTGTATCTATCACGTAGCGTTTGAATGCTACTATTCGTGGTGGACTAGATCCCGTGGCTCAACCAACCCCATCTCGCCCTAATCCCTATGTAATTAAAGAAAATTCGCACCAAGTATACTTTAGTTTCAACGTTTGAGCGGGGATTATTAATTTGACCTTGCTTTGTCGAAGGTTATCCGATTGGAGCCATTTCACAAAATATGCTTTTGCATGTTATTTCCTATTTGTTGAAGGACCTACCGATTGCGTACTTAAACAACATTTATTTCCAACAATACCGTGCCTTAGCGCATTTCTGTTATATTCGAACGTGATTTTTTTGAACATCGATTATGGCAATATATGGTTAGGCTGCAGAGGATTTCATATCTATGCCTGCGATGTACGCTTTACTTTTATTTGGGGCGAAATAAAGTACCTTGTGTACTTCGAGAAAACCGAAGTCATGGGGACTTATAAATAGAGTAGGTTATAAAATGAAAAGTGATAACGTTATATTATCAAAATTGAATAATGATTTGTTAAAATTTGTTCGTCTTTGCATTAAGAGAAACGGACTTTGTTTTGAACGATTATTAACGTGCTTATAAATAAATGGACGTAAATAATATATATAGGACTTTGTAAGCAAGTGTAAGTCAAACGTTAATTTTTTAAAATTTCACTTTAAAAAATTATTATTTCAATATTTTTGAAATACGTCGCAATGCTAATTTTGTACGTAATAGAACGTAATACCTTATATAGTTAATTTAGTACCTACCTAAAATTACAAGCCATGCTTTGACGGTATTGCTGATAATTGACTATTAAAATATACATTACTAAGTATCTGCATTTCCATTTCAATGTTGCTAAGTCCATTAAGTTATAAAAGCGAAATAGATATTTTTATCATACTAAATATTTAAGAAATAGAAACTAACAACCAGACAGTATACCGCCAGGGGCTTACTTTACTAGTTGTTATCAAATCAGTGTGAATTTTTGTTATAATTTTTTTTAGATAGAACTGAAAAATAAAGTTATTTGCACAGTTAAGCGTTGTCATAATCTGTATGATAAGATTAGTTTAATTGAACTATTGTCGTGTAAATTTGAATATTGGTGACTAATTTTATTTAGCGAATGAAATCCCAAACCAATTTAAAAAGGTTTTTAACTGTGAATAACAAGAGTAAAATTATATCTAATTTAAAATTATGCCAGTGACATTATACAAAGTATGTGTACTTCATAAAACTAAAAAAAGGAAACGTGGAAAAATCTTTGTAAATATTTTCAGATTTACGGTTTTTTTATAATCAAATTCGAATCAAATCGAAAAATTTAAGTGTTTTTAACTTAACAAGTGTGCCGTTAACTATTTTTATTTAAATATTTTTTAGGTTATGTTCCCTTTTCCCCTATTTTTATTTCATACAAAAGTACACTTACGACTAGGTTCCAATTTCAAATATGATGATAGACAAACTTAAAAATCAGGCTCATCTCCATTTAGGATTCTCTCACGAACATAAGATAATTAGAACTTTTTTAACTAGGCGTATCTGTTTAGATCTGCATGCCAGTCTCTAACTCTTACTTTTGTGATTCGATCCTCATGTCATTAAGCTATTTTTGGATACTTATTCATAAAAAAATGTACCATTTGTAATCGAGAACTCTTTCTTTAAATGGATTTTTACGATTTACTTTTTCAATAACTTCAGAGAAATTTTCAATAAGGAGTTCTTTCTCCAGACGTATACTTTTCAGCCATGGCATTAATTAATTTTGTGGATATATTTTCCTCTTTCAGCATTAATACTATACAGGCCTCATTTTTATTTTGTTGATTATTATTGAGTGTTGAATATTACATTTTCATTACGGAGCTCTTATTCTACGCCATAATTTCTTTCCCGTAACGCTTTATATACTCTTCCTGTATTCTTTTCTGTTTTAATATTTTGTTCGGTGATATTTAGAAATATAACTGCTGGTAAACTATTGAGACAAAAAAATTCAAAACAACCATATCAACTACTGAATCACAGGGTATTTAATTATTACTTTTTAAATTTTGAACTTATTTTAGTTAACACATTAAATACAATTTTAGAAAGATGACAAACAACTTCATAAATTTGTTAAAATTTTAAGTAGACTTTGAAAAACTTTATAAATTCATTAAAAATTGTTATAACTTTTTTACGAACAGAAACCCCGATAGACAGAGCAAACGAAATTAGGAGTCACTTGCAGTTTCTATGGGCAGTTAATATTGAATATATTGAGTTTGTGGAAAATCAATGTATTAAATATTAACTGTAATGTGTAATTTAAACTTAATTTTTAAAGAAAGATTTTATGAAAATAATAAAATAATTTATAAAGTAAATTTGCAGATAAGTGCCTTAAAAAGTAACAAATGGAAATATAACCAAACTACTATTAGTTTACAGTAAGAATTTACTCTAATATATTTCCATAAAATTTAAAAAATCATGGAAAGAATCATATTTTATCTATTACGACTAATTTATAGATCCACATTACCGTTCATTTGTGACTTCAAAATGGTGGTTTCGTAGGCGTGGAATGTAAAGTTAAAATAATATTTTAGATTACATATAAGTGGAAAGTAACCTCATGCTCTCTTTTATTATGTTGTTCAGTGCTTTTATGCGGTGTGCCATTGATTGATATTTAAATGGGATACCAAAGGTAATCAATAAGCGAACTTCTTATATGCCAAGAGAAAAACACAAAGAATATAAGCTATTTATGTACTACCAGAATACCAGAGAATGGAAATCAATAACAATGATATCGTGCAAATTTTTATTTAAAAAGAGTGTTCTGAGAGAGACTTCATCTACACATCATTCATAGATGAATGAAATAACCACGTGATCAATATAGTATATAAAGAATAAATACTGTAAAAACTGTAAACTATTGGTTATGTGTGCTTACGATATCCTCAGCAGCTATTCTTAAGAAGATTGTGAGAACAACATTATACAATGCGGTGCTCTTTGATACCTGTCAATAGTACAAAGAGACTCGCAACATACACGGTCATATTCTTGAGAGATACGTCATCACAATATCGTATATAAAGGATAAATATTCTAACTGTAAACTGTCGGTTATAGGTGATTACAATCTCCTCTATCTTAGTAAAAAAAATATTATAGTGGACTAGACTTTACCATCCTACACGCTTAAAAATGGCGACCATGTAGAACTCAATGGTTTCTTTTTAAGTAGCAACTGAATAGAATTTTACAAACTGGAGTATTTGGATGACAAGGTCATCTAGTTCTATTAAAAAATCAACGAAGGAACTGCACAATTTGTCCCAGTCCACTCTATAAATATGAGCAAATAACCTTGCTGGTTCTCCAGAGGGTTAGAAAAAAAAATCGAACTAAAAAAAGAAGCACGTGTAAAACATAACAAATAAAGAACTAAAATCGCCTGAAATTGTTTCCGAAAATTAGGACTATAGTACAAAAACATAAATAAAATATGTTATGAAAATTATTTATCAAGAATTTAGAACATGAAGAGGTCAGAATTGACTGTCAGTTCTGGAATTTTATTAAAAGTAAGAGGCGAAATTATTTAAACCTTCCATTCTCAATGTCCTGGAATAAAAATGGCTAACAACGGAGGAGGGAAGTAACTTATCCGCATTATTTTTTAAGTGTTCATGTGGCTAATTCTCATAATATTATTTCCTTGCCTGAGACCCAGACAGCAAAACTACTAGCAAACCGGGATGTCAATCTGTTTGAATTGAACATAAGTTTTTATGATATATTTGAACAATTTTTTATTAATGACATCGGTTATAATCTGAATGGTGATGATTTGAAAATCAGAAAAATAACTGGCGAAAATAACGTCAATATTCTCCATCAAGATATTAACGAACTTATGTGTATGGAAAACAAGCTTAAATTAAATAAAAGTAAATATGTGGTAATGTCTTTCTCCCATTCATCATAACGACAATCTGCAGTATATCAACTTGATGAACATTAACTCGTAGAAGTGATGGGTTCACAGATGGGTGAAAGATTTGGGTCTCATCATTGACAATAAATTAAATTTCTCTGGTCACGTAGACAAGATAACATCACAAGCATACTTAGATCCGGGGGTTTGTATTTAGATCGGGAAAAGAATTTAATGATGTCCATACTCTTACTTGTTTCAACTCAGTTTTGGTCAACCCTATACTTGAATATTGCTTGGTTATCTGGTCACCTTATGTCAATTTTCTTATAGATAGGGTGGAAAAATAAAGAAAAAAAAATTATGTTATGCATCACCCGAAAGAATTGCATAATCAGAAGATCAAATATAAATATTGATGAAGTTCATAATTAATATAAAATCTACAGTCCCTTAAGTCGAAGACAGTGGCAGATTTTACTTTTTTCATAAATCCATCAACGGATAGATTGATTTCCCGGAGATATTAGAACAATCCGGCCTTATCTACTTTAAACCAGGTTTAAGATCTCTCAGATTCTTAAATATAGTGAAATCTTTAAAAGGATATGTGTACCGTGGGTCGAAAAACAGAATAATAAATTCAGTCAATATGAATATTGTATTAATTGATATTAATCTTTTTTGAAAGCTCTTTAAAATTTTTTTTGTTAAATATAAAAAATACTGTACTGATTCACTAATATATGGTAATCGGCTATATATTTATTGGCGTTAATAACTAAATAAATAAAATCAAATATATAAAAAAAACTATTAGGTTCTTTTAGAGTTTCGTAAAAAAAAGGAAAAAACGAAACCTTTATTAGATCCCTCTTATGCTCGTATACCCGAATCCATTAGATTTCGGGTGATGCATAACAAAATTTTCTGATAAATGCAGACATATTTATATATGTCAAAAAATATGTTCCATTTCTCATATTTTCGAGACTACTGAATCTAAAATTATAAAAATAGGATTTTACTTCTAAATGTTATAGACTCTCATAATCATTGCATGATTTTTTCTTAGTCCGATATCATGTTAACTGTAAAAGTTATTTTTGAACGGTTCATTGAGTCTCATCTTTATCTGTCGGAATTTCTAGTTGCAGTAAGAACTGTTTATATTTCATTCGTTTTTTCGCTAACTTCAAGGTGCAAGTTGTATTAAGCTAAGACGTTTTTAAGTGTCTTAAAAAGTGGATCATGGATATTTCGGATTTACTGATAGGTCATCCTGTCACTGGGTTTTCCAGTGGCTTTACAGTTAGGAAGTTCATCACAAAGAAATCGGTAATGGTACTTAATTCACAGGAAAGCAAACATATGAGATATTAAAAATGTTTCTCCTTTCTATTGAAGTTCTAAAACAAATTCGTATTAACTATTTTAGCACCCATAACTTTCTTCGATATAATATATAATTACTTGAAGAATAACGTAGATTTGAAATGATTGCTTTTGTTATGTTAGTTTTAACTGTACTTGATTGAAGAAAAAAACTTTATTTATAACTTGTATGGATAATAATAAAATAAAGATTCTCATTGACTAGAAAATTTAATACGATTATTAGAAAGTTTTTTTCTTTTGTTTAGGTTCTTGTAATCTGCTAAATAAAATATCTAGAAAAAATATTTTTAAATATTGTAGCCATATTATTACCGAAGAGTATTTTTATGAAAAATTATACTATTTAATTATACTATTTTTAAAATTAAAATAATATTTAAAATAATAATGTTATTATCCATCTTGAAAGGATATGTTATATTGAAATTCCTTCTGCGTACATTTATTTTAATTATGTTTTCTTTTGTTTTTTTCATTTACGTATATTTTTGCACATCTACGGTTCGTATTATTTTTTTTAAATGAAGGGAGGAAAAGGTGAGGAAATTAATTCTTATCGCATTTTCATAAGGATTATTAAAAGAAAAGTAACCTTAATTATTTTATTTAATCATTTATTTACTTTATAACACATTTAAGGGAGTCGTTGGTAGTCTACATATATCATATGGAGAGTGGACTCTGATGAAATGTGTCTCTCTGTGCTATCACAGAGAGACACATTTCTACTTTGAAGCTCCTCTTTTGTTTAGATGAATTTCGTTGCGTTAATAGTCACTTACTCCCTATTATCGAGGGGTATAGTAAAATCAGAGCGCACAGATGAAAAGTTATTATCTTTGCAAAATTACTTTAGATATTTTCCCTTAGGGACATAATATAAAATAATTCCCTGTTTGCGAGGAAATTTAGATCTACAAGTTCAAATTTATATTTCGAGTCGTGATTATGAGACGAACTGGTTATTGAAACTGAATTTGTGATCATAAGTGTTATTTGGTTATTTATCATTAACTAATAGTTAAGTGATAAAAATTTAGCGTCGTTTTTTTAATAATTCTCTTGAAATGTGTATGTCTATTGAGGTATCGTGATTTTCTATTAACATTTTTGTGTATTTCGCTGGTCAAGGAAATAATTTATTAAGTGTTTTTCAATAGGATTAGTAAAATATGATATTGGACTTTGTATTCTTTAAGATGGATAAAAAAATTCTTATGTTTCCTAATGATATAAACGTTTCTTGACAAGAATAGTTGTCGAAATATTAAACTTTGGTGATGAATAAAATAAAATAGATTTCGTTTTCAACATAGTGTTTTGTATCTATGTACTTGTTTTTCTTATGATTCATATATTTTGGGATCTTTTACTTAACTTTCTAATGGTTCCTTTAATATAATGGCTGCATTTGTATTGATAAAATGACGTCGGTATAAGTATCATATTATGTACACTCTTGGTTGGGGGTTGTTTTTTTTACTTTACATTGTATTTAAGATCATTGTTTTAGACAACAGTCCTAACTCTTATTGGGACACACCAATATGACCAGGTTGCTGAAAATGCTTGATCTTGTGCCTTGTTGTGGATACTTCACGAAATTTATAAGAGTATTTAAATAAAATTTATTAACGTTCATGTTTCTGGGACCAAAACTTAAGCTAGAGTATTATTTGAGTGTACCATAGTATTCTTAGCGAATATTTTATTTATCATATTTCTGTGGGACTTTAACGAAATCCTTTTTTGGCATCAAAAACCGCACGCAAAACATCAGATATATACAAGGCACTTGGGTTATGTATGTTAATAAACTAGAGAATACTCGTTCATATATAGTATATAAATCAGGTTGGCACCTAATAAATCAGCCGTAACATTTCATAAAAATTGTTTCACTTTTTGTGATTAATATTGTTACCATGTTATAATTATTGCGTGGTCACTTCGTAGCCAAACAGGGGCGTGTACAAAGGGTTTGTTCATGTTTCATGGTTAAATTTGTAGATGACAATGTTGTTTATATAATCTTCTGTTATAAAAGCACTATCGTTATCTATTACTTATTGCTGGCATATAGTACAGATGAAATTTTCCCTAGCGGGATTCTTTCATCTTTTGATGAATGAATTGCTAACATCAACTCATTCATGAAACGATGAAAGAATCGCGCTCTTAAATCGAATAGTTCTCCTTATTACTTCGAAAGATGACTTCTCTAATTCCCAGCAATTTAAAAGATGCAAATGTTTCTACACGTCAAAATTCGCTATTGTGTTGTTGTATATTCCTACGAATGTTTTTTAATTTTCTATCACGTTCTCTTCCTCAATAACATAACATTAATCCGTTAGGCGTCGCTCATATGTAATTCCAAATTGAAACAGTCATTTACAATATTTAAATAATATCACATATTAATTAGCACCATTTAAAAAGTATTCAGCCGATCACCATCTTTTCCATAGAAACAAAATGTTTCTGTCTCGTGAATTTGGGGATAAACGTTGTTTTTAAAGGGCTGGAAAAAGTTTAGAAATATTTTTTTTAAATTTTTTTGCCTAGTGAATATGAAAAGTATTTTGAGAACAGAAGTTACTTTCATTGGTTACACATTAATTTATGATAATTTCTTATTATGTTATTTTAGTATTCAACTATGTAATATACTTGAAAGGTGTTTTAAATAAAAGTTTTTTCTATAAAGAAGGTGTTTTATGCTAAGTTAATACTTAAAATGTTTTGGAATAAAAAAGCGTAGTAATTAAAAATACAAAAATAACAGTCGGAGATGAAACAAGCGACAAAAGAAAAAATTGTAGTGATAAAAAGCCGTAGTGAGGAAAATCTACCCTTAATTACTCAATACGTTCACACACATGTACAAATGCACAGACGTTTCAATTTACAGAGTATACTTAGATATGTAAATAAAGGGAAAAAAACAAAATGGAGCCATTCGAAACCGAGGTGTTATTTTATATGGGTCTAAAATAACAAAAACACTTAACCTTATAGCGTGTTTATAAAAACTGCTAAAATACCAGAGCAAAAAAGTAAATGCAAAACTAATTTACTAGATGCCCGTAAAACAAAACGAGTAGTGCAGTAATGACGATCCCGAAAGTGTCGACATAAAGTTTCGCGATGAGATTATATTACTTGTGCGGTGCGAGGTATCCCTGACAACCAATTTGGAAATGTCTTTAATAATATAATTTCCTCATCGAAAAACTTACCCAGACCCAGACTAATGTTACAGAAAGATAAATTGCCTTACTTTTTATATAAAGAACTCTGAGTAGTCCACGATGCAACCGATATGTTTATGATGTTGCCAATGTTATAAAAACGTCACTATCTAATCTGTAAGTATCGCTTGTCACACCGTAAACAGTGAAGATCTTACTTAAAGGGAAGGTGGGGGAGGGGTAGTGTTTTTCCGTCTAAATGTCAAAAAAGAAACGATCGATCGATCGATCGATTTTAATTTTGGATTGACATCATTTAGGAATAAATTTTATTTATTTTGTAATTCATAGTTCAAAGTCCGTTGAATAAAATTACTGACGAAAAATGAGTATTCAAAAATTAATACAAACTCTGTAAATAATATAATGTTATTCAACGAATACCGTTCAGTACATGTATATATATATATATATATATATATATATATATATATATATATATATATTACTTAAATACGTTTGTCATTCTTTATATTGTGGCACAATAATTTATATAAAATGGAATAAAAGAGGTATTCATAAAAATATATTTTTTTTATATGGCTAAAAAGTATTACCTATTTTAATATAAACAGTATCGCTGTGTAGTGATAAATGGCGTCACCGATCTCAGATATATAAAGAAGAATATAATAAGAAACACTACTCTTCAAGTTAACATAATTCAAATATATTTACAATATATTCTTCTTTTTGGTTAGGACTACAACCTATTATAGGTAACAGCTGTTTCGACAAGCTTTCGTTGAATTTTTGAAAGTTTAAAAAGTTTTTTAACGTTGAATTTTTAAAAGTTTAACATAATTCTACATACTATCGATTCATCTTTTACGAGAGTTTCCTATTTTTCTGGTGCCCTCCACATTGGCAACGGTCACTTTTTTAACCGAGTTGTTGTCTTCAAATTTAAAAATGTGCCCAAGCCACCTGATATGATATAATGACTCGGACAATATTTGGTTGTTTAAATTTTCTATAAATTTCATGATTAAATAAAATTCTGCATTTGTTATTTTCTTTGACAGGGTCAAATATTTTACTAAGTATCTTTCTTTCAAAAATAAGAAGTCTATCTTCATTTACTTTTGTTAAAGGACAACATTCACTGCTATACAGAATTAGTCATCTAATAAGAGTAGTCTAATATTAACTTTTGTTTCCGGTTTTAAAAGTTTAGACTTCAGAAAATTCCTTTGGATGAAGTAACACCTATTAGCCATATACAATCTATTGTCAATTTCAGGCTTGATATGGTTTTTATTAGTAAAGACAGTACCAAAATATGTAAAACGGTCAATACATTCGAATACATAAGAATTTGAATTGTTACCACCGTGAAGCTTGTCTTACTTCATTTATAGTTAGTTCAAATATCTTTAGCTGTAGCCTTTAGCGAAATAAAGGCACCCACAACAGCCAGTTTGCATCTGCCGATAATGTCAATGTCATCGGCATAGGTCAAAATATATAAGGACCTCTGGAAAATTGTGCTTCTTGTTATAAATCCAGCATCTCTAATTGTTTTTCCAAGAGCAATGTTAACTTAAAGCTCTTTTAGTATAAAAAGCTTCTTAGAGTTCCGACGTAACTTAAACTCTACATTTAATTGTTTTTAGAGTCATATAGAGAATATTTACAATATGAGATAGCAATTTTCGGATTTGTTTTAATGCATAATGCACAAGTAAGTAATAAATTAGTAGTTTGAAAAACAAAAAAAAACGCTTTTATAAACACTGCACTAAAAAGCAAAATAAAATAATCGAACCTGTTTTCTCTCTCTCCTCTGTAAAGACTTTAGTGTAAGTCGTGTTTGATATCGACATTCACATGATATTAATTTGAGAAGCAAAATCATTTATTTTTGAGAAAAAGTACCCTGTGCATTTGCACTCAATATCAGTAACAAACATCATTTATATAAAAGTCCTTACGGAATAGACAGCGAAAACAGGTCCTGTAATTACTTTTTCCCATTTTAGTACTTTTTAAAAAGGAGCGTTTTTTTCAGTTTTTTACACTAATAATTTATTTTTATTTTTTTTAATCTTTGCTTTGTATAATTCAAAGAATTTAGAACCACTTTTATAAAATTACCAGAGTAGATATCCAAATTACCAGAGTAGACATTCAATTAGAATTCTTCATTTTTATGTCCATAGAGTTCTTCATTTTTATGTCCATACTTCTAATTTCCACTAAATTTATGTGATGAATTCGAGCTGTATTTCTATTCATCTACTTTATTTTTAAAATTTTTCTTAATTTCTTCAGAATGTAAATGATTTTTTGATTTCTTCCTCAGTTGCCATTATTTTCAACCTAAGGCGATAATTAATGCGTAATAAGTGTTTTATGCATATGTTATCTGTATTACCTAATCTAACTACACATCTACCAAAATCTAATTAAACATCTACCTGCTCTAAAGAAGCGGCTGTCTTGGTTAACTCTGTGTATTAAACAAATTTTGAAAGAGTTTAATATTTAACCATTTGCCATAAATAATATCAACGCTTGTGTGCGCACTGGCTCATTCCCGGATCTCATCAAGTTGGCGAAGGTAATACTACTTTTCAAGGAGGGTTTAAAGAGCGAAGTACAAAATTATCGTTCTGTCTCTATTCTGCAGGTGCTCAGTAAAGTCTTTGAAAAACCTATAGCTACAAGACTGATGGATTTTCTGTCTAAAAACTGCATTATCAACTGCAACCAATTTGGTAGTCAGGTAGCAAAGTCCGTAACAGATTTAATCATTGCAAATATTTTAAAAGCGCTGAATAAATCATGGAAAACTATAGGGCTATTTTGCGATTTCTCAAAAGTGTTTGATCGCGTGGACCACAGTTTACGGTTATGTAAGCTGGAGTATTATAGTATAAGAGGAAGAGGACTTGAACTTATCAAATCATATTTGTCAGAAAGATCCCAAGTGGTAAATTTTAAACATTCCAAATCTGACTTTAGTCTCTAGAAATTTCAAATTTAAATTCATTCATACATTTCATACTAAGATTCAATGACAAGCAAAGACTAAAATATTAAGTAACGTTGCTGAAATAGGTTGAAATTAATTTTTTGCTAGTATTTGATTAATAATAATTTATTCCTCAAGAAATAAACACACAATTTTAAAATTGTATAACAATGAAAATACTATATATAAATGTGCTTTCACGCTACGCTTACACTTTAAATTTTACAAGTCATTGGTCGATTTAGGATCGTCGTGATTCGCTAAAGATTTATACTTCATCAAATACATAGTCTGACTTTGCACTCAATTAGAGCCACGTTTCTGTTGTTCGATAATCGATGTTCGATAACGGGCTGATAGTGTGGCAGTAACTACTCACTCGCTGGTACCATGAAAATAAATAATAAATTCGTCGTCATATCGGCATATGATTTGACTAATCAAAATTGTTCTTTCGTCTACCAGGCATTTCCCAGACCTTAGCTGATTTGGATGGAAGGAATGATAGTAAAGGAATGTTAGATTATAGGTTAGCGTCTTGAATTATTGGCGAGGTTGACTTTTTCAATTAATTGTAATTTTTATTGATAAAAGAAATTTATTGATAGAAATTAGCACTTTTACAGAATTTCTCGTTTACAGAATAAACTGTTATATTTATAAGAGAAATTTTTAGTGACACAAATCCGAATAACTTCCTTTTCGATCATATTTCCAGTTATACTTTGTTTAAAAAATTAGTTGCTGAACGATGTTTACTATTTGAAAGTGTTATACTATTCACTAAACCAGGCAACATGTAATTCAATTTTAAGTCGAAGAAATCGGAGGATTTCACCACTTTAGAAGTCGTAAAGCTTCAGGAAGCGGGATGCATTCTGCATATTAGCTTTGCATAAATATATTATACTTTTCTGATCGATACATTGGATGTTTTATAAATTTAAGTGCGGCAAAAATAATACTCACTCTTGAACATACAATTCATCGCTAATATTTAACATAACCATCATTAAAATATAATTCATCGCTAATATTTAACATAACCACCATTAAAATAGAATTCATCGCTAATATTTAACATAACCACCATTAAAATAGAATTCATCGCTAATATTTAACATAACCATCATTAAAATAGAATTCATCGCTAATATTTAACATAACCACCATTCAATTCATCGCTAATATTTAGCATAACCACCATTAAATTCATTGCTAATATTTAACATAACCACCATTAAATATGTCCGAGGTAATAAAACAATGCCACTATTACCACGTTCTCTTAGTTGCAAGCATGGCCTCTCATTGTTTATCATTTATTTATTTATTTACGCACTTTAATGTGTATAGTTGTTACACACAGTGGCCTTATTGCTACGATTGCAATCTCTTACAGTCAAACAGAACACCAGTCCATCCCGGCTCGAGGGGCGGCCGGGAATCGAATCCGGATCCCCGCGATGCGTCGTGGCAGCAAAGCTGTATGTCTCGTAATCCATCCAATACACCACGGCGACAACGATTCAAATTTGGTTATAGAACATAGTATGTGGATACCAGTATGTACTTGGAATTGTTATAGTACGAAGAATATCATAGTTTGTTATGCCCAGTTATGTGTTCTTGAAGATTTGTAAGTGATTTTTCTACTTTATTTGTTTTATATGAAATACGGAGTGCGGACTTTACATTTTTAAAGTTTATTGTTAATGTCGTTAAAATAATTTCATTAGACAGAAGCACTAAAGCATATTTAAAACATTTCATTTAGGAAAAAAATTAAGAATGGGTAGCTTTTTAAATCTTTGTGCAAAACATTGTTAATTACGTTGGACAAGTTGGCATAATGCGAGCAGATATGAAGGTAGAAAACATGAAATTATTTTTTTGTTGTGAGATAAATTTTGCAGTTTTTATCGTTACTATAGCAGCATAGTGTGATATGAAAATGTAGAGTATTAAGATCCGACGCAAATAATTTAAAAAATCACTTTTCTTCCGTAATAAAGCCCCAAATCAAAAAATGTTATAAATCTTTTGTTTCATATTGCAGGAAAAAATTTTAAAAAAATTAGTACTTTATCAATTAATCGTAATATAACTCGTTCATGACATTTCGTTCAAATTTCGTTCATGATATTTTATCACCCATATATTTAAATTTAAAAATCCGTATCGTAGAGGTTTATAAATACCATTAAGTTTTATAATATTTTACCTGTATACGGTGTGATACTAATTATTCTAGCTAATACATTAAGATGTCCTACTCATGTAATAACTTGTGTAATTATTAAGAATTAACGCCTAACTTCATTACTATTAGCTTGATTAAATGATACTGATGATTGATACTTATGTAGCCAAATGGTGTAATTAAAGTTCTAAAGCTATGCTGAATTATGATGAACTTCGCGCATTTGCAAAGGAATTTAGATTTATGAAATTCACCATAGAGTTTTCCGTTTATATTTTTACAGTAAAAATGATATCTAAATGTCCGTTTTACTAGTAGACGGAGAGAGCAAGTTTACTTTATTAAAATTCTATGGCCGAATTAAATTTACTTGAAGTGTTGACCGGGATTTAACTCCCCGTAACGGGTTTAAATATATATTCGTACAAATTTATATCCTGAACGTTTACTCGTGAAGTTAGTTCGGCAGGCAAAATATCTCCTTATTTTCTGTGTTTATTCAATGATTTTAAAATTATTATAATTTTTTAAATTCGGCGAAAATTGGTTAAACATTAAGGAATTTTATAATATTTTTTTATAAATATTTGTCGAGAGTCCCATAATCTACTACAATAAAAATATTTATTGCCTGTTATTTAGTTTAAAAAAGTTATATCTTCAAATAAAATTCAATCAGAACTTACTCAATTTTGTTCTGGAGAAATAAAAATGTGGCAAGACTTTCTTTCTATATTTTGGTTAATTTAATAGACTCCAGAAGGCAACAAAACTTCTAATTAATTTAGAGATCGAGTTATTGCTGTTCAAATACAAAAGAAAACATTTAAGTCAATAGTGATTGTAGTAAATATTGATACTGGATGTAACTGAATACAAGATATTAAACTATATACATCAAAAAATCAAATAGTTTGTTTGCCCCATTCATAATAATCATATAAATATTTTAGTGTTTGTTATATCGTGTGCTTTGACGCAAAATTTCGAATTTCTATGTCGAATGGTTTCTGAGAAAATAGGCTGTGACAGATTGACAGATACCTGAGTGATTTTTATTTTCGAGATCGGAACTATACAAAGAAAACAAAACTAAGGAAAATATATACAAAATAAATTATAACGGAAAAATAATATTAATCATCAATAATAATAACACCGAAAGTTAACAAAATATAAAGTAAGACTAAAAGTCATGAAAATATAAATAACACAAATATGCAATACAACGAGATTTAGTTATGTACCAATTCAAAGAAAATATTATGTATAACATTTAATAAATATAGGAATAAATAATTTATTGTCACTTTTCAATTTTTTATTAATGTGTATTGTTGATTATTGTCGATGGTATAATTGGATATCTAGATATTAAAAGTTCATCCTCATATCGACAATAATTTGGGACGGGAATCAGACATAGTGCAGGCGCTATAGGAAGTTGAGTATGCAAAATGTGAGGACCGGCAAGTATGTTCAAATTCTTTTACCTGAGACCCCAAACAAAAAAAAAGCCATATTGCCAGCAGCTGTGTTGGTCCCTTTCTCTTGCCCCCACCCATACCCTTGCCCTATGCGTCGATGCGTCGCAGCACTCGTAGTAGTCAGTATAAACTATTTTTCGGTGCGTAACGGTTTATTTTTTCGTATTCATGGAATATTGTTTATGTTTGCTTATATTTATGTGATTTATTTAAACAAAAATGTCGATACAAGTGATAAATGTGAAGAAGCGAAAGCTAAATGAAGCATCGTGTTTGTTTTGCGATAAAACGGGTGATTTGGTCGAAAAACCAAAACCACAATCGTTTGAAAATATTCAAAGAGCAGCTGAACGAAGAAAAGATGCCGTAAGCGAAAAAATTAAAAATTAATACAGACTTTACCGAACACAATTGTACTTGGCATCGAACTTGTATGGCAAGTTACATTAGTGAAGAGAAAATAAGGCGTCGAGAATCAGCATTATATAAGCAGGAGAATGTTTCTACCTCTACCTCCTCTGCAGAAGCTAGTGTTTTTGGAATTCAATCAAGAGCAGTTATTCAATTTAAAAAAGACCAGCAATACTTAATTTGTGGTAAGCAAACACAAAATAAAAATAAAACACTCTTTTTATGTTCAGAAATGTCGGCGGCGGAACAAATTTTAAATACTGCTCGCAAAAAACAAGATAATGTTTATACCAAAATTAGCACTTGCGAGTATCCATCGGATTTATTTGCAATGGGAGTGAGTAATTATAAACATTGTTATCGCGATTATCTTCGACTGCCAAGAAGCTCAACAACTCCAGCAGGTAGACCTTCAAATAAAATACCATATGATCTACTTATGGAGGCATTTGATAAGCTGATTGATGAAATTAAACATCGATTTCAAACTCATTCTTTTGAAGTGTCTCATTTGGCTAAGCGACTGGCTGAACTCACAGAAATAGAAGACGCATTTGTTGAAAATCGCGTTATGAAATCGCTGTTGATTGAGAAATATGGTGAAAACATTTTATTTTCATATCCGGCAGATAGATCTAAGTCATCATTGGTGTATATGAGTAATATACCATTGGATGAAATCATTGAACATATTCGCACTATCAATTCCACAAACTACACGATTCAAGTCGCAAAACAACTTCGTAGAGAAATATTAAGCACTGAAGTAATACCAGATGGGTATTTATGTGATGAAATTTTAATAGAAAAGTTTTTAAAAGAAGGTAAATTATCGGATATTTGGCAAACTTTTATGCAAGCATTATTCAGTGCTAAGAATCAAAAATTAAGTGAGAATTATAGTAGACGAGGGTTATCAGTATTTTATGATATATATTTCACAATTACTGAGAAACAAACTCCAAAGCATATAGCTTTAGCACAATCAATTCAGCATTTAACACGATCGAAACATTTAATTATTATGTTAAATAAAGTTAGGCATTGCATCAATTACAAAGCATTAAAAACCCTAGATACAGAAGTAACAACCTCAATTGTGTGTGAAGATACTGATATAAAATTGCTTATTCCTAAAAATATAGTTCGAGATTCATTGTTATTTCTTCACGGAGCTATAGATAACAATGGTTTTAATGAAGAAATATTAAGCGGAAAAGACTCCACCCATGTGACAGCAATGGTAATATACCAAAAAAAAACCTAGTGAAAATGAAGTAAATTTAATCAAAGTGAAGCCTACAACTGAGCATAACGAGTTTGATTTAAAAATGTTAAACTGTCAAGAAATTATTCATTTCCAAGGAAGTACGCCGATTTTAATAACGAATTATAAGGACACCAGCTATTTACTGAAAAATATTCAAAACAATTCACAATTTGATAATTTGCTTTGGATTTTGTGTAGGCTCCAATATAGTCAAACTGAAAATAATTTCTGTCGGCCATCTACAAACTCTATACCTGGATGGACTCCATTTCAACAAATTCTTTCGACTGAAACCTCACCTGTTTCTATTGTTGGATTTAGTCCGATCATACTTCAACCACCGACATCTAAAGACGTAGTGTATACCGCAATGAAAAATTATGTCAACGTAAGTCTTGCACTCGGTAAAAAATAGCAGTACTTTCATGCGATATGGCAATATATCTTATTCCAAAAAATATTCAATAAACAAATCAAGAATTTGACAATTTAATATTGAGAATAGAATCGTTTCATTTACAAAAATTTGTTTGCGCTGCTTGGGCCAATATGTAGAAGGCAGTGGACTTGACAGTATTTTTATTGAAGCCGATATTTTGGCACAAATACTTTGTCTTCAATCCTCAAAGGTACTCAGTACAACAGATGTATTAGAGCACACAAACTCTTGTATGAAGCTTTGAGAAGTATATAAATTGCCGAATTTATAGAAAGCATGAATTATTCTCAAGATTATTTACAACGGCTAAATATTTGTCTTCAAGAAATAAGAGAGAATACAGTTAATAAATATATATATAGCTCTAATCGAAAAATATAATCAATACAAAAGAATAATTACAGATTTTTTGATGAATTTTTATCATTTTTTACGCGCCAAGAGCACTGACCACGAAATATTTAAATATTTAAATAACTATTGTGAAATGGTTGAAATTTTGTTAAGCTCATAGGAGTAATAATTATGAAGTACATTTATTAACAACTAGACAAATGTTACATTACTTTTTCTCTACTAATCACACAAATTACATTCGCGGAGTAACTCTTTATTTACAAGATATGATAAAACTACCTTTAGAAGTTGTAAATGATATGAAGAGAGGAATGCTGTCCGTCAAACGAACAGAAGGTAAATTTAATGCAGACTTAGCATTAGAGCAGTCTCAGAATCGATCTTCAGCAGTGACTGGAGGTTTGATTGGTATTATTAAAAATGAGGATGCGATGCAGAGATGGCTACTTCTTTATCCGTTTAAAAACAGCATACAGAAGCTTTTTCTTCACATATTGGAATACAAGCAGACTCTAGGATCAATAAAGATAATAAAGATATCCAAAATATCGTCAAGTATTTTATAGCTTGCAATCCGTATAATGGTTGCGAAAATTGCGCACTCCGAAATATTTACACCGGTGAACTTGCTGATGAATCTTCTTCTCAATGTTTGTTAAATATTGTAGAAAATGGAGAGATTGCGATAGGTGCGTACGAAAATGAGCGGTTTGTACAAAAAAGTAAAAAGTTATCTGATCCTATTAAATCCTATTAAAAAAAATAAATTTGACAATTTCGTAACTATATCTGAGAAAGAAAGTAAAAGTAAGCCTAGTAAAAAGTTACAAGATGCAACAGATATAAGTTTCTTCCAAAAAACATTCATGTTGGCTGATCAACATGGATTTAACACAAGAATTTTAGCATCGCATGAAATTTATAGCATCGCATGCAAGTACCTTTTTGACGCAGAAGGATTTTATAGGAAATCTCCAAAATCGGAACTTGCTCTTGAAATTGAAAATAATTACAAGTGCGGTACAAACACACGGATGGAACTTTTTAATTTTCACAATTCTAAAATTTTTATTGTTGACGGTATGGCACTTGTTCACCGAATTCAATTGAAAAATTTCAATAAATTTGGCGATTTTGCTGAGGCATTCTTCAAAAGAATCCACAATTTTTTCTTTGCAGCCAAATGTTATACGAGTGGACATAGTATTTGACAGGTATGACGATATTTCCATCAAGCATTTAGTCAACTTTATGGAGCAAAGGTCAAAAAATTAAAAATTTTAATATTTCAATTGAAAATACTAAAATCCCAAGTAATTGCAATAATTTATTTTCAAGCACTGAAAATAAATTACAACTTGTTCAATTTCTCTGTACTGCTGCTTCAAGACATGCAAAAATAAATGAAGATTGCGAGCTATATATTTGTGGAGGATTTAATGATCCAACAAAATGGTTTAAATTGCAAGGCTCTTTATTTTTTGAAGAGCCTGAATTAAATTCCAACCATTTAGAAACTGATACAAGAGTGTTTTGTCACATTTTTCACACTGCAAAATCCATAACTACCCATATTATAATTATTAGCGCTGATACAGATGTTTTTATCGTGGGAATTTATTTTTGGAAGAAGCTGACATGTCTCGGTTGTTTAGGTTTATGGTTTGATGGTTTCTATAAGAAGAAATTCATTTCAGGATGTCATTTAGCTGCTCAATCACTAGGCGAAAATATTTGTAATATTTTGCCAGCATTACACTCTCCAAGTGGTTGTGATTCGACCAGCAGATTGAGTTAAAAAAAACAAAGTTTAAAAGCTGCATCGCTGGATTTTGTACAAAAAGCTCTACAAAATCTGGGAAATCCAGATCTTACTGTCGAAAAATTAATTTTATTAGAAACTATTTGCACTTATCTTTTCTTGAAAAAACAATTAACTGCTGATGAGCTTCGGCATAAATTAATTACGCAAAATATTGGCTTCGGTTTAAATTTATTAAAAATTATTTGCACATCTGATGCTTTACATTTACATTTATTAAGAGCTTCAGCACAAACATATGTTTGGATAAATGCTGACCAAACAGCCTATTGATTACACCTTATTTGGCTACGAAAGAAAAAATGGAAAATTGTACCCACGGCAAATGACGAAGCAACCATTACCGGAATTGTTGATTCACCCCTGTTAACGTTCATCAAACTGTCAAACAAAGGCTTGTTCTTGTAAAAAATTACAATTAAATTGTATTTCGCTTTGCAAACGTATCAATGATTGTCAAAATAAAAAAAACTTGATTTTTATACTTAGCTCCTAAAGACTTATGTTAAAATTCGATTTTTGGTATTAAATAATTTTTTTTATCAACAATTATTGTTTTTATTTTAAATTTTTTTGTTTTATTTTTAATTGCCTAGCTACGAATATTTTTAATTTTAAGAAACAATGGGATATTGTTACTAGAACAATCATTAAAATGGTTCCGACGCATTTATTTTATTCATTTACTTGATATCTAAAGAGCATAAAAAATAAATTGACCAACAAGCATCCTGGCAACATCCCGAATTATGATCTGCTAGCTATTCTGAGTTAAAAATGATCTATAAAATACGGTCCTCATATTGCATACTCAACTCCCTATAGCTCCCGGTCTAACACCCAGTTGGCTACGGCTTTGGATGCATAAGCCATAACTGGACATTTAGGACGCGTGCGGTATCATCAAAGCGATATGTAGCGCGGTGCTTTTGATAAACACTTTATTGGGATTTGAATATTCAGCGTTACTAGTATTACTTTATTTATTATGTTGGCAATTCACTGTGTTTTTAAAATGGCTATAGTGGAGCTACTGTTTATAACAATGTAAGGTTAAAATATTTAATTATTTATCTACTTTAATGTATCTAATTGATACATATGGCGAACTTATTGCTACGAGAGCAATCTTTACAGCCAACCATAACACCAGTGCAGCCCCGATCGACGAGCGGCCGGGAATCGAATCCATAATCAATAATAATCGAATAATAAGCTCAAAAAAATGTTTTATATTTTCGAAGGGAATCCAAAAAAAATTCAGCATCTGTAAGTTAATAAATGAGATGATTTTTAAAGTACCTCGATCCAGTTAATAACTTCGGAGTCATCTTACATCTGCTGATGATTTATTTATAACTTACCGAATAAATATTAGGTTTATTCCTGACTTTGACGTTTGTAAATACTTCTGTGTTCTGTCAGGTTGTAGATATTGCTTTCAGAATATCCATTTCCCTTTGATAATTACCTGAAATTAATGGAAAAATATGATAACAAATACTTTGAAGACTAAGTGCACTGTACATACTTAACCAAGTAGATTCCGTAGTTTTATTCAGTAGTTAAGAATTTAGGATTAAGATTTTTTCACAAGTTTCCCGAATACTCTTTTCTTTTGCTTTTTTTCCCTTCTATCTTTTGTGTTTTAGTACTAAGCTATAGGATCAAGAGCTCCGTAAGCATCAATATTGTTTTTAGAAATTTATGTGGTATTTTAAAGAAAATCTAGTCAAGTCAGTGATCTCATACTAAATAATAGATGGCAACTAATATATAAAATATAAACTTTTTTGCTCACAATAAATAACATTTAGAAATAATTCTGGAGTACTAAGAATATTTTTTAAATTAGCCACAAACAATTATTAATTATCATACATTCACACATTTTTACTTGTAGATGGATTTTATATAAATCCAGAGTAGCACTGGATGTTAGAGCCCAGTTGTTTTATGATTAGTAATTTATAATATTTATAGTTAATAATTGGTGTCTTTTTTACAAACTTAATTAAAAATATTTTGTAGTTTTTTTGTGTTTTATTGTTCTCAAAAAATAAATGAATATATTTTTTGAAGTTTATGTACCCTTTAAAGAGTATATTTGAAAATGAAAATGTTCTTCTCTTATTATTTATTAGAGAATGCCGAGCAGTATTGATCAATCGAGTCAAGGTTTTTAACGTAAAATGTAATATCACTACTCTGTTAAGGAGTACTAATCGCTAAAAGTTATTGATTAACCATAATAGATTATGACATAATAGGTTTAATAAGATGTTGTCTGGTTACACGAGATATATCCAAAATAACAAAGCAGAAAGAGATTAGATTATAATTAATATAAGTAAAGTTACTGGTATATAAATAATGGTTGGAAGAGAGTCGACTTTCCATAGGATCGTCCTTGGTGCTAAATCGAAAAATATATAGAAAAGATTAACATAGAAACAATATCTTCAAATTCAGTTATACTCTGGTAATAAGTCCACGCTGAATATTTTTTCAAGATTTTGATTTCATTTTTATAAACTTTAACTGTTAAGAATGCACAATTTGGGTAAATAATATGCTAGTAGTGGCAATATAAACGTAGATCGCAAGCGATTCGGTTAGTCAAGGAATGATGCGTTAAAAATATAAGGACTAATAGGTAATACTATGACTAGGAGATTAGTTATAAATTTAAATATTACTAAATTATGATTTAGTATCGAAAAAAATCATTGTATACTAAATACATATTTTGAAAATGGCACAAACTTTACTATTAAGTTACATTGGTAATTTAGTAATTTTTATTTTGTACTGAACACTACTTGTGATATTTTATAATCCTTTAATAATATCATAGTTTTAATATAGATATAGATATTAATTCTCAACGCATTCATTCATTTGGAAATATATGCCTTTTTTAGTGTTTCGTACAAAAGTTGGAAAGAAGGAATATTTATAGGTTCAGTCAAGTTAGTCGAAATAATTAACGATTTCCCGTGATGAATTTTGTTATTTTTTGTTTTATTAATGTATTATTTGAAGGCGAAAGTAGGGATAAAGGTAGATTTTTGAGATTTTCACTTAAACTGTCGATTTTTCTGGTAAAATGCAATATCAGAGAAATGTTAAAAATTGGAATTAATTTTTTTTTAAATTTCTTGACAATTATAAAGTTGTAAAGGAAAACGTAAAAGGTTTAGTAATTAAAATAAGCTATAAAAAGTTTGTAGCATTTTTCAAATATATTTAGCCGTCTATGCAATATTCACGTTCGAATTAACATTAAACACTTATTCACTGGTCTATTAAGGATAATATAGATTATTTAACACTTATTTGAGCTAAGTACACAGTAGTACTTAGCTCTGTCTCTGCCTTTGACATAGAATATTTGAATATTTTTCAAGACCATGTTTTGTCCATTAAATGGAAGTTTATAAAAATGCTAGTTCAAAAATATATAATTTATTTTCCAAAGTAATTTCTTTCTACATTTATGGCAAAAATTATCAGTGTTATATTACTTGAAATAGTTCCGATATTACCCGTATATATTAATTTCAAAAGTCTGTGTGTTGCGTGGACTAAATGACAGGAGTAGAACTTTTACGATAGTTTGATTTAATTCAATTAAACTTTATTAAAAATATCAGATTTAATGAAAAGAAAGAAAACAAAATTAAATGAACCCAGAAATAAATTTAAATGTATATTGTATATTTTACGTTGTACGCTTTCGAAAATCTACCAGTCCCAAAATTTGTGTAACTCATACTACCCTCTTTGCATATTTCAGAAAGATGTCATGGAAAATATTGTGTAGAAAGAACTTTACAGAAAGATGTCATGGAAAATATTGTGGAGAAAGAACGTTACAGGTATTTAAAAAGTCAGAATTCTCACGTCGTACATATAGTACACTTCAAATTATTTCACCATGGAGTAAGTTCTACACACTGACAAATGAATAAATGGAATGAACTCATCCATGTCTAATTCTCAGATCCGAAATGAAAATTGCTAGAATGAAATTCATACTGCGCCATAAGAAGTTTTACTTTAAATACATACATTTTTTTGCGATATTTCCAATATTTATCAAGTTATTGCTAAATTAATGTAATACAATGGATGAGAAAGTTATAGACCAAAAAGTTGTGTACGCATTATATGCGATTGTTAAGCATTTCATGTGCGTTTACAAATTTGTTTCAGAATGTTCATATCTTTGTCAATACTATACTTGGATATTATAGTAATGGTAATATTTCTTACGATAAGTATAACTTTCCACGGCTTTTTGTTATTTCGAGCATACTTTTTTTCATAGCAAGAGAAAAATTATTTGGTTACGGTTCAAATGAATTAATAGAATTTTTCAACTTAATATTTATCTAATGTTAGCAGTTAAAATGTTAACGTGTGTTCCTGTTTCTAGTTTTATAAAATATATTATTTATGTAGCTTGATTAATGCAATATGTTTGTGTCGACTGGTATAGGTTTCAAAACTTCTTATTTGAACACGAATATATTTCACATATTTCCTAATACTATGGACGTTGCCTATTTTTTTAAAGATGGAAACTTATAGAACAGTTAATATTATGGATGCTTGTCTGTTTATTTTCTTAAAACGAGAAGAACTAATTTTAATTGCTTGGTTTATTAAAACAGAGAATATTAGTATTGATCTGGTGCCGTTTTTATTACTTGCTTCAATAGGCAATTTATAATCAGTTTAAATGAAACCGCGACCTGGAAAGTGATCACTATAATTAAATGTAATAATAGATTTTCTGTTCATGTATATTTGCAAAATATAAATTATTTTTCAAAAAACATGGGTTTCAATAAAATAGAGGACTTTACTTTTCTCGCTTTTACCACGATAGAAGAAACATGGATGGCATACAACGTAGATGGTACTTTATGCATGTATAATTCCGTAATCTTTTCAGTAATCAAAGAAAAAGGACAGTCTCTTTATTACCGTGCCTAACCGTGATAATACAATAATAGAGTGGATGTACTTTTGCGTTTACATTTCTTTAAACTATCTAAATTTTTGTCAATGAAAAGGACTTAAGGCGAGCTGAATTGATTTTAATTTTCTCGTCAATACGCTTTATTTAATTTCTACTAAATACTAGCTACAAACATGGCCTAGCTATTATGTAATATAAGGCTTTAAATTTGGCAAACAATAGGTGCTTTTACTTTTGTAATTATTAATAATTGATCTTAGTAATTTTGATACGAATTTGTTATTTATTTTATATTAAATAAAGCAGCGAATAAATGAGTTTAGGCAAAAAATATCAAAGACTCTATAGTATATTGTATGGGTATCAAGTGTCACCACTTAATATTTACCTTTTAATACTTCCATAAGATTGGATTAGGTATAATCCAAGGTTACTTATTAATATTTCATAAATTTCGTTTCACATTTCAAATATTTAATATTGTTCTTTGCTTTTTGGAACTAGAAAACGTTTTGGGTTTGTAGCGAAAATTGTTCGAACCTTTATGTTTTGATGTAACCGAACTGAGGGCAGAAGTCAATTTCACTAGTTTTTCTTGGCTTTCAATTAATTTTCTCATATTATCTATGTAAACACAAATCTGAATTACGTAGATAATCGTTGATATGAGTATATCTGTACGCACACACACACACACACACACATATATATATATATATATATATATATTATTATAAATTTTAATTTAAAGGATATATAAATTTTAAGGAAAAAATTAACATTTAAATTTGAAAAAGTTTCAACTGAGTACTCGCATTCTACATTATTCTTTGAAATGATAGGGCTTTAAGATTGTTTTTTTTTAATTTTTAGTGGCTATGATATTTAACGTTACACGCGGAACTTACTATGAATTGAATATCAATAATAATTTTTTTATTGAAATCAGTACAGATGTTTGCAGCGTTTAACGGACCTGAATTATTTACATACATACATATGTACATATAAATTACATTCCATCTTTTGGTTTCTTCATAATCAACTCGCCAAACCTTTATATACTTATATATAGTTTACTAAGTTACATTTTGATGTGTAACTAATTTCAAGGAGGGATAAAAACAGTAATTAAATCATATAATGAAAAAAACCATATGTTTTTTTAACTTTTCCTAACATTCCTGCATTTTATTAAAAGGGAAATGTCAAGAAAATTATGTTCTTTTTAAATTTATGATTTAGTTACTGTTTCCTAATCGTCCCTGGAGATTCGGTTACTCATCAAAATGTAACCTAGACGATATCTAGATTACATTTAGGAGGCAGATATCTGCCCACTTATATTTTAGCTTCTTCATATTTTTGTATATTTCTGTACACACGTACTTACCCGCTTTTTAGTATTCTAGTTGTTTTATGTCTTTGTATGTATCTGTACTTACTTACTTATCTACCTACTGACCAATACTTTAGTTGCTTCATGCCTTCACGTGTACCTATACATACTTACCTACTTATTGACATTGTTATTTTCTTGCTTACGTCAAGACGAGTGAAACGAGTCCAAACTCGATGAGTTTACTCTTCATCAACGTCAAAAGATTATGTTCCAAGATTATGTTATGTTCCACCTCTCCTTTCCAAACTTTTATGGTGAACCTACCATTTTCACGGACAAATTCTAATAAATATTTCCTTATACTACGCTGGGGCCATTCAAATAAAACCATATATATATATATATATATATATATATATATATATATATATATACATATATATATATATATATATATATATATATATATATATATACATATATATATATATATATATATATATATATATATATATATATATATATAATATTACATTATATGATGTCATACGCGTATTATATAAATTATATTAATGAAAACCGTAGCGCAAGCATATATTTGAACCATGCAATGAGAATAGCATCATCTATCAAAAAATATTACCAAAAATATTCTTTAATTAAAAATAATTTTATTTAAAAAAAACCACTTACTCCTGTATATCAAAATTTTTAAAATCACAGCAATTGCTTGTTGGTCTAAAGGTATGATTTTCGCATTGGGTGCGAGAGGTTCTGCGGCATTCATCTGCATTAGGTGCGACTATATTTATGTAGTTACTATCGTTTTAACGATGTAAGGCAGTTTAATGCGACACAAATAACGCAGACTGGCTTTGAAAAAAAATAGCGTAATCGATTTCATGTCATTTGCATGAAATGTCATGGCCAGACTTTTCTGGGTTGCAAAAGGTGTGTTTTTCATTTATAACCTTGGAAATGGTAAAATATTTTATGCCGGAAACGAAACAAAAATCAAACCAACGAGTGTCTGACTCTAAATAAACAAAGACGAAATTAATTTCATGTAATTTACCGGAGAAAGTGCACGGTCAGTATATTCCGGGATGCAAAAGATTTGCTTTAATGATTAATTTTTGAAAAGGAAAAATAACAAAAAGTGAAAGTTATGCACTACTTCCGGATCAACTGTATGAAAACTGGAATTTGTGAGAAGAAACACGGATTGTAAAAGAAAATAATTTTATATATCGTTAGAAAATTTATAAAACTGTTTTATAAGTAACAAAACTAAAAAGTTTGGAGTAAATACTATTAGAAAATCTATCCTATTATCTAGATTTAGCACCTTTTACCATTTTAAATGAATATAAATTTGTGACAGAAAAATGTTTTGAGTCAAATGAAGAGCTGTCATAAATGGATGTTTTGCAGACTATCCAGAATCACATTTCAGCGGTGGAAACTATTTTTTTATGAAAGTTTGGCAAAGTGTAGTAGTAAAAATAATATTTTTCACTGTCAGATTGATAAATTATCACCTTGCCTTTATTGATATTTTCTGCAGCTATGTTATTAGTTTTGGCATGACGTATGCGATAATTGGGTTGAACCAAACATATTTATATGAATTAAAAATTATGAGTGAGTTAATAGAATACCACTTTTTATTTATACTTTTACCAGGACAATAAATAAAAAAAAATTTAAGACTATGGGCGTTTATGTAAAGTTCTTAACACAATGGCTCTTGATTCAATAGCAACAATTCACACATAAGATAGGAGTATAAAGACTTCATCTTAGATGAACAAAACTTATAATGATATTCTTATTAAAGCAATAAATCAGATGCTGAGAGTGTAAACATTTTAAAACTTGTATTTATTACCCTCACTTTTTTATTTTATATTTAATTTGATCTTAAGTAATGTAATATTCATATATAAAGACATTTTACATATATGTTATACATTTTTCACTGTCGTCAAATTTGTATGATATTGTCACAGAGAATATCCCTGTAATAATAGCTTGCAAATTTAACTGAGGAGTAATAAAATCAGTATTTTCGTTCAGTTATTTTAAAATGTGAACAATACCAAAATCAAACTTTTTTGCCGATTACGATTAATGACGTTAAAAATGTTCAGTGAAAGAGATGCTATTCATTTTCAGATGCCCATCAGAACTTTGCCATGGACAGCTGTCCTTGTAAGTTAGTATCGTTTTATAAATGCTTTTTGGTTAAGAATTATTTATTATAGATACCAACTATAAACTGAGTTCTATATCGATATCGTATAATTAAACTGTAGCACGGTCTTTAGTTACCAGGCAATCAATCTTAAGAGAGCAGCTTTGAGTCTTGCCGGGCTAAAAGTGTTTTGAAGATCTAATAGTTTCCATATTACGTAAAACACATTTTGTTACATTTCAGATAAACTGTGTGTTTTCGGGTTCCCTTCATGCTTCGATGGAGAAACCTGATGCCGGTGCTGGGTTTAACTTTTTGAGACCGGTATCGACCATTTTCAAAAAAATTATGACCTCTGCACGAACTCGCTACTTTGATGACCTTTGTACTGAATTTATTAAACAGATTTAGAAATAGTTCATGAAGGCATCTGTATCTAGTTAATACTCGTTCGTTCCTGAAGGGACACATATAGCTAAAGTGAACAAATTGGAAAGAGTCTTTAGGTTTTGATCGGGGTTTTACAGTGTTTTCGGTCATTTTAATATATAATATTTCATTCTGACAACTAAAATATTTTTAATGAGGGAAATACGGAATTTTATGAATAATAAAATTTTAAGGTGAGTACTCAAAATACGGTTAAAGCACTTACGATTTAATTTATGAATCTGATTTATCTACAATAATTAATTCAGTCCATAAGTTTTTTACTTGGCAAATTCAGACTGTATTTTAGGAAAGTGATTAAAATATTCACTGCCTACTCCACCCCTTTATCTACGTCTAATTCGAGCGGAGGTTATGAAAACCGATAGTTTATTCATAAGTTATACAAATTAGGAAGTATTATGATATGAAAATGTATTAATATATGTTGATATGAAAATATATTTCTTCTGATCGATCAAATTTGACGTTATGTTTTGTAAGCAAACTGGGAAGAGTATTAGCTTTTATGTGACTTTCTTCGTCGGTCGTGGTTATATAATAATTGGAATTTAATGTTTTAGAGTTGAGACTTAAAAATTTTTGTACAAGTGATATTAATTCAAAATACGCAAAACCAATTTAAATTACTGATTGGTGATTAGGGTAGTATCTGAAGTATTTATTTCTAACTTCTAACTAAAATTGTGAAAAAATTTAGATTTTCAACATAAAAATAAGAAGAAAATTAAAACATTATATCGTACCAGTGAAAGTATCAAAAAATAGGAATATTGGTTTACTTCTAAAATTTAAAGTGTATGTGTATTTAAATAACCACACGGCTCTTTGATTAATCCTTATAGATTAATTTGAAAAAGAAATTCTCATTTTGCTAAATGCGCAAACACTCAGTTAATAACCTTAACAAAACCTCATTGTTCCCATTATGATTAGCTTAAGTTGATTTATGGTACGAAGGAAAAAAATTATTTATCTTCACCACCTCTCCAGATCACGGCATCTGCTCATGAGTTCCGTAGACAAAAGAAAAGCAGTAATGTTTTGTAAATAAACAGTGAAATATGTTTTGAGTAGGTCATATATTTTTCACGTGTTATCATATGTTTAATGATAAATATATTAAAATATAATTAACAAATTAGAAATTTAAAAATTAACTATTTCACAATTTTGGTCAACAACCAGATTGGTTCCAAAAGTTCTTAGTAGTTAGGACTGAAAGTTCTTAGTTCTTTTGATTGAAACATTTGTAATATTTTATTTTTTATATTTCATTGTTAATCCAAATTTTGAAAATCTAGCTCTGTGCTAATCCATTCGGTGAATTAGTCATTTGTTTTTACAAGTTGGCGGTAATTTGAAAATGTGTATCACGGCAAAATATTCATTCGACGATTTTTTACGACTTTGTTGTAGTCTCAATCAACAAAAAATCGACCAATCAACAAAAAATCGACCAATCAACAAACAATCGAAATCGAATCGATCGGCTTCGATTAGTACATTGTGATATGATCCATTCGTGCGCTATTGTTTACAGTTAATTTAACAAGGTCAAGCGTGGGCGCACCAATTTAAGTCACGATTTGCACAAGAGACTTCCCTCAGCAGTAATCACTGAAGATTGCATCAACATTTAGGATGAAGCTGAAAAGAGACAGGTTACCTGTCAGCAGATTACCTGTCAGCAGATTCAGGCTAAGTGAACATTTAGGTATCATGAAGCTTTATATTATGTGGATACCCTATAATTTGGTCAAAGTTCAAAAACACCGCTGCTCGCTGTTTGAAAAATTCGACGGAGGTTACTCAAAAGCCATTTTCGATATCGTCACTCATGAAAAAAGCCGGATATACTGTTAAAAAGCTGAAATTAAGTCTCATTAAATCAGTGGGAGTTTCCTTCTTGAGAGTTTGTCTTTTCTTCACTTTTATAGGCACAAAAGTGAGGAAAGAATAAAGTGTTGTTAAAAAAAAAGCATCACCTTGTTCTTCTGTAGGATGGATTATTATGGAATGATTGTCATGGAAAATTAAAGAAGAGCTACCGCAGATTGGAATACCAACTGTTTTTCTGTTAAGTTGGAAAAAAACCTTAGAGGAATATTATTAGAGTAGAAATTCTTCTTCATCATCGCGATAACGCCTGCCAATCAACACACACTTAGCTAAATTAAAGACGGAATATTTCACCACGCAGGGTGAATATGGTATGTGCGGTTTCTTTTTATTCTCAAGAATATAACATGAAATGCAAAAAATATGGTTACCGGATGCCGAAGAAGGGGTGACTTCTTTTGAAAAAGCCGAAGGAGAGATGTCCAAGGAATAATAGGCCAACACGCTGTTTCCTTCAATGGTTCTATTAAATAAAACGGTGCATAGAATACCAAAGAGACTATTTTGAAAAACAAGAAATAAATTACCTTCTAGTAGATTCCATTTCTGATGTTTTAAAAACTTTTTATATTATCACTTGTATGATGATGAAATATGATCAATTTAATCGAAATTTCACAATGAACGTTGGCATAAAAGGTGATGTAATTAATACTTTGTGTTAAGTTTTAGAAACGTAAATTAAATTTTTTGAAAGAAAATTTTTTAAAACTTAATGTAGTATTTATTACGTCACTTAAATTTTAAGAAATATATTTTTGAATGAAATAATTAAATGTATTGTATGCTACCTTCAGGCAAAACTGTAATGCGAGTCGTAAACGTCACAAGCTCTTGTTTCTGCCGTTTTGATTTGAAGAATAACATCGATGAACCGTGCAAAGGATAATAATCAATATCCTCACTGCCGATGCTGGTGAATTCCTTAAGCGTGTACTTTAACCTTTGGTTTCCACTTTTTTTGTTCAATGATTTTTTGATAAGTTCTTTTACTGTTTCAAGTGGTCGAAAGCGAACATCGAAATCACGTAATTTCCAATATGATTTAGTATATTTGTTGGTTAATAGGCTTCAATAACTAGTAGAGTCCATGTACAATTATATGCCCAATATTTTTAGAGTTAAAATAAGACGTATGGACCAAAAAATTATAATACCAGATATTGAAAGTTTTTCGAGACGGCGTGATATAAAATAAAATTAAAATTATAAAAACTTTCTATTTTTTAATTTTTATGAAATATTTATTTGTAATTTCATTTGGCATCTATATTACTAATCATACGAAAAAACTCAATTTGGCTTTAAGTTTTACAAAATGTTATTATTGTCTTTATGCTCAATAGTGAGATATTTTTTATGAATCTCACCAAATATTAATTACATCGTTGTTTGCATTAAATACGAGTATTTGTAAATATAATGTATGGACGTCGAACACGAGACTACTAAATACCACTGAAATGTCAACGAAATAATAATTTTTAATTTCAGATATTTTCCGCATTTAAATTAATTTTGTAAGGAATTAAACGTGTCAAAATAACTACGGTATTCTTTTAAAAGTATTTTTCAAGTAAATAAAATAAAATTTAAAAAAAATTCCCTGTCTACTATATCATATTGTTGCACACTGCCGCGAAAAAACCGTGATGTTTGTTTGCAACAAAGTGCTTGAACGAACGCACGCACGCACGTACGAACGCACGCGCGAACGCACGAACACACGCATGCACGCATACACGCTCGCATGCACACGCGTACGATTTGTAGCTACAATATGACTAATCATTTATGATCCACGAGATTTTTGTTTATTCTCATTATGTATTCGAGTATACATATTTTTGTTTTCAAGTCGTCATCTGCAGCAGCATACAGTCAAACACGATATTTAATTTGATGCTTGGAATGTTGCGAGAACATTAAAAAAATTGCTTTTGTAGCAACACGTATCCATTAAGTTTCCTGAATTTTTATGAAAATATTTATAAATATAGTATGGCTTGTAAGATAAATAATATAAACTATGATTATCTAAATACACAACAAAATAGGATTACTTTCTCAACTTACTCATCAATGTATCCTCAAATAACTTAAATACGTCAAGAATATCGCTCATTTTATTTTTGAAACGTATGATATTGACGAAATTCACACGTTACCAAACAATGAACCTCGTACATTATAAAAACCGAAAGCTAATTGACATTCACATCATAGATTCACTGAATGACTTGAACAGAATATTGTATTTCAAAATACAAAAATATCTTCAGCAAATAAAAATTTTTAGTATTATAAGCTCAATCCTTGTCACGAGTTTACATGTTTTCACGATTCCACTTTTATCGAATGAGCAGTACTTTTTTTGACATTGGTTTCCTTTTAAAGTTATTTTAATGCAGATGAATCTTTGTTTTTATATAGTTTTCCACTAAGGGAGAGAAAGTGCCACATATTTGAGAAAATATTACGTATGTAAATATAAAGTAAATTAACTGCATATTTTCATCAATTAGAACTTTGTGTTACCGAATTACATCCTTACCGATTCTTTAATGTTAAAAACCTTCGTTAATATTCTGGTAGTGAAAGTCTTTAATGATGAGCAAATAACGTGCACGTATTTTATTTAATGATAATTCTTAATACATAATTTTTAAACTTAATGCGTATGAAAGATAACGTTACACTGAATTGAAATTAAATTGTAATTGGAATTAAATAGGTTTGGAATTGCGATAACACACTTAGATCTGAACTTTCTTAGAACAAACTTCCTTCCTTGTTTATCTGTATAAAGTATACATAATCTAAATATGCTCAAAAACTTGTGTAACTGTAGCTGCCAGGGCAGGTACTCGTGGGTTGGAGAGAAGTTGCGGTTGTTATCGACTGTAGAAAGGGATGCTACGATGCCCGGACAGTTAAAACATGTTGAGAAAAAGAAAATAACAACAGCATGTAATGAAAACGGCTTGAGAACCTGCGTAAATCCAAAAATAAAAACATTTTCATTTTATTTACTTTTTGAAATATAAAGGAATATTTTAATTGAATATATTGTAACATTATACATCTTAGAAGGTAATCGAATACAATAGATAATGGAAATAAAATAACAATCGACTAGGTAATTTGCCGTATATTTAAAATAAAACCTGGAACGTAATAAAAATTCCCCGTATTTTAATTTCAGTATACAGCTCCAGTATAATAACATTGTTTAAACGCGGAGCCCGACACAAGAATCGTTTTTCTTTTAATTTAATTTATGCTGTATAAAGCTTCATTTGAATTCCTTTCACTATAGCATAATCAAAATAATGCTGCGTTTCATTTTAAAGATAATTTTTTCTCTAAAATGAGTTTTAATCTCCTTTGTTTTGCTGTGTGAAGAAGCATTTATGTTAGAAATATAGCCGTGTAAAATAAACATTTAATCATAATATGTCGTAGATGTTAAATACTTATTTCTGGAATATAATTTGAATAAGTAATATATTTGCCACTGTTGCATACTTAAAACCTGGCCAATTTTGAATACATTACGTAAACTCTGTAGTGAAAATATTATAAACATTGTAATATTTTTAGTTGAAAATAGTTTATGTTCAATGTAAAAAGGCCCCAGTATGTTGAAATCGAAAGAAGAAGTTATTATACGGTAATTTATTTATGTCAACAATACCATCAAGGTTTTGCAACACACAAGTATTACAATTTCATAAAATGTGTACTAATTTTATATATTCTTTCAAAACCTAAAAAAATATAATCAATAAAAGAAGAACTTATCACCGTTATGAAAATATTAAATACTAGTAATTCAGTATTTTGTGCTGTTTACAGTGTTGTTTACTAAAGGTGTAAAGAATTTTATAAAAATATTTGGTTTCCTCATATCTCTTGCAACAATTACTATTTTCAGTTATAGAATAGTTAGTTTTCCAAAATGTTTCTGTAATTATTTTTCAGAAAAAGAATTTACGAAAGTTTCTGTCTGACTATGCTACGTCGCTGTGTTAATCACATCAGGATTATCGCATCACTATGAGTGTTCTTAGATCAGAACTATAGATGTTAATTGTCAGCAATTACGACAGCTGATATGACAGCAAATTACGACAACTTCGTAAATACACAGATTTTCTTCTTTATGAAAATATTAGATACCAACAATGCTTCAGCATAATGTTAGGCTATTTGCTACAGCTTTAAAATATTATAAATATCGTTCGATCATATCTCTACAAGCAATGGCTATCGTTGGTAATAAAATAGTAAAATTTCATCGAATAGCCCATCATCATTATTTTCTAGACATAGAAAGTAAACAACTTTCTATTCACCTTTCCTACATTACAATGTCAAGTGTATCCAAGATGTTATACTCAGTAACGTGTCTATTACATCCATATGAAATGAACAAAAAATGTAGCACGAAAAGGGCGCACCGTATTAACTAAGCAAAACAAATACATGCTAAATGCGATTTGCAAGAACGTTTCTATATGTTTTATTTCTTATGTTCAATCCATTTTCACTTATACAGTCATGAAAAAACGTTATCCTGTGATGGTTAGTGGATACTTTCGGCTTTGATCTGCGAGATTTCAGTAAGAATTGTTATTGTCACGTTGTTAAAATTTTACAGAATTAAAGGTAAAGCCAGGAGTTGTATAAATAATGCAAAATAAATGGTTTTCTGTGAATACTTTTATTTGTGCAATATAATGACTTATATAAAAAAACATACTTAATCAAGTCGTACATTAAAGTGATTTTATTTAGTGCCAATATTAAATTCATAATAATATGAATATTTTTTTATTTAAACTAATCAAGTGCCGAGAACTCACGAAGCTATTTACGCCCGTGTCCCAGTTATGTGACCTTATTTCAAAACTCAGGAGATCATAGGTTGGTGTGGCTCAACACTAATGACCTGGCAGTTTACACTCAAAAATATTCGAGACAGATTTTATAGTTTCTTGGTAGACATTTCATGGAGCATGCATACCAAGACGGGCTGCAGCTTTATATTTACTTTTCAGAAGAATGTAAAAAGGCAAAACAATTCTGGATACATCCATTGATTCAAGAAAGTAATCGTTACGGGATGTTCTCTAAACTTATTAACAAATTAAAGAAATATGAAGATATCTGAAAGTTAATTACATTCAGATATCTGTTTTTAGTTACAAAAAAAAACTTTTCACAACGATTAAGTAATATGAGAGATCCTATCTTACCAGAAGAAATGTTGGCAGTGACGTTTAATAAAATGATCGTGATCCCTTTACATTTCTACTAAGTACCAATAAATTGCCTTAGTTTAGTAGAAATAGTGATTATTATGAAATAACAGTTTTATCCAAAATAAATATTTGACAAATCAGTTAACGATAAAGGACAAGTTGGGAATTGGTTGCAGGAGACGAGTCGTAAGGAGGAGACGAGTTTGTATTGATAATTTGACGTTGGTAAGATGGAAGACGCAGAGGATTATTTTCAAAATTGTCAACAACTTGTCGTATAGCTAACGTTCTACATTTTTTCGAGAAGTTTACTTTCACTACAAAATGTTTATAACCTAACTCGTTAGGTTATAAACATTTTGTAGTGAAAGTAAACTCTTGGAAAAAATGATAAATGTTGATCTTCACGTTAAAACAACAGGTAAAAGTCGTATCGGCACCATTTTTCTTTTTATTTTACGAACCACTTTTGAGTAAGCCGGCGGCGTAGCGAAAGTTGATAGGCCATCATGTATTATAGACTTTGTAGTGACAATTCCAGTACTATTTGTGAAGCTTGTGTCATTCACTCCATATGACTGAATTGTGAGCTTTACTGGCTGCTTTTAATATTATGTGTTGTTGTTCGATTTTGCCGTTGATTTGTGGATGGTATGAAGTTGTTGTTTGCATTTTAATTCCACAAATAATACCTAAACTTCTGAACAGTTTGATCTGAACTGATTCCCTTTGTCTGTTATCACACTGTATAGAACGCCAAAATGACAAATCCAATTTGCATAAAATGCTTTTGTGATTGTTTCTGAGGTGATATTTTCTATCGGTATAACCTGTATCTAGGAAGTGAAACGATCGATGCATGTTAAGCAATACTTATTTCCATTTGATGGTGGATATAGTCCAATTATGTCGATATGGACTATGCTAAATATTTTATCAGGTTTTAATTTGGAATGTGTGTGCCGTATAATTTTATTTTTCTAGCAACTAATGTACGTTTTAGCCCATTCTCTAACATCTTTTTGATATTTTTCCAAATTAATCTGAATGTTATTCGTTTCAATGAAGATTTGATACCAGGATGGTTCAATTCATGTATTATATGGAAAACATTCAATCGAAATGGTTGGGGGGGGGGGCGAAAAGGTCGAATACTTGGGGTCGAAACATCACACCAGATTATTTTCCCAGAGGGTGGAGCGTATTTTTTAAAAATTAATTTTTTGCTATTATTTAGTATTTTTTAAAATTTTTTCTTAATGATTTGTTCATATGCTATTTTGTCATAATCAATGTCCGAAACTGATTCAATTCTAGACATCAAGTCTGCAACAATGTTTTCTTTTTACTTTATATTTGTTGAAAATTATGAAATATACTGGTAATATATTTAATTGTCTTGTTGATGCCTTATTATTTTTCTGTTTAAATGCAAATATATTTGGGGTGTGGTCTGTGAATATTAAAAATTCTCGTCTTTCTAGGGTATGTTTAAATTGTTTGATGGAAATATATATACTTAAAAGTTCTCGATCATATGTGCTGTAAGCTTTTTGAGTGTCATTTAGTTTTTTTGAATAAAATGCTATAGGTTTCCAATCTCCATCTTCATATTCTATAAAACAGATTCAATTACGAAAATAGAGGTATCTGTACATAAAGCTGATGGTAGATTCGGATTAGAAAAGGTTAATACAGCAGCATTGGCTAAATATCGTTTGCATTTTTCAAAGGACTTCCTTGCTTCTTCTGTCCATGGAATATTCCATCGATCTTTTCCTATTGAACTTTTCAAATATTCATTCAAGAGTCCCTGAGTAGCAAGCTGTAAACAAGCGAGAGCTGCATCTTTTAATATCGTCTATAAAAGTTAATCATTCCAAAAAATTGCGTAGTTCATGAATAGTTTCAGGAAGTTTATAATTTGCATTACTTGTACTCTTTCTGGAAGAGGTTTTGAGCCATTTAGTGTTATCAAATATCCTAAAAATTCCAATTTGTTCACTCCGATTACTGATTTCTCTAGATTGATACGTAACCCATACTGTTGAATTCTATTAAATTTTTTCTGAACCTATTAGGATGTCATCCAAATACGGAAAAATAAAATCTAGTCCACTGAAATCTTCATTAACGAATCGTTGAAAGGTGGATGGAGATTTCTTAAGCCAAAATTCATCACGTTAAATTCGAAAAGTCCGAATGGTGTTACTATTGCTGTTTTTTGTTTATCTTCTTCTGCTATCGGAATTTGGTAGTATGATTTAAGCAAATAAATTTTAGAAAATATTTTTTTGTCTTTTAAAATGAATCTTTTAAAAAGAACTTCCATTGAAGACTTCCAATTCTGGATAAGGCGTAGCGATCTGGTACTGTGATGTCATTCAAGTGACGATAATCTCCACGTGGTCTTAGAGTGGTGTCTGTTTTTGTGACTAAATGAACTGGGCTAGTCCATGGTGAATTTGATGGTCTTTAATATCGTTTTCAAGCATAAAGTTGTATTCTTGTTTGGCCATTTCTAATATTTTAGTATCTAATTTTCTTGCACTTGAATAAACTGGTTTGCCATTAGTAATACAATGTTGAACATTGTATTTTGTTTTAGAAATTAGTAAATCAGGTATCGTTATTTCTGGAAATTGTGCCAAAATATCAGAAAATTTACTACAAAATATCAATCACATTATAAGAAATAACTAAGGTACTGCCGCTGAAAAAGATCTGGCTCCTAAGAAGGCCCACATTTAAAAACTCGTATTTGTCATTATCTAAATAAGTCTAAATTTCCCGTAATGTGAAAACATTCATAAAGAAAAGTGCCACTCGCCATTTTTAAAAATGTTGGTCAAAACAGACAAAGTTTTTACGTATCTTTTATTAGATATTTTGTATTTACATTTCAAAACAGTGAATGACAAATAAGGTTTCATTAGTTTATTCCTTTTTTCTTTCTTCCAAAGGGATGGAGCCAATGGGATATTAAAGTTGATACTCTAAAAGATAAGGCTAAAAAGATTTGAAGAAAAAAAAGAAGGAAGCTGGATATTACTAATAGTAAGTTGAAAAAGGCTAAGAAGTAGCTAAACCATTTAAACCAATTCAAAGAAAACACAATCAGCGAGAATATCAAAAATAAACCGAAGAGCGAGGTGTGGTGCTGCCAAAGTTGGTAGATAGAACACACGGAATGCCAAGCTTATAACCATGAAGAATTTGAGAAGACGGAGATTTCACATGTTTAAACTGCCAGTGAGAATATAGATGGAAAATTGTTCATTAATTTTTGTGATGCAAGATAAGTGTCAGTTTTCCCTCAATATTTTCAGTTATTTTTTATAGAAGTTGATTCCTGTTAGAAGACAAAAAAAGTTAATTTAGTTTCTTTATTATTAAAAATGAATGACTGATTCGATTAATTTCTTTGTTTATTTGTTACAGATTAATTAGTCGTAATAGAGAAATAAGTTTCATTTTCATTTTGACATTTTTTTATTTCATTGCAATTTTCCATTTTAATAGAAATTAAAAAAAAACATTTTAATAGCGTGCATGAAAGTATTAACGTAATACGCGACAAATAATAGACATTTTTCTGATGCTAAATTTATAGTGGAATTCAATATGTTGAATAGCATTACGATGATAGTTCCAGATGGTGAGAAATGCATGGTCGAATATTTATCACATACATGGTTAATCATTACCTTTTACTAATTACTACGACATCTAACGTTATGAAATTTTACTACTATGAAAACTAAAGTACTCTATTGAGACGACAATTGGGACGAATGGAGGACACAACCTACACCAAAACAATTATGGAACAAATAAAAAAATTGAAATATGAAAAGAAAAAAAATCAGCGCTATGGAAAGTTCCATTATAAAATTGGAGGAAAATATTACCTCCAATGTAAATAGGAACATTAACGGAAAATTCGAATAAATTAATAGCGAGTTGGCCACATTACACTCACTAATAGAAAAATAGAAAAAGAGATTATATGAATTAGGGAAAAATGCAATAAAAATGAATTTTTACTTTGGTGGGCGAGAAAATTTGTATTTTAAATTACAGGAAAAAGTCTTGAATATCATAGTCGACATTTTAAAAATTAATATCCAGAAATTTGAAGTGCAATCTGTAAGGAGAGTAGGCAAAAAGGAAGATAATAATATGCCCAAAGCCTTTACACTGACTACACTTTTAAGGAAGATTAAAATATTAAAGATAAAAAGGTGCTGCAAGGTACAGGTATTTACATTACACAAGAATTCCCGCCAAAGATTCTCAAAATTAGGGAAGAATTAACATTACAAAAGAACTAGAAACAGATAGAGGAAATAAAGCATTTATATGCCATAATAAATTCATAATAACAGAAAACGATAATATATTTTCTATCGCAGTAAAAGAGCGCCATCGACATTTCCACCCGACACAAACTACAACAGGGATAAAGAATTTTTCACAAATATTACGAAAAACTCAAAAGCAATAACCACAGACATTTGAGAAGAACCGGCACAAAATATCAAGGATTACAAAATACCAGCATGCAATTTAAATGTCTCCATAACCAATCATGAACACCAAAAAATCAAACAATTATCTCCCAGTACGGCGGGAGAAATCGACCAAAACCCTACATGAGATATAAGAAAAGTAGGTTGAATGGGGGAAATACTTATAGAAATATTTGTATGTGCCATACATTCTGGGGCTTTCTGAAACAAAAATAGCAAACACAAAAAATAATAGAAGAAAATAATATAATTTTTATATACACAAGTAATAAAAGTAGATATAATGGAGTGGGTTGTATGCCGAAAGACCATTTGAAATCTCATATTACTGAGTTCCAACAAATTTCAGATATGGCTGCTAGATTAGACTTACAAATAAATAACAACATAATTAACCTCATTCAAGTTAACGTACCTACAGAAAAGTCTAAGGAAGAATAAATAAAATTACTTTATTTAGTAAAATTTATATTTTAGTTACAAAATCACTCTCAGTATATTTTTTTAACTTTTAATAAACATTGGCGATTGATATTATGGAATTTATAACTAATCTGTTTTGAGATCTGACGGTATTATGTTTTAAATTAAGATTTTAAACAACCTCTTAATGTAAACTTTTACTTTTTTGAAGGTTTTTTAAAAATCGTTTTTCTCTACAGTTTGAAAATATGCCCTTTTTGTGTACAATTGGTATATTTAGTGTCGTTTCTTTACGTAAATTGAAGAAAAATAAATATATCACTATCCTCGTATTTCGAAGTACCAGTTATGAATTAAATAGTAACTGTAGCAGAGTAAGTAGAACAAGAATTTGATTTATAACTATGGTACGAGCTTTTATTGCGGGCAAAGATATGAATAAAATTAGGTAGACTTACTCTTATATTCAACGCACAAAAAACGTTTACAATAGATTGTGTGCGATGTACATAACTCGACGTTAGTTCAGGTCGTAAGTTGCTTGCGGCAGTCGTTGCGAGCGGTGCTTTATAAGTTTTTCGAGAATAAATTGTTTGTAATAGCCAATATAAATGTATGCTCATCGCATCCAGATAGTTATAATACAAGTAAGATCAAAGATATTAAATTTTGCACTTAAATTCACCATACTAAATAAATCGTAAGTATTTAGAAACGATTGCGTCCGTTTAATGTTTGTACTTTGAACTTGTCATCGATACTAGATAGAAACAATACATGTCCCGAGCGTAAGAGACATGAAAAACTTGCTAGACGTAAATATGTTTTAAACTGAGTGATGACGTATAAATAGAAAGTCAGTTTTGTCACGTTTTGTGTGCTTCGAGTCTATCTATGTCATTATGTCAATGCTATCTTCTACATTTACTACATATGTTTTTCATCGCACAATGTCCAATTAGATTTTAATCATAATATTCGTACAAATGAGACTATAATAAGAAGATTAAAATTGGTCGGAGAAAAAATCGCTTATCTCGATTTCGCTAAAATTTTTGCCGGGATTATTTAGAAAATAAGCAATAAAATATGCAAAACAAAGCCCTTTTTTATTTCCACTAGCAACTGTATAACTTTTATATTATATACCTAGTCCAATAAATGTTTGTTAATATGGTAATACTGAAATTTGTAATAAATTGTATTTATGTAAGAACAAGATTTATTCAATTTGTTCAACTAAAATAAATTTGTATTAATGTATATAACTATGAAAATACGCAATAAAATCATATTAAATTGAGATTTATGTCATATTTAAATTATTTATCCCCTAATTTTAAGTGAAAATAGTTTGACTTTCTTATTTCAAAAAAAAACGATCTAAAAATCGAAAGCCCTTCCTCTTGGTTTGATTTACAATTTTTGAGAAAATTTAAATTTCATTTCATCAGGTCTATCCCAATAATGGTCGATCATCATATAAAGAAAAATATGTTTAAAAATATGTCAGATGATTATTCATTACTTATCGATAACATTGAGTCGGTATTAAGTAGTCGCATAAAATTGCTTTTTCGTCAAAAAAAGGTTAAATCGGAGAATGGTATTAAATTACTCTCAGAAATAAAAAAAACTATGTAAGTTCATTAAGTATCAATGTCTAAAACACAGTTAAGGTAAACCGTGATGTGTTTTTTTATCAATTGGTGGATTTTCTATGATGCCTCAAGGATGCGACATATCATCGTATGAATATCATCTTTAATAAACCATTTAGTCTAAATACATATGTTTAAGTGACGTGCCATTTGTACAAAGCACGTCAAAAGGTTTCGGATGCAAGCCATATTATAACTTTTACGTTGGTTTAATGATTAGCATTATTCTTAATTAAGTTTACCTTATAACTTGCTAGTATAGATGTATATGTTTCATTGCTATGAAAATGCCTAAAATATTCGACAATATTCCATCTCACTGTATTTCATTTTGTGTTCAAGAATAACCATCTATTGAAAAGGTTGATCATAAAGATATTGCAACAATATGTTAATTATGAATCCGATATGCAATAATAGACGATTACTATAATTAATTATTTTTTTTACTTAGTGACCTCAAAATTAAGTAACATTAAGCAGTTTTATCTTTAGTTTGAATAAATTGATTAGTATATTACTGGATTTTTCTCTATTCAATTATTTCCAGTTATTACTTTAATTTTACAAGAAAAAGTGGCACGGAATATGACCTTCACATATATAATTTTCTTTCTCTATATAATATTACTTTCATATATAAAATTTCAAGCAATTTTGTTTGAGACCGTACTTATTTATAATTTAAACATCAGCATATTGCATACTTCGACTCAGTAAACTGAGAGTAGTTTTATTAAATATTTATTTACTTGTCGGATACTTTTTTAGTAAAACAATTTTGAGTTAATAGGTTTCTGAGAAAAATAATTGAAAAATATGAATATATTTATGTATAATGCGATGATTAAGACATGCTATTAAAGCGAGTACAAAGACGAGCACTTGTATTGAAGTCAGGTGTAAACGTATTCTACACCTGATTTCAAAACGATATTTTAAGTACATCGTAATATAAGATAATACTAGTCCCTATAGCGAATACTGAACAAATTTTCAAACCGTGATATGTTATTTTATACACTCGTTACATAAAGATGGCAACACATGCAACTTGAGATAGGGCGCCGCCACAGAGATGAGCGAACATCGAGCGAGACAGCGTACACCGCGGAAGCCCCTTGTCCCAGACCGTAGGTTGAATAAAAAAGCGCCATCGCTCGCGTAATTCCTTTTTCACCGCCCACCGCTGAAGCCTACAGATCTTTCCACATGCCGCACTGGATGATGGTTCTACTGCTCATACCTCGCTCAAACTGAAGTTGTGATGTGTGGGGCTGTAGTCATCCTTTACTGCGTACTGATTTTGTCTTTGATTTATATTATTTGGAATTTGTCTAACGTCTTAGTATTTAGAAATGTGTTCTGCGCTTTAATAATACGTGGCCATCGCCGTTTGCTAGGTCACGTGAGTGCAGCTACACTACTGAGTCCCTTTCTTACAAGAAATTTACTACAGAAAAATAATTTTAAAATTACATTTTTAAACATTATGAAAGTTGTATATATCATATTCTTCCAGCGTATCGTAAGTGGGATATGTCACTGAAATAATTGAATTGTTCTTTTAGACAGTTAAATAATCAGAACGAACTGCTTTATATCCGAAAGGTTATAAGTCACAAAAACTGGGAAATCTCAAGAAAAATAGTTTTTAAACAGTGTTAACAGCCAATCATTTATGCAAATATACCTCTTCCGATAATTGCTAAAGAATTTCAGAAACGTACATCAGTCAATTCGAAATGTTCCAACATAATTTGTTTGCATCTTTTTTCTTTTATTTTTATTCTAAATAATCTCATTCTATTGTGAATATTTTTATCGCCGTCATAGACTGCCGTATTTATAATATTTTTTTATAACTTCTATTAAATATTCATGCTTCCCGCAGAACTTAAATATTGGTTTATTTAATCTTGGTTAGTTTATGGTAATTGTCAGCATTTCTCTATAATCTATAAAGTTTTATAAATAGTAAAACTTAACTGTTTTACTTTTTATGTCATTTTATAATTAGTATGACTTGCCACAGTATTAAATAAAATTAGAAGGTAATAAACCTCTACTAAATTATAGACTATTTCCCTCACTGATATTTGTTCGTTTTAATAAATATTTAAGAACATTATATTTGCGAGCGAAATAAATCTACCGAATTTAATACCGAATTAATTAAGCTTATATTAATAAATATTGTATAGACTGAACACATATTAACCAAATTTAAAGAGCATAATAAATGATTTATTTGTTACATGTTATTATTAGCAAAATAAAAAAAAATTGTGTTTATTAGTAACATAAACATGCGAGATGGGCGTTTTACCCTACTAATTAGTACATTCTTAAGACATAAAATTACAAATGGTTAGAAAATTTGCCTAGATGGAGATATCCATATTGGTGACGTGGAAGAAACGCTACAATGTATTTATTTAAATTTCAATTGATATTATATTGAAAAAAAAACTTCCAGAGTGTAATAATAAATTTGGCAAATTGAGTACAATTTTTGGCAAAATAATAAATCACGCCAAGAATTGGATTATTAGAGTATAGATAATAGGTTTTGATCTAATTGTTATATTTATTGTGTTTTTGCTTGAAAGTAAAAATGTAAGTAGTCTTTATAAAGGCGTGTCCTCCTTGGGATCCTTAACCGGTAGACATCAGCGTATCACATACAATTAACTGACAAGTTTTAACGCATATTGTCAACAAACAGGGTATATAATATGTGTCAACTGAGAACTTTTAACACATATTTTCTTCACACAGTGCATCTAAAATGTGTCATAATAAATAATACTCAATCAATACCGCCACTATATCGGAACAGTACCTAATTGTTCTACGCCTAAATGTCAATGAAGGCAAAATAAAGGGTATTTAATACTTTTTTCCGCGAATACTGGTTCCGAATGATGATATGTTGTAATCTGAATAATCGAATCTTCCCATATTCTGATTTTAATGATGTATGAAACGTGGCTGAGGAACACTTATTTACAATTTCTTTTGTTGCAAATATAGTCTTATGTACCTTGGCATTTATCATTATGCTATTATCGTGCCATTTAAAACATAGCTAACACGGTGAGTAACGAACCTTTATCAGCTATGATTTTTAGATTATTCGTATTATACATATATTTCTATTGGTTAGTTCAGAAACCAAATTAAGTCCAGTTGATTAATTATCTACCAGCAAATAATTATTTAGTCTAAGGTCAAGTTGGTAAAGTTTCTCAGTGTAATTTAATACGACACTAGCAAGGTATTATGTTCATGATATATGTCATTTAGGATTGTGGTTTAGCCTTGATATGGTTTAAACTATTCGATATAACCTGATATTGTACCTATCTAGAGCTTAAAACTGTGTCTAATCGATTTTTGGCGGATAAATTATTCGCACCTACCTAGTACAAATTATAGCAACATTTTTTTTGTCGACTCTTGTTTTCTTTATGCAAACAGTGTAAATATTATTTACCATACAATTTTTCATAAGGGGATGCATTTTAGCAAATTTGTCAATTTAATTCAATGAGAGATTGTATGTAGAATGTAAATTGTCTCTTAATAATGCATTGGCAATTAATTCTAGTTAAGGTAAATTCATCCAGCGCATTACGCCAACCACTTAACTAAAAGTAACCGATTACTAAATTATAATATTAAACCGTTTATAATAATTTTAATTCCCTCTATTTTCACATTAGCGGAAAGATTTTTTTTATGAACCGTAATATTAATCTCGGTGGTTAATAACTCAAAAATCTCACGAATAACATATGATGAAAATAACTCGGTGGGTGATTTTTCATTACAGACTTGGAATATTGACTTTCCATATTGGGCTAACTTTGCTATAGTTCTTCTGAGCCTAATTATGTTAATTAACTAACTTAGTTTTCCATGCCATTTACTTCCGTTTCGTCGATATTTGGTTGATGAAATCCAGCATCTGCTCTGATCAAGGTAAGTGGTAGGTTATTAATGTGGACACTATCCTCTTCTTTGGGTTCTTCTTTCGGCAACTCATATATGAAAACATTATTTTCTTACTGGTTATTTATCTATTGTATACATATAATAAAATCGTATACAAATGAGTACGTATATTGAATATTTTTGAGTAAGACTAAGTGCTATCTACTAAAGACACGCTGCTAAGACCAAGACAGCATTTTTCAGGATTTTTGTTTTTTTGTTTGTTATTTATGCGCTATACACTTTCGTTGTTCACGCTAATCTCAGCAACAAATGAACGGGTTCGGATGAATTTTCGGTGATGTATTTAGATTAGCTTGAGCTAACATTTAGGCTCTATTTCATTTCAATCAGTTTACAAATAAAAGAGAAATATCAATCTTGTTTTACGTTCTTTATATAGTGTGTATAGATTACAAATGTGATAGATTCATATGTGTGCAAGGGATAGGTACATATCAAACTTCACAGAACCTTCTAAAGATTAGTGCGGATTAGTATAAAAGCAGCAATTAGTAAATTATAATAATAATAATAACTTTTATTATTATTTGAAACACGAACAGTTAACATCGAGTATAGAAATGAGAATCAGTTTTTAACAAAGACTCGAAGACTACGAAAGCGAACAGTGAAAAAGTGAACAGCGAGTTCTTACCATAAAAGTGTGTAGCGCTTTATAATTAATTGTATAATCGTGTTTATTGTAAGTAATAGTGTAATTTGTAAATAAATAGAATGGTCCTTTACTGGTTTTACTGGTTATATACACCTATTAGCTACGACCATCTTTTACTGGTTTTTATTACTTCGTATGAATATGTTCCATCTATTTAAGACGATCACAGCATAACCTTATAATCCAACAACGTCGTCAGGCGCCGCATTTTTTTCAGTCTTACCGCCCCAAATACAATCCCTTATTTTTTAAAATATTTTTTAATTACTTGAGTGCTTTCTTTCAGGCCTCTTAAAGAAAAACCAATTCTTTTCCAATATAGCAGAAGCGCTGTAAGAATGAGATTGATTCGAATTCTATAGATTCGATTTCTTAGAAGGTGATTAAGAGGCCATATTTGAGGAAACGCAGGAAACTCGCGCTACTGAAATTTCCGTTTAGCGTGAGTCTCAGCTAAGTTCACAGCGTACTTGAATGACGGCCTCTCAGGCTCAAGGGAGTAGGGAATAACGCGAACCACGATTGTTCGCGGACCGTAATGCCATGTGCTGTTACGGGAATCAGAAAATTTACCGAGACAACATCTCGCTTAAGCTCATAGAATGCACGGACAGCGAACAATCGATATTAATAGACTTACAAAGAACGCAAAGTGCGTCTAATCGCGGACCGCGAACGAATGCACTGTCTCGTGAGTCTGAAACTTTCACCGAGAGAACATCTCGCTTGAGTTTACAGTGTTAGGACAGCAAACAGTCGGTATCAGCAGACTTGCGGAGCACGCAAAGTGAACGCCATGCACTGTCTCGTGAGTCTGAAACTTTCACCGAGAGAACATTCTGCATAAGTTCACAGAGTGTTAGTACAGCAAACAGTCGGTATCAGCAGACTTGCGAAGCACGCAAAGCGAACACCATGCACTGGAACACGAACGACACAACGACCGTCGACAATAATTGCAGTTAGCTAGAGAAAACTATGAACACACGCCACAGGGGTGAAAATTATTCATTGGCTGAGAGGGAAAGTAAATTCTTTCAATAGAATGTCATCAATTTCATCAGATGATTCGGGGGAGTTTTACAACAATGAAGCAGTGAACAACATTCCTTGGGTTACAAAGGAGACATCTGGCTATTTGCATTATCTGAATTCGCGTGCATAAGTAGGTATGGTCGTATGTTGCCATTTTTGCAATGCTTCAAAATGGAGAAAAGAGCCAAATGAAATCTGTTGTTCAGGTGGAAAAATACTTAGTGACCCCAGTATATCAATAACATCCCCCCCAGAGCTTATTAAAATACTTCCAAATCGTGAGCATTTACTATCCAAACATTTCTTGGACAATATTCGTTCATTTAAATTAATTACAGAGAGACCATTTATGCCAACATGTAAAGTGCAAGGCGAAGTTTGTCAACTTATTAAATTATTGTTTCCCCAAAATAAACTAATATTTCTTCTATTTATTTTGTATTAGATTACAATGAACAGGCCAATATCAGGAATCAAAGCTTTCCTCAACTTAATATAGATCTTATATCTCGACTGCAGAATATGTTGCATCAGGTTAATCTATACGTCAGTAGTTTCAGAGCCGCATTAGAATCTACAGGCGTAAAAAAATGATTACAAAATATTCATTAGTGCTGATAGACGCATTCTAGCAGAACATCAGGAACATCAGAACATCAGAAGGTACAATGCCACAGTTACAGATGAAGTTGGCAATGGTTTTAATTGATCAGGATTGTGTTAGACATGACATTGTATTGCGCACTTGCGTTTACGAAATAGATCGAGGGTACGATGCCTTCCAATATCTTTTAATATGTCGCAACGAAGATGGGCCAAATTTTACTCTACTAAGTTAATCAACTACTGGGGTACCAAATTAAAATGAAAAAAATTAGTCCTGTAATTTTGTTCATACCGGATTCAAATAAGACGAAATAATTTTGTTTATTTGCAACGATTTCGAGTATTGTTTGGTTAATTTATAGCGGACATGTATGCAAAAATAGAAACTGAGGGATTAGTTTATATACGCACTAACCAGGTACAATTACATGCATCTACGAGACGCAACGCAACAAGATAACAACGTTTTCATGGGACAATTAGTTATCCGGCAATCAAATCTTACTGGAGGTTCATGTTACATGCAAGAAGGTGTATAAGAGGCCTTCTGCTATATTCGGAAACACGATCAACCCGACCTTTTTATAACTTTCACGACTAACCCAAAGGGAAAGGAAACCGGCCAGGCTTTTTATGATAGGTAAGATATTATAGCTCAAGTATTCCACTTTAAGCTAAAGCTGTTGTTCAACATAATCACTAAAGATAAAGTTTTCGGTTTATCTCTTTGTTATATGTACACCGTTGAGTAGCAAAAACGGGGCTTGCCACTTCTGTTGTTGGAAGACAGAATCAGACCCATGCTGTGGGTACCGTCATACGTGCTGAATTCCTTATTCATAGGGAGAATCCTATATTACCCAACTACGAGAACCCTACCCACATGGATTACGAGCTATGTAGCGCTCTAAACAGGAACTCACCCTACATGCAAGATGGCTCTTACCCTACAAAGATACGCTAAAGCGACTACGGGCCATGTGGCTCTCTAAATAGGAACTCCCCTTGCATGCAAGATGGACTTTACAATAAAAAGATACCCTAAAGTGCTAGCAGAACAAACGGTGTCAGGAGAACACGGGTATTCATTATATCGTCGCAGATCACCACAACATGGCGGTTCCACAGCTAAGGTTAGGTTACATGATCAAAACATTGTTTTGAATAAATAAATGGGAGGTACCGTTTTCACCGGTTCTATTGAAAACATTCGATGCTCACATCAACGTCGAACGGTGTAACAGCGTCGAAGCCATCAAATATCATCTTTAATTAACGTCAACTAAGCCACCTTTGCGCTTCAAAATAAAAACGACCATGCAATTATGAGGTTTCAATACTGTCGGTATATGAGCTCTTCAAAGGCGGTTTGGAGTATTTTGAACTTCTCCATTCACAAACGATTCTCACTAGTTGATGTGTACTTTGAAGAGCCAGAGCCAGAAGATTCAACTCCAATAACGTAACAGATCGTCTAGAAAACTCACGCCTTCTTTCGACTTTGTCAAATAGATGCACTTGCTCAAACAGATGCGTCAAACAGATTTTGTCAAACAGATGCGTCGTTATACAACGAGGTTCCGTTATATTGCTCCTATAACAAACAGCAAAGTGTTTTCAACCACAGAATACACAGTACAACAACACACAACAGAGGAACATTTGTGTAAAATGCACCTGAATACATTTTCTTACGCCTTCTTCTACATAGAGCTTGAGGATCTACTTCTTTTTTCGAGCTTCAAAAGGTTGGTAATATTGAATACGCCACTTACGAGCACGTCACCTGCTGATGATCAACATTGGAATGACGCTTTTGTTCGAAGAATGAATTAGCGAAAGTTCATATCGCTTGTGTTATTTATTTGTAGTCATACTGATGTTTGGAGCACTTTTGGATGCCACAAATATGAGGCAAAAGTATTAAGATAAATCAGCTGAAGACTCTTCAGACATGCAACTAAATAACGACAACAACGGTGAAATTACTGGAAGGTTACGTGAAAGTAATTTGACTCATTGTTTAATGGCTATCCGAGACATAGTTACATCTGTGGGGAGGGGGACTTAGGAAGGGAGTAACCGAACCCACATTTGAAGGTGACTGCATCAAGAGAGAATATTTACAAACTGGGGTGTCAAAGCTTACACAAGAACAGCGTTTGAGATTTGCTCGTGTGTGTCACAGCGTAGATGATGCTTTGGGACAAATCCTATTCTTAGATGTATCTTGTGGAATAAAAAAGACTTTTCTTACCGAAGTTATCTTGACCAAGGTACGCAGTCAAGGTAAAGTTGCTGTAGCTGTTGCGTCATCAGGTATAGCAGCTACTTTGCTGCCAGGTGGGAAGACTGTCCATACTATGTTTTAGATTCCGATTGACTTAGACTACACTGATAGCCCGGTCTATAATGTTTCTAGGAACAGCTATAAAGCTAAGATTCTAGAGATCGTAGCTTAATTATATCAGTGCACTATGGCAAACTGTAAAGTGGTGAAAGCGGTAGATATAACATTGCGCGATATCAGGCAAAACTTCCAGCCCATGGGCGGTATACTTTTCTGCGGCGATTTGCGTTAAATTCTGCCAGTATTACCACAAGAAAGAAGGGCTGATAAAATTAGAGACTGTCTTAACAGCTCCAATTTGTAGCGGAACTTTAAACCTACACATTTAACAACTAATATGCGAGTGTACACCAGAGGTAACGTTACTGCGCATGATTTTTCCGATTTATTGCTTGAGATTAGTATCGTACGTATCCGCAGGAAGAAGGAAGGGTTATACTGCATAAAAACCAGTTTTGTATAGTTTCAACTCTGTGAGACCCCATATAATCAGTGTACGGGGATGCAACGCAAATAACAAGTCATGAAAACGCATGAACTACCAGAACGATCGGGCAGCAGAAATAAACACCGAAATTATGAAATTTGTTCCAGGGGAATATATAAAATATATCTCGACTAACAGTTATGGAACAAGAAGACTTTAAAAACTACCCAATAACATTTTTGAAATTTTCGCCTGACTTTTTGGATCCTACCGTTTTTTTTCATTTCATTTTTATTAAAAAAAATATATGTTAACATGCATATGAAATCATGGGCACAGTTATTTCTACTAGAAATAAATGATCAAATATGTGTTTTATAGTTTTTCAAGTCATCTCTCAAGGAGGTGCAATAGGTTTAAAAGTTTGTATATCAATCAAATTTAGATGGTCGTATTAGCACGAAACTTTGTAGAAAATTTCTCTTTAAAGAAAGGGGTTAGTAGTTGAGGGTAAGGTAAGGGAAGAGGAAACGGAGAGCGGGGGAGAAATATAGAGAGAGGAAAGGAAGAGAGGGGTGATCTGAGTAGGAGAGGAAGAGAGTGTAGGGGAAAGGGAGATTGTGAATGCGAGGGAGAGGGTGGAAATGGAGAGGGAGGGGGAGGGTAAAAAGACCAGTGAATACTTTGAATCGACTTCTAAATAATTAAAATTGATTGCCAAGATTCTATTTCAAGGTGAAATCAGTCGTGGGCAATTATGACAACATAAACTGGAGGAACATATCTTCTTTCTCCAAAATTTTCAAACCGAATAATACGAAATTATATGTTACAAATAAAAGACCTACCCACAGAAGATAAATAAAAGTCCGAGATAATTTATATAAATTTGGTTAGTATAATATTGGGCTATACTAAATGCGTACGCATGGCGTGCGCGGATGCCTGCCTGTGTAGCACGTGTGCATTGCAAAGTATGGAACTGTATTGAAGATTTTACGCGCCACGTAATCGATGTAGCATATTCTATACAGTTTTATACATTATGCTGTACATGTTTTGCACACGTACTACATACGCGCACGCGCACTTATTCTGTGATATGGGCTTTTGGCAAAATATTCAGTTCTGATGTAGCACATGTGATACGGTAGGTTTAAATATATTAAACCATTTGGTAAGGGGTTATTCAGGGTATAGACTCAACCACACATATAAATATATGTGAAGAAAAAAAATCACCTTTATTTTGAGTTTAAACAGTAATGAAAATATTTGATGTTCCGTTCGATCTAATGAATATTTATGTAGTGTATAAAATATTTAACTTATCGTTAAAATAAATTAGAATCTTGACTACCATTTATTAGCAATATTCCTTCCAGATTAAAAGTCCTTAAATTATTACTGATATATACGGTCATTATTTATTTCTTATTGCATTAACTAATTATATTATAATTTGAAATTAGAGATAATAGAATGAAAATATTTAAGACCACGTATCTCGGATTGGGACAAGTCAAGTTGGTCAATGGAATATTGATCGGCATCATGCATGTAGGTCAGCATTTATAAAGGTGTATCGGTATAGTATTGTTACAGATACTTTGCAGAGTGGAGTAAACAGGGGCCGTAGAGTATCAAATCGATCAATGCTGATGGATATCACGGACTCTGTCTTAATAGGCAATATTCATGTAATTTAAATTTGGTTGAAATATTTTTTCAAATCAATCGGATATTATCTCTAAACGTTTGTTTTCTTAATTAATTACTTTTTAGTTATATAAACTATTAAATAAAAGTGCAAATTATGCGAGAGAAATTTAATTATCGAAACACAACACTATTTTATTTTTTAAATTGTAGATTATCAAGTAAGTGGTCTTGATGAAATGATTTCAACTCATAAGAACCAAACGTAACATAGAATTTAATATAAATAGTTTTTACTTACATTCGATTTGAATGATCTTCATCATATCCATTGACATTCAAACTACCCAATTATGATTTGGGACAAGAGTTGGACATTATTTCTTGATAGCTATTACTTCAACCAGGTCAGAGTAGTTTTATTCTCCCACAGAGTAAGTTATGTAAATAATATGTTTATATTAACCAACACTGAGCTGTTTATAATTATACTAAATGCATTATTTAGAATGCTAGTGACATAACGAAGACAAGAGAAATACTCCGTTGGGTCCAAGGAAATAAGAAAGACTTTTAAGAAATTTAATCGTCGCTATTGAAAAATATCGAACAAGGTATGAATTGAGAAGAGCCGAATAGAAGAGCCGAAAAGAAAGAAAAGAGAATTGATATGAATAATATCAATTCATTAAGAATATAATATGAACAAATTATTTGAGGAAATCTGCATTTATCTGTATGACTCCCAACTATGACTAGCTTTACAATAGCCTTAATGATACCTAACTGATTTACCTAGTTCATTTACCTTAGGCCATGGGCGACCGATTAATTTGAATCATTTTTAATAAATCATTTAGGAAATTAAAGGTCAGGGATAATATAAAATTAAACTTAAAGATGCATTTTTTTGCAATCTTAGAATTTTTGTCAAAAATTGTAACTAAGTCAAATATTCTCTTATTTTTTCCTGTTTAGATTGATATTAGGTATATTATTTTAGTGACTGATTAATTTCTTATCATTTCCAAATCAGATTTAATACTTTTTATTTATTCCACTTCTACAAACAGAAGGTCTCCCATTAGGTTCTGACTCGAAATATACTAGTCTTTTCTCAGTTTTAGGCAACACTGATTTGGCACTTTTTTATGTTATATTTTCATCCTTGATCTCACAACAAATGAGTCCTCTACGGGATTCTTTTTGATTTTTAGTAGTACGTAGGATTAAAACGTATATTTAAGCGTGTATAAAGATTGTGTTTTTTGTTGAACTATAGAAAAAGAAATTGATTTAGTATATGCTAATTACCCTTATTTGAAATCTATTTAATTTCTTTATAAATATCCTTAAAATAGGATAAATGACTTTACATATTCTTAAAGGAAGATTGAAAGCAAACATCTTAGATTTAGAAGAGGAGTTGTAGAATAAAAAAATGGCAAAAGTAACGATAAAAGTTAAGTTCCTAACAAGCAACATAAACATTATTTGATTACATGAATTACAGACGTAGTTTTTAGCCCTTAATTGGATGGTATATCAAAAAAATGATTTTGAAAAGGAAATTGGAGTATATATCAAAAAATCATAAAAATATGGTCTATGCTCTTACCGAATGCGTTAAACGGAACGCATTTGTTTTTATTCTGTAGACGCTTGTCAAAATGACAGGTGCGTATTTGTTATGCTGATGGCTGATATTGAGAGTAAAGTTCAACAAAAATATCATTATGTCACGAAAACATCCGGTGAGTTTTATTAATTTAGTGTTTTAAGCAGAATTTGAGATTTTATATCTGATGTAGATGTTAATTCTGTGAATGCTTTAATATTCCAGTGATTTTTTTACTTCAAAAGTGTGGGAAATATTATACTTTAGACTGCGAGTAACGTATATTTTTATTGTTTTCAGAAAAAAGAACTCGATTTCAATAGAAAAGATGATGTTGAAATAGCACTTGCATTACTTTTGTCATCAGATAATTGTGCGTCAGACGATTCAATTGATGATTTCGGAAACAGAAGTTACAGATTGGATAATGAATTTCTTACAAACCTAGCTCTAGACAAAATGCAAAATACATGTATAGATGAAGATGAATTGATTAATATTTTGAATGGGATATATCTATTGAACAGTTATTGAATTATAATCTTCGAAACACAGAATACATCAATTCCTAGCCCTGAAATTGGAAACATATCCGAGCTATTCTGCGATACAAAATATAGGACGCTTGTGGACCACAGAAATTGTAAAGTCGTGATTAGAAAGATACTACAAAGGGAGAAATCAGTGCATATTTAGGTTTGATGTTTCTCATGTCAATAAATCCCATTTTTGATAGCCAATTATATTGATCAACAGATATATTTTTCAATAATCCTGTTATAAGTACCTGCATGTAACTGATAATAGACAAGAATTACCCAAAACATCCCCTAACTATGACAAATTATGCAAAATAAGACCACTTGCGCAAAAACGAAATGAGATCTATCTTGAAGCCTGTAGTTCATCACAGACCCAATCAATAGATGAATCCATGATAAAATTTAAAGGTAGAAGATTAATGAACCAGTAAATCCCTAAAATCTCATCAAGACATGGTACAAAATTTGGGCTAGATGACTAGAGTGACTGCAATACTGAATACTTATATTAGTTCCAATTTTACACAGGCAAAATTGGAGAAAGTACGGAAGAAAACTTGGGCTAAAGAGTCGTTATGGACCTCGCTGAAGATGGATCAGAAAACATGTTATTGGCGTTCGACGATTTTTTTATAAGTTTGGAACTAATGACTGCATTGTATGAAAATAAAATATTCTCTTGGCACTGTCCGCATTAATAGAAAAGTACTCCCAACAATTATTACAAAAAAGACACTAGAAACGATTCTTAAACCTGGTGAATTTATTTACCAACATTCGAAACTAATTTCAGTGTTCAAATGGAAGACTCTAAAGATGTTTCCGTTTGTACAACAGCTTTGATCCCACTGAAGTGGTGGTGATAAATAGGAAACAAATCCATTCTTTGGATCAAAAAGAGATGTTTTGTCCATTGGCAATAAAAAATATATACGAGTCGGCCTTTTCGACCACTACAGATCTTCATACACCATTGGAAAAAAGTCCAGAAAAAACAACCATAGAATATTTTGGTTTTTATTTGAAGCTGCTTTATTAACTCATATCTTTTTTATAAAAGAAACCACTCAAGTCGCAGGAACGTTCATCAGGAATACCGTTTACAACTAGAGTGTGCCTTAATTGATAATTTCAGCAGTAGGGAGAAATGTGCACCCATCTTCAAAGCAAAAAAGGGAGACCTTTATGGAGTTCCAGATGATGAAATAGATTGTTTAATGTCGGATTGCATATGCCAAAATTGGGCAAATATAGAAGTTGTTGATACTGCAGCACCCGTTTAAAGGAACAACTTTCAAAATATTATTGCAGTTGATTGTACAAAATACTAAAATTTTTTGAAAGGAAAAACAAAGATATTTTGAGTGTGTCTTTTTTATATTGATTCGTGTTTTGCATTTATAAAAATTTTTCACGCGATGCCTGGTGCCCTCCATACTTTATTGTATGTGCTGCTCCATACTTTGAAAACTATCACTGCACGCAATATTCAGTAGTGGAGCCCTTCCTGAAATGTGAAAATAATTTCTCTACATGCTCTTTATATTGATGAACAACAAAGGACTAAAAAGTTATATTTCCCACGTGTTTTTTATAAATTAATAAATAAATATAGTAAAACTAAATATATTATTTTCATTTAATACCATTTAAAAAAAATAATACATCTATAGAACTCCAAGGGTCACTCACTGGCCATGCTCAATTAAGGGTTAAACGTTTGGAAAAATATCTGTGAAATATTATAATACTTTTTTCTTTACCACCTCTTCATTCAAATATTTTTTTCTTATATTTTATGCGATATATGTTTTTAAACATTTTGAAATTTTTTCTACGTTCAGCCATTTTATTTCTTTTTGGGTCCATTGTCCTTTTACATTGTCGAAAACCTACGCTTACAATAACGACGAGAAGAATATATACAGATTTAATACAGCATCAGGTCATCAGGGAAGGTCGCAATATGCAAGACGAATGCATGCCCGCTGTTGTACGCACCGAACTCAATTAGGGATGCTATGGTATATTTATGGAGTTAGTAAGAAATAAATGTTACATTATGCAATCTAGAAAAAAAACTAAATCTTACTTAAGCAATTTTTAGGTCTCCTTCCTCCTCAAAAATATAAGATGCTAATCAACCTTCACCGTTTGGTGAAACGTTAAATTTTTTACGTAACGAACAATCCTAATAAGTTAGTAGAATTTTGTATCAGATTGTAAATATACTAGTATCCGTTGCCTAATTATCATTACGAATATGTGTAAAAAAATACGTTGAGTAAAATGGACGTACTCAAATTTAAGTCAACGAAGTCATTATGACGCAATACTTAATTAAAAAGTCGTTACAAATACTCAGGACATTATCTGATCCCACGACCATTAATAGTGTTAATGGTGTAGCTTAAGGCGCTGACAACAACAGATTGAGCTAATTTTAAAAAAATTAGCAAAAACTAATATATTAATGACCATGAAAATATATATGTTATTCATGACAATATTTCTAAAATCTTGGTTGTTTCAAAAATGCAACTGAAATATTTTTTTAGTCTTAAAAAAATTCAAAAACATTCCGAAATACAAATTTCAAACCAAATTAACATTGTTATTTATAAGACTTTATTAATAGAATAAAAAGACTAACTGTTCACGTGTTATTTAAAATCTTGGTGGTTTTTTATGTGCAATAAATAGGATTATCATAAAAAAAATAAAATGCTTTATTTCTGTCTAACATCGATAAATCACGTTTTAGCGATGTCTATTGCTTCGTTTTTAATCACATGCAAACCGACCGTCTGCGCTGATGCTCGATGCTACTCGAACATATGACGCTTGTTTTCCCACTCGCTCAAAAAGCAATAAAAATAAAAAGCGGTATAATTAAATTAATTTTAATCTTAGGGTTGGGGTTGCATTTTTTTGCTATGATGCGGAAGAATATGCTTATATGTTGAATACAATATATATTTTGATAAAAGTCGTCCATTTCAAAATATATATTGTAATTAGCGATTATAATAAAAAATCGATTTGAAAATGTTCATACATTTGTTTACGCGGGACTATGTTTTAATCTTTTTTCTTTCATTTGATTCACACTTTTTCAATTCTTTTTGCTTACTCACTTTGGATGTTTTGGGTTTGTCTTTTTTATATTGATTCGTGTTTTGTATTTATGAAAAATTTTCACGCGACATTTTCTCACTTATTTTTTTTGGTATATTTTTTTTTGTATGTCAGTTCGTGTTTGCATTTATATTTTTTACGTAATCCATTTTACTTACTAAATTTTAGATGTTTTAAGCTTGTTATTTACATCAATTCAAGTTTGTGTTTATTAGCTTTACACAGAGATAGTTGGCAGACAAGGAAAATACATAGGCTGCATTTCATCTCGAAAAATCTCATCCGACCTAATATGATAATCCTAACTAATATTAAAAACATGAAAGTGTGTTTATTTGTCCTTCATCACATCTCAATGGAGCAAGAGATCAACGTGACATTCTGTACAGTGATAGTTGGCGGGCCATGAAATAAAATAAGCCAATTTCCAATCCAGGAAATCTCATTCTTACTTAAACAACAAACCCAACCAATGTTAATAATTCAGAAGTGTGTTTGTTCATCCCTCTTTCACGTTACAATGGAGCAACATATCGACGTAACTTTCCGCACAGATTTAGTTGGCGGGGCAGAAAATAACATAGTTTACTTTATAATTCGGGAATTCTCAAACTAACTGAAACAACAATCGCAACTAATATTAAAATTTTGATAGTGTGTTCGTTTGTCTTTCTTTTACGTCGCAATGGAGCAACAGATCAATGTGAATTTCTGCACAGATATAGATGGCGGGTCCTGGGAAATCTTATCGTAACTAATAAAGCAATCGCAAAAATTAAAAATGCATAAGCGTGTTTGTCTTTTTCACATCATAATCGGAAACAGATAGACGAGATTTTTTGCACAGAAGTGATCGGCGGACCGGTAAATGATACAGGCTACTTTTAATCCCGGGAAATCTCATCTTAACTAATATTATAATCCCAATTATTATCATGAATGCAAAATTATGTCAGTTTGTCTTTCTGTCACGTTGCAATGGAGCAACAGATAGATATGATTGTCTGCACAGGGATATTTTGCGTGCCAGGAAATGACATAGTCAACTTTTAAGCATATTTTAGGCATCCTGACTAATATTGCAATCCCAATTAATGTTAAAAATTCAAAATTATATTTGCTTGTACTTTTTTTACTTTGCAATGGAGCCGTGATCGTCGTGACTTTGTGCACAGTGATGGATGGCGGGCCAGAAAATAATATAGGCAACTTTCCAACCAAGGAAATATTTTCTTAACTAAAACAAAAATCCCAACTAATATTAAAAATTCGAAACTCTGTTTTTCATTCTTTCACGTCACAACGGAACAACACAAAAACGTGATTCTTTTTCCTATAACCGTGGTACTACCACATAGATTTTTGTACGCCCGGCATAAACGCGTAATAAAATCTTCAACTCAAGAACTTTCGCTCGCCGCATTGACGATTATTTTTGACCTAAAATTTTAAAATCTTATTATGGTTTTTGAATATTACGAGTATATAAAAAGCTGATTATTTGGTTTGAGTTTCGTTCGTTATTTACTAGTGGAGTTAAGAAAGGAAATAGAAGTGAAATAATATAAAAAATATATATGCATATGTAATATTCAAATATATTTTAATTATATTTGCATAAGTAATTGACTAGTTTCTTAAGTAACAAATTTTAGAGATTCAGAAAATTACGACATAAGTTACATTCGTCGGTTTGACTTTAAAATTTAAAAATTAAGAAATTGTTTGCTTTGGAGCAGAGGATTAATTAAAATGACGTATGCTAGCTTCTTGTAACAATTGGTGATTTATGATAGCGTCTTTTAATGTATAGTGATATATGTTGGCATCTTGTAGCGTATGGTCGTTTAGATGGTAGTACATGGTGATGAATAGTAGTATAGAGGGTAGTGTGTAGTTCGTACGAACTTATATTATTAAAATTTATTAAAATTCATGCTTACATACATGAATACATAGGTTGGTCCTAAGGTTCTGCCTTACTGATATGACTTGACGAAAAAGCGTTTTAATTTTTTTTTATAAGTCTGATTTTTGAAGTGGGAGATCACTATCTTTTAATGATACGGTATTCTCAATGTCCTCCTTAGATATACTTTTTTCTTAAACATCAGGTTCCCTTATTTGAATATTTCTAGTAAATCTCGGATCGATTACTTCTGGCAACAAACAATTTTTATAAAAGGATTCTAATTTTGTTTTCATTTTGTTTTCCCAAATGTGTCGTCTCTTCGTATTACTTCAAAAGTTTCATTTTCACCTGACCATAGTGCAAAAAAGTATTGTTTCCGCTTTGTTATAGGCAACTGCCCTGGAATTCATTGCTTTATCCAAACCTAATTTATATGCTGTTATAGGGCACTTAATTTTTACAATGGTGCTTTACCAACGAGGTCATTAGGAGTAGCTCCAAGGAAAGGTTAATCTATGTCGATAAGTAAACCGCAAGGCTTGATTATAATATGTTCTTGTGACGATAACTGTATGACGGCAGTCTTTTTATTTTGTACATCATGTTCAATAGAAGAGACATGATTGAAGTTGAATTTGCATAAAGTATTTTTTACTATGTTAGCGCATTGAATTTGTGATCTCCTTTTAATAATGCGCCCAAAATTTGAAGCGATTAATAAAAAACGACGAAACTCCATCCGTTCACTTCTGTCTTGTTGCAGACTCGTCTTTTCTTGTATGAGGTCTCGCTCCTGGTTTCTTTTTTCATGAATCTAGAAAGGCTTCCTTCATTTTATCGAGGACTTCTATCGGTATATCAGGTTTTTTGCATTGCTCACTATAATTTTCATCCGGTTTTTGTAAAATATGATTCATCTCTTCATTTTCTTGTATTTGCGGTTCATTTCTCATTTTTTCTGTCTTTTTTTCTTCCAATATTTTAAATTTACCTTGTGGGCTTGCCTTTAAAATATTTTTGTATAATTGAGGTGTACTTTTATTTATATTAAAGAACACAACGGTAGCTTTACAACTTGGACCGTACGATCTTTGAAGAAGAATTTATTCTTTTCTCTCCAAAATATTTCGTTACCACGCTGTGATAACGTTTAACAATATTACTGCCGATGTCGCCAATGATATTCCCGGTATGTCCCGTAAGAGTTTGAGTTAAAAGAGAAATTTTCTGCAAGTGTAAGTGGAAAAAAGTTGACCTCAAAGTCACGGCAGCATTTTTCGTTATTTATTTTCTGTGACTTACTGGGTACTGTGTATCACTTAGACATTTTTGCGACTTATTGCAAAAAATTCGTAACGAATGATTACGACATTCGATTTTTCAACATTTATGCCTTCCTCTTGGTATGGGTATAATTTATGGAATTTATTTTAGGTACTGGATTCCCCATTGGATTTTAAGTGTCCATAAATTAAATTGTGTGTCTCCATGGACTGCTTAAATCCTTCGACGATGATATCGCTTTCCACACCACATGACGGACCTGAAAAGTTTTTTAAAGTAGTAATGGTTTTTGACAGGGATCGTCTTGTTTTTTATACGATCAAAATTATAACAATATTTGTTATGTATCCCTAGGTATACAATTTTGTCGGCCTTTTTTTTATAATGATACCCGCATCTTGTTTCATACGGTCTTTTCAAATAACAACCATCCACACAAACGTCTATTACTGGCACTCCATTTTTTTTACTACTCTTAAGTTGCCCGAAAAACCGTGAAACAAGCGGCAAAAAACGAAAAAGCAAAATTCTTCCCAGTTTTTAGGAAAAATGTTATCCAAGCTTTGGTACATTTTATTTGACATTTAATACTGAAGATAGTTCTTGTAAATGCGAGTGTCCATCACCGGTGGATATAATCCCTGCTACTATCATTTGAATTATAAAGTTTCGACAATAAAGTCTAAACATTTAGTATCCCTTAATCATTAGATGGCGCAACATGTTTTAATTTCTTCCGTTAAGTTTGTAACTATAACCACATAAGCGAAAGCGCCGATAAAACTACTTCTGTTACATTTATTATCAATGCTCTTCACTTATGAATTATAATGTGACGATATATAGGCTATATTTTCACACACAAAGAAATTTTTGTTGTTGTTGGTTGGATCCAGGGATGGGAGGAGGGAGTCCGATCAAACAAGCTACTCCGCTTAATATTTTAGTATAGAAAATGGTCAAATTTTATTTGTTGCTTGTCTTCGGTAAATGAAAAAAAATATGGATGAGTTGAATACATAGTAGTCGATAATAAAGTATATAAATACATTGAGTATATTTGAGGGTATTAGGCAGGATGTATGCAGTACTCCATAGACTGGGGCCATTTACAACACAGCGAGTTTACATTCAGAGTTTTTTCTTTCCTCATAGTTTTAAAGTAAAGCTTTTAATAAAAGAATGTTAGGTATTATATGTCCCGTAAGAATGTTTATCAATTATAGTTCTTTTAATAAAGGTGGACTTATGTTAAAATAAAATCGCTATTACTACGTCAACGTAAAATAATTAATAAATATTTTTTTTATTATGCTGTTTCAGTTATTTTAAAAGAAATTGCATAAAATATTTTGAAGCGTTGTATTTTGTATATATAGTGAAAAGAGGTTTCCCCTCGAAAGAGTACCTTGATTTCGACTGCGTATGTAATTAAACTATGGTAATTACTTAACGATTGATAGTTAAGTAATCACCATAGCTTAATTACCTTATTTCTGGCTGCAGAAGTTGTAGACATTGCATTTAATAAGGGTGTAGTTGATATTTCTATGAAATCCAATGCACATATATTTGACATTCCTGGGCGTCTTAATACGGTATTTATGGAAAAGTTAGAATCTGCCTCCAATTTTTTGAGTAATTCATCCTTATCTGCATCACGAGAACCACTGGGAATCTTTCCCCACTGAAGTACCGAAGAAGTTATGTTGTCTGACGAATAAAGGTGGCCGCATAATCAGTTATTTTCGTTGTCTGTATAATTAGGGCGAGCGAAGAGAGACCTAACACTATCCCAAACCGTACAGTTTTGTACACTTTAGTACACTTTACGAAAAAACTATCACACCTCTGGATTTGAAATTTAACAGAATAATTTAAAGTCATTTCAAGATTTGTTATCCAACGCTATTTTTTAATTTAAATATTTTTAAAAAATATAAGAAAAATGAAACAACGAAGCATAATACTAGCATGTGGTTACTAGCGCCATATGTTAGAAAATTACCGAATTAATAGAGCATGCATGCAGATGTGTTATATTTTTAAAATGTTTAATAACAAAATCGACACGTGATGTGTGAATATTTCTACTAACTAGATTGTTACTAGCAGCATCTGTTAGAAAATTACAGAATTAATTGCATTTGCAGATGTGTAATATTTCTAGAAAGAAAGTTTACTAATAAAATCGAAACGTGATATGTCGAAGTTTGTATATTGTAAAGGAGTGGATGGATGGTAAGTTGTGGAGGTTAAATAAACTATATAAATCGAATAAAACAAGATATAGAATCCATACAATTTGTATTGGTGCTGTTTTTACTTCTGCTATCCAGATTTTTTCATGCTATGTCTACAATAAAATGATCGTCACATGAAACTGAATCGATTTACATTTAAAAAAAATTAAAGATAGTTTTTAAATTTTTTGGACCATACAGTACAAATTGTATGGGTAAATTTAACCAACTTCCACTCTTGGGATTTTTTTAATCGCTAAAAATTAAATTTTAACAATTTTTTTTGTCACAGCGAAATGCCACGAAGACGTATTTTAACTGGCCGTAAAGAATACGACAGTAGCCGTTCTTTGACGTCTGATGCAAGAGAAAATCAGAAAAGAACTCGAGATGCTGAATTGTATTCTAGACGAGAAAATGTTTTTTAACATACCGATAATTTTGAAGCTACCCAGAAAAAATGGACTTTCAATATAATGGAATGGCAGTAAATAGTGTATTGAACATTCAGGAAGAAAATTATGGTTCTCGTGTTTTACCTTGGCCTATATTGGATTCTGTACAAATTAATGAATTTACGTGTGATGGATATATTTGTAGGGCATTTCCTACTTTATTTCATACTGGTAAAAATTCCTTTCGAAATACACAAATTTAAAAAATTTCTGAACAAACTCGGTATCTTATTAAAATTCCTTCTTAAGAATTATTAAAGAATTTAAATGAAATATATTTAGCGTTAATTTTGTAGAAATTTATAATTCACAATTAAATGAAACTACGTGATGTAGTATTGTTCATCACTTATTTACTTACTACATCACGTGATGAATAATACTATTACTTACTACATCACGTGATGAATAATACTACGTGATGTAATATTATTCATCACGTGATGTAGTATTATACATCACTTAGTTTCATTTAGTTACCTTAAAATTATTATTAATAAATTACTATATAATTAATAAATTACTTTATAATTATAACAGATTCATTTAATATCCATGTAATATATATATATATATATATATGTATATATATATATATATATATATATATGTACATATATATACATATATATATATATATATATATATATATGTATATATATATATATATACTTTATGGATATTTAATAAACTGGTTATATGTACATGTATTTACATAAGCAATCGACCAGTGATCATGCTTTGGATGATGTTGGAGCTGTCGCGCATCCTGGGCTGTGTAGTAAAGTCGTCGACATTAGCGTCTGCAAATATGACTGAAGCACTATAGAAGCACGGCAGCCCCAATCACAACCTGCAACCTGAAAGCATTATTTTAATGGATGCGCATTAAAAAAAACTCGCGAGCCCTCACAAAGCCGTACTTTTTGCTAGTATTGTATCGAGTTAGGTAGTAATTTAAAGGTCAAACACAAACTGGGACACAAATAATACAAAATCCGTTGAAAGGAAATAAACACATTAAGAAAAAAAAATTAAAGTATCTTCTCCCAATTTACCCGAAACAGTTTTATTCACATTCATTTCTTGTTATTAACATGATAAAGGAATATTATTGAGAAGCGTGGATGGACCAACATGCAAGCGAGGGCCATACGATTTCCTATGATATCTATTGAATGTTGAAAAGAATAAATAAACATAAATAGCTGGCTGGTCTACGATTTTTTGAAGAGGTTATTCATCATCGTCTTTTATTTTGCCTAGTAAGAGACGACTTGATAGCGCAGAAAGATAAAACGGGCCAAGAGCCTATTAAAACGAGCTCAAAGTAGGCCTGCTAGTTCTAGTGTATAGAAAAAAGGTTTTCCGGAAATTCTTTTCCGATTATAATTAAACAACTTCATTTTCTTTGTTCCGTTGAACACTATCAAATAATAATGTCTGTAGTTAACCGAATGATGCATTTGGAAATTGTAGGCCTTCGAAATCGTACATATGTACGTAAATAAAGGAATTATGTATTTGTATATATAACCATAGGGTCCGTTGTGGTTCGTGTTTCTTTACTTTTACTGAAATAAATTTGTATACTGATTGATATGTGATTATATTGGACAGCTTCAAATAACTTTGCTACTAAACTAAACTATCACTATTTTATATATTATACTATACTATATTTACTCTGTCATATTTCTGTTAGACTTTAGATATGGAATCATTGAGTTGTGAGAGGATTGTTCTGACCTTATGGAGTTTATCATGGCCAGGATACAAACGTGGCGGATTAGGGCCGTTATCATTTACATGTAAAGTCTCAGTTGTTTTTTTGAACCTCTTAGCGGTCTTTGCGGTTCTTGCTACTGACAACATGGAGAATAAGATCTGTGCTTCAATAGTTTTTTAGTTCAGGTAATTTATATATACCCATGAGTACATGTATGCCTATCCGTGCTTTTATCTCTTCTGATGTGATTTATTTCCAATTTACGACAATGTCTGTTATAGTATGGCTTCAATCTCTACCTTTTTATGCATGAATTTGTTTCGTTACCTGAAAAATTTCTTAAGTAAAAAAACTTTTAAAATAATCCTTTTTCAGACTTTAAGACTGAATATATTTAGAAATTTGAAATTTATTGTGGAAAGGAAACTTCTGATATTAAAGCTAAAATATTGTATTTAGGGGAAGCAGTTAGTAAACTAACGGTAGATGAGAAAAACACAGGTCGCCTTGTAGGCCATGATAATTATCTTACATCTGTCAGGTTTGCAAGAAATCTTTGTGTATGTGGTCTATTATTTGTGGACTGTAAGGCCCCAAAGGAATGATATTCCACTAAGGCTGAAAGCTAATAACAAACTACAAAGTGATGAATCAATGTTCCTAAGTAAGGAAGGTGTTTGATGCAATAAAGTGCATGGACAATAAAGCTGTAACTTTGTTGACTACTGCACATAATACAACAATTGTGCTATCTGTAAATCGGACATAAATAGATGGTACACTGTTTAATTATCTTAACCAAAAGCTATCTATATATATAACGGTACCCTGAAAGAGATTGTTCGTTTTTCATTTTACCATCTGTCACCATCTTTTATTTTCTTATTGACCTTAGCGTCATAAATAGTTTTATACTGCAGGAAGTGAGAAAAAGGAAGAAAAGTTTAGACCAGCTAACATTTTGTGTATTATGAACTTATCAGCTAATGGATGGTTATTCTTCAAGGAAAAGAAAAAGCCGTCCTGCCAGCTTCCAAGCAGAGAAGTGTGCAGTTCCGGACAATGTGTACTTAGCCAGTGTGCGTAATCACACACCAAAGTTGGTTTCCAACTATAGACGATATAGGGAACGCAACACAAAGGCCCAAGAAAAGAACCTTTGTGCAGAACGTGATATACGCTGTACCTTGTAACACACTTCTCATTTTTCCATGGTAAATAATTGGAATTAAATCGAATAATTTCTCTGAACGTAAATGGTTTCGTGAGAAGTATACTTCTCACCCCTATGATTTAAATGTAAATATAAAATTCGTCAAAATAAAATATATTTTCTTTAACGGAATTATTTAATTGATATTAAAACTTTAAAAATCAGAAGCAATTCAGAAGAGAAATAAATGGTGAAGTAACCACGGGTTAAAAAGAAAGTTAGATATCTTAATTAAATGAACCGTTGTGGATTAGGAGAAAATAAAATTAAAATATTAGCATAATTAACTTTTTCGCGTTTACAAGAATATATATGTTATTGAACGTCGTCGTTAATTATCTTGTGCAAGAAAAATTTACGTCACCTTATTTAAAAAATCCGTCAAGCGTGAATAGGGATCGCATCTGTGGGTTTCCGTGCCTTGACTGAAAAAATTTCACTCTCACACACTTGTATACTATTTACAATATTAGAATAAATCGAAGGTCGTCGCGTCCACCGCCTTCGGTTCGTAGGAAATATTATTTTGTAAGAAAATATTATTTCATGTTTGTACTGATTACATAGCTTTTAGAAATTAATGTATTTAAATTCCGGAAATACAAATTCCCTTTGTTTTTAACATGGCTGACGTGTGGCCCGTCAAAATTACTTTACGCTGGACAATTAACACTATTATTGGTCACGAGATCAGATACTGTCCTAAGTATTTATATCGACTTTTTAATTAAATATTGCGTAACAATAACTTGATTGAGTTAAATTTGGCTAAGTTACTTATCGTATTATTACATATATTCGGGATGATAATTAGACAGCGGATACCTAACAATCTGGTATGAAATTCTATTCACCTATTAGGATGGTTGGTTATAAATTAAAGTCGCGACTTTGGCTTCATCATTCTTTTCTCCATTAGTGCGCTTTAAACCTAACCCTCGGATAGACCAGTTGCTTCCTTTTTTGTTCGTAGAACCAATCTTTGTAGAACTAACACCTTAACTGTTACATATAGAATGTTCTTTTTTTGTTGGACCGATTATCGTCGGTCCCATAATCATCGAATCAGTCAACGCGCAGGGCAAACATTGACATTTATAATAAATAGCGTTGTCGGTGGATCACATTAATTTATTTAAAGATAACAGCTAAAGGAGAAGTCGTTACATAAAAATTTAAAGAGCATCGAGATAAAAACAATCAAGTTATTGCAGAGTTTTACTAAAGAAGTGTAAAATAATTGAGTTATTGGTTCTGGATTAATTAAATATTATACTTCTAACTACATTGAGTTTTTTGGTACAGCACGAATTAGGTTGGTAGACTCTCAACTTCTATTATGTAACATCATTAAGCGATTACAGCTTTTATTTTTAAGAAGTTGAACATGGTAAAATTTACAAAGATTCATTATGACTTATGACTGACTATGAAGATAGTAACAAGTTCACTTCATTAACAATAACTAGAAAAAAGAATTAGTATCTGGTATTACTGATTTTATTTATTGATCTTGCTTGTCTCTTTTCCTTGGGTTTGAAAAAATCAGAGAATAATATTTCGTCTTGTAATAAATACTAACTGTTATTTAATATTTAAGTGCTAAGTTAACATTTGGAGCTGCGTTTATTTTTTTTTATTAAAAATAAGAACATTTGTTGTTGAACAATGTTCTTACATTTGATAAGTAATATATATTATTTATAATAACAGTCCAAATCTCACCCGTCCTTATTTGTTTTCAGAAAGCAAAACATCACTTAACCCAATTTATCCGATAAGCGTAAATTGGACTTACGTAGTCCAATTTATGCATATCAAATGTTAAGGCACGAAGAAAAATTCATCAACGTTCCTTCATTATTAATTTTTTGTTTATTTTGGAGATTCGCTCAAGAAGACAAAGATAAAATTACCCATTGTATTTACATATTTAAATTCCATACATGTGACACTAAGTACCAAAAATATGCCAATTTTCTATTAGTAACAAACCTAGCCAATTTTTAAAAGAAAATATTGTTCTCTCTGGTATTTCCATTAATTAAAGCGATAATCTACATTTTATTTGTAAACAATAAAGAGCCTTAGTAAAACAGATCACAAGTTAAGTTCGCGTTATCAGACTTTGCTCACTCAGGCTCCCATAGCTTATAAGAGAAACAACTTTATGATTTCAGAAAGAAAAAGAAATATTCTGTTTGTCAGTCACATGCTAACACCCTTTCAGTTTCAAAAGAGGACTGATGTATGCATGGGGCTATGGAGTTCCTATTTTAATAATGATTGGAGATACTATACATCGCATATAAATATTTACAAGAAATGAAAAATGAAATACGTCATTTTTTTCTTAAACGTCAGTATTTATGAGGAGAAGGTAAGGGTATATCTAAAAAAAAGTGAGATTCGTCAAAATATTATTTTAAGAATATGGTGGATTATAAATGACATGATTTGCTTGAAGCTTTCAGCAAAGAACAAAATTAATTTGTGACAGTTGAAACATAAATTTGGATGCAAATTTGATTTCGTTTTAATGACATCGATATTGAGTTCGGATATATAATGATGTGTTATGTTTATTAATTGAACGTTTAACTGGACTACTAAATAAGGATCAGTTTATTTTCAGTTTAAAGCTGCTGATATCATTTGGAGGCTGAGAATTTTAAAAGTTAATATGGTCGAATTTCCTAATTAATTTGTCACGAGGGCCAAATCAATATAATTCCCATTGCGGACCATACGTAATACATTAACTTACAATATATACAGCGTCTAGCATAGAAAAATTTATATATTATATTTGATATGTTATATATTACATATATATAATTATGAAGTGACCGAAAAGGATAAGCATATTTAAATTTATTCACTATTTATTGACTGCGACGTTTACAAAGTGTATTATGATTGAGTAAAAAGAGTAGCATTTATATCGTATATTCATTACACTTAAATAGATTTGTTCAAAATAAAATATGATTGGTTTATCATAACGCTAGACTGGTTTTTAATGTACTTAAAATTATTTTGCAACTGTTGTTTACAATTTCCAAGAAATAATTAAATACATACATTTAATCATTGAAAACTTTTTAACAAAATTTAATTTCTTTGTACTGGAAATAGTTTCACACGGGATATTACATTTTAATTTAAGCGAATAATCGTCTTATTTTTACTGTTTGATCCAGACTTTTACGTTTCCTATCTATTGAAATCCATGCGTCCAATGAACGTATATTATCGATTTGTTTAGATCATGCCCTACTCTGTAAGAGATGTTTTTGAATTTTATTTATTGTGACTGCATTAACTGAATGTAAAGTTCCCGAGGGCATTTTTGACAATAAAAGATTACTCTAATTAGATAACTACTTATATTACCTGTACGAGTATATTTCCATATATTTTTAATGACAAGAGTTTTTAATTTAGTTTCATAATAAATGACGGGTAAAAATAAAACGTGGAGTTTATTCGGCTGAAAATTCAAGTATAAAATATACTTGTTTGTAGAGGGAGTATTTAGCAAATATGAAACTAAGCTTAAGGAATTTTAAGAGCTTTTAAGAACCAGTATCATCAATATGACGTTCAAAAAACGTCAGTTGGTCTAGTAACGTTACAATTAAAAAGTACAAATATACCTCGCTTTGTGAGGTTTCCGAACTTAATTAGGTATTAATTTTGTAATAATGTAATAAATATTTATATTATTTTTCATTAGGTAAATATATTACATTGCCTAGGTCTTTCACAGGCCTAGAAATATCGTGATTTTTTCTGACACCATCATATTGTAGGATGACTGAAACTCCATCATTTTCGTAAATTTATTTATTGTTAGATGTATGGGGAGAGAGTTAATATATTTTTCCTACATTTTCAGCATACCTCTGCGTATTTATTGCTTGAAATGGTAAAAAAATATTTCCGAGATCCTTATGTATAGCCTTCAGTTCACACGACACATAAAATTGAAAAAAAATAGAATGTACGTTTTAATCCCCCTAAATTTCCATTTAAATTTACCTGTAAATATTTTGAGCTCCAACTGTTGAGATACTTGTGAAATAATATGTTTTATTTTCATACCAAAATTTCAAGTTTCCACGTCGATCAGTTTTTGAAAATAATGCTGTGACAGACAAATATCTAGTAATCATTTTAAAGTTTCCGTAGTTTTTCATTTGAGACATAGAATACACGAATAAGAGAAGATGTACAATGTATAAATCATGAAATATTTACGGTAGTAAAAGAATTTCGTCCGTTTTAGTAGTTTAAATAAGGTATGTAATTTTATCGCGCATTTTGCTCTTCAGTTTCAATTCATGTTGTTCTGGATCAAACACTCGAATTATGGAAACGACCTTTGTCTGACGGTCGTTGACGGCCACTAAGCTCTACGTAGGAGGGTTTACAAATCGTTAGTAAGCCAACAATAAAGCTGAAATATATAATAATAGCACTATGAACGAATTCAAGGACTGTGTAATGCTTGTATAATAGTCAAATTCTCTTATACTTATAAGATAATACGGGATAAAGAAGTGACTTCTAAATAACTTTAGCGTTTTGATCGTAAAGAGATAAAAATGAAATTCTTCCGATAAAATTTCGTTGTACAGACATGATTGGAAACACTATATTATCTATTTTACAATTACTTCATATAACGTTAACATAAAATTCGGTGAGAATAAGTGTTTGGGTGACAGTAAATTTGTATGGTTCCGAAGTGAAACAAGGAGTTCATATAGTTTCGTTGTATCTATCCAGCTCTTAGTCATAGCCTCACAGTTTCTACGGTTTCTGACCTATCTATTATAATTTTGAAATAAAAAAATCAAGTCGAAGATTTATACGGAGCTCTCAGTTATACGTCTAGTTGGGCACCTTACGGCATAAAATATCAAATTCGTGTATTAGAACTTTCAATTTCTAGTTTAGAACTTTGAATTAAACCTATGGAATTATATTTCATTCGTGTGCGGACATGCGCTTTTTTGATTTTGATTAATACTTGTCTTACGTCCAATTTACTCGACTTTACATTGTTAAATAAAAGCATAAGCTTGTTAAAATTTTTCTGATAAATTCGGTTTCAACGGACAATGGCAAAATGTGTATTAACTCGTATCCTTAAATATGAATTCTTTGTCAGTTACAAAGATTATGCTCCAGAGCTCATCGTAAGAATATTTTAAATATGAACTTGGAATTCCGTTCAGAAATTGGGGGTAAAAAATAAAGTACTTTCTGTTTTTCAATGGTGCGAAGGAGTCAAAATCTGCTTTCGATGTGATAAATAAAAAACTGTTCAACTCCGCAATACCTAATTCAACTATGGATGCTTATTACCAACTAGCTTCTGGTAACGTGCAATGTTCGACTTCGTGACTGTAGCTATAAAATGTGTACATTCGATCTGAAGATCATCTCGTATAATATTTCGTCTCGAGAAAAAATAAATTGAAAGAGTCTAACTGAGGGCGTGCGACTCTTACAATAATTCTAAATCAAATGCTATCGATCAAACCCACCGGTGTATCATTTAATAATAGCTGTGGTATCTGGGAAGAAAAAAATATGGTACTTTTCCACAATTGTAATTGACTGAAAAATGTTAAAATGATCATTTTAAGTCACGGTGATGTGGTAATATCTTACAATCGAATCAGAACTGTCAAAGGAATTAGACTTATTTGTTTTATAATTATTATTTTACTTTATGGTAATATTTTTTGTCTCCTTTATTTAAATTTGTAATGTAACTTGCTCGCACTTCGTTACTAGAGTCATTATAACTTCTAATTTACCATTGTGAAATTCTAGTGAAATTTTGTACTAATTATTTTTTAATCTAGTTTTCATTTTATTCGTTACGATGCTGACACATGTCTCTAACAAAATTTGGTAAGTAGGTTAATTTTAATAATACGGAATGTATATTACTGTATAATGGTATTTGTGTGTACGTACATACATGCAATCGCAAACATATACTTACACGCACATGCACACATGCATAAACATGTAATCATACGTTTATGCGCATGTATACAAACATGTACACGCGCCCACGCACATATACATATATATATGTTGTTTCACCCTAAACCTTTTAATCATAAACTATTTAGCAATACGGCAATTAAATTAATTTCACGCTGAAGGAGGAGAGTTCGGTAAATGTATCATGGAATCTTTATTAGAAAGATCAAAGATATACGTAAAAGTACATTAATAGAACTATATAGAAATCACTCTTTTATTTGACGATAATTTGATGGTTAGAAGAAAAACCTCATAAGTTTTTCTACATGTTTAGAGATATTAAATGTTTCATATCTTCAAGAATTAATCACCATATTCTTGGCAATGTATGAAAATTAGTTGATACTATCGGCATAATGAGTTTTATTTGAGGATTAGTGTTGTCGTAAATTTATTAAATCGTGAATGTTTCTGTTAAATTTTAAGTTTTCTTGGATCGAGTTCTAAAATTTCTGGGAATTTCAAATATATTTACAAAATTTTGTCAAATATGCAAGAAACTGTAAAATTTATAATTAAAAGGAAGTTTTATTTCTCTTTCTACAGTGAATGATAATTGTAGAAACCTTGTATTTTTTTTAAATAAGTGTAAAAAATAATAAAAATTGTATGGTACACCTGTCTACTATGGCGGTGCTATGTTTTGAGATATTCCCACCGAGTACACTGTTAATCAGAACCGAACATCCGGCTTTTCCACACTGATATCAAAAAAATATTACATATCTATTTGTAATTTGATAAAACATAAAAAGACAAACAAAATGAAACAAAATCAATGAAACTTCCTTTTTTACATATTTTACTAAATAGAACCAGTTTGAACCTGGCAATAGACACTCTTACTGTATAGGTAATATACTTCTTTAATCGGATTAGGGGACTCTTACGCAGTAAGGAGAATATGGAAGCGTATTCCTTTCTAAACTTCATCCAATTAGTCTTCGAGGATTACTTGAAAAAAAAAAATTATAAGGTCGGATTTTTATTTAAATAAAATTAATTTTCGTTTCCCAATATTATTACGAATCCTTTTCTTTCTGCGTTAAATATGATTCTTTGAATGTAATATATACAATATATTTGAATTATAAAGTTAACGCTGAACTGAACGTTAACAAGGAAACTAGACCCAAATGAGATTCTGGACTAGCGAATTATCATTCCGTCTTTCGTTTATAAAGATTTGAATACTTGATGCATCTGAGGTTGGTTTCTAAGGCATCTGAGGATAGAGCTTTTTCACGGAGAGGTGAGACCCTGGAATGATATCATGTTAATATATACATACATATTATTTTATATATATATATCCCATTTGCACTAAAATAAATTATATTTTTAAAAATTTAAACCAACTTGGCTTACGCCGGTTTGAACTCTGATCTTGTAAGGATTTAATAGTCGAACAACTAAAAACAGTAAGCTTCTACATTTTAATTTTATCTTAACTCAACATAGAGATCTCAATATTTGTTTATAAGAACTAAAAAAAAAACTTCTTAACCCTAAGAAAATTTATTTATTTATTTTATTAATTTCTTTCTTTGTTTCTTGAAAACTTCATGCCCAACTTACAATTTTACCCAAAGTGCTGGGCATGTGGAAGAACGTATGACAAATAATTATAAAACAATAAAGAATAAGACAGAGAAATTCTATAAAATTTAAATACATAAAATTCAATACAGTAATTTAGATAAATATCAAATACTTACTAAGTAACTCCATGATCCCACTTCTGAAGCGGTCATTGGAGCAGAAAAATATCTAGATTGGGTGCATCTTGCAATACTGCGTTGAACAATGTGAGTGCACGTAAGACAGGTGAACGCTGCAGAATATTCGTAGGCGCCCTAGGCAGGTAAAATGAATAATGACATCGTCCCCTCATGTAGCAGCCAGGATCATAAAGGGCTACTAAACTCAACATCGAGGGGTTATCAACGTTCATTACATTACTATCAACGTTTATTAATAATTTAAAAGAAATGCATGATCGAAAGAAATTCCCGTCGGAGTTGAATGGAATTACATCCGACCATGCCCATAATGAAATCTGAGGGAATGCATGAGTTTTAAGGATAATAAAGGTTAATTAAATAGTAGGAAAATTAAGGATAATTAAATAGTTAATTAGTGTAACGATAGATTCAGTATCTTTACTGTTTTAATCAATAATTTTGGATCAATGTCTCATAAATTTATGTTAATTTATAAAAAAGTTTATTTAATTTTTGATCATTCAAACAAATTATTTATAGTTCATTAGATATTAATTTTTATAAATAATTCAATAAAATAAATAAATAGAAAACCTTATAGGGTCTTCTCGCCTTTTAAATTTATTTTAGCTTTTTAAATGAAAAATAAAATTACCTAATTTAAATTGACACATTTAGTAGTTTAATCAATCATTCATACCAAGCCTTCAATTAAAATACTATAATGCTATCTTTGCACAGTCAACTTACTGTAGCTCTTTCAAAATACAGATTAGACTTTAAATTATTTTTTATTAATTATTAATACAAAAAAACTTTCAATTTAATTTTGCCGACTTATTTAAATTAATTTTAATTTAAAAATACTTTTTAAAATATAAAATAATTCAGAAAATAATAAAAAATTATATATAAATATTTATTTATTAAACTTTGATACACAAAATATATTAAATAAAATTTACTTTAAATACAGAATATTTTTTAAATTATTTAAAATTTCTTATATAATACCAATTAACAATAATTATTTAATTTTTTCTTTTTAACAATTCAGCGAGTCAGGAATCACAACACGAAAAAAATAATACAATCCCTTGTGTCAGTAAATTGTTTACTTTTTAATTTTATCTTTTAACTACAGAAAGTGAGATTTTGGGAAAAAGGTGAAATGTTCGATATTTCACTTTTAGTATGTTTAACGTCAGAACTATTTCGATCTCGATTTACAATATATTGTCTACGACAAAATAAAGCGCGTAAAGCAAAAACAAAAATGATTTTTTAGCAGGATTATTTAGTTGGAGAAAATATGACAATATTTGGAAGATTAGGTCATGACTCAACTGAAAGAAAATACGTGACTCGCGCAATTAACATTTTCCAGATCATCTCCCACCGTTACAATCAGCTGTTAAGTAAGAAAAGAAATCCCCGAAATATGAGTTCTTTTCGCACTTAACAGGTTTTTTTTATTAAATGATCATCTCTGTTTAGTTTTCACTGAAATTTTTGTCCGAAATTTATCATTTTTATCACATCTTTATTCGTCACTACAATTAAAGTTCAGATTGTAGCATTATAAATCAGAACGCTATGTGAAATTTAAAATAAAAATGTATATGATTATGTAATCACAGCCTCATAATTGAATAACCGGTTTGAGTGTTTGGCATTTAAATTAGATTTCTCAAAATATAGATTTCTATTATTGTCTCCAGGTTAACAGTTGAATTGCGTACTTATATTTATGTGCAAAAATTTTAAGTTTTATAATTTAGATTTATATACATAATTCAAGATTATTCCATTTATAATGATAAATAAGGGATCATATATGATAATAAGGGAAAAGGGATTTTCAAGAAATTCTTATTTGTAATGATAAATAAGGGTTATTTTTACACAAAAACCTTAAAAAATCTATTGCTGATAGCAGTAAATTTATTCTAATCGATGTTAATTATATGGTGTAAATTATATTATATACTACATTTTCTAAAGCTTTAACACCAATATAATCAACAATAAATTATGTTGGTTCTGTAAATTGTATTATATTGGAGGAAAAATCAGTTGCCTAATTTAGAATTCATAAAAAGAATTATGGCGTTTATTATTACTCAAGATAATATAAGCTTATACCATATAATTTGTTAGTCCTCAATTCTCCTCGTAAATATAACAGTTATATCTATGGTAAAGTATATCGGAAAGTAAGAGTGATGATATGATTAAATTTTTTTCCAATTCTAGGGGAGCGTCTGATATATTACACCGCCGGATAAATTGTATCACTTCAAGATTTCCTATCATTCGTTATAATATTTCTATGCTGGCAACACTAAAATAAGCACTGGCAGCGACCTTAAATACTTGTCATTCTGTAGTCGCATTTGATGTGTGAATCTAAATACATTACTCACTAAAAAGGTCAATTATAATTTTGTAAAATTTTGTAGTTGACAGGCCTTTAAATCTGTAGAGAAACAAACTGATTTGGTTTGAGGTTATTTTGTGATAATTTTTTTTTGTAATAAATCCACTAGTTTGGTAAATCATACCACCAGTAATTATTTCAAGTGATACCGGTACGATTCACCCGACCAAATGAGTCTGAACCAGATATCTGCCACATATGCTGTTATAAAATCAACTAGTTTAAGACATGCTAAACCAAAATAAGGTAGCCAACTTTTCAGCGATTTATAAAGGAGATCCGGTACCTTCAATACGGAATATGAAAATATCCTGGTCAAAATATTCTGGATCTAAAAAAGCATATATTCAGATTCACCATTGGTGACATTCGGAAATTCGCAGTTGACATGGCGGAAAATATACCACCTTTTAAAAATGTAAACAAACAAGGTATACAACTGGCGAAACATGGTTTTATGATTTTAAAGGACGTCATTCAGAACTCAGCATGAGGCAGACTGAGCATCATGTCCATGAACAGAATAAAAGGGTTTAATAGACAAAATGATTATGGTTTCTATGATCTATTAGAAAAGATAGTTGATAAAAATGGCTTAAAAGCTGCCAACATGTTTAATGTTGATGAAAGAGGATTTACAATGGTTCATAATAAACCACAAATAGTCGAAGGTTTGAAAGGCAAAAAACAAATTGGTGCAATCACAAATGGAGAAAGGGGTGTAAATACGATTGTTGTTTACCGCGCTAGTATTGATGTTTTGTACCTCCAATGCTTATATTTAAAATAGCAAGACAAAACCCAGAATTAGGAAAAAGAGTACCAGCAGGTAGTGTTATTACTATTTACGAATCTAGCTACATAAATTCAAAATTGTTTGTTGAATGGATTAAATATTTTATTAGTCTAGTGAGACCATCGCTTACAAATAAAGTTTTACTTCTGCATGATGTACATACAACACACTCTAAGAACCTGGAAGCATTAAACTTGGCCAAAGATTATGGTGTAGTAATGGTACAACTACCAGGATACATCACTTACAGGCTTCAGCTATTGGATGTTTCTTTTTTTAAGCCTGTGTGCACAAATTACATTCAAGATGAAGACAACATAAACAAACAAAAAAAAACTTTTCGGCAACACCAACACAAATACATTTACTCACGGATTTGGTACACAGTGAAGACATCCCATCAACCACTTACTTCTAGATTAAACACTAAAAATATAAGAAAATGATTGATATCTATATGTTCTATATCCAAAAGTAACCAACACACACAAAAACACTATACAGAAAGCAGCTGAAATTACTTCGAGTCTTTATGAAACTAAATTGGAAGAATCAGTTGCTAACTGCAAAAAGAAAAAGAATGAAAAAAAACAAGAAAAAGATAACTACAGGAAAATCTAAACACAAAATAACAGAAAGTAGTTCAAAAGGAAAATATTGTGAACACATAGAAAAGAAAAAGATCTTCTATCAGCAACGACGACTGTGAGGATATAAAGCTGGCAGATGATAGCGACGACGATGACGAGAAAAGTATTTGTGTTTTGTGACGTGTGTATGTGACTGGATTCAATATTTTCCTTGTCATAGATGGCGCCACGAAACCTATACATCGAATCGAGATATTTGCGACAATTGTTTAAACTAAGGGTGGGTAAAGAAAAGATTTGATCTCGGTACAAAATAATTATAATAATTAATGAGGAATTTATTAAATTATAATATGAAATTCAACTGTTTTTTTTGTTTTTATAAAAGTAGATATGATATTTATAGAAAAATAAATATTTGCAGTTATTAATTTAGTGTTTAATTTTTTATACTTTTGTTTAACTAGTAATATAATTATGTGCGTTAATGAAAAAATATTGATTTATTTTTTGTTAAAACTTTTTCATATTTAAAATTTTAAGATGTCATTAGTAAAGTAATGTGTATTATTTACTTACACCATTTGTTTTTCAAATAATTAATTAATTATCATGTCTTAAAATCAGTGAATTATTAGTGGTACAACTTATCATATCTGTGGTGTAATTAAAACGACTGGTTGGGTAAATTGTCCCTCTTGAAAGCCTCTGAAGAAACGCATGTTTTAAAAAATATATTATTAGTACAGTATTGATTTTACTGTATAAATTAAACGACATTCCAAATTATGATACTTTCGATAAATAGTTTGTTTAAACAATATGAAAATGAGATATGTGTCTGAAACTAAAAAGTGGTATGATATATCCGACTCTCCCTTCAATTTTGTTTAATTAAAATTATTAGTAAGTAATTCCAACTCTATATACATTTAAATATAAATGCACGGTGGTAAAAATATTAACAGTCTTTAATATTATCTTTACTAACCATATTGTAGTAGACTTAAATATGGTTATTAAATGTAATATTAATTAAATTATTTTCACTGTCGTTCTTATTTTAAAGCATTCAGACTAACAATATTATGGATAGAAAATATTGAGAGGAATAGTTAAACAGTAAATATTATTTATGAATTTGATTTATTTATTTAATATCGTCTTTTATAAATTGTTTCAGATTTTGAAATCCGTTTCATTTATTGGAGATTAAATTAATTTGTTTGGATTGCATTTCTGAATATATTTTATGTATAATATCGCAGTATTACTGATATTCTACTAATTTACGTCCTAAATTTAATAGATGTTATCATTGTGTACATGAGTTAATTATACATAAGTGTAGTAATTGAATTTTGAAGTTATCAATTCGATGCAACTATGTATGTATAAATACTATATATGTATAATAATACAATAATTAACATCAGATTAATAACGTCGCAAACTTTATGTATCACGTTATTCAACTTAATTATTAATTGACTAATATGAAGGAACTATAGGGCACAATATGGCTTTTAACAATGCCTTAGTCTAGGCCTTCAATATTATACTTAATACGCTGAAATTTAGCATATTTACCCGTGGGTTTGCAAGTTTGCTAATTTTGACAAGATAATTCGAGGTCACGTGCTATACCGAGTCCTGTAAGAAGATTACACTGTCAATTCCACGGGGAAATCGGATTCTTATGCGAGTTTCTAAGCAACCTCTGTTGTGAAATATAATTGGTCAAATTAGCTGAACCAAGTGAGACCTACGATCTCAAATTTTTGTCGACAAAATACGGAAAAATTAATTAAATGAACTGAGACGTTTTTATATCTACCTCTGACAGACAATCAAAAAGTAAGAAAGGAAAAAATACATAGTCATCATATATATATATATATATATATATATATATATATATATATATATATATATATATATATATATATATATATATAAATTAAATGTGAATGAAAAAAATTATATTGCATTTATCATTAACATCCTGTCCAAAATGTAATCCCATGCTCAACCTGCACAGCTCAGGTTTCGGTCTTAATTTGGATTTGATGTACTAGGTACAGAGCTCTCAATTTACAATTCTGTTCAGACAAAGTCATTGTGCACCTGATGCGAGCTTGAGAATTTTCATTACCTTCAAATTTAACGTTTCTTTGATTGTCAAAACATATTTTTAAAAGAATAATCTTTTCTTCAGATCAAGGACCAGTACGAAGTTGTTTCAATCATAAGGCTAATTAAGTGGCTGAAGATACCCTACTTTATGCATTTACCTTGTTTCTGTTTTCTATAATGCTATAGTTTTTTTTTCTTTTGGAATTCCTTGATATAGCTGGTTTTTTGTAACATAAAAATAAATTCCGTACAAGAGCGGCGATCATTGGAATTTGAATGATAGCTAGTTTCCCTTAAATTCACAATTTATTTACCTCTTACACATTACTCTCTTAAAACTAATTTGCTTTTTCCAGATATATTACATTCATTTTTTGTAAATATTAATTGATACCAATTTTGTCATATTGTCAGATACTGATACATTTATATTTCCACGTTTCCTGCACCCTCCCCTATTGTTTATTGTCTGCAGTTTTGATTGAAGATATTGAAGCAGATTTGCATCAGGCAACTTCTGTTTCTTATCATATGTATATTGGTACTTGAGTCAATATATCAGTAGTTTGCAACAGTCCATAGTGAAGTAGAAAATTTAGCCATGAAACCTGAAATATCGGGGACATCTCTTTTTTGGTTAATTGTTATAATTATTTACGATCTCAAATTATTTTCTGAGAATTCATATAAGAACCTGATGAAGCTGTAGTTTTCATATGTTGTAGTATTTTAATTTTGACTGAGTTCGCAAAAATCTGCATACCTGAATTCTCAATGGCCATAATTATTATTCGTTATTCATCATATACACGAAAGTCTCTGTTTCTGGGTTTGTGTGCTGTTGATATCATTCTATTAATTTTTTTCTCTATATTGGTGCACCTATTCAAATTTGTGATTATAAGGTCATATGATAACCTCATCTTTCTCTCAGTTGATGACTATGGATCAAAAGTTTTTTGTTGATTATACCATACTTTTGGGGTCTATGTTGGTTTTTGGATGTCACGTAATTTACAGAATCTGTTAGTGAAATTATGTTTGGCTAAGTTTTAGTATCCTTTTTTATATCTACGGCACTTCATTGCGGCGGGTCCACATGGAAATATGAAGAAGTTTCCTGATATACTTGTATGGAAAACTTCCATGTGTTGTAATTGTCACGACGCGTATTTTTTTTAATTCTTGCAAATGAATCCATCATTCTTATAAATACAATAGGTACAACTGAAAAAACTGAAATAAATATTACTGGTCACGTTTGTGAAATTATGTCTCCTAGTTTGATTTATTCCGTGGAAGTTATCTTTGTTTCGGTCTAAACAATTTCAATATTTTTCCATTCCACCTTGGGGCCCATAACTTGATAGAACTGATTATTGAAAAGAAAATAACTTCATATTAAATTATCTCTGACGTTTTTAGGGAATCAAAGAATGAGGAAATATAAGTGTTGTCATATATTAATGTGTGTCATATATAAATTATAAAACATTTTATATTGTTCGCATTTATTGTCAATGTAATTGATTGTTGGAGTTTTTTCCTTCCGAATTATATATATATATATATATATATATATATGAATATAGCTCCCGGTATGAGGTTTTATGAGGAGTAAAATCATAAGGTCAGAGCATTAAAAAAGTGTAACAGTTCGTAAGTTTGGGTGTAGGAATTTCCGAAACTATTCACCCTATTTCAAAACTTCTTTGGCTTTCAGGATGGACATAGGTTGTATATTATCAAGTTAAAAAATCGTATATTATAAATAAGTTAAATTTTGTAAGTTAAATCGAAGTAGGAGGTAATCTTCAAAACTATTCATCCGATTTAAAAAAATCAATGAAAAAAATGCAATCAATGTCATTGAAAAAACAGTCTAGCCAATGCGTTTCTTATGAACGCCGTCTTCATGGTAAGAGGTATATTGATGGATCATATTTATATACAGTGTTACCTATTTTATACATTTCAAGACAATCGTAATTAAGGAATAAACTCCAGTGGCGCATCGGAACTGAAACGCACAATGTTTTTATGAAAATCGAATCAGTTAAAAGTATTAAGCAAATGAATACTGAAGTTAAACATAATGAAAACATAACGAATATTGCGGAAAGCTTAATTATAGTGTTTAAAAAAAAGTTTAAGATTGGCATAGTAATTTTTTTCGGATTCTTCTCAAAAATATAAAACGAAAATAATATACATTTTTGATATGGCCCTTATTATGGGAAAATAACTTATTTTTCCTTTGGTAACATTTTTAATTTTTTACATTTAAACTTGTCATTATCACAGAGAACCTGTATGAAAAAAAAACTTGCAAAGTACTGAATTAAGAGCTATTTTTTTCTTTCCATGAAAGAGTACCGATATCGTTGAGTATTCAATCTAACGGGGTCGCGCTAAGTATATTCGGTGTTGTGTCAGGTATATTCGTATTTATGCATATGCATATACTAGTTTTTTGAGAAAATAATATCCTGTGGCTTTCGATGCGTACGTGTACGTGCATAGGATTTGTTATATTGTGCTGAACATTGTGTGTAGAATTAATGTAGTCTGACCAGTTTTCGGCTTTCTAATTTTTTTTATGCAGTCAGGATTATACTTTCTTAAATTTACTTGTTATTTTTTGTTGTTTCAATGTTTATTTAGATAAGTTTATTCATTCTGTGTTGTAACATTTATAAGAATTATACATTATTTCACAGAGGGAAAACATTTATAAAAATATTTTAATAAAATAACTAGAGTTGAGAAGTACTAATTACATACCTATTAAATTATCAGTGCAGAAAAATAAGCAAGCTGTAGCACAAGTTTTGAATTTGGGAAGAGGAAGTGTTAGTAGGAGCTTAAAGTAATAAACACGCAGATGGCAGACGTATTACTAAGGAAACAATGAACTACAGCTAAACATTATACATTACAATTAGATGTAATAAATAAATTGTCGTAGTTTATTATTAGAAGTGAATTTGTCATAAAGTAAAACAATTATATTTGCAGATATAAGTAGAATCGAAGGAGTCAAACGAATTTTAAATAGACATATTAGGACTAAAGAATGGATGACGGGTAGTGGTGTACCAATCTAAAGAGTTGTGGGGCTGTAACTTCCCATTTAAGTGTAAAATAAGAAACGACCATTTAAATTTCTGTCATGCAGAATAAAATGAATATTCTCGAATGGAAGGAATAAATTTGATTTATTTTGAAATTCAAAGATTTGAAATTAAATTAAGGAAAAAATTCAGGATAAATGTGTATTTAAAAATGTATGAAGATGACGAAATATACATATCAGATTAAGCAACCAACACCATACAATACGTATAAATTTATTACCTACATTTGTATGCCATTTCCTATACTATAGTATATATGTACTTTAGTGGGTTGCATGCATATCGTGTAGTCCAAGTTCTTTACATAAAATAATAATAAAAAAAAAAAAAAAAAAAAAAAAAAATATATATATATATATATATATATATATATATATATATATATATATATATATATATATATATATGATAATTAAAAATTAATAAGAGTTGTCGTGGGATACCCAGTTGGAATGAATTTACGTTAAATAATATTAAGTATATATTATTTACGAGAATAAAAATATCTCATCATAATAAAACATTATTAATTGTAAGATATGAAAAAATAAAAAAAAATTAATAATTACAAAATTTTTGTTTCATTTGTACATATTTTATAACTTAAAATGTAAGAAAATTACATCTCTCAAGAATTTGCTAGTGAATTTGCGGCAAGTGCCCAGCAATGAGCACTCGCTGCAACTTTATTAGTCTATGCAATAGGGAAATATAGAGCCTTTTAGTACTTGGAAACGCGAAAGTACTATCTCACTCGCACAATTAGAAAAACTAACCTTAAAAAAATATAAATAATTAAATTTTAATTTCTAATATAATTAAATTTAAAATTAACTTTAAACTCGTTTCATTTAATAAATAAATTTCAAAATAATAAAATGGGAAAATATTAACTTTAGAGAATAATAAAATTTAATGTTAAAATTAATCTTAAATTTAATTTATTTTTGAAATAAAAATAATTAAGTAAGAATAAAAATAATTAAGTATAAATTTAAAATTAACTTTACATTTTATTTCATTGGTTTAAAAAAAAATTTAAAATTTTTTAAAAATTAATTGGTTGAATAAAGAAACATAATTTTTAAATTAATTTTAAATTTAATTAAATTTCGAAACATTGAAAATGAAAATATTTTAATTTTAAAACACTTAAATTTTATTTTTAATTGAATTAAATTAAAAATTTATTTGAACATAAATCAACAATTTTATCATTCTAAAAATTTAGTTTTTTTATTTCATCAAACAATCTAAATAAAGTTTAATTAACAATGACAATGAAAATAGATGAATATGCTGACAATTTAATTATTAATTTTAAGTATTTAACAAATGATAAAGTAACAATAAAAATAAATGAATTTGCCCAAAAGTTATTGTAATTTATCAATTTTAAGTATTAAATATTAGATACAGTAATAATTTATAATTTATAATGCAAATAAATACATACCGAATTGGAAACGGTCTGGCAGTTGATGAGATGATTGGCTTACAATAGAAAGTCAGTAGAAAAAAAATACATTGACATTTGACGTTAATATGATCTGTGTTTCACATGAGAGACAAATCTCATTGCAAGATGATTTTCATTGAGCATTTTCACTGTTGTAAATATTAATACAATATAAATAAGTTTAAATTATATTATCACAAAAATAGCCAAAAATAAAAAAAAACTATGATAACAAGAAAAAATAAGTAATAAGACATAAGAATAAATATAATAACAAATGTATGTTATTTGAATCACGCAAACAGTATAGCGCTATCTATCGAAATGTATAGAACATTTTGATAAATTGCAGTGCTATTTTGGTCAATCAATTATTCCTACAATTTTAAATAAAGATTTAAAATATATTTTAAATTTTCACTCAATGTTTTAATAATAATAAAAATAAGTTTACCTATGTATATCAAGATTTCAACCGTTATCACAATAGCTCCTTGGTCTAGGGGTGAGAGATATCCCGGGTTCAAATCTCGAACGAACCGAAAAAGATTTAATTTATTTTATTTATATTATACACAAAAAATATTTTACATTTTTTCTCAATGATTAAAACAATCATAATAAAAATAAGTTTAAGAGAGGTCTTGGGTTCAAATCCAGGACGAGCCCAAAAAATTTTTACGTTTATTTATTTTATACACAAAATAATACACCGCGCTGGCTATTTACTAAAGCTTTGTTATACGCAAGCGCATACACATGTATTAACACATATATTAACATACACACGTAGAATGCTCGGACCAGAACAAGTATTAGACAGTGTCTTGTCTCTTTGTCGTGACGCATTTTTGTTTCATCGAGTTTCAAATCACGATTCTAAAGAAGTTTCACTTAAAAAAGTATTTTTTCGAGCGTTTTTTTCTTCGATCAAAAATATTACTTTAATTCATAATTTATTTAGATTGTTAAACATTTAAAAATATGTTAATATTATGATCGTATATGCAATTATTGTTGAAATATTCCGAGAATATATTTAGGGAAAACTATTTCAAATGTGATCGGCGCGAGCCCGTAGACGCGCGGTACTACGCAGAAACCAAAAAGACAGTCTGTCTCGGTTTCCCCAGCACAATTCGCAGTTGGTACAATTATTATTTTCGTAAAATTGTCATATTGTTATTGTTGTATCATGATATATGTACTTTGGCAGTTTATAATGATATTACCTAAATAATGAATTCGTTGCAAAGTATTAAAAACGATGCTTCACTGCCGCTTGATAGAACTTTGTTTTAAAGAACGTGGGCTTTTCTTGGCAGATATTTAATTAAGTGCAAAATTGTTCGATTAAAAATACAATTTTTACCCTTTAATATAATGTAAAAATCTATAATAAAAACCCGTGAATTTGCGGTTGCAACAAGATAATGTTTTTTTTTGTTTTTCTTGTTTAATTTACAATGCTTCTGACGTATAGTCGATAAAAAGCCTAACCAATCCCAAAAATCTAAACTAGAAAATAAAAAATTGGCTTTTCAAGTCACTATAAGTCAAATCTACTTTACATAGAATTACTTAGCAAAAACAAGACTCGTCTGCAATATATAGTGATTTTCGTACATCTGCATTTTCGCATAATGCTCATATATGTAAAATTACACATTTTTGGAGAGAATTATTGCCTAAAATTTTATAGTTAGTTTGAAGTCACTTCAGAGGCATAAACGTTCAGATTGAAATAATCCGGGAATGTTTAAAGGCTTAATCGATTTAGTTATAGTTTTAGATGATGTGATGTGTATTTAAAGCTATATCAAACTGTATACAGAACGATATTATAGATCAAAATGAAAAGTGATGCAAAGTTTTATAAAACGGATTTTTCTATAATTCGTAGTTACTTTATTAAAGGAGTGGCTTTTTAAAACTGTTTGGTATTAGCACAGTCAATTTAAAATTTTCGAAAATTTTAGGGATAAATAAAATACCACGAAGTTAATATGCCAGTGCTATGATGGTGTTTTACAATTTTAATAAACCACGCATCCATTCATTTAGCAGCAGTGCAAGACTTTGGCTGTTCAAAAATGTTGCCTGACACCAAATTTATCTATCGTTATGACTATTGGCCATCTTTTTTCATAATATTATGCCTCACAGAGAAATTTTCTTAGCCGTATACAAAAAAGTGAGCTGATTATTTTAGAAATGCATACAATTATTGAATGCTTTGTCACTGAAATGTCTAAAATAAGAAATACGCTTTATTCGACGGTGTCATTTATACAATGATAACGAATAATAATGAAAAGTAAAAAGCGGTCAATGATAACAATTGGTTTTTGTAATCAAATATTGTGATGTTTATCACAAGTACTACTGTAGATAGATTTACAAATACTAAACATGTAATTGCATTAAAGTTGTTCTCGTGTCAGCCGTTTCCTATTTAAGTTCAACATTTTCTAATAGATGTGTTCAAAACATGAAAACCCTGTGTATATATATATATATATATATATATATATATATATATATATATATATATATATATATGTATATGTATATATATATATATACATACATATATATATATATATATATATATATATATATATATATATATATATATATGTCACGAGGAAGTGTGACTTCGCATAAATTTGTTGGTTCCAAATTTAAAATATTTCTGAACCTACATATTCGCTGCTATTTTATGACAATAAAGTTTAAATATATAATGTCTTGATTGTATCAGTATTATGGATTTAATCGTCGCGCTCGCGTTAATGCTTCTGGCAAGTGTCCATCACGCTGATGCCGCTTATAATCGTCATTTCTGTTTTAAAAATTTATGCTTCATATTTATTTCATTCTATAAAATAGTTAATAAGTTTTTTAAATTTGTCTAAAATGTCGATTATATTGGCATCTGTTAATGACGGGAAAAACGGCGACACTCCTACTTGTTCACCGCCGATTTTCGAAATAATGAAACAAAGTTCAAGAAACTAATCAAATTATTTTATCATTTTCTTTACTTTTACGTTGCGAACACTTGGAATCGGGTACAGGATTGACTTGGATCACTTTATAAGCATTATTTGATATGAGCCGATGTTCAAACACAGAAATTATAGATACAATAGACACTTATTTAATAACTTTAATGAATAAATTGACATATTACAACAAGAACAATATCTATTTACGGTAAGATATAAGAGATTGCAGGTACAATAAAACAGTTCTTGACATGCCACTTATTCTTATATATAGCCTCTTTTTATATACGTATCGTTGTGTGCGTATATATATAAATATATATATATATATATATACATATATATATACATAAATATATATATATATATATATATATATATATATATATATATACATATATATATATATATATATATATATATATATATATATATATATATTACGACTATTATTTAACTAACTTACATACCACGGAGCACATTTCGCTTATAGATTTTTTATATATGCTGCTTAAAATGGGGACTTAAAATGACAAGGAAGTCTTAATGTAATATATAAGTTTAGACTTTAGATAATTGTATAAAAAAAAGAATATAATTTTTTTCCGTTGTACTGAAATAAATTTTTATTTTTCTGTGAGCTATGAATATTCCACCCGAATCTTATAGTCGCACTTGGTTTTGGAACTAGCAAAGAACGAATAAAATTGCGTGCAAATATCACTTATGGCTTTTGTATGTAACAGAACTCCCACAGTGACTTTAGAATTTAAATATTGACATTGTTTTAAGGACTGGAGCAAATCTTATAAACACTTGTCGAACAAACTTTTATAAATGTACTAAAATTTTATAAATTATAAAATTTCTTTATAAAATCTGGCACAATTCCTGTTTGGTAATGTAAAAATAATAGGTTCTGGATCATGGGTTCTCGTCAAAAATCTCAATGGTATAATGTATTCAAGTTAGTGATAGGTACTCTTCGCGTTGATATCACTTAAATTACACTACTGAATTTTGCTTGTATTGTGAAAAGATGACGAATATATAATAAGGAAGATGTTTACATTTAATGCATTTTGTATACTTTAGACAAATTTTAATTTTTTTTTAATTTAATCTAATTATCTCAATAAATACTTTGAGTTCTTTCAAGAAAATTCTATATTTAGATTCTAAGTGCGACAAATTGTTTTACTGTGAGCTAGAGTATTACATGACAACGAAATTTATAGCTACATAGATTATGCATAGTGTGCATATCAAATCCAATAGTACTTAGAGACTAACATGCGGGATATCTGCGTCGTGACCATGAAAGATTAGGTACAAGTTTCACCCGACAAGACGACAAATAAGTTCCAAGAAAATAACAGCTAATAGTGTCACGAGAAGGAGTATCATTTACAATTTGAAATACTTTAAATTTAAGATTTCGAATTAATTTGTTTTATTTCCTGCGTCTATTTATATCTATTTGTATTTACTATTAAGCAATCCTTTAATGATGTCATTTAATTTGTTACCAAGAACTAGTGGTCCGAAATGCAATAATATATATATATATATATATATATATATATATATATATATATATATATATATATATATATATATATATATATTCGTTCCAAACCAGCTATAAAATTAGTCTGCTTTATCTTCAAGAAATTTCGATATACGTATATCGTTAACGAATGGCAGGTTTCAAATATAAGTTAATGACTTACTGAGGTTATTGCCGCTTTCTGAAAATATAACCGCGTAAGCCATCAAGAGAAATCATAGATTTTAATTCTTAAGCCAATATACAAAGGCAAAAGTCATATGAAAGTTGTGCCACTATCACACGGGAATACTACAGATGCGCAAGTGTAAGTAAACAATGTGTGCGTAAATAAACAGGGCTCAAATGTGTTGTAACGTGTTTTCTGTGTTCCCCTTCAGGTATTTATAAATTGATTAAAATATAAGTTTCGATCGATCTCATATAAAAATTAATTTAAAAGAAAGCAATAACCTATGGGAACAGTCTGTAGTTGGATCAATATTGATTTGTTTTGTTTACGTTTTCAGAGCACCGGCTTATTGACTAGGCATATGAAAAGATATAAATGTTTAATTTCATGATATGAAGATCCATTAACATGAAGATCAATTAATAATAACTTATGAATAGTGTTGCCAGATTTTGTTTTCATTTATGAAGGCTAGATATCCAGGTGATTTTAATTCAGCATTTCATATACTATTGTTCAGAGGGAACATATCTTAAGTATCACATATCGCATATTAATCTAAATTACTTTCAGTTAAAAATAAAATTTACTATCCAATATTTAATTTTACTATGCAATATCGTTAATATGTATCTCCATTTAATTTGGTATGTATCTTTAAATAGCAATAAGTTTCATTTCGATTCTTTAAGCAGGTTTTGATATATCCTACTAATTAAAAATAAGGAAAATAAAAAAAATGGGGTATAAATGTCTACGTAAAATTTTTCAGGCAAAAAATCTTTAATTTATATTATAGGACGTTTAAGAATAAAATTAAACTTTCAAATTTTATTTCAAATTAATTTCTTGGCAGTGGATAACAACGTGTTATCAATTAAAAGGTTTTTTAAAGGAACAAATTAAAAATATTCAGCCAGATCGACTGGTTAATAAAATAACAAAACTATTTTCAGAGGTGTGGTAAAAAGTGAATAAGTGATATCTTCTCTTAGAAGCAGTTATTATATACTACGCAATACAGTTTGGTACAAATTAAAAAAAAAACCACTAAAGTAATTCCAATTAAAACTTCTTTTTCATTATCTGCCCGACGTTGTATTATTATTGTCCCTTTATAAAATGGGACCCTGCTAAAATACAACACGGTTTGCTTTGAAACCTGACTGTATATTCAAATAGAATAATTTGAAAATAAGCTTTTATCCTCAGACTAATTTACACCATACTTTTTTACTCTAAACCACATCATGTTAGCCAGGTGTGTAGTCAGTTTATGATACACAATCCAAAATTAAAGGCGAACAGAGGACGAATATTTCTAAAAGTTGTTTCGGTACGTTTTTTCTATGCATGTATGGTATTTTTTTCTATACAGACATGTGTGGCATCGTTGAAACAAATTCATTTTTTAATTTGAAATCACGACTTAATACTTCAACACACCGTCAGAGAAGTCGATTTTAGACCTTTTTTTTACTAGATTTGTTAAAAAAATGACAAAACTCAACAAAGACTAAGTATTATTGTACATAAAGAAGTTTATAAGTAATTAAGGAAAATAATAAAAATATTTTCTGGCATGGCTTTGAAATACATAATAGACCAAAATATAATAATCCAAAAAAAAAATACATATTATAATTATATTTTGGATATTAATACAACTTTTCTGAAAATAGTTTGTTAGAAATACTATTTAGTAAGTTTAAAATTATACACGTAAATATGCTCGAATCCCCTAGCTTGATATCTGGGCATACTTTATTTTTTTAACGCGATACGGCGTTAAATGTTAGTAAATTCGTTCAAACCGTGTAACACTTGTAATATGAACTAGTATACACGTGTATGATATAATTGTAATAAAGTGGGTTGCGATGTGCACGTCATACCTGTTCCAATTATGTGGTATAATATATATATATACAAATATATTTTTACGATTTGAAAGATATAGTTAAAGCGTTAAAAATATTAATTGTTAAAATAATATTTTGTTTTAACAATTTTTATATGGAGAAAATAATTTTTATTACAAATTTATAGATTAATAATTACAAGAGAGAGATAAAGCAAACCAAGTTATAAAGACGTAAATTTTTAGTCATGGGCTATTTTTGAGTAGTGTTTAAAAATGTTATTGATTATTTTACGTCATTCAAATATTCTTATTTTACCTTGTAGCTTCAGTTTCGCAAAGATTTCTACGTATGTATGTTGGATAAAATTAGCACCTTCCACAAAAAATAACTAATAAATAACATTGTGTACGAATAAATGTTAAATACGTAATTGAATTAATTGCAGATATTAGACATGGGTTAAGTGTGCACTTTCGCACTTGAGCCTATCTTAAGTTTACATCTATGAAGCAGTTACATTTTATTTTATTTCAGATGTCTTGAACCTATATAAGAAATAGTGAAAATATAATCACCGAACCCATGTAGGGGCCTGGCTGGATAAGAATGTCCCACCATATTTATCATAGTCATTTTGACACTTCATTTGGTAGTAACGTGAAAGTGTTTTAAGAATATTAATCTAAAATATAGTGTTTGGCTTTAAAAATTATTAATAACAATTTTTTATGATTATAATATTGAATTACAAATAAATTATTATTATAATTTTTCGAACTCTCTAGATGGATATAGTTATGAAATTATTTTTTTTGATGTTTCAGAGTCTTTTATGGAACAATACATCGAACAAATTAAACCATTAATTTTTTCAATGTACATAAGTATAATTATAAACAATATCATAATAAAATTTCTATACATTTTATAAGACAATCACTTTTTAGAATTTTTGAAAGAGGTACCAAAAATTAAAAAAGCAGATTCATCGCAGTTTTCGCCAAGAACAGCAATCTCATTCGTTTTAAACAAATTGATAAATACTCTGCTGAAGTTGACACTTTTCACAAATATCAACCATACAATAAATACATTATACGTAATAGCAGCGCCAATAAAATATAGATGGTATAGGAAAATACAACGAAATGGTAGGAAAACAACTACGCCATAAAAGTTAAATGTAATAATTATATGTAACGAGATACTTAAGGAACGATAATATTTAATAAAATACCCAAAAATATAATGAATGCAAAGAAAGGTATTAATGTAACAATATTTAATGAATTAAGTAAAGAAAGAACAATGTATTAATCCTAAAAACAAACAAAGGAATAAAATATTATGACAAAGTCAATAAAAGTTATTACTCTTGAAATCACCAAAAAATGAACAATAATATTCACAAGGTTGTGTAACTCAAGACTAATACTATCAACTTACTGCTTACAAGACGTAAGCAGAACCATGTGTAGTTTCGCGATTAATTGAGGTACTAAGCCTATTAGTGAAGTCTACAAGTGGAGAATTCGAGTACTTTTAACTTCGTCCAGTAAATAAAATATATACAGGCTATCCTATTTATGTGGTGAACCGATGTACTACGCAATA